>CM076583.1:892219093-893557988 GCA_034641835.2 Pinus albicaulis | reverse complement strand
CGTACCGAGAGGCGAGCCCAACACCTAAGATGACTTCGATGTAACCAAGGACTCAAGCCAAAAAAATATGTCGCTTGAACAATAACTTACATAAACATATAAATGAATGTATTAAAAATTCATTAAAAATAAATTTAAACGATATAAACTTAAAATATGAAGAGGTTTACTAACACTCAAAAAGAGATATTCTAAATAAATAAAATATGGTAAATAAATATAAATATAAATAAACTAGAGGTATGGTAAATAAATAAAACTGATTTTAATATTTACTCAGTAAACCACTTTATATTTACAAAAACTCAAAAAAAGGTTTTATTTAGGTCAAGCCTATGGGAAAAATTATTAATAATACCATGGGAAAAATACCATGGGACAAATTATTAATAATACCATGGGCAAATACCATGGGCCAAATAACATATTTATAAAAGAGGTATGGTAAATAAATAAATATAAAAGAGGTATAAAGAGGTAAGGTAAATAAATAAAAATATATCAAATACGATTAGAAATCAACATCTAATTATATATGAAGTATAAGGGTCAAATACCATGGACCAAATTATTATTAATACCATGCCAAAAAAAACATTATTAACCCTAAAATTAATATTAAAATATTAATATTATTAAATTTAATATGTTTAGATTAATAAAATATTAAATTTATTATATTGTAATATATATTAATATATCATGATATATGATAGAGGTGGAGAAATAGGGGGAGTGACAAGGGAGATATGGAGATAAATTGAAGGAGAGGGGAGAAGATGAATGAAGAGAGAGAGAGGGAGAAGAGTGAGAGAGTTAGAGAAGGGTAAGAGAGGGAGAGGGAGACATAAAGATGGAGGTGGGAGAGAGATAAGGAGAGAGGGAGGGAGAAGGAGAGAGGATTGGAGGGTAGAGAGTGAGAGAGAGAGAAAGAAGGGGGAAGGGAGAGGGAGGTAGGAAAGAAAGGGAGAGAGAGAAAGGATGAGAGGAGGAGGAGAGAAGGAGGAGGGGAGAAGGAGGGATAGAGAGATGGAGTTGGAAGCGAAGCGAGGAAAAAAAGAAGAAATACATAGAGAGGGTGTGACAAGGGAGAGATGGAGAGAGAGTGTGTATGCTTATGGGTGAGATAAAGATACATAGGAGTGATGGAGACAAGGGGGGAGAGAAGGAGAAAGGGGGTGGGACTTGAAAGAGAGGAGGAGAGAAGGGAGGAGAGAGGGAGGGATAGAAATATGAATTTGGAGGGGGAGAGAAGGATGGATTGAGATATGGAGAGAGAGAAAGAGATGGGGGAAGAGAAAGGGAGAGAGAGGAAGGAAAAGAGAGGGGACTTGAAAGAGGGGAGGAGAGAGGGAGGGATAGAAATATGGATTTGGAGGGGAAGAGAGGGAGGGATTGAGAGATGGAGCTGGATGAGGAGAGAGGGAGGGAAGAAGAAATACATAGAGAGTGAGTAGTGGAGAGAGAGGGGGAATGACAAGGGAGAGATGAAGAGGGAGTGTGTATGTTTTGGGGTGAGATAAAGAGAAAAATAAGGAGATATGGAGAGAAGGGGGGAGAGAAGGAGAGAGAAAGGCATATGGTAACAAAGTTGGAAGGTGAAGATAGAGAGAGAGAGGGGGGGAGAGAAATGAAGAGAGAGATTGAAGAGAGGTAGGGAAAGAGATACGAAGATGGAGAGGGAGAGAGGGGGAGGTAAGAATAAAGACATAGAGGGTGAAAGATGGAGAGAGAGAGAGAGGAAGTGATAAATAAGATGGAGAGAGAGGGAGAAAGGGTAGCAGGAAGGAAGAGAGATAAAAGCGAGAGAGAGGGAGGGAAGGGGAAGAAAGAGAGAGAGAGGAGGAGGAGGAGGGAGTGATAGATAGATAGATACATTGGAGAAAGAGAGTTTATGTTTGGGAGTTGATATAGAGAGATAGAG
The DNA here is from genome assembly GCA_034641835.2 of Pinus albicaulis. Taxonomy (NCBI): domain Eukaryota; kingdom Viridiplantae; phylum Streptophyta; class Pinopsida; order Pinales; family Pinaceae; genus Pinus; species Pinus albicaulis. The sequence goes on along the minus strand of CM076583.1, from coordinate 893,556,064 downwards.
TGAGATATAGATATAGATGTAAGGTGAAGATAAAAAAAGATAGATGGAGAGAAGGAGGTAGGGACAAGGAAATTGATAGATATGGAGTGAGAGAGAGTGTGTATTTGGTGGAGTGAGATAAAGAGAAAAATGAGAGATGGAGGGATATATAGATATATATGGGGGAGAGAGGGAAGAAGATTTCTTGCTATAGATGCATTGATTTCAGTGTAAATGGTGATTTCTAATCCTATTTGATTTCTTGCGCTAGATGAATTGATTTTGGTGTAGATGTTGATTTCTAATGATATTTGATTACTTACACTAGATGGATTGATTTTAATGTACATGATTTCTAATCCTATTTGATTTCTTGCACTAAATGCATTAATTTCAGTGTAGAAGATTATTTCTAATCTTATTTGATTGATTTCACTAGATGCATTAATTTTAATGTAGATTTTGATTTTTTGTTATATTTGATTTTTTGCACTAGATGAATTGATTTCAATGTAGATTATTTTTAATCCTATTTTATTGGTTGCACTAAATGCATTGATTTCAATGTGGATGGTGATTTCTAATCCTATTTGATTTCTTTCACTAAATGCTTTGATTTCAGTGTAGATGGTGATTTCTAATCTTATTTGATTGCTTGCACTAGATGCATTAATTTCAATGTAGATGTTGATTTCTAATTATATTTGATTGCTTGCACTAAACACATTGATTTAAATGTAGATTATTTAACTAAATGCATTGATTTAAATGTATATGGTTTATAATCCTATTTGATTTCTTGCATCAAATGCATTTATTTCAGTGTGGATGGTGATTTTTAATCCTATTTGATTGCTTTAACTAGATGCATTGATTTCAGTGTAGATGTTGGTTTTAAATCCTATTTTCCTACTTGCACTAGACTCATTTATTTGAGTGTAGATGTTGATTTCTAATCATATTTGATTACTTGCATTAGATGCATAAATTTTAGTGTAGATGTTGTTTTCTATTATTATTTGATTTCTTGCATTAGTTGCATTGATTTCAGTGTATATGTTGATTTCTAATTTGATGTATGATGGTACATTAATTTTAAATTCATTGGATTAATAGTGTGTGTGCAATGATTTCAATGTAAGCACAAAAAATTATTGACAATGTACATTGATTTTTGTGTTATAGTAATTCAACCTATTAATATTGGAGAGCAAGAGAGACAAGGTATGATGTTTACCACAACAGCTCGAGCTAAATATTTAAATGGTTTACGATTCCAACTGTCCTTTTCAAATAATCAATATGAAAATATGACAAAACTAACATGGGTGAAAATAAGAATAGTAGAAGAAAATAGTTTGAAATCGATCACAATGAAGACTATTCATAATTGACTACATTCTTATTATTCACAATTTCTATCATTCAATATTATTACATTGTCACTTTGCATTCAAAATTTTATTTCATCATTAAAGTTATTTTACAATATTTATCATCTCAACAAACTGAGGTAACTAATCAAATTTAAAATTAAAATGACTCAATAAATCTCAAACATATTTAACATATTTAAAATGGTTATGTTAATATTAGATGTACTTACATATTATTGATAAAATTAAACATATGTTCCTCATATTATCGATAGATTTTCCTTGGTCACACACAACTGAAACTAGCCTAGATCCATCTTAACACTAGATCTATCAAGCGCCGAGAGGGATCAAATCTCTTGAGGTGAAAACCTTTCCTCAAGTTTTGCACTCAAAAAAGAGGTTTTCACCTCGAGAGATTTGATCCTCCAGCTATAGATCCTAGTTAATAAATTAATATGATCTATATCGGTGGGTATAATACCTTAACATGAACACCTTTAAATAATAAATCATGAGAAATATTTTCAAAGTGACATCAAGAAGCATCTTTGTGACTATATAGCCCAATATCATAAGCTCTTGGGAAGAGAGAAGGGCAGTGTCAAATTGTCAATACCCACTCTCTTGGCATTCAATATACTCTGGAAAGTCTTTGCCAACAAGGAAGTAGTCACCTCGACCATAGCCCACTGGATTTGCAGCTATAAACCATGAAAAAGGTGAGAAGTTTTCACAATGTAAAATTATAAGGACACATGTTAATCTAGGTTGTCATTGATGATGACAGTGACCAGGATGGCAAATATTCTTGCATGATCTAAATGCCCATAATACTCTAGAAGATGCCTTAGCCCTAACACATTGATAATACTAATGATGCCCTTAATATACATGAATGAAAGCCTAAGTGTATGGAACCCTAAGCATATGAAGAAGGAGCCCTAGACATAAAATTTTAAGAGCTGCCATGAATAAAATTAGAATGACAGCCTCACAAATTTAAGTTTCTTGATGGTAAAATGACCTTACTTAAGGTTGGGACTACCATAGGCTTGAAGAGGGCAATTTTCCCTTTCTAACGAGCTATCACTTGCCCTCTAACTCCTTCTAGTTTGAGAGAAAATTGATTTTCAAGTTTGAATATAATATTTTTAAAGGCTAGCCGACCTAAGCCTACCTGTCCATGTCGGCCTCCCTCCAAGAGACATGTCCCTTTATTAAAGGTCGAAGTCCTATATAAATATGATGTCCAGCACCTCATTTCAACCATGAATTCGGTGAAAAATATAGAAATTGAGCACAGAATTAAGAAGGAGGCCGAGAAGGACTTTGGCATCACATTTTGGGCTAAATATTTGTGATTGGGTTACCTCAGGCTATTGGACAGCTCGAACTAGGAAAATCATCTTGAAACCTGAAGTATACCCCTGTGTTTGCAGCATTGGATTGTGGTCATTTGCTGGAGGACAGAACTCTGATCTTTGTTACAGATTGCAGTCCCATGGAGGCTAGGCTCTAGCATTGTTGGCTTGGAACTACAACTTAGTTCTGTAGCTTGCAGTCCCATTGAAGAACTTCGAACCAATGATCCAAGGCTTGTAGAGGCTCGGATTAGTTAGCATTTATACCTCAGATCAGTGAAATAAAGTCACAGACCTGTGATTATATTAAACCAAACCTCAGACTTGTATTGCAGCCTAGTTTAGGCTCAGATTAGCTCAGTCCTGTGGATAGGTTTCTCCTTAACTCAGACTTCAGGGCAGCTCGGTGCTATTGGTTCAGTTACCTGTGGCAGCTTCTGTGTGGAGAGCTTGAACTTGCCTCCTGTAGAAGCTAGCATTACAGAGGGCTGTCTTGGATTGGAGGTTATTTTGGATTGCAGTCTTGGACTATGTCAAATCTGTGAGTTATCTTGTCTCAATTGTTAAGTTATTGGCTACAACAGGTTCATTATCTAAAGCAGTGAATTAGGAGGAGTACTGAAGATATTATTTTCCGGTCATTTAAGAAGCAATTAATAAGGACATCATCATCACTGTTAGAGAATGTGACCCACAACAGTTCAAGAAGTAAAAGTGGTACCAAAGCACAACCACATAATCAAGAACAGTGTAATCACATCATCAAGGGAAGGACACATTCAGTTCTCAGAATTGAAGGAAGAACAAATGCATCAGTTTTGTCATTAGAACATATCTTAGGCATTGAAAATACAACATAAAAGATCTTGTTTGAATGAGCATCTTTGGAACATTGTTGTCCTGGAGCAACATTATAATAGCAGGGAATACTTGAAGAACACAATACTTGCAGCAGGGAATACTTGAAGAACACAATACTTGCAGCAGGGAATACTTGAAGAACACAATACTTGCAGCAGTTTTTGGACAGACCCTTGTAGACTTCTTGTTGAAGCAGTGTAGAAGCTGGTCTTGGTGACATTCTTGGAGACCTTGATTGAAGCCCTCATGGAGTGACCTTGGAAAGATTGTTTGGGTACCATGAAGAGCTGTGGAGACACCTTCATGTGAAGAATAAGGTTGTCATTGATGATGTAATGTGGAGACTACAATGAAGACTAAGTGAATATTGACAGGGCTCATTGAAGAAGACATTGGGAGCTGTAAGTATAACCAAATATATCTTGACGGAATGAAGCAGGAGGTTGGAGCCTCATAGAGACAAGGTTGGTGCCTTGGTAGATAGGGTTGGAGCCCTTGAGGTTGGTGCCTCAGAATTGACAAGGTTGGTGCCTTGGAAGATAGGGTTGGAGCCCTAGAGGATAGGAGTCCTCAAGAGACCAGGTTGGAGCCCTTGAGGTTGGTGCCTCAGAATTGACAAGGTTGAAGCCTTGGAAGTCCAAGTCGGTGCTTGGAAAATATAGGTTGGAGCTTGGGAGATTGAAGGTTGGTGTCTTCATCTAGGGTTGGAGCCCTACATTTATTGTACTTGATTTATTGTAAAGAAGAAATTAATAAAATAATTTATTCTTACTGTTCATTTTATGTTCTAAATATAAGTGATATAATTAGTAAAAATAACAATTGAAAAGAAATATTGATTCACCCCCCTCTCAGTATTTCCAACAACACATGCATTAGGCATAACCAAGAGTCAATCATTCATTTGGTCATATCTTTTGATCTAGAAGCCGGTTTTGGGAGTGCGATATACTGTTGGAAAGCTCTTTCCGAGCTGCTTCTGCTGAAAAAGTTTAGGACGTGATTTTCACTAAAGATTATGTGAAAAACATCTATGAAAACTAGACATAGTAAGAGTCCAATTTGATCGTTGGTGACAGGCTGCAAAGACTGGAACTAACACTTTCTTCCCATTTACAGCTGTAATGATGTCCCCAAGACATGCCAAACATAAGAATCTCATTTTTTTGTTTTCAGTCCAGCTTTTCCAACTGGTCCATCTATAGGACCATCAAGCACCAAAACTCTAGTGACACTCAGTTTCTCAACGGACTCATCTAGTGCAAATTTAGTGCCCAAAATGGGTCAAGTAATTTTCCGAAAATTTACTAACTGATCAACAATGACACTTACAGATCTACTGGAATTCAAAAGCCCACACTAGGTAATGCTCCTGATGGAGAGTACATATAAGTGTTTATGCCAATCAAATTTCCTGAACTATCAAGAAGAGGACCTCCAATGGTCCTTTACCATCTGTCTGGATCACATTGTGTATTAGATGGCCAGTTGCAGCTAAAATTATCTACTTGAAGAGCCCACTAATGATAGCAGTCATCAAGGTGTGATCCAAACCAAATGGATTCCCAATTGCATACGCTTTTTTTCCTACAAAAATATTTGCAGAAATTTCAACTGCCATGGGTATCAATTTATCTTTTGGCGCATTCATCCATAGCACTGAAACATCGTTATCTTGATCATGTCCAACTACCTCTATGTCATGTGTTGACTAAACACCAATAGTTACTCTCAAATATAACAAGAAATTCTTGTCCTGATATGCTTTAGAAATACCTAAAACTGTCTAATAAGTAGGTGGGAGAGCTTTAATTATGACTGTAAGTTTATTTCAAAATAACACATGAAAATGCACCAAAATGCATGTCTAGACTCTTTATAAGTTATAACTACTCATCTGAGCAACATGCCTCAAAAATGCTTATGCATTTTGAGTTATTGCATCAAAAGGCTGATTGCCAACATCATCTCTACTTTAAGTAGATATTGTTGGATGAAAGAGAAGTTTGCTAGCATTGATGCTTAAGTAATAGGGTTGGTTCCTCTAGCTGACATAGAAGGAATTTTGGCACTACGAAGTTAGGTTACTACTTGGGATATTTACAAAGTGTTGTTGCAGGGACATGAAAGTCATCATCTGGTTGAACACTTTTGTACTCTCCTTGATTGTAAGTTAGATATCCTACAAACCATATAATATGGTTAGCCTCCTTTTAGGTAAGGATGGGCTTCCTTGACCCTCTATAATGATGTTTACAATTTGGGGACTGTTGTAGCTCTTGGAACAATATCTTGGTTTGGTAACTGATGTGGATCTCATGTTTGAGTTTATGGATAGGCCCAAGATTAGAAGATCATAATATGATTTGGGTAAGATATCACCACCTCCTTTGTTTCGGTACTGTAGCAATGAAGATCACTTTGACATTCCTTTTCGAAATTTGTCCTCCAAACAACTCCTAAGGCCTCCTCAAGCTGCCCGTCAAAGTGATCCACACAATAGTCATCACTTTGACCCAATACTTGACAAACTCTCACTCCAAGTTTGCTGCCCAATCACTGTGGCAACTATCACTTGTTTAGGGCATATAACCATGATATTTTTCCCCTCCTCATTGACTTCCACATGCTACCCTATCAAGATTTAAAATTGATCCACAAGTTAGGATCCAACATCTACAAGAATGCACTGAAATACATACCTTAAGTTCACTGTTTTGAGGTCTCCTTCATTGCTACAATCTAGGCCTGGTTAGGGAATCACACAGTCCATTCTTCTAGCCTTCAATTCTGCCCAGAATTTCTCTAGATGAAAGTGGTCGCCCTTTGGAAGTACCCTCCTCCTCAACGCTATTGTCCTCGGCATGAGTACATTCCTTTGGATTCACAAGTTGCAAATATTTTTACAAAGCCCCTAGCAAATGCAAAGTTTAAGATGCTGAGGGAGAGACTAGGTTTGGTGGAGAACACTTTCCTTGCAAAGAAAGCATTTATAGTTTTTATCTATTGCTCAATTAGCTCTATAACATTGATGGCATATCAATAAGACTGATTTATACCATGTAATGATATGCTCCAACAGATCCATCTTCCTAGTTTCCTATGTGCAACAAAGAGAGAGCAAAGTGATGGCTGGACACTAATTTGTCGTGGAAGGAAAGTGGCAACGATGCAGAGAGAGAAAGTGAGGGCACATGCATGCTTCAAATTTGCATATACCAAACTCATCCTTGTCCCAAATTTAGAACTATTGTTCATATTTAGCATTCCAAATAGCTAGAGTTTGCTTTTACCAATTGTAGCATGTAATATCCCCAAATAGGGATAATAGAAAAATAACAATATTTCCAAAACTTGGGCACATAAAATTCTGAAAATTTATTGGTATATAAAAAATTCTACACTAAACCCAGATTTATATTCAAATCACTGATCTGATTTTTCTGCTAAAAGAAGTAAATTTCTAAGTATTTATGAACTTAGAAAAAGTACAACAAATCCCTTTGTTTCTGCCCAGAAATTCTAGAAATGAAAAACAATGACTTTCTTTTAATTTTTTTGAGTTAAAATAGAATTAAGTATGTACATTTAAACACAAAGTACCTCAGACACTATTTTTTAAACCCTAGTCATCCTCTTGAATGTTCAAATTATTAGAGCTGTCATTTGTGTGAATACAATTTTTTCGGTTTCTTATGATTAATCATTTACCTATAAATCTAACAAATCTGTATATGCCCATTACTTCAATAGTTTTGACAGTAGTAGATGGTATTGGTTGCATATTGTTTAGTTTTCATTTATCATTCGTCTCATTTGATTGTATGTATTTTGTAGGTTATTGGCCATGTTTTTCTTGTAATAATGTTTTTGGACATTTTTTCCAGCTAGTGCACTTTTTGGAGGTTTCTCTGACACAAGAACCAACTTAGAGGCACCAAAAGTTTAAGCATTTTGGGTAGCAGTTTCAGAAAAGGAGAATAAAAATTTTTCCAATGTTTCTGTGAAGAATAATGTTACAAATATTGGTGATGCTGCCAAGGTAGTTGTCAACAAGAAGAAGAAAAAGAAGATTTATATGATGCTTATAAGGTTCAAGAGAAGGAGGAAGATGTGAACCTTCCAGAACCATCCAAAGTAGTAACTGATGTTGTCAAGGGTAAGACTTCCTCAAAAGAGCTTGAGAAGCAAGTCCTGAAAGAAGTGGATGACTGGGAAGATGCAGTTGAGCTTTCAACTCCTATGAGTCAAGTAACTATTTTAGTTACTAAATGTTCAGGAGATAGAAAGTACTTGAGTGAGTTTTTTTGACAATCAAGGATCAGTGTAAAGATCTACCAAATCATTTTGAAATTTGTCCAGACACTATTGAATTACTTGGAAATTCCCAAGCACTTGCAAGTCATGTAGGAGAGGCTGATGCATTAGCAAGCACTACAAGAGATTTTGAAAGGCAGCTGAGTGGGAATTATCTACTTGAACATTGTGGGAGAAATATGGCCAGTTTGGATGATGATAGATGGGCCAAGCCGGTGGATGCTTTTACTTCTGGCTGTGATATGCGGATGGATGTGGGTCTAAGTGGTTCCTCTTCTATGTTTCAACTTGGCTAAAGTTATAATACTGGCTTTGCAAGAAATAATTGTGCAACACAAATGAGTATGAATGGCATCCTTCATGGAGGGCCTTATGTGCAAACACCATTTCCACAAGTTGGACAAGTGAGAAATAATTTTGATGTGGGCAAGGTTTCTGATGAGGATCAGTTGAAAAATGACAAATTAAATCCATCCTTAATAAATTAATGCCCCAAAAATTTGAAAAACTTTTTGAACAGGTCAAAGAAGTGAACATTGACTCTGCATCATGTCTTCATGGTATAATATCTCAAATATTTGACAAAGCCTTGATGGAGTCGACTTTTTGTGAAATGTATGCAAAATTATGTTTTCAGCTTGCTGCAGGATTACCAGAATTTTATGAAGATAATGAGAAGGTTGTTTTCAAGTGAGTTATTTTGAACAAATGCCAGGAAGAATTTGAAAAAGATGAAAGAGAAGAGGCAGAGGCTAAGAAAGAAGAAGAGGATGGTGAAAAAATCCTTTCAGTAGAAGAAATACGGGAGAAGAAGGCTGCAACACAACGATGAATGCTAGGAAATATAAGGTTTATTGGTGAGCTTTATAAAGAAAGTATGTTGACTGGAAGAATTATCCATGCATTCATCATGAAATCAATTGGTGAATTTCAACATGCAGAGGATGAAAATCTTGAAGCTTTGTGCAAAATGATGAGCACTATTGGTCATATGATTGACCATTCAAAGGCCAAGGAAAATATTGATGTTTACTTTGATAGGATGACAAAAATGTCCAATACCCAAGGGCTTCCCTCTAGGCTAAGGTTGATGTTGAAGGTTCTGATTGATCTAAGGAGGAATGGATGGAAACAAAGGTGGAAGGTTGAGGGCCACAAGAAAATAGAGGAAGTGCATTGAGATGCTATGCAAGAACTACATAGATAGGGAGGCCACTCTCGAGGTACCAATATGGGATATGCAGGTCGCAGACTTGTGACACCACTTGATCATGGTGTGAGAGGAAATGCGATGCCACCTTACATGGCATGTGCACAAATGGGTTCACTTCCACATATGGGTGGGATTAAAGGGCCACAACCCCATATGGGACCACGTGATTGTGGATTCACCAGTCAAGATGCTCAGATTGTGGATTGGGCTCAATTTGAAAATTGGTCTATGCCAAGCCCTTCAACACACAGTTCTTCTGATGATGGCCACTTGAATCTTGGTCCTAAGGGAGGTCTTGGAAAGGGAATAGAAGGGAGGGCTTAACCTCTGCCATATGCCAAGAGTTCTCTAGCAGACATTCCACCATTCACATCTTTGAGTGATAGACGAAGAGGTGTATGTATGATTTCAGGTTGCAGTTCCGACCAGATGCCAATTGGTATGAGAGATGAAATTTTGACAAGGACTTATGCTGCAAAAACAACTTTATTTGCAAAATCACGTGTCCAGGAAATAAATTTTTTGGATAATGACAGAAGAGAGTTTAAGAATTCATACTCATTAGGTGACAGAGGTGGGAAGACTGCAAATGTTGAATTTCAACAAGTGACAAGGTTGTGTCAATCATGGAAAAAACAAAGTGGTTGAAATAAGGGTCAAACCATGCTGCAAATAGGAAAATAAAATTGTGCGAAGAAGGGGTGGGCAACATTTTGGTTGGCAGAAAAGGATCTACCAACATCACCTCGAAGAAGCGCGTAGTTTCAAGAGTAGTTTGCTAGGAGAGGTGGGAAGGTATGGTCGAAAGTTGTTGGTGGAAGAACTATGGCCTGCACGCAAACCCGCAATAAAAAAAAACAAAACCACAACACTAGTACAAAATGGCTAACTAGTTACTAAAATATGACTAAAATTTGCATATAAACAACTATTTTTTGGTCGGTGACCAATAGTAGCTAATTTACAATATCTTTTAATGTGACAAACTTTTAGTCGTTTTTAGCTTAGTCATTAATTGGTTGTCTCAATTTTGTTGTCTAGTAGTATAATTGGTAATTAATTTGGTCATTGATTTAGTCATTGATTTGGTCATTAATTTAGTCATTGATTTGGTCATTTATTTAATCATTTATTTGGTCATTAATTGTCACATTTAATGACCAAATATACAATAAAATATATTACCAAATGACCACCTGAGAAAACCAGTTAATGACCAAAGAAATATGACCAAAATGTTGGTCGTATTATAAGATACTGTAAATTAGCTACTAATAGTCATATATATGCAAATTTTAGTCATCGTTTGAAACCAATTAAACACCAAATAAATATGAATAAATTTTAGTCATGTTATAAGATATTGTAAATTAGTTACTAATAGTCATATATATGAAAAATTTAGTCATCATTTGTAATAAAAAAATTATCATTTGCAGTAGTCATTTATCATGTTTTGGTAGTTTCACATCCATTATATAAATGACTACTTTAGTGGTTTATATTTATTTCATTTAATTTCATTAACAACCGTCATAAGAAACTAATTTATTTGTATATTAATTTTATTTGTGTTCATCATTAATAAACATAAACTATTGATTTAGTAGTTTTAGATTGATTTTATGTGTTCATTATTAATCAGCATAAATTAATTAGTATGATTTTGCAACTAAATTAAAAAAAATGTCATATAATGTACATGTTCATCTAATATGAAAATACAAAATTACATATCTTAATTAGAATACTAAGTACTATCAAGTGAAACTATAAATAATTCCAATCACATAAATTATATTATATAAAATGTCAAGCATTACAATATCAGTTTCCAACTTAATATTGGTTCGAGTACAATTTACACATGAAATATTGTTTCATCACTTCAAAACATTATCATTGTGTTTTGAAGGCATTGCAGGTGAATTCACCAACTCTGAAGACTTGACCATCAATATCTATGTGTGTGTCTTATGTGGAATATTATCTCTACATGTACCACTAGACCAATTCTCTTTTCTCTCTCTTTAATTTTCATTTTGTCACTCTAGTGTTATGTTCTCCTCTTTCTTCAATTCTTGCTTCTTGCCATCAATATTAAGTTCATTTTTCGAAAAGAAAAGAAAAAAGTATACCATGCAAAGTATAAGACATGAAAGTCGATGAACACTGGAATATAAACAAAAGTAGACTTGTAAAGTATTTATACGATATATACCTCAACATAAAAAATATTGTCAATATCATTTTGCCCCATAAAAGCAAGAAACTCGAACAAGTTTTCTTCAGTTGGGAAATAATGGCCACTATCTGGCCATATGACCTGTATAAACAAAGCAAATAAAACATCAGTACCATAGAATAAATTTTGTACCTACTGTGTTCTCAGTGTACAACATTTTTTGATGAAATGTTATCTTCAACTAAAGTAATAGATGCAAATAGAAGCACACATTTCTATCCCAATATTTTGAATTCTCATGCTTATGGTACATTACAATTTGATTTTATCCAATGTAATAAAACACAACAATGCTAGAAATTTGTACTAATAATGTCTCATGCTCCACTTTTGTAGTTGTATTGTTTCCTCGTTATCTTTAAGAAGCAATGACACTTCAACCATAAGGTCAATAGAAATCTAATGGGTGGAGTAGAGTATTGTTGACACAAGATTACAACAAGAAACTAAAAAATAATAAGAAAGGACTTTCTAAATTACGATATTAACCGAAAATATAGCTTCAATATAGAAATCTTCAATTGTCATCATACTATTCCAGGGGAAAAGGAATCCAATTCCCAAAATCTAACAAATTATATCCAGAGAAAAACTAAACATGTTGGCTCCACGTTCAAAGGTAAAGTAATTGGGTAATTTTTATATCAAATAATTTTCAGAGTGTATGAGTAGCTACTAACACCATTAACAAGAATTTTAAAATAGATTTTCCACGTATAAACTCAAATGTGGAAACAAATTTGATATATGCACTACTTGTATACATTCCAAGATGCATTGCAATGATATAGGAGTACGAAAAGAATTGCACATAATTACATATTCACTATCCACTTTTATTCCAAAAAAAAATTCAAATAACTACTCTAACTTACCCTGAAAACTATGCTGGAATTTCTATTCATTGTCATGAATATCCCTGGCTGTTAGTTCCTGGGAATGTGGTTGCTGAGTGAAATCTTGCCCAAAACAAATAAATCCAAAGAAAACAATAACAAACTTAATAGGAGACAAATATGACAAATACAATTACCTTTTTCTCCTTCAAATAATGCAGTATTCTCTTTAAAAAGGTCTAAAAGTTTAAGCACTTATCTATTAAATCAGAAATAGAACAACAATTATGGGAAAATTAGAACCGCACAAGTGGAGGACAAACTTTTTTTGCAGCACAACATGCCACATAAAACCTGTCATCGGTGCTAGTGTTACTTGAAATCAACGTTTTACAAAAGTAATTATTCGGTTTCTTGCTTGGTGTGCCGAGGTCAGAACCAAGATAAAAAAAATTTGCTCTTTTTGTACATTATCATCAATTTTTAGTTCCCTGAAAAAATGGAACTAGTACCAAAGCATTTGTCAACAAAATTGGCAATTACAACAAAGAACATATAATGAAACTGAAATTTTCTTACAAGATTAATAGGTTGCAATTTCATTTGAGTATATACTTCATATGTTTCCACATCTTTGTGAAATTCAATAAGGTTTTTATTAAATTTAAATCTTGTATATATAAATATATGAATAAAAGTGTTCACAATTAAATCAAGGATGAAATGTAGAGAACCCACATCCATTGTAACATTGTGAAGTTGGAAAATTAATTGAGTTGGAATATTTTGATAATTGGATATATGTGCATCAATCTTCTTGTTTTTTGAAGCAGCTACCTGAAATCACATTGATTATGATCAGTTTCATTAGGTAACAGTAAAATTTCAAAATACTTGGGTCACATTTTATGATGAAAAGAAGATAAGAATTCATTATTTTAAATCATTTGTATCTAAAAGAAGATTTTGAATTAAAAATTAGTGAGCAACCACCTCACCTGTTCATGGTGACCCTGTGGAAAATAAACAACCTTGCTCCCAACAACAGGTAGGGACACAAGCGGTCCAACACAAGCATGCCAAAGCTCTGAATTAAGGCATCTCCTTTCCCCTGATTGATGTGACATGAACAAAAATAATTTCAATTGGATATTCCCTTAGAAACCTCTCGAACCTGAAATCATGTGCTTCATATTATTGGCTATTAATGTTTAAACAAAAATGAAATGGAAAAAAAATTAAAGCAACACCAACAAATTAACTATTTGGTACATTGAGAAAATATCATTTGCCTTGATATTAGGGGCTATCAACATCTCAATATGTGGATATTGACAAATGCTTCAAATCCTATTGTGTACATCAACCTCAAATTACAAGCAAAGTCAAGTAGAATGTAAATGTTGCAATTCTTTTTGTTGCAGAAGTAATGAGCTCATGACAGGCTCTTAAATTTCAAAAGCCATTAAATTATTGACTTCCAAAAATAAATTAATAAGAGGATGTCAGTACTAGATGACTAAGCTACCTGTGAACCTTAGAGTAAATTTGGCACCTCTAGGCATTACCAATGACCTTGATATAAGTGGATACCATGTTTCCAATATTCAGGACTAGAAACACTCTAACTCTTACTGTGGACATAAATCAATGTATTATATGAAAAATGATGGAGCCTATCATAAAATACAAGTTAAACAGAAATAAAAGTGTTGTAATTCCATTTGCTATGGATGTTGTGCTCATGAGAGCTAGCTTGAGACACTTCCCTATATAAATGGTCTCCCAACCAAACATAAAAACCTCTAAACATATAGAGGTTGGTTAACTACTTCAAGAATAGCCAAAACTATGTCAATTGTTAAGAGATTATTGGAGGCCATTGGAATTTCCATCACCATTAATTCTTTATGATCCTACACCTGTCATGAAGATTCCTATAAGTTTCAAATATTGATATCAGTTGGTCAAAACTGGTAGAAATTTATAAGATATCCATGGAATATATAACTCAATTTTGATAGGTAAAAGAACACCACAACATGACTTTCAAAATTCATAAATTTTGATATAGTGTTCATATGATTTTCCATTATAACTGAAAGAAATAAAAAAAAAATGAGGAAATTTGTTCTTATTGATCTGCTTTGTTTTTTGCATAATAAAATTCTGCCATTAGTTAACACTATCTTACAAAATTCAGTCAGTGAATGTAGAAAAGTGTGATTTTCTTACCCGTTTGTACTCCTATATTTTTAGAGCCTTCAATGCTTCATAAGTTTTTTTCTGAACATAATCTTCATAATTCCATTGATCTTGCAATTGCCTCTAATCAACGTTCAAGGCATCAAATTATCTTTCAATGCACTGCACATTCCTTTTTTCTTGAAAATCCTGCTTTTTCAGGGAATTCAATCCCTGACCTAGAATTTTCACAAAGATAGAAAACAAGTTATAAAGACTTCAACGATTGAAGAAACCAAAGGTGATTAATCTTCAATGAATTACCTCACTATGTTCCTAAATTTTAACAATGTGGTTAAATGCCTCTTGAAGCTCAGAATAAGATCCTATAGTTGCACATAGTTGATCTTGAGCAAGCTTCAACAATTTCATATCACACATCAATTGTTTTTCTTTCCGTAAATGATCTAGATTTTATGCAGGAACACAACAAAATACATGTATAGCCATAGATACAGAGATGCATCGGAAATAATGCTTCATTTTATTAATAAAACAAATGACTGAAATAAACAGCTAGGGCGTTGGTAGGTGTATCTCTGAGAAGAGATGTGGTGGATACAGGCCTCTGAACTATGTTACAATGAGACACACTGGAAATGAGTGAGCGAGGGCACTGGTAGCGTATCTCTGAGAAGAGATGTGACAGCTGCAAACCTCCCCACTGTGTTACAAAACAAATGATGAGAACAAGCGAGTTAGGGCACTGGTAATGCTTATCTCTAAGAAGATATGTGTCAGCTACCAGCCTCTGAACTGTGCTACAATGAGGCTCAAAGGCCTGTTTATTGTTGAGAAACAATGTAAAACCCTAAACATCCAAAAACCTAACCGTAGGAGATGAAGCGCCAAAACTGTGGGTCTCGTTTGGGTAAATTGGTGTTTCAACTTCCCGGGGACGTAACTTTGGCATCTAATCTCCGTTTGACGCGCTCAATAGCTCGTTAGAAATATCTATCCGAGGAATACAACTTTTGAGTGAGAAACATCGATCTATAACAATTTTTTCTCCCCATTTTCCAAAAAATGTCGTTTAGGGCCTCAAAATGGCTCCGGAAGTTCATGACCCGAAAAAATGCTATAAATAGTAAGTCGTGTTGAAACTTACAAATTGAAATAACTGATGGTGGGGGTTCAAATGGACTCGGTGGGTGGACACCAATATCCACCTGGATCATTAAATCCCCAAAACGACTCAAAGAGTGTAGGACCCAAAAACCTGTTAAAATAATAGGTTTTGCTAAAGATGAAAAACTAAAAGAATTGATGTTGTGGGTCCAAATGGAATAGATGGGTGGCCATCGATATCCAACTAGATCATTCCTCCCTCCTTAGGAAGCAATGTTCTCCATTTCATTAAGTTCCTCCATGGGGGGGGGGGGGGGGGCTCTGGCGAACTTGGTGTTGGATTTTTCCACGGTGTCGCAGACGTGCTGGATGTAGATGTGTTGCCAGTGGGCAGCCATTGAAGGATATGGGAAAAGTTGTCCATCATTGCATTCCTTTGTTTCTCAAGGGCCTCCTCGAGCAATATTTTTATAGGATCTCCTGCTCCCTCATCTTTCTTTCCTTCTGCCATGGGCGGTCGTCGGGGTTGCGAGGTTGAACTCCTTACACCTTGGTCGCGTTGCGAACATGAAAAGAAAAACAGAGAAAGATAAGACTGCTCTGATACCACTAATCTAGATTTATGCAAGGACGCAACAGAATATACATATAGCCATAGATACAGAGATGCAGCAGAAATAATGCTTCATTTTATTATAATCAAATGACTGAAATAAACAGCTAGGTTGTTGGTAGTCGTATCTCTGAGAAGAGATGTGGTGACTACAAGCCTATTAACTGTGTTACAATGAGACATAATGGAAATGAGCGAGCAAGGGCACTAGTAGCATATCTCTGAGAAGAGACGTGACAGCTACAGGCCTCTCCACTGTGTTACAATGAGATGCAATGGGAACAAGCGAGCTAGGGAACTGATAGCGCTTATCTATGAGAAGAGATGTATTAGCTACCAGCCCCTAAACTAGGTTACAATGAGGCTCAAAGGCCTATTTATTGTTGAGAAACAATGTAAAACCCTAAACATCCAAAAACCTAACCCTAGGAGATGAAGCGCCAAAAATATGGGTCCCGTTTGGGTAAATTGGCATTTCAACTTCCCAGGCATGTAATTTTGGCATCTAATATCCGTTTGATGCGCTGAATAACTCGTTAGAAATATATATCTGAGGAATATAGCATTTGAGTGAGAAACATCAATATATCACCCATGTTGCACCCTATTTTCCCAAAAAACATCGTTTATGGCCTCAAAACGGCTCCGGAAATTCAGGACCCGAAAAACTGCTATAAATAGTAAGTTGTGCTAAAACTTACAAACTAAAAGAACCAATGGTGGGGGTTCAAATGGACTCTGTGGGTGGCCAACAATATCCATGTGGATCATTAAGTCCCCAAAATGGCTCCGGGAGTGCAAGACCTGAAAACCTGCTAAAAAAATTAAGTTGTGCTGATGCTAAAAAACTGAAAAAATTGATGTTGCGGGTCCAAATGGAATAGGTGGGTGGCCGCCGATATCCACCTGGATTAGTAAAGGCATAATCTCATGCTCAATTCTATATTGCATCTGGTATATCAATTTTCAAAAATTAGCAAGTCCATTATTAACAACCAATAAATTAGCAACACATATGATCCTTGATGATTTAAAGGAAATTGTTGCCATATGACTATACCTTGTCATCAAATTCTTCTATAGGGGTTGCATTTTTTACTCTGTTCAAGGTTAACTGCATGGGTTCCATCTCTCATCGTTTGGACTTGATTGCCTCATGAGATTCTCTCTCTTCCTACCTTGCATCTTTTAACCTCTTTATCATTTTTTATTTGTTGGCCTACACAAAAGCCCATATCAAATATACCAAAGAGTAACAAGAAGAAAAAAATTTCAAAAGACTAAAGTAGATGTACCAGATACTAAAAAAGACAAACAATATTCAATTAAAATACTTGCAAAGATATATAAGCATGCTACATGCTTCATCTATATGGATACTTTGATGAAGTCCTTGCTTTTGGTTTTCTCAGCCAATTGCAGCTGTCAGCTAGTCAAATTTGGGTTTTAATTTTGTTTTCCAAGTGCCTTGGTATTTTCACTAAGCACGGGAGATTCTTCTTAATGACATCTACTTCAGGCTTTTTCTCATTTCCTGAAATAGGAATAAACATATTATTTGAACCAATAAGAAAACCCATAGATACTGAATCAGTGGCACTAACTGCAACACCCTCTTGCATTTATGGTTTCACTTTGTGACTGTGGCCCCCAAAAATTTTAGCTAACACATCAAAAGACCCGAAAATCTTAGACACATATCAGTCACTTGATTTTGGATCAAATATTTCATCTTTCCCATGATGCACCTCCTCAACTTGTTGTCCATCTATGTAACCTCACATTTACTGTCTTGATATCAGAAGTTACAATGTTGAACCAAATATGAAAAATAGGAGTGGATGTAATCTTCCACCTAAACTCTTGTGAAATATTGTACTTTAATTCCAAAGGAATAGATATGTACACTGAATCCATGCTTATGAAATTAGAGCATAAATTGCATGTGAGCTATATGCCTAAAATTGTTTTCCAAATTGGAGGTCGCATTCAAAATGTTTAAAATTATTTAGGTGCACAAAAGATGTGAGAAGATATATCAATGTTTTAAAATAGACATGATTTTAAAACAAGCATGATTTCTTGAAGGAAATGAGAAAGAAGTCAAACCAAATCTAGAGGATAATCCACTACCCCAAGAGAAACCCGACTCTTTGGTTGTGTATCAACATCCTAGATGAGGACCTTAACACACGATAAGCACAAATAGGATCATGAATTGAAACTAAAAATTTTGACAAGTCATAATTTTTTTATTTCCAAACTTGTTATATTCAAGTGATGTACTTTACTACTATGGAGAATCTAAGCTACCAAAGCAATAACAAAACTGCAAAACTAGAATTAGGCTCACGTCTAGGCCATCTGTATGTGTAGCAACAATTTTTCTATTTTGTGGAAATGCTTTGATTTTGTTAACCTACAAAAAATATTGTTAAAAATATTTATATATCAACCATTTCAAGGACTATAACAATTTTCTCTTTCTTATTGTTCCTATGTTATTCCCTTTTCCTCTATGATTTTGTTTGGATACTGTTGAGCCTTACATATAAAAAAAAACAACAACAAAATGAAAAATTTTCATTCCCAACTTCCACATTTGTTGATCACATTAAAAAATGCATCAAAATCAAAATTACATTTTTTCATGATATTTGAATTTCAATGGAAAACTATAGAAGGTATATGGAATGAACACATAAACAACGCTAATACCTTTTTAAAGCATGAAATTTTATATCTATGAATTTTTGAATTAGTACAAGAAATCATATCGTTAAATGCAACAAGTCTTGGATTTTTTCTTAAGATGTGAATTAATAGGCCACCTTTACATATTTATTTCTTTTGATTTCAATTGTTAGGCCACCACCCATATCTTCCACTTGGAATTTCAAGATTTTTTCAACTCCTTTAGGCTTGTCAGGATTCAAAACAAGGAAAATTGTGCCAAAGGGAGAGGTGACCAACATGGATTTCCCAGAGTCTGGAGACTCTTGTAAGCAGAACTATTCAAATAAACATGTTCAAAGGTTTGTGGCTGATCTAAATACATTAGATATACTTCCCAAAAAAATCACATCCAGATCAAGCAACAATTTGCCACAACCACTCACATGAGCAGAGCAATTTTTGAACACAAGCTAGGGAAACATTGGCCAGAAAAACAAGTTAGAAACATGATTGACATCCTTAAATGTTTAAAAATTTTCAACTTGAAAGACAATTCTTCCAGAGTAAATTTGAGAACAAAATATAAATGGAACATGATTGGAATACAAAGATGCCCTGAGAATATGATATAAATGGATACCGATCCAAACACATAAACATGATTGAAATACAAAGTTTCCCAAAGGTTTGATGTAATTTTTGGGAAAAACACTGAGAGGGGGGGGGGGGGTGAATCTCTATTTATAACTCACTGTAAAATTTTCTTTTTCTTTACTGATTTCTATACGCGACTTCAATGAACCCAACTAGCGTATACATGCGGCTATATTTAAATAAACTTGCATATGTCCAGAGATCTTATTATGCAGATAATTATTTAGTGCATCATTCATTCATCAGATATTTAGTAAGCAGTAAGTATGTGCAGTAAGAATAGGATAAATCATCACACATAAGAAACACACATGAACACCATGATTTAAGGTGGAAACTCAATTCGAGAGAAAACCACCGCTACTATCGTCTTTGTCTTCAACATTTCTTATATGGAAAATCGCTTACAACTTTGTACTGATGAAGACTCATATCAATACGCAGGAATCTACTCGCAGAACACTGCAACCTTCTCTCGTTCTCCAACTACTATTAGAAGGGAGCTCCAACCCCCTGATCTCTTTTACCAACCACTACTGGAAGGGAGCTACGACGCCCTACTTCTCGTTTACCATCCAGTCCTAGAAGGGAGCTACAACCCCCTACTTAGAACACCAGCTTCTACTTGCAGGAAGCTTCTACTTCCACACTGAAGGCTTCAACCCTCATACCCACCGCAGACCACGAATCATCAATTTTCATAATCGATCCCACAGCTTCAACACAACACTTCATAAACATTAACACCAGTAAAATTCAACCAAACTTTAATCAGAACAGTGAGATCACTGTAACCAGAACACAATAATAAACCCATATTTCATAATCGGCATGCAAAACCAATCTCAACCCTGATCATTATTATATTAAAATGAAAATGCTACTTCACTTTACTGAACCCGCGTGTATATTCATTTTCCTTCACATGATCCTACGTATAGATCTGATAATACTGATCTTCCAGAGTATGGTTAGTATCAGAACCAGATCTGAGGCTTTCAATCAAATATATTTTCAGTATTGCAGAACCCTTAATCAGTCAGTCATCATTAAACATATTTACTCACTTATTGATTAGATTTGTACATATTCAACTTAGGAGCATATACAATATTCAAGAAATCCAGATCTATATGAAGACATCATTGACAGGCAACAGTAAAACAAGAAAACAAACCAGAAATTTCCTTCCACACACTTCAGAAAAACCTTAGATCCCATACGTTCTTTTGCTTAAATGAACCTGTGTATATATGCGCTTTTATAGAGACGAACCTGCGTATAGATCTGCAACTATTTCAGGACTGTGCAATTCTTTAGAATAAATAATCAGCTCAGATCTTACCCTTCACTTCAAAAAATTTTTGCTAGATCATAGATCTAAACATTTCATAAACAGATATAGAAAATACATAGTAATTTTAGGTCTAGAGATCCTAATCCACAATTACATTCATAGGTGCATTATTACTTCAAATCTATCAATTAACTGTAGCCCATTCCATGCATATATACTTCAGAGTGAAGTATTCATTCAATACCCAAACACATGCACGCCCTTGCACTATGATCTTCCTCTCCTTATCTAGGATTAGCCTTTATCAATACCATGAGCCAAAACCACACAAGTGTCGATGGTATTTTTGGATGAAATCAAATAGACGATACAATACTCAATACTGTGGGCTATTACCATGGTAATGCCCCTTGGTATCATAATTTTAGAACGCAAAAGGTATACGTGACTTGGTTTCTTCATACCTGCGTGTATGCACAACTTCTCTTCATAAAAAATGTGTATATACTAATTCTGGATGTATACGCGGGTTTCTTGCATACCAAGTAGCGTATACATTTCCTTCATATGAGGATTGCCTTCATCAAACTTGTGTATACATTGAGAAATATTTTCTGTTTCATTTCTCTAGAACTTACTGGAATTCCTTTCTCTGTCACATCTGAACTGACCTGTAGAAACATCATTTTTACATCTTTAACAAATAGGTTGCTTATCAAAAGGCAACTCATCAAGTAGGTTTCCATCAAGGACAACATATTGCATCACATTGCCAACAATCATGCACTTACTGGAATTCCTTTCTCTGTCACATCTAAACTGACCTGTAGAAACATTATTTTTACATCTTTAATGAATAAGTCGCTTATCAAAAGGAAACTCATCAAGAAAAAATTCATCAAGTAGGTTGCCATCAACGACAACATATTGCATCATATTTCCAACAATATCCCCCTTTGGACTTGATGGCAACCATGATGGTGTTTGATCACCACAACAGATAGATACATTAATCATGACCATTATTCAAACACCAAAATACTCTCCCCCTTTGACATCAAGGGAAAAGGGCGGATCAATACCGAAACACAGTTTCTCTTTCCTTGTAGAAAGAAGAGCTTTGTAGATCTAATGTGCACTGTATTGACCATGCTCCCCCTGAGTTCATGCTGAATTTTCAGAAAAAAATTTCAATGAAGTACATGACTCTATAACTTAACCGAGTATGAAATTTCCTATCACCAATGACTCATACTTACATCAATGATCCAACCAAGTGGAATTATGTATTCGACTCAACTACCCAATCAAGTGAGTTTACATATTTGAATAAGTCCTTTCATGATTGAATATAACAAATTTACATCATAGGTCTCAACATGAATTTTTCATCAAATAACAGATATGACTTTGTATAACCAAGACCAAAGAATCTCAATCAGGAGATCATAACACAGCCACCAATCAGAATGCCAAAAATGCATCCTTTTCAACAAGGTAGGTTCTCCCCCTACACTTGTGCATCCTGAAGAACTTCAACAACCAATTCATCAAAGCATCTTCATCAAGGAGATAATCAAATAAGAAGATTCAGCTTGAAAACCATAACCGCAGTTGTACCCATTAGCGCCAAACCATGTCTGTTAATCAAAAAAATGTGTAAAGTTCAATATCATCAACCCGTGACTGGGTCTACGATTTCAACATCATAGTATCTTTGTATAGAAATTAGCTATCAACTCAATCTCTTGATTTCATCAAGGTGAACTTGCCATTTCCCCTTTGTAGAAACAAATGTGGGAATCATCATGAAATAAGATAGAGTAGAGAGGCATCATATATCATGAGAAAATGCCATAGACTTGTATCAACAATATATGAGAGAAGATAGATGACACAATGTAGCTGAGTCTTCAAGTGTCATCCAACAGTTGTAGCATAAGCACATCAATAACCAAGCCTTTTAGGATCTTTGCAACAACATCGTATTATTTCCAAGAAGAATTATCATACCGGAACAACTTCATCAATAATCAATATGTATTAAGTAATCATCCATGTGATCTGTTATCACCAAGGTCTTCATGATTTATATTCATAATCACAATGTAACATGTGTAGGAATCAAGTATAGTAGGCCTCATTCATGACAAAAGCCATCAACAATAAAATATGCATGTTCTGTCCTTATATCTGAATCATTAGAATTGCATCAAATCCATGTGTGAAAATAAAGATAATCTTCTGCAAAAAGCGATCAGGTCTCATACATAATCTCATCATAAGAAATCCATGTATCATAACAACATCATTCGAACATGAGCATCACAAGAATTAATGAATAATCAAACACAATGCCAAAAATGAAACATTAGTAGTTAGGCTAATGCTCCCCCTGAACCTGTGTTGCATGTTCATAGTTGAGACTGACCATATCATATCAATAGACTGTAACCATCAACATCAGATCAAGAAAATTACAACTGTCAGCAGCCTATTAGAAACTGATCTTGATTTTGACTCACTGTTTTTCTTATCAGAGAAAAACATACGCAACTGTCTCCAACAGAACTCACATGTATACGTGGCTTTAGTTTATGAAACTCACGTATATAAAGTGAAATAAAGAAAATTTCACAACTCCATCTCCCCCTGGAATTATACATTCTGTACCTGTCTTTTGTTGTCACATAAGATGCATTGTTAGAAATATAAATAATCAGGATTACCAAACCATCCTTTACACATTGCAGTTGAAGATAACATTATTCTTTCAAGAATGATGGACTGCAATGGGCATTGAATTCTTTTAGTCTGAGTCTGAATCCTCCTCACATCTGTGAGAGGTCAGATCTTTGAACACATATAATTTATCAGCATTTTTGTATCCCCTTGCTATGAATTCTCCAGTTTCTTCATCCATAACCTTGCATTTGGTTGAAGTGAACACAATTATATTTCCTTTATCTGCCATTTGATGTATAGTTAATAAGTTTTGTCTTAGGCCTTGAACTAATAAGGTACCAATTTCCCTTCTATTTTTGTTAATAATGGCTCTACCTTTTCCCAAAATATTTGTTGGAGCATCATTTGAAAGAATAACCTTACCATCTTGATTTTTCTTGAGAGACTCCAACTTATACTTATCACCAGTCATATGATGAGAACATCCATTGTATTATACCATTCATCCTTGTCTTTAATTTCATAGAGAGCAAGAACCGATCTTGTGTTGTGAAACCAGCTCCAAAAATAGAAGAAAATATATATCAACGCCTTAGAAATAAGCCACTTCGAGGGGGAAACCTCCAATACACTACATGAATGAACAATTCTTGGATGATTCAAATGAAAAAACCTCCTTTCTATATATAGCAGTCCATCGGGTCACAATGTAATCCTAGTGGGCCACAATGTAATCCTAGTCGACCTAACAATAATAATGTAGGAAAAACAATAATAAAAATATTGGGGTTACAGGGGTACAATAATAAAAATAAGGGGGCTACACTAATAACAATAAGGGGCTAAACTAGTAATATAAGTACCTAACATGCCCCTCTCCTTCAAAAAAGTGTTGTCCTCAACGCTTGAGTAGCTCTGGGTGCTTCTGTATAAAACTCTCATCCTCCCATGTAGACTCTTCAGTGGGTAAGTTCTTCCACTTGATGAGATACTCTGAAATTGATCTATTTCGTCGCTGTCAAGTTCTTGTTTTCGTGACCGCTTCAGGTTCCAATATGATTTTTCCTTCCTCATCAAGTTCTGGAAATATTGTTTGAACTGGAATATTTTCACCTATAACCTTCTTTAAGCATGAAACATGGAAAATTGGATGCAGTCGCGAAAAAGCAAGAAGCTCCAATTTGTATGCCATAGTACCAATCTTTTGCAACACCTTATAAGGACCATAGTAATTTGGCAACAATTTATTATCCTTCTTAGCTTGCTTGAGGGACATTTGTTTGTATGGTTGTAGCCGTAAAAATACCCAGTCTCCTACATCAAAACTTCTCTCGCTACAATGGTGATCTGCCTGTTGTTTCATTCGATTTTGTGCCAAATTTAGGTTATCCTTTAAGAGTTGGAGAACTTCTTGTTGATGCTCGATGTGATCTTCCACCTCTTGAACCTTATAATTTTCTCTTAAAGATGATGTGATGGACGGTGGATGATATCCATAAAGTGCCATAAATGGGGTCATTTTTGCTGCAGTATGGAAGGAAGTGTTATACCACCATTCAGCGAGAGGTAACCACTTGACCCATTGTGTTTGTTTATCGGATACAAAACAACGAAGATATCCTTCCAAACATTTATTTACTATCTCTGTTTGACCATCAGATTGAGGATGATAATATGAGCTATGAGCTAATTGAGTACCCAAACAAGACAATAACTCCGTCCAAAAATTTCCCGTAAAAATGGGATCTCTGTCGCTCACAATAACCCTTGGGCTTCCATGTAGCTTTTGAATTCTGTCCACAAATGTAGTAGCAGCTGTACTTGCTTTAAATGGATGAGATAATGCACAAAAGTGTGCATACTTGGTAAGTCTATCAACTACCACCATGATGACATTCTTGCCTTCGGACTTCAGTAAACCTGTGATAAAATCCATTGAAATCTCCTCCCAAAGTTGACTTGGAATGGATAAAGGTTGTAGAAGTCCCGGGGTCTTAATTGTCTCCACTTTATTCTGCTGGAAAACCAAACATTCCGCCACAAAATTTTGAATATCAGATTTAAGGCCATCCCAAAAAAATTCTTTCTTCACCCCGTGGTAAGTTTTTAAAAATCCTGAGTGTCCTCCTAAAGGAGAAGTGTGCAATTCCAAAAGAATCTTTTGTTTTAGTTGGGAATTCTTACAAATATATAAGCGATCTTTGTACCATAAGGAATTATTTTTCCAAATAAATGTATCAGATGTACTAGGATCTTGCTGCAACTTTTGAATGAGTGTCCACACTTCTTCGTCCCTCTTCCATTCATCCCTTGCTTCGGTTATCCAATCTGGTTGGATAATAGAAATGGCACAAAGCAATGCTTCCACCTCTTCATTCTTTCTTGAGAGTGCATCTGCAACAACATTTAGCTTCCCTTTTTGTATATTATTTCAAAGTCATAACCCAACATCTTTGTGACCCATTTTTGCTGCTCTTCTGAAGATAGTCTTTGTTCCAAAAAGTGTTTAAGAATATCATGATCAGTTTTTACCTTGAAGTGTCTTCCCATTAGGTAAGTTCGCCATTTCTTTAGTGCATGCAGTATTGCTAACATTTCCTTTTCATAAATAGGTTTTTGTAAATACTTTCCTTTGATTGGACGACTTTCAAAAGCAATGGGTCTTCCTTCCTGCATTAAAACTGCACCAATTCCATTTCCCAAGGCATCACATTCCACAATAAAGGTTTTTGTGAAGTCTGGCGTAGCTAAGACCGGTGCTAGGCACATTGCCTCTTTAAGATGTTCAAAGGCCTTAGTTGCTTCAGGAGTCCATGAAAATGCATCTTTCTTCAATAATGTTGTTAGAGATGCTGCTATTCTTCCATAATTCTTAACAAACTTACGATAATAGCCTGTTAACCCGAGAAATCCTCGCAACTGCTTTATTGTCTTAGGGACTTTCCATTCCTTAATGGCTTTAATTTTGTTAGGGTCTACTTTAACACCCTCGTGGGATATAATATGACCCAGATATTCCACCTCTTGTACTCCAAAGAAACATTTGGATGATTTTGCATATAATTGTTTCTCTTGCAATAGTTTGAGCACCCTGTCAACATGCTCAACATGATCCTTCCAAGACTTGCTATAGATTAGTATATCATCAAAAAATACTAGCACAAATTTTCTAAGGAAGGGTTTGAAAATGGAATTCTTCAACCCTTGAAATGTAGAAGGTGCATTGGTAAGGCCAAAAGGCATGACCAAAAATTCATAATGACCCTCATGAGTTCGAAATGCTGTTTTTGGAATATCTTCAGTCTTCATTCTAATTTGATGATATCCCGAACGAAGATCCAACTTGGTAAAATAAATTGCTCCATGTAATTCATCCAATAATTCATCAATCACAGGAATGGGAAATTTTTCTTTAATGGTGAGCTTATTGAGCTCCCTATAATCCGGACACATTCGCCATGATCCATCCTTCGTGTGTACCAATACTACAGGAGCAGAGAAAAAACTTTGACTAGGTTGAATTATACCCGCCTCTAACATTTCTGCAATCATACGTTCAATTTCTCTCTTTTGGAAGTAAGGATATCTATAAGGCCCGATGTTTGGAGGAACACTTCCCGGAATCAAATGAATAGCATGATCATGATCACTAATAGGTGGGAGTCCTTTGGGATTTTCAAACACCTTGGAATGATTGTCCAAGACTTGTTGGAGATCTGCAGAAATAGATGATTTTGATGTTGGAACTTCTAGTGAGCATAATTGTGCAATTACGCCTCGTTGTTCTTTTTTTAGAAGCTTTGTCATGCCATTAGAGCTTATTATCCTTCCTGGCTTCCCTTCAATACCCCGTAATTCGACTTCCTTTCCTTCTGAAAAAAATTTCAAGAAAAGTTCTTGAAAATTAAAAGCTACCGTCCCCAGAGATTGTAACCATTGTACTCCTAGTACAACATCAGCACCTCCCATAGGAATGGAAAGCATTGGACTAGTCAATACATATTCCCCCATGGTTAGCCTGATATTATGGCATTTTCCAGAGAAATTTATAGTTCCTCCATTTGCAACCATCACTTGACATTCTGGTGCTGGGTATAGGAAACAATTCAATTCCTTGGCTACCTTACAATGAATAAAATTATGGGTACTACCTGAATCAATCAACGCTATTACCTTTTTCTTCTTGATATGTCCTTCTATCTTGAGAGTTTGAGGAGTGGTAATTCCTGCCAATGCATTACATGATATGGTCAGACTCATTTCTTTTTCTTCTAGGGTTGCTTCCTAGTGTATATCCTCTTCTTTTGAAGTTTCTTGTTCATTTTCTTCCTCTTCTTCACAATCTATGTAAAATAATTTCTTCTCAGCACACTTATGACCTTTAGTGTATTTGCTATCACAACTGTAGCAAAGCCCTTTTTCTTTTTTTTCTTCCAATTTTTGTGGTGTCAACCTTGTAGGTTGTGGAAATCTAGGCGTAGCAACACTTCCTTCTTTATAGAATTGAGTGGTAGGCTTCCTTGTCGCTATAATTTTACATTCAACTTTTCTTGCCAACCTGAATGCCTTCTCCAATGAATCAGGTTCCAAAACGCGAATTTCATGTTGGATGTTATCCTTTAAAGTGCCTATGAAGAGATCAATCCTGTGTTCCTCTGGAATATCAGTTACCCTTATATTCAATTTTTGGAAGTCCTCAATGTGCTGCCCCACTAAACCCTTTTGTTTGAGATTTATGAATTGGCTAAAGAAGGTGTTTCTCTTTGTATCCTCATAATGTGCTATCATTTCCTCCGTAAAAATTGACCAAGTGACAATTTTTTTACGGGAGCAAAGCCATCGATACCATACAAATGTATTTTGTTCTAAATGTAAAGTTGCAATGCGTACCTTTTGTGTGTTTTGCACATTATGGAGATCAAAATATTGCTCCATCCGTAGTATCCATGTTACAGGATCCTTTCCATCAAACTTCCTCATATCCATTTTTGGAATATGGTGGTTCTTCCCTCCAACAGTAGAGTTTATGAAATCACGATTAACATTTATTTTGTTCTCATCATGAGTTTCCTCTACTATCTTTTCACCATTAGGAAACATTTCTTGTATCAACTTTGCCAAACCTTCGATGTCTACTTTTATGTTTTCCATTTTTTCATCGATCTTAGCTTCCATGCCATCCATCTTAGCTTCCATGCCATAAATTCCAACTATTTTTTTTCAAACGAGACTTATGTAATTCGAAAAAAAATACACACCTTTTTCTTTATTTTGAGGAGCGTGATATAGAAACTCAATTACCTCTATGATTTCAGATCTTCAATATTTGCAATTTTGTATTGAGGTAGCCCTCTGAATCCTCTTTCAAATGCCACAAGTCTGACCTGATTTGGATTCTTGAAGAAACATTTGTGCCCAATCTCCTACGATGACCTAATTATGGAATGGTTCAGTAAAGCAAACTTGTATGACTTGCCACGTGTCACTGCTTCTTCCTTCGGCTTTGAAATTGATAGATAAGAAACTAAATTCCGTGTGCTTGCATCCACTTTTTACATAATTCCAATCCGATGCTCAGATAGAGAGTTATGAAGATTTTCCCATGATCACCTCTTTGAGATGAAATTCAAGAGCCTGAAAAAGTCCTAACTTCCATAGACCATATCTCTGAAAACATTGTGAACCAAGATCTAAAATTTTGCAATGATGTTCCTCAGGATTTCGGCTTCACGCTTTCAAAATTTTAGATTATGAGCCTTCGTAGAAAAAAATTTATAGAAAAATGATGCGATGAACTATTTAGGTTAAATTGAGGAGCCTAGAAAAAGACCTAACTTCCACAGATCATATATCCGAAAATATTGTGAACCAAGCTCTAAACTTTTGTGACGATGTTCCTCAGGATTTCAACATCGTACTCTAAAAATTTCAGCTTCTTAACCTTCGTAGAAAAAACGTTATAGCGAAAATTCCACGATGACCTATTTGGAACAGTGGAACCCTAGAATCCAAAGCTTTGATACCAAATGTTGTGAAACCAGCTCCAAAAATAGAAGAAAAGAGATATCAACACCTTAGAAATAAGCCACTTCAAGGGGGAAACCTCCAATACATTACATGAATGAACAATTCCTTTTGGAACGGGGTCTCCTAACAAGTTGCGAAACTGGTCCATTTTGATTATTTTTTATTATATTTCGTATAACATAGGGGTTTTGGGGTGGGTCAAAGTCCTGAACGTATTGTAATGGGTCAAAGGGTAAACTAGGGGTTCGAAAACCATGGGTTGTGGACCATAGGAACGTTAAGGCTAGATTTTTATAAATAGAGATGCATTTTGGATTGTAAAGGATAGGAATTGATGAGATATTGATGTGATCTGTGGTTTAGCTATCTGTTTGGGTTTTTGGGGAATGGACTCCTACTGGCTATGTGCATGGAGATCCTAGTCCAGTTGTGTGCAGACCCTGCTACTGTGTGCGCAGTTTGGGAAGGGAATTGTAAGGGAAGATTGATGAATGAATGAATGCGAGGGATTATTAGAGATCTGAATCTGTAAGTACAATTGTATGAATTGCTGATAATTTTTGTGTTATGTATTTTCTGTCTTTTCGCTACAAAGGTATGTGTACTAAATTCTTGGATCTAGATCTATTCTGCTCTATTTATATAATGTTGTGTTGATGTTATAGAAAGCATATAATTATAGATCTAGTGCACGTGGATGCAAATAGATACATAAGTAACCCTGTGAAGAAACAAGGTAAGATGGGAATTACAGAACAGAACGCAACTCTGCTTTCTTTACCCTTCCTTTCTCAGGGTGCAGAAACCTAGTTCCAGCACCCACCCATACTACTTCAGGTGAGACTATGACCTGCGAAAGCAGGTCACTGCCGAAAGGGCCAATAGTATAGGGGTTTGTTGGCAAACCTTGCACACCAAACCCGGTCGACCCTCAAGCCAACAAATAGTTCCGTTTGTTCGGACCGGTGGAAGAAGTCTAAGAGAGGAATCGGGTAATGAGAGGAGAATACTAGAAGCCTGAAAGAAAAGAGATCGAGGACTGGTTCGAAAGACAGATCCAGGAGTTCGCAGTAAAAGAAAATCGTAGTGAGAAGTTAATGGAAGAAAGGTGGAAAAATAGGTACGTCCTTACTGAAAGCTACGAAATATTCTTTGTAACTTTTTCGATTGAACTCCAAGAGTGGTTGGCCAAACTGGTGGAATTCCAGAAGTGCCGGAAGGACGAGCAGGTCACCTTGTGGACCCCGGGGTTGCTCGAATAGCTTGAGAAAACTAATAATACTATCACACGCACGGTGGATCACTGGGTGGAGAGTGTGCTCGGAGGATTTGTGACATAATTTTCCATTGATCAGTTTTTATCATACTCTAAAGCCGAACGACGATTTTTCAAAGGATTCCGAGGCAAATTCCTGAAGACATTACCATTGCTGATCAAGAAATTACTGTGCGAAAAGAGCATTTTGTATAGTCATACTGACTGAATGACCTCAGATCTAGATGGGAGAGCGACCCGCAGTGGTAAATACTATCGGACCAACCTTGATGGAGGGAGATCTGCCTACAATTTTTTGCAATAACCTTCTGTGCATGATCCCCCAGCTGCATCGCCACCTCGGACGCGCAAAGGTAAGAATTCGCCTGTACCACCACCCCCCGTAGATAGTGATATGGCTATGCATTTGAAACTACCTACCTTCAAGGGGGTGGGAGACGAGGATATGGATTGGTTTTAGTTTGTGGCAGACTCTATCTGGACTGCGCAGAACGTGGAAAGCGACATGATAAAGAGGGCGTAGCTGTCTTTAGCATTCGAAGACAGAGCTCTGGACTGGTATATGCGATACGTTGCCCAGAATGGGACCGCCTCCATTCAAGATATCAAGGATGCTTTGAAGCAACAATTAAGGAAGCCAAAATCTTATTCCCAGCTGGTAATGGAAGTAAAGGACTTCAAACAAGGTACGTCTGAGTCAGTATGGGAGGCTGATCAGCAGCGATTGAAGAAGGCAATTAGGAAAGGAGGGTTCGAGTATGATGATAGACAACATACGGAGCGGTTCATCGCCATGTTGTTACCTCACTTGCGTACGCCGATGAGTCATCAGACCTTTGAATCATAGGAGAAAGCTGTGGAAGTTGCTATGAAATTAGAAGCTGCACCCCGGGAGGATACATCAGCAGGGGTACAACAAATCCAGGAACAACTTCGGGCTACGCATATGGAGATACAGAACCTGCGAAAAGAGCGAGGAAAGGACATTTGCGCAGATCTTTGGTGCATACGTTGTCGGGTGTCTGGCCATATGAAGGATCAGTGCCCTCTGCTGACCGATTATATGCAATCAGGAGGGCCTAGTCCGATACTCCCAGGGGTAAGTAGGGAACCTGTCCTGTTGCGACCAGGATCAAGCGGATCTGCACTATGGCAGGCCTACATGATATGAACCATTGCCATCGGCTGGGTGCGTACGTCCCAGAAATAAAGCAACAATAGTGCTGATTCTGCCGATTCGTGGGACATGATGAGCAGAACTGTCGAACATATGACTTAATGATGGATCGTGGGAACTTATATCGGGTGCAATCGGACCCTGCATCGCCAAGACTTGCTGCGCACTTTGGAGGATCACTGGCCCAACGCAGAGGAGGTCGGGGAGGAAGCGCAAGCTGAGGACGAGGCCAGCTAATCTGTTATAACTGTGGATAAATAGGGCACTTTGCTAGAGAATTCCCTAATCCCACCAGGCTGTCGTGTAAATATTGTAGACAGCTGGACCATGAGGTAGAAGATTACCTAATTTTAATAGCCAAGATGCAGGAAAAGCAACCTACCCCTATGCAGAACGTACAAAGGGTTAAAACTGAGCTATGGGAGGTGGATCCAAGTGTAAAATTCATGACACGTAGTGGGTTGGACACCCAGGGAAACAAATAAGGGCTTGCCTCTCGGAAAGGAGTGTCTTGCAAAGAACAAGCACCATTGGTAGCCCCCACGCAGCCTCAGATCGAAGAAGGAATTGAGCCCTTTTTAAAGGCATGTCTGAAGTTGCTAAGGAATCCGCAGGCCATAGGAAATATCCTAGCATTATTGAATACCTGCGTAGCTAGGCCCACCTTGATCCCTGAGACCAAGGATGTACACAAACTGTACAGCTATAAGAAACGCACCGGGAGAGAAATGCGGTTAACTGCACAGATCAGAGACTATGAAATGGATCAGGTTATCTTAGATCTTGGATCAGATACCAACATCTTACCAAAACAAACATGGCAACAAATGGGAGAGCCTAAATTGAATGGTCCACTATCCAGCTGCGAATGGAAAATCAACAGAAAATCATCCCTCTGGGTAGGTTACCGAAGGTCATGGTTGACATTGTAGGGGTCAGGGTCCTAGCTAATTTTGAATTAATAGAAATAGTTGAAGACGCGGACCCCTACCCTACGCTCCTTGGGATAAACTAGGAAATAGACATGGCGGGGGTCATCAATCTCAAGAAATGCAACATGGTGTTCGAAAACAAAGGTACGCGTGTCATAGTACCCTTAGATCCAGTAGAAGGTGCGCGGTATACAAAGCCAACCTAGGCAATGGAGGAATTAGATCACATTTATAAGATAACTGCGCAGGATGAAGATCAGGTTAACCCCACGGATGAAGGAATGCTCTATTGGGAAAAGGACAATGAATGTTTTTTCGACTCCGATGAGGAGCTGGAGAATTCGCAAGGTCAGTTGCATGAGGTTTCGGTGCTTCGTAGCCTTCAGATGATCAGGAATTTCCATCGCATCTCTAACACAGAAAGAACCTTGCCCTGCCAGGAGGACGCAGGTGATAATCAGTAGCCTGAGAAACCTAAGATTCCCACGGAACCCAGGCCAGAAGCACTACCTCTAACTCGATGCGAAGCACCTACGCAAGGACTGGTATTCTTTACTCAGGGAAACTATTGGAGTAGGGTGATCCTGCGTATAGAAACCCCAGTGGCCAGATGGGCTCCAAGGTCAGTCGACTTACGTGGATACCTGCTGATGTGCAACACTCAAGGGTGCGATCGATCCTTGCCCGAATAGACTTACCAGGGTACCACTGACCTAAACACGCGTAGGATTACGGACCTGTCTACAACCCTGTATATCCAGGAGAATCTGTGAACATCGCAAGTAATAAATAACATAAGGACGTATGACAGAACCTTCTCACACAAGGACACCCCACCCACAAACAACGTAAAGGCATCGAAAAGACTGTCAATCAACTTTCAGGTACACCTCGCGTCAACCCTCGTTCAAGGTACGCAAACGACCTCCAAGCGTCATCCATGGTCTGACATTCCATGGACACGACCTTAAGCACGAAGGATGACCGTTAGCACATCTCGATTTAATGAGAAAAGACATTTTCAAGCACAAAAAACAGGTGGTAGATCATCAATGCAGCCATTTATGATAAGCACGGTCTGACAGATCGAGGGTACGTGCCATGCACGAGCTACCTCGCCATTAAATAACTTCGGTTGGGGTGTGGATGGCTAGAAAAATTCAGGTCAGGCTATTTATTCACCCTTCAATCGGCTTTGGCTATCTACGTTCTGGTTTTTTGTGTTCATCCATACTCTCTGTAACACTCGTCTCTCTGTTAAAAAGATGGACCCCAACCCACCAAAGGAACTGTTAAGAGGACATGGGGATGCTGAGTACAGTAATAGGAGTGAGCACGGGATTCTGACAGCAAGGATTATCTGCGAACCATGCTCAACAGGAACGATGTGGTATAGGGACATGCTATGACTTCTCCGTCGTTTCCGAATGCTGCCCACTAGAAGCAATATATGTTCACTCCCTCACGTTGCCATAGTTCGCACTCCCAACCCAACTACTGGGGATATTCAATTAGACTTAGCGTAGCTATCTAGTATAGATTTACAAGGACTATCCTCCAAAGTGTTGCGAGAGGTTCCCCGTCGTGACCGAGACAGGTGACAACAGTATGACATGCCTCCAGAAGTACGAGCCTAGCAGATCGTTGTGGTCACTGATGCAACGCATATTATTCAGGAGCAGCTGGAAAAGGGAGCCCAATTGGTCGAAACAGCTACGCAGCTATGGACGGCAGTACATCACCATTCCACGCTTTAGCATGTCCAGCAGGAATTACAGTAGGCAGAAGCTGTTTTGGAGCAAGTCCTAGCCTCCACACCTTCCCTCGTCTCCGTGCAGCTCCTAGCCAACATGGACAGGATTTTGGACCTTTGCCACTCCAAGCAGGTTGTTCGAAAACGATTGAAGCCATGGTCTGATACAACACTCTGGCTTGCACACGAAGCTTAGTCTGCCATCGTACGCCTCCACCGACTATTAGAATGGGTTGCTGCAGATACAGATGGGCCTGCTTCTCTGGCGCTGGTTAACATTGCACAAAAATATATGGCCCAAATTCAGGATATAATCCCTCCACTTTTCCATAGTCTGGCTACCCTGTGCGCACAAATAGAAGCCGCACCAGTGCAGTGACTCGGGACGAGTCACAAGATTGTGTTGGGGGACTGTTGGAACGAGGTCTCCTAACAAGCTACGAAACTGGTCCATTTTGATTATTTTTTATTATATTTAGTATAGCGCAGGGGTTTTGGGGCGGGTCAAAGCCCAGAACATATTGTAATTGGTCAAAGGGTAAACTAGGGGTTCGAAAACCATGGGTTGCGAACCATAGGAAAGTTAAGGCTAGATTGTTATGAATAGAGATGCATTTTGGATTGTAAAGGATAGGAATTGATGAGCTATTTATGCAATCTGTGGTTTAGCTATCTGTTTGGGTTTTTGGGGAACAGACTCCTACTGGCTGTGTGCACGGAGATCCTAGTCCAGCTGTGTGCGGACCCTACTGCTATGTGCGCAGGTTGGGAAGGGAATTGTAAGGGAAGATTGATGAATGAATGAATGCAAAGGATTATTAGAGATCTGAATCTGTGAGTATTGTTGTATGAATTGCTGATAATTGTTGTGTTATGTATTTTCTGTCTTTTCGCTGCGAAGGTCTGTGTACTGAATGCTTGGATCTAGATCTATTCCACTCTATTTATATAATGTTGTGTTTATGTTACAGAAAGCATATAATTATAGATCTAGTGCCCGTGGATGCAAATAGATACATAAGTAACCCTGCGAAGAAACAAGGTAATCTAGGAATTACGAAACAGAACACAGCTCTTCTTGCCTTACCCTTCCTTTCTCAGGGTGCGGAAACCTAGTTCCAACACCCACCCATACTACTTCAGGTGAGACTGTGACCTGCGAAAGCAGGTCACTGCTAAAAGTGCCAGTAGGATAGGGTTTTTTGGCAAACCTTGCACACCGAACCTGGGTCAGGACCCCTCAAGCCAAAAATTCTTGGATGATTCAAATGTCAAAACCTCCTTTCTATATATAGGAGTCCATGGGGTCATAATGTAATCTTAGTGGGCCACAATGTAATCCTAGCCGACCTAAAAATAACAATGTAAGGGCACAATAATAACAATATTGGGGTTATAAGGGTACAATAATAAAAATAAGGGGGCTACACTAATAACAATAAGGGGCTAAACTAGTAATATAGGGACCTAACATCTTGTCTCTTCTTCTTTATGCTTAACATTAAATTTGGTGAATCCAACTTTCTTTGGTCTTACAATATCATTTGATTGTCTTTCATGTTGTCTTTGATGATTCATTGATCTATTCCTGTATTCTTTTTCTACATGCCCAAACTTGTTACAAGCATAACATCGTATGTGACCAGAAAAGGGAGAAAATGTATCATAATAGGTTTTTGTCATGTTCCTTCTATTGCAATCAATAGCTTTATGTCCAAACAGGTTGCATGAAAAACAATAACCCTTAAAGAAACCTGAGTACCTGGGAGTTGTCGATCATTCTATGTAGAGTCTATTTGTCTGCGACAGAAACAATCTACTTCTACAATTGGCTATAGCATGCCCATAATTATGACATACAAGGCATTCAACATTATTGATCAAAGGATAAAATCGATTGTTGCTTCTATAGTTAGGAGCGAATGATTTCCTTTGAGAATTCATGATTGTCGGTTGACCTTTTGTCTCTTTAAACACTTCAAGTTTTTCATTGATATCCTTTGAATCTTTAGCACTTTCTTGTGAACTGGATTCTCCTTTAATAGTTTCATGAAAACCAAGACCAAATTTAATAGAAGGAGACCTTTGAATACTAAGAATATTATCCAAAATCTTAGTATTATCTTGAAACCTCAAGTGTTTATCCTTTTCTTCTAATTTACCTTTTAAAATGTTTACCTCAATTTCTAATATTTGGCACTGTTTCTTCATACTTTCTTTGACCCTTCTTCCTTCTTCTGCTTGCTCATTTAATTTTAGAATCTCTTCTTTCAATCCATTTTCTTGTTCTTCAAATGTTTGTAGAATTTATTCATACTTCTTATTTGATTTTCCCAGATCTACTTTGAGAGATATGATTTCTGCTTGAAGTCCTTCACTGTGATTGGTTACTTCATTCTACAGATTTTGACACTAATCTATCTGTTCTTTTTTTAGTTTCTCAATTGAATTTATTTCTTGTAACTGATCATTCAATCTAGAAATCATATCTTTGAAGATACATTCCCTTTCATTAAATATAATCTTTTGATCTTCAACTTTATTCTTGAGATTAGAAATTTCTGCTTCTAGATCGATAACATTACTTTTACTTTCGTATTCACTATCTTCAATATTGCATGCACAAGGAAGTGAACCACAAGAACAACAATTAATACCTGTTTCATCTTCTTCAATTTCTATTGCATACATTTTCTGAGATATCTTCTTCCTTTGAGTAGCCTTATTCTTTTTCTTCCTTCCCATTGAGGCAGATCTCCTTCAAGCAATCAAGTTTCTATAGAAGGACCTCCCTATGACACCAATTGGTGGGAAAAATAATGAGAGGGGGAGGGGGGGGGGGGTGAATCAATATTTATAACTCACTGTAAACTTTTCTTTTTCTTTACTAATTTCTATACATGACTTTAATGAACCCAACTAGCATATACACGCGGCTATCTTTAAATAAACTTGTGTATGTCCAGAGATCTTATTATGTAGATAATTCTTTAGTCATCATTCATTCATCAGATATGTAGTAAGAAGTAAGTATGTGCAGTAAGAACGTGATAAATCATAACACATAATCAACACACATGAACACCAGGATTTAAGGTGGAAACCCAATTCAGGAGAAAAACACCGCTGTTGTCGTCTCTGTCTTCAATATTTATTATATGGAAAATCACTTACAACTTTGTATTGATGTAGACTCATATCAGTACGCAGACATATACCTGCAGAAGGCTGCAACCTTATCTCGTTCTCCAGCAAATACTGGAAGGGAGCTCCAACCCCCTGATCTCGTTTACCGGCCACTACTGGAAGGAAGCTATGACCCCCTGCTTCTCATTTACCAGCCACTCTTGGAAGTGAGCTACAACCCCCTGATTAGAACACCAGATTTTACTGGTAGGAAGCCTCTACTTCCACACTGAAGGATTCAACCCTCAAACACACTGCAAATCACGTTTCATCAATTTTCACACTGGATCCCACAACTTCAACACAACACTTCATAAAGATCAACACCAATAAACTTCATCCAAACTTCAATTAGAACAATGAGATCAATGTAACCAGGACAAAATAATAAACCCAAATTTTAGAATCAGTATGTAGAACCAATCTCAACCTTGATCATTCATTATATTAAAATGCATATGCAACTTCACTTTACTGAACCTGCGTGTATACGCACTTTCCTTCACACCAACCTGCGTATAGATCTAAGAATACTGATCTTCCAGAGTATGGTTAGTCTTGGAACCAGATCTGAGGCTTTTAGTCATATATCTTTTAGTATTGCAGTACTGTTAATCAGTCAGTCATCATTAAACATATTTACTCACTTATTGATTATATTTTTACTTATTCAACTTAGCAACATATACAATATTCAAGAAAACTAGCTTTGTGTGAAGACATCATTGACAGACAGCAGTAAAACAAAAAAAAAATTAGAAATTTCCTTCTGCACACTTCAGAAAAACCTTAGATCCCATTCGCTCTTTTCCTTAACTGAACCTGCATATATATGCGCTTTTATAAAGACGAACCTGGGGAAATATCTACAACTATTTTAGGACTGCACAATTCTTTAGAATAAATAATCAGCTCAGATCTTACCCTTCACTTCAGAAAACTTTCGCCAGATCACAGATCTAAACATTTCATAAACAGATCTATAAAATACATAGTCATTTCATGTCTATAGATCTTGATCCATCATTGCATTCATAGGTGCATTATTACTTCGGATCTATCAATTAACTGTAGCCCATTCCATGCAGATATACTTCAGAGTGAAGTATTCATTCAATACCCAAACACATGCACGCCCTTGCACAATGATCTTCCTCTCCTTAGATAGGATTAGCCTTTATCAATACCATGAGCCAAAACCACACAAGTTTCGATGGTATTCTTCGTCGAAATCAAATAGACGATACAATGCTCAATACTGTGGAATAATACCATGGTAATGCCACTTGGTATCATAATTTTAGAGCTCAAAAGGTAAACGCAACTTGGATTCTTCATACCCGCATGTATACATGACTTCTCTTCATACAAACTATGTATATACTAATTCTGGATGTATATGCGGGTTGCCTATATACCAAGTAGCATATACATTGCCTTCATACGTGGGTTGCCTTCATCAAACCTATGTATACATTGAGAAATATTTCCTGTTTCATTTCTCCGGCACTTATTGGAATTCCTTTCTCTGTCACATCTGAATTGACCTTTAAAAACATAATTTTTACATCTTTAAGAAATAGGTTGCTTATCAAAAGACAACTCATCAAGTAGGTTTCCATCAAGGAAAACTTCATCGAGTAGGCTGCCATCAAGGACAACATATTGCATCATATTGCCAACAATCTCGCACTTACTGGAATTCCTTTCTCTGTCACATCTGAACAGACCTGTAGAAACATCATTTTTACATCTTTAACAAATAGGTTGCTTATCAAAAGGAAACTCATCAAGTAGGTGTCCATCAAGGACAACTTCATCAACTAGGTTTCCATCAAGGACAACATATTGGATCATATTGCCAATAATCTCCCCCTTTGGACTTGATGGCAACCATGATGGTGTTTGATCACCACAACAAATAGAGACATTTATCATGACCATTATT
Source organism: Pinus albicaulis (assembly GCA_034641835.2). Taxonomy (NCBI): domain Eukaryota; kingdom Viridiplantae; phylum Streptophyta; class Pinopsida; order Pinales; family Pinaceae; genus Pinus; species Pinus albicaulis. Next base: position 893,516,337 of record CM076583.1, on the reverse strand, counting down.
CAAACACCAAAATAATCTCCCCCTTTGACATCAAGGGAAAAGGGCAGATCAATATTGAAACCAGGTTTCTCTTTCCTTGTAGAAAGAAGAGCTCTGCAAATCTGATGTGCACTGTATTGACCATGCTCCCCTTGAGTATGACCTTTCCTATCACCAAGGACTCATACTTACATGAATGATCCAACCAAGTGGAATTACATATTTGACTCAACTACCCAACCAAGTGGATTTACAAATTTGAACAAGTCCTTTCATGTCTGAATATAACAAATTTACATCATAGATCCCAACATTAATTTTTCATCAAATTACAGATATGACTTTGTATAACCAAGACCAAATAATCTCAAACAGGAGATGATAACACAACCACCAATCAGAATGCCAACAATGCATCCTTTTCAACGAGGTAGTTTCCCTCCCTACACTAGTGCATCCTAAACACCTTCAACAACCAATTCATCAAAGCATCTTTGTTAAGGAGATAATCAAATAAGAAGATGCAGCTTGAAAACCATAACAACAGTTGTACCCATTAGTGCCAAACCATGTTTGTCAATCAAAAACATGTCTAAAGTTCAATATCATCAACTTGTGATTGGATCTATGATTTCAACATCATAGTATATTTCTGTAGAAATCAACTATCAACTCAATCTCTTGACTTCATTAAGGTGAAATTTCCATTTCCCCTTTGTAGAAACAAATGTGGGAATCATCATGAAATATAATAGAGTAGAGAGGCATCATATAGCATGAGAAAACACCATAGACTTGTAACAACAATATATGAGAGAAGAAATATAAGACAAAGTAGCTGAGTCTTCAAGTGTCATCCAACAGTTGTAGCATAAGCACATCAATAACCAAGCCTTTCAATATCTTTGCAGTAACATCATATTCTTGCCAAGAAGAATTATCATACCAGAAAAATTTCATCAATAATTAATATGTATTAAGCAATCATCCATGTGATCTGTTATCACCAAGGTATTCATGATTTATATTCATAATCGTGATGTAACATGTGTAGAAATCAAGTAAAATAGGCCTCATTCATGAAAAAATTCATCAACAATAGAATCTGCATGTTCTATCCTTATATCTGAATCATTAGGCTGGAATCAAATCCATGTGTGAAAATAAAGATAATATTTTGAAAAAAGCGATCAGGGCTCATACATAATCTCATCATAATAGATCCATGTATCATGACAAAATCATTTGAACATCAACATCACAAGAATTAAGGAATAAGCAAACACAATGCTAGCAATGCAACATTAGTAGTTAGGCTAATGCTCCCCCTGAACATGTGTTGCTTGTTCATAGTCAAGACTGACCATATCATATCAGCAGACTGTAACCATCAACATCAGATCAACAAAATTACAACTATCAGCAGCCTATCCGAAACTGATCTTGAGTCTGACTCATTGTTTTTCTTATTAGATAAAAACATACGCAACTGTCTCCAATGGAATTCGTGTGTATACACGGCTTTAGTTTATGAAACCCGTGTATATAAAGTGAAATACAGAAAATGTCACAACTCCCTCTCCCCTTGGAATTATACATTCTATACCTATATTTTTTTGTCACATCAAATGCATTGTCAGAAATATAAATAATAGGAATTACCAAACCATCCTTTACACATTGCAGTTGAAGATAACATTATTCTTTCAATAATTGTAATGTTCCAAATTTTGATGGAACATTAATTTTTGATAGGAGATGAATAAAATGGGTAGGGGACCCATTATTTGCATGATTAGAGAATGAAAATCCTATAAGTATGAAAGAGGATCATATTGGAGCTAGATTTCACACCTCCATGTGTGAAAGGAGGTTTTTGCATAAAGGCTTGGCCAAGGTTGACCAAGTCAAACTGCGTTGGCATGAGTTGGAAAGCACTATGTGGGACAACGTAGGAGGGAAGATTCTAGAGGGAGGAAACCCTGATTCGATGTAGGGCCCATGGAGGGAAAGCTCACTTTTCTAAAAGAGGAGCAAGGCAGCGATTAATATTATCTTTGATCATTTTTACATCCAAGTCTTGGAGACTTGTTGCTGGCTCTTGTTGTTCAGCAGAGCTACAGTGCCTTCGGGCACGAGGGAGTCCTGTTGAGGATTTCCTCTCCTTCTTGAGTAGCTCATGAAGGATTGCACTCAATTCCCCTTATTTGGGCATTCAGGCCATAGCTCAGCCATCTACATCAGCGTAGTTTCTGCAGTAGATATTGTGTCGTGTTGGTGGGGAGGTTTCCACACACCATCCAGAGCTTGTTTTTCAGTGGAGAGAGGTTCTATTCATTGGGAGATCAGAAAAGGAGTTTTATGAGCAGATCCCATCATCTTTGGCATCATTCCAACCACATTCCATCATTGGCAGTGCATTCCCTCTCTTAGACAGTGTTTTTTCTGGGTGAATATTTGCTGTGAGGGATTAGCAGATTTTGGAGGGGAAGTCTTGGGTGAAAGGATCATACTTTCACTCCAGATTTTCATTGGAGAAGGGCTCTTCATCTTCAGCAGCTATTTCAGCCTTCTCCATCCATTTCCAGCTCTTGAGTTGTAATAGCTACTGCAACTCCAGCATTTTTGTATTATAATGTTTCTGCATAGATTTCAGCCAATCCTCTTAAACGATTGAGGCCATGCATTTTCAGGGGTTGAGATCATGCTCCCCCACTTTATTTGAGCCTCATATTAATATATCCTTGTATTATTATATTTTATGTAGCAGTACCTCTATAAACTGCACAGTCATGGCTTAGGGCTTATTTATGCAGCTATGTATCTCATGTTTACATGTACAGGTTTCTTGAGGCTTCTAGTACCTTGCTTGAGTGGTCATTCTTCCTCAAGATTTGTATTCTTATTGCTGTTATGTCATAATATATGATGGCCATTGGATTCTCTGGCATTTTATGTGTTCATGAGTCACTTCTATTTCCATTTGATGTATTTGTTATTGTTGTAGCTGCAATGTTGGGGTTATCTTAAGAGATTCCCAATCTTGTTGTGTTTCCCTCTTGGGGATATTGTCCTTTGACAATCACTCTATAGACAGAGTCTGCTAGTGGGCCAGGTAGCCTCTAGAGCTCATCCTTTGTTCAAAGGTGACAAATCCAGTAAATTCCCCTGCAGTCTATCTCTGGAATAGATTTTCCTTGTCGATTGACAATGTTTCTGAAAAAGGAACATTACAGTGGTATCAGAGCATCGAACTGGCACAGCCTGTGAGTTTGATTTCAGAGGAGAATGATGTATAAGATGAGTCTGATATCATATATTTTTGGAATAAAGAAGAGCCTCCCTGAGGAGGAGAAGAAAAGAGGAGAAGAGGAAGGTCCATGCACTTCCTACTCTCTTGAAGACAGCATGGAAGATGCTTGGATTTCCAGATCTTAAGCAAGTACCTGGGTGACTATAAACCCCATTCTGCAGCATTTAGGAGAGCTAAAAAATTCTCACAGTATATTTAGTAGATGGAGGAGAGCAGGCCCTATGGAAGAGGGGAAATTAGAGGCAATAGGCTTCTATTGTCTACATTTGATGGGGTTACTTCAGCTAGAGCTTAGGAGAAGAAGCTGGAGGCATTTTTATTGCTGCAACCAGTGGCAGAGAAAGATGCAGTGGAAGTGGTAGCACTGCACATGGAGGATAAAACCTATGTTTGGTGGTTCAAACCCTTGGTCCGTTCAAGGGTGAGTTCTTTTGGAGACTTTGCTCAAGGGTTGATCCAAACCTTTAATGGAGGGAGGACAAAGGAAGAGAAAGCCATTCCACCATGGGAGGAGAATTTCACCAACGTTGCTACAGCTTTGAAGGAGAAACATTCTATATATATGGATGAGGAAGCCATTGGGGGAAAATCCATTGCAGCCACACAAGGAGATCCCAAGATCCACCAAGGTATGAGTAAAGTTCCACTTTCTATTTCAGCAAATAATCTTAAGGATGGTGGAATTTCATATGAGGAGGTCCTAGGATCAAATCACATGGCCACTTTAGGGCCTCATTTTTTCACTACGTTGTGCAAAGTGTTCAAGGAGGAGAAGAACCTTCATCCTCATACATCTCTGATGTTTTTCATTCAGCCTTCAAGGTGGGAGTGTAAACTTTTGGAGGATGAAGTAAACCATGACACCTCCATGGAGAATCATGAAACAATTTGTGAACTGGAGGAAGAGACAACATCTACACTATTGGGGGAATTAGCAGCATTGTTGGTCTTCATAGATCCAACATAGTCATGGGTTAGAGGCCTTTCTTAAGGGGTCTCCAAGGAGTTGCATTTCAAACTCTCATGAAATGCAAAAAGCAAGAATTGATTTGGGGAGATGGTAGCCCTCATGGGAGGAGTACCAAAGAAGAGGATAAGTGGCACGGTGTTTACATCATTGGGAAGCAAGGATAAGGGATACATATTGCTGATATGGCATATATATCAGTCGTGATAACTTCATCACATGAGTCATATGATGTGAGCATGAGGAGGCATCAAGCACTTGAGTTGCTTGGGATTTATGGGAGAGAGCACAAGAATATTTGCTCTCATATGATTGATGGTGTTGCAGGAGTAGAGGAGGGCACTCTCATAGTGCAAGGGGATCACTCCTTAGCTGGGATTGATTGGGAGGCATTTCCCTCTTGGGAGAAGCTTCATATTTGCAGCAGCATCACCAGAGTTGTTCTTGACAAGGAGCATGTCAAGGAACAAATATTGGCATGGGCAAGAGCCTTTTTGCATGAGCTCACAACGCTGTCATTTGGGAGGAGGATCACATGCATAGATCCATATATCATCTCACTTCCAGCCTATGGTAAGAGTCTTGTGTGTACCTTTTCTGATTTACATACTCTTATAATTATGATGCAGTGCAGGGCTTTTCAAAGGGGCGGATTTTTCATGTTGCTCCATGAGAAAAATTGGGCCAAACTATGTGATGGAGACAACCATATTTTATATGGCCTTGGGAAAGTGTCCCCTTTCACGTATGTTCAGCATTTATGTTCAACCGCTTTCCATGAATTATCATATATAAGAACATACATTGTTATTCCTGAGATGAAAAACAACTTGCCATATCATTTCTCAAGCAGCAGTTTGGGAAACTGCGCTGTGACTATCTGGGAAAACTGTTGGTACTTTCTTGCAACATATGAAACCTTCAGAATTTTCCTCATTGTATTGCTGATCATGAATTCCCTTGCTGATATGGATCAGATTTGTACAAGAAGCATGATTATGAGGAAGGCACATGAGTTGGATGTACCCTTGAGTGAGAAAAACTCACATTTTTTGCAAATGCATGTTCTAAAGGGAACATGAGAGGAGGCATGGATACAGCCACATATTTTCTCATTTGAGGGGAAAGCCATGGGATTGGTAATGTTATCCATCCATTGTATGTATATGGGCGGGTATTTTACCTTATGTTGCTGATTCACTCATCTATTTACTATTTAGTAGTAGATGTGATATTTGTTGTGCAATACTTGCCATGTTATTTTCTGCAGCTACAGTGGATGAGGTTGCATTATAAACCTATGAGGCATTGTTTGCATTTTATGCACATGGTATAACCTATAGCAAACATGTCATGCGGGCATTCTATGGTGATCTTGTCCTATTCATCATAGATGACATGTCTTGGGCCAGCCGGATTATCATTGTTGAAAGGAGACATCCTTGAAGGATTGCTTTTTATTTTGCCACTTGAGGGAAATAATTTTGTAGCCCAGGATCAGCATACACTCCACACTTGTCATAAGTGGAGAAGAGGACAGTATGCGGCAAGTTATAGTGCTTGCCATGATCAGATTTTTGCCCACCTTCATTTTTGGAGCTCAAGGTGGAGGTGATTTTCCATGAGTTGTCTTGTTGGGAGGCAACTTATTTTCATGATTGATGGCTTGGGAATGAGAGATTCATATGGGGATGATCAGTCCCATTATATATCAGATATCATGCCTCAAGGAGGCCCTTAGATATCTCTTTGTTCCTTCATGGATATTTGTTCCTACATGATAGCTATTTTGGGAATGTTCACCCTAAGGCTAGATCACATATGTTGGAGGGACAGTTTGGAGACTTGATTGCTGATATGGCATCCTTTTCTTGAGGAGATCATCACATAAGGATGATACAGGAGGAAAGGGTAGAAATAAACTCAGTTCATCCTTGCAATTTCTTGAGGGCAAGCAATATTTTGAGAGGGGAGGACTGTAATGTTCCAAATTTTGATGGAACATTAATTTTTGATAGGAGATGAATAAAATGGGTAGGGGACCCATTCTTTGCATGATTAGAGAATGAAAATCCTGTAAGTATGAAAGAGGATCATGTTGGAGCTGGATTTCACACCTCCATGTGTGAAAGGAGGTTTTTTCATAAAGGCTTCGCCAAGGTTGACCAAGTCATACTACGTTGGCATGAGTTGGAAAGAACTATGTGGGACAACGTAGGAGGGAAGATTCTAGAGGAGGAAACCCTAATTCAAAGTAGGGCCCATGGAGGGAAGGCTCACTTGTTTAAAAGAGGAGCAAGATAGCCATTAAGATTATCTTTGATCATTTTTACATCCAAGTCTTGGAGACTTGTTGCCGCCTCTTGCTGTTCAGCAGCGCTGCAGTGCCTTCGGGCACGAGGGAGTCCTGTTGAGGATTTCCTCTCCTTCTTGAGTAGCTCATGAAGGATTGCACTTCATTCTCCATATTTGAGCATTCAGGCCATAGCTCATCTATCTACATTAGCGCAGTTTCTGTAGAATATATTGTGCAGTGTTGCTGGGTGTTGCTCGAGAGGTTTCAACACACCATCCGGAGCTTGTTTTTCAGTGGAGAGAGGTTCTATTCATTGGGAGATCAGAAAAGGAGGTTTATGAGCAGATCCCATCATCTTTGGCACCAGGCCAACCACATTCCATCATTGGCAGTGCAATCCCTTTCTTAGACAACGTTTTTCTGTGCAAATATTTGCTGTGAGGGATTAGAAAATTTTGGAGGGGAAGTCTTGGGTGAAAGGATCAGCCTTTCACTCCATATTTTCATTGGAGAAGGGATTTTCATCTTCAGTGGCTATTTCAGCCTTCTCCATCCATTTCCAGCTCTTGAGTTGCAGTAGCTACTGAAACTCCAACATTTTTGTATTATAGTGTTTCTGCATAGATTTCAGCCAATCCTCTTAAAGGATTGATGCCGTGTATTTTCAGGGGTTGAGATCATGCTCCCCCACTTTATTTGAGCCTCATATTGCTATATCCTTTTATTATTATATTTTATGCATTAGTATCTATATAAACTGCGCAGTCATGGCCTAGGGCTTATTTATGCAACTATGTATTTCATGTTTACATGTACAGGTTTCTTGAGGCTTATAGTACCTTGCTTGAGTGATCATTCTTCCTGAAGATTTGTATTATTATTGCTGCTATGTCATAATATATGATGGCCATTGGATTCTCTAACATTTTATGTGTTCATGAGTCACTGCTATTTCCATTTGATGAATTTGTTATTGCTGTAGTTGCAATGTTGGGGTTATCTTAAGAGATTCCCAATCTTGTTGTGTTTCCCTCTTGGGGATATTGTCCTTTGACAATCACTCTATAGACAGAGTCTGCTAGTGGGATAGGTAGCCTCTAGAGCTCATCCTTTGTTCAAAGGTGAAAAATCCAGCAAATTCCCCTACAGTCTATCTCTGGAATATATTTTCCTTGTCTTTGGACAATGTTTCTTAAAAAGGAACATTACAATAATGACAGACTGCAATGGGCATTGAATTCTTTCAGTTTGAGTCTGAATCCTCCTCACATCTGTGAGAGGTCAGATATTTGAACACATATAATTTATCAGATTTTCCGTATCCCCTTGCTATGAATTCTCCAGTTTCTTCATCCATAACCTTGCATTTGCTTGAAGTGAACACAATTATATTTCCTTATCTTCCATTTGACTTACACTTAATAAGTTTTGTTTTAGGCCTTGAACTAATAAGGTATCAACTGCCCTTCTATTTTTTTTAATAATGGCTCTACCTTTTCCCAAAATATTTGCTGGAGCATCATTTGAAAGAATAAACTTACCATCTTGTTTCTTCTTGAGAGACTCCATTTTACTCTTATCACCAGTCATGTGATGAGAACATCCGTTGTCGATGTACCATTCATCCTTCTCCTTAATTGCACAGAGAGCAAGACCAAATCTTATATCTTCTTCTTTATGCTTGTTAACATTAAATTTGGCGAATCCAACTTTCTTTGGTCTTACGATACCATTTGTTTGGCTTTCATGTTGTCTTTCATGATTCATTGATTTGTTCTTGCATTCCTTTTTTACATGCCCAAACTTGTTACAAGCATAACATCTTATGTGACCAGAAAAGGGAGCAAAGGTATCATAATAGGTTTTCCTCATGTTCCTTCTATTGCATTCTATAGCTTTATGTCCAAATTGGTTGCATGAAAAACAATAACCCTTAAAGAAACCTCAGTACTTGGGAGTTGTCGACCATTCTGTGTAGAGTCTATTTGTCCGCGAGTGAAACAATATTCTTCTACAATTAGATGCAACATGCCCATAATTATGATATACAAGGCACTCAACATTATTGATCATAGGATAAAATTGATTGTTACTTCTATAGTTAGGAGCGGATGATTTCCTTTGAGAATTCATGATTGTCGGTTGACCTTTTGTCTCTTTAACACTTCAGTTTTTGCATTGATATCCTTTGAATCTTTAGCACTTACTTGTGAACTAGATTTTCCTTTAACAGTTTTATGAAAACAAAGAATAAATTTAATAGAAGGATACCTTTGACTACTAAGAATATTATCCAGAATCTTAGTACTATCTTGAAACCTCAAGTGTTTATCCTTTCCTTCTAATTTACCTTTTAAAATGTTTACTTCAACTTCCAATCTTTGGCACTGCTTCTTCGTACTTTTTTCAACCCTTCTTCCTTCTTCTACTTGCTCATTTAATTTTAGAATCTCTTCTTTCAATACATTTTCTTGTTCTTTAAATGTTTGTAGAATTTATTCATTCTTCTTATTTGATTTTTCCTGATTTTCTTTGAGAGAGATGATTTCTGCTTCAAGTCCTTCACTATGATTGGTTACTTCATTCTGCAGCTTTTGACACTGATCTATCTGTTCTTTGTTCAGTTGCTCAATTGAATTTATTTCTTGTAACTGATCATTCAATATAGAAATGATATCTTTGAAGATACATTCCCTTTCATTAAATAAAATCTTTTGATCTTCAACTTCATTCTTGAGATTAGCAATTTCTGCTTCTAGATCCATAACATTAATTTTAGTTTCGTATTGACTGTCTTCAACATTGCATGCAAAAGGAAGTGAATCACAAGAACAAAAATTAATACCTGTTTCATCTTCTTCATTTTCTGCTACATACATTTTCTGAGATATCTTCTTCCTTTGAGTAGCCTTCTTCTTTTTCTTCCTTCCCATTAAGACAGATCTCCTTCAAGTGGTCAAGTTTCTATAGAAGGACCTCCCTCTAATACCAATTGTTGGGAAAAATAATGAGAGAAGGGGGGGGGTGTGAATCATTATTTATAACTCACTGTAAACTTTTATTTTTCTTTACTAATTTCTATACCCGACTTTAATGAACCCAACTAGCATATACACGCGGCTATCTTTAAATAAGCTTGTGTATGTCTAGAGATTTTATTATGCAGATAATTATTTAATGCATCATTCATCCATCAGATATGTAGTAAGCAGTAAATATGCGCAGTAAGAACATGATAAATCATCACACATAATCAACACACATGAACACCAGGATTTAAGGTGGAAACCCAATTCAGGAGAAAACCACCGCTACTGTCGTCTCTTTCTTCAATATTTATTATATGGAAAACCACTTACAACTTTGTACGATTGCAAACTCATATTAGTACGTAGGAATCTACCTACAGAAGGTTGTAACCTTCTCTCGTTCTCCAACTACTACTAGAAGGGAGCTCCAACACCCTGATCTTGTTTACCAGCCACTACTGGAAGGTAGTTACGACCCCCTGCTTCTCGTTTACCAGCCACTCCTGAAAGCGAGCTACAACCCCCTGATCAGAACACCAGCTTCTACTGGTAGGAAGCTTCTACTTCCACACTGAAGGCTTCAACCCTCAGACCCACTGCAGACCACATTTCATCAATTTTCACACTAGGTCCCATAGCTTCAACACAACACTTCATAAATATCAACACCAAAAAACTTCACCCAAACTTCAATTAGAAAAGTGAGATCACTATAACCAATCTCAACCCTGATGATTCATTATATTAAAATGCATACGCTACTTCACTTTACTGAACCTGTGTGTATATTCGCTTTCCTTCACACTAACCTACGTATAGATTTGAGAATACTCATCTTCCAAAGTATGCTCAGTCTCAGAACCATATCTCAGGCTTTCAATCATATATATTTTCAGTATTGCAGAACCCTTAATTAGTTAGTCATCATTAAACATATTTACTCACTTATTGATCAGATTTGTACATATTCAAGTTAGCAGCATATACAATATTCAAGAAACCCAGACCTTTATGAAGACATCATTGACTGACAGCAATAAAACAACAAAAAAAATTAGAAATTTCCTTCCGCACACTTCAGCAAAAACTTAGATCCCATATGCGCTTTTTATTAAATAAACATGCATATATACACGCTTTTATAGAGATGAACCTGCGTATAAATCTGCAACTATTTTAGGACTACGCAATTTTTTAGAATAAATAATCAGCTCAGATCTTACCCTTCACTTCAACAAAATTTCGCCAGATCACAGATCTAGAAATTTCATAAACAGATCTAGTGAATAAATAGTCATTTCAAGTCTAGAGATCCTGATCTATCATTGCATTCATAGGTGCATTATTACTTTAGATCTATCAATTAACTATAGCCCATTCCATGCTTATATAATTAAGAGTGAAGTGTTCATTCAATACCCAAACACATGCATGCCATTGCACTATGATCTTCCTCTCCTTATATAGGATTAGCCTTTATCAATACCATGAGCCAAAACTACACAAGTGTTGATGGTATTCTTGGACAAAATCAAATAGATGATACAACACTCAATATTGTGGGCTAATACCATGGTAATGCCCCTTGATATCATAATTTTAAAGCGCAAAAGGTATACGCGACTTGGTTTCTTCATACCCGCGTGTATACGCGGCTCCTCTTCATAAAATTGTGTATATACTAATTCTGGATGTATACGCGGGTTTCCTATATACCAAGTAGCGTATACATTTCCTTCATACGCTGGTTGCCTTCATAAAACCTGCATATACATTGAGAAATATTTCTTGTTTCATTTCTCTGGCACTTACTGGAATTCCTTTCTTTGTCACATCTGAACTGACCTGTAGAAACATCATTTTTACATCTTTAACAAATAGGTTTCTTATCAAAAGGAAACTCATCAAGTAGGTTTCCTTCAAGGACAACTTCATCAAGTAGGTTGCCATCAAGGATAGCATATTGCATCATATTGCCAACAATATTGCACTTACTAGGATTAATTTCTCTGTCACATCTGAACTGACCTGTAGAAACATCATTTTTACATCTTTAACAAATAGGTTTCTTCTCAAAAGGAAACTCATCAAGTAGGTTTCCATCAAGGACAACTTCATCAAGTAGGTTACCATCAAGGACAACATATTGCATCATATTTCCAACAGTAATACTGCACTTTGATACAGTTTTCTATATGGACCTCTAGAAGATAGTAGATTTATATGCTATCTAGACCCTTAAAGTTGTCACAACCTTATCCTTGTCATACCATATTATTATGGCCTTACTCGTGTCTTCTCCCATGATCAAAGACTCAATATCTAAGCATATATTTCTCCTTACTTATTTAACTAATTTTAAATAATAATGATAATTATAGAACTATTACCTGCAATGATAAAATAATAACAATTGAAACACAAATTATAGGCCACAATTGGTTCGCCATGAAGTTATACACCCACTGCATTACTATTAGATCTCTTACAACAAACAAAATGAGGAAATTATTGTAGTATGATCTCTTACAGTTGAAGAATTGTTTCACAAGGGTTGCCTCCACAAATCCGACACCACAATGTCAACAACATTGACCTCCACTCCGTGTCATTCTAGTTGTTTTTGTAACTATGACGTGTTGCCAAACTTCCTTATTTTTCAGCCAGCCCAATTGGATAGGGTGCCCACACCAATGTGGTCTTCTTGTCTTTTTTCTTGTTCCTGTTGTTGAACCTTAATAAAAAAGCTCCCCCTCCACTAATTTAGGGAAATATATATTAGTTTCTTGAGATAGTTCCTTGTTACGGTTAGATCTCTTACAAGGTGCCCTATAGGTTGCGATAGAAAAGAGCCCTATCTATGTTTTCTCTAATATATATAAGCAAAAGACCAATTGAGCATATATCCAACTCAATATTTTTCATTTATGAAAGCAACCCATATCTCAGTTTTAACTCAATATTTATTAAGCATATAATGTTATTAAATCTTTAAGAGTTTATCTTTTTATGGATGTAAAAAATTAAAAAATTAAAAATTTTAAACTTGAACTATCTAATCCTTCAGATTGATAAATCCATAGTGAAAATTTAATATTAATCTAACCTATTGTTATATCTATTTCATTAACACTTTAAATGACAAGAAATTATGATTATGAAAAGTAAATTAACTTTGGATTGATCAATGTTAACGGTGCATCCATACCCTCAAATATATCTGTGTTAACTTTGATGTTCAATGTATAATCACTGTAAATAATTGACTTATTATAGCTTGGCAGGTGAACTACCCAACCACTTATATTTAACATTGGGCTCCTCACAGTCTATGCCATAGATACAGGTGATCTCCTTGTAATTAAACTTATATAACTCCATACAGAAAAGGCAGAACAACAAAAATAATCTTTTTGTCAGTTCTGTTTCTTCTGTTGTTGTTCTGCCTTGTCTATACAGAGTTCAAGCTAACACATGAGCCTGGTCATCACTCTTTGTTTTAAATGTGGAGGCCACAGAACTTGGAAAAAAAAAAACAAAGACTCAAAACCAATTTAAGGAACAATAATATCAATTTCGGAGAACTTATTCATAATATATTTTCTACATATGTAATAAAAAACTATACATATATGGACAATAATACTTCTCATTCACGTATTAAATCATGGCGAGGTCTATATCATGTCTTCATGTAAACATGTGAAATTGGAAAGGACATTAGATTGATTTTGACTCAAGTCAATGAAGTAAATATGAAATATGTAGATTCTATTGAAGAATTTAATATGAGATTTAACACATTGATAAAGGAATATCCTAAGATCCTTAAACCGAGAGATAGATATAACTTTTTTCAATATACTAATCTCATCCAAGGACAATTTCATTTTACCCTAAGTGATATATTCCAAAACAATTTGGTAAGGAATAAAGTCTATAGGGAATCTATGGATGAAACCATTCTTTTATCACCTCGAATAGATAAACCTCATATCAAATTTAGGATTTATCCTGAAAAGTGAGTTACTGTGATCCTACCTTAGATCTCATAACTTTTTTGAATCAAAATTTTGACAAAGGACACCAAAATTAGGAAATCTCAAGAAACCTTTTAAATAGGATATATATAAAATGGAAAAGGATAGGGTACAAATGCATAACCTCTCTTATAATCCTCAACAAAGGATTATGGTAGTTTATACCCCATGAAAGGATTTGGATCCTTCACATAAAGGTTAATTTATCACCAAGGAACAATGGGAACTAAAGAATGGAAAAACTGATATGATGGATATATTTTAAATTTCAAATGTTATGGATGAAGAATATATGCAAAAACTTGGGGAAAATAAGTAATCACAATATAATATAAATGGTACAGAATATTCCCACCTATCCAACTAGAGAACTCTTCCAAATTTAAGAAGATCATCCTTACCATTGGATACCAATCCTACCCTCACAAATCAAACTTTCATAAGGATAGTAGTGATATATATATTTGAATATTAATTTGATCAATATCTTGTCCAAACTTAACATTTCTATTCCTCTTAAAATTTGTTGTGCATGGAATACAAAGTAAGGCCATCCATTCATAGCAAATTGGGTAGAGTCTGACAATTAATAATTTGGTTGGCAGATATACCAACTAAGGATTTAATGTATTACCTAAGTGAACTTAAACCAAGTACGTAGGCTTTCACCCCACTTAGAAAGTGGTAGAAACATTTCATCACAATTTTCTTCGAGAGCACAATCATTAGCTATTGAAGTCAAGTCAAAAGAAGAAAAATCATATGAAGATCAAGATGCCAAGGGGCATGCTCATCAAATTGAACACTCCTAATGATTAACTCATGTTTATCTGGAACAAACAATATAAAACCTTTAACACATTCTGGGTAGCCACCAAATATGCAAACCATACATTGTATGTCCATTTCCTTGCATTTTTATTTGGGGGTTTGGGCCAAAAATTGCAGTTGAAGACTCTGGGATAGCCAATAAAGGGTTTCCATCCACTCCAAGCTTCTTCTGGGCACACCCCCTAGACAGTTTTGTGAGGCATGCAATTTTTAACATATTTGGCACAATTGATGGCTAATCCCAAAACTGCCAGCAAGGACCTCTGGAATGGATCATGCAATTTTCCATCTCCTTCAAGTTGTGATTCTTCCTTTATTGTGGATAGTAGGGAATAGTATGTTACAGGGCCTTTTCCTACCTTCATTAATCATATGAATTCCACTCTCCATAAATAGTTCAACACAAAATACTTGAGTCTCCTTCACTACTTTCTTGAGATACAAATCACTTGGTCTGCATCTAGGATAAGCATCTCACAAACTCAAGATGCCTTGGATTTCTTGATTAGATTTCACATATTGGATTACAAATATACACCCACCCCCTTTTTGTCAAGGTTCAAGTTTTCAACCAAGTGTTTCCACTCCTTTAGTTAATGTTATGTAGTATCAACAACTCTTTTAGTTTGCATCTAGGATAGGCATCTCACAGTTCAATTGTGTCTTTGATCTCTTTTGCAGATTTCAGGGATTGGATTGCAAATTGACACCCACACCCTTTTTGTCAGGGGTGAAGTTGTCAACCTAGTGTTTCCACTCCTTTGGTTGATGTTATGTTGTATCGATAACTCTTTGGAAGCCTTTTTAACTTGAATCACAATAATATAGACATATCCTATGCAGTCAGTTGGTATCCCAGTCATTAAGGAACCAAATGAACTTCATTAGAAAGCTGCACTTAGTATTCTTCTAATGGTATGAAAATTTAGTGGGTTATTCTGAGTGTGATTACGTTGGAAATATTGATTACTGCAAATCCAACTCTGTCTATGTCATTCATCTTGGCTCTGGTCCTGGTTTTTGGTATATAAAAGAGAAAGCTTTCAATGCCCTTCCTCCTATGGATGCAAAATATCAAGGAGTTGTTAGCGCTGCCACTGAGTCTATTTGGATTGAACAAATTTTGAACAAGTCTAGTTTTCAGCAAGAGAAACATACTCTAATCTGGGGCATTAATCTGAGTTTTATCCATGTTATCAAGCATCTAATAAAGCATTGAATTCCATATGCATTACATCAAACAACTGATTAATGATAGGATCATTTATTTGCAATATTGTCACACACTGAGATGTAGGTTGCTAACATGTTCACTAGCCCTTAACAAAGTATCATTATGTTCAATGTCATACCTTGCTTAGGGTGAAGGAAATTGTCCCTAAGGTGGGGTTAATATCACTCCCCCCTCTGATGTCTTTTTTTCTGAACACCTTGTACATCTTACCTATCATGAACTTGTAGCTAAGACCCATTTTGATATTTAACATATTTTCCCTATGTCCCTAAGTTGCACTTATGATGGGGCGTTGGTTTACATACATCATGTAGTTAAGTTTATTTAGATCATAGTGTATAATAATGTGCATATTTGACTTATCACTAATTGGTAGGTGAACAAGCCAACCACCTATATTTAATGCCAGTCCCCTCTCACTGTATAATAAATATAGGTGATCTCTTCTAATTAAACAGAAGACATATATTCTTTCTATTAGTTCTGAATTTTTCTGTTATTATTATGTTTTGTCTGTATTTAAATATTATGATTTCAATTGTATCGTAACAGTGGAAAAGATTTAGATTCATTTTATCATGATCTAGAGAGGTATGCTCCAAGAAATTAATTAATTTTTAATCCTTTTGAAACCTTGTGCTAATACCAGAGACAACCAAAAATATAATTGCTTGCAAATATTATAAATTTGGTAGTGCCAAGTTCTAAACTGTACCATTTTAGAGTTCGTTTGCTACCATTTTGATTTCCCACCTAAAGCAGTCACTAAACATTGCAGTGAAAGTGAACTTGATAAGTAGATTTCTACTAGTATTCGTACATGATTGCTAAGGAATACTAGAGGAGAGATTCTTCTCAATGATGTTGTCAAAGTACATGCTTATACTTCTCAATGAGACAATATTATAAGCCAAAATGGTGTTCCAATAATAAATATCTATGGAAATCCCATGCTTGTTTAGGGGTGCACACAGATTTGTTGTCTTGTCACAGAGACACTTGGCGAACATGTTATAATAATAGAATCAGCCTTCAAAACCTTGTCAAACCAGCCATGGAATCAAGTCCTCTAAGAGATAAGAAATTTCCAATGGGTTGGGTTATAAAAATTTTAAACTTGAACTATATAATCCTTCAGATTGATAAATCCATAGTGAAAATTTAATATCAATCTAACCTAGTGTTATATCTATTTCATTAACACTTTAAATGACAGGAAATTATGATTATGAAAAGTAAATTAACTTTGGATCAATCAATGTTAACTGTGCATACATACCCTCAAATATATTCATGTTAAATTTTATGTTCAGTGTCTAATCACTATAAATAATTAACTTATTACGGCTTGGCAGGTGAACTACCCAACCAACTATATTTAACACTGGGCTCCTCACGGTCTATGCCATAGATACAGGTGATATCCTTGTAATTAAACCTATATAACTCCATACAGACAAGGCATAACAACAAAAATAGTCTTTTTGTCAGTTTTGATTCTTCTATTGTTGTTCTGCCTTGTGTATATGAAGTTCAAGTTAACACATGAGCCTGGTCATCACTCTTTGTTTTAAATGTGGAGGCCACAAAACTTGGGAAAATAAATCATAGACTCAAAACCAATTTAAGGAACAATAATATCACTATCGGAGAACTTATTCATAATCTCTTTTCTACATATCTAATAAAAAAATATCCATATGCGGACAATAATACTTCTAATTCATGTATTAAATCATGGCGAGGTCTATAACATGTCTTCATGAAAACATGTGAAACTGGAAAGGACATTAGATTGATTTTGACTCAATTCAATGAAGTAAATATGAAATATGTAGATTCTGTTGAAGAATTTAATATGAGATTTAACACATTGATAAAGGAATATCCTAAGATCCTTAAAATGAGAGATAGATATAACCATTTTCTATATATTAATGTCATCCCAGGACAATTTCATTTTACCCTAAGTGATATATTCCAAAACAATTTGGTAAGGAATAAATTATATAAGGCATCTACGGATGAAACCATTCTTTTATCACCTCGGATAGATAAACCTCATATCAAATATAGGATTTATCCTAAAAAGTGAGTTACTGTGATCCTGCCTTAGATCTCGTAACTTTGTTGAATCAAAAATTTGACAAAGAACACCAAAATTAGGAAATCTCAAGAAACCTTTAAAATAGTATATATATAAAATGGAAAAGGATAGGGAAAAAATGCATAACCTCTCTTATAATCCTCAACAAAGGATTCTGGTAGTTTAGACCCCATGAGCCTAGCTAAGGATTTGGATCCTTCACATAAAGGTTAATTTGTCACCAAGGAGCAATGGGAACTAAAGAATGGCACAACTGATATGATGCATATATTTTAAATTTCAAATGTTATGGATGAAGAATATATGCAAAAACTTGGGGAAAATAAGTAATCACAATATAATATAAATGGTACGGAAGATTCCCACCTGTCCAACTAGAGACCTCCTCCAAAGTTAACAAGGTCATGCTTACCATTAGATACCAATCCTACCCTCACAAATCAAATTTTCATAAGGATAGTAGTGATATATATATTTGAATATTAATTTGATCAATATCTTGTCCAAAATTAACATTTCTATTCCTCTTAAAATTTGTTGTGTGTGGAATACAAAGCAAGGCCATCCATTCATAGCAAACTGGGAAGAGTTTGACAATTAATAAGTTGGTTGGAAAATATACCAACTAAGCATTTAATGTATTACCTAAGTGAACTTAAACCAAGTACGTAAGCTTTCACCCCACTTAGAAAGTGATAGAAACATTTCATCAAAATTTTCTTCGAGAGCACAATCATTAGCTATTGAAGTCAAGTCAAAAGAAGAAAAATCATATGAAGATCAAGATAAGCCACCAAATATGAAAACCATACATTGTATGTCCATTTCCTTGCATTTTTATTTGGGGGTTTGGGCCAAAAATTTCAGCCAAAGACTCTGGGATAGCTAATAAAGGGTTTCCATCCACTCCAAGCTTCTTCTGGGGACACCCCCTAGACAATTTTGTGAGGCATGCAGTGAAAGTGAACTTGATAAGTAGCTTTCTACTAGTATTCGCACATGATTGCTAAGGAATACTAGAGTAGAGATTCTTCTCATTGATGTTGTCAAAGTACATGTTTATACTTCTCAATGAGACAATATTATAAGCCAAAATGGTGTTCCAATAATAAATATCAATGGAAATCCCATGCTTGTTTAGGGGTGCACACATATTTGTTGTCTTGTCACAGAGAAACTTGGTGAACATATTATAATACTAGAATTAGCCTTCAAAACCTTTTCAAACCAGCCATGGAATCAAGTCCTCGGGGAGATAAGAAATTTCCAATGGGTTGGTCTCATAATCAATTTATTTTCCCACAAGTTGCAAGAATATTATATTAATAAATTGAAGAATGTAAAAAATCCTGACATGTATGGATGGGTAGGACCTCAACTAATATATGATTCTAGTTCCCACCTAATCTCCTCACATATATTAAAACACTAGATAAATTGACTAGAAATGTATTTGAGAAGGACCAATTACACAGATATTTTTTTTGAGTTTGGAAAATATTGAAAATAAGGGGTGCATCCTGTTTCTTTATAATATATACATCTAAATTGGCTATTGCTATGTATTCATACCCAATCAAACATCGTGTTATCAAAATACAAAAAGTTTCTAAAAGGATTTCATCGATGACACTAGAACATGTTTGTTCGCACCCTCACTTTGAGCATGTATATCCCAATTATGTAAATGCTGGTATAGGTTAAGGAAAGTTTGATATTTACAAGAAGTTAAAGTCTCGGCTTGCTCAATTGTGCAGGGATGCTACATTAGTCTTGTTAGGTGAGCCAAACTTGGGGTGATATTATATACCTAGGTCTTCAATTCACGCGAAGCAGGTTATTGCATCCTAAAAATTAAGATATACTTAAAAATTTTAATAACAACCTCAAACTGCTCCTTTTCAAATCCATGAAAACTGTTGCTGAGGTAGAGCATGATATCATCCTCCCCCATCTGCTCATCCTCATCCACTAGATACCATTAGCATGCCCCTTAAGTTTTTAAGGTATATACGATGGAAGACAAGGAAGACATTTTTTCATACATTGTTTCACTTTAACAGATCCTCCAAGGTAACTATCCACGGAAGACAAGGAAGGGGTATGTTGAGCTAAGGCTCATAAATGATTATTATTTGCATGAATTCATCAAATTTGTGATGATTTGTTAAGGATCAAAGATAAAATGTTATCTTGAGGGGAATCCCCATGATATTTTTTGAACAAATTATATACAAAATGATTTCCCAAGGGGATTCCCTATTTTGAAAGGTGTGTTGGAACTTCTCTCATGCCTAAGGGGTGGATATAGCTTTGAAAATTTTTCTAGAGTTGTTCAATCCATTGATGAACAACCAACGGTTGTTAATTGTAAACATTTTCCATTACCTATATTACAAAAAACAACCTATCGCATTGAAGTCGTGAGAGCTTTTAAGTGAAATATAAGAGACCGATCTCTAAATTTTGTAGATAAAAGTGAAGAATGGTATTTGGTTGTTGATAATTAGAGATAATATAAAATGGACATGATCCTCCCCTAGGTTTTTCATGTAAGAAAAGGGGAAAAATTAAGTGCAAAACCTACATTAGGTGCAATTTTCAGGAATTCTTCTATGGAGTGGTCATGTTAACTGAAGGGGAGAGGAATTGGGGTTTCTATAAGATTATGCAAGGGAGGAGATGTGGGAGGTTATCATAAGCACCCTGCAACAGAGAAATGAATGCTATATAAATTGAGGTATATATATTTTCCAACCTCACTTTTGATGATGTATGTGTGTGTGTGTATATATATATATTCCCAGCGTATATGAAATTAATTATCCTGCTGTGGAGTGCATAATGTTTATCAATGTGGGAAGGACGAAGACCTCGAGTTGTAATTCTTAAGAAAATCTATTTCCTGATATCATATTCAAGGAGTAAACATGGACTAAAAGATAAGAATTAATTTTAGTAATGTGAGACAACAATAGCTAACAAGAGTATTGTTAGAACATGAATACTATACGACCAATGATGTGAAGAAATCCACCAAATAGATAGAAGCATGATGGCCATTAATCTGAAATGGGTGGCTGACTTGTTATGCTATGTAAGCACCTCCCACTTAGTTAAACAAATTAAGATATTGCTTATACTTGATAGTGCGGAATTGAATACTTGAATCAGGTGTATGTGTTTTTAACTGTTAAAGTCTTTATGTGTGAGGAATTAATTTTTTTTTTTTTTTTTTTTTTTCTGATAATAAGCATGTAGAACAAGAATAAATTTCAGCAAACTAATCATCAAGACATAACAGCAAATTTAATAAAGGAATCCACCCGTATGTCGTGGGCTACGTCTCTTTGAGCCTATGTCAACTGACTTGGCTCTTTGGGATTATGATGGGAAATTTATTTTACAAGTTATTGAATCAACTCCAATGGTTTTTTGGATTGTACCATTGGGTTTAGAATAACATCATACCCCTGGAATGGCTGCTATATCTCTGGAAATGGATCTCGGTTCCCTTAGACTTGACCTCTTTTGTCGGTGCCCTTAAGCATTCCTGAGCTTTTCTGTGGAGCTAACTCCTTAAGAAATCCTTTTCTATCCCTGAAAACTTTCCTATTGTCTCTATAATATATCATACCTCCAAAATAGACTGATCATTTTCTCAAAATGAGCTCTGGCTCCCCTATCTAGGCCTCCAACCCCTGGTGGCGCTAGGCTGCCCGAAAATTCCCTGTGGCTTCTCAACCTTAAGAAGTCTCAAAATTACTCTGAAAATATCTTAAATGGATTCATAATGTCCAAATTAGTCATAATATACTATTCACTTGCTAAAATTTCCCTCCGGTTGCTCTGGTTATGCCCCCAACACCTAGTGGCACCCTATGGCTCTCGGTTCACTAAACACTTCTATGAAACATCTCGGCCTTCAAAAGTCTTCAAAAGCTTCTGAAAATCCCTCCATTGGATTCATAAGGTCAAAAATAGTTATAATAGGCTATTGGTTTTGTGAGAATGGATACTGATTGCTCTAGATAGACCTCATTCTCCTGGTGGCCCCTGGTGGCCCTCGTGGCCCTTGAAACTTCTATGAAGCATATTGGCCTTAAGAAGTCCTTTGATGGCTTTGAAAAACTCACCAATGGTTCTATAATGTTTGAAACATCCAAAAATGACTATTGGTTTCCTGAGAAAGGCCTCTAGCTGCCCTGGCTAGGCCTCATTCTACTGCTAGCTCTCGGTGACCCTAGTGGCCCCTAGAACTTCTCTGAAGCAAAATCACGCTCAAAATTTCTCTAATGGCTCGGAAATGCTCACTAATGAGTATGGAATGTCCAAGAAAGTTGAAAATTACTATTCACACTCTCATAATGGTCGAATAATGAGTGATTTATCTCCAAAAACAACTTTGCCCAATTTCACCTAAAACAACTTGACTAAATGTGGAGCAACTCCACTTAACTGGAGTTAATTTGGAAAAATCCACCATATAAAATGCACCTTCAATAACTCCTCTAATCTAACCACTGGGCTAATTTTTTTCATTTAAAATTTCGGTTATAGTTTTAAAAAACTGAACCTAAGGACCTTAATTTTAAAAGGGACCTAATGAACCGGGTTTCTAACCGGAATCGGTCTAACCGGGAGCGGTCAGATCTCAATGAACCGGTTTAAAAAAAAATACATTAAATAATTATTTTTTTAATAAAAAAAAATATTTTTAAGATTTGCAACCATGATTCCAAGCCAATAGAGACAAAATATGCAAATTTTTCTCATTTATATACCATGCAAAGGTGAATATATCAAAATGGCACCGAGTGCAATACATATCATCGAAAAATACATAAGAAATGAGGCTCCAAATGGCCCATAAAGTCCAAAAACAATGCTACAAGCTATGAGGCCATTGGCCCAATACAAGACTACATATTAGTGATCAACAACATAATCACTCCTCATCATGATCAAAATTATCACCACTACTAGACAAGGGATCATCAACATGAGCTACATAAATAATATGGCTCAAAGTTTGAGGACTCCTAAAACTCCTCTACAACTTTAGTAGTAGACTAGTAGTAGTAGTAGCAAAAATAGACATCAAAACTACAAATCACTAAGCAACATGGTCTCTCATGAAACTCATCATTGATTCATCACTACTAGAAATGGGATCATCAACAAGAGATACATAAACATCATCTAGCTCAAAGTCTTCAGACTTGGATTGCTCAACCTTATAACATGATAGAAATTGAAAAATTTTAACATGCCTAACCAATGATTTTGGTTTGAGTGAAGAGTTCATCTCCTCAACCTTAAAATGCAGTAGAAAAAGATTAGCATGCCTAACCAGTTGTTTTCCTTTGATTGAAGGGTACATCAAGGTTCTTAAAGGACTTCATGCTCTTGATCAAATGCCAATATCATTCCCTTACACATGATAGAATCAAATGGAAACAGTGCAAATTCCCAAACCATGAAACCCCGAAAACCATTAAGTCTGCTGAATTTTGAGTGAAACCTAAAATTCTAGTTTCTCCATATGAAATCTAATGAGGTCGAAACCACTCTTAAACATCCTGAGTCATTTCATGGTAATGTTAAAAATATTTTTCATTTTCATCCTTTTACTTTAAGAATTTAACATTACCATGAAATGTCAATGCTTCCCTTACCTCCACATCAGCCCTAAAACCCATTTCTGGCCGTGCGTGGGTCCGCATAGGGAAAGAGTAGCTAAATGAACCCCCCCCTTATAAACAAATCAGCCCTAAAGCTTAACTGCGGCCGTGTGTGGGTCCGCGTAGGAGGTTAGCACCTAACCGGCCTAAGTAGGAACGAACCGGCCGAATAGGGTCCAGTTTTTTGCAAAAACTCAAAAGGGCCTCTTCACAAAGTTGCTTGGCCGGTTTTGACCACTGGGCCATCGAATCGCTCTGCTTAATAAGTTACCGATTCAAACCTACCGCTTTTGAATATTATGGTTTTTCGGTTGGGCACATGCCCCAAAACCCCACAGTCTTCTAACCGCAACTGTCGGCGGAAACCCAGGCATAGACCATGGTAAAAGTTATTCAACAGGAGTTAAAAGCGTTGTTTAACAAAACCATTGGAGTTTTAACCACACATGTGATAACTTTTTTGCGGAGTATTAAATGTTTGTGGTTGCCTTAACCGTTGGGGCATTGACATAAATGTTCGCCATGTAACCACTTTGTTGTGGGACTGCTGGTGGGTTGGGGACCGTCAGCGGTCCCAGTCCCAAACACCTATGTATTAAACCTTAAATACATCTGGTGTCATAGTATGGTTATGTACTAATGCAAAGTGCAGGTGGTTAATTCATTGGCGTACTATGCGGGAGGTCGCAGGGTCGACTCTAGTGGCCATAACAAAATTTTACCACACAACTAAGGGGACACATGGTGGCCTCAGGGCTGGCCACCTGTTACCCTCTGATTGGCCCAAAAACTAACATACAGTCCATCTATCCAATAACAATGTGACACTTGTCCTCCTGCAATTGGCCCGGAAGGAATATATCCTGGGGACTATTTTGAGGAATATTCTAGGAATATTCCCTGGAATATTCTTTTTTTGACTTTTCAAAAATCCAGTCAACCTTGGTCAAATGTCAAAAATTGCAGCTTACTTGACTTTCCAAATCGCGATAACTTCTTCATATGGTGTCGGTCTTTCGAACCGTTCACAGTGCCGGATCAAGAATAAGAGATCTATCTGGATGCTCAGGTTCGACACACTTTCAAACACTTTGAAATTTGAGCTATCACTTAGGTCCTTGATCCAAATCTGATCACTCCTCCCCATTACGAATTTTTTGGACCCAAAAATACTGATTATCTGTTCAGTAGATGAGAGTAAAACACCCTCACATTTCCAGCCTCCTTAGACTTTTCCTTGCTTGGCTTAGTGCCTTTGAGCCCCAACTTGAAGGTAGTCAAAACTTCCCTTCTTGAATGCTCTTGTCGCCCTGTCAAGAACTGTATCTTCCTTGAACCCATTCAGAAATTTCTGGCGAGAAATTTTCAATTGAAGGTAGTTGAACATCATTTCCTTGATCATTGATCAAAGGTGGCTTAAAAAAACGTAATTTTTCAACAAAAATGCATACATGACTGAAATTTTCATATGTATAAATGAATGTATGTCTTACTAGGTTAAGAAGTCAAACCACTTCTTACCAAGGCACTTCCAATGTGATTTTTGCTACTGAAAATATTCTTCTTATGAAACATTTGTTCTCACATCAATGATGGAATATTTGGTTCCACTTTTGCCAGTCATTTTATCCTCTTGCTTCAAATTCTTGGGATGATTAGTTGGATGCAATGTCCAACATTGGGCAATAACATGTCCCTTCTTCTGGCAATGTGTGCAAGTATTTTTCATCTTTTGAGCAATTTGCCTTCGCCTCAACTGTTTCCTGTATGACTTCATCCTCTTCCAGAATTTTGAAACTTCATGGTTACACATACCACAATAGGAACTATAACTCTTTATTCCTTTCACGCATGTATATTTTTCATGCTTAACATAAACATAATCAACTTGACTATGGGAATAATTATACCTCAAATGTTGCTTTGCATTTCCATCTTTTTTACCTTCTTGAGGAGATGAACTTGTAGAGGTTCCAGCTTTTGTTTGAAGACTAACATCAGTGTTCTTGTCTTGATAGCTGTCAGAACTCTCTTGTTTTCCATAAGCTGCATGTATATAAATATCTTGTTCCAACATAGGCTTCAAACAATGGCAATCAACTTGAAATAAACTTGACATGTTTTTGGGTTTGAAGTTGCAACAAAAGTTCTTATTGAAGTTGCCTCAAATGCCTTCATGGTTGTAGAGTTTTCGCCATAAGATTGAAGATAGACTAGACCAAAATTCTTAGGCCTTTCCTCAACCAAAATAGGATCAATCATGCCTTGTGCATGTTTTCCTAAACCTTTGCCTTAATAGCCCATTTTTAACATCAACTTGGACCCTATACCTCTAGTGTCCTTTTCAAATGGACCTACACATCTATCTGAAGAGGAAATTGAAGACAAATTTGAGTGATTTAACTCTGCTTCAAGCATTTGTTTGGTTAAGGCCTCTTGGGCATGATGGATCTGCATCTCCATATCATGCATTCTTTGAAGAAATCCTTCTTTCTCTTGCTTCATAGCAATCAATTCCTCATGAATTCTAGTGCTTTCCCTTCCATCTTCATACATAATTTGCACCATATCCTTCAGGATGTAGAAGTCCCGCTTCATCTCTTTATCAAAGAGTCTTGTCAAAGTGGAGGATTTTGAAACCTCACTTGATGAAGTTGGCATCATTATGTAAATGAACTAAATAAATTCAACAACAATTCACAAAGCTTCAAAAGAAATTTTACAAAGCTTCTTAACAATATGGTTGTAGATTCAAGCTCTTTTTTGCAGCTTGTATCTCTTCTTCAAGCAACGTTTTTTTTTCAAACAATCCCTCTTGTGTTTCAAGGGTTTCCTTGAGGTCCTTTGGGTAAGGAGAATTCTTTCAGCCTTCTTCCTTCTTGTCCTCTTTTGGACTTAGCTAACAGTAGCTCCCATTTACCTCTAGCAAACTCAAACTTGTAAGCATCAGTCAATTTGAAAACAGTTAAATTCTTTGCATTGTTAAACACCTTTCAAGTCAAACAAGAAACCTAGTGCTCTGATACCACTTGATCTAAAATGGGTCACTGACTTGTTATTATATGCAAGAACCTCCCACTCAGTTAAAAAAATTAAGATCTTTCTTATACTTAATAGTGCCGAATTGAATACTTGAATCAGGTGTATGTGTTTTTAAGTGTTTAAGTCTTTATGTGTGAGGAATTAAACATTTGTTTTTGCTGATAATGAGCATTTACAAAAAGCATAAATTGCAGAAAAATAATCATCAACACATAACAACAAATTTAGTAAAGGAATTCACCCGTATGTCGTGGACTATGTCTCCTTGAGCCTATTTCAACTGACTTGGCTCTTTGGGATTATTATGGGAAATTTATTTTACAAGTTATTAAATCAACTCCAATGGTTATTTGGACTGTACCATTGGGTTTATAATACCATCATATCCTTGGAATGGCTGCTATCTCTCTGGAAATGGATCTCAGTTCCCTTAGACTTGAACTCTTCTTTCGGTGCCCTTAAGCTTCCCTGAGCTTCTCTGTGGCACTAAATCCTTAAGAAATAATTTTTGTCCCTAAAAAAATTCCCTATTGTCTCCATAATATATCAGACCTCCAAAACAAACTGATCATTTTCTCAAAATGAGGTTTGGCTCCCCAATCTAGGCCTCCAACCCCTGGTGGCCCTAGGTTGCCCAAAACTTCTTTGTGGCTTCTCGACCTTCAGAAGTCTCCAAATGACTTAAAATACCTTCAATGGATTCATAATGTCCAAAATAGTCATAATAGACTATTCACTTGCTGAAATTGGCCTCTGGTTGCTCCGGTTATGGTCCCAACACCTGGTGGCACCCTGTGGCTCTAGGCTCACTGAAAACTTCTCTGAAACATATTGGCCTTCAGGAGTCTTAAAAAGCTTTTGAAAATCCCTCTGTTGGATTTTAAGGTAAAAAATAGTCATAATGGACTATTGGTTTGCTGAGAATAGATATTGGCTGCTCTGGATGGGCCTCATTCTCCTACTGGCCCCTGGTGGCCCTCGTGGCCCTTGGAACTTATATCTAGCATCTCAGCCTTCATAAGTCCTCTTATGGCTCTAAAAACCCCACCAATGGTTCCATAATGTCTGAAACATCCAAAAATAACTATTTGTTTCCTGAGAAATGCCTATAGCTGCCTTGGCTAGGCCTCATTCTGCTGCTGGCTCCTGGTGGCCCTAGTGGCCCATAGAACTTCTCTGAAGCAAAATCACACTCAGAAGTTATTTTATGGCTCTGTAACCCTCAACAATGAGTATGGAATGTCTAGCAAACTCGACAATGAATATTCACACTCTCAGAATGGTTGAATAATGAGTGAGTTATCTCCAAAAAAAACTTCAGTTTCACTAAAAATAGCTCCACTAAAGGTGGAGCAACTCCACTTAACTAGAGTTAATTTGGAAAAATCCGCCATATAAAACATGCCTCCAATAACTCCACTAGTGTCACCGTTGAGATAACTGTTTGTATTTAAAATTGCGGTTGGGCACATGCCCCAAAACCCCACAGTCTTCTAACCGCAACTTTTGGCGGAAACCTAGGCATAGACCATGGTAAAGGTTATTGAACCGGAGTTAAAAGAATTGTTTAACGAAACTGTTGGACGTTTAACTATGCATGTGATAACTTTGTTGCAAAGTATTAAATGTTGGTGGTTGCCTTAACCTTTAAGGAATTGACATAAATTTTCGCCATATAACCAGTTTATTGCGGGACCGTTGGTGGGTTGGGGATTGATGGCGGGTTAGGGACCACTGGTGGTCCTAACCCCCAAAATCCTATGTATTAAACCTTAAATACATTAGGTGTCATATTATGGTTAATTACTAATGCACAACGCGAGTGGTTAAGTTGTTGGCGTGCTATACGGGAGGTCATGGGGTCGACTCTAGTGGCCATAACAAAATTTTACCAGACCACTAAGGGGACACGTGGTAGCCTTAGTGCTGGCCATATGTCACCCTCTGATTGGCCCAAAAACCAATGTAAAGTCCATCTGTCCAATAACAATTCGACACTTGTCCTCCTGTAATTAGCCGGGAAGGACTATTTCAAGGAATGTTCTAGGAATGTTCCCTAGAATATTCTTTTTTTGACTTTTCAAAAACCCAGTCAACCCTAGTCAAATATCAAAAATTGTAGTTTACTAGACTTTTCAAATCGCCACAACTTCTTCATACGGTGTCAGTTTTTCAAACCGTTGATGGTGCCGGAATCAGGAAGACAAGATCTATCTGGTCACTCAGGTTCGACATACTTTCGAACACTTTGAAATTTGAGCTATGACTTAGGTCCTTGATCCAAATCTGATCAGGCATTGAGACTGCAAACCCAATCACCTTGTTAGATTTATTCGTTATCAATGAGAGGGAAATATTTCATACTGCAGCCATTTACATAATCTGATTCAGATCAATGCAAGTTTGTTTCCTCCAAACCTTTACAGTACACGAAGTCCAAACATGTACTTGTATTTCATGGGATTTCTTGTGATTTCATTCACTCATGTGATATCAAAATGTTTCTCTGTAATATATGAGCTATGTAATAAAAACATAAACAACACTGGTACCTTTTTTAAAGCATGAAATTTTATATCTATAAACTTTTGAAGGAGTACAAGAAATCAGATCCTTAAATGCACCAAGTCTTTGGATTCTTCTTAAGATGAGAATTAATAGGCCACCTTTTCATATTAGTTTATTTTGATATCAATTGTTAGGCCAACGTCCATATCTTACACTTGGAATTTCAAGATGGTTTAAACTTCTTGGCACTTTCCAGAGTGTGTGACTCCTTTAAGCTCGTCATGATACCCTAAGAAAAGATGATAAATTTTGCCAAAGAGAGAGGTGAATAACCTGTATTTCCAAGATTTCGATGACTTTTGTAAGCAGAACACCATTCAAGTCAACATGATGGAAGGTTTTTTAAATTCTAAAAGGAATAAAGGATCTTTCTCAAGCTCTAGATTAAGACAAAATAGTATGCTAGAAATTTATGAATTTCTCAATCAACACGCTGGAAATTTGTGTAGTTCTCTAAGGGATCTGGTAACAAGTACAATGTAATTCTTACTTGAAGTCTCAATGGAATAATTCTCCTGACAATTTAAGAATGTAATTTTTCTCTATGTGATCTAGACTAATAGTGTAGCCTTCAGTTCAATATTTCATTAATGATTCAGCTACCCTCTACACCTAAGAAATAACAGCACTCTTGAACATTAATTATGATTAATTATAAACACCTAAATTTTAATGAGGCAAAATCTCCCACAATGTTTCCAATTCACTCTGGGAAAGAAGGGAGAAGTATGGACAACTATCCCTGTGACCCCTCGAAGATGTGACCATTAAATATGCTTCCCAAAAAATCACTTCCAACTCAAAAAGCAATATCCCACAACCACTCATATCAACAGAGCAATTGTTGAACACAACAAGTCAAGGAACGATTGGCTATCAAGAGTCAAGGTCAGCGATTATAAAAAATAGGTGTTGAATACTTTTTGTATCCTCGTTTCCCAGATTGTTTTCTTGAATTTGATCTGTGTAAAAAAAAAGAGTAAAATGATTGCTAATGGTAATGTCAACTGGAAAGGTAAGAATTTTAAGGAAGTATAACAAGATTTCTCAAATGTATGTCTCTTGGTCAGAACTTGCATTTACTATGCCTTTTTAAAGAATTTTACATGTCTGAGGTTGTAGAATAATAATTTCCTCAAATGAAGAAGGCACTTCTGGTACACTTTCTAAATTTATTTTGGTCGAAGAAACTAACACATGATGAAGTAATCATTGCTATGAAAATTTGTATTATTCCTATGTTGGTCCATTCCTTTCAAAATGGTCAAAATGGGCATGTTGTTGGTCCTTCTATTATTAAAGATATCATTGAAAAGATGCTTGATTCGCCTGAAAAGGTAAGTGAAGAGTACTGTGAGCACTTAAGGACAACGATTTTCCAGCTAGCAATGCTTTTTCTGAAGTATCTCCCCAATCATATTATGGAACAAAAAAAAGAACTTGAAAATTTAGTGGCAAACTATCTCACTCTAGAGGAGAGTGCCAGCAAGCCATGTGTCTTTTTTACTGTTTTCCAATATCTTCAGGTTCATGAAATTCCTCTGAAAATAATGCTGCAGGTATTTCTTGAGCTTTTGAGAATGTCCTAGCCAGAAAAAAGGACATTTAATCGAGCTCTAGATATACTCATACCAGAACTATCACAAATATTTTCGATTGGGAGAGAGCAAGATACCTCTAAGGATCGATTATATGAAGGAAATATTGGTTTAAGGGTGGCATTTAGTTGGTAATTTGGTTCACATTTTCCAACTTATTTTACAACATTGAAATGTATTTTATATATATTGAGCCCAAATTGTGCTACATATGCTAAATTCTCTATGTCGCCTTGGACTACGTCAAAACACTCCCACAGAGAATAGAAATCTAGCTATAGAGCTCATTGGGCTTGTTGTTGCATGGAAAATACAACGTCTAAGAGAAGAAAAGGAAACATTAGATACAGAGGGACTTGTTCAGTCTATGGATATTCCAATTTTGACTCCAACTGCAAGAGGTTACATTATTAGAGTAACAGTACCTACAAAACATCCATCTGATGCTTTAGGCTTTATAGATTCCTTGACCAAGAGAGTTAAAACAGAAAGGGGCCTTCCTAATTTTGGTATGATGTCTCCTGGTGGTACTCTTGGAAAAATTACTAGTACACCAGTATCAGTTGGTCAACCTGATGAAGAGTACGAACAAAATGTTGGAATGCAGGAAATGATCATTAACGTTCTTATAAATGTTGCCTTGTTTACAGAACCAAAGGATAAAGAAAACTATAAAACATACAAAGATGTGTTAATGTTGTTATCACAAACTTTGGAAAGGCCACTTGGAGTTCATAGCCTTCGAATAAAAACAAATATCATTCAACAGTTATTTTATAGGACCTTGATGTCATGAGTAAGGTTTTAGAAAATCAGCCACATCTGTTTATCCAAAACAATGTTCAGCATGAAACTCAACTACTAGAACCTTGTTTCAACAACAAGCTATTGAATATAGGGAAATCATTATGTACTTTGTTAAAAATTTTATTTGATGCATTTCCATTAGATGATATGAATACACTAATATACATAAGAGTAATGCAATCCAAGGTTGAGGAACTGATTCAGAAACATATTGCAATGGTTACTACTCATAATATTTCACTTTAGATTAGCTCGGCTAATTACATGGAAAGATTTGTAGTTTCTTTTATAAAAAAAATAGTGGAGGTGAAAAAGAGTCTTATTGATTCCTTTATTCTACCCTTGATTCGTGTTCTTCCCATGAATGAAGATGAAACTAAAGTTGAAGAAATTAAGGTAGGAGGGGCAAGAAAAAAATCACCTTCTTTATCCATTAGAGAAGGAATTAAAAATCAACAAAAAGTCATCTAATTGTAGAATTTGAAATACAATTATATGGAATATATCATAAAATTCCTCCAATACATAAAATAAGGGGAAAAAAGTGGGGAACAATAGGATTTGTCATTGCTTGAGGATAATCAATGTCAAGAAGTGGGGAACTGTAATGTTCCTAAGAAACTAATTTTTGAAAAGACGAAGTAGCCTATCAATCCCATAGGATATAGTCCTCCATAAAGGGAAAAACCCCCAAAATTCCTACTGTTGGGAAATTTTTGGGGTAGTTGGGCAAAGAAACCCAAAATTTGGGTTTGGAGTAAATTTTACTCAATCATTTTCAAATAAGAGACCCCTAATTTTGGAGCGTCATTGTGGATCAATTTGTCCCTGTGTTTTTTTCTGAGCCAGAGGCTCTAAGGGTTCTAAGAAACCTTCTCTCTTGTCAATTTCAGTGGTGAAATATTCCACCCTAATTGACATTCATTATATTTTCTATCTGTTTGGGCAAAAATGTTCTTCTAGTTGGGTAGCGAAATTCTGGGGGCATTGGTCTTGGTTGATGAACTAGAAAATTATTTTTGAAGGTAGCAAGTGTTGGATAAAGTTTTCATTGATATCAATAAGATGTAATCCTAGGTATCTTTACCTAGATAAGATCCTATGTGCAAACCCTAGCAAGAAAACCCTAATGTGCATCCTAGGTGCATGAAACCTTAATATGCAAGAAACCCTAGTTCTATGTAAAATATACCCTTGTCCTAGATTATTGAAGCATGGCCTAATGCCATAACATAATGAAACCTTTATTTGTATTGAAGTAAAAAATTGCAGAAAAATCTGTCCCTAAGTGAAAACCCTAAGATGATCTAAGCACATGTATACATGAATGAACTATTTGCAAACCCTAACTATGCTTGACCTAGCATGGAAGAAACCCTAATGAATGAAGGTCACATAGAAGCCCTAGTAAATGCTAACCCTTGATGGAGAATACCCTAGCTTATTCATATGATGAAACCCTAAATATTCCCATGATACCCTAAGCATGGATATTGAAGTATATGATAAACCCTAGCTTACAAATATGAAGCCCAAGAATACCCTAGGTACCATATATAAAGTCCTTGATGTATTTAAATGCATATTTTGATGGTAATAAGTCCTATAGATATATATATATATATATATATATATATATATATATATATATATAGAGAGAGAGAGTGAGAGAGAGAGAGAGAGAGAGAGAGATTAAAGCCCTTGCAAGAATAAAAATTGATATTAGTGTCCATAAGAAACATTTTTAGGAAAATTGTTTCATTAGTTTATAAAGGGCTTCATCCTCTCTCCAACAAATATTTCGTCACCCCTAACCCTTTATTATTGCAGAAAAAATAAAAGTTTAAAGTCAAAATCCACTATGTTTCAAGCCTACCTGAGCCTACACATGTCTTTGTGTAATATTCAACCTCTGAAAACATGTTAATTTTGGGAAACTAGGTCCAAAATCCATGTTGCACTACTCATATGATGATGATTCTATTTTTTTTTTATTCCTCTTTTGGAGAGGTGTAAGATTGATCTAAATATCATCTTCTTTGGATGAGAAGAACTTATATTTTGATTTTATTTTCTACAAATGTGTAAGGTCAGCCATATTTGTAATGTAGGCTCACAAGCCCAAAAGATGTGTCACACACCCTCACTGATGGATATAAATAGGAGAGAGATGGTGCTCATTTCATCATCATCTCAACACACACATTCTACTTGTGATTTGATTGGTTCGTATAGCCTAGGAGAGTATTCCTTACCTCACACGTGTGAATCTGAACCTAAAGAAGATGTTGAAATTTTCGGACTTATTTTAGGGATTTTTGGACAACGTTGACTAGCATTGACTTTGGGTGAACACTTGTGCTTTGAATTGGAATTCATCATAGAATATATGATTTCTTGAGGCTACATTTGAGGGCACAAAAATCGAGGAGAAGAGTTGAATTTGACTATTGTCCGTTGACTGCAACGTTGAGTTTTACGTTGACCATTTGGGGTCGACTTGTGTTGACTTTTGGAGCTATCTTTGAGGGGTATGTCTGACACTTGGGGAAAAGATTATTTGATTTTCAGAGAAGTTGGCTTGGCCAACTCAAGATTTTGTTGGCTAGAAAATCTTGTTGACTGCTATAGCAAGCATGTATCTATCTATTTGCTGGACAAGAAGAATTATAAACTCAGATACATTATTTGGCTTGTCTTCTGTTGATCTATTTTTATGTTCTTTACTTTCAAGTTTCTGTGATTGCTAAATCTGGATTGGGCCATAAATTTCATTTGAGAATATAACATACCATGGTAATCTAAATTTAACATGGTATCAGAGATGAGGTGAAGAAAAATCCCAAGATAGTGTGAAAAGAAATCACCGAAGGATAATTCTTGTCAAGGATCAATGGGCTCCTCAACCTAAAAGGGTTTCAAGACTGATGATAATTTGGCAGATAAGTCTGATTATCATGCCTGGAAGATGTCTTTGGATTTGGTATTAGAAGATAAATATGTCATGGATTATGTGCACAGGAAGATTCATGAGCCTCCATCAAATGCACCAGCTGCCACAAAGAAAAAATATAGAAGAGGGGAAGTCAAGGCAAATATTATTATTATGGATTCTATACATAAGCACATGGTTGCTTATATCTCCAATTTGGGCACAGCTAAAGAGATGTATGATAAGTTGGTTAGAATGTTCAGGGCTAGCAATGTTAATCAAGTTCTTTTCTTCAAGAAAAATTTGAAGAATATCAAGAAGGGAAAAGATGAATACATCCAATCGTACTTTAGGAGGCTCACAAAAATCAGGAATGATCTCCTTGCCATAGGAGAAGATGTAGTTGATCGAGATTTTGTCATCATTGCTCTTGGAGGACTCCCCATGGAATGGTATGTATTCAACGCTACTATTCTAAATAATAATGTAATTCCTGATTTTGATGAATTTTTGAAGAGATTCACTTAAGAGGAGACAAGAATGATGGGAAGAGACAATCCTTATAATGGGAATGGAGGTGACCATACTGCCTTTACCGTTCATTCAAATAAAAATAACCATGGTGGTCTGAGAAATAAAAACCATGGAAAAGCGAGGCCCAAAGGAAGAAAGGCAATATGTTACACTTATAACAAGCCTGGTCACTATGCAAGACAGTGCCCAATAGAAGGGACTCTCCCAAGGATAATGACAACAACAACTTCAGGGGGGTGGCAATCGAAGGAACAACAGGTTCAAAGGAAAGAGGGAGGGTCCCTTTGAATCCAAGTGCAAATGGCCAACTTTTCAAGAGGTCAAGGAATTCTAGGCATGATGAATCTAATGTTGTTGATAACAAGAAAAATGTATATATTCTTGTATCTTCCCTCTCTATTGCATCTCCTCCCGACACCCTGGATATCTGGTTGATTGATAGTGGTGCTTCAGGGAACCTCACTGGATAAAAAGAAGCCCTCTCTGATCTAATTGATAAGGATACTAATTTATAAATTATCCTTGGAGACAATGCCACCCGTCCTGTGAAATGGATAGGGACTGTGACCCTTCATCTATCTCAAGGTCAAGTCCTCTGCTTATAATATGTGTTGTACATACCTGATTTGAAAAAGAACCTTGTGTCCATTTCGGCAATGGAAGACAAAGGATTCAAGGTGGAATTCGTTGATGGAAAGGTACGCATTTGGAATAAGAACTTCAAAGAAGCTCTTACTATTGGTTTTAGAATTGATGAACTCTATCTAGTTGGAGGAAGTATGTTGGGGGCCTTGTCATGTGATACAACTCTTCAAACTGAGCTATGGCACTGAAGGTTTTCAACCTTCATTACAAAGACCTTCCTGAAGCAAGGAAGGTGGTGACAGGGATGCTCGATTTTAAAGATGATCATGAAGGTATATGTCATGGTTTTGCTGAAGGGAAGCATATAAGGGTACCATTCCCCTCAAGTATCACAAAGACATAGAATATCTTGCAATTAATACATTCTGATATATCTGGTATGCTTCCCGTAACATCCTTGGGAGGATGTTCCTATTACATGAATTTTATAGATGACTTCTCCCGAAAGACTTGGATATATTTCTTGAATAAGAAGGACAAAGAATTCAAATGGTTTGTACCTTCAAGGACTTGGCTGAAAATAAAACCAGGAAGAAAATAAAAATTTTGAGGACCAATAATGGGACCGAGTATGAGTCAAATTAATTCAATGAATTTTGAAGGGAAGCTAGCATTAAGAGGGATACCACAACTGTGTATACTCCTGAGAAAAATGGTGTTGCTTAAAGAAAGAATAAAACCATTATGGAAGTTGCTCATGCCATGCTATATGACCAAGCTCTTCCGAAGTTTCTATGGGGAGAAGTTGTGAACACTGTTTTGTATTTTCAAAATAGATGCCCACATTTCGATTTAGACTCCATTCTCCCGAGGAAGTCTTCTCTGGTAAGAAGCCTGATGTCTCCAACCTTAGAGTTTTTGGAAGTCTTTTTTATTTCATGTGCCGAAAGAAAAGAGAAGCAATTTGGATGCTTCTGGGAAAAAGGGAATGTTTGTGGGCTACAGTAAAACCTCGAAGGCATATCAAATCTATGTGCCTAGTCAAATAGAAGTCGAAATATGCCACAATGTCACCTTCAATGAAGATGTTTCCCTTAATAAAGTAAGAAATATTCCTAGTTCAAAGGAAGACAAAGAAGAAGAAGAAGAAGTTGGAAGGCAGGAAGAACCAAAGGATGAACTTATGCCCAATGTTGAAGGACCAATGGATCCTATTGAGCCACCTCCTTCAAATAAAAGGAGACCCTCATGGCTTAGGGAAACTCTCAAATATTCCAAGAGACATATTGCCCCAAGGGGGACATTCCGTGAAAGTAAGAAGACGAATAGGTACCAAGGGTAGATAACAGCCATGAGTATATTTGTACAATCTAACCCTGGATCATTTGAAGAAGTTGTAAAGCATTAAGTCTGTAAGGATGCTATGAACGAAGAATATGAGTCCATTATGAAGAATGATGTCTAGGAAGTGGTCCCGAGACCGGAGAACAATTTTTTTGTCACCTTGAAATGGCGCTTCAAGATCAAGCATGGAGCCAATAGAAGTGATGAAAAGTACAAGGAAATATTTCTTGCCCAAGGCTTCTCTGAAAAAGAAGGCATATATTATTATGATATATTTTCACCTATCACCCACTATACTGCCATCTGATTTAAAATTTCCATTGCTGCAACACAAGGATGAAGTCTTGATCAGATGGATGTGAAGACTACCTTTCTACATGGTTCAATCAAGGAAGATGTTTATGTGGAGCAACCTCTAGGGTTAGAAGTCCAATATAGAGACTCATATATATGTAGGTTGAAGAAATCCCTCTATGGGTTGAAGCAAGCCCCCAGGGCTTGGTACGAGAGGATCAATAGCTACTTGATAAATTTAGGCTTCATTCAAAGTGATGTTGATCCAAACCTTTATTTTAAGGTTGATAAAGAAAGCCCTCTCATACTAGTTCTCTATGTGGACGATCTCTTACTAATAGGTGTTAACCCTCTCATTCATCAATGTAAGAGGGAGCTATCTTTCGAGTTCGAAATGAAGGACCTAGGACTGATACAGTATTTCCTAGGCTTAGAGATCTGGAAAATGCTAGGTGAGATTTTCCTGTCTCAAGGAAAATATATTGTGAAGCTGCTGGAGAGATTTGTAATGGTGGACTGTAAGTTTGTGTCGACACCAATGGAAATCAACTTTAAGAAGTTGTGTGGAAGTGCTACTGGGCCCGAGATGGGAAATCCCACCAAGTATCGACAACTTGTAGGGGCCCTGATGTTCTTAGTGAACTCCTGTTTGGACGTATTTTTTATTGTGAACACATTGAGTCAAAATATGGTTTAGGCTTATCACATTCATGGGATTGGTGCAAAGAATCTATTGAGATATATTTGCGGAAAAATCAACCATGGGATGAGATAAACTGTCGGGATTTTGAGACTCCATGGATATACCGATGCCGAATGGGCTAGCGGTGTGGTGGATCATAAGAGCACATCAGGATGTTTCTTCACCTTGGGTTCTGCTTGAATATATTGGATGAGCAAGAAGGAGAAATTTGTTGCTTTGAGTATCGCTGAGGACGAATACATTGCAGAGATTATGGCTTGTTGTGAAGTTGTTTGGTTGAGAAAGCTCTTTAGTGAGTTGTTTGTACATGTGCTAGATACCACCATTATCCTTTGCGATAACCCAAGTGGGATTCTTCTGTCTGAGAATCTCTTGTTCCATGATCAATCCAAGCATATTGATATTAGGTACCACTTTATCCAGGATATGGTACAACGAGGAGCCGTAAGGCTCAATCACATTGGGACTGATGAGCAGGTCGCAAATATTCTCATGAATCCCCTAGGGAAGGTCAAATTATTAACCTTCCGTGAGAATCTTGGAATCATGGAAACACCCTATTGTGAGGTTCCTTCTTGAGTTGGAAAATGATCTCTAGGAACTCCAGGGGGCTTGGGGATAGCTTGTTGGATCTATAAGCACAACGGGGCTAGGCTTGCCAAGCCTTGTTGTGCTTTTGCCCCACCATTATGATGTTGAGCTAATTTACCCTCTCTTTTATCTATTCCCTGCATGCATCCTACCCATGGAGTTTCGAACTCATGGGAAGTACCTCTCATTTGGCCAATGAGGCGGGAAATGTGGATAGAGACCAATAGCAAGAATGATGGATGCATCCGAGATTTTCTTACTCTCTATGTCTAGTATGGGATATGTCCAATACCTTGATCTGGGATCAAGTCTGATGAGGTTATTACCTCTAAAATGACTTCAGGTTAGTAAACTTACTTTGGGTTAGTATGTAACTCTCTTGAGTCCAATTGAGGTTTTACCCTCTAAGCTGACTTCGGGTCAGCGGAGTGTGATGTATTTGTGAGTCACTCTTGTTTGTTTTCCTTCAAAGCCGGAAAATAATGTTGAAGTTGAATGACATAGGTTTTTAGGATGATGATGATGATAGTACACGATGGTACTTATGACAGGATGGCACAGGTTGGTAGATGGAGTTATCCCTGGTTGAGAGGGAGTGTTAATTTTGGGCAACTAGGTCCAAACTCCAAGTTGCACTACTCATATGATGATGAATATATTTTTTTTGGATTCTTCTTTCGGAGAGGTGAAATATTGATCTAAATATCATCTTGTTTGGATGAGAAGAACTTATATTTTTATTTTATTTTCCACACATGTGCAAGGTAGGCCAGATTTTTAATGTAGGCTCACAAGCCCAACATATGTGTCACACACCCACACTAATGGATATAAATAGGATAGAGATGATGCTCATTTCATCATAATCTCAAATCACACATTATACTTGTGATATGATTGGTTCATACAACCTAGTAGAGGCTTCTTTCCCTCACATGTGTGAATATGAACCTAAAGAAGTTGCTGATTTTTTCCGACTGTTTTTAGGGCTTTCTGGAAAGTGTTGACCAACACTGGCTTTGGGTCAACACTTGTGCTTTGACTTCAATTTCAACAAAAAAAGTATGATTTATTGAGGCTGCATTGAAGGGCACAAAAATTGAGGAGAAGCATTGAATTTTACTGTTGTTCATTGATTGCAACATTGACTTTTACGTTGACCATTTTATCTTGAATTGCGTTGAATTTTTGGAGCTATCTTTGAGGGGTGTGTGTGACACTTGGAGAAATTTTGATTGGGTTGTTGGAGAAGTTGGCTTGGCCAACTCAAGGCTTTGTTGGCTAGGGCATCCTATTGACTATTATAACAAATATTTATCTATCGGTTTGTCGGACAAGAAGAATTACAAATTCTGATACAGTATTTGGCTTGTCTTCTGTTGATTTATTTTTATGTTATATCAACATTTTACTTTCAAGTTTATGTTATTGCTAAATCTGGATTGGGCCTTATATAAGATTGAAGTAAAATTGGATTTAAGCAAGAGCATACATTGGTTATCTAAATTTAAAAAAACATATATCTACTCTGTGGAAAAAACTTGCATCTCAACAAATAAAATATATTGTAGACGTGTAGTATCTGCTAAGATCGGACCAATTTTTGTCCTGTGAGTAGGATCTTTTTGGTGTAACTTTTCGGCCATGAGATAAGGCATAATTTTTTATCATTAGAACATAACTTTTGGGCTAGTGGAAGGGCACTCTTTTCGACCAATATTGATATAACTCTCGCCTTCTTTAAATAGACATAAATATATCTCTTCCCTAGGACAATAACAAGTCTATTGACCTATGTCTGTAGGAGAATGAAAAACTCATTAAATTAGTATTCTTGGCCTTGTAAGAATTGTTGAAAGATCGGTGAAAAATAAGAGTTTGGCATCTTTGAAATAGACTGAAGGGTTTATTTGGAGAAACCTTGTGACATTTTGAAGCTAGTCCTTGAAAATCATCAAAAAACCTATATTACCTTAGAAGAAGTATGTTAACACAAGCATTGTTGAAGATTTATTGAAGAATCTTATAAAGGCTAAGTTTGGAGCCATCATTAAAAACTTGTCTTTGCAAAATTGATTGAGAATACCTAAATTGTAGTAGCATTGTTGAAGTGCCTGTGGAGCAACCCTAAAGAAGATTCATTGTGTGTTGAAGATATTTGGAGATACCTTTGATGCATGTTGAAGTTGACTTTTGTAGCACACGTAAGGAATATTCCTTGCTATAGTCATTGAAGACTTTGTTGAAGAATCATTGAAGACTCTTGGTTGAACATTTTCTTGGAAAAATGTGAAGATGATATTCATAACTCATTAAATATATTTTGGAAGTTCTGCAAAATTGATAAGTTATCTTGAAGCAGTGGGTTGGATACCTAGAGGTTGGAGCCTTGAAAAAGATCAGGTTGGAGCTCCTGTTGTAGTGAGGATTGGAATCCTCAAGAAGAGTAAGTTGGAGCTTGGTGGAGCACAATGGTTGAGCCTTGGATCAGGCCAGAGCCTAAGAGGACTGGAGCCCTCATATAAACCAAGTTGGAGCTTGGTGGTGTAGTGCAGATTGGATCCTAATGAATTGATGATTTGAGTCTTCATCTAGGGTTGGAGCCCTGAAGGAATCATAAGTGTGATTGTACTGATTGGAACTTGTATTATTATAAAAGAGGATTAGATTCCTCGTTATTTTTATTAATAATATTATTTACTTGTTATTCATTTTATGTTCTGTTTTTAAGTGATATAAACTAGAATAAAAGTAACAATTGTAAAATAAATACTAATTCACTCCCCTATCGGTACTTCCAACAACAAGAATTATTCATTGGCTCTTGGCTCGAGGAATAATAGGAGGGCAGTAAAGTTCTTTGTTTATTATGTTGGGCTATATGAAATCTCTTTTTGTTTGTTATGGTGGTGAGCCTGGTGAACAACAATTTGTTTTAGGGCAGATTATTGGTCGTGGACTTTTGTTGATGTGCCATGGATGGTTGGGACAACTCGAGGGTTTTTTTAGAATGGATGAGATGAGTTTGATCGAGATGGATTCATGTGATGGACTATAGGTTGGTAGGCTAGAGTCTTCGTTGGATCATGGTGTTTCATATTCGAGATTGAAGAGATTTTCACAAGTGGTATTTGATATAGGAGGATGAGTGCTTGTAGGACTTAGCTAGTGGATATTGTGTAGGCTCAGAGGGAGTATAGCCTCAGAGGAAGTAGCCCTATTGAGGTTTGAGATATTTAGGTTAATATGTGACAAGGCAGAGGCACTACCGAGATTTTCGGGTTCATCTACAGGGTATGCTGCAGTGATGGATTCCAGATGGGCCAGTGTAGTCATTGGATGATGATGATTTCTTCCTAGTCTTGGAAGTACCTCCCTCGATAAGAGGGAGTGTTGATTTTTTGGTAGCTAGGGAGGTACTCTAAGTCCTGGTGATCAAGGATTGGAGGTCAAAGTCCCACAAATGGGCTTGTGGTCTTAAGATCCAAGCTTGGGGGTTTTTCACCCATCATGATTTAGGAAAAAAACCATGATGGATTTATGACATGTGATGGATGAGGATGTGAGTGCTCAGTGATATGATTCCAACACAATGAGAATTGTTTGAATTTGAGTTGTCGTTAGAGAGCAATGAATTTTTGAAGTTGACAAGGTAATTATTGGTTTCCAAGTCATGTAGGCTTAGTGTAAATAATCCCAATAGATGCATCTCTTCATAATTCATGAATACCCTCATTTAGGCTATAAATAAAGGGTGAGGTAGTGTTGTTTTACGATCCATTGATTGGGCAACATAACCTCCATCGAGCTCTGAAATTTGGATGCCCTAGTCGCAGCAAGAGACGGTCAACATAGCATGGGACAAGTTTGGATTGGAGGTCGAGGATCAGCATGAGAAAAGTTTGTTTGAAGGCCGAAGTGTTGGGTATAAATGAAAACTTGTATGAGGAATATTTTGAGGGTCAAAACATGTCTGAACAAGGTTGTCTAAGAACCAAGTTGTTGGGCTAGTGGACTAGGTAGGAGAAGGTAAAGAACAACGAGTAAAGGAGGCTAAAGGACAAGATGGAAGAGGAAACGTTTGTTGGGGGTATAGCAGACTGTGTTAGGGGTTTTTTATGGCTATCTAAGGGCTAGTCACTTGTAGCTTCAAGGGCCAAGAGGACTAGCATCTAGGACGAGTTCAGGGAGAGCATAACGTTGTAAATAGGTGACTGTTTCGGCTCATTTTTAAGGGGCTGGGATCTAAACAATATTTTTTGTGCTAGGTCGAAGGCCATAGCACACAGTTAGGCCAAATTGGAGGGTTTTCAAGGGTGGAAAACAACCTAAGGAGGCAGCATTGCATGGGAGGATCCCCTCCAAGATGGACTACAACGCTAGAAGGGCCTATTTGTTGAATGTGTGTTGAAACTAGGGCTGCAGTATGTGCCTTAACTAGGAGTGCAACGAACAACAATGAAAATAGTGTTGCAACAGTATCTTGTGGAGGCATGTTGGGTAAAAGGTGTTGACCAGTTTGGATTGTAATTTTTTATCATCTTGTTGGTGCCATGAGGATGACCTTCCGAGGAGGTGAAATATCTTCCTAGGTGCGAAACCATTAGTGTATTTTTGGGTCAAAGTGTTGACTCTTGTGTGGATCAGTTGATGGGCACCTTGAGGAGGCCTTAGGAGTTGTTTGGAGGAGCCCACATGGATTGGTGGGAGGCCTATCAAGCAGCCAAGGTGATATCAAGAGCATTATATCGAGAGGCAAGAGCACAAAAAAGAGGTATGTTGTAGATGGACCCTAGTATGATGGATTGATGGTATCAAAAGGCGGATTGGTGGAGTCGGTGGGCAGCCATGTGTAAGGGTCTCCTAGGTTTGGGGATGACCTAACTAGGATAAAATGCTACAGCGTGGACTTGGTCTCTCGAGGACTCTCGAAAGGTGATGGGCCTCTAAATTAGACATAAATTAAGGCCTTTCTAACCTTTCTGAAGCCCATCTACCTCTCTTATGCACACAAAAGGATATATTAAATCTCTCCTTCCTCACTTAATAATTGTTTCTTATACTTTAGTATTTTCTTAGGAATTTTTAAAGGTAATTGCACATGTGTGCCTAATATTGGTTATTTGTGTAGAATATTCTGAGAATATTGGGTAGATTACGCATATTTGGAGAAGGAGATGATTTAGGGACTTGCTCCCTACCACTAGAAGATCAATATTGGAGAATAAATGAGCACAATGTTAGGAAATTATAGAGAAATATTGGGGAGATTCAAGGGGGTTGTCCACCCTCCTTAACTATCAAAGGCATCCAAGAAAACTGAAGACAAAGTGCACTCAATCGATCGTTTACTTCGATTCAAAGTGGACTCAATCACTATGTTTTAGGGAGCTGTTGGTAGCTACCCTTTAGGATAAATAAATCTGATCAAGAGCTAATTAGGGGACTTGCATTCCACTCCACTTCCATTATATTCCATTGGATTCGAAGTTTTATTGTAAAACCATGAGGCCCTGTTAGAAATTTGATGGATGTAACCGACTGTTATTTTTAAGAAATGAGTAGAGAGATGGGCTCGTGGGTTAGGGCCCAACCCATGTGTCTCAACTTCTCTGTTATTTCCATTCTTTTATTTAATGTCATTTAGCTAGTTTTTCTTCTAAAATTTTAACTAGTTTGCTGGTATT
The DNA here is from genome assembly GCA_034641835.2 of Pinus albicaulis. Lineage (NCBI taxonomy): Eukaryota > Viridiplantae > Streptophyta > Pinopsida > Pinales > Pinaceae > Pinus > Pinus albicaulis. The sequence goes on along the minus strand of CM076583.1, from coordinate 893,472,172 downwards.
TTTATTAATGTTTTAGTTCACTTCCTGTTGTCTTTTGATATATATTTAATCTACTTACAGAGTGGTAGAATAGTGATAAACTCCATAAAGTTGTGAGGTCAGCCTTCCCCTCTCAACTCTGTCAATAGAGCTTGAGGAGGGTAGACCTTTTCCCACAGACCAAAAATGCTTTCTCGCTTATGATTTCCTGGAAATAGGTTAGATCAGTGATTGCATATTCATGAAAATATTGTCTGTCTTTCTTGCATAAATAGGTAGGTTGATAACAGGTATGGCTAGCATAGCCTAGAGGTAAGTTATCCCGCACCTCCTGCTTCGACTCCCATCTGCCTTCCATCTCTGTTGTTACGCTCTGCGCATTGCTGTTACACCCTCCATCTTCGCTTTTTCCCACTTAATCTCATTGGCTTACCCTTTTTATGCAAAACACGTGAAAAAAAATTCAAACCCATTCGAATGTGACCTCCACCTTTTCTCCTCAAGTATCCCACCACCGTACATCGCACTTCGCAAATGAAAACTCTTAGCTTTTACCTTTAAACACTTACCGTTAGTTCTTGTGATTGTGATATTGCGACTGTTATCACCCAAAAATTTTCAAAACATCATTGTGTCAACTCTGTTTTTTTATCATGGTTTCAAAATGGGTTTAGAAGTCAATTTATGATTTGGTTAAGGGTATGTTCGATTTTTATGAGTTCAAAGGTCATCATTAAGTTCAGATAAAGTCCTTTAAAGGTCCATTCATGGTCAAATACTCATATTTTCCATTTAGGAGTCATTCCATAAGGTTTTGGGTCAAAATTGTGCAATTATCCAAGAATCCACATTTTTGTAGCACCGTTAGTTCAAAAAAGTTGATTTGCGCTATGAAAGCGCTAATATTTTTGTAGCACAGACTGGGAAAAATACACTACGGGCGCCACAAAAGCGCGGTTTCTTAACCGTCTTGTCATTTGAGCTGGAAATTGTCAGAATTCATTTGGAAATGGTAGGTTAGTGGTATGATAGGTTAGTTAATGATGTGATTTGATTTACTTACCCATGTTGTAGTCATCATTGTCATGATAGGGCATGAATGAGGCATAATTCAGTTTTGAGATGACATTTCAAATTCAAAATCTTACTTAATTGGTCATACTCATTTCTCTTGCTTCCATTCGAATGTCTAAGCACTGAAGTGTCAAGCCAAACCTATGGTTGTTTCATATATTTAAGTGAAACTGATATCAACTATTCAAGTGAGGTTGTTTCATATATTCAAGCGAGGATATTCCATATATTCAAGCTAGGCTGTTTCAGATATTCAATTCAAGCTGACAGGTTTTCCTGAGAAGCATGGAAGAGGAAAAGAAAGTCCACAGAGAGGGAAAATACTTAAGATATGAGCCTGAAAATATGAAGGCCATAATTGAAGACCAAATAGTGATGGAGGCATTCAGCAAAGTAGGTTGTCTTCAATTTTGTGAAAAGCTGCAGGGTTGCCACGCACAAGTGTCTAAAGAATTTTCCTTGCACTTCAATGTAACAACAACCAAGGTTGGGATGTTAAATCTGTCAATTACACCAAAGATTATTGTTGTTTTGACAGAGATACCAAGGGGACAAGAAAATTGGTTCAAAGGTTTTAAATTTGACATGGAGCCATGCAAGGAATTCATGAAACCTTAGTATGCAAATATGGACCTCAGTAATGAAATACCTAGAAGCTGCATTAAAGACACCTATGCAAAGCTAATGTTCAAAATTCAGAGATACTTTACATGTGAAGGAAGATACCATAAGGTTTACACATATCATTTCAAGCTACTTCTTCATTTCACAGGTAAGATTTTACTCAATTTTCCATTTTATCTGCATAGGAGTCTTGCCAAAATGGCTAATAAAGTACAAGCCAAATCCGATGGTTGTGAAACATCTTTGTTTCATCATGGTTTGATGAAGTTATTGATTTTGAATGAGATTCAGAACATAGGCAAGGATTGGTCATCCTTTTTGTTTATGAATGGTTTTGAGCTGGAAACCTTAACCCCATCTATAAACCCTAAAACTAAAGGAACTCCTTCACCAACAGTAGCAGAGTCTAGTCAACCTGTGGTTCCAAAATCAAAGGAATTTGTAAAACTGAAGCCAAGGAAACAAGTTGAGAAAAGGACAAAGCAACCACAAGTGCTTATTTCACCAACTCCATCACCTGCAAAACAGAGGTCAAAGAGTGTCAAAGAGGAAAAATAGAAAAAGGATGTCAACAAGCAGGAAATCAAAAGAGTGACAAGAAGCCAAGTAGTGGCATCAAAAGGTGAGACAATTGTTTCATTTTCAGAGGATAGCCCTGTAATTAAGGGAAATTTAGATGACATCCTGCATTCTATTGACATAGAGGAGACACCCATTGTGCAAGCTGACTTCATTGTAGTAGATGAACACAAACAGAAAAAGATTAAGTTTGCAAAGAAGCTTGAGTTTGAGGGTGAAAATGCAGCCTTTATCTTTCAAGCAAGGAAACCTTTAACTAGGCATGCTAAGAAACTCAAGGAAGGTAGCAAGGAAGTCCAAGAACATATTGAAACAGCTAAAGTCCCTGAAGAAGTGGTTGATCTCTCATCACCAACAGTAGAGCATGCAGCCAGCAGAACAATGAAGGGAAAAGAAGAAATGACAGAGTGTCAACATATTGAGGAGAAATTGAGGTTAGCAAACCAAGAAATTGATATGATGAGAAAGAGGGCTAGGAAGCATAGTATTGAAAAATCATAATTCAAAATAATGAAAGCACCTTGGGAGGGTCAAAATGGTTCTATTTCTGAAACCCCAAGCAGTGTAGAACAATTTTTCACATGGACAGTTCTAGACATCAAGGAAGCTAAATTTGTCAGAGTGATTGTTAGGTCCCTATATTAATAGTATAGTCCCTTATTGTTGTTAGTGTAACCCCCTTATTTTTATTATTGTACCCTTGTAACCCCCATATTGTTATTATTGTGCCCTTAAATTATTATTGTTAGGCCGGGTAGGATTACATTGTGGCCCCATGGACTCCTATATATAGAAAGGAGGTTTTGTAATTTGTACCATCCAAGAATTGTTCATTCATGTAATGTATTGGAGGTTTCCCCCTAGAAGTGGCTTATTTCTAAGGCGTTGAAATCTCTTTTCTTCTATTTTTGGAGCTGATTTCACAATGTTTGGTATCAGAGCGTTGGATTCTAGGGTTTTCGTTGTTCCAAACCAGTCATCGTCGTATTTTTGCTATAACGTTTTTTCTACGAAGGTTAAGAAGCTGAAATTTTTAGAGTGCGAAGCTGAAATCCAGAGGAACATGTTTTCAAAATTTTAGAGCTTGGTTCGCAATATTTTCGGATATATGATCTGTGGAATTTAGGGATTTTTGCAGGCTCCTGAATTTAACCTAAAACGGTTGTCGCAGAATTTGCGCTATAAGTTTTTTTCTAAGAAGTTGCAGAAGCTGAAATGTTTAGAGAGTGAAGCTGACATCAGAAGAAACATCGTAGAAAAATTTCAGAGCTTGGTTCGCAATATTTTTGGAGATATGATCTGTGGAAGTTAGGTGTTTTTCATGCTCACGAATTTCATCTCAAAGAGGTTATCGTGGGAAAATCTTCATAACTCTTTCTCTGTGCATCGGATTGGAATTATGTAAAAATTGGTTGGAAGTACACGGACTGTAGTTTCTTGTCTATCAATTCTAGAGCCAAAGGAGGAAATAGTGACACATGACAAGTCGTACAAGTTCGATCTACTAAACTATTCCATAATTGGGTCATTGTGGGAGATTGGACATAACTTTGCCTTGAAGAATCCAAATCAGGTCAGACCTGTGACATTTGAAAGAAGCTTTAGAGGGATACTAAAAGGCTGAATTTAAGATATTGAGGATCTAAAATTACAGATATAATTTTATTTAAATATAGAGCTCCTCAAAAGCAGGTAAAAGGTGTGTATTTGTTTTTCCCGAACTGCATAAGTCTGTTGAGCAGTGGAAAAGGTATGAATTCACTATGTGTTTTCCCATTCTTTTAATTTAAACATAATTCTTTTTACTTTAGAAAGGTGACTTATTACAATAATTGTGGTATAATTATAAATATTTATGTTTATTGTAAAATGTAGCTAAAAACTTCCTTTTATTGCTAAAAATAGGAATCAGGCGAGGTGAACAGCTATACCAGAGGCGAGGCTAAAGTAAGTGCAACTGCTGTACCTCTAGCGTTAGACCAAATCCTGCCAAAGACAAGGAAATCCAAATGCATTGCTAAGAAAATGCAGGGGACAACTTGGCTTCAGTCAAAGGAAATCAAGTGATAGCTAAAGAAAGAACGGAAGCGAATCCCTCAGGATCCTTCGATCCTAAGGGATCGCTGTTCAAACCTTATCTCATTCCTTGTCTTGTCCGTTGAGTTTGTTATATAAGGAAACACCTTTAGAGAATGTGGGAGAGTTGAATCATTTGATTAAAACATTCATTTTGTAATTCTGCATTTTATTGACTCTCGTGATCAGAAAGCGGTCACTGTAACACTTTTATGTTCAATTAATACAAAGGCGCGTTACATTTCATCTTTCAAGCTCTGAAGTAACCCAGCAGTGTTTCACTGGTGCTAAGGGCCTGGCCCTGGTGGAATTGCTCTATTTTTTGTATTTCTATCCTTTGATTACTGTCGTGTCATAATTATGTTTGGTTTCATTACAGAGTTACTTAATTACTGTTGAATTGAGTATTGGATTGCTGTGTGCGCTAATGGATTGCATTTTCGTTCTATTTTAACAAGGATCGTGATCTAGTATTACTCATCTTGCTATCACGTATAAAGCTTTGATGTTCCATACTTAACTTTGTTTGTTGTGCCATTGGATTATTGTTCATTCTGATTGATTACTTAATAGCATTTGTTGTCGACAGGGTTGGAGTTTAATAGGATTTTTTATTTGATTTTTTTAAGTTCATGTCTGCTGTTCAGATTCATTAGTTAGCAATTGTTGTTAAATTACTGTTTTCTGTTCATTTCTAATTCGTGAGTTTTAGATTGCAGAAAGATTGTTTATTTACAATTTGTTGTGTATTCACATAGTTACAAGTTGTTGTTCATTTCCAATTCTTGCTTTTAAAATAAGTTCTTCTTAGTTTACTTCCAACAGCAGTTATTTCAATTTTGATTTCACTTTGATTGCTTAAAGAGAAGGACTGTCAACTATAGAGAACATTGGTTATTGCTTCCAAGTTCCTAGATTGATCGCCTTGTCCTAGTGTGATTTCAGTTGCATCGATTTCTAAAGGAATGAGTTATTGCTACTGTATCCTTGATTGATGCTTTGCAGAGTGAGTAGTTAATATTTCAGAGTATTTTCATTCATGTTATTGTAATTAGATTTCTTTACAAGCATCCGTTTACTCTTGTATCTATAATACTATACTACATGTGTCATAGCATTACCCTTAGCTAAATTGCAGTCTCAAACAGAGTACACTCTTGAAATAAAAATTCGTTCTCGGATTGATAATTAATGTAGGAAAAATAGGTGTTAAAAAGATACCTTTTATACCTCAACCTTTTGGCGCCATTGCCAAGGAGGGTGTATGCCATTTCAAAGGAGTGATGCACATTTGATTTTTTTCTGCTTGCGAAGAATTGGGTATTAAAGACAAAAGGTAAGAACCTGCGCACCGGGCAAGGAACATACTTGCTCACAACCCGCTTCACAACAGAATTAGATAAACGTATTCCTTTAGGTAGGAATGAAGGCTTGTTTTCTTGAATGAATAAACCAGCTAAACAAAACAAAATTCCTCCTAAACTCGAAAAACCTAAGGGACCGGTGACCCTTGGGCGAACAAATTTCATTGATGAAATCCTTAAGAAGACTGAATCTCATCCATCAGTAGGACCTAGGAAATTTATCTCTAGATAGCTTACTAGTTCCCTTCAGGCCACAGAGTCACCATCTAAATCCTTTGCTGAGATACACAGTCAAACAGTGGGAATTGAGCAAGATTCCAAAGAAATTGAGAATCCCTGCCTAATTTCTCCACAAGAAGGGAACTCTAGCAGTCTCCGCGAAGGAGAAGGGGAAATAGGAGAAACAGAAGAACCAAAATCTCCTCTTGAAATAGTCCAAACAGTGAACAGTCCAGATAAGGTAAGTGATGTCAAATTCATTCAAAACAAAGGACCTGAATCTCCTCAAACAGTAGGCCAGCAAGGAATACTTATTGTTCCAGATCAAGGGAGTATTTTGAAGGCCATTCCTACTCCTTCCAGTTAGCCTAGGAATTCCCTTGAGATCCCAGAAGGATATTGGCACATATTTGATCAAATGGCCCGGAATCAGAACCAAAACCAGAACCAGCAAACACCCCAGCAAACTTCCACACTGCAATATCCTATAGTGGACACTGTAGTTAATGCACCTATGATGACCATTCCTCTTCAACATATTCCTACATTTCATGGCTTGACATCGGAAGATCCAGATGCATTTCTGTTTGAATTCGATGTGTTATGCAGGGGGTATGACTATACCACCGATCCCCAAAAATTAAAATTATTTCCTTCCACATTAAAAGGAGCAGCCTTACGATGGTTTATAAGGCTAGGTGGGGGTGTTATAATCGATTGGGATCAAATTAAAGCTGTGTTTCTAAAGAAATATCAAGATTATTGCAGGTCTCGGGAACTAAAAGATGAAATATTTCAAATGATAGCAAAACTGAATGAAACCCTGGAAGAATATGTGGAACGGTTTCAATACAATCTTCAGAGATCTCCTTATGCATATTTAACCTTACCTGATAATGTGCTAAAGACTACATTAATTAGGGAGATGAAGGATCAATGGGTTGAAACATTGAATATTATGGGAAAAGGTGATATATATCAGGAAAGCTATGCTAACATTATTGATTTGTGTATCAGGAGTTCGAGGGGCAATGCAAGGCTAAAATCAGCAGAACGTGACATGATCACAAGGGATAATAAGACCTCCAATGAAGATGTAACTCGTGCAGAGATTGGAAATCTGATGGAAGATTTTAAAACAGATATTCTAGGGACTCTAACAACGTAGTTCGACATTATGCAAGCCAAACAAAAGCATGCAGAAGGAAAACAAAATTTGGCAGTATTCTGTCCCAAATGCAGGAAGAAACACAGCCACAAAGAGTGCCCGCTGGATATAATCAAATTTTGTGCCATTTGCACAAAAGACCACCCCACAGAAGGATGTCCCTCGCTTCCTGGCTTAAAATCAGTCTATAAAGAGGCAGAAGAATAATTGGAAGTGGTATGCTTACTTAATCAGCGCCAACAATGGCAGCCACGATAATCAGGTATGCCAACTGATCCATTTTCTTCTTTTCAGCCTCCTCAATATAATGCTCAGCAATATAATGGAATGTGGAAAAATCAACCACCTTTCCCAATTGGTCACAGTAACCATTTCCTACATCATCATGGCCAAATCAAACAAACCAAACTAATTGGCCAAATTTTCCTTTCTACCCACCGTTTTGGCAAAACAATGCTTATCCAACAAAATGGTCCCCCTCTACTTCGCAGAGTCAAGCCTGGCAGTCAAACTGGCAAAGACCTAAAAATCAGCCAATTGGAAAAATTCCCCTCTCTCAGCCTACACTTCCAGCTCCCTATACATTACCACAAAACCCCCAGACCAACTTAAGACCACAACTCCCAGCCCAACCCAACCCAAACCCAAACAATAGGCCAGTTCATTCTGTCCAAATAATGGAACCACCAGAATTAGAAACTAAACTGAGGGAGTGTAATGACCTTCAATTGAGGTTTGGGCGTATAGTAGAAACAGAGAGAGACAAAAATGTTCACACTGAAGACTTGTTACCTATAGAACAAACATTGCAAAAAAAGAAGGTGGTTCAACAACAAAATCAATATCAAACTCCACAACAACCAACCACCTCTTCTCCACCATTCCCAGAACGATTAATCATACCTCGACCATTAGAACATCCTGATTTTGATCTTCTGGGAGAATTAAAAAATTTGTGTATAAAAATCCCTCCCCTCCAAGCTATCCAAGACATCCCTATTTATGCAAAAACCATTAAGGAACTATGTATAAATAAGCCAAAGAGGATAACAACAACCAACCCAATCGTCCAAATAGTCGGCACTCTATCTGACTTATTATCAGGAATGGAAACACCTGTAAAATATGAAGACCCAGGAAATCTTATAGTGACGGTGCAAATCAATGGGCAATTGTTCCCAAATGCCTTAGTTGATTTAGGAGCTACAATCAATATCTTAACAACCACCACCTATCAAAAACTTGGCATTACATCATTAGAACCAACAACAACCTTATTAGAATTGGCTGACCGATCGGTAGTCAAACGAAAAGGTACACTACAAGATGTAATGGTATCCATAGATAACTGGGAATACCCTGCTGACTTCCTGGTTATCAACCCAAAGAACCGGCTATATGGACACCCGTTAATCCTAGGTAGACCTTGGTTGGCAACTACCGATGCTTATATTGGCTGCCGACAAGGCAACATGACAATAACAAGGGGAAACTATGTCAAGAATTTGGCTTTATATCCCCCAGCCCAACTAAGCCTATCAATAATAAAAACAAGAAAGCAACCTGTACCATATCTTATGGAAAATATGAGAACACCTCTAACTATAGAAGATGCCCTTGATTTTAAAGACCAAATAGAGGATCATATCCTTAATAGTTTTATTAACAAACCACAAATCAGATTCCATCTACAATGTCACATGATCAAGGCAGCATTTGATAATAAAGAAGAAGAAGATCCTCTGAAAGACATCCCTGATCAAGTACTACCCACTACTTCTGTGTACAATAGTAAGATTGTAGAAATTGAGCCGAGAAAAACTCTAAACATTAACAAAAATCTGACTGCTGAACAAGAAGAGAAGTTGGTCCAATTACTATGGAAATATAAAGCATCCTTTGCATGGGATTATCTAAACATGAAGGGAATTGACCCCCAATTATGTACACACCACATCTATACCGAAAAGGATGCGAGACACATTCTCCAACCCCAAAGAAGACTAAACCCTCACCTTAAAGATATTGTGAAAGCTGAATTACAAAAACTATTGGATGTTAATTTCATTTACCCAATATCTGATAGAAAGTGGGTCTCTCCATTAGTAGTGGTACCAAAGAAGAACGAGAAGTGGATAATATGTGTAGATTACCGAGAACTCAACAAGGCAACCCAGAAAGACCACTTTCCCCTTCCTATCATTGACTAGGTATTAGACACATTGGCAGGAAAGAAATTATTTTCTTTCCTCGATGGCTTCAGTGGGTACAATCAAATCCAGATTGCCCCTGAGGACCAAGACAAAACTACTTTTACCTGTCCTTGGGGGACATTTTCCTACCGAGTCTTACCCTTTGACCTATGCAATGCCCCTGCTACATTTCAAAGGACCATTCTCAGCATCTTTTTAGATTTAATAAATGAAGGGCTCGAAGTATATATGGATGAATTCACACCTTACAGAGATGATTTTGAGCCAGCATTAGAAAATTTAGAAAAGGTGTTGCAAATATGTATTGACACTAGGCTTTATTTAAGCCATGAAAAGTGTCATATGATGATGACCGAAGGACTTATCTTAGGACATTATATTTCAGCAGCTGGAATTCAAGTGGATCCAGCCAAAATTCAGATAATTTTGTTAATACCTACACCTACCATACAAACAGAGGTACATAGCTTTCTTGGATGTTCCGGTTATTATAGGAGATTTATATAACATTATTCTCGAATAGCTGCACCGTTATATGCACTAACAGGGAATGTTGATTTTATTTGGACAGATAAATGTGACAATGCCTTCAATGATCTGAAAAATATTGTATCAACAGCCCCAGTACTGAGGGGCCCAAATTGGAATTTGCCATTCGAAATTTTATCTGATGCCTCAGACACAGCGATTGGAGCAGTGCTTGGGAAGGAAGAAGATAAAAAACCATATGCAATCTATTATATCAACAAAAATCTATCTCCTGCTGAACTAAACTATACTGTGACTAAGAAGGAATTTTTGGCTGTAGTACATGCTGTAAATAATTTTAGACATTATATAACTGGGTATCCTGTAGTTCTATATACCGATCACTCTACCATTAAATTTTTAGAAAATAAACCTATTACAAATGGAAGGGTGACAAGATGGTTGATTTTATTGCAGGAATTCGACATTACAATCAAAGATCAACCTGGAAAAGAGAACCCTGTAGCTGATTTTTTGTCAAGAATGCCAAAGCCAACAGATGCAGCAGCAGTCGAAGACCACTTCCCAGATGAACATTTTTTCGTTGTTACTGTTAGAACCCCATGGTATGCTTATATAGAAAATTATTTGGCAATAGGTAAATTACCTAAACATCTAACCCTTAATGAACGGAAGCAGATAATACAGTGTAGTACCTGATTCTCTTGGATTGGGGGCTACCTGTTTCATACAGGGTCAGATATGCAAATTAGGAGATGCGTCCAGGAGGACGAAGTATTTGATATTCTGAAAGCATGCCATGAAGGGTCGTGTGGCGAACATTTTGTAGATCATAGAACTTCCCATAAGGTTTTATAGATAGGCTATTATTGGCCTACCATTTTTAAATATGCTAAAAAATTTGTGCAGGCCTGTGATAGCTGCCAAAGGGCAGGTCGTCCTGGACAGTCTGAAGAAATGCCTTTGAACCCACAAATAGTAATTGAACCATTTGAACGCTGGGTGCTCGCTTTTGTTAGCCCCATTAACCCCCCATCAAACCAAAGAACATACATCCTAGTTGCAACTGAGTATGTCACTAAATGGGTTGAAGCAGAGGCACTTTCAAAAGCTACAGAGGACTCTATAATACAATTCCTTTTCCAAATCTTTGTGTGATATGGCCTCTCAAGGGACATAATCACAGATGGAGGACCACAGTTTGTAGGGAATAAACTCGCTGAAACATTACAGAATTACCACACTTAGCTCAAGATTACAACCCCATACCACCCACGGGAAAATGGCCAAGTGGAGAGCACGAATAAAGTGATTGAGTCTATATTGACAAAAACTGTTGCCTCACACAGACGTGACTGGGCCTACAAATTGCGAGAAGCCTTGTGGGCGTACCGAACAACATGGAGAGCTACTACGGGATATTCACCATATAAATTGGTATTTGGAAAAGAGCCCATATTTCCAATAGAGTTCTAAATTTAGACATTAAGAACAACCCAAAAGGTGGGTCTAGATTTAAATGAAGCCCAGGCTGAAAGATTGCAACAAATCAATGAGTTAGATGAAATTAAGCTCTCTGCTCTTCAGCACACTGCATTAATTCAACAACAGAGAGCAAAATGGCACGATGCCCTCATCAAAGAAAAGATCTTCCACGAAGGAGATTGGGCACTCCTATATGACTCCAGGTTTCAGGATTTTCCAGGGAAACTCTAGACACGATGGCTTGGACCTTACGAGATACAAAAAGTACATGATAAGGGAACCATTACATTAACTACCATTGATGGATCTAGACATTCCTTCAAAGTAAATGGTCATCAAGTACAACTTTACCATAAACTGCTTACTCGAGAATCCTTTTACTAGCAATTACGGGAAGATTCTACCATGCAAATTCTTGCTGAAGGGGATAACCCCTCCTCGGCACCTATTCATTAAATCATTTCTTTCCTTTGAAATTTGTACATAAAGATTGTTCATTTATTTTTCTTGTTTTTTTATGGAATTTTGTTTCTTCAAACTCTGTTTATTTCGCTTATTATGAGTTTTCACTGTTCCTTTCCAAAGGAACAACATTTTTGCCTTTCCTTTTGAAAGGAACAACAGTTGTGTTGTTTATTTTCACTGTTTCACAGATTTTTTTGTTGTTCCTTTCGAAAGGAATAACAGTTTCACAGATTCTTTTTGTTGTTCCTTTCGAAAGGAACAAACTTTTCGCAGATTGTTTTTGTTGTTCCTTTCCAGAGGAACAACATTTCCGCAGATTGTTTCTGCTGTTCCTTTCCAAAGGAACAACACTTTTTGAGTGTGTTATTTTTCTTGTTTTAGACCAGAATTTTAGGGATTTATAATGACTCTTCTAAAGGCAAACATACTATTTATGCAAAATCACACAAATTAAAGATTACTAGAATCAACAAATCAAAAGAAATTGTGATTTTTTTTAAGAAACTGTTTGGTGATGATAAGAAAAAGGAAAAAAGGACATAATCAAGAATATGACATTGCTGTCTTACTATCACTAAAATTACTATGATCGATTATCTTTATCATGTTGGTTCTTCCCCAAATCTTTATAACTTTCTTTGATTTTTACTTATTGAGTAGGAATAAGGGCATATTCTTTTCTATTGAGATGTTTAGACTTCTTCCACCATCCCTACTCTTAAGGAGTGCTGAGCCATCCTTTATATATAAGTAGGAAAGTGTTGTATGAAAAAGAAGAAGAAATATTTATATATATCATCAACAATTTTATGATATGGCAGATGGAGGATAGGGGGTCTCATCAAGAGCCATCCTACCATGATCATAAGGAAGCAAGTAAAGTGGCATTCCCATCATGGCCACCACACTAGGGATACGGTCCAATGGACAATTGAAAAAAACTAAGAAGTCCTTGGAACAGGAGGTCTCATCACGAGCCGGCCTGCCCACTTTTCACTTCTTCCCGGTGAATGGCATTGTGATTCATCTGGTTCCCAAGCCAGCACAATGACCTCCGTTATGACATTAAACAACACTTCCCTAGGCATAAATAAAGGGCAATGGTTCCAAGGGTGAGAAAGCAACTTTGTCAAGGTTATGGACACCTGTGGGCAACAGAGCTCTGCTGATGGTATTGGAGTCACATTTTTACAAATCAATAGTAATATTAAACCCTTTTTCCTATATCTCTATCTAAATGTCAAATGAAAGTATGAATCCTAAACCTTTGATTTCGAACCTATTATACATGAAAATCATCATAAATCGATCACATTAGTTTGAGTGAGTAATAAGCGCATTATTACTTGTGTTCACATTAGATGTCCCTTTTCCTTATCTTTAAATCATTACAAACGTTTCTATATCTATTTATGATTTAATCACACGCATCGATTTCAGTAAAAGCAATAATTTGATTGACTGTATCATAAGTATGCATGATTTTTCCTGTTGTACAACTGTTGTGCAGTACTTTCCTCTCTTATTTGACGGTCGAGGATGACCCATCATCCTCCAGGGGGGCGCGGATGCCTCTTAATCACTGCATGCAGATCAAATCCCTATATTATTTTACATGTACGTGAATCAAATCCCTACATTCTAGGGAATAACAAAAACTTAACGACATTATTCCAATTCGTCGTGCTGTGTTGTTCCATTACATTACTGTGTGTTTGGAAAGAAGTAACAGTGTGCAGAGAAGATGGTAGGTCGACCAATTCATAGTGAGCCGCAAGTGCTAGTTGTTTTTGATGTTGCACGATAAATTTTGGAAAAATTCGTATGGATTACATACTTCACAAGGCTGCAACAACCCCATGAAACAGTGGCTACCGAGTTTCTACAAAATTTTCAGGAAGGATAATCCATGGTTAGAGGAAGACAGATAGCAGTAACAGATGAAATAATTGCAGAGGTGTCTGGTCTACCAGCGCAAGGAACCGTATGGACTCATAAGAAGGTCAGGCTTCAAGAAGCCATGAACATTTTCTAGGAAGAAGGAAATACATTCGTCATCAAAGGAAAAGGAGTTCAGCCGGCATCGTTGGGAGAACCATGGATGGAATTGGCAAAGGTAGTATAGGCTTATATAACATGTGATGGAAGGAAAGACGTGGTAAGACCTCGCCACCTTAAGTTATTGGCAGTATTAAAAAAAAAATGCACTGTAAATTTGCCTGCATTTTTAAATTCCTTACTGCATGATGTTGCTTGTAGTATAAGAAAATCTCAGCACACAGACATGGTGGTAAGCCACCATTGCCTAATTAGATTAATAGTAAGTCACAGTCTTTCCCAAAAACAGACCAGTTGGGAAGAATTTATATTTTCGATTGATGGAGGATTAGCCTTACCTGCCCCAAAATGAAAGAGAATGGCTAGCTCGGCAACTGAGCCGTCAAAATGTAGACAGTCCTCCCATTCAAAAAGAAGTAGGGGAATGATAGAAGGCCTTCCGGGTAGCAGTAGCCAGCCCTTGGAATTCCCAGCTCGGAGGATGAACAACCTCCACAATTGGAAGGATGAAGTCCTCGTATTTATGAGGATGAAGAATAAATGAGTCACCACACCAGTGGTGAGAAACAAAGCAGCGCAGGAGAAGGAAACGATGAAGAAGATGAAATTGAGGAAGGAGAAGGAAGCCCTCATACTAGTGTAGAGGGAGAAATTCTCTACTCTGATGATGAAGAAGGTAGTTACCATACCTGTGAAGAGGACGAAGATAATCACAACAGTGAAAGAGAAGAAACAGAGCCTTCCGAAAACAATACTGCAAGTTCACCCCGAAGCCCTTTGTAAGAAGACCAATCGGCCCAAATTTTGGCCAATATGAGTGAATATGTGCAGCCTCATAGCCCACTAGACCTTAATGTTGATATCAACCAGGAGCAATCGGTTGTCAATAAATAAACGACTGAGGGAATGACGGATGAAACAGAAGGAGAAACCCCTAACGAAATGGTAGAATCAGCTGGGGTTGCTTCCCCTGAGAAGTATGGACAGGAAAAGGAGAACACTGAAATAGTGTTCCAAACTAAAAATTCTCAGGGAATTGCAGGGTCAATTGAGGGTATAACCCCTGTAGAATTCAGCTGGGGGCATATGAACACTGAAGAAGTGCCCCAAGAAGAAAACAGAGAAGCAAGCCCAACTGAAGGCACGACTGATGAGGAGCAAAACCCTGCTGAGCAATTGCGTCAAAAAAAAGGAACAGTCGTTCTATCAAGGAAAAGGAAGAAAGTAACTAAGCTTGAAAAACTTCGGAGGGAATGACTGAAGCTGCAGAGACTAGTGGAACAACTTAGGCAGACCATTAGGGTTCTTAAAATGAAACAAATACCCAAGCGAACCCCAAAGAAAAGAAGCATAGTCACCAAACGAGCCTCGAAAAAGAGGAAAGTGGTCACTAAAACAAAGCCCCATTGCATGGTATCCTGCTACAGATTATAAATCCATTTATGAAATACCCGAAGGAAAAACAGGGCATGTCTTCAAAGAATTAGTTGCAATGCATGGTTTTAGGCCTTTTGATGAAAAACCTTCTCTAGCTTATTCTTTAACTGCTTTGCATGTAAAGTATGGTTTTCATGAGGACATGAAAAAGGGTAAGCAGGGGGGTATGTTGAGCAGTGGAAAAGGTATGAATTCACTATGTGTTTTCCCATTCTTTTACTTTAAAAATAATTCTTTTTACTTTAGAAAGGTGACTTATTACAAGAATTGTGGTAGAATTGTAAAGATTTATGTTTATTGTAAAATGTAACTAAAAACTACCTTTTATTGCTAAAAATAGGAATCGGGCGAGGTGAAAAACTATACCAGAGGTGAGGCTAAAGTAAGTGTAACTGTTTTTCCTCCAGTGTTAGACCAAATCCTACCAAAGACAAGGAAATTCGAACGCATTGCTAAGAAAAGGCAGGGGAACGCTCGGCTTCAGTCAAAGGAAATCAAGTGACAGCTAAAGAAAGAAGGGAAGCGAATCCCTCAGGATCCTTCGATCCTGAGGGATCACTGTTCTAACCTTATCTCATTCCTTGTCTTTTCCGTCGAGTTTGTTATATAAGGCAAAGCCTTTAGAGATTGTGGGAGAGTTGAATCATTTGATTAAAACATTCATTTTGTAATTATGTGTTTTATTGACTCTCGTGATCAGAGAGCAGTCACTGTAACACTTTTATGTTCAATTAATGCAAAGGCACGTTACATTTCATCTTTCAAGCTCTGAAGTAACCCAGCAGTGTTTCACTAGTGCTAAGGGCCCGAACCTGGTGGAATTGTTCTGTTGTTTGTATTTCTATCCTTTGATTACTGTCGTGTGATAATTGCATTTGGTTTCATTACAGAGTTACTTAATTACTGTTGAATTGAGTATTGGATTTTTTTGTGCGCTAATGTATTGCATTGTTGTTCATTTTTAACCAGCCTAGATCCATCTAACTCTGGATCTATCATGCGCCGAGAGGGATCAAATATCTCGAGGTGCAAACCTATTTTTTGAGTGCAAAACTTGAGGAAAGGTTTGCACCTCAAGAGATTTGATCCCTCTCAGTGCATGATAGATCCAGAGTTAGATGGATCTAGGCTGGTTTCAGTCGGAGGCATCAACGTCACATTTTTCAGATTATTAAAATTTTTGTATATTTTTTAGATGTAAGATGGATCTAGGTTGGTTTCAGTCATGTGCTGCCAAGGAAAATATATCAAAGATATGATTAATTTTATCAGTAATATGTAAATATATCAAATATTAATATAATCATTTTAAATATGCTAAATATTTCTGAGATTAACTTTGTCATTTTAATTTTATATTTTCTTAGTTACCTCAGTTCGTTGAGATGATAATTATTGTTAATAACTATAATGATGAAAAATGATGAAATATTTTTTTTAAATGCAAAGTGACAATAATAGTGTTGAAAGATAGAAAATGTGAATAATAAGAACGTACACATGTTACAATCAATCTCAAACTATTTTCTTCTACTATTCTTATTTCCTCCCTTGTTAGTTTTGTTATATTTTCATATCGATTATATGAAAAAGAAAATTTAAATCGTAAACCATTTAAATATTTAGCTCGATCTATTGTAGTAAACATGATACCTTGTCTCTCTTGCTCTCCAATATTAATAGCTTAAATTACTATAACACAAAAATCAATCTACATTGTTAATAACCTTTTGTGCTTACACTAAAATCAATGCATATTGTTAATCCAATCACTTTAATATTAATGTACCATCATATATCCAATTACATCAAATCATAAATCAACATATACATTGAAATCAATGCACTTAATGCAAGCAATCAAATAAGATTAGAAAATAACTTATACATTGAAGTCAATGCACCTAATGCAATCAATCAAATAATATTAGAAACCAACATCTACACTCAAATCAATGCATTTACTCAAAGTAATCAAATAGGATTAGAAATCGCCATCTACACTGAAATCAATGCATTTAGTGCAAACAATAAAATAGTATTAGGAATAATCTACATTGAAATCAATGCATCTAGTGCAAGCAATCAAATATAATTATAAATCGATGTCTAAATTGAAATCAACACATCCAGTGCAAGAAATCAAATAGCATTAGGAATCATCACCTACACTAAAATCAATGCATCTAGTGCAAGTAATCATATATCATTAGAAATAAATATCTACACTAAAATCGATGCATCTAGTGCAAATAATCAAATAGGATTACAAATCACCATCTCCACTTAAATCAATCCATCTAGTGCAAGAAATATTCTTCCCTCTCTCCACCCTCCATCCATATCTGTATCCCCATCCATCTCTTTTCTTTTTTCTCTATCTCACCCCCCCTAAACACACACGCTCTCGCACTCCATATATATCATTCTCTTTGTCGATCACCCTCTCTCCCCATCTCTCTCTTCTTCCCTCTCTTCCCCTTCTCTCCCTCTCCCCCGCTAATATCTCTCTTTCCTCATTTTTTCCTCTCTCTCTCTCTCCATCTTCCTTATCACTCACTCTCTCTCTCTCTAGGAACCAACATCTACACTGAAATCAATGCATTTACTCAAAGAAATCAAATAGGATTATAAATCACCATCTACACTAAAATCAATGCATTTAGTGCAAACAATCAAATAGGATTAGAAATCATCTACATTGAAATTAAGTCATATAGTGCAAGTAATCAAATATAATTATAAATCGACATCTAAATTGAAATCAACAAATTCAGTGCAAGCAATCAAAGTGTATTATAAATTACCACCTACACTGAAATCAATGCATCTAGTGCAAGTAATCAAATATCATTAGAAATAAATATCTACACTAAAATCGATGCATCTAGTGCAAATAATCAAATAGGATTAGAAATCACCATCTCCACTTATATCAATCCATCTAGTGCGATAAATATTCCTCCCTCTCTCCACCCTCCATCCATATCTATATCCCCCTCCATCTATTATTATTTTTCTCTCTATCTCACCCCCCTAAACACACGCGCTCTCATACTCCATATATATCAAACTCTTTTTCAATCACCCCCTCTCCCCATATCTCTCTTCTTCCCTCTCTTCACCTTCCATCTATATCTCTATCTTCCCCTTCTCTCCCTCTCCCCCATTAATATCTCTCTTTCCTCCTTTTGTCCTCTCTCCCTCTCTCTACATCTTGCTTATCACTCTCTCTCTCTCTCTCTAGAAACCAACATCTACACTGAAATCAATGCATTTACTCAAATAAATAAAATAGGATTAGAAATCGCCATCTACACTGAAATCAATGCATTTAGTGCAAAAAATAAAATAGGATTAGAAATCATCTACATTGAAACCAATTCATCTAGTGCAAGTAATCAAATATAATTATAAATCGACATCTAAATTGAAATCAACAAATTCAGTGCAAGCAATCAAATTGTATTAGAAATCACCACCTACACTAAAATCAATGCATCTAGTGCAAGTAATCAAATATCATTAGAAATAAATATCTACACTAAAATCGATGCATATAGTGCAAATAATCAAATAGGATTATAAATCACCATCTTCACTTATATCAATCCATCTAGTGTGAGAAATATTCTTCCCTCTCTCCACCCTCCATCCATATCTATATCCCCCTCCATCTCTTCTTTTGTGTCTCTCTATCTCACCCCCCTAAACACACACACTCTCGCAATCCATATATATCAATCTCTTTGTCAATCCCCTCCTCTCCCCATCTCTCTCTTCTTCCCTCTCTTCACCTTCCATCTATAGCTCTATCTTCCCCCTCTCTCCCTCTCTCTCTGTCTTCCTTATCACTCACTCACTCTCTCTCTCTCCACCTTTCTCTCTCTATTTCTTTCTTCTTACCTCTCTCCTCCTCCCCCTCCAAGTCCATCTCTCTTTCCCTCCCTCTCTCCACTATCTCACATCCTCTCTCTTCCTTCCTCTCTTTCCCTTTCTCTCCCATCTCTCTCTCCCTCTCTTTCTCTCTTCACCCACCAACTATGTTACTATATCCCTCCCTCTCTCCTTATATCTCCTTCTCCTTCACTTTCCCTTTCCCTCCCGTCTCTCTCTCCCTCTCTCTCTCTCTCTTCACCCACCAACTATGTTACTATATCCCTCCCTCTCTCCCTATATCTATTTCACCTCCCCTTATCTCCTTCTCTCCTTATTTGTCTCTTTATCTCAACCCCAAACATACACGCTCTCTCTCTCTGTCTCTCCCTTGTCACTCCTTCTCTCTCTCCACTTCTCACTCTATATATTTCTTATTTCCTACATATCTCCCCCTCCAACTCCATCTCTCTTATCGATCTCTCTCTCCTCCTCTCTCTCATCCCTCCTCTCTCTCTCTCCCCTAAATCATTCTCTCTTCCCTGATATATATATATATATATATCTCCAATCCTCTCTCTTCCCCCATCCCTTTCTTTCTCTCCCTCTTTCCACCCCTCTCTCTCTCCAACTACATTACTATATCCCTCCCTCTCTCCTTCTCACTTCTTCTCTCCCCCCTTCTTTCCATAGATCTTACTTTGTCTCTTTATCTCACCCCTAAACATACACACTCTCTCTCCATCTCTCCCTTATCACTCTCTCTCTCCATTTCTTCTTAGTTATGTAAACTAATGAACACAAATATTCGTAAATACAAAGCAAATTATGGAGTAAATATGAAAATAGGTTTTATTTACTTACCATACCTCTAGTTTATTTATATTTTTATTTATTTATCATACCCTTTTTCTTTACTATGGTATTTGGCCCATAGGCTTGTTATATAATTATATTTTTATTTATAATCCTATTTGATATATTGTTATTTATTTACCTTACCTCTTTATGCCTCTTTTATATTTATTTATTTACCATACCTCTTTATATCTATTTTATATTTATTTATTTATTTATCATACTTGTTTAAACCTCTTTTATATTTATTTATTTACCCATGGTATTTGTCCCATTGTATCAATATTAATTTTTGCCATGGTATTCGTCCCATAGGCTTCATCTAAATAAGATCTCTTTTTTAAGTTTTTTTAAATATAAAAAGGTTCAGGGAATAAATATAAAAATAATTTTTATTTATTTAACATACATCTAGTTTATATATTTTTTTATTTATTTACCATAGCTCTGGAGTAAGTATAAATTCATTTTACAAATATTTAATTTAAAGAAATATTAAAAGATTTTGGATTTTGATTGTTTGTGTTGAGTTCACTCTTTTCCTTTGATTTAGGAAATGGTATTGAATTTAGTAAAGAGTAAAGATGTTTAAAATTTTACTTAATTTGGAAATTCAATGTGGTAATTTTTTTTGTTAAAGGTAAATTTATGATCCATTCAAATTCACATATATAATTTACTATCCATTCAAATTATATAAATAATACATAGTTGTATTAGAAATTGATATATGTTCTAGCACAATGCGATTTTTATTTTTTTATTTTTTATTTTTTAATTTAAAACTTAAGCCGACATTTTGTATGAGGACGTGACCCACCTGACATCGGGGTCATATTGGGCAGTAGATGTGCCTCTCGGCGCAATAAAACCTTGTGTAAAGTCATTGACAAATATAATCATGCTAAATTAATATAGGTAATAAGTTGTTCATGAATGACTATGCATAAATAAGCACGAATGCTGAAATTTTAGGTTCATATGAGGTAGTATGCCTGGTTATTCATGCATGTAAAACATGGTTATCTTAATATGATATTTGTATAATATGGTGTATAGGTTCATAATATTTCTATTTTTAGTTATCTTAATGCAATATGGCGAAGACTAGTCCCAGCCTAAACTTGATATTGACCTGTTGGAGGGACACATTATTAGCTATCAATCTATCACTTATATTCCTATTTGTAGTTATCTTAATGCAATATGGAGAAGAGTAGTCCAAACCTGAACTTGATATTGACCCATTGGAGGGACACATTCTTAGTTATCAATGTATCAGTTATATTCCTATTTTTAGTTATCTTAATGCAATATAGCGAAGACTAGTTCAAAGTTGAACTTGATATTGACTTGTTTGAGGGACACAATCATAGTTATCAATATATCACTTAGGAATCAACATATGATTGTTCTGGAATATATTTTTCTAATGTAAATCTCATATCAGAATAGTCTATACTTGAGTATTCTTTGCTTGAATGGTGGAGATAGGATAAGCCTCTAGAATCCTTGGATATCTGGAAAATTCAATGGCTCGTGGTTGGAAGTTGCATACCTCAACAGCTCTGGACTAGCCCTTTTTTTTGGCATATCAATTTGGAGTAGAGTCTGGACTCCCTTCACTAGGTGGGGTTACTATGGAAACAACTTCAAGATGGAAGAAATAACTTTGGAGACCCTGTTGTAGATTGAAGGTGGGGCTTATATCTCTGGATTCCCTTAGTGGCTAGTGGGTAGAGGTTGCATATCTCTGGAGCTGTCGACTAGCCTGTACTTGAGTATTCTTTGCTTGAATGGTGGAGATAGGATAAGCCTCTAGAATCCCTAGATATATAGCAACTTCAATGGCTTGTGAGTAGAAGTTGCATACCTCTGGAGCTTTGGACTAGCCTTTTTTTCTGGCACATCAATTTGAAATAGAATCATAACTCCCTTCACTAGGTGGGGTTACTATGGCAGCAAATTCAATGTGGAAAAAATACCTTTGGATACCCCGCTATAGATTGAAGGTGGGTTTTATATCTCTGGATTCCTTTAGTGGCTGGTCGGTATAGGTTGCATATCTCTTGAGCCCTAGGCTAGCCTATAATTGAGTATTCTCTGCTTTAATGGTGGAGATAGGATAATCCTCTAGAATCCTGGATATATGGAAACTTCAATGTCTTGTGGGTGTAAGTTGCATACCTCTGGAGCTCTAGAGTTTGGACTAGCATTTTTTGCTGGAATATCAATTTGCAGTGGACTCTGGACTCCCTTCACTGAGTGGCGTTACTGTGGCAGCAACTTTAGGGTGGAAGAAATTTCTTTGGAGACCTTGTTGTAGATTGAAGGTGGGGTTTATATCTCTATATTCCCTTAGTGGCTGGTGTGTAGAGGTTGCATATATCTAGAGCCCTTGACTTGCATGTACTTGAGTATTCTCTACTTGAATGGCGGAGATAGGATAAGCCTCTATAATCCCTGGATATCTGGCAACTCGGTTCCCTGAAATTAAGTTCGATGGTGATAGATGCATGAGAAGTTGGGTTGCAGCAAGTCTACAGTTTGGAGGTGTACTATCCAAAGCTTTATCACCCATGTGCATTTAAATAAAGAAAATTGTGTGTACAGTTCTTGGTAAATCTAATCATGTTGAATTAATATAGGTAATAAGTTGCTCATGAATGACCATGCATAAATAATTGTGGATGCTGAAATTTTAGGTGCATATGAGGTAGTATGTCTGGCTATAGATGCCTGCAAAACATGGTTATCTTAATATGATATTGGTATAACACGGTGTATAGGTTCATAATATTCCTATTTTTAGTTATCTTAATGCAATATGGTGAAGACTAGTACCAGCATGGACTTGGTATTGACCTATTGAAGGGACACATTTTTAGTTATCGATGTATCACTTAGAATTTAGCATATGATTGTTCTGGCATATATTCTGCTACTGTAAATCTCATATTATAATAGACCAAAAAGTTTATTATGTGTATTCTGTATGATCTTTGTTCTCCTGTTGGGTAAGGAACAATGTCAGGATGTTGCTTCCAAACCGTCTTCCAGGAGACATATACTCCTGGACTTACATTACATCCAGTAGTGTAGTTTTGTTGTAGCAAAATGAGAAATCCTCAAGGTATCTGGAAGAAAAATTTAGCTGATATATTACTCCACCTATTCTTCTTCTTTAATGACTCTAGTTATCACCATATATAGACTACATATAGATTCAGGACTTCGAAGAAAAAATATCCCTATTTTTAGGTGGATACAAAAACAAACCTCACATATCCATCCTCTCCTAAAAACTGAAATGGAAAGTGGTGAAGCATTAGTGGAAGTGTCAAAGAAAACCATTGTGCAGTTGCAAAACATGTTCAAGAAACTTGACAATGGATTCAAGGCATCGCTAAGTAGCTAGATTGCATTAGTCGATGTGGCTGTGACCATTGCCAAAACTGCAATACTGGTAGGAGCTATTGGGGCTGTAATGGGTGTTCCTACATTAGATATATCATCCACTCTACTTACGCAAGAAAATGGGGTTAATCCTTAAGCCATGGCTTCAATCAAGCACACAAAGGTACATATGAAAATGCCTTGTTTTCATTATTGGGCATCAACTGCTTTACATTTTCCGTATTTATTGATTGAATATTTTCCCTAGTTTTAATACCTATCTTGTTAAATGAAAAGGTAAGTTTTACATATTTATTTGTATCTTGAACTCAGTTTTGTTGAGATAAGTCACAATAAATTCAACTAAACAGGCTTATACAATGTTACTCCTTAAGATAGAAAAATGATTGATGAATTGTGTGGATTGATTCTTGTGGCTCAATATATTCTCCCAACAAGTCTGTTCCTACATCTCAGATTTCATTGTTTTCTCTGAAGAAAAATAACATGATTTATAACTTGATTGCAACTAAATGTAACATCTCAGTTTTTCATCATTGCTTCTTGATGTATCCATTTTGCTAATGTTTAGCAAAAGACCCAATTCATTGAAATAATTCAAAGGAAATACATTGAGTGAATGTTATACCAACATATAAAGCAGAATTTTTTCATTCTAAGAGAGGTAAAATGCAATAGCAACCACGTATCCACAAAATTATAAATTCCTTGAGATTGTCCCAATCGACACATCTTCTCTACACCTCAACTACAAAAATCACGGTAGAAGTTTTGTAATATTTTAACTAGCAAAGGAGAGTTGATTATTTCGTTCCTCCTGCAACTTTGAGCAATGCATTTATCTTTATTTTCTTTTTTGTGTCTCATGCATGATATCCAAGCGTAGAGTGCACTGACATGTATGTAATGCCTTCTTTGAAATTTGTAACATGGCCACTTACCTAACTAGTTATGGCTTCTATGCTAACCCAGGAGTCAAAGTCCAGTTGTGAGAATGGGGTAAAAGTCCCCCCGCCCCCTTTATTTGTATCCCATTTATATTTTCACCTGTGATATCTAATTGCAATCATTCAGTGCATCTTCCATGTTGGTATTTTTCTCAATCCTAAAGATTAAGACTCTGCAACTTTTAATGGGTATAAAGGACCATGCACAAGAACAACCCTATTGGCTCAATCAATGGAGGGCTGTGAGTAAAACACCATTCTAGAAATTTTAATCATTCATGAGTTTATACCCACGCGAGATGTCATAATGCTATCATTTTCATTTCTATCCCCTAACATCCTTAGTGTGGTAATAAAAACCTAAAGATATTAGTCCACATACCTATGAATGAATATGATTAAGAATCTATCCTGATCTGTGCTCACTACTTAGGAAAGGAGTGTTAACATGCTTACAAAGTGCACAACTCTTGCATAGTCCTATCTCCTTGATCTTAAAGTCCAATGATCCCTGCACCATCTTCTTCAAGAAAGGTACTACTCCATAAGGCACGAGACCAAATTTTATGTGCAATAACTCACACAAACTGTCACTTTCATACACTAAAGCACCATGCTTCAATAGATATGCTAGATTCTTTCATACAATTTGTAAAAAAACCCTTTCATAGATAAGTATTAGAACTAGATATACATATATATTGAATTCGGGGATAAACTCCACTATAAAGTACAAAAACAAGATGTATAAGTATGCTCCTAAAAGGTGTTTTGATGCAGCTTATTTATTAAATTTATATTCATATGATTAAGCATAATATGTAGAAAGGAAAGTTATCAGACTAAGAGACAGATAGGAAGTAAGATTATTTTTAGGTGTCTTCTAGATTTGTGAAATAAATTTAAAACATGATTTACATGAAATATCAGTGTGGCTGAAAGGTGACGTTAATGCCCTGGGGATAATGGAAAAGGCTGCAAATTTCAAGTTTAGTCAATGTTCTGCTTGTTGTCGTAATGTATAGATAATTTATTAAAGGATTTTACTATGGTTGATAATCTCATAGGGTATGAATTCTACATGCATCAAGAAATGACCGTATGTATATATGACCAAGCAAGGAGAAATACAATGAAGACAATGATCTCCACCATATGTAAACTTGTCAAAGTAAATATAATCATGCTAGAACCATATGGAAATGAAGACAATAATAATCAAACCATCAATATAGAGAAAAATCACAAAAATGTAGCATTCTTACACTACATACTATCTATACATCCTTGATATGCAGGTCGAATCTCAACACTAATGTATCATCGTAACGCTAAAGGCCATCATGCTAACTCTAGTGCTCAAAATCCATTAATAAATACAAAAGACACATACATAAAATTTTCACTTAATAATATTTTGATAGATATCATAGCACCAACCATTGAGCAGTAGTCACCATATATGTAATACCCTGGAAAATGGGTGTCCATAAGGTAAAATCTGATGACATTTGGAAGTTAAAGTACATGTTCCATAAAAATATGTCTAATAAAAATAATTGGAGTATGCTAACTGACCCTTGTATGTCATTAGGGTGACACGGTTCATATGGACATGATGAAATGCCAATATGCTTAAGGATGGTAATAGCAGTCCTCGAAGAGTATAGTTCAAACTAGAATATACTCTAAACTTACTTCCTTCAGTTCACACCAACTAAAAAGGAAGAATTTTCCACTCTATTACCTTGGATCACACTCAACCCTGGATTCTTATAGCCTTCAATTTTACAACATATTGTGTTTCATTCCTTCAGTTTGTAGTAGTAATAAAACATCTCACATTGTTTACCCAAAATCTTATAGTGGAACTATTTATATAGGAATTTAAATAGAGGATATGACAACATATTATAACAATGAAATTTCTACAGGATTTTCTCACGGTCCTTAGTGATAGTTCATGATGTAGCAACGTGTAAAAGGGTAATAATACTTGTCAACTACCTATATGTAATAGAAGATTTCCTGTATCCATTTATTGGTCATATTAACACATTGATATTGCAATACTGGTGGGTGACTTCATAATTTGAAGCTACAAGAATCATTTCTTGTTGTGAGTTTTGTCTTGTTGTTTATGTGAAAAGGTCCAAATTATAACTACAATAATTGATTCAGTATGAGTCTACTACATACTTATATATAGTGTGATAAAAGATTTCATGTATCCATTTATTGGTCATATTAACACATTGATACTACAATACTGGTGGGTGAATTCATAATTCGAAGCTGCAAGAATCACTTCTTGTTGTGAGTTCTCTCTTGCTATTTATGTGAAAAAATCCAAATTATAACTACAATAATTGATTCAGTATGAATTTGATGCATACTTATATATAGGAATATTAATAGACGTACGGGCATTAGAAAGAATACATATTAATAGAAGAAATGTAAGAGAATTTCATAGCTTCAAATTTATGAGAACAATGTTATATTAGGTCACAGTCAATTTTCAAAAGCTAGCAATGTACCTCTAGATAATTGTGATGAACTATTCCTAATAATAATTGATCTACATTTTGTTTGGTGAGATGTGGGGCATCTATGGGTTTGTATTTAGAGCTTGATCATTTGATTTTACTTGGTCTGATTTTTTGATGCATCTACTTATAGCTTGATATGTGTCAATATGTCACATGGACAGGGAAAATCTATTGAAGTACGATAGGGAGCAATATTTCTTTTGAAACGTAATCTGAGGACAAGTTTTCATCTGATGATTGCTTTTTATCAACAATATATCAAATCAGAGTTTCTATATTTTTGGGGGGGCACCAAATAGATACCTTCGTTCAACAGTAGGAACTATTGTCAGTGTTATAGTTTAGCAAGTACAAGTTTGTAGTTGGCAAGAATTACTATAGGTACTGGTTCAATGCTGTAATAGCAATGACTTTAGTCATGCGGAAGGTTCTCTTGATTCACTATCAAAGGTAATTAAAGGTCTCACTCTTGGCTCTCTGTCTGTTGTAATATATGGTTTACTTTTTTTAACTCAATACGTTTTATGTATTTCAAAAGAATTCAAATTTGTATGTTTAAATTTACTTTTTCCTATGTTTCAGATAGCTACATTTAAAACTAGATTTGTTCTTTTGGAATTTTTTTGGAAATTATCATTTCCTATAATAGATGTAAATTCTAATCAATCCATGAGAATGGAATAGTTATGGAATATTCTTGTTTGATGAGTAATAATGTCCCAGATTTCGTTTGTTGAGCATTGAAATTTTGAAAACCCTAAAGGATATAGGAAACACACCTTCACCCCTCCAAAAATAAAAGAAAAAATTCATTAAACCATATTCAACCTTTTGGTCACAGCTTCCACTATAACCAATTCCAATTACAATGCTTGTTAGATTTTACAGTGCACACTTATAAATGAATAGTTTATAATGGAGAGAGTGAAACTTTATTTTTTAATGATGTTGTAACAATGATGTAAAATATTTCATGTACATCATGTCATTTATAGTACCCTTTAGAAGTGATGTTGGTTAATCCGCAAACCTATAGCGTCACCATCTAATGTTTACATTGCTCACATTTTAAACACTAAACATTGAAAGTATTGCGTGATGCAATGCTAAAATAAAGTCATACAATAATTAACACTTTGTTGGAGCATGATGTTTGTTCCTCTAACATCTCTCTTCAAATATGAGCTACTCAATAAAGAGTTGTTTATCATCTCGTTCAACACAAACTTGTAGTTGATTACAATATCGTCTCCATCTGCACTCTCTGGGACCTATTATTGGTGGCCATTCTGCTAGTTCATTATCACTTGCATTTCAAAATGAACTGCACAACATGGTATTTTGGCTATAAACTTACTTACACAAATATCATTGAACATCCCCTTAAATGTTCATCCAAGTCGAGAAATCACTTGTTTACTCACCCAAAAAATTATCTAAAATATTTCATATGGGTTAACTGCCATCCATGAAGCCATCTGGGTAATTATTTGTTATGCTTGTTGGTTCATTAGGAGAGAAACCTGGATATAGGTTGTATCATCCAAATTTATTTGCATCAAAATTGTCAGTTTCTTAGTTTTTTTTTCACGTCTTAAAGGCTGGTGATTTCTATCTCTGCTTTTCCTGTTATGAGTGTAGAAAGTTGTTGTCTATTCTCCTTATTTACAACTATTGAGATGGAACCAGGTCCAACACAAAGATACTTGGCTAGATAAACATTTTTCAACACTTGTGATCACTGGGCAAGATTTGAGGTTCGATTGTTTACTTCTACTTAATTAGTCACATTAACTGGTTTTGGCTACCATTGAAAATTGACATAGTTTTTTCTTTCTTTCAACTTTTTTCAAGAAACATTGACATTGCAACTTAAATTGAAAGGCTTCATAATTTTCAAGAGCAGGGGTTAGTAGGGGTGGGGTTCATAGCAAAGTGTATGAGCACTGTAGTGAAAAATTTTAGGTACTGGAGATGGCATGATGTTTTTTCCTCCAACATCTCCCTTAAAATATGAGTTACTCAATAAAGAGTTGCTTATCACCTCGTTCAACACAAAATTGTAGCTGATTACAATATCCTCTCCATACAGAGTCTCTGGGACCCATTATTTGTGGCCACTTTGTTGTTCCATCATCAGTTACATCTCAAAGTGAGCTGCACAACATGGTATTGTGGCTATAAAATTAGTTTATGTTTATTCCTCCAACATCTCCCTTCAAATATGAGCTACTCAATCAAGAGTTCTTTATCACCTAGTTCAACATAAACTTGTACCTGATTACAATATCTTCTCCATACAAAATCTCTGGGATCCATTCTTGGTGGCCAATCTATTGGATCATCAACACTTCCATTTCAAAGTGAACTACAGAACATGTTATTGTGGCTATAAAATTATGCAACTATCTTTGAATATCCCCTTAAATGTTCATCCATGTCAAGAAATCAGTTGTTTATTCACCCAAAACTTTATATAAAATATTGGATATGGGTTAACTCCCATTCATGAAGCCATTTGGGTAACTAGTTGTTATGCTAGTTGGTTCATTAGGAGATAAACCTGGATATAGGTTGTGCCATCCAAATTTTTTTGCATCAAAATTGTCAGATTCTTAGTTATTTTTTTTCATATCTTAAAGGCCGGTGATTTCTATCTTTGCTTTTCCTGTTATGAGTGTAGAAAGATGTTGTCTTCTATCCTTATTTAAAATTATTGAGTTGGCACAAGGTCCAATACAAATATACTTGGCCAGATAAACCTTTTTTAGCACTTGTGATCATTGGGCAAACTTTGAGGTTCAATCGTTTACTTCTACTTAATTAGTCAAATTAACTGGTTTTGGCTATCGTTGAAAATTAATATAATATTTTCTTTCTTTCAACTCTTTTTCAACAAACATTGACCCTATTAGGTGGTTTCAACGTCTAAGGGGGTGACATGTCCATGGTACATGCATAAAATGGTAGGTGGCGTGTGAAATGATGATGGAACAGAGTGGGGGAAAGGGGAATGCTCCAAGCCACATGCCATGGCACTAGGGTAGCTATGATGAAGGAAGCCCACACATTGGGTATATGGATGTAATATGCAAATTTATACAAACAATTTTAATTCTAGTTTAGACATATAAAAAAAGACATTACTAGACTGTCTAGGACATAGATGAAGTGTGATAGACTGCTAAAATTTTGAGACTCTTAGAGAAAAAAAAAGGTTTCATATTGTATTTTTACGGTGGTTATAAGGTGGCACTAGTGACTCCAAAATAAAATGGGTATATGGGTTCAGAAAATACTCTTGAGAGGACAAAGTCAATGAGACAATGATGGTGGTAGCACTCCAACTCATAGGTTTACTCAAAAATTTTCCTTTTGTCCTATACTTCAGAAATTTATCAAATGGGAGATCACAAGTGAAGACAATCTCCAGGATTTTTGGTTTTGTATTGATCATGGACAATTTACTCTTGCATTCAACAAAATGTAAAGAGACATATAGTCATGTAAAACAATCGATGGAAAATACCAATAAAGAGAAATTATGTTAGCTGATTTACCATCCCATAATCACCATAAAAGCGAATGGAAAAACCCAAAGGCAATGAAAAATAAATATAATAATTTCTACCATTCTTCTATAGTGTTTTCAAAATTATGATGTGAAATTATAAGTAGTTCCCTAAATAGGTTCATCAAACATCAATGATCTCAAACAAGTATGATGGAAAACAATGAAAAACTATAAAGATGAACCTCATCATAAATACAAGTGACAAGGTTATGGTAATGGAACAAATCTAGTTTTCAGAGACAAAGGAAGTTTAAGACCATGTCATGACAAAAAAAAGTAGGGGATCCACTTAAAGAGATTTTAATCAAGAAAGCATGAAAATGGTTATGCTAACCTACATGTCAACTTTATTGGTGGTTAGATGAGAAAGTGTCATGATAGGCATGGCATTTTCCAATTATATTCCATCTGTTTTCTTTCTATTTTTTTTCCTTAAGATCTTTCCATGAATCTCAGAACCTGAGAGTTTTCCCCATTTAGAGAATTCACATTGTTTTCTTTATTTTGAGATTTATTTGGTTGTAAACTGACTGCTGAAGGCATACATGCATGTGGTTGAAATTTCCTTGAAGATTATGGTATGGAAGCAGCTACAGGATAGGCCTTGAAAGCAGCTACAAGAGGAGTGAACAACTAGGAAAATTGACTGAATGACTCCCCAAATCAGTAATGATTTGACTTATTCTTATTAATGATGTTTAAACGCAGGATTTTGCAACAAGATTCCATCTATTAGCAGATCATAATACGCTTGGAAAGCATGAAGACCTTATCAACACAAGCATGTTTTATTTCCTCTTCCACAAGCAACTAAGGTGAATTAATCTTCATGTTTTGGGAATCTATATAGACAAAGATGAGGGGATGTAGAAGGGTTGAAAAATATTTTTTAAGCAGTTTTACAACAATATAACTCATCATTCTCTCAGCTACCAATTCCAACGATCCACTCCACCAGTGGATGCTACTAGGATTATTGCAGCCTGTCATTTGTTGCCACTGTGATGTAATTTTCTCCCCTGAGTAACAAATTGATTTCATTCAACTAGGCCTTGAAATTGGCTCTTCAATATTCTAGTTGAATAGTTTTTAACCATATTTAAGTGTCTGGTTAGATTTAATGCACTTACAATATATCGATAAGCGACATACTTTTGCCATAATAGAAAATATTTTACCCTCTAACCAAATGGCCTGTGGGAGGATGCCAACTAGTTTGACAAGAAAAAGATCTCTCCAGCCTGTGGGAGTATGCCAACTACCCCCTGCCTCCCAAATATTATTATTACATATATATTTTTTGATGTGGTTAGGACACTTGCATGCATTCAGGTACTAGCTACTTCTCTTCTATGTGGCCCAATCCAGTTACAAAGAAGCACGTCCCACTGATATATATATGTGTGTGTTTCTTTCTTTCAACTTGTCCTTTGTGCACACTTGTCAGTCGCCATGGCTGCCACCAAATAATTCAACATCCTAAGCAATTTCCCCCTTCCTCCGCTCTGGAATCTGTGTCTCCAAACTCAGTCTGTTTTATTTAGTTAATTTTACAATGATTTTGACAAACAAGTGACGTGACTAGGATTATGATATATACAATATTCATACCTCTTGCAATTTGGGATATAAGTTCAGTGAGATAAAGTGACTTAGCGAATCAGTGAATAAAAAAGGAACCAAGTCAGATTTGAGGTAAGGTAATATGAGGTCAAAAAAGAAAGGAGAGGTATATCTAAAGAATTAAGAAAAGGAACTTGTTAAGGAAAAAATAATATGAACTTGTGGAGTGCCAGGCATATTCCAAGAGTATTAAAGAGGTCTAATATAAGTAAACAAATATGAGTATAAGAGAGAATTTTAAGACAAGCTAAGGAACCTGGTCAAGGTGGTGAAGACAAAATTTAGAAGGGACTATGACAAAAGTATATATCTAAGCAGATATCTGAAATATATATTTTAGCAAAGTTCTGAAGTGTATATGTGTCAAAGAAAAGGTTTGAAGGAGGGAAGATCTAAAACATATTTATGTGATATATTCTCTGTGGAAAGAGGGAGAGGTTCATAGTAATAGGGTTTGTGTTTTCTTGGGGAGAAAGGTTGTGGTCAAGCTTGTCAAGTCCGATTTGACTATAATCTAGTTAGAGTTGTTGTGAAGTAAAGTTTGTCATCAAATCCAATTTGACCGTACTTCTCAAACTAGTTTTTGAAGAGTTTTTTTGTAATATATTATTTGGAGCACCTTTAAAGAAATCATTTGAAGCATTCCTGAATAGACTTAAAGTCAGATCTAAAACAATAGTAAATTAATCCTTGCAGACTGAAGGACATTCTATAAAGCACACATGAATAGCCTAGCAGACACCTTCATCAAATGATAAAATGATAACATACTTTGAGCATCTTTTGAGTTGATAGTAGAGTGCATTGATGATTACATTAATTGAGCATTCTTCAATCCTTTGTTGAAACAACAGTCACTCTCGAAGAATAATTGAAGACCAACACTTGAAGACTTGTTTTGTTGAAGCAGTCATCCTTGGAGTATAATTTAAGACCAACACTTAAAGACTTATTTTTTTGGAGCAATTATCCTTGGAGTATAGTTGAATATCAACACTTAAAGACATGTTTTGTTTGCACAACCGTAAAATTTTTGTTTAAGAAAAACTAAAGTTTTTGTAGATGTAGATTTAAGAGCACTTTTTAAACCTATCTAGGATAAATTTTTTAGAACTATTTTAAGTTTTTGATGGAGACTTGAAGCAGTATTGAAGTCACCTTAAGGGATTGAAGCAAACTGAGAGGGTTGGATCCCTAGAGGATTGGAGTCATCATACAAGGTTGGAGCCTTGTGGGAAGCTAGGTTGGAGCCTGGATTAATATGTGGTAATTGGAGTCCTCATACAAGGTTGGAACCTTGTGAGAGACCAGGTTGGAGCTTGGATTTGTAGTTGAAATATTAGAGTTTATATTGTACTCCAACAGGATCTTATAATAAAATTTGCCCATTTTGGTGTGTTTGGAGCATTTCCGTTTTATGGGCATTTGCTAAAAAATATTTGTGTTGGATTTATTGCATTCTTTTGTTATCACTGCTAATTTTTCCATTAGGAATATTACACCTTGAGAGGCTTGATCAACATATGAAGTCATATTTTAAACAAAATTAAAGTAATCCTTGCATATCAAAGGACATTCTTTAAAGCACACATGAAGAGCCTATGAGAGACATTCATTGAATGATAAAATGATTACATACTTTGAGCATCTTTTTAGTTGATAATAGAGTGCATTCATGATGACATTAATTAAGAATTCTTCAAGGCTTTGTTGAAACAACAGTCACTCTTGAAGCATAGTTGAAGACCAACACTTGAAGAGCTTTTTTGTTGAAGGAATCACCCTTGGAGTACAGTTGAAGACCAACACTTAAAGACTTGTTTTGTTGGAGCAGTCATCTTTGGAGCATAGTTGAAGATCAACACTTGAAGACATGTTTTGTTGGTGCAACCATAAAATTTTTGCTGAAGTAGGCACGAGGACAGGTAGATTTGAGAGCACTTTGCATACCTATCTTGGATACATTTTTTTATAGGTATTTGAAGTTTTTTATGGAGTATTGAAGTAGTATTGAAGTCACCTTAACGGATTGAAGCAAATGGAGAGGGTTGGATCCCTAGAGGATTGGAGTCGTCATACAAGGTTGGAGCTTGGATTTTTAGTTGAATATTAGAGTACTCATTCAGGGTTGAAGCCATGAAGGAGTTAAATAATTTGTTGTAAATGTTGGAGCTTGGGTTTTTAGAGTCCTCAAATTCTTTAATAAAATTACTTTTTTGTTGCACATCTTGTATTTTGGTTTAACTAGTGTTTTTAATGGTCATAATATAGAAATTGTAAAGAAATATTGATTCAACCCCCCTCTCAATATTTCCAACACTAGCACACCTTACATTTTTTTCACCTCGAAATATTTTACTGACATGCTAGACGGAACTTTGACAATGAAATGTTATTGTTGGTAATCTGGTTGTTTATGCTAGAAGGAAATCTAACATGTGTTAGAGTTCCTTCACCTTGAAATGCTCTTACTAGAAATTTGCTTGTGTTTGTGTTAAAACGAAATATAGCATGCACTAGATTTCTTTTTGCATGCTACACGTAAAGCTAACACTTGTTATATTTCTTCCACCTTGCAATGTTGTTATTGGAAATATGCTTGTGTTTGGGCTAGAAACTATTCTATATTTCTTTTGCTCTGCAATATTGTTGTTGTCTATTTCGTTGTTTATGATGGAAGGAACTCTAGCACATGTTATAATTCCTTCACCTTGGCAATCTTATTGGAAATGTGATTGTGTTTGGGCTATAAGTTGTGCTAGATTTCTTTTTCTCTACAATATTGTTCTTGTCAATTGGTTTTTTATTATAAAATGAAATCTAGCACGTGTTATATTTCCTTCACCTTGGCAATGTGCTTGTGTTTGTGTTAGAAGGAAATATAGCACGCGCTAGGTTTCTTTTGACATGAAATGTTGTTGTTGGTAGTATGCTTGTATTTTTGATACATGTAATGCTAACATGCATTAAATTTATTTTACCTTGTGATTTTGTTATTGGCAATGTGGTTGTGTTTGTGATAGAAATTGTTCTAGATATCTTTGTCCATGCAATGTTGTTGTTGGCAATATGCTTTTGTTTATGTTGGAACAAAATCTAACATGCTAGATTTCTTTCACCCAACAATGTTGTTTTGTGCTTGTGTTTGTGCTATGCGTAAATCTAGCACGTGTTAGATTAATTTTGGTCTGCAATATGGTTGTTGTCTATTTGGTTGTTTATGATAAAAGGAAATTTAGCACATGTTAGAATTCCTTCACCTTGGCAATGTTATTGGAAATGTGCTTATGTTTGGGCTAGGTTGTGCTAGATTTATTTTTCTCTACAATATTGTTGTTGTCAATTTGGTTGTATATTATGGAAGGAAATCTAGTACATGCTAGATTTACTTCACCTTGGCAATGTGCTTGTGTTTGTGTTAGAAGGAAATATAACATGTACTAGGTTTCTTTTGGCATGAAATGTTGTTGTTGGTAGTAAGCTTGTATTGCTACATGTAAAGTTAACATGGATTAAATTTCTTTTACCTTGCGATGTTGTTATTGGAAATGTGCTTGTGTTTGTGATAGAAGTTGTTCTGGATATATTTTTCCATGCAATGTTGTTGTTGGCAATATTCTTTTTTTTTTATGTTGGAAGGAAATCTAACACGATAGATTTCTTTCACCCTACAATGCTGTTGTGTGCTTGCGTTTGTGCTATGCGTAAATGTAGCACATGTTATATTTCTTTTTCTCTGCAATATTGTTGTTGTCTATTTGGCTGTGTATGATAGAATGAAATATAGCACATGTTAGATTTCCTTCACCTGGGCAATATTATTGGAAATGTGCTTGTGTTTGGGCTAGAAGTTGTGCTAGATTTATTTTTCTTTACAATATTGTTGTTGTCAATTTGGTTGTTTATTATAGAAGGAAATCAGTCTATCACGTGTTAGATTTCCTTCACCTTGGAAATGTGCTTGTGTTTGTGTTAGAAGGAAATATAGCATGTGATAGTTTTCTTTTCCCATGAAATGTTGTTGTTGGTAGTATGCTGTATTTGTGCTACATGTAAAGCGTGCGATGTTGTTATTGGAAATGTGCTTGTGTTTGTGATAGAAGTTTTTATAAATATATTGTTTCCATGCAATGTTGTTGTTGGAAATATTCTTTTGTTTATGCTGGGAGAAAATCTAACACGTTATATTTCTTTGACCCTACAATGTTGTTGTGTGCTTGTGTTTGTGCTTATGCGTAAATCTAGCACGTGTTAGCTTTTCTTCAACTAGCAATATTGTTGTTGGCAACATGCTTCAATTTTGGCTCAAAAGAAATCTAGAATGCACTAGATTTATTTTTCACTGCAATGTAGTTGTTGACAATATGCTTTTCTTTGTGCTAGAAGTGAATATACCATGTGCTAGATTTCTTTTATCTAGAAATGTTTTAATGTGTTTTTGTTTTTGCTAGAAGGAAATCTTTCCTTCTAGCGTTCATTAGATTTCTTTCACCCTTCTATGAGTTTATTAACAATGTGATTGTATATGCATTAGAAGGAAATCTAGTGTGCACTAGATTTCTTTCTCATTGCAATGTTGTTGTTGGAAATTCAATTGTTTGTGCTAGAAGTGTCACCACAATGATGTTATTGGAAATGTGCTAAAAGGAAATCTAGCATGTGCTAGATTTATTTTTCCCTAGAATGTTTGGTAATGTGTTTGTGTTCATGCTATAACAAAATCTGGCATGCGCTATATTCTTAACCCCTCCGAGGTTATGTGTTTTTTTTTTGTGCTAGAAGAAAATCTACTACACACAAGATTTCTTTTGTCTTGCATAAGGTGTTTTTGACAATATGATTGTTTGTGCTAGAAGAAAATCTAATATGAAGTATGTTTCTTTCACCCTACAACATTTTTATGTGCTTGTGTTTGTGAGAGAAGGAAATGTAACATGTGTTAGATTTCATTCACCTTGTAATGTTGTTTTTGGTGACATGTTTGTGTTTGAGATATAAGTACAAATAGCATGTTAGATCTAATTCACCTTGCAATATTGTGATTGTAAATATGCTTATGTTTGTGATAAAAGAAAATCTAGCATGATATAGATTTCTTTTATCCTATAATATTGATGTTTGTGTATGGTGGGAGGAATTTTAGCATGCACTAAATTTATTTTTCAATGGAATATTGGTGTTATTTTGTCGTAGAATAAAATCTAGTATCAAATCAATTTGTTTCACAATGCAATATTGTTGTTGGCAACGTGCTTGTATTTGTGCTAGAATGAAATATAACCTACATTGGATTTCTTTTACAATGCAATATTGGTGGAAATGTACTTGTGTTTGTGCTAGAAGGAATTCTATCATGCATTGGATTTCGTTTGCCCTCCAATTTTATTGTTGGCAATGTTTCTATGATGCATTAGATTTCGTTTTCCCTACAATGTTATTGTTGGAAATGTACTAGAGGTAAATCAAGCATAGGTTAGATATCTTCCACCTTGCAATTTTGCCTCTTATAATGTGATTGTGTTTGTACCAGAAGAAAATCTAGAATGTGTAAGATTATTTTACTTTGCAATGTTTTTGTGAGTAACATGCTTCTATTTATGCTAGAAGGAGATTTAGCATGTAATGGATTTCGTTTGCCTTAGAATATTGTTGTTGGAAATGTGCTTGTGTTTGTACTAGAATGAAATGTAGCATGTGCTAGATTTATTTGAACATGTAACATTGCTTCTAGAAATATGCTTATGTTTGTTGTAGAAAGAATGCTATTTATTGTTAGCTTTCATTTGAGGTGCAATGCTATTGTTCGAAAAGAGCTTCTACTTGTGATAGAAGGAAATATATCACAAATTATATCTCCTTCATAATGTAATGTTGTTATTAGAAATATATTTGTTGTTATGCTAGAAGGAAGGTTATAATATCTTAAATTTCCTTCATATTGCAATGTTATTGTTGAAAATGTGTTTGTTTTTGTGATAGAAGTAAATATTGCATTTGTTAGATTTTTTTTTCACAATGCAATATTATTGTTGGAAATGTGCTTGTATTTGTGTTAGAAAGAATTATAGAATGCACTAGATTTCTTTGTTCTTGTTCCAAAAGGAAAATTATCAAGATTTCACCCTCACCAAGGTTAGTGCTCTGATATTATTCTTCACAATGCATTTGTGATTATGCAAGAAGGATACCTAGTCATTACTAGCTTTCTTCTAGACACCATTACACTTATGCAACCAATGCTATTGTGGTGAAATTGTCTCAATAATCACAATGGTCAGAGTTATAAATTTTGATGTGCCATTTTATTGAATTTGGAACAATTTATGGAGATCAATAATAGTGCGAAAAAATTGTATATAGATATATGTTGTTGTTGGCACTACATTTGTGCTTGAGTTGGAAGGAAAGATAATGGTATAGCTTTCTTTTTGGCACAAACAAAATAATCCAATCATAATTATTTGATCCATGGAGAATAATGTGATCTTTGTATCGTTTGGAAGATATGAATAAATTTATTATTGAGATAGACTATATTTTTCTTCAAATGCACATGTATGCAACTTTAAAACATCGAGCACAATCTTTTAACAACTATTGTTTTTCTATCTATTTTGTGTATAGTTATGAACTTCAAAAAACAATTTCACTAATATTTGGATGCATAAGACAAGAATCTTCCTCATCAACATAAAAATGTAGGAAAACCAAAATCTACATTTTTCGAGGACCTAAAGTTAACATCCCTTTGTATCCATCCTAAATAGTATGTCCTTAAATGTGTATAGGTAGGGAGTGCTAACATTGGAACTAAATATTTGTAAAATGCAATTTCTTTTAATTTGAACTAAATAAAAACTCTAGTTTGGCTTTTGATTATCAAGTTCAAACATCAAACATGCTCACTAAGTGAAAATATAATTTCTCCTTTTCATGGGGCTTTTAGACATCTTATGTAGCATCAATCTTGGAACTTCAAGGAACATGTTTTGGTTCTTCAACTTCTACAAATTTCTTATGATCATTATTCATAGACATGCATTAAGACTACAAGCGTCATTTCTGAAGTTAAATAGGAACTTGGTGGTTTGATATGAGCTGATATTTGTCATTTAGAACTTTTAGTTGGAATAAAACCTCTATTTTGGCCTTTTATTATCAAGTTCAAACATCAAACATCCCCACCAAGTGAAAATATAATTTATCCTTTTCATGGGGCTTTTAGACATCTTATGTAGAATCAATCTTGGAATTTCTTAGATTTTCCAATGGACCATGTTTTGGTTCTTCAACTTATACAAATTTCTTATGATAATTATTCATACACATGCATTAAGACTACAAGTGTCATTTTTGAAGTTAAATAGAAACTTGGTGGTTTGATATGAGTTGATATTTTTCATTCTATGATACTATCTACATCTCTAATTGCATGGTCTTCATATATGTTTTTTGTGTAATTTGCATGTAAAGTAATTTTGGTAGTAGGCACTAGATGGTGGGAAACAATGTTTCATTACATACAATATGACTACCATACTATTCAAATTATTACATATATATTACTTTTTTGAAAGTTGTGTGTTTTTGTGAAAATATAAAATCACAGTTTACATCGTTCAACCTTTTAATTACAATTTATGATTTACTTGTTGTTACAGAATTGGTACAAGCTAGAATGGAAAATATAATTTTGGCAAAAGGGGAATATGTTGATCTCCTTATTAATGATCAAGTCATTGGGCTAGGAATGGTCAAATCTATAGAGTCTGAAGCTTATTATGCCAGAGAAAGGGTAGTGCATCTTATGTTTCAATTTTGATAATTGATGTCACTCAACCACATTTGATTGGGGATGTTGATGAAGGGGACATACATCCATGGAAGATCATGGATTCGAGGCACAACATAGGTAAATCAAAATATTGAAGCATGTGTTCAAATATTATTGATAGTATAA
This sequence comes from Pinus albicaulis, assembly GCA_034641835.2. Lineage (NCBI taxonomy): Eukaryota > Viridiplantae > Streptophyta > Pinopsida > Pinales > Pinaceae > Pinus > Pinus albicaulis. The sequence continues at coordinate 893,432,135 of CM076583.1, read as the reverse complement.
TACTTTTTTTTTGAGTAAATACTAACCTTATTTACATTCGTTTATAGGTGCAAATGTTTCTTCTACATTTTCTATTGGAGACAAGCTAGATATTCTACAAAATGGAGTGAAGGTGGCAGAGGGCTCCATACTCAATACAAAGCTTGGACATAAAGTGCATGGAAAAATGGTAAAGAAAGGATGCATAGTGGTTAAAATTGAGAAGGTGTTAAAACATGATGCTGCTCTACTGCATCCAATAGGATTTGAGGATACACTAGGGTGTGCATTAGAATCTTATGAGATTTGGCCAGGATCAGATTTGCAACCTCACTATCATGATCATGCCATAAATATTCCGCAAGATAGGGTTAGATTCATATGTACATCAAACATATACAGTAAGTGAAAATATAATTTCTCCTTTTTGAATGGGCTTTTAGACATCTTATGTAGCATCAATCCTAAAATTTCTTAGATTTTCCAATGGACCATGTTTTGTTCTTCCACTTCTACAATTTTCTTATGATCATTATTGATACACATGCATTAAGACTACAAGTGTCATTTCTGCAGTTAAATAGGAACTTGGTGGTTTGATATGAGCTGTTATTTGACATTCTATGATACTATCTACATCTCTAATTGCATGGTATTCATATATGTTTTTGTGTGTAATTTGCATGTAAAATACTTTTTAGTAGTAGGCACTAGATGGTAGGGAACAATGTTTCATTACATACAATTTGACTACCATACTATTTAAATAATAGCATCTATATTAATTTTTTGAAATTTGTGTGTTTTTGTGAAGATATAAAATCACACTTTACATGGTTCAACCTTTTAATTACAATTTATGATTTAATTGTTGTTACACAATTGGTACAAGATAGGATGGAAAATATAATTTTGGAAAAATGGGAATATGTTGATCTCCTTATCAATGATCGAGTCATTGGGCTAGGAAGGGTCAAACCTACAGAGTCTAGAACTGATTATGCCGGAGAAAGGGTTAATGCATGTTATGTTGCAATTTTGATAATTGATGTCACTCAACCACATTTGATTGAGGATGTTGATGAAGGGGACATACATCCATGGAAGATCATGGATTTTAGGTACAACATAGGTAAATAAAAATATTGAAGCATGTGTTTAAATACTATTGATCGTATAATACTCAATTTTTGAGTAAATACTAACCTTATTTACATTCGTTTATAGGTGCAAATGTTTCTTCTACATTTTCTATTGGAGATAAGGTAGATCTTCTACAACATGGAGTGAAGGTGGATGAGGGCTCCATATTCAATACAGAGCTTGGACATAAAGTGCATGGAAATATGGTAAATAAATTATGTATAGTGGTAAAAATTCAGGTGTTAAAAAAATGATGCTTATCTACCACATCCAACAGGATTTGAGCATACAGTAGGGGGTGCATTGGAATCTTATGAGATTTGGGGAGAATCAGATTCTCAACCTCAACGTCATGATCATGGCATAAATATTCCCCAAGATAGGGTCAGATTCATATGTAAAAAGTTTTATATTACACATGAAATCATGGGAACAAGCATGTGCATTGCCAAAGAAATTCTAATTAATGTTTGTGAGGATGACATTGTTGAAGGTGAAACACTAGGTGAAATGGAATTTGGTGTTTTTTTGGAAGGGATAGAGAGAAATTGTGAAATATGCAGAATTGAGGATAATTCTATACATTTTTTGGCTATATAGCCAATAAATAAGTTTGTGGACAACAAAGGTGTTATATTAAGGGTTAAGGAAAAGTTCAAGGAGCCACCTAAGGAAATGGTGATATCGGATGTTATATGGGACACAAATCCCTTAGAAAAATGGGATGGGTCTCTTTGTAATGGAAAAGATATAAAATCAATTGATATGCATGTAACAAGGCAATATAAAATGATTAAACAAGTTATGGCTACAACAAAAATTGCAAAACGTCAAACAAAAATAGATGAAGAGAAAGAAATTCGACCTTTGGCAGAAAATATGTGCTGTAGAAAAGATTGTTTTTAACATGTGTCTAGGAAGGCCATTGCAGGTGCTAGAAGGGGTATGGGACAAATAAATAAAAAATGGTATTAGGGAATTTATCTTGAATTCACTCATGTCAAACATAGTCATGTCAAGGAGCCATGGCCATCGCCTACCACCTATTGCTAGAAATGTAAAGGACATGAGATTTAATGGGAATATTATTTGAAAGAAAGCATTGTATAAGATACATAAGATTCCTCAAAGCACATTATATAACTACCAGAATTATTTCCAACATGTACAGATCAAAGCTATTCATGGTAACACCAACACATGCAAATCACAAGCACACATTATGGCCGCCATATAAATATTGCACAAAATTGTAATGGATAATTCAGATTTTTCAGCAAAAAAAACACGTCAAGTTGAAGAATATGGAACACCTTCTTATTTAAGATTGTTTCCTTCTAATTACACACAAAATTATTTGTTAGAAGAGATCAATGATGCTCTTCAAAAGCTCAATTACCCATCAATATCACAGTCAACAATGAGCAAGATCTGGAACACTAGGTTTCGAGATGTGGCATTTTCAAAGATTAGGAAATGAGGATGTAGGAGAGATGATTTGGATGGAAAAATCCATCTCAAATATATTTATGGATATTGAAAGTGAGAATCTTCATGTAAAGTTTGAATGGTGGAATCCTATTTCAGGGAAATATAATGGAAATTTTTTAGAGCAATATTGGATACCAAATCTCGATGACAAATAACTTTGCTCTATTCCAATTAATACCATAATGTAGGCATGGATGTCAAAGAAATAGCATTGCAATAATACCAAGATAAATAAATATGGAGGAACATTGCAAGAAGACCAAGATAAATAAATATGTCAGAGACGTTGTTCTTAACCTACTTGAGTGAGTATCTTAACATTCAGTTTCTATGATGCATGAATTTAATTTTTTTTTTAAGGATCTATTAATATACATTTTGAAACACTTTTAAATATTTTTTGTATATCCAATATTGTATTCATATTATTTTTTGATAAGTTTTATATTATTTGGTATTTCAATGTAATCATGTGGTGATATAAATGACATGACAGTGCCATAAAATATTTAATTTTTCAAAGCTTTGTTTAACCAACATGACTTCTCACCATATCAAATATGCATAGTAAAATTCAATAATGCATTTAAAAAAAACATCTTCTAAACTTGGTCTATTAAAACAAGAGGGGAATAGCCAATTAGTTGTTGGCAATATGATGCAGAGTGTTGTCCTTGATGGCAACCCACTTGATGAAGATGATGGCAACCCACTTGACGAAGTTGTTCTTGACTTGATGAACCTGTTAAATGATGTAAATTTGATGTATCTACAATGACTACAGAAGGTAATGATGGAAGGAATGTCAGTATGTGCCAGAACATGATGAAAAGAGTATGTCTCAAGGCATATGCAGATTTGTCTAGACGAAGTAGCGTATGCACGCGGGAAATAACGTGCCAAGTCGCGTATGGGAAAAAGTGCTCTAAATTTGTAAAACCATGGGTAACTACCATGGTATTGACCCATTGTATTGAATGATGGTTCGCCTATGTGATCCCGTCTAGGAATACCATTGGAAGTTATGTGGTTTTGACTCATGGTATTGATGAAGGGTAACCCTATATAAGGAGAAGAAAATCATTGTGCAAACAGTGTGGATGAGTCTGGGCTTTGATGAATACTTCACTCTGAAGTATATCTGTATGGGTGAACTCTGTTCCTAATTGATAGATCTGAATCTATGATGCTCCTATGAACATGATGAAGGCTCAAGATCTCTAGATCCAGAAATGGTGAATTTCAAGGATGATCTGAAAAGAAGTGAAAAAGACCTGGCGCAATCCTGTTGAAGAGATTAAATAAATCTGGGTAAGTTTATAGATCTGGTCTGTACTGTGAAGTTTATCTTTTATAGATCTATACACAGGTTCGTTTCATGAAAAGCGCGTGCATACGCGGGTATGTGGAAATAAAAGCACGTATGCGCAGTTAGGGTTTTATTTGGAAAATGTACTGAAGTATACGTGGGTTCGTCTTCTGAAAAGCACGTATATACGTGGGTCTGATTAAATAAAAGCGCGTATGATTTCTGATCTAATGGTTGCTGAAGGTTGAATGTGTTTCTGCATATCTATTCTGAAGTCTGGGTTATATCTGATATTCTGGTTACATTGGTTTCACTGTTCTGTTTGATGCTTTGGGCAAAGGTTGTTTATTAACAAGTAAAGGGTTGTGGTGGAGCTGTTTGATCTAGTTTGAAAATTGATGAAACGTGGTCTGCAGTGGATCTGAGAGTTGAAGCCTTCAGTATGAAAGTGGAAGCTTTCTTCCTGTAGAAGTTATCAAGGGGTAGTAGCTCCCTTCCAGGAGAGGTTGGTAAACGATTACAGGGGGTTGTAGCTACCTTCCAGGAGAAGATGGTAAACGAGAGAAGGTTGTAGCCTTCTGCAGGTGGGTGCCTGCGTGCTAGTTTGAGTCTGCACCAGTACATAATTGTAAGAAGTTTTCTTAATAATAAATTTTGAAGGCTGAAACAACGGCAGCGGTGGTTTTCTCCCGAATTGGGTTTCCACCTAAAAAATCCTAGTTTTCATGTGTGTTGCATATGTGTGATGATTATTTTGTTCTGCCTGCACTTGTTTACTGTTTCTGAAATATCTGATGCATGAATAATGCAATTATCTGAGTTAAGATTCAAAACACATAATTAGATCTCTGGACATACGCGAGTTATGTAAAGGATATCCGCGTATATACGCTAGTTTCCTTCAGTAAAGTAGCGTATGGGTTTTTAAAGGAAAAAGTAAAAGTTTGATTGTCTGCACAATATACTGATTCACCCCCCCCCTCTCAGTATATTTCACAACAATTGGTATCAGAGCAGGTCCTTCTGAAAAAGCTTAGCCGCTAGAAGGAAGATCAAGCAAGATGAGAAATCATGAGGGAACAGCATCTATCAAGCCCCTGCTCTTCAACAGAAGAGATTTAATCTTCTGGAAAGTGAGGATGAGATCCTATCTTCAGTCTATGGGAGATGATGTATGGGCCATTGTTGAACAAGGATATCAATATCCAGCCACTACACCAACAGATCCAACTGAAAGGAAAAATTATGAATCAAATGCAAAAGCGATCAATTCTATAACAGTAAGTCTAACTAAATAAGAATTTGTCAAATTCATGCAGCTAAATACAGCAAAGGAAATATGGGACAAAATCATTCTAAGTTATGAAGGCGACGCAAAGGTAAAAAGTGCAAAACTCCAAACTCTCAAAATTGAATATGATAATTTAAAGATGCATGGTGATGAGAGTATTGCTAGTTTCTTTCTACGTATTGATGATGTTGTAAATCATATGAGAAATCTGGGTGAAACAATATCTGACACTACTTTGGTTGAGAAAATTTTACGATCGCTAACGGCAAAATTTGAATCAAAAGTTTCTGCCCTTGAAGAGAAACAGGATATTCAAAATATTTCCGTGGTGCAACTTCATGGCATACTGACTACATATGAAATGAGGAGAGGAGGACCATCTGAAGTCAAAGAAGTTGTTTTTAAAGCTTCTACAAAAGGGAAAGAAGTTCAAAAACTGGAAGGATCAAGATATATCTCAGAAGAAGATGAGGCAAACTTTGTGAGAAGACTCCGGAAGATTCAAAGGTAAGCTTCCTTTCAAATGCTTCAATTGTGGAAGATTTGGTCATTATGCTGCAAAATGTCCTTATAAAGAAACATCTGCTAAAGAGAAAGAAGTAGCAAGAAGGAATAAGAACCGATCTAGCTGTAAGAAAAGCTACTATACAAATGAAGACAGTGATGGGTTACCTGATAGTGAGGAAGAATGTGAACAAAATCTTAGACTTGTCATGGCATTTGAAAATAATTCTAGAGACGATAAGGATGCTTTTTTGGATGCTCTATATGAAAATGATTTTCTTGATCAAAACAATCAACTCAAAATATGCTTGGAAGAAAGTAAAATAATTATAGAGACTCTGAAAAGGCAGAATGAAGAAGCAAAGAAACATAATGAAAAATTAGAATGTGAAGTAGTAAGTCTAAGAAAAGAACTTGAGAAAGTAAAGACTCTGAATCTTAAATTTTCTAAAGGATCTAAAACCTTAGATGAGATTATCAAGGTTCAACTTTCTCGTCTTATTAAGACAGGTCTTGGATGTACCGGAGAATCTTCTCAGGCTTCTGCACCAAGTTATCTAAAAGCAGCTACAACTGGTTTACTTCATTCAGCAACTCAGCAAGGGAATAAAGAATCTTTACAGGTAAAGCATGATCATCACAATACAAGGGATATCTCTGAAAGAAGCAACAATCAACAGGTAAATTCAAATAGAAGATTTCATGATCACAGAAATTTCTACTTCAATGGAAAATGTTTCTCATGTCACAATTTTGGTCATAAAGTTGTTCAATGTGTTTCATATAAAACCATCATGACAAGAGAAGCAAGAAAGAAAAGGATGGATATTAAACCAAAGAAGAACACCTATAACAACTTTTATCCTCTTCAAAATGAAGTTGAATGTGCTTATTGCAATAACTTTGGCCATGAAGAATCTGAATGCAGGAGAAAAGTCCAGCCAAAACAACATTCTCCCTCAAATTCCAAAGTATGGAAAAAGAAGGAATTACAGGTTGAAAATTGTGGAATAGTGTTATTTGCAGAAGGTGAAGAAAATCAATGGTACATTGATAGTGGGTGCTCAAGACACATGACAGGTGACAAAAGAAAACTTCTTGCATATAATGCTCTAGAAAAGGAAAAGAAAGTTACATTTGGAAATGATACTCCTGTTGTAATTAAAGGAAAAGGGTCCGTGTTTCTAAAAGAAAAGGTGAAGGCTAATGATGTCATGTATGTGGATGGATTAAGGCATAACCTGTTAAGTGTAAGTCAAATGTGTGATCAAGGAACATAAGTTGTCTTTAGTTCAAAATAATGTGTGGTACGTGATCTTGATACAAGTAAAACTATTATAAAAGGGAAAATAACTCCAAGAAACCTGTATGTATTAAAGAACTGCAAAGATCAATGTTACTTGAGAAAATATTTAGAAAATTGGCTATGGCATAGAAGGCTGGGGCATCTGAGCTTCTCTCAAATCAACAAAGCAAGCAGACTTCAAGTTGTTCGTGGTCTTCCCAATATTACTCTACCAGAGAGTATCATATGCAAATCTTGCCAATTCGGTAAGCAGACCAGAGTACAATTTAATGCCAAAGAAGGATCATCAAGTAAGCCTCTTGAACTCATTCATACTGAAATATGTGGACCTATGAGGAAAAAGTCACCACGTGGGGAAGAATACTATATCTTATTTATTGATGATTACTCTAGAATGTGTTGGATCGGGTTGATTAAACACAAATATGAAGCGTTTGAAAAGTTTCAGAACTTCAAAGCATTGGTAGAAAATGAATTAGATCTAAAAATCAAGTGTCTTAGATCTGATCGAGGAGGAGAATATACATCAAACGAATTCTTTGAATTTTGTGAACAACATGGCATAAAAAGACTGTTCTCTGTAGCAGGCACTCCACAACAAAATGGCGTAGCAGAAAGAATGAATAGAACAATTCAACAAATGACTAGAGCTATGCTTGATGATTCTGGAACTCCTGATATGTTCTGGGGAGAAGCAACACATATAGCAGCAAACATTCTCAACAAGGCACATATTCGGGTAAATAGTGACAAAACTCCATATGAACTCTGGTATGGTAACTCTCCCTCTGTGAAGCATTTTAGAATTTTTGGAAGTAAATGCTTTATAAAAAATAATGATGAAAATCTTGGCAAGTTTGAACCTAGATCAGATGAAGGGATACTTCTTGGTTACTCATCTACAAGCAGAGCATACAAATGTTACAATAAAAGGATTCGAAAGATTGTTGAATGTATTGATGTTGTTATTGATGAGTCTCCTGCAGCTCCTAAAGAAGAAAAACAAGCAACAGAAGAAGATGATGGTGATTTTTGCCCTTCTACATCAAATGGAAATAATATAGACAGTGGATCCAATGAAGAACCTGAAGATGATTTATCTGAAAAGGCTCCATCCAGATATGTTCAAAAGAATCATTCTGAATATCAAATTTTGGGAGACAAGGAATGAGGCGTACAAACAAGGAGGACTCTTGTGGGATCTTCTAGCTATCTGGCATTTCTATCCACAATTGAACCACACAATGTCAATCAAGCTTGCAAAGATGAATGTTGGATTCAAGCCATGAATGAAGAGCTTGATCAAATTGAAAAGAATCAAACATGGGAATTGGTGCCAAGACCGCATGATAAAAATGTCATTGGAACTAAATGGATATTCAAGAACAAGTTAAATGAGAATGGGGATGTTATAAGAAACAAAGCTAGACTGGTTTGCAAGGGGTATATGCAACAAGAAGGTATAGACTTTGAAGAAACTTTTGCTCATGTAGCTAGACTTGAAGCCATAAGAATGTTTCTTGCTTTTTCAAGTTTTCAACAAATCAAAGTTTATCAAATGGATGTTAAATCTGCCTTTCTCAATGGTGATCTAGAAGAAGAAGTTTATATAGAACATCTGGAAGGATTCATTTTGGGAAATGATGAAAATCTTGTTTGTAGACTTAAAAAGGCTCTATATGGTCTCAAACAAGCTCCAAGGGCATGGTATTATTGTCTTGACAAATGTCTTCATCAACAAGGATTTTCAAAGGGGTATGCCGATAGCAACTTATACAGAAAGGTTGAAAATGATAAACTATTGATTGTGGTTGTATATGTTGATGACATCATTTTTGGGAGCAATGAAGAATCTATGAGTAAGAAATTTGCTTCTGTCATGCAGCAAGAATTTGAAATGTCCTTACTTGGAGAACTAACATCCTTTCTTGGGTTGCAAGTGCATCAAACTGCAGATGGTATATTCTTATCACAAGCAAAATATCTTAAGCAAATTTTGAAGAAGTATGGCATGGAATAATGCAAACCTGTAAGTACACCAATGATAACCGGATGTAACCTCAGTTCTCATGATGATTCTCCCGCGGTGAATCAACCAGAATACAAATCAATGATAGGAAGCCTACTTTATCTCACTGGGACTAGACCAGACATTATGCATGCAGTTGGGATTGTTGGACGATTCCAAGCTAATCCAAAAGAGTCTCACCTTCAGGCTGACAAAAGAATATTTAAATATATACAAGGAACTCAAGACTTTGGACTATGGTATCCAAAGAATGCCTATCTTACTCTTCATGCTTACATAGATGCAGATTGGGCTGGAAATGTTGATGATCGGAAAAGCACTAGTGGTGGTGCATTCTATATGGGGCCCCGGTTGGTATCTTGGTTCAGCAAGAAGAAAAATTCTATTGCCTTATCTACAGAAGAAGCAGAATATGTGGCTGCCACGTCTTGTTACACTCAACTCCTTTGGATGATGAAAACCTTGCAAGATTTTTAAATCAAATGTACACCTCCTATCTCCATTATGTGTGATAATACAAGTGCCATTAGTATCTCAAAGAATCTTGTTATGCATTCAAAGACCAAGCACATTCCCATCAAGTATCACTTCTTACGTGAACAAGTGCTTGAACAAAAGGTGAAGTTGGAGTATGTTCCCTCCAAAGAACAAGTTACTGATATATTTACCAAACCTCTGCCCAGGGAAGCATTCGAATATCTCCGACAGAAGCTGGGAGTAGTCTCTGCTGGGAAGAAAATCAGAACTGCTTAGATTTATAAGATCAAATTGAATACGAGGGTTTCCTGAAAGACAGTCGCATATATACGCGAGTTTATCCACAGAAAGCCGCGTATGGTCAGTTGCTGACAATAATTAGTTGGGGTCAGCATTTTATAGCACATCTGCAGCACTGTTTGATATCTCTGATGTTGTATGGTATCTATGGTGAAGTTTTATCTCTTATATTTCTGTCTCATTCTTTGATATTGGGTAAAGATGCCTTGATGATCTTCTATTGAAAAGTGTTCAGGATGCACAAGCAAAGGGGGAGATGAAGGAGTAAACTGATGTACAGTTTTAGGGGGAGCATTAGCCTGGCTGAGAATAATGCATTGTTGGAATTATGATGGTTCTGAAACTTGATCCCTCTCTTGAGGTCTTTTTGGTTTTGAAAATTCATAGTTGTAATTTAATGAAAAGGTCATGTCGAGACCCATGATGTAAATTGTAATAACTAGTCATGTAAGGACTTATTCAAATTTGTAAACCCACTTGGTTAGGCAGTTGAGTCAAAATTTGTAAACCCACTTGGTTGGGTATTTGAGTCGCATATGTAAATTCACTTGGTTGGATATTTGATGTAAGTATGAGTCTTGGTGATAGGAAGGTCATAGAGTCATGTACCTCATTGAAAAATATTTTTGAAGATTCAGCATGAACTCAGGGGGAGCATGGTAACTTCAGTGCACATCAGATCTGTAGAGCTCTTATGTCTACATGAGGAGAAAAACCTTGTGTTGGTTTTGATCTGCCCTTTGCCCTTGATGTCAAAGGGGGAGAGTGACATGGTGTTTGAATAATGGTTGTTCTTAATGTATCTATCTATTATGGTGATCAAACACCATCGTGGTTGCCATCAAGTCCAAAGGGGGAGATTGTTGGCAATATGATGTAGAGTGTTGTCCTTGATGGCAACCCACTTGATGAAGATGATGGCAACCCACTTGACGAAGTTTTTCTTGACTTGATGAACCTGTTAAATGATGTAAATTTGATGTATCTACAATGACTACAAAAGGTAATGATGGAAGGAATGTTAGTATGTGCCAGAACATGATGAAAAGAGTATCTCTCAAGGCATACGCGGATTTGTCTAGACGAAGTAGCGTATGCACGCGGGAAATAACGTGCCAAGTCGCGTATGGGAAAAAGCGCTCTAAATTTGTAAAACCATGGGTAACTACCATGGTATTGACCCATTGTATTGAATGATGGTTCGCCTATGTGATCCCATCCAGGAATACCATTGGAAGTTATGTGGTTTCGACTCATGGTATTCATGAAGGGTAACCCTATATAAGGAGAAGAAAATCATTGTGCAAACAGTGTGGATGAGTCTGGGCTTTGATGAATACTTCACTCTGAAGTATATCTGTATGGGTGAACTCTGTTCCTAATTGATAGATCTAAATATATGATGCTTCTATGAACATGATGAAGGCTCAAGATCTCTAGATCCAGAAATGCTGAATTTCAAGGATGATATGAAAAGAAGTGAAGAAGACCTGGCGCAATCCTGTTGAAGAGATTGAAGAAATCTGGGTAAGTTTATAGATCTGGTCTATACTGCAAAGTTTATCTTTTATAGATCTATACGCAGGTTCGTTTCATGAAAAGCGCGTGCATACGCGGGTATGTGGAAATAAAAGCACGTATGTGTAGTTAGGGTTTTCTTTGGAAAATGTACTGAAGTATATGTGGGTTCGTCTTCTGAAAAGCGCGTATATACGCGGGTCTGATTAAATAAAAGCGCGTATGATTTCTGATCTAATGGTTGCTGAAGGTTGAATGTGTTTCTGCATATCTATTCTGAATTCTAGGTTATATCTGATATTCTGGTTACAGTGGTTTCACTGTTCTGTTTGATGCTTTGGGCAAAGGTTGTTTATTCACAAGTAAAGGGTTGTGTTGGAGCTGTTTGATCCAGTTTGAAAATTGATGAAACGTGGCCTGCAGTGGATCTGAGAGTTGAAGCCTTCAGTATGAAAGTGGAAGCTTTCTTCCAGTAGAAGTTATCAGGGGGTAGTAGCTCCCTTCCAGGAGAGGCTAGTAAACGAGTACAGGGGGTTGTAGCTCCCTTCCAGGAGAGGCTGGTAAATGAGAGAAGGTTGTAGCGTTCTGCAGGCGGGTGCCTGCGTGTTGGTTTGAGTCTGCACCAGTACATGATTGTAAGAAGTTTTCTTAATAATAAATTTTGAAGGCTGAAACAACGGCAGTGGTGGTTTTCTCCCGAATTGGCTTTCCACCTAGAAAATCCTGGTGTTCATGTGTGTTGCATATGTGTGATGATTATTCTGTTCTATCTGCACTTGTCTACTATTTCTGAAATATATGATGAATGAATAATGCAATGATCTGAGTTAAGATTCAAAACACATAATTAGATCTCTGGACATACACGAGTTATGTAAAGGATATCCGCGTATATATGCTAGTTTCCTTCAGTAATGTAGCGTATGGGTTTTTAAAGGAAAAAGTAAAAGTTTGATTCTCTGCACAATATACTGATTCACCCCCTCCCTCTCAGTATATTTCCCAACATTAGTATTCTATTTAATATAAACCATTTAAACAATTATTGAAAATTTGTTAGACACTTGTAATAATGTTTGAAGTGAGTTTTCCTTAATATTCCTTATTATAATTGACATAAATCAAATTTGTTGTTTTTTTGTACCCCAATTTATAAAAAAAATTATTTTGACATTGAACAACACAACTAGACATAAAATATTTCCTCTTATAGATTTTGAAGCGGTTGCCAACATTGTACTAGTATAATAAATTTGTACTCGACATATGAAAAGTAGTTAGTGTCAATTTAAAATGGTCAATAATAGTAAGAAACACAATATTAATATATTGTTAAATAACTTTATACTAGGAATTTTTTTTTTTTTACAAAATCTATTATTTACGAATCAAATTTAATACATAAATACAAATATTCATGATAATATAAATAATGTAAGGAATCTAACTTTTAGATGAATGTAAATATGTTCTTTTCAATATAATATCCTTAATATGTTCTTTTCAATATAAAATCCTTAAACACTCTAAGAATAAAAACTAAACATTTGTAATAAATAGTTTAGTCAATTTTATCTCTTTCCTCTTGTATTTGAAAATAATTAAATTGTGTTACTTTGTTACTATTCTAATTGATGATTGATGCCAGGCTCATTCTACAACCTAGTATGAGGGGATGTGTAATTTTGTTCGTTTCGTGCCCTATTAAATTAAATATAAAAAAATTAAAAATATGTTCTAAATAGAAAAATAGAATGGGCTATAATTAAAGAAAAAATGAATATGTTGTAAAGTAATTAGAAGTAAAAAAAAAGTGTGTGAATAAGATGTTTAAATCTTTTACTTTTCAAAAATATTTCTACGAGAGATTCAAATAAACTATTTGAAGATCTATGTTAACTAATTTATGTCGATATCAAATTCATATATTACTATATATAGAATTATTATTATTATTATTATTTTTAAATGGTTAAAATTTTGTTTGGATTTATATATACTCTATTTAGCATTAAAAAATACAAGTTAAACAATGAAAAATAACACTTTGTATTTTGCACTCTAAAAATATTTGCAAGTGAAGAAAATTGATCCCTCTAGGCTCATGTTAAATCCGTATTTAAGATGGATCTATGCTGGAATATATTGGACGCATTACTATGATAATTTGTCATTAAAAAACTTTATACTTAAAATATATATTTCATATTAATATATTATTCATTAAGTCTCAATTAAATTAGTTTTTAACACAAAAATAAAAATAATAAATAATAAATAAATTATACTACTACTCTCATTCAAGATTTAATTTGATCGTAAAAAAATATTTTCTCCTGTCAACTCTAAAATGGTTCAAAATTACTATAGTATTATATAATGATGATGGCGATAATGATGATTATCATACACTAAAACCAAGTATGGTATATAAGAAGCCATAAAGATATTACTTAAAATTCTTTAGAATTTTATTGTTATGCTCAAAAAGCATTAAAATAAGTGTTTCAAGGTCATTATAATTTTTTTTAGTAAAAAGATCAAGAAGGTTGGTAGTGCCACAAATATTTTGAAATTTAAATCCAGTTAAGTATACACTGGATGATCAAAGAGGATTTTTCATGTTCAGCCATACTATATTACTAGTGTTGCAAAGGTGATAGAATTTTAAATTAGACCAACCTTGTCCTAGTAATGATCTTAACTTAACACATACATCATAGTTACTATATTAGATTATAATTAAATGGGTTAATAATAGTAACATAGACAATAATGCACTTAAAAACAACATCTTCTAAACTTGGTCTATGAAAAAAATAGTGGAGTAGCTAATTAGTATTCTATTTATTATAAACCATTTAAACATTTAATGAAAACATTTTAGACACTTGTAATACTCTTTGAAGTGAGTTTTCCTTAATATTCTTTATTATAATTGATATAAATCAAATTTTTTGTTTTGTTGCACTGTAATCTATAAAACAATGATTTTGATAATTGAACAACACAACTACTAGACTGATAAAATATTTCCTTTTATAGATTTTGAGGTGGTGCCAACATTGTACTAGTATAATAAATTTGTACTCAACATAGGAAAAGTAGTTAGTGTCATTTTAAAATGGTCAATAATAGTAAGAAGCACAATATTAATATATTATTAAATAGCTTAATACTAGGTAATATTTTTTTACAGAATATATTATTCACAAGTCAAATTTACTACATAAATATAAATATTCATGATAATAGAAATAATCTAAGGAATATAAGTTTTAGATGAATTTTAATATGTTCTTTTAAATATAATATCCTTAAACACTCCACGAATAAAAACTAAACATTTTTAATAAATAGTTCAGTCAATTTTCTCTCTTTTCTCTTGTATTTGAAAACAATCACATTGTATTACTTTGTTACTATTCTAATTCATGATTGATTTTGATAATTAAAATGATTAGTAATTGAGAGAGACCAGGCTTATTCTACAACCTAGTAAGGCTCATTCTACAACCTAGTATGAGGGGATGTATAAGTTTCTCTGTTTCATGCCCTTTTAAATTAAAAATTAAAAATAAAAATATATTGTAAAGTAATTAGAAGTAAAAAAAGTGTATGTAATGATGATGGTGATAATGATGATTATCATCCACTAAGACCAGATGTGGTATATAAGAAGCCATAAAGATATTACTCGAAATTATTTAGAATTTTATTGTTATGATAAGAAAGAATTAAAATAAGTGTTTCAAGATCATCATAATTTTGTTTAGTTAAAAGATCAAGAAGGTTGGTAGCGCCACAAATATTTTGAAATTTATATCCAATATGAGTATAAAGTGGATGATCTAAGAGGGTTTTTCATCTTCAATCATATTACTAGTGTTGCAAAGGCGATATGTTTTTAAATTATGAAACCTTCTCTTAGTAATAATCGTAACTTAACACATACATGATATTTAATATATCATATTATAATTAAATGGGTTAGTAATAGTAACATACAGTTATGATAAAATCACCTTCTTCAAATGATCCTTAAGAACACCTAATTATATGATTAAATGAGGATCTAAAAAGAAATGTAAAATCATGTAAAAGTAAAGCTCAATGATTGTATAGGTTGAACATTCAATCACCCAACTTCGAACACCTTATTATCCCGATATTTTGAGAACACTCAATTATACAATGAATTGATAGTTTGATCTAAGAATGTAAATAACAGAACATGAAATGAAACTATTGCCTCAAACTTAATCCAATTGGAAAATAGATAAATTTGTCCTTTTGAAATGTTTTTAGAAAATCAAAGATTATGTAGTCAAACTAATACTAAAAAATAAAATAAACTTTAATCTATAAAAACAAGTGAATCTCAGACATTTTAGGTAGCTTATCTAAAAGTATGAGAGATGGTAAATCAAGATGCTCCATATGTAAGCAAAACCAAGTGAAAATGAAGGAACATTCATGAGTAAGGCACCACAATCTAGTTATATATTCAAAGCTAGAGCATATCTCCAATTTTACACATGATTTGATAGGATAAATCTTCCCCTATTTATACAAAAGTATGAGAATATATCTCATTAATGAGAGTCCATGAATCTCTCCCTATATATCTAGAGTTGCAATACAAATAGGAAGTGATAAGGCACATTTCCTCTTAGAGTTACAATACAAATAGGAAATGAGACATATATCCTTATGATCCCATGATCTTCTCCATCCAAATTCGAATTTTTCCTTAGGAGGCCACATAAGAGTCTTTTGGAAGATTCTTTTTGACCGACACATGGCAACAAAATCATTCCACTTGTTAGGTATAAGTATGTGCATATTATTCTCTAATTTTTAACCACAAATTCAGTTAAAAATACTAGGAATTAATAAAGTTTGGGAAAACATAATGTAACCCAATAGTGGTAATGGTAAGGTCAATGTAATGAAATGGAGGTGGAGTGAAGGTGATAATATGGAAATATAACTGAAAATGTAATGGAAGTAAATGAGAATTTCAAGACCCAACAGGAAAGTGAGCATTGTATTGCTTCATATTATTTATTTAATGAAATATACAGATAGTGGTTTTATTAGTTCAGGATTTCCCAAATACATATTTTTATTGTGCGATTAAAATTCTCACCCTTTCTTGTTGATGTGATTGTACAATCATAATTCGTTTCTGAAATTTGTAGAATTGATTCAACATTTTTTTTTTAGAATATTACAAGATTAGTTGAATATATGAAGATATTTCTCCATGGTATTACAGTAGGAATCACTATATAATATAAGAACCAATTTGTGTTTTGAACGGTTGAATCAAATTTGCAGATTTATTCTTGAGGACCAGTAGCATATCAGGATGCCTTTCTATGGATTGAGACTCTAATATTCCCTTGAAGGTAATTCAAATTAAATATCATGGAATGACATGGAAGACGTAGTGTTGGAGGGAAATAAACTGAAGGAATTCATAGACAATGATATTCCTGAGCCCACAATAGCAAATGATAAACTTCTTGATGCATGGAAGAATAATGTAGCAAATGCGAGAAGGATTATATTAGAAGGATTTCAAGATATAGTGTGTCTAAACTCCATGGATAGGAAACTCCATATTCTATGTGGAAGGACTTAACATATATGTTATATAATAGTAGCAATGATAGGAAGGTAGTGCTGAAGAAAAATCTCAAAAATATGAAGATGGAGAAGGGAGACACGATTCCAAAATACTTAACAAAGTTTACTCAATGTCAACATCAGAATGGAAGTGTTGGTGTGATAGTTTCTTAGTATGATTTGGTTATCCTAGAACTTATAATTATTCCCAAGATATTTCATAGCTACCAGGACTCAGTGAATTGGAGGGAGAAGCTACAGTAGTGGGAGTGATTCTTGTCTGACTTGGTACAAGAATAGATTCGGTGGAACACCAGGGATGGATCGTCATCAAAGACCGATGATGAGGATAATTTTACCTTGGATGGAAATGTTAAGAAATAAAAAGGGAAGGTGTCCCATTCCAAATCAGATTCTAGTCAAGTAGGAAAGAAGCAATACTTGTCAAACGTAAAAAAAATTCACTGTTATGAGGTTGGAAAATATGCTACAAATTTTCCACACAAGAAGACCAGTAGGAATACCTCTAGAGGATCAGAAGGTGAAGTAATTGCTTCACATTTAGAGTTGGATTTCACCCTCATCGCATGAACAGTGTCATCAGTGATGGGTTCTATGTGGTACTTAGATAATGGAGCTTCATTCCATATGACCAGAAACAAAGAATTCTTAGGTAACTTGGAGGAGAAGGATCTCCATATGCACATTGAGATGGGAGATGACAGGAGGTATAGTGATACTAGCATAGGTATAATTACCTTTTAGAGGGAGTCAAGTACTCCTCTCACATTAAAATATTTCATGTATGTTCATGTTTTATATAAGAAATATTTTTTTTTTCCTATGTTGGAAGACCATGGCTATGATGTGATATTCAGTGAAGGAACGGTGTTCCTTAGTCACAAAGACATGGGGCTGGTGAAGAATAATGGGGTTCGAGTAAAGAACCTATAAAAATTTGATGTAGAATACTATTTTTCCTTGAGCATGAAAGAAGATAAGGTGGTAAACCGAGACATCGATGTGTTATCGCACATAAGGTTGGGCCATCTACACCATGGCACTTTGAAGACCATGCATCAAATTTCTATAGGACTTCCAAAGCACGCACTTGAGTAGCAAGATACATGAAACATGTGTACATTGGGAAGTATACCAAAGCCACCTTTCAAGATAATGAAAGTTGAGCAAAGGTGATCCTTGAGAGTGTTCACTCAGATGTGTGTCAACCATTCTCGACAGCTTGCACAACAAAACACAGGTATTATGTGATTTTTTTAGATGATTTTTCATGCAAGTGTTGGATTTTATTCTTTTAGAATAAATATGAGATATTCTCAAAGTTTTCTGAGTTCAAGGCACTTGTCGAGAAATATACATGGAATAAGGTGAAGGCTTAAAGGAGATACAATGGTGGAGAATATGTCTCTAAAAAATTCAAGAAATTATGTGCTTCAGAAGGAATTAGAAGGGAATTGATAGCACCTCATAACCCAGAATATAATGGGGTTGTAGAAATGAATAACATAACTATTGTGGGATCAAAAAGAGCTACATTGGATGATCATGGCCTAACGTTGCATCTGTGGGAGGAAGCATGAAATAAAGTAGTATTTGTGAAAAACATAAGTACTCATCTGATACTTGGGATGAGTACACCAGAGGAAGAATTTTCAGGTAAGAGGCTAGATTTGTCACATTTTAAAATATTTATTTCATAGTTTTATTGCCATGTGACCAAAGATTCTAGAAAGAAGAAAGAGAAAGCAATGTAGTTGGGGATATCTGTGGGGTATAGTGATACACCTGAGAACTATCAAGTGTCCTTTACATATCACAGGATGATAGTGGTACGAAGAGATGTGAAATTTGATGAAGAGAAGGCCAACTGAATTTCCCTAGAGAGGTAGCTTCAATTTCATTTAGTTGACGAGATCTTGGCTCCAAAGGATGAACCTCAAGATGCACAACAGCCAAAAGAAGAGTTGCAGAGACTGGAAGAACCTACTCATGCAGAGGCATCCCAAGATGAGAGGAAGTGCACCAGAGAAATTGATAGGTTGTTTCTTGATGCTAGAGATAATATGGGAGCACCCACATCACAATGTAGGAAAATAAGGTCCTCAAAGCGGTATAATGGGTACATGGCTCTTATGAACTAAGGTTTAGAGATAGAGCCATCCTCTTTTGTCGAATAAGTGCAATAACCAATTTGGGTTGTTAACATGGTTTAGGAGTATGAATGCATTATAAAAAAAATGCATGGGAGGTTGTCCCAAGACTCCAGGGGAACTTAGTTGTAGGATCCAGGTGGATCTACAAGGTGAAGCATGAAGCATGTGTGATTGTGGAGAAGCACAACGCTAGGTTTGTGGCTAGAGGGTTCTCGCAGGTGGAGGGCATTGATTAAGATTATATCTTCACACTAGTCATAAGGTACTCATCCATCGAATCTATATTTTCACTTTCAGCACATATGGGATGGCAGATACATCAAATGGATGTAAAGACAACCTTCCTCAACAGGGTGATTGAGGAAGAGGTGTACATTGAGTAACCATAAGGTTTTGAATTCTTCGGCAGAGAGTCACATGTGTGCAAACTCAAGAGAGAATTGTAAGGGCTGAAGTAAGCACCCTGTGATTTTTACACCAGAATATAAAACTATTTCACTAGGTTTGGATTCACCAAGAGGGAAGCAGATGTGAAACTCTACCATATTATTGTAGAAGGAAATTTTTTTATCATTGTAATTTATGTCCATGGTTTCATACGGATAGGTCTTGAGCATCTCATCAAGTCCTACAAAGAGGATCCTGCAATAGAATTTGTGATGAAGGACATGGGTCTCTTGCACTATTTCCTTGGATCAGAAATTTCCAAAAATAGATTGGGAGCTATTTATATCTTAGGGAAAATATTCCAATGCTATTCTCTGGAAGTTCCACATGGAGGGTAGCAAACCCACAGAGACTCCTCTAATAGGAAACTAGAGGAAGGAAGATGTGACTTCATGCTAAGTACTAGATACTATTTTCTACAGGCAGCTTTTGGGCCCACTCATGTATTTCATGAACACATGGACATACATATGCTATGTAGTTAACCAACTAAGTTAAGATATGGTTAATCCTACCATGCTCTTTTTGAATGTAGTAAACAATGTGTTGAGATACCTCAGAGGCACTATAGAGTTTCGGCTATGATAGATATGGATAGAGGGAGTGAAGCCCCAATCATTCACAGATGTTGATTGCACATGGAATCCATTCAAAAAGAAGAGCACATCAAGGGGCATCTTCAGCACATGATCAACAACAGTTTCCTCATACAGTAGGAAAAAAATATCCATTGGACTCATTTCAACAGAAGAAGAGTAGATGGTGGCCTACCAGGTAGCTTGTGAGGCCATCTAGATGCATAAGATACTTGTTAGCTTTTTTGGTCGACAAATGGATCCTACGATGTTGTAATGTGATAACCAGAGTTGCATCAAACTCTTGGTTAATCCAGTTTTTCATGATAGGTCCAAATATACTAATATCCGTTACCACCATCTCCGATTTTTTGTGTAGAGGAAGATTATGTCATAAGAGTACATTCCTAGGGAGGAGAAGGATGCAGAAATATTGAAGAACACACTCTCAAGAAGAAAATTTGAGTTCAAAAGAAGTAGGATCGGGGTATTAGAAATCACTTTCATGTTGAGAGGGATTGTTTAAATTAGCAACAAGAAAGGATTCTAATTTAATTTTCCCTTAATCAAATTAGAAGGAAATTGTAATTCCATATCACATGGTAGCTTGCATGAGTTAATTGAGTCTGGAAAACTTAGTTAGATCAATTAATTTGAGTTGGGGGTCAAACTAGAAGCCTATATAGGTATTTGTAATTTTTAGCATGCCGAGTTGTAGTTTATTTTGATATATAATTAGTTAAATCAATTATTTGAGTTAAAATCAGTTTAACTAGTTCTGATTGAGAGATGAGATAGTGATAAATCGAGTGAATTAAATATGATTTAATTTACGTGCAATGATCAATCATATAACTAAAATTTTTCCATAAATAGTTTTTGCATGTGAGTTTTAAGGAAGGCCCAATTGATATTGGAGTTAAAGGGAAGAGAACTACCAATTTTCTAATTAGAAAATTGTAGAGGTAATGCATGAGGTTAGTAGGACACCTTAGATGAATGGTGAAATCAATTCTTGGGAATATACTATAGGGTTAAAATGTGAAGTTAGGTTATACTTTTTTCCCTTTTTTGAGAAAAAAACTTTCATTTTTTCTGTTCTTTAACTTCCTACAAGCAAAAACAATTTTTCTGTTCAGAATTACATTTTGCAATAAAAATAAAAGTTGTCAGAAATTTTATTAAATTTCTATTACTTATTTTTTGGAATTTCTTTATACACATTTGATATGTCAACTTAGCGTTTCTTTGAGTGTGTTATTTTTAACAATCAAAGGATTCATAAGAAGTCATGTTAATACACAATGTTGTATTCTTTGAAACTTTGTATTTTTGAGAAACAAAATGTGTTATAACAATCTAGATAGAGTCTAATTTGGCTCCATCATATTTATGAAGCCAACGGATGCATATCAGAATTACTAGAATTTTTTGAAATGGTCCAATATGAAAAAATGCATATTTTGAATATGTTTCGCGACGCAAGAAATTTATTAAAATATAAGCTATAAACTAAAAATACAAAAACTACCCATAAGAGACGATGGGCCAATGTAATGCAGCATAAGTGTTTCAATTTTTTTGACAATTTATTTTGGAAGATACAAAATTATGATTTCACTGAATCATAATGACCTTTAGAAATTTTTTGCACCTGTTTTATTACAAAATTAATTAAAATTAGTAAATATTTATGAAATTCCATAAAAGTTATATTTCCTGAAAGTAGATCCAAGTCTAAAAATGCTTGTCTTGGTTCCGACAATTAATTTAGAATGTTTCATGCAGTTTAATGAGTCCAAAGTTGAAGATACATATTCAGAGCTTGGTTCTACGTAATTGCTGACGCGTTATTTCGGCCAAAATCCTAAAAAAAGTTCGACCGAATTGTTTTTTGCACCAACGGCCCCTCAAGTCTAATGATATAAAATTTCAGCCAAATTTTGTATAAAAAATTGGCTGAAATTTTACCCAATTTTCCCTTCGTCGGAAAAATACCACGGAGCCCCTCCAAAAAAAATTCGCGGCAATACAATTTGCTGGGAAATAATTCATTATTTTCGCATATTTTTGCACATTTGGTCTGATTTTACAAAGGTCTTGGTCTAATTTTGCAAAGAATTATTTTGGGTTTAAGCATTTTTCTTGGAGGTACATTCAAAGAACATTTTTACAAAGGACTATTTTGGGTTTAAGGACTTTCCTTGGAGGTACATTCAAAGGACATTTCTTGGAGGTATGTGATACATTTTTCGGATTTTTTCTGGGCTTCATTTGTTTTGAAAGTATGGATTTGGGCTTAATTTTCATTGTTTTTGAAGGTATGGATTTGGGCTTAATTTCGAAAGGACCCTTTTTAGGCTTAATATTCAAATGACATTTTTTGGACATTTTTTGGAAGTATTTTTTAAAGTGATATTTTTTTGGAGGTTTTTTTGTAGTATTTTTTAAAGTGGCATTTTTAAGAAGTAGGAATCAATTTTCAATGGACATTTTTTTGAGGCATTCTTTGAAGTGACATTTTTTAGAGTACGTGTTTTGGGTTGAAGTAAATCTTTTATAATGATTTTTTTAAATGAGTTTTTCTCTAACTTCTTAAATGAAATTTTTTTGTAGGACTTGGAAGGAAATATTTTGAGCTTCGTTTCATTTTTATAAGACATTTTTTTCTTGGATTTTCTGAAGTAAGTGTTTTGGATTGAAGTATATATTTTTTGCAAAATTTTGAATATGAGTCTTTTTAAAATTAAATCTTTTGTGATTTTTTTTTAATTGAGTTTTTGTTTAAATTTTTGAAGGAAATTTTTGAACCTCATACTCTATTATCATGGGAAATCAAAGGAATTGTACTAGAAAATATGATCGAGAAAGAGAACCTGAGGAATGTAGAGAAGAGACGAGACAATCTCACAAAAGAAAGATAGAAGCACTCTCAAATATTGAAGGGGAAAATCAACCTCAACTAGAAGTTGAAGCAGGTATGTAAATGTAAATATTATGAGTTTGATATATTTAAAATTTTCCTAGTGTAAAATGTGAAGCTTAATTTTTATTTGATGTACTAAATTGAAAAATATTTTGCAATGTAAACAGTGAGAGATATTCGTCAAAACATTGATGATGAGATACAAAATTTTGAAAGAGAAAGTGAAAGTGATATTGATCCAACGATTGAAGATGGTGAAAATGTTGAAATAACTTCAAGTGAAGAAATTGAATCACAAGGTACACACACACACACATATATATAACACATGCACATATTATTGAAATTATACATATATTTATTAATTTAGCTATTTATTGAATATGTAAACTTATTTGGTATTATCCATTTGAATATGTACAGATGAAATCAATGTCGATTATGAGATGTTAGAAAATGTTTACACTCACACATATGGAGATAAAAGAGTTGATCATTATATACGGGTGAAAATGTGAAGTTGGGTTACACTTTTTTCCCTTTTTTGAGGAAAAACTTTCATTCTTTTCAATTCTTCAACTTTTTGCAAACTATAACAATTTTTCTGTTTAGAATTTGATTTTGTGATAACAATAAAAGTTGTCAAAAATTTTGTTAGCTTTCTATTACTTATTTTTTGGAATTTTTTTTATGCACATTGGATATGTCAACTTAGCGTTTCTTTGAGTGTGTGTTTTTTAACAATCAAAGGATTCATAAGAAGTCATGTTAATACGCAATGTTGTATTATTTGAAAATTTGTATTTTTCAGAAAACAAAATGTCTTACAACAATATAGATAGAGTCTACTTCGGTTTTGTCATATTTACAAAGCCAATGGATGCATATCATAATTACTAGAATTTTTTGAACTGGTCCAATATGAAAAAACTGCATATTTTGAGTATGTTTCGCGATGCAAGAAATTTCTTAACATATAAGCTATAAACAAAAAATCTAAAAGCTACCCATTAGAGAGGATGTACCAATGTAATGCCACATAATTTTTTCAATTTTTTTTACAATGTATTTTGGGAGATACAAAATTTTGATTTCACTGAATCACAATGACCCTAAGAAATTGTTTGCACCCGTTTTATTACAAAATTAATTAAAATTAGTAAATATTTATGAAATTCCATAAAAGTTATATTTCCTGAAAGTAGATTCAATTCTAAAAGTTCTTGTCTTGGTTCTGACAGTTAATTCAGAATGTTTCATGGAGTTTAATCAGTCCAAAGTTACAGAAACATATTCAGAGCTTGGATTTGGGTAACTGGTGATGAGTTAGTTCGGCCAAAATTTTCTCCAAAGTTTGGCCGAACTCATTTTTGTGAAAATGGGTCATTAAGTCTCACACCTTAATAGTTCGGCTGAATTTTTTTTAAAGTTCGGCCAAACTTTTTTTCAAAGTTCGGCCGAACTTTTGCCTACTTTTCCGTCGGCCGAAAAATTTTGCGGAGCCCCCTCCAAAAAAACATTTCGCGACAATATAAATTGGAGCGAAATCTTTCATAATTTTTGCACATTTTGTACATTTGGTCTAATTTTACAAAGGTCTTGGTTTGGGTTTAAAGACTTTTCTTGGAGATTTGGGTTTAAGGACATTTCATGGAGGCGGTCTGATTTTGCAATGAATTGTTTTGGGTTTAAGAAATTTTCTTGGATGTACATTCAAAGGACATTCCTTGGAGGTATGTGATACATTTTTTGGATGTTTTTTGTTCTTCATTTTTTTGAAAGTATAGATTTGGGCTTAATTTTCAATTTTTAGAGTACGTCTTTTGAGTTGAAGTAAATATGTTTAGCTTCATTTCATTTTTATAAGACATTTTTTTCTCAGATTTTTTTAAAGTAAGTGTTTTGGATTGGAGTATGTATTTTTTGCAAAAAATTAAAATGATTTTTTTTTTTTAAATTAAACCTTTTGTGATGCTTTTTTAATTGACTTATTGTCTAAATTTTTGAAGGAAATATTTTGAAATTCATACTCTATTATCATGGGAAGTCGAAGGAATTGTGCGAGAAAATACGATCAAAAAAGAGACCCTAAGGAACATAGAGCAGAGACGAGACAATCTCACAAAAGAAAGATAGAAGCACTCTCAAATATTGAAGGGGAAAATCAACCTCAGCTAGAAATTGAAGAAGGTATGTAAATGTCAATATTATGATCTATTGATATATTTAAAATTTTCCTAGTGTAAAATGTGAAGCTTAGTTTTTATTTGATGAACTATTCAAGAAAAACATTTTGCAATGTAAATAGAGAGAAATATTCCTAAAAAAATTGATGATGAAACACAAAATTTTGAAATAGAAAGTGAAAGAGATGTTGAACCAATGATTGAAGATGGTGAAAATATTGAAAGAAATTCAAGTGAAGAAATTGAATGACAAGGTATGTATATCTATATATATATATATATATATATATATATATATATATATATATATATATATATATATATATGAACACATGCACGTATTATTGAAATTATGTATATATTTATTAATTTAGTTATTTATTGAATATCTAAACTTATTATGTACTATTTATTCGAATATGTACAGATAAAATCAGTGTCGATGATGAGATGTTAGAAAATGTTGACACTCACACGTATAGAGATAAAAAAACTTGACCATTATATACAATATCGTGTTAACCGCATTTTCGAAACGTATTTCATAAAGGAGCATGAGAAAATTCAAGCTCAAATGTTGAAGGTCTCCTATCATTAAGGAAATTAAAAAAAGCTACAACACTACTCGGTATTCAAAAATCAACCAAAGAAAAAAAATGAAAGAAAATGTGATACAAAATATAATTAGTCCTATAAATTCAATTAGGAGCTCTAGACAGAAAAATCTTTCAATTGTACGTAGAGGAATACATATGACATTGGTTTCATCAAGTACTAAAGATAATCATTTGGTAACATCTATGGCACGAGCATTAGGAACGTCGTGAAGAAATTTGCACAAACATCAGAAATATCGGCTGAAAATAAATGTAAATGATGAACTTGCTTGTTGGAGAGCTATTTGTAGGCAACCATACAAAGATAGACTTGGAGAAAATGATAAAAAAATAATATATGAATATTGGAAGAACAATTCGCGTGTTTCTCCAACTGCAAAGAATGTGATGCGAAGAATAATAGCACAAAATCAGTACGAAGCACATAAAAAATATTTCTTGGAAACCACTCAGATAGAGTTATTCAACAAGTTCAAAGAAGAGAATTGTGAAATTCCTATTTCAATCAGTGATTTTGTTCTACAAAAACCATGGTATGTAAAACCTATCACCGTACACGACACTTGTTGTTGCCATTATCATGTCGAGTTTGAGTTATATTATGACACATTCCTTGATTTTGGTAGAACATTATGGAAGGATTCACCTCCTCCTTCCACTATCCCTGATTTAATATCTCAAATTCTATGTGAAAGAGAAAGCGATGAAATATTTTAAAAAAAGAAATGTGTTGGTGGTAAAAAATGTGATGATTGTGGAAATTTGAGTAAATTTCAAAACAAATATTGTACTGATATAAATGATTAATCATTGTCCAACATGAAAGTGAAATGGAAAAGATATGAATATATCCATACACTGATTAAAGGTGCAAATATTGTTAAAAGAATTGAATTACGAGAAGACAAAATTTTTGTGATAAAATTTTTGAGAAAGTTTGAGGAAGAAATTTACAAATACACCAAGCATTCCCATAGAGATCAATGCAAAGACTTGAAATTCAAAAAATCTCACGAAGTTTTTCCACTAGGGACCATTTTGTCAGTAATTGATTTTGTAGAAAACTACACATTTGTTCAAGAAAAAGAAATTCAGAGTGAATACTATCATTCTGACCAAGTCTCCATGCTCGTCCATATTCTATATAGACATGCTGAACAAAATGTCAATCATATATAAAGCACAAGTGAAAATCGACATATCATTAAAGAATATCACTTTTATATCAGTGATGATCATACACATGACACATATTTTGTACAACATTTCTTTGGAAAAATTTATGATTCCTTGAAAATCGTGGAATAACATTCAATGAACATTGGATATGGTCAGACGGATGCACAGGTCAATTCAAATATGCATGATCATTCTTTGGTTGTGTGTCTTCATAAGAAAACACACATTAAACATTGTTGTAATTTCTTTAAGACTAGCCATGGAAAAGGAGAACATGACGGTGCAGGGGCATGCATAAAACGAGCACTTCGAAGATATCAAATGAACCCCTTTGCAAGTTGACTTGTGCACGTGAAATAAGTTGTTCAATGGTGCATCGCTGCTCTAAGCCATCATATTAACCCATCAAGGAAAGTGCGAAGGTACATTCAATTTAGTTTTTATTGAAAATATAATTTTATTATGCAATGATTATCTTTGATTGAATTTTGATATCATATTTACATTCTTCTTTGAATTTTCCATATAAATATTTTTCTGGCATATTGGGATCAAAGATGTAGATAGATCAATTGGAAATGACGTTGAAAAAATAAAAGGGACTCAAAAATTGCATTCAATTAAAACAAAGTCGTCCAGAAATGTGTTTGCATTAGATAAAAGAAAATATTCTTGTTTTTGTCACGTTTGCATAGACAACACAAAATCCAATGACGTTTGTGAAAATAATATGTATGTAAATGATTTAAAACATATAGAGCTAAATACAAAGGGAAAAATGTCTGTTGCAATGTTTGAAGAAATGCAATCAGAGGAACCTACAATATCATCCGATTGTGATTGAGTTTCTGATCTTGTTAGAGAAGGTCACATTTGAATTTCTTCCTAATGATGTAAAGATCTAGAAATAAATTTAAATATGTATATAATTTTGTTAAGTTTCTTTTATTGTGCAGGAGATGTTTTTGTTGTAATTGCACCTATTGAAAATGATTAAAATGTGAAGTATTATTTGATGCGTTGCACTTAATGAAAAATGAAATTATTAGAAAACTATAATGATAACGGATTTCAATATGAAAGAGGATCTATTATACTGAAAGGTTATTTTTTCAGACAAACTAATCAAAGTGGGGATTTTGTTTACTTTGAAGATTATGAACCTGATTTCATAAGTTGTCAATATAGTCACTTGGTGTGTGTAGCATGCACAAAGTTGATAGAGGTTCAATAAAAAAAAAAATGAAAAATAAGAAATGGAAAATGCCAAAATCCGTTCATGAACGGATTATTGAAAATGGCATTCCATTGGAATTTTTTTGATTGAATTACCCAACAATTTATTCTCTTTGGATTAAATATGTTTTAGAACTTCCAGTACTCAACTAAAAGTTGAGCTTCTTATGTTATTTGTTCAAGTGTTTGCACATGTACGTTTTGGTACATGCGTGTTCTCTAGTACGAACTGAAAGTAGCTTTTCTATACATGTGGATTGATGAAAAATGTTACATGTATTGGATATATATATATACATGTTCTAGAATGCAATTAATTGTTCAAGTAGTTTTACTATGTGCATCTATGAAAAATGATTCACATACTCAATATATATGTTCTAGAATGCAATTAACTGAAAGTAGTTTTTATGTGTGCATTGATGAAAAATGTTGCACGTACTAGATATATACACGAACTGATGTGCCCAATTTTTCTTGTGGGATTTTCTGATAAAAATTATCCACAATGTAAATAAATCATCCACAATATAGTTTTGTATGATGATTCCTTTCAAACAAGATACTTGGAGCACTTTTCCAACTTTTGTTGGGATTTCACCAACATCTCCATTCCTAATTTAAAATATAGTACAAAATTTGTCTATCCAATGGTCGGATATGTTCTATGTTCTAGAATGAAATTAAATGAATGTCATCAATTTACCAATTTATAAATCTGCAAGGCTACCTATTTGAGTCCATTAATTACATTGACCCGAATTCAGCAAACATATATGTACTTCTTATATTTCCAATCAAAATTAAAGGGATAAATACATATATCTACTTTACTTTATTTTCAATTAGAGCTCAATTGATATGGTTAGTTGCATTGAAAAGCTATGTTCTTCCCAGTGGAAATTTTTTCACTCAAACAAGAGTAAGTAAAGATCAAAAGCAATCTTAAGATGCCAAATGTACTTCAACCATCCAAAAAATGAATTTTAAAAACTTTTTGATTAAATCAAAACAATACTTCACATGGGAGTCTTCTATCTAGGCCAAATATAGATTGAAACAATCCAAAACTTAGATCAAAACAATTAACATTATATCAAAACATTTAACATTTAACATTAAATCAAAATTAAATAGATTTACCTATAACTACTTCTTTAATCTTTTTTATTAAATCAAAATAGTAATTCGCATGGGAGTCTTCCATTGGCCAAATGTAGATTGAAACCATCAAAAAATTAGATCAAAACATTTAACATTATATCAAAACATTTAACATTTAACATTAAATCAAAATTAAATGGATAAATACATATAGCTACTTCTTTACTCTTTATGATTAAATCAAAACAATTAGAGGGGGTATGAATAACAAAAACAGAAAAGGGGCTACCCATAACTAGGAAACCAGCCCAGAAGATGCTGCCCAATATTGGGAAAGTAGCAGACATAGAGTGTTCAAAAGCACAATGATTGCAAAACATGACAAAAGTTCAAAAAAGCTAAAGAGGACCTGACATCAGGCTAGTTATCGATGTGTGTAGGAGGATTTTCCTCCACAATTGGACAACTGCAGTCCTTCGGATCACCAGCTACTCTCTTGGAGTGGTAGGAGGAGCTCTCCGAAGCAAAAGAGGAGCCAGAGTCGTCTTTGAGATTTTTCTCTACACGGGCCGAGCTGTCACTGCTGGTGTCTTGGGGCTGATGGGTTGGGATGGTGGACTTTCTCTGCCGCTTCATGGAAGCAGAGGCACCTTCATTTTGGGGCTCCTCCTGAAAAAACATAGAAATGGTCACCGCAATTCGAGGTCTGACCATAGCATTGGTGAAGTGAAAGTGTGCGACACTACTTGCTAGAGGAGGGTGCTCGCCTGTGTCATGGATTGAAAGAGGCGAAAGAGAGCTAGCACTCATGCCCCCTCCACCCCTACCCCCACCTCCCATTCTACAACGCATCCGATGTCTACGCATGGGAGTCTTCCATAGGCTAAATGTAGATTGAAACCATCAAAAAAATAGATCAAAACATTTAAAACATTTAACATTAAATCAAAATTAAATGGATTTACATTAAATGTAGATTAAAATGCTATCCAAAACTTAGTTTTAAAACTTTTTGATTATATCACAACATTACTCAACGTGATTAATTTACTTCAACCATCCAAAAATTGGGTTTTAAAAACTTTTTGATTATATCAGAACATTACTTGACATGCCATCCAATTTTAGTTCAACTATCTAATAAAAACATTTAATATTATATCACGTGTCAAATGTATATTGAAAACATCAAAAACTTAAGTTTTAAAAATGTTTTAATTAAATATATCGTGGAACATTACTTCACATGCCCTGATAATTATAGGTCAACTATCTAATAGAAACATTTAACATTATATAACATGTGCCAAATGTATATTGAAACCATCCAAAACTTAAAAGTTTTAAAAACCTTTTAATTATATATCGTGCAACATTAAAACATTAAACATTTAACATTAAATATCACATGCCAAATGTAGATTGAAACCATCCAAAACTTGAGTTTTAAATTTTTTTTGATTAGATCATACATAACATTACTTCACATGCCATGCCAATTATAGTTCAGCTATCCAAGAAAAACATTTAACATTATATCAAATGCCAAAATTAGATTGAAACCATCCAAAACTTAACATTTAATTTATCAAAAAATTATATATCACAACATTACTTCACATGCCAAATGTACTTCAAGCATCCAAAACTTAAGTTTTAAAAACAAAAAAAATTATAACACATCTTTACATAACATGCCAAATGTACTTTAGGCATCCAAAACATAAATTTTAAAAACAAAACAAATTATAACACATCATTATATAACACGCCAAATGTAGTTTAGAAGGAAAACAAAACTTAAAATTTTAAAAACAAAACAAATTATAACACATCATTACATATCATGCCAAATGTAGTTCAGAAGCAAAACATTAATTTATAGATGACAACATTACTAGTAGTTCAATTATCCAAAACTTAAATTTTTAAAAACCAAACAAATTATATAACAACATTACTTCACATTCGCATGCCAAAAGTACTAAAGCCATCCAAAACTTAACTTTCTGGAACAAAACAAATTATATTAAGACTATAATAAAATATGTCCAAAAATTGTAGATCTCACAAGTATCAAACTATACCAAGTTCTATATATATGATAGTGCATCTAGATAATATATATAAAAAAGTAAATTTAAGACTATCTAAATCTTGAAATCAAATCTACAAATCAGGTCAATTAAATAGAGATGGATGCAACGTCTTCCCTATCAGGGTCTCAATCTGTACACTATCATGCGAAGCATGGGAAACCTGTACACAATGCACATGTACTTGAACATGAAAATTTTATTTTTTAAAAATGAGTGAGAATATATATATAACTTCATGTAAAAAATAAAAAATAAAAATAAAAATCATGAAATGCCTCATGAGGTTCCCTCTCCATTTGTTCACCTGCTACAAGTTCCCCCCCCCCCCATGGGAACATCTGCAATGGTAAATTGTACAATATACATGTACAATATACATGTACAATTATATATATATTAAAAAATTTCAAATGAAAATACAAGTGTACATATATAAACTTATTTTCAATAATATTAAAAAAAAAAATTTAAAGACACATTTTTCAATGGTTCAAATGGTGTGGATGTTCCTATCTCCATCGCTAGATTCCGTGGATTAAATAAATATTCTATAGGAACCTAAATTCAAAAAATTTAAAATAACTCAAGATATACATACATACATACATACATACATACATACATACATACATACATACATACATACATACATACATACATACATACATACATACATACATACATACATATATATATATATATATATATATATATATATATATATATAACTTAAACATAAATTTTAAAAGTGAAAATTTGTCCATAGTTGTGGCTCATCTCCTAAGAAAGTAGAAGTTACATCTCTCAAGGAAGAAGAAGGTACTGCCATCCCAAAAACATCAGACATAATCAGAATCTGTTAAAACATTTTATCATTATATATACATACATGTAGATGTGTGCACAATTATTTATTTTAAAAATATCACTTAAAAAACACTAAAATTTGCCAACATATCCTGATGGTGAGACCCATCTGCATTGTTTGAACCAGAGGTCCCGAACGTGATATTAACATTTTCATCACTCATCATGCATGACAACTTCAAATGGTGTTTTAACATCTAATGATACATTTTTGTTATATTAATGTACATACAAATAAATGTATACATGTACATACAAATGTATTTATTACAAATTGTACACATGTATGCATGTTAAAATAATTGAACCCTAAGGTCATTAACACATATCATTCCCGTGCCCTCTTCGTCAGGAATAATTAGTTCTTGAAAACCATTGCGACAATTTCTTGCAAATATTCAGAGATATTCAACATTCATTTTTCAATCTCTTCATCTGTACAATACACAAAACTGACACGTGCATTTTCACGTGCTCCTTTTCAATTTAGACAAACATCGACTCCACTCAATCCATTGTAAATATTTTCGATCATGACATCCCTTGCTTCTCGACTTATTTGATAAGTCACATCCATCTTTGACCGCAGAGTTTCAACTCGAAAAAGATCGACTCACCAATGGCGGCTCAGGGTGAAGCAACTCCACATCTCACTTAGCACCCTTACGGTCATATAATCGACCTTTCCTTGGACCAAAAAATTCTGATGGAAGG
Source organism: Pinus albicaulis (assembly GCA_034641835.2). Taxonomy (NCBI): domain Eukaryota; kingdom Viridiplantae; phylum Streptophyta; class Pinopsida; order Pinales; family Pinaceae; genus Pinus; species Pinus albicaulis. The sequence goes on along the minus strand of CM076583.1, from coordinate 893,399,030 downwards.
TCATTATATTTGGGTTTCATACCCAAAAAAATTTCTGCATAAAACAATTGTGCAAAATAAACAGGAACCTCGTCATTCAATGGGAGCCTTCCATAGGCCGCAAGGTGCCTATCATACAAATAGCGAGCTATATTTGGGTGCTTGAAATATTGCACCTTTAGCATTTTTATTTTTGGCCCTTCCTTGAAATTAAACATTGACTTCGCCATATCTCTTGTAACATTTTGTTTTACATCCTGCAATTTATCGGGACCTGTTACTGTTTCCTTTTTCTTTCTCATCACTTCTACAAATGTATCAGTCGTTGGCCCAAGACTTTTGTACACATTTACAATGTCACCCAATGAATGTGTAACTATTTTGAGGCCTTTTCGACTCTCAGCAGGTAGAGTCAAAGCCACGAGATCTCTTCGCACTTTTGCATGAATTTTTTCACACCTTTGTAAGTTTCATTGCGCCACTTTTGTTTCCCATGGTATATTAGAAATGTCAGCCGAATAAGTTGTGGTGGGTAGACAACCTTATTCTTGAATGTAGCGTTCTACCCTATGTCTATTTTGACCAATATTTGAAACATTTTCAGCTTCTGCATCAATATATAGAAAATTCTGTATATTAGAAAAAACACATGTAAAAAAATTTGTACAAATTCAATGAGAAAAATATTGAAATTGATGGCAACCTTGACGTGGTTGGTTAGCATCTTCTCCACCCTAAAAATGTTCAGACCCAGAAGGACCCTACTGAGAACCAGACCCAGAACGACCCTGTTGAGAACCAGCACGACTAGCCGTTGATTGGCCTCTAGGGGAATAAATATCACCACCTTCATGAAACCTCCTACCACTCATTGATGGCCCTCTAAGTGATTTGAACCACCACCAACCTCTCGAGATGAGAGAGAAGCTTCATAAACAAATACGAATTGATAATCAATTGAAAAATGCATTCATGTGTACATATAAATACATGTACATATTCATTGACTAAATTGTGTGAACCATAACACAATTGGGTGAACCATGGGCACACTCCATGGATGGAGTACAGACCCTTCTCTTCTTAGCTCCTAAAAAATAAAAAATGAAACTTATTAACAACTAATTTAATTCACAAAGTTAATAAAAAATCAATTCCATATGTACACACATGTATGGAGATTTAAGATTATATTTAATTACCGTGAACATCCCCTGATCCCTGATCCCCCATATGGGATTATTTTGATCTTCGTCATTCATCCTCCATGATATATATATCTATTGGTGGACACTTACACAAAATAAATTTCAGAAAATCAATTTGGAATTTAGTGTACACAAATTATGTATAACACAACTTTCAAAGCAATAATTCATGTGTGAAACTCAATTTAATCAAAAAAGAAATTATAAAAATGATAAGTTCACCAAATTTCTCTTTACATGGTGGGAGAACACTTGGTATAAAATTGAAAAAAAACACATCGTCATTAAAAAAGAATTGAAAGTGCATTTAAACAAACTCCATTTAAAGAAAAAATTGTTGAAGTCTCCGCATTTTAATTTTATAAAAATGTGAAGTTCGCCACTTGTTGCAAATGTGAAGTTCACCAAGTTGCACTTTACATGGTGTGGTGGGAGCACACTTGGTGTATAATTGAAAAAAGCACATGGTAATTAAAAAATAAACATCTATAAGTACACAACACACACATATCCAAGATATGTTACAATGTCCATCAATAAATTTTGAAGGAGAGCATCTCAACACTAATTCATCTTTGAGAGATGAATCTTCAAGTTTTGAAGAAGCGCATCTCAAAACCAATTCATCATTGACAAATGAATCTTGCATTGGCATTTCTTTGTATAATTCTAATTCATATTTGATAGATGAATCATGAATTGGAATTTCCCCACGCAATAGATCAACAGACATATTATTCACATTTGTATAATTCATTATACTAAAAAATTGAAATTGGCTAACAATATTTTTTATTATTCCATGCAGTTCTTTTAGCCTTTCCTTCATAACTTGGCACACACCATTCATCTGGTTGCACACAAGTTCAAAATTGGTGAAAACTACAATTTTTTTTTTATGCATACTCCATCGTTGTTCCCAAGCCTTCTATCAATCCAATATAATATGCCTCGTTGTTTTTTGTTCTTCCCAGTATATTCATTTTCCTTTGGATGACTTTTCTAGTTGAAATATTGGAACGCGCATATGTAATCACAGCTTTCCCATGGATTGGGATAGCAAGAAAATTCTATACATAATTTCCATTTTTCAACCATATTTAATGGTTTTCTTATCCCTGAAAAAAAAAATCAATAAAAATTATATACATGACATCGGAGAAATGACACAAGATCATAAGGTAAATGACATGTGCATGGTTTATCTTAAGGTTTGACTTAAAATGTTTATGGTCTAGAATTGACATCTAAAATTAATGGGAGGAAGCCTTTAGTTTGTGGGAGAAATAACACATGTACACATTTTACCTTAAAGTGGTTGTGTTTTATTGATATTAAAATGAAGAACTTATATTTAGATCTATTCCAGAGATTGACTGTAGGGGCATTTACTAGATATGCCACCTTTCATATAAGATGAGATCTAGAGGCTACCTGGCCCTTTGCAGACTCTTCCTATAAAACTTGTAGAAGTTAAGAAATTTACATTGACAAATTTACTTGTGAGAAATTTACATTGACAACATATAGAGATTCAACTAGGCTTGTGAAAAGTACAAGTGGACAATGTATAATTCTACTTAGAAGAGTCTTTGGTTTAATCGTTAAGCAAGAAAGATTCGTTAGTTTCTCTATCTAGAGTAGAAGTGGAATACATAGTAGTTACTTCTTTTTGAGTGTTTTGGATGAAATGACTCTACAATATATTACGGTAAGTTTCTTTTTGAGTGAGTAAAAGTGGAATGTACATAGTACAGTTACTTATTTTTTAGTGTTTTGGATGAAATGGGCTCTACAAGATATTAATGTAATTTCTTTTTGAGTGTTTTGGATGAAACAGGCTCTACAAGATATTAAGGTAAGGTAAATTTCTTTTTTAGTGTTTTGGATGAAATGGGCTCTACAATATATTAAGGTAAATCTATATATCTATTAAGTGTTTCAATAGAAGTGTAATAATAATTTCAAAAATTAAATATTCTACTTCCTTCAAGCACTATTTACATATCATCATAAAGTACCACATCCTCACACAACAAGTTTTTGAGAAAATAGTGAAGATGGAATACATACCCATAAAGCTTCTTGTTAGAGAAGCATTTGAACATGTGAGAAAAAAATTAGGAATAGTTCTTGTAAATTATCTTGTTAGAGAACCATTTGAACATGTGAGAAACAAATTAGGGATAGTTCCTGTAAATTATTATCACTTATTTGACTTCAAAAGAAGAGCCTATGAAAATGAGTGCAATATCTATGTGGGAGAGTACACAATATCTAAGGGGGAGAATACAATATACTTGACTTCAAAAGAAGAGCCTATGAAATTGAGTGCAATATCTATGTGGGAGAGTACACAATATCTAAGGGTGAGAATAGATATAAGGAAGGAATATAAAGAGTAACAAAAAGCATATGATTGTGTCAATAATTTGAAGTAGTCAAGAAATATAACCAAGGACCATCAAAATTGAGTGCAATATATATATGATATCTATATGATCAAGTGACAATAATTTGAAGTAAAGAAAGACAACAAAGGACCATCAAAATTGAGTGCGATATCTATATAATTGTGTCAATAATTTGATAATTCGTAGTAGTCAATAAATATAACAAGGGACCATCAAAATTGAGTGCAATATCTCTGTGGGAGAGTACACAATATCTAAGGGGGAGAATACAATATAAGGAAGGAATAAAAAGAGTAACAATAAGCATATGAATGTGTCAATAATTTGAAGGAGTCAAGAAAGATAGCGAAGGACAACAATCAAATTCAAATTGAAAGATCAAGTAGTCTTCTTCATGAAGAATAAGCATTAACTAGGTTGATAATTTAAAGGGTTCATTTTTTAATGAAAAAATTTATGAATAATATGGAATGAATCATTGTACATTATGATAAATATTGTATTTAAATGACATTTGAGCTATGAATAAAAAATAAAATGGGATCATCTCTTCATATATATATATATATATGTGTGTGTGTGTGTGTGTGTAAGAGAGAAGTAAAAAGCAAAGGTAATTCCACCTAACCTAAAGGATCATGTCCTAACACATTAAATTATGTTTGGTTTCTAGAAGCATTAATCATGAAAGAAAAGGTAATTCCACCAAGCCTAAAGGAACATGTCCTAATCCATTCAATTATGTCCTAATACATTAAATTATGTTTGTTTTCTAGAAGAATTAATCATGAAGATTCATGAGATCCATATTTCGACCATACTATTTTTAGGTTAAAGGAGCATGTCCTAATACATTATTATGTTTGGTTTCTAGAAGCATTAATCATGACTTTTCTTTGAGATCGACATTTCCATCATACTATTTGCAAGTTCACATTTCCACAATGCTATTTGAAAGTTCTATGTGAATATATGTATTCTAATAAGTAATTAGTTCACATTTCCATCATGCTATTTGCAAGTTCTATATGAAGATTTGTAGTCTCATAACTAATTAGCAAGTTTTGATGTCCTAATACATTATTATGTTTGGTTTCCATCATACTATTTTCAAGTCCTATATGAATATATGTAGTCTAATAACTATACAATATAGCCCATATAACATATAACGACCTTTGACAGTATGAGAAAAGAGTCAAAAAACAGAGAAGCCTCCTAGCAGAGTTCCACCTATTCATCAAGGTAAGAAGCATAATATCGGAAGTGAAACAATGACACCACTAAACATATGTGAATTTAGATATTCAATTGACATTTAATGCAAATGAAATGTGCATGGTTTATCTTAAAGTTTGACTTAAAAATTTTATGGTAGAATTTACATCTAAAATTAATAGGAGGAAGCCTTTAGTTTGTGGGAGAAATGACACATGTAAACAATTTACCTTAAAGTGGTTGTGTTTTATGGATATTAAAATGAAGAACTTCTATTTAGATCTATTCCACAGATTCACTGTAGGGGCATTTACTAGATATGTCACCTTCCATAAAAGATGAGATCCAGAGGCAACTTAGCCCTTTACCAACTCTGCCTATAAAACTTGTAGAAGTTAAGAAATTTACATTGAAAAAATTACTTGTGAGAAATTTACATTGACAACATATAGAGATTCAACTAGGCTTGTGAAAAGTACAAGTGGACAATGAATAATTCTACTTAGAAGAGTCTTTGGTTTAATGGTTAAGCAAGAAAGAGTCGTTACTTTATCTATCTAGAGTAGATGTGGAATACATAGTAGCTACTTCTTTTTGAGTGTTTTGGATGAAATGGGCTATAAAAGATATTAAGGTAAAAGCATATGATTGTGTCAATAATTAGAAGTATTCAAGAAAGATAACAAAGGACCATGAAAATTGAGTGCAATATCTATATGATCAAGTGTCAATAATTTGAAGTAGTCGAGAAAGATAACAAAGGACCATAAAAATTGAGTGCAATATCTATCTGATATCTATATGATCAATTGTCAATAAGTTGAAGTAAAGAAAGATAACAAAGGACCATCATCAAATTGAAATTGAAAGATCAAGTAGTCTTGTTCATGAAGAAGAAGCATTAACTAGGTTCATCATTTAAAGGGTTCATTTTTTAATGAAAAAATTATAAATAATATGGAATGAATCATTGTACATTATGATAAATCTTGTATTTAAATGAAATTTGATCTATGAATAAAAAATAAAATGGGATCATCTCTTCATATATATATATATATATATATATATCTGTGTGTGTGTGTGTAAGAGAGAAATAAAAATAAAAGGTAATTCCACCAAGCCTAAAGGAGCATGTCCTAATACATTAAATTATGTTTGGTTTCTAGTAGCATTAATTATGACTTTTCTTTGAGATCGACATTTCCATCAGACTATTTGCAAGTTCACATTTCCATCATGCTATTTGCAAGTTCTATATAAAGATATGTAGTCTAATAAGTAATTAGCAAGTTGTGATGTCCTAATACATTATTATGCTTGGTTTCCATCATACTATTTGCAGAGTAGTATGAAGATATGTAGTCTAATAATTATACAGTCTAGCCCATATAACATATAACAGTATTTGACATTATGAGCATAGAGTAAAAAAACAGAGAGGCCTCCCAGCAGAGTTCCGCATATTCATCAAGTTAAGAAACATAATCTCGGAAGTGAAACAGTGACAGCACTAAACATATGTGAATTTAGAATGATTTCAACTCTTTTTTCAAAGGAGAAAAAACCTTGTTTCATATATTGATAACAGCTCATATACAAAATCCTCTTGATATACCCATAACAGGTTATCAAGTATAAAAGATCAGATTCTGTCTCATACAGAAATACATTACAGCAGTATAAAAGACAATATGTAGTCACATATAGAAGGCAATATGTAGTCACATTACAAAAATACATTACAGAAATACATTACATATGAATTTAGAATGATTTCAACTCTTTTTTCAGAGGAGAAAAAACCCTGTTTGATATATTGATAACAATTCGCATACAAAATCCTCTTGATATACCCATAGCAAGTTATCAATTATAAAAGATTAGATTATGTCTCATACATAAATACATTATAGTAGTATAAAAGACAATATGTAGTAACATTACAGAAATACATTACAGCAGTATAAAAGAAAATATGTAGTCACATTACATCAATACATCATTCTAGTTCAATCATTCCAGTGTTGAGGAATGAAGAGAAGGATCAGTAACGACATAAGATTAACAGTGGTAGTAAAATTCCATGCACAAAGTGAGAATCAGCTAGAGCGGATGAAATTGATGGATCCACAGGAACAATAACAACTACAGCAACCCAATGCATATCATACTACCAGAAATTCAATATACACCTTACAACAAAAGGTAATGAAATTTAAAGAATAATTAACAACATAGATGCTTTGTTTGGAATTTTGGGGTTTCTTGTTCCCACTTTGTTGTAAAGACAAAATTTCTATAGCAATGAGTGCCCTGACTTCTACATGAGACTAATCAACTCAAATTAAAACCAAGAATTTGAAAAGGTGCATTTGCAGTAACAGTCCAAAGTTAACATAGAAAAGGACTCTATGAATGTCGTTAAATGGTTCAATGGAGAGAGAAGTTGTAAGAATTATATTTTATCTCCTTTACTAGAAGAGACAAAACATTTAAAACATACTTTTAATGTTTTTTCTTTAAACCATATATACAGGGACCGCAATAATGCATCAGACCAACCTTCTAAAGCAGGTTTGCAACAAGATATGGGCTGTTGGAGGATAGAGGATGAGGACCAGGGTGTGATCTGTGTGTCGGATTAGCCACCATATGTATAACTTTATTTTTCTGTCTCCTTGTTTTTATATCAGAAAGTGTTTTGTCTTTTCGTTTGATATACATGCCCTAGAAAATTACTCTTACTTTCATTTATTTTCATACTTCTATTTTTTTGGTTATCCTGTCTGGGCTGCTTGCCTCTCTGAGGAGGCCCGAGTTAACATAAGAAATTGTTTTTGTTTTATGAACATATGGACATACATATTTTTCTGGATATGAAATGATCTATGGGATTTTTTACTCTTATAGAGGAGGCCTGTGCACCAGATCAGTGGTTTGTCTTCAGGAATTTGACAGATGAAAATGTACTTTTCATCTTGTGAGCTCTATGATCCCAGAATCATAAAGCCATAAAAGGAATTCGTAACGCATGTACTATGAAATTTTTTATTTCTGTTAATATAAAGTTCAATTTTTTTCTTGGAAAAAAAAAAGGTAATGAAATTTAAAGTATAATTAACAACATAGATGCTTTGTTTGGAATTTTGCGTAACATATGTATAACAGAGGAGGAGAAGGAGGAGAAATACCATAATTGGTAATGAATAATTCATGCAGATTTCAATGTGTCATGTTGTGTGACATATGTTTAACGGAGGATGAGAAGGAGGAGAAATACCTGGTAGTTCGCTCACTTGAAGTCACTACAGATAATCACCAACAACTTGGATGGAAGCAGCCCCAGACCAGCAGAAGCACATACACAGAAAAACATGTGAACAAACAGATCAAAGAAAACACAGAACTTCATGGGCAATATATTTATAAGAACTAGTTCGGCCGAACTATTTTAAGAGTAAAAGTTCGGCTGAACTCAAAGTTCGGCTGAACTTTTGTTTCCAGTTTTCCCATCTCCAGCAAAAATTTTGTTTTGCCATGCTGTCACTGTGCCATCAATATAAACGGAAGCACGATTTTGGTTGAACTCTATAAAAGGTTCAGCCGAAATATTGCCGAAAAAATATTTCTGCCCCCAATTCTCTCAAAAGTGTAACCCAGGTTCACATTTCCGCCCATACGATATCATGTTAACCACATTTTTAATACGTACTTCATAAATTAAAATGTGGTAATTCAAGCCCAAATGTTGAAAGGTATCCTATCATTAAGGAAATTAAAACAATCTATTACTTTATTGGGTGTTCAAAAATCAACCCAAGATTAAAAAAAAATGAAGGAAAATGTGATACAAAATATAAATAGTGCTATAAATTCAATTAGAAGATCTAGAGAGAAAATTTTTTGAGTTGTACATAGAGAAATACATATGGTAGTGGTTTCATCAAGTACTAAAGAGAATTGCTTGGTAAAATCTGTGGCACGAGCATTAGGAACCTCATGAAATTTTTTTCACAAACATCGGAAGTTTCTGTTGCAAATAGATGTAAATGATGAAATCGCTTGTTGGAGAGCTATTTGGAGGCAACCATACAAAGATAGACTTGGATAAAATGTTAAAAGAATAATATATGAATATTGGAAGAACAATTCCCGTGTTTTTCCAACTACAAAGCATGTGATGTGAAGAATAATAGCACGAAATCAGTATGAACAACATGAAAAAAATTTCTTGGAAACCACTCAGATATAGTTGTTCAATAAGATCAATGAAGAGAATTGTGAAATTCATGTGTCAATCACTGCTTTTGTTCAACAAAAACCATGGTATGTAAAACATATCACCATACACGACACTTGTTGTTGTCGTTATCATGTGGAATTTGAGTTATATTATGACACATTCATTATTTTTGGTAGAAAATTTTGGAAGGATTCACCTCCTCCTTCCACTATCCGTGATTTCATATCTCAAATTCTATGTGAAAGATAGAGTGATGAACTATTTTACAAAAAGAAATGTGTTGGTGGAAAAAAATGCGATGATGGTGGAAATTTGACTAAATTTCAAAACAAATATCGTATTGATATAAATGATCAATCGTTGTCCAACATGAAAGTGAAATGGAAGAGATATGAATATATCCATACATCAATTCAAGGTGAAAATAGTCCTAAAAGAATTGAATTATGAGAAGAATAAATTTTGTGATAGAATTTTTGAGAAAGTTTGAGGCAAAAATTTATAAATACACCAAGCATTCCCATAGAGCTCGAAGGCAAGACTTTCAATTCAAAAAATCCCGTGAAGTTTTTCTACTACGGACCATTTTTTTCAGTAATTGATTTTGCAGAAAACTACACATTTGTTCCACAAAAATAAATTCAAAGTGAATACTATCATTCTGACCATGTCTCCATACTCTTCCATATTCTATTTAGACATGCTGAACAAAATGTCGATCATATAGAAAGCACCAGTGAAAATCGACATGTTATTAAAGAATATCACTTTTATATCAATGATGATCGTACACATGATACATATTTTGTACAACACTCTTTTGGAAAGATTTCTGACTCCTTGAAAAGTTGTGGAATAACATCCAATGAAAATTGGATATGGTCATATGGATGCACAGGTCAATTTAAATATGCATGATCATTATTTTGGTTGTGTTTTCTTCATAAGAAAACCTTCACTAAACATTGTTGGAATTTCTTTGAGACTGGTCATGGAAAAAGAGAACATGGCAGTGCAGGGGCATGCATAAAACGAGCACTTCAAAGATATCAAATGAACCCCTCTGCAAGTTGACTTGTGGATGCTAAAGAAGTTTTCCAATCATGCATCGCTGCTCTAAGCCATCAGACTAACCGATCAAGGGAAGTGTGAAGGTACATTAAATTTAATTTTTACTGGATATCTAATTTTAAATAGTGTACATTTATCACAATTTGATTATCTTTGATTGTATTTTGATATCATATTTACATTCTTCTTTGAATTTTCCATATAAAGGATTGTTTGGCATATTGGGATCGAAGAAGTAGATAGATCAATTGGAAATGATGTTGAAACAATAAAAGGGACTCGAAAATTTCATTCAATTAAAACCAAGTTGTCCAGAAATGTGTTTGCATTGGATAAAAGAAAATATTCTTTTTTTTTTCATGATTGCATAGACAACACAAAATCCAATGACATTTGTGAAAACAAAATCCATGTAAAAGATTGGAAACATAAAGAGCTAAATACAAATGGAAAAATGTCTGTTGCAATGTTTGAATAAATTCAATCAGAGGAGACTATAATATCATCCAATGGTGATCGAGTTTCTGATCCTGTTAGAGAAGGTAACATTTGAATTTCTTTCAAATGATAAAGATCCAGAAATAAATTTAAATACATAAGTTTGTTAAGTTTGTTTTATTGTGCAGGAGATGTTTTTGTTGTAATTGCACCTACTAACAATGATGAAAATGTGAAGTACTATTTGATGCATTGCACTGAAAAAAAAAACGAAATTATTAGAAAACTATAATGATCATGGGTTTCCATATGAAAGACGATCTATTATACTGAAAGGTTATTTTTTCAGACAAACTAATAAAAGTGGGGATGTTGTTTACTTTGAAGACTATGAACCTGATGCCATAAGTTGTCAATATAGTCACTTGGTGTGTGCAACACGCATAAAGTTGATAGAGGTTCAATCAAAGAAAAAAATGAAAATTAAGAAATGGAAAATGTCAAAATCTAATCATGAACGGATCATTGAAGATGGCATCCCATTGGATTTTTTTATTTATTGAATTGACCAACAATTTCTTCTCTTTGGATTATGTTTTATAACTTCCAAAAATCAACTAAAAAATGAGTTGTCTTGTTATGTTATCTGTGCAAGTGTTTACATATGTACAAATTGTTTTGGTACATGCACACTAGGATCAACTAAAAGTAGCTTTTCTATACATGCATTGATGAAAAATTTTGCATGTATTGGATATATATATATATATATATATATATTCTAGAATGAAATTAACTCTTCAAGTAGTTTTAGTATATGTGCATTGACCAAAAATGTTGCACGTACTGGATATATACGCGGATTGAATGTGACCAGTTTTTCTGATTGGATTTTTTGGTAAAAAGTATGGAATGCAAATAAATCATCCACAATATAGTTTTTTATGAAGATTCCTTTCAGAAAAGAGACTCGGAGCACTTCTCTGATTTCTGGTGGGATTTGATCCACATCTCTATTCTTGATAGAAAATCTAGTACAAAATTTTCATGTCCAATGGTCGGATATATGTTCTAGGAAATTAGCTAAAAGTAGGTTTTCTATTTGCATTGATGAAAAATGTTGCACACACACACACACACACACACACACACACACACACAGATATATATATTCTAGAATGAAATTAATTGTTCAAGTATTTTTCCCATCTGCATTGATGAAAATTGTTTCACGTACTGAATATATATGTTCTAGAATGCAATTAACTAAAAGTATCTTTTCTATACATGTGCATTGATGAAAAATACTAGATATATATACATTATAGATTGCACTTTTTACATTTTATGATTGTTTTTAGCACATATAACAAGACCTAGAATCTTATGATTGTTTATATATATATATATATATATATAATTCACAACATTACTTCATATTCTAATGTACTTCAACCATCCAAAACTTAAGTTTTAAAAACAAAACAAATTATAACACAACATTACTTCACATGCTAAATGTAATTCAAAAGAAAAACGTTAATTTATAGATCACAACATTACTTCACATGCTAAATTTAGTTCAACCATCAAAAACTTAAGTTTTAGAAACCAAAAAAATTATAACCCAACATTACTTCACATGCCAAATGTACTTCAACCATCCAAAACTTGTTTTAAAAATATTATATATTATGTTCACATGTACCAAATGTAGATCACATAAAATATGTCCAAAATTTGTAAATCTTACAAATACCAAGATCAAGTTATATATATGAATGCATCTAGATAATATATAAAAAAATAAATTTAAGCCTAGAAATCTCAATCAAATGTAGAAATCATCCATCAAATACAGATGGATGTAGTGGCTTTCCCAGAAAAGTCTCAATCTGTGAGCTATCCTGTGAAGCATGAGGAACCTGTACATAATGCACGTACAAACATTAAAATTTGATGTTTTAAATTTTACTGAGAATATATAGAACTTCATGTAAAAAACAAAATATAAAAAAAAAAAGTCATGCAATACTTCATGAGGTTCCCTCTCCATTTCTTGCTCATCAACTACAATTTGTCCATGGGAAAATCTCCAACAGTAAAATGTACAATATACATGTATAGTTATATATATATATATATATATATATATATATATATATATATATATATGTTAAAAAAATTCAAATGAAAATTCATATATATATAAACTTATTTTCAATACTATTAAAAAAAAATTAGACAACTTGTTGAAAAGGTTGAGATGATGTGGGTGTTCCTATCACCATCGCTAGAGTCCGTGGAGAAAAGAAATCCTCTATAGAAACCTAAAATTAAAAAAATTAATTTAAGTATAAAGTAACTCAAGATCAAGATCTCAATTTATAATAAAAAATTTAAACTTAAATTTATAAATTATAACTTAAAAAAATACATATATAAAAGTGAAAAATTGAATACTTCTGTAGGTGGATTTGGCACATCTCCTAAGAGAGGCTCCAAAAGAAAATCTCCAAAAACTTAAAATTCAAAAAATTTAAAATAACACAAGATATAAATATATATCATTTTTTAATGGAACTTTTTGAGGTGGAATATATAACTTGAAAACATAAATTTTAGAAGTGAAAAATTGTCCATACTTGTTGTGACCTAGCACATCTCCTAAGGAAGTCGAAGGTACATCTCCCAAGGAAGAAGAAGGTACCGCCATCCCAAAAACAACGGACGAAATCTGAATCTGTTAATTTTTTTTATTATATATACATGAAAATGTGCATGTCTGCACAATTATTTACTTTAAAAATATCAAGTTTAAAAAACAATAACATTTGCCAACATATCTTAATGGTGAGACCCATCTTGATTTTTTGAACCCGAGGCTCTAAACATGATATTAACATTTTCGTCATTCATCACGCGTGACAAATAGAAATGGTGTTAACATATAATAATACATTTTTGTTATATTAATGTACATACAAATAAATGTACGTATATATGTATTTATTACAAATTATTTGTATATGTTAAAATAATTTAATCCTAACCATTAACACATACTATTCCCATGCCCTCTTCTTTGTGAAAAATTAGGCCATGCCAACCATTGTGGAAATTATTTGCATATGTTTTAAGATGTTCAACACTCATGTTGTCAATCTCCTCATCTGTATAATACAAAAAATTGGTGCATGAATTCTCACGTGCTCTTTATTGATTCAGAAAAACATCTACTCCACCCAATTCACTATGAACATTGTCGATGAGGGCATCCCTTGCTTCTTGAATAATTTGAGAAGTGGCTTCCATATTTGACCACAAAGTTTCGACACGAACAGGTCGACTAACCAATGGTGGCTCAGGATGAGGCAACTCAGCATCTCGTCTAGTGCCCCTACAATCACACAGTCAACCTTTCCCAGGACAAAAAAAATAGAGGGAAGGTCATTGTAATTGGGTTTCATTTCGGCAAGGTGTCTATCATACAAATAGTGAGCTATATCAGGGTGCTTGAAATATTTCACCTTCAATATCTTTCTTTTCGGCCCTTATTTGAAAGTAAACATAGACTTTTCCATTGTTTTTATAACTATTTCTTTAACAACCTCCCATTTAACGGGTCCCGTCACTATTTCCTTTATTTTTCTCATGACATACACAAAAGTATCTGTGGTTGGCCCAAGCTTTTGGTACACATCTACTAGTAAGCCTAAAGAATGTGTAGCTATTTCCAATCTTTGTCGACTCTTAGCAGGTAGAGAAAAATACATGAGATATCTCTGCAATTTCGCATGAATGTTTTGACACCTTTATAAGGTGTATTGTTGCATGTTTCTTTCCCACGGTATATCAAAAATGCCATCCGGATATGTTGTGGTGGGTGGACAACCTTCTTCTTGAATGAAGCCTTCTTCCCTATATCTTTTTCGACCAACATTTGGAGCATTTTCAACCTCTGCATCAATACATAAAATTTTTGCATATTAGAAAAAACACATGTAAAAAAATTTGTACAAGTTTAATGAAACAAAATATTCAAATTGATGGTAACCTCGATGTGTTTGGCTAGCATTTTGCCCACCCTGAAACTGTTTAGAACTAGAACGACCCTACTAGGAACAAAAACCACTAGCCGTTGATTAGCCTCCGGGGGAATAAATATCACCACCTTCATGCAACCTGCTAGCACTTATTGATGGCCCTCTAAGGGTATTTGAACCACCATCAACCTCACGAGATGAGAGAGAAGCGTCATAAAAAAATACGAATTTACAATCAATTGAAAAATACATTCATACATATAAATACATGTACATATTCATTGATTCAATTGCGTGAACGATACCATGATTGGGTGAACCATACCACAATTGGGTGAACCAAGGGCATTCTCCATGGATGGAGTAGAGACCGTTCCCCTCTTAGCTCCTAAAAAATAAAAAATGAAACTTATTAACAACTAATTTAACTCACAAAGTTGATTAAAAATCAATTCCAAATGTACACACATCTATGGAGATTTAAGATTATATTTAAATACCATGAACATCTCTCGATCCCTGATCCCCCCCTCTCGTAGAGATATAATATTATGTTGATCTTCGTCATTCATCCTCCATGATATATATATCTACGGTGGACATTTACCATTATTTTTTTAAATGACTAATTTAAAATAAATTCAAAATAAATTTCAGAACATTAATGTAATTTAGTGTATACAATTTATGTAAAACACAAATTTCAAAACACTAATTGATGTGTGAAACTCAATTTAAGAAAAAAAAATTATAAAAATGTTAAGTTCACCAAATTGTGCTTTACATGGTGGGAGCACACTTGGTATAAAATTGAAAAAAGAAAAGATTTTCATTAAAAAAGAAGTGTAACTCCATTTAAACAATTTTTTTTTGAAGTCCTCGCATTTTAATTTTATAAAATGTGAAGTTCACCACTTTTTGCAAATGTGAAGTTCACCAAGTTGCTCTTTACATGGTGTGCTGGAAGCACACTTGGTATATAATTTAAAAAGGCACATGGTCATTAAAAAATATGCATTTATAAGTACAAAACACACATATCCAAGATATGTTACAATTTCCATCAATAAATTTTGAAGGAGAGTGTCTCAACACTAATTCATATTTGAGGGATGAATTTTGAATTTTTGAAGAAGAACGTCTCAAAACTAATTCATCTTTGAGAGATGAATCTTGAATTTTTGACGAAGAGCATCTCAAAACAAATTAATATTTGAGAGATGAATCTTGAATTGGCATTGCCCTGTATAATTCTAATTCGTATATTAATTCATCTTTGATAGATGAATCTTGAATTGGCATTGCCCCACACAATAGATCAACATACATATTATTCACATTTGTACAATGTCTTATACTAAAAAGTGAAATTGACTAATAATATTGTTTTCTATTCCATGCAATTCTTTTAGCCTCTCCTTCTTAACTTGGTACATGCCATTCATCTGGTTGCACACAAGTTTAGAATTTCTAAAAACTATAATTCCATTTGATCCATAGTCCATAGTTGTTCCCAAGCCTTCTATCAATCCAATATAATATGCCTCATTGTTTTTTGTTATTCTCAATATATTCACTTTCCTTTGGCCAAATTTTCTAGTCACAATATTCTAAGGCACATCTATAATCAATTCTTTCCCTGGATTGGGATAGCAAAAAAATTCTACGCATCATTTCCATCATCATTTCCATTTTTCAACCATATTTAATGGTTTTCTAATCCTTGAAAAAAAATGAATTCAATAAAAATATATATTAAATTGACATTTATTGCAAATGCATGGGAGAAATGACACATGATCATTAAATGCATGGGATAAATACCTTAGAGGGGTAGTCGTTTATGGATATGAAAATGAAAAACTTTTGTTTAGATCTGTTACATAGATATTTAGATCATTAAATGCATGGGAGAAATACCTTAGACTGGTAGTGGTTTATGGATCTAAAAATGAAAAACTTCTATTTAGATATGTTAAATATATATTTAGATCTATTACAGAGGTTGACTGTGGGGGCATGTAATAGATATGTCACCATTGAGAGAAGATGAGATTCAGAGGCTACCTGGCCCTTTACAAACTCTACCATTAGAACTTGTAGAAGTTAACACTCAACGGACAGAGAAAAATCCTATGGAAGTTAAAAAATTTATGAGAGTTCAGCCACTTTAGGTTGAAATTTTAGGCCTTACAGCTTGAGAGAAATAACGTTTACATGCTTTGCAAAATTATTTTATACACTCACAAAAAACATGCTTTAAAGTTAATGGGAGAAAGCCAACGTTACATGTACATGCTTTAAAAACTTTGCCTAAGGATTCATGGGAGAAATGACACATGTACACAGTTTTCCTTAAAATGGTTGAGGTTTATCAATACTAAAATGAAGAACTTATATTTAGATATGTTGTAGAGATTGAATGTAGGGGCATTTACTGGATATGTCACCTTTGAGAAAAGATGAGATCCACAAGCTAGTTGACCCTTCATAGACTCTGCCTTTAGAACTTGTAGAAGTTAACACTCAATAGGCAGACTACAATCCTATGGAAGTTCAAAATTCTATGAGAGTTCAGCTACTTTAGGTTGAATTTTTAGGCCTTAAAGCTTGAGAGAAATGACATTTACATTCTTTGCAAAATTATTTTATGCACTTAAAAAAAACATGCTTTAAAGCTAATGGGAGAAAGCCAACATGACATATGCATGCTTTAAAAACTTTGTGTAATAATTTATGGGAGAAATGACACATGTACACATTTTTCCTTAAAGTGTTTGAGGTTTATGGATATTAAAATGAAGAACTTCTATTTAGATTTGTTACAGAGATTTAATGTAGGAGAATTTACTGGATAGGTCACCTTTGAGAAAAGATGAGATCTAGAGGCTACCTGGCCCTTTACAGACTCAACCTTTAGAGCTTGTAGAAGTTAACACTCAACAGACAGACTAAAATCCTATGGAATTTCAAAATTATATGAGAGTTCAACCACTTTAGTTTCAATTTTTAAGCCTTAAAGCTTGAGAGAAATGAAATTTACATGCTTTTCAAAATTATTTTATGCACTTACAAAAAACATGCTTTAAAGTTAATGGGAGAAGGCCAACATGACATGTAAATTATTTAAAAATTTTGCCTAAGAATTTATGGGAGAAATGATACGTGTACACAACTTGCCTTAATCTGGTTGATGTTTATGGATATGTAAATGATGAAATTCTATTTAGATCTATAACAAAGATTGACTATAGGGGCATTTAGTGGATATGTCACCTTTGAGAAAAGATGAGATCCGGAGGCTACCTGGCCCTTTACAGACTCTGCCTTTAGAACTTGTAGAAGTTAACACTTCCTGTCCCAATTATACCCTATGAAGGGTGTAGAGGACCCATGGAATCACTCACACTACTTTACATAGACATAAGGGTGTATAGGAATGCATGTGTTTTACAATGAATATTTTTCAATTTATTAAAAAACTATTTAAAACAATTAAGATATATAAGGTTAAAACCCATGTTTTGTATCAAATGACTTTTGGTTTCAATGGGAAACATTTATGGCTAATTTGTGTTTTTTATCGAAATGTGATACATCCCATTAAAATGGGAGACATATCGAAATGATTCCTATGGTGTAATAAAATAGTTCTAGTTTCAAGTAGTTTAAAAATATAGATGCATAAATTCTATGAGCACAGTTTCGAGATATAAAAGTCCAAAATGTAAGAGTTGTTTGTGAACAAATATCAGTGGATCTCTATTGATATATATTCTTCATTAAAAGGGTTTTTTCTAGAAGGATGTCAACTAAGTTGGAAAGAAGGGAAAGTATCACAATTATATGTTAATGTGCATGTGTTTTACATTAAATATTTTTCATTTTATTAAAAATCTATTTGAAACAATTAAACTATATAAGGATAAAACCTATGTTTTGTATCAAATCACTTTTGGTTTCAATGGGAAAATTTTATGGCTAATGTGTTTTTTGCGAAATGTGATACACCCCATTAAAATGGGAGATATATCGAAATGATTCCTATGGTGTAGTAAAATAGTTCGAAGTAGTTTAAAAATATAGATGCATAAATTCATTGAGCATAGTTTTGAGATATAAAAGTCCTAATTGGAATAGTTGTTTGTGAACAAATATTAGTTGATCGCTATGGATATATCTACTTCATTAAAACGGATTTTTCTAAAAGGATTTCCACTAATTTTGGAAGAAGGGAAAGTATCACAATTATATGTTAATGCATGTGTTTTACATTGAATATTTTTCATTTTAAATTAAGAATCTATTCGAAACAATTACCTATATAAGGTTAAAACCTATGTTTTGTATCAAATCACTTTTGGTTTCAATGGGAAACTTTTATGTCTATTGTGTTTTTTTTTGAAATGTGATACACCCAATTAAAATGGGAGACATATCGAAATGATTCCTATGGTGAAATAAAATAGTTATAGTTTCAAGTAGTCTAAAAATATAGATGCATAAATTCAATGACCATAGTTTTCAGATATAAAAGTCCAAAATGGAAGAGTTGTTTGTGAAAAAATATCAGTGGATCACTATGGATATATCTTCTTCATTAAAAGGGATTATTCTAGAAGAATGTCCACTAAGTTGGAAAGAAGGGAAAGTATGACAATTATATGTTAATGTGCATGTGTTTTACATTGAATATTTTTAATTTTATTAAAAATCTATTTCAAAAAAGTACACTATATAAGGTTAAAACCTATGTTTTGTATCAAATCACTTTTGGTTTCATTGGGAAAATTTTATGGCTAATGTGTTTTTCTTGAAATGTGATACACCCCATTACAATTGGAGAGATATCGAAATGATTACTATGGTGTAATAAAATAGTTTTTGTTGGGTTTGTCTTATATTCTTTCCACGACTAGTCACACGTGGGGGGGTAACAAGAAAGGCAATAGCCCCCCCTGTAGCCCCCTCTATCGGGGTCTGGTGTTGTGCCCCAGGAAAAAAATTTGGTCCTTATTTTCTGGTGGGCGGACCCGCCGATGGTTTTGGGGCATGATGGTTTTCGGCCCCCGGTATTCTGTAGATATGGTCAAGGGAACTATGGTTATGTTCTAATCTAGGGTTAATGGATTGGGGTTTATGTATGCTTCAACATGTATATATATGTGTTGTAACACTGAAATGAATATAATGAAAAATCAAACTGGTCGTCCCAATTTGGGATCCAGGGGAAAATCTCTGTGTTTTTTTGTCTTATGTTTTATGCTCTCGCTATTGTTTATTTTCTATTTTAAGATTCATTTGCAAATAATTTTTGTACAGGGTTGAAACCTACAGTTTCAAGTAGTTTAAAAATATAGATGCATAAATTCAATGAGCATAGTTTTGAGATATAAAATTTCAAAAAGGAAGAGTTGTTTGTGAAGAAATATCAGTAGATCGCTATGGATATATCTGCTTAATTAAAAGGGATTTTTCTAGAAGGATGTCCACGAAATTGGAAAGAAGGGAAAGTATCATGATTATATGTTAATGTCCATGTGTTTTACATTGAATATTTTTCATTTTACTAAAACACTATTTGAAACAATTAAACTATATAAGGTTAAAACCTATGTTTTGTATCAAATCACTTTTGGTTTCAACGGGAAATTTTTATGGCTATTGTGTTTTTTTTCTAAATGTGATACACCCCATTAAAATGGGAGACATATCGAAATGATTCCTATGATGAAATAAAATAGTTATAGTTTGAAGTAGTTTACAAATATAGATGCATAAATTCAATGAGCATAGTTTTGAGATACAAAAGTCCAAAATGGAAGAGTTGTTTGTGAACAAATATCAGTGGATCACATGGATATATCTGCTTCATTAAAAGGGATTTTTGTAGAAGGATGTCCACTAAGTTTGAAAGAAAGGAAAGTATCACAATTATATGTTGATGGGAATGTGTTCAGAATTGAGTATTTTTCATTTTATTAAAAATCTATTTGAAGAAATTAAACTATACAAGGTTAAAGCCTATGTTTTGTATCAAATCACTTTTGGTTTCAATGGGAAACTTTTATGGCTAATGTGTTTTTCTCGAAATGTGATACACCCCATTAAAATGGGAGATATATCGAAATGATTCCGATGGTGTATCAAAATATATTCAAGTAGTTTAAAAATATAGATTCATAAATTCAATGAGCATAGTTTTGAGATATAAAATTCCAAAATGGAATATTTTTTTGTGAAAAAATATCAGTCGATCACAATGGATATATCTTCTTCATTAAAAGGGTTTTTTCTAGAAGAATGTCCACTAAGTTGGAAGGAAGGGAAATATCAGAATTATTACATACATCATTTACTGGATATGTCACCTTTGATGAAAGATGAGATCAAGAGGCTACCTGGCCCTTTACAGACTCGGCCTTTAGAACTTGTAGAAGTTAACCCTCAACGCACAGACTAAAATCCTATGGAAGCTCAAAATACTATGAGATTACAGCCACTTTAGGTTCAATTTTTAGGCCTTAAAGCTTGCGAGAAATGACGTTTACATCGTTTCCAAAATTATTTTATGCCCTTACAAAAAACATGCTTTAAAGTTAATAAGAGAAAGCCAACATGACATGTATGCTTTAAAAACTTTGGTGAGTTCGCGACATATATTATGTATATAATTTAATTATAATAATGAATAACGAACACAAAAAACTGAGAGGAAGAAAAATTTTAAGGTCGGAAATTTATTTTAAAGTTTAGAAACTAACAATTTTGTATAGTCTTTATTTAAAAAATTTCAAATTTTAAGGTAAAAATAATTTATACTATTTAGGCTAATAATTTTTAGAAGAAATGGAAACTAACAATTTGTTTTTTTTGGAAAAAACATAGAAAATAAGGTTAATCACATATTGATTCCATTCCATTTATTTTACTGAAATATATGGGTTGTTTTTTTTTTTGTTTTAAAAGAAGAAAAAAAAGAGGTTAAGATTCTACCAAACCCTTCCTATATTTGAGAGGGTAAATCCTAGAATTGATATTCTAGGAAGTAAATTCCAAAGTATTGTGCAGGACTTCAACTCGAGTCCTAGAATGTCAACTTACACAGTTTGCCTTAAAGTGGTTGAGCTTAATGGATATTAAAATGAAGAACTTATATTTAGATCTGTTAAAGAGATTGACTATTGGGGCATTTATTGGATATGTCACCTTTGAGAAAAGATGAGATCCAGAGGCTACCTGTCCCTTTACAGACCCTACCTTTAGAACTTGTAGAAGTTAACCCTCAACAAATAGACTAAAATCCTATGGAAGTTGAAAATCCTACGAGAGTTCAGCCACTTTAGGTTCAATTGCTAGGCCTTAAATTTTGAGAAAGATTAAATTTACATGGTTTCCAAAATTATTTTATACACTTACAAAAAACATGCTTTAAAGGTAATGGAAGAAAGCCAACATGACATGTATGCTTTAAAAACTTTTCCTAAGAATTTATGGGGAAAATTTCACATGTACATAGTTTTCCTTAAATTGGTTGAGGTTAATGGATATTAAAATGAAGAACTTCTATTTAGATTTGTTACAAAAATTGACTGTAGGGGCATTTCCTAGATATGTCACCTTTGATAAAAGATGAAATCCAGAGGCTACCTGGCACTTTACAGACTCTGCCTTTAGAACTTGTAGAACTTAACCCTCAACAGACAGACTAAAATCCTATGGAAGTTCAAAATCCTATGACAGTTCAGCCACTTTAGGTTCAATTTTTAGGCCTTAAAGCTTGAGAGAAATGGCATTTACATGGTTTGCAAAATTATTTAATGCACTTACAAAAACCATGCTTTAAAGTTAATGGGAGAAACCCAACATGACATGTATGCTTTAAAAACATTTGCTAATAATTTATGGGAGAAATGACACATGCACACAGTTTGTCTTAAAGTGGTTGTGTTTCATGGATATTAAAATGAAGAACTTCTATTTAGATCTATTCCAAAGATTGACTGTAGGGTCATTTACTAATATAGACGCATAAATTCAATTAGCAGAGTTCTGAGATATGTTAATGTGCATGTGTTTTACATTGAATATTTTTCATTTTATTGAGAATCTATTTGAAACGATTAACTATATAAGGTTAAAAGCTAGATGTTTTGTATCAAATTACATTTTGTTACAAAGGGAAACTTTTATGGCTAATGTGTTTTTCTCCAAATGTGATAGACCCCATTAAAATGGGATATATCTAAATGAGATTCATTATATTTGTTGCACGTAAATGTTGTTTTTTTTATTCAGGTAGTATCCTTAATGTTAAATTATCCATAGAATAAATTAATCTCTATACAGATGCAGAGGGTTATCAGATAGCGATGCAGTTGTTTGAAAGAGAAAACCAGTTAATTGACTTGTTATTTTAGAATTTATGGTATCCATTCTTCTACTATAAATCTCTTTATCTATAAGTTATGTTACATAGTCATCTAATGGTTTCACCACAAACCATTCTATAGGACTTGTGACTTTGATAAGGGAAAATATACCTTGGCGAGTTTGCGACATATATTATGTATATAATTTAATTATAATAATGAATAACGAACACAAAAAACTGAGAGCAAGAAAAATTTTAAGCTTGGAAATTTATTTTAAAGTTTATAAACTAATAATTTTGTAAAATCTCTATTTAAAAATTTATCAAATTTTAAGGTAAAAATAATTTATACTATTTAGGCTAATAATTTTTAGAAAAATGGAAATTAACAATTTTTTTTTTTTTGGAAAAAACATGGAAAATAAGGTTAATCAAATATAGATTTTATTCCATTTATTTTTTTGAGATATATGGGTTGTGTTTTGCTGTTTCAAAAGAAGAAAAATAAGAGGTTAAGATTCTAACCAACCCTTCATATATTCGACTCAAGTAAAGTTTCTATCTATTGAGTAGTTCTGGAGGTGAGTCAGGATGTTTCAACAATATGTCTACCTACAACTTAGTTGTTGTGTATAACAAGGAAGAGAGTTTATATATATATATATATATATATATATATATATTGGTGATGAGAATTTAATTTAAATATTGGACATTAGGATTGGAATGTCTCGTTAACTTAAATAAGGGAAATATAAGAAGTAAAACATCCTATAGATACATTTATTCACAACAGACACAATTTAAGTAACCAGAAATACATGTGGCTCATAGCTCATCTAAACTCGGTACCCATACAATATTACATATTAAATTGTAGCTATATTATGAAACATTTTGACTCCATACCCATAGTTCCAATTCTGGAAATATGTAATAAGTTACAACAAGTATACAACTACATGTTTAGACATCTAGAGTTTGAGGAAGAAAAATTCAAAAGAAAAGTACCACTAAAAGGAAACTGCAATTAATTTATACAACAAATAAAATAGAAGTCAATAAGGCATGATATAGTAGAACCGAGTAGATTCTCAACAGACTGGTTACTGGAACAGGTCAAGTGAACTTGTGTAAAATAAGGGAAATATAAGTAAAACATCCTATAGATACATTTATTCACAACAGACACAATTTAAGTAACCAGAAATACATGTGGCTCATAGTTCATCCGAAATCAATAACCTTACAATATTACATATTAAATTGTAACTATTCAATGAAATAGTCTGGCTGCATGGCCATAGTTACAATTCTAGAAATATGTAATAAGTTACAACGAGTATGTAGCTACATGTTTAGACATCTGGAGTTTGAGGAAGTAAAATTCAAAATAAAACTACCAGTAAAAGGAAACTACACTGAATTTATATAGCCACTAAAATAGAAGTCAAGAAGGCATGACATAGTAGAGCCGAGTAGATTCTCAACAGACTAATTATTGGAACAGGTCAAGTGAACTTGTATAAAATAAGAGAAATATAAGAAGTAAAACATCCTATAGATACATTAATTTACAAAAGACACAATTTAAGTAACCAGAAATACATGTGGCTCATATTTCATCTAAACTCAGTAACCATACAATATTACATATTAAATTGTAACTATTCAATGCAATAGTCTGGCTGCATAGCCGCCTTGCCTTAGTAGACTATATAAGTTTTAATCTCCTTTCTCCTATTCCTTGGTTTCCTTTCCTTAATGCATTTCAATCTCCTTCTAATGAAACTACTATTGAACCATACTAAATTAAGAAGAGTTACTACTCTTTTGAAATAAGACATAAAGCTAGACTAATAATTCAAGTATCTATCTTTCAAGTCAAAATACAAATATAATCATGTATATGTAACTAAATTCTCTTTGTAATGAACAAAGAAGGATTAACCAGAGTCACTCTGAGATTTTCCAGCACCAAATATACATTAAATATGATGCCATTCAAATTAGACAACCACTGATAAGGATGAATCTAGCATGGAGGGATATTGGAAAGGAAGAACGGGAAGAAATCGAGAATACTGTAAGCTACCTTCTTATCTTAAATAAATCCAGAAAAGGGCAGCTATGTGGGAAGAGTGCCTACTGGTAAAATGGGTTAAAGTTGAACATTTTCCCTACTGGGTCGAGAGAATCATGAATAGAGTCATGCCTTCGATTCATGGCACACTAGTTGTTGGTGGGTGTAGATCTAGACACTGATCAATTTACAAAATTGATGGGGACACTGATCCCCAAAGCAAAAACGGAGCACAACAAAGCTGACCACAGCACAAAACAGCAGTAACAAAGCACCATAGAGAATCGAAAAAGAAACAGGTGAAAGATATGTGAAACCTATAAAACTTCGCGAGTGGTATATACATAAAATATAAGTTCGACTGAACTATTTTAAAAGTTAGGCTGAATTAATAGTCCGACCGAACTAAAAGTTTGGTTGAACTTTCGTTGCCAGTTTTCCCATCTCCAGCCAAAATTATGTTTTCCCACGCCATCAATACACTGTCAATGTAAATGGCAGAACGAGTTCGGCCTAACTAATTTCGAAATTTCGGCAGAACTCTCTAATTTTTCGACCGAACTTCTCAAAAGTTCAGCCAAACTATTGAGGAAAAAATCTTTTCGCCACCGATTCTCACAAAAGTGTAACCCAACTTCCCATTTTCACCCCTTTTTCCCATTATTTTTTGCTTTGATAGATGGTGGCTTTAGGAAGAAAATTCATCAACAAGTGACTCTATGTTTCCTTCTAAAAACTTGTTGATCTCCTTTTGGTGTTTCATGTACAAAAACTCTCTTTCCTGTAGCATGATGGTACATGTGAGCTCAAAACTTGATGTTGCTCATCTGATGGCTCCTGATGCTCTCCTACTCTTGCTTCTCTTCAAAATTCTCACTGAAATGGTGAAAATGAGACAAATATTACCGTTATGGGATTTTTAACTAAATTTCGAATGTTGTGGTGCCTCGTACTTAACACGAGTTTTCCTCTTTGAGACCATTGGTGCCACTTCAGTTAATCATTAACGAGCCTTCTGCTCACTCTCTTCATACCCATCCACTCTCTCTTGAATTGATTTGAATTTTATAGGTGGCATTCACTTTCAATTTTCCTTCAGTTTCACTTTACAAAGGTGGCCAAGCTAAATTACCACCTTTTTTCGTTTTAAATTTCTAAAACTTGACATTCAACAATTTTGGTCATTATGGATGCATATCGAGAGATGAAGGGACATACCTGAGCTTACCTAGTGTTGGTGAGATGATGAAGGAGATGGTGGAAGGAGCTGGAACTTGTGGTGGCAGCCTTGGTATTTTCTTTGTTTTATCTTTATTTTCTAGTTGTTTTCCGACTAAGCAGTTTTTCCCGAGTGAGGTGCTTGTCTTTTATGAGTGAGTTGCTTAAATATTTATGTTTTTTTTCTTTAAGGTACTTCATGGAGGTCTTCAGGTGCCATGGTTGGTGTTCTTTCCCTCCTTGAGTCTGCTGGTGGTCTTCTGGAGTCATCCTCACCATATCTTTTCACCTTGATATTCCACACACATATTTGCTACAGGAAACTTTCCGATACCTATAGTAGTCTGTTTCTTGCCTCTTCTTGCTTCAATTTACTCAGAAAGAGAGGGATAACGGTTCATAGAGGATATGAATGGAGTCATGGAATGAATTGAGTGTAGGATATGCAAGTGAAGGGGTATCATGCCAAGTTTTTCAATGATCTAGCTACTAATGGTGCAACATAGGGTTTAGACAGTGAATCCTTAGGCATGGACTGAAATAAGGGTTTTTGAATGGTGGGTATAGGAAAAACATGAATTATCATGCTCTCCTCAATTTCAGAAATCCCTGAGAGAGCTTCTTCATCCATGAATTAGTTTCTTGTATCATTTATAGGAGTTTACTATAGTGCTACAAGAATCCTATAGCTACTGCATTGTCCTCTAGCAATTACAGTTTTGTAAGAAAAATGAATTTTTTTCCTATCTGAAGGGTGGAATGGATGAAGGGGTGTATTATGGAGTGGCTCATGGAGTGTGGAAGCAGAGGAGAAGAGAAAATGAAGAGAAACTGCTCCTATGGATCCCAAAGAACCATCTATAATCAATAACCTGTAAAAGAGAAAAACACATAAGTGCATAGGTATTTTTATTATTTTTCCTTTTATTTCTTTTATTTTTCTTTTTCTCCTTTTTTTCTGAAGGCAATTGGGCTACCTCCACAGAGTTTTTCAACCCACAGGCCTTCCTTATGTGTGTGAGAGAGGTTTTCACCCAACGATATTTTAGGCTCTCTTTTTTTTTCTTACTCCGAGATTGCCTCATGGAGGTTTTCAACCTTGGAGTTTGCCTAGGGCACCTTAGAAAGGTTTTCACCTACGAATATTTATTTTTTATTTTTTTAATCTTCTTTTCAAGGAGGGGAAGGCAATAGAATCTATTCTATATTTTCAAATTTCAGTGGACTAATCAGTAATAAAGAAGGCTTTTTCCCAGGTTCTTGTGTTAGATTGTTAGTGAAGTGCATCTATCATTTTTTATGTATTTACTTTATTTTTTTACCGTGCTTATATATGTACTAATCTAAATTATTCAATAGAAAATTAAAGAAAATAATTTGTTTTAATGCACACTCTATTTTTGGCTTTCAATAATTTAAATGTTTTTAACTGAAATTAAGTAACTGAATTCTTAATTTCTCTTTACCTAATGGAAATCCCTTCACCTCTTCTCATTCAATTCATTTGAACCTATATAATCCAATTAGTTTCATTACATTTACCTGTGAAATCACATTATAAAAGATGAATCATATCCATGTTCTAAGTTATAGACTCCATAGCCCAATGGTAATTTAAACATTAATCGACCAAAAAAACATAGAATTTTAATAACTAGCCTAATATCCTAAATCAAGCAAGTCCATATCTTATAGAGACCCTGCCCTTCGAAGCTGGAAGGGATAGATCCCAACTTCCAAAGTGGTTTTATTGTTATCTGTGTAATTTCTGTTGCAACCTCAGAAATTCAAAAGTGTTAACAATAACTATAATATTGAATAATTTCCACGGTGGATAAGGTAAAATAATGTACTAGATAATTCAATACATGTCGATGAAGGTAATTATTAATGCAAACTTTATATATTTTTCTAATTAGCTCACAAGTTTACTTTCTGGGTGAATATTGAAAACAATGAGGGTGGTGTAGTTAAGGAAAAACTATATAAAAATAAAATGTACATATATATAGTAACATGTAATAGGAAACTAGCCTAGGTTAGTTACCATAGGGAACTCGTAGAAAAGTTTAATGTCACGGGGGCATCATGGTCCATGAAAAACCATAAAATTTCTGTTCATATTGGGATATATATATTGAGGAAAAAAGGAAATAATATATTGATTATATAATAGGGGGTAAAGGGTTTTTACATTGGAAGGCATTAAAAAATGAGCTCAAATTTAATGAAAAAATATAAAGAGGTATAAAAAAAGTTAATGAAAATATTGGCACCTGTAATATCTAGTCAAATTAGGGGTATTTAAAATCGATAAGGTGTATTTAGTTCATATTGTTAGGGGGTTAAATAATTTGATTTTTAGGGGTATTTTCCAATGTGTAATGAAATTAAGAGTATTTTTTCATATGCCACCAACACATGTGATATATCAGAGGTACATTGAGTGAAGCCCACATCTTTAATGACCATACACTCTATTGGATAACAATCTTGGAATCTAATTGCTTCCTTAATGATGCAATGTCTGCAATTTTTATTTTAACAATTTCTTCAAAAACCTTTACATATTTAGGATCATATCCCAGTTTATCACTAAATCCTCCAAATCATTAATTTTTGTTTCTTTAGAAAAAGAGGATATCTTCTCAATTTTTAATTAGGACTGGATGTTGTTGATTTAAGCTCGCAATTTGGAAGTTGTCGTTGCAGTGTTTTTCAAAGCTGAATATAGCATCTCACCTGTTTTTTTCTGTATGTAAATTTGATGAATGGGATGAATCTAATAAGCATCGAAGGAAAATATAGAATTATTTTCGTCATCTACAGTTTTGGAAAAAAGGAAATACTACTTGGAGTAAAGTAATATGCATCTTTATTTTCTCTGTGTCAAAGGCAAGAGAATACTATGTTGTGATTTTTCTATTTGTTTCCAAAATTGGGAATAGGTGGTAGCCTTAAGCATCTAATTTTTCTTCTTAATAAATTTTTACCTGGAAAATATTTTTGGTTCAGCCTGGTCGTCAAGCGATTCTATTGTCTGAGATGTGTCTAGAGGATCTTGGGAAACCAAGGAGGATGGAAATCCTTTAAAATGTCTTTAGTTCTTGGGAAAAAAAAACAAAAGATCCTATTGGAACTATAGTAGAATCTACATCATCTTCATGTATAAAATTTGATTTTGGATGGGTATTCTTCTTCTTCTTATAGATTTGGAATTCTTTCAGTCCAATCTCTATGACTGAAGGGGAAACATCTTGCCTTAGCATTTTGGCCTATTTATATTTTTGTTTTTGAATCTGTGAAATCGTTGTAGATATTACTTGCTCTTCTACTTCATGTAAAGTATTCTCCTCCAATTGATCTTGATTCATAAAATTTTCTATATCAGGCCTTGGAGTGTGAGTATGAGTATTCTTCTATTCTACATTGAGTTTTGAAATGATGCCAAAGGGGTAATTTGCTTTAGGAGAAATGAGCTTCCTTTCCTCTTGCTCTGGTGTTGCAAATAAACAACCCAACGTGTGTTTTGATTTTAAATTGGAACTTCTTCTTTGCTGGAATAAAATACAGATCATCCATATTAATCATATACTTTAATGAAAAGATACTCATAGGGACAAACTTAGGTAAATTGCATGGAGGAAGTTCACATCCATACACTCTGATTTCAATATATTTTTGGTATAGTTACTAGTCACGTGTCTTAGTGTGCTCACTAAGATGCAAAAATAACTTGTCCTTGAATAATCACTAGATTTCCTCCCAATCAACTTATTTTCCTTCCAAGTTATGATTTTTTTGAACTTCTTCCCACAACAAGGATAATTTCCCTTGCAACTAATAAGTTGCTAATTTGGTTTTGACTTAATGGTATAATCATAAAGAAGAAAAATTTGATTTATGTTAAGTAACGAGACTTTTTTTGCTTCCTCATGTTCCCCATCATATGTTGAAGGTATGATTTTTCTAAATTCCCCAGGTAATTCCACATTCAATTTCCTTTTAGGCTTAGTTTGAATTCTAGACGAGTTATACTCCTCTTCTACAATGTTTCCCTTTTACACTTTCCACTTCCTAATATATTTCCCTTCATGTAGAGGTTTCTTCCTTATTTTTACCTTCTTTTATTTCCTCCACAATTTTGGAATTTGATTTATCTTTCAAATTCTAAATTGTATGCTCTTTCTCTCCACTAACGTTTAGTAATAATTAATTATTAACATAGAGATTTAATATTTGAGCTAGCATATTTTCATCATGTTTAAGAGTTCTCTAGTAAGGACTTGAGATTGTTGGCCTAGATGTACCTAAATCTCGCCTTCGCCAATGTGGCTACGATGATGAGGTTTTTCCATGATTCCTTACTTTTATTTGACCTTCCTCTATATTAATTGTGCAATATCAACAAATTCTCATTGTTAGATAAATTATGGAAAACATGGTTGGCAAAAGGACTCAGTTTTGAATTTGGAATTTGATACCACATGTAACATACCTCCTGAAACAAAACTTTCATTCTTCCATGATAACGAAAAAGGAACATAATTTTTTTCTTAGAAAGATTTATTTACAACGAAGGATATCTTGCAGAAATATAAAGAAATTATGTTTTGGAATGTGTAATTACTATGGAGATTTTAACAATTAGTCTCTTTGACTTAGAAATCACCAATCTCAGCAGTTATGATTAAATGCATAAGCATCAGGCTAAATCATTCTCATGAACATATATGATCAACATAAAAAACATACACATAGAATTAACATTGAAAGCCAAATGGAAAAAGCACAAGTTGTTTGTTATTGTTTTGTGATAACCCACTCAAAGAAAGCCTCAAGCACCCTCAAAGAATTATCAAGCCACTAGTTGCGAAGAGGTACCAACCTCTTATAAATGCAGACTACTACCTGCTTCAACCAAGTATAAAAGCCTAATCCGTTGTCCCACACAACTCCTTCCTCTCTACACCGCAATACTTTTTTACACACCACACTTGACTACACCATTATCTTTGCCATCGGCCCTCAATTCTTCGTTATAATTCTTACCTATAGGCCACCGTATACCTTACGCACACACTCAATCTCTTACCACAATTCAAACTCTTTACACAACATAAAATAATGTTTTCTCCCCCACAATGACTGAGTGTTTTTCGACCTTTTTGTTCACCATCAACATACTAAATGATCCACAATGTCGGCTCATTAACTACCACATTCAACACACAAAATGACTGTCTGGTATTCAATTATGAACATGTGTAAATTTACTCAACCAGTTCACGCGAGTATAGTCTCGATTGTCGCTTTGTAACGCGAGTATAGTTTCCATTGTCGCTTTGTAAGGATTATCTTGGTTTATTAGCATGCTATTAGAGATATGTAATGATCATCATGGATCTCTTTGATGTAGATACAGTGCCATTAATTTTCGAGCTTTCACGGTCCTCGTTTCCTTGCATCCGAAATCTCTGCCGACATCATTGATTCCAGCATACAATTTTATCATACAATTTTATCAGAGGTTCTACCAACTCTAATGACCTTTCAATTGCAGCATAGTTGTTAAATATAGAGGATCATTATCCACACTTCTAGCCTGCTGAACCATTTTACCATATGACCTTTTGCGGTAAGCTCACAAGTCTTCTTTGATTTCACGTGACGCTTTTCCACAAAATCCCCATAAGATGTTGTATCCGACACGGAAGTCCTTGGTAATATAATATCCAAAAGAGTCACATAACAAAGACCTGGGCATACCTTCCAATACAGGTCATAAGGTTAAGAGGTGGTGAGTCATCCTGTTCCATTTACTATGCATTAGTTTTTACCTACAAACCTTAGACTATAATTGGAGGCCCAACTGGGTCCATTTCCAATGTTTTGCCTTGTTTTATTCATTCGACATCGAAAACCATGTAAATGGAAACAAATCACAAATGAACCCTGGCACAAACTTCAAGGTCCTGCCACATCATGCTGACGGCATATTCCACAATGGACGCCACCTGTGCTCCACGTACCGCTTTTTCTACTTGTTTTTGTGCACAGGCTCTCACATAAATTAGAGGTCGGAGTCGGTCCTATGATCTCTCGCTTACCCTCCGAACTTTACCGACTAGACGGTGGACCTGACTAGGAGCTAGTCCTACAAAAGTCATTGTTTGGGGAGGCTTTCCCTTTTGAACATCTGCTGCAAGACGTAATATACGACTGGTCAAAATTTCCTAAGTCACAACCTCGCTCCAAAAATGTCCTAAGTCTCGAGTCAAATCAATTTTGAACGCTGTAGTCTAACTACACTGTTTTTTTGCTTTGAAAATCATGGAAATTGTGGTAAGATTTTAAGAAAATCACGCACGGATTTTTGTAAATCCACATTATAACGGTCAAACTTTAATATTCTGAGTGCTCTAAAGGTCTTTGATGGTGCTGAATCCATTTTCACCATCAAAATCATGATTCAAACATTGTTATTGTAAGATTTCTTAAATTTTTTTGACCAAGAATCCAACCACTTTTAGTCGTTCGGGCAATTCCTCCGTCTCGTTAGACAATTCCATTTTGAACAAAACAAAAGTGAGATGCAAGACCTTGAGCCATTGAACCGTGCTTGTTGACCTTCAATCTGTAAACATTGATGGGCCATAACTGCGGGGCGAACTTATTTTCGAGGCCATTGGCCCATAAATGCATGGGGTAGGAAATGCTCACCATATTAAAGCAAGTACATAACTTTGCGGTGGGCATTTCCTACCTTGACGCATTTATAAGCCAATGGACTAGAAAACAAGCTTCGCCTAACTCATGATATTTTTCTATGCATACCATTGGAAAGTTATTTCAAAACGCTATCCATGTATTCATTTCTAGATACATATGAGCTAGTATCTTAATGCAAAAATTCTCTCAAATAAGCCATTTACCCCATTGTAACTATACTATTTTATAGTTTCTTTGCATATCCCGCTACTATTATGGTTATCTACTAAAAAGTGGAGTAACCATAAGACTTCCCTGAGATGAACAAGCCATGCATCTATTATATTTTCTTATTTAACATTTGTACTTGTCTGGTTGACATAAATTCCATGCACATGATCCCAGTTGCCATCCTAACATCGCCAACAATACAACACCTGTCTCAGGCAAAGTCTAGAGAATGCTAATCATTTATATGCATTATCCCTTCTAATTACATTTGAAATAAGTCTACACATTTAGTTGTATTCCCCACCTTTACATTTTTATCTAATGTCAACATATTACAATGACTTTCAAGTCACACCCTTGCCTAGGGAATTTACTAAATTTGTATATTAAGAATTATATATATAGTTTGCCAAGGTGATGGCTTAACCTTTGGCTATGATTTTTTCGACAGAGAATTCCCTTCTTGCCAATAATTAATATATATATATATATATATATATGATGGGCACTCATCGCATACAACTATTTATAGCTTCTCGTATGAGGGTTATAAGTTTATTCATCAAATTAGTAGTTGAAGTCATAAACACATACATTATTATATCATTTCGCTTGCAACATAACTATATAATATCAAGGTTTCATGCATCACATGGTTATTCTTGGAAAAGGTGGTCGCTTAACGTTTGGCTATGATATTTTCGACAAGGAGAATATTATAAATTCCCTTGTTCTCAATAAAATATATGTACATTATGGTTACTCATCATATATATATATATATATATACTATGGTCACTCATCACATACAAATATTTATAAACACATACAATATTATATCATTTCCCTTGCAACATAACTATATAATATCAAGGTTTCATGCCATCACATGGTTATTCTTGGCAAACGTGATTGCTTAACGTTTGGCTATGATTTTTTCGACAAGAAGAATATTATAAATTCTCTTATTCTCAATAAAATATATGTACACGATGGTTACCCATCATCATATATATATATATATATTATGGTCACTCATCACATACAACTATTTATAGCTAATACTGTGAGGGTTCTTCGAGACTCAAAATTCTTCTGCTCTAATTATAAGTTTATTCATCGAACAATACCTTCACAACACATTTGGTATATTAAGTACCTGATACCTAAAGTCTCTAAACCTCATAGTTGTAATGCATTGTGTATTTCAAATGTTGCATTAGAATGGAAATATTTTCATTGAATGTTGAGCTTGTGATGTCTCCAAATATTGACATTACACACCAACAAATCTTTTATCGATGGCTATGAGTGTCTACGGTTAGTTTTGGTGTAACGACCCTCACCCTCGCTATCACACCAGTCTCATTTTCTCCAAAACGCTAGTTCCCTTGGCACCATCTTGAACTCATTTTTCACCTACGAAATTTGTCTCTTTCATTTTTCTTTAGCTTGCCAAGATATCAAGGCTTCAGTTACAATCTTCTAATGGTGACCACGTGACCACGTAGGTAAAGACTCCCCAGGTTAGGGTTTCATCACTTGTCTCGGCTGTAATTTACAAAGTATCTTATTGATAGCAATTTTCATTTTTGAAAATGATGTTTTTCATTTCAAACGAATATATTGCTTATGTTTTTGTTTTGGGAATATTTTTCCAGAGTATTCTTCCCCTAGCTAATTGCATTGGTCAAAAACTACTTTAGTGGGTAGGTTCCCTGGTTTTATGGTTTTCATGCGGTGCAAGTACTAATTACCACCATATCAATTCTAGGTAATGACTTCCTTTGTTCAGCCTATGCCATCTCTTCTTCTAGCTTCTACATTCTTAAAATTTCTTGCTAGTTTTCTTAACTTATTGTTAAAAAATTAAATATTACAGAGCAATGCAACACATAAAATATGTGGAAAATACAAGCACACAAAACACATAAAAACCAGAGAGACATAGATATACGTGGTTCACCCAATTTGGGCTATGTCCAGCTCGAACAACCAGTCATTCCTTTCTATTATCCAACAAAAATGAAGAGACAAAACCTATAGCAGATCTGCTGTAATATCTTCTATTCTCTCTCATATTCTCCTTATTTGTTTCCCACTCAGAGAATACACATACAATACACAGCCGCAATACAATACCCTCGTAAAAGTGAAGGGTTTCCTTCTAGGGCAAAAAACCCTAAACTAAACATAACTTCTACCGTCAGATCGTCCGCCTAATGAATGACCCAGATTGACTAGAAATTACTATACTTTTACAAGGCAATTTTACATCTATTTTTGGCTTCAAGGGCGTTGCCCCTGAAACCCCCACCGGGGAACCGCTGGCCCCCGGACCCCACGAGGGGGAAAATTCCCCTCCACACCTCCCCGCGTGCAAGGGTGTACAATTTTCTTGGGGTATACATCCATCTAAAGCAAGGATCTCTGAATTTGGAAGAAAATCAGGCTCCACACCCAACAATCTCCCACTTGGAGATTGGTTGTAGCAACTCCACCGCTACTTCATTTGTTGGACAATGACTCCTATTTGGACCTGGATGTTCCTCATCTTCATCATTATCCTTGAAGACCAATTGAAACTGAGCCCATTTTTAGTTTCTCCCTGGTTACAACTTTTGTTAGCATATCTGCAGAATTCTTGCTAGTGTGTATCTTTTCCAACTTCAACTCTCCATCTTCCAATACTGACCATATGAAATGGTACTTGAGATGTATGTGTTTAGTCCTAGAATAAAATGCTGAGTTCTTTGCAAGATGAATGGCACTTTGGCTATCACTGTATAATGTGCCCATATCATGCTTCTTACCAAATTCACCCATAAGCCTTTGTAACCAAATCATTTCTTTACTAGCCTCTGTAGCAGCAACATACTCTGCTTCTGTTGTTGAAAGTGCAACAACACTTTGGATTTTTGAAACCCAACTGACAGTTATTCCACCTACAGTAAATACATATCCTGTAGTGCTCCTCCTATTATCTCTGTCACCTGCCATATCTGCATCAACATATCCCTGTAGATCAATGTTTGAACCACCAAAGCATAATGCTTGATTTGTGGTACCTATCAAATATGAAGTCCATTTGCGCCTCACATCTATCAATGTTCTTTTCCTGGATTATTCATACGCACCTTCCATTGCATGTGCAATATCAAGCCTTGTGCAGACCATTGCATACATTAAGCTTCCAACTACTGATGCACATGGAACTTTAGACATATAATCCATGTCTTCTTGGGTCTTTGGGCACATCTCCTTATTAAGTTTGAAATGGCTAGCAAAAGGTGTACTAACAGGTTTTGCATTGTGCATATTATATCTTTTCAACACCTTTTCTATGTACTCATTCTGAGACAGTGTTAATTTACGATTTTTCCTATCTATAGTTATCCTCATACTAAGGATTTGTTTTGCAGCTCCAAAATCCTTCATTGCAAATGAATTTGCCAATTTTCTTTTGAGCACATTTATTTCTTACATGTTAGATCCTGCAACAAGCATGTCATCTACATACAATAACAATATAATATAGCTACAATCATTTTTCCTTTTTAGATAAACGCAATGATCAGAGTGACATCTAGTATAACCTTGTTCAGACATAAACTTGTCAAATTTTAGATACCACTGC
This sequence comes from Pinus albicaulis, assembly GCA_034641835.2. Lineage (NCBI taxonomy): Eukaryota > Viridiplantae > Streptophyta > Pinopsida > Pinales > Pinaceae > Pinus > Pinus albicaulis. The sequence goes on along the minus strand of CM076583.1, from coordinate 893,362,156 downwards.
CTTGGAACCTGTTTTAACCCATACAAGCTCTTCTTTAACCTGCACACCAATTCTTCTTTCCCTTTGACCTCATATCCTTCTGGTTGCTGCATGTATATCTCTTCCTCCAAAATCCATGGAGAAATGTTGTCTTTACATCTAATTGTTCAAGATGTAAATCTTTCGATGCTACAAGACTTAAGATAGTTCTGATTGAAGTCATCTTAATAATAGGAGAAAATATTTCATCAAAATCAATACCTTTCTTCTGTGCAAACCCTTTCACCACAAGTCTAGCTTTGTACCTATATTTTCCTCCATCTTCTTCCTTCAGCCTATAAACCCATTTATTCTACAATGTATTTTTACCTGCAGGCAACCTGACTAAGTCCCAAGTCTGATTATGCATTAAGGAGTCCATCTCTTCTTCCATGGCTAGCTCTCACTTCTTCCTGCTTTCAACGTGCATTGCTTCTTCATAACATTCAGGTTCACCAGAATCAGTCAACAATAAATAATATAATGAAGGAGAGTATCGTTCAGGGGGTCTACTTATCCTGGTAGATCTTCTAACACCACTTTGAGGTGTTTGAGGTGCCTGTTGCTGTTGTGGTGGTTGCTGCTGCTGTGGTTGTTGATTATTATTATTTTCAGGCACCTTTACTTTTTCAGTTATCTCATCAAGAACTGCGTATTCCTTGCTTTCTTTTTCCTGTTTCTTTTCCTGCAACTGATTCTTATACAAGACCTTTTCATTGAATATTACATCTCTGCTCCTAATGATTTTGTGATTTTCATAATCATATAAGCGATAACCAAAATCATTAGCACCATATCCAATAAGGGTACATTTCTTTGATTTTGCCTCAAACTTTGTTCTATTTTCTTTATTAATATGGACAAAGGCCTCACAACCAAATGGCTTTAAAAAAGAGTAGTTTTCCTTTTTACATATCCATGCTTCCTCTGGAATCCCACCATCCAAAGAAATTGAAGGCCCTCTATTTATTAGATAAACAATAGTATCTACAGCATCTACCCAACACTATAAAAGCAATCCTGCATGCAATCTCATGCACCTTCCACGCTCCATGATTGTTTTGTTCATCCTTACTGACACACCATTTTCTTCTGATGTTCTTGGAACTGCCTTCTCTCTACGAATTCCATGCTCTGAACAGTACCTATCAAACTCTTTGTTGCAATATTCACGTCCATTGTCTGATCTGAGACACTTTAACTTCTTTTCTGTCTCAATCTCAACCAAAGCTTTCCATTTCTTGAAAGTATCAAATACATCAGATTTATTTTGAATACAATAAATCCAAGTTTTTCTAGTTTCATCCTCAATAAATGTAACATAATAGCAAGAGCCACCGAGAGATGATACATGAGTAGGTCCCCATACATATATATGCACAAGCTCCAATTTTTTACTCTTATTTTCTTTCCCATCTTTGAGAAATCTGACTCTCTTTTTTTTTCCATAAATGAAATTCTCACAAAAATCCAAATCAACATTCTTCAAACCTGGCAACAAATTTCTTGAGTGAAGAATCTTCATCCCCTTCTCACTCATATGTCTGAGCCTATGATGCCATAGTGCTACATCTTCTCCTTTGGAAATTAAAGCATTATCAGAGTTAGAAATACCATTACATAAATACAATGTACCAACCTTTTCTCTCTTTTCTATTACCAGGGCTCCTTTGGTGACCTTCCAAGCTTTATCTGTGAAAGTTGTCACACAACCTACACTGCCTAATTGCCCTATTGAAATTAGATTTTTCTTTAGATCTGGAACATGCCTTACCTCCTTTAGTAGCCATTGGCTTCCATTTTGCTGTTTTACAAGAACCTTACCCATTCCAACAATTTTACAGGGTTTATCATCACCCAAACAAACTTGTCCAAAATCTTCTGGAACATAGTCATGAAAATATTTATTATCAGGTGTGGCATGGAATGAAGCCCCTGAATCTACAACCCAAGAATCAGTAACACTTTCGAAAGAAAGAATCAAAACATCTTGTAACACATCACCTGTCACATTTGCTTCATGATTATTTTCTTGTTGTGCATCTCCTTCTTTTCCCTTCTGAGATCTACAGTCTTTCTTTAGGTGTCCTTTCTTTCCACATTTCCAGCACACTATCCCCGATATGGACTTGGATCTGCCTTTCCTTGACTTACTACGATATCCCGAGCTCTTTCCTCTTTCCATTCTTCTTCCCCTAGACTTTTCACTCAAAGCATTACCCAATGTCTCACTGGAGCTTTTACATCACATTTCCTTGCTAAGGATAGCACCGACAACATCATCAAACTTTAAAGTACTAGATCCAGAGATAGAGTTACTAAGGGCCATTACTAAACCATTCCAACTCTCTGGCAATGAGCACAAGAATAACATAGCTCTAACTTCATCATCAAATTTTACCCGTACAGAACTTAACTGACTGATAACTGTATTAAAGTCATTTAAATGGTCTGCAGCAGATCCACCTTCCAACATCTTCATATTAAATAGTCGTTTCATAAGAAATACATTGTTTGAGGCCGAGTGTTTTTCATATAATTTCACCAACATTTGCATCAAACCTTCTGTTGTTGTTTCCTTCGAAATATTGAAGGCGAATGACGCTGCAAGGCACAACCGTACTGTTCCGAGCACCTTTCTATCGAGAATGTTCCATTCCGCATCTATCAATGGTAGGTACAGATCTTTCTGATATAGATAATCTTCCATCTTCATCTTCCACAGCGGGAAGTTTTGTCCGTTAAATTTCTCAACCCTAAACTTAGCATCTTCCACCATTTCTCCCAATCGAACCAGGAACCCTTCTTTCCTGCGAGTTTATAAGCCAAATATACCTTTGGCTCTAATACCAGTTGTTAGAAAATAAAATATTACAGAGAAATGCAACACATAAGATATGCGGAAAATACAAGCACACAAAACACATGAAAACCAGAGAGACACAAATATACGTGTTTCACCTAGTTTGGGCTACGTCCACCCTGAACAGTCAGTCCTTCCTTTCTATTATCCAACAAAAATGAAGAGACAAAACCTACAGCAGATCCACTGTAATATCTTTTGTTCTCTCTCACAGTCTCCCTATCTATTTCCCACTCAGAGAATACACATACAATGTGCAACCGCAATACAATACCCTCATAAAAGCGAGGGGTTGTCTTCTAGGGAAAAAAACCCTAAACTAAACATAACTTCTACCGTCAGATCATCTGCCTAATGAACAGCCTAGATTGACCAGAAATTATTATACTTTTACAAGGCAATTTTACATCTATTTTTGGCTTCGGAAGCGCTGCCCCCGAAACCCCCGCCGGGGGGTCGGTGCCCCCCGGACCCCGCGGGGGGGGGACAAGTCCCCCCCGCACCCCCCCGCATGCAAGGTTGTACAATTTTCCTGGGGTATACATCCAGCTAAAAGAAGGATCTTTGAATTTGGAAGAAAATTAGGCTCCACACCCAACACTTATTAGGGTCTCCTGAGAGAAAGAATATTACATGTACCCTTTGCAGGTAAGGTAATTTTTCTGTTCAATTTCGTTTACCTATTATTTTAAAACTATGTCAATATTTGTATCATATTTCTTCTACATCTATGCCAAATTTCTATGATTTTTACATTATCCTAGACATTGTAGGATTGTCACCTTTCCCTTGGGACGCTCACATGCATATATTAAAAATGGCTTACCTTCTTGGGATCATATTTTTACATACAAATACTTAGGTTCTAATATCGTTTTCCTTTTATTCAAGGGTTCTTCGACAGTGAGGTCAAGACCCTTTTATTTGAGACTGCATGACTTAGAGTTTTATGACTACCTTAAAATAAAAGATTTGTTTGTTCTTGCCCTTCCTTCGATTGGAAACTCGAAGAGTTTGAAGAATTATGTAAGTATATTATGTAAGTATATTTATTGCGGTATTGCTTATTGTAGGGTCAACCAGTTATGGTGTCTTATATTTTTAAAATACTTTGTAATATAATTTCATTTCGTTTTTGCATATTATACTCTCTCTTCTAGGTGAGGTTACAAAATGCATATATAATCCTTTTAAAGTATATTATTTGGACTTTCCTTGGCCTAGTCTTTGTTCGAAGGTCAACACTCCTAAATATTATGTGTACATGGTTTTCATTTAAGAGATAGTTTGTTATTTGGTTTAAAACTCTTCTACTTATTGAATGCATTATCGTACTGTTTTTAGAGGAATACTCCCCACATATAATCTCTATATGGGACATGTATACCAATGTTTTATTTATGTGTGGATAAAAGAGCATGATTATAAAATTTTACGATTTATAATTCATTCTCGTATATAATAGAATGTTTATTTTTCTATTGAATAACATAGTTTTCCTCTACAAATTTCTTATCAATAAAATTTGGAATTTGCACTCTAGTTTCTAGTGGTAAATAGAATTGTTTCCTCTGTAAATTCTTTTTCTTTTACTAGTAATTCCTTGTTATATTTCGTTTTATTAGACATATATTCCAGTAAATATGAAACACTCTGCATATATTTTCTCACTTCTCTATGCTACTGTAATTACTCGAGAAAACCTAGTTGGACTTGTCATGGGACTTGCCTTTTTCTTATTGAAACGTATTTCATTAGAGTCCAGGATTTCTGTACAACAGGGTGGGCGGACATTAATCTTGTCTACCTGTTCCCGAGAGTAACTAACCTATACTCATTTCCTATTACAACTTAATATGTACAATAAGGATTTCTTTTCATTTCTTTTTATGTAGTTCTTCCTTAATTACACCACCCTAATTGTTTTAAACATTGAACTAGAAAATAGTTAAACATTGAGCTAGAAAATAGACTTGTAAGCTTAAATATAAAATTGTATCACATTTCCATTAATACATATGTGCATTAATACGAACCGAATTATGTAGTGCACGCTTTTAACTTGTCAACAGCGAACAATGTCCATGCTTGTAGTTATTCTTGGAACTGTTGTAGGTTAGAAAATATATAGCCTATATTCACAATTACATATTCACAATAAATGTACACATAAATCAAATTATTTCTTTGTTTTACCATTCATAGTAATTTCAATTGATTAAGATATTTATCTAATATCTTTTTGAAAATGTATAAAGGATCTCATAGTCCTCTCAACTATATGCTAGCTTCCACAACCAGCTACCTTCTAGCTCCACTTCTTCATGTTAGGGAAACTATTCTAGGAATATTTATAAGGTATTCTCTAAATTGTTAAATATGTGTCAAGCTTTATTTCTCTTGGGTTCAAACTAATATTTTTTTCTTATTAGTTATACTTTGGTATTTTTGTGTTTGTCTCTCACAATATTCTCACACAAAACTTTTTCCATAGAATTTATCTCCAACAATATTTTTTTTTATTTTTCTTGATATTCCTATTCAATTGAATTGTCCTAACAACCAACCTAGATCCATCTTAACTCCGGATCTATCAAGCGCCGAGACAGATCAAATCTCTCGAGGTGCAAACCTCTTTTTTGAGTATAAAACTTGACGAAAGGTTTGCACCTCGAGAGATTTGATCCCTCTCAGCACTTGATAGATCCGGAGTTAAGATGGATCTAGGCTGGTTTCAGTCATGTGCTACCAAGGAAAATATATTGAAGATATGATTAATTTTATCAATAATATGTAAATATATCAAATATTATTATAATCATTTTAAATATGCTAAAAATTTCTGAGATTATTTTAATTTAAAATTTTCATAGTTACCTTAGTTCGTTGAGATGATAAATATTGGTAATAACTATACTGATGAAAAATGATGAAATATTTTTTTTGGATGTAAAGTGACAATAATAGTGATGAAAGATAGAAAATATGAATAATAAGAATGTACTCATGTTACAAATAGTCTTCGTTGTGATCAATCTGAAACTATTTTCTTCTACTATTCTTATTGCCACCCTTGTTAATTTTGTTATCTTTTCATATCGATTATATGAAAAAGAAAATTTAAATTGTAAACCATCTAAATCTCTAGCCCGAGCTGTTGTAATAAACATGATACCTTGTCTCTCTTGCTCTCCAACATTAATAGGTTAAATTACTATAACACAAAAATCAATGTACATTGCCAATAACTTTTTCTGCTTACACTAAAATCAATGCATATTGCTAATCCAATCACTTTAAAATTAATGTACCATCATATATCCAATTACATCAAATCATAAATCAACATATACATTGAAATCAATGCACTTAATGCAAGCAATCAAATAAGATTAGAAAATAAATTCTACATTAAAATCAATGCACCTCATGCAAGCAATCAAATAATATTAGAAACCAACATCTACACTTAAATCAATGCAATTACTCAAAGCAATCAAATAGGATTAGAAATCACCATCTACACTGAAATCAATGCATTTAGCGCAAATAATCAAATAGGATTAGAAATAATCTGCATTGAAATCAATGCAACTAGTACAAGAAATCACATATAATTATAAATAGACATCTAAAATGAAATCAACACATCCAATGCAAGCAATCAAATAGTATTAGAAATCACCACCTACACTGAAATCAATGCATCTTGTGCAAGTAATCAAATATCATTAGAAATAAATATCTACACTAAAACGATGCATCTAGTGCAAATAATCAAATAGGATTAGAAATCACCATCTCCATTTATATCAATCAATCTACTACGAGAAATATTCCTCCCTCTGTAATATCTCGTTCCGGGGATATCTCTAAAACATGGCAAACTCTAACCAGAGATTGACTGGGAGGGAATTTACTGGATATGTCGCCTCTAAAAGAGAACGAGATCTGGAGGCTACCTGGCCCTTTCCAGAATATGTCTTATAGAGCTTCTTGAAGAATCCCACTCAAAAGCTCTGATACCACTGTAATATCCCAAAAATGGATTTCTCAGCAAATCAAGCCTGAAAAATGCATTCTTCAGGAATATGTGTTTTAGCTATCATAAAAAGTGTATAAAAACACTCATCAACCGACTCCAAATAGTGCAGCAACCTTTACTCAGCTTTTATGGGCAAAAAGGTGGGGAAAAGTGAAGATTTTGGCCCTAAAATGAGTGTATAAGAATATATGCATAAAATGAAGGGTCAAGGTTTTGGAATATGTTATATTAGGTAAGGAGGGATATGCGTGTAAAATTTCAGAAAAAAAAAGGCTTTTTACTAGGTTAAACAGTTCCTCCTTCCCGACTAGTCAAGACAAATCCTGATTTCCCATGACTTTGAGTATGCAGAAATTTAATAAAGCAAGGGAAGCATATTTTATAAAGGTATAAGATGTATAACAGTATGAAAAATTATAGAATTACTTTAGGAACATGTCATAGGCATTAAGCAAGGTTAAAAATCAGATTTACATAGAAAATCCCTCAAGATTGAGGTGCTGCAAGACAAGCCAATGACCCAGAAAACCTTCAGCATTATTTCCAGCAGGCTGAAGCTTATTTTTATTATATTACAGATTTTCAACTGATTAATACATGAAAATAGAGATCTATAATGAAACAAAATTCCCAAAGGGCTCTTTATTACATTCCCCTTGTGAATTTCAGCAATACATGAAAATGTTAGAGTAGCTAGGCAGCTACGACCACTCTGGAACTAGAAATATATAGAGAAGGCCGAATAAGATGAAAATATCTGAAGTAAACCTCCTCCAATGGATCTCCAAAGTGGAAGGCTGATCCTTACACTTGAGATCCCACCCTCCAATCAATCTGCAAACCCCGCAACAAATGCACTATGAAAATAACGCAACTATTGGAGCAAGTTGCATAATAGGGGAAATAATATGTGTTGGAATGATGCCATGATCTACAAATAAGCTCTCAAGCTTCCAAAATTATCCTCCAAAGGCAAGAAATACTCCCCCTCTAAAAAAAAAGTAATGGAAGAGGTGTTGTGGAGTCTCCACGACAACACCCTATAACACAGTATTATGCTACTACAGTAATAACGTTGTCCTGGAGGATGATGCTTTGGTATCGAGCCAAAATAATGATGGGACAACTTCACCTGAGCAGGCACTCGAATTCCCTCGGGGCTGAGGGTGAGATCTCTGAACGGAGACACTCGGTGCACTAAACAGTGCGGCAGACTAGTTAAACAACTAGCGTGCTCAAGAAGTCAAAATGACCACTCAGTATGATAAAAATATGCATTCATGGCAATAGCTCTCCCCCCCTCCATTTATATAGTAATTGGAGACTCCTCATGGGCCCTTCCTCTAGAAGCTTCCCTTCCTCTAGGAGCTTCCCTCCTATGTAGTTCTTACCAAATCATACCCTGTGTTGGTTGACTTGGTCAAACCTCTTGCAAATATCTCCTTTCACACATGAGGGTGTGAAATCTGGTTCCATGGTTGATCCATTTTCATACTAGATGGATTTTATTTATTTTTTTATTATCTTTGGGCCTTCTTACCCAATTATTCATCTCCTAAATAATTTTAGACAAAATTTAATGTTCAAATTTAATGAAGAGAAATTTGGAACATTACAATCCTCCCCTCCCAAATGTTGCTTGTCCCCAAGCAACTGCAAGGATAGAACTGATGAATCTCCACTCAAGGCATGGAGTCTAGAATATAATGAGGAACATTTCCCTCATGTGGATCATCCATCCCCAAGCAATCATCCAAACAAAATCAGCCACCTCCCAACAAGGCAACTCCTGAAAATATCCTTCCACCTCAAGCTCCAGTAATGAAGGTGGGCTGAAAATCTGAACTTGGCAAGCATCATAGCTTACCCCATGTTGTCCTTCTCTCCACTCATGACAAGTGTAGAGTGTATGCTGATCCTGTGCTACAAAATTATTGTCGTCTAATGGCAAAGTGAAGAACAATCCTCCAAAGAAGGCTCCTCCAACAATGAAGAGCAGCCTGGCCAAAAACAATCCATCCATGAAGAATAGGACATGGTCATCATGGAACATCCTAATGAGAGGTTTTATGAAGTTTTTACATGATGATACATGATGCAAACAATTTCTCACAAGGATACAACGCAGTCTCATCCACTGCAACTTCAAAAAATTACATGGCAAGCAATATCCATGATTCATTACATCTACTAAAGGATAGTAAATGGCTGAATGTAACAACAATAATACCTGATCAAGCACTTGCCCATGGCTGTACAATGGATGAATATCAATCTTATGGTCCACCTCAAAAGAGAACAAACATTTGGCTGTGGTGGCCATATCTCCTCTCATGCTCCCATTAGAACATGTAGTGCAGAAATTGTGAGAATTCTTCCCACTCAAGGACACATCCAGCTCATGTGCCTCCCTCATAATCAAGCCTTCCATACAAATCTGATCTATATCAAAAAATGAAGACATGATCAGCAGAAAAATGATGAAGGTTACAAGTGATGAAAGAAAGTACCAACAACTTTCCCCGTAGTGACAGCACAGTTTTACAAGTTGCTGCTTAATAAGAGTACATGGCAAAATGTTTCTTCTTACATGGTTAGTCATGCATGTATTTATATGATACATGCTATAGTGAAGCAACTGAACATACATGTGGTGATAAAACATTTTCCCAAGGCCACAAAAGAGATGGTTGCCTCCATCATGTAGATTGGCCCAATACAATTCATGGAGCAATTTGACGAGCTTTCCCTCTTCCGAAGCAATGCACTGCATAAGAATGGTAAGAGTGTGTAAATCAATTAATGTATAAACAAGATTCTCACCATATGCTGGAAGTAAGATGGTACATGGGTCCATACATGAGTCCTTCATAGTGTTCTGGCATGCTATGAGGAAGAATGAACCATGTGTTGCAAAAAGATAATCCTCTTTATGCTTGAAAACCAAAGTCAAGAGGAATATGACATAGATGTCTCTATCATCATTACCTCCTCTTTTTTCATCAAGTGTAACAAATATGAAGTGATCCTAGGACCTATCGGTTATGGATCCACCATATCTTTGTTGGGCACACTTCATCCATAAGTCTTTACTCCAAGGTGACAACAGTGTGAGCTTATGCAAATAAGCTCCTATCAATACACAACTATGTTCTTTAACATGCTCCTTGTCAAAGATTCTTCCAATAATGCTGCAACAAATGTGGAATACTTCCCAAAATGGAATTTCTTCCCAATCATCATCAAAGACAAAGGAGATAGTGCCATCCCCTCCTCCTGCAACATCATACAAAGTGTGAGAGAAAATATGCCCTTGCTCTCCCAAGCAAAGCAACAAAGTATTTTGTTGCCTCCTCATACTTCCATCAGACAACTGATGTGATAAAGACACATCAAAATCAGGCATCCATTATATATGCTGGTCAATGATGCAAGTATCGTGCCATCTTTTTTCCATCCACCTACTCTTAGGAAGAGTGTTTGCCAAGTGATGGCCAAACTCTTTCAAGAGTAACCAGCGTAGCCAAGCCTCCTACTGCCCGGTATCATAGATCTGTAGGTAGCTTCCTAGCTCCTTTCTCATCAAACAAATCCACTCAATCACATGTGGATGCCTCCTTCTTCTCCTCATCCTGGTACTCCTCCCATGAGGGCTACCAACCTCCCAAATCAAATTCATTTCTTTGCACTTTATGGGATTGTGAAATGTAAGCTTCTCAAGGATCAATGAGAACCTATAAAGAATAAAATAGGTGTTAGGAAAAAACCTCCCATCATGATGTGTATGGCTCAAGGAATGTCCAACACAAGCATGAGAGATGTTATCCATCCTAAGATGTCCTCCATCTTCTATCTACTCTTGTGAGAAGGGAAGAAAAGCATTGCATTCCATGGTGTATCGAAGTGCATCTCCAATGAGATCTCTCCTTGAGACCTCCCTTTCATCCATAGTCTTCGAAAACCAATGAGGTCTTGGATCTGAAAGTAGAAGTTCCTCTTTGAGCTAAGAATAGCTCATTGAGAAAGTGTCATCTTGAAGGGAGAAAAGGTTTCTTACTCCAAGATGTTTACCATCAATCTTCAAGGATTCAAACCCTAGCCTCCAATGTGATGTACAATCCAACAATGGCTCATGAGAATGATGGTTTGATTCCTTCTTTAATGTTTCCATGTTGCACAATGTAGTGCGACCAAGCTGCTCTATACTAGCAATGAGATTTGACTCTTGGTCATCCAAAAGTAAATCCCCACTTTGATCAAAATAATTTGCTGCAACAATGGAATGTGGAAATCTTTTCATACCTTGATGTGCATTTGGAACTTCTTGTAGGGTTACAAGAGTCCCTTCCTCAAAAGTGTTGACTTCCCCAAATGTTGATGCATGTGGCTGCTCCTCCATGAGTGGGACAACGTTATCACAAGCCTCCTCAAAAGGTGATCTGATCTCTTCTTTATTTGTCCTTTCTCCATCAAAGGTTTGGATCAAACTTTGAGTTAACTCTGCAAAAGTCTTCACCCTTGCATGGCTCAAGTGGCTGCACCACCAACCATAGGCTTCACCATCCAAATGCAGCGCTGAGATTTCAACAGCTTCTTTACCTGCTATAGGATGTAGTAGGAAAAATGCCTCCAACTTTCTCACCCAAGTTTTTGCATTAGATGATCCATCAAAGGTAGACAAAAAAAATCTATTGCCTTTGATTTCTTTTCTACTACATGGCCTCTTCTCTTCCTTCAACTAGATGAAATGAGGAAAATATAGAGTCTCCCTGAAGGCTCTAGGTTGAGATCTAGTCTCAACAAGGTAATCACTGAGAATCTGATGATCCAAATATCTTCCATGCTCAATATCTTCTTCTTGATGAGAATAGGAAGTGCATGGTACTTCCTCTTCTTTTTCTTCAATCTTCTTGACCTCCTCAAAGGTGGATGCATCTTCTCTCGATCTGAAAATAGATGAGAATAAACTCATATTTTTCAATGTTCTGATCTTCTTTGGCTTAGATTCACAGGGATCAGTGGATCCCTCATACATGGAGAAGGTGACCTCCCAATGGTATGCTGCAACTTTGAACTCTGTGTGCTAGATCCCCCATTGTTCCATTCACTTTCATCCTGTCTGAGCTGACAGTATTCTTTGAATGGCAAAGCTGCTCCGAATTCTTCCCCCATGGAATGCCATTTTTAGAAATAGTCTTCAAAGGGTATATGATCATGCTGCCTCCCTTTCTCACTCGTTACTGGAGGTAAGAATGTAGGCATTGTGATCCTGGTTGGCCTACTTAAGGTTGGTGAATGCTGGTCACACTGTTGTGAGATCCCCATATTTCTCACCTCTATGGCCTCTGGTGGGTAAGAAAAATTTCCCCATGGTTTCTCTTCTGGTGTTGTAAATAACTAGCTCCACAGGCTGAGCTAGAACTATGCTTTGATACCATTGTAATATCTCGTTTCGGGGATATCTTTAAAACACGACAAACTCCAACTAGAGATTGACTGGGAGGGAATTTACCGGAAATGTCACCTGTAAAATAGAACAAGATCCGGAGGCTACCTAGCCCTTTCTAGACTCTGTCTTATAGAGCTTCTTAAAGAATCCCACTCAAAAGCTCTGATACCACTGTAATATCCCGAAAATGGATTTCTTAGCAAATCATGCCTGAAAAATGCATTATTTAGAAATATTTGCTTCATATATCATAAAAAGTGTTAAAAACACTTAGCAACCCACTCCAAATACTGCAACAACCTTTACTCAGGTTTTATGGAGAAAAAGGTGGGGAAAAGTGAGGATTTTGGCCCTAAAATGAATGTATAAGAAAATATGTGTAAAATTAAAGGTCAATGTTATGGAATATGTTATATTAGGTCAAGAGGGATATGCATGTCAAATTTTAGCAAAAAAAAAAGGCATTTTACTAGGTTAAACAGTTCCTCCTTCCCGACTAGTCAAGAAAAGCCCTGATTTCCCATGACTTTGAGTATGCATAAATTTAATGAAGCAAGGGAAGAGTATTTTATAAATTTATAAGATATAAAATAGTATTTAAAATCAGAGAATGAGTTTAGGAAAATGGCATAGGCATTAAGCAAGGTTAAACAACAGTTTGACATAGAAAATCCCTCAAGATTGAGGTGATGCAAGACAAGAGAATGACCGAGAAACCCTTCAGTGTTATTTATAGGAGTATAAAGCTTATTTTTGTTATATTACATATTTTTAACTGATAAATACTTGAAAACAGAGATCTATAATGAAACAAAATGCCCAAAGGGCTCTGTATTACATTCCCCTTGGGAATTTCAACAATACATGAAAATGCCGCAGTAGTTGGGCAGCTACGGAAAATATGGAACTAGAAATATATAGAGAAGGCTGAATAAGATGAAAATATCTTAATTAAACCTCCTCCAATGGATCTCCAAAGTGGAAGGTTGATCCTTACACTTGAGATCCCACCCTCCAATCAATCTGCAAACCCTGCAGCAAATGCACTATCAAAATAACATAGTTATTGAAGAAAGCTACACAGTAGGGGCAAGAATATGTGTTGGCCAGATGCCAAGATATGAAAATAAGCTCTCAAGCTTCCAAACTGATCCTCCAAAGGCAAGAAAGACTCCCCCTCTAAAAAACAAGCAATGGAAGAGGTGTGGTGGAGTCTCCATGGCAACACCCTACAAGACAGTATTATGCTGTTGTAGCAATAACGTTGTCCCGGAGGATGATGCTTCGGTCTCGAGCCAAAATAATGATGGGACAACCTCACCTGAGCAGGCACTCGAAGTCCCCTGGGGCTAAGGGTGAGATCTCCGAACGGAGACACTCAATGCACTAAACAGTGTTGTAGAATAGTTAAACAACCAGCATGCTCAAGAAGTCGAAATGACCACTCAATATCATAAACATATGCATGCATGGAAATAGCTCTCCTCCCCTCCATTTATATAGCAATTGGAGACTCCTCATGGGCCCTTCCTCTAGAAGCTTCCCTCCTATGTAGTGCTTTCCAACTCATACCCTGCGCTGGTTGACTTGGTCAAACCTCTTGCAAATATCTCCTTTCACACATGAGGGTGTGAAATCTGGTTCCATGGCTGATCCCTTTTCATACTAGAGGGATTTTATTTATGTTTTTACTATCTTTGGGCCTCCTTACCCAATTATTCATCTCCTAAATAAGTTTAGACAAAATTTAATGTTCCAATTTATTGAAGAAAAATTTGGAACATTACACCCTCTCTCAACCCTCCATCCACATCTATATCCACCTCCATCTATTATTTTTTGTCTCTCTATCTCACCTCCCTAAACACACATGCTCTCACACTCCATATATATCAATATCTTTGTTAATCACCCCCTCTCACCATCTCTCTCTTCTTCCCTCTCTTCACCTTCCATCTATATCTTTATCTTCCCCTTCTCTTCCTCTCCCCCGCTAATATATTTCTTTCCTCCTTTTTGCCTCTCTCCCTCTCTCTCCCTCTTCCTTATCACTCACTCTCCCTCTCTCTAGAAACCAACATCTACACTGAAATAAATGCATTTACTCAAATAAATCAAATAGGATTAGAAATCACCATCTACACTGAAATCAATTTGTCTAGTGCAAGTAATCAAATATAATTATAAATCGACATCTAAATTGAAATCAAAAAATTCAGTGCAAGCAATCAAATTATTTTAGAAATCACCACCTACACTGAAATCAATGCATCTATGTAAGTAATCAAATATCATTAGAAATAAATATATACACTAAAATCGATGCATATAGTGCAAATAATACAATAGGATTATAAATCACCATCTCCAGTTATATCAATCCATCTACTGTGAGAAATATTCTTCCCTCTCTCCACCCTCCATCCATATATATATCCCCCTCCATCTCTTATTTTATGTCTCTCTATCTCACCCCCCCTAAACACACACACTCTCGTACTCCATGTGTATCAATCTCTTTGCCAATCCCCTCCTCTCCCAATCTCTCTCTTCTTCCCTCTCTTCACCTTCCATCCATATCTCTATCTTCCCCTTCTCTCCCTCTCCCCCGTTAATATCTCTCTTTCCTCCGTTTTTCCTCTCTCCCTCTCTCTCCATCTTCCTTATTACTCACTCACTCACTCTCACTCTCTCTCTCTTCACATTTCTCTCTCTATGTCTTTCTTCTTACCTCCCTCTCCCTCCCCCTCCAAGTCCATCTCTCTTTCCCTCCCTCTCTCCACTCTCTCACGTCCTCTCTCTTCCTTCCTCTCTTTCCCTTTCTCTCACATATCTCTCTCTCTTTCTCTCTCTTCACCCACCAACTATGTTACTATGTCCCTCCCTCTCTCCTCATATCTCCTTCTCCCCCCTCCCTTATCTCCATCTCTCATTATTTATCTCTTTATCTGAGCCCCAAACATACACTCTCGCTCTCTTTGTCTCTACCTTGTCACTCCTTCTCTCTCTCCACTTCTCACTCTCTATATTTCTTATTTCCTACATACCTCCCCCCCCAAATCCATCTCTCTATCAGTCCCTCTCTCCTCGTCTCTCTCAAGTCCTCTCTCTCGTCCTTCCTCTCTCTCTCTCTCTCTCCCCTAAATCTGTCTCTCTTGCCTAATCTCTCTCTCTCTCTCTCTCTCTCTCTCCATTACTCTCTCTACCCCCATCACTCTCCTCCTCTCTCTCATCCTTCCTCTCTCTCCCTTTCTCTCCTACCTCCCTCTCTCTTTTCCATCCAATCCTCTCTCTTCCCCCATCTCTCTCTCTCTCTCCCCTCCCTCTCTTTCCCTCCCTCTCTAATCCTCTCTTTTCCCCATATCCCTTCTTTCTCTCTCTCTCTTTCTGCCCCTCTCTCTCTCTCCAACTACATTACTATATCCCTCCCTCTCTCCTTCTCTCTTCTTCTCTCCCCCCTTATTTCCATACATCTTACTTTGTCTCTTTATCCCACCCCTAAACATACACACTCTCTCTCCATCTCTCCCTTATCACTCTCTCTCTCTCTCTCTCTCTCTCTCTATTTCTTCTAAGTTATGTAAAGTAATGAAAATAAATATTCGTAAATATAAAGAAGATTATGGAGTAAATATGAAAAGAGGTTTTATTTACTTACCATACCTCTGGCTTATTTATATTTTTGTTTATTTACCATACCTCTTTTATTTACTATGGTATTTGGCCCATAGGCTTGTTATATAATTAGATTTTTATCTACAATTATATTTGACATATTGTTATTTATTTACCTTACCTCTTTATACCTCTTTTATATTTATTTATTTACCATGCCTCTTTATACCTATTTTATATTTATCTATTTATCATACACCTTTATACCTCTTCTATTTATTTATTTACCATACTTAATGTTGGGTATGTCACATTCTCAAAAAAATAATAAATTTTACTTTTACTAATGTCGGCCAAAGGATTAACCTAATCTTGAATTTTATACAACTTGAATACTTAAATTATATATTACTTTTTTAACTTATTAATGGGCTGAGATTAACTATTAAAATACAACTATGTATTATTTATATAATTTGAATGGATAGTAAATTATATACATGAATTTGAATGGATCATAAATTTACATTTAACAAAAATATTTACCATATTGAATTTCCAAATTAAGTAAAATTTTAAACATCTTTACTCTTTACTAAAGTCAATACCATTTCCTAAATCAGAGGAAAAGAGTTAATTCAACATAAACAATCAAAATCCAAAATATTTTAATATTTCTTTTAATTAAATATTTTTTATAATGAATCTTTAAAAAGAAAACCCATATTCTATGAATAAATTTAATTTACCCTATAAAAAAAAAATACAGACAAAACTAACTTTAAATATTTCCTTGACAATTAAGAATTACGTTTTACCTTACCACTATTAACACATTCTCACGAGTGTTAAAAAGGCAATTTCTTTTTCATTTAACAAAAGAATATTAAATATTTACATCAACTAGTCTTTTCTAGGCTTTTTAAATTTCCAGTCACCAATAAATAATCGGAGTCATGATTTGTTATCCACAGGTGTTAGATTCCTAAATAAATTAAAAAAAAATTTATTCAATAATTCCATATGTTATATCCATATTATTTTATAACTATAACTACAAGGTTAAAAAAAAGAAAACAAAAGCATTGTGTTAATTTTAGAGTATAGAAAATGGAAAACTAACCTGGAAGTTAATGTCAATGTAAATTTGTAAATGTCAGTTTTTTAAATTCACGTGGATTCCATGTATGTGCCTAATGCATCACCTAAGTATATTCATAATTAGGTAGTGTAGAAAATAGCGGCAAAATTTGCTGAAAAGTCGATCAGAAAGTCAATTTCTTGCGCGGCTATGTTCTAATTTCTAGAATAAAATTAAGCTTAAAATCCAGGATCATTATTTGTATTTTAAAAGAATTTGTCGAGGTTGTATAATCTCATAAATTTCGTAATGAACGTCAAATAATTGATCAATTCTTTTCATCATTTTTATCACACTAGTATAATTTTATATTAGGACATTCTCAACATGGCATTTGCAAGTATATATACTTAGATATCAGATATCAAAAGAACATTAAAATATTCGTTCTTATTATCTATTATTTATCTTTATCAGATTTTATTTATATTTATCAGACTTTATAGTAAACATTACCATAAGATATGTTTGTATTAGTATTGAATATATTCATTATTAACGCAATCACATTAGTAAATGTAGCTGATATATGCTATAGGTTTATATGAAACACATTTACAACCACATAAAATCTGGTTGGTATAATCTTATAAACATCTATCAATCACATTAACAATTTTTAAATGTATAATATTAATGTGGCTATTAGACATTGATTATTTAAACTTATATATATATATATATATATATATATAACCATAACAAAATTAATATAAGATAATATTATCACTCACCATTAACTTAATAATTAATATACATTTATTAACCTATTAATATAACTTTCGATATATTTTATACATAATAATATATTTACGAACAATTTCAACATAATAGTATTAAAATCTAAAGTTAAATTAATTATTGTATGTCTTAATATTATAAAATCCAACATTATAAACCCTAAGATTAATATTATATCCCTAAGATCAACGTTATAAATCTTACAATAAATATTTTTAACCATAAGAT
This sequence comes from Pinus albicaulis, assembly GCA_034641835.2. Taxonomy (NCBI): domain Eukaryota; kingdom Viridiplantae; phylum Streptophyta; class Pinopsida; order Pinales; family Pinaceae; genus Pinus; species Pinus albicaulis. The sequence continues at coordinate 893,344,056 of CM076583.1, read as the reverse complement.
TAATATTATAAATGGAAAAATTAGTAATATAAATATTTATATAATAAAATTAATATTATATAGAGTAATATTAAAAAAACTAACATTTTAGAGGATGATATTTAATGTAATATTATAAACCCAAAAGTAAAAGTGAAATTTTAAAAATCCAAGGGATTAATATTATAAACCCAAAGGGAAATAAACTCAAGAGTTTAATATTATAAACCCAAGGTAAAATGGGAAAAATATTAAGCCCTGAGATTAATAATAATAAACGCAAAGGAAAATAAATCCTATAAATTAATATTATAAACACACTGAAAATAAACCCAAGGTTTTAAACCCTAAGGCTAATATGATAAATTCTAATAATAAACCCTAGCTATTAATAATAAAACCAAACCCTAAGATTAGTATTATAAACTCTAATAATAAACTCAATATATTAATGATATGAAACTAATGATTAATTTTATAAACCCTCAAAAATAATAGACCCAATGGGTTAATATTATAAACCCCTAGGATTAATAAACATAAGTGATTAATATTAATATTGTAAACCCTAAAATTATAAAACCCAATATTATAAACACTAAAATCAAACAATGAACATTTCAAACCCTTATACTAAATACTATATTATAAAACCAATATTAAAAACACCTATTATTATAAAATGAAAGGATTAACGGGACATAAACCCAATAGATCAATATTATAGATGCACTAGAAAATAAAAATAAACCTAAAATATTAAACCATAGGATTTATATTATGAACCATAAGATAATAAAATATTAAATCTTAGAATTTATTTTACGAACCAAAAGGATTATATACCTTAGAGTTAATATTATAAACCTAAGGGATTAAAAACCTTAAGATTAGTATTACAAACCTTACCATTATATACCTTTTTTTTTGTAAGCTTCATAGTACCTTTCTATTAGCGGAAATATATAGGGCAGATTTTCATACAAGAGAAAAAAATACAATGACCTCAACCTCCCCATAGGAAACCATGTCTGTTGGCCACTGCATCGAGTTATATGCAGACCAAAAACAAAATTGTCTTATATTTCTATTTACAAATTTTATAACTATAGCATGTCCATAATATTTACAAATAAAACAAGTAGTTAAACAACCAAAGTCCAAAATGATAGAACACTGAAATAGTTAACCAGAAAGATCCACAGAAACTGGAGCATGAGCAGTGGTACCCAACACCTGTGGACTGCTTTGAGTGATTTGCAACTGTTTTTCAATCTTACCAACCCTATCATTCAGTTGAATCTATGATTGGAACATGGCATGCATATCCATCTTCATTTGTTGCATTTCAAATAGGATTGTAGAGTTGATACTCTAATCCTCTTGACTTGCCGTAGCCTTGGCGAGAAGGCATTTCTTCTTCCAGTAAGTCTTCACTGACTATTCAAAGAGAGAAACACGACCCCAAGTACTACCTGGATCGGTTATAAAATCCATTTGAGAAAGTTGAGCTTCCATGTCCTCCTCCTCACTATAAGTATGAACTTCCCAGCCATGAATTTTTGATTTAATATTAACCAGATTCCCTGATCCATATACCTCAGAAATATCTTGCAACACTTCTGTATTAGACTTCCTACCCCTCCTGCTCTTTCTAGTCTCTGAATGAGGCTACCTACCTCAATTTTCCTTCATGGGTTTCCCTTTAACAATACTAGAAATAAGAGGAATTGAAAGGAGGCCTATGGCAGAATTAATTCAGAAAGAGGATATAATAAAATTGAATAAATCTCCTTTGCAACGAACCCAACGCACATATCCTTACAGTGAAAATGGTCAGATAAGTTAGCCAGAGACTAACCCAGAACGAGATGCACCTTACAGCGAAATTTTTCATATAAAGTAACTAGGGACCAACCCAGAATGAAATAACAGAGAAGATAATGCCTAGGAAAGAGAACAAGAAAAGGCTAGAACTGAGACATAGCCCACTGCAATATGAAAAACCACCATCGAAACCATATCATTGCCAATTGTAAGAAAACGATGACCATGCATGCACTTGAAACCAAGCCCGGTAAGCAACACAGAGAACAATATCCCAACAGTATAAGGGTGAACATAGCGCACTGTACAAAACCCAGAATATATGCCAAGCAGAAACAGATTACCAAATTCCAAAAAAGGCCCATAAAAAAGTTTAACATTAATAGTGGAAGAGGCAAGATTGTCCACCATCAACCCAAACAGAAGGAGCAAGCCTGACAGATGCAGTGGTATAAAAGATACTTAACAACCCTGAAGATAATAGAACGGAAAAAGAGCGAGACAAATGTAGAAAACCAACAAACCAGGGGGACTGTGGAAATGAGGCGAAATATGTATAAATCCCATATTCGCTGTGCGAAACCACCTTGAAAATATAGTGTAATACTCCTCTAACCATTGAAGAAGGGATGAAGTAAATAGAGTTCACAGAGATAAAAATGAAAAGCGAAGAGAGGGCATGGAAGGCAGAATTTCCATGACATACCACGGTCTGCGTCCACCCTATCGACTGAGAATTTGTGTCAAGTCTGGAGCTATCAATTCTATAGCTATCGCCTGTGGAGGAACGCCAATACAAGACCTATACAAAGAGTAAATGATAGTAACAATGAAACAAATAGTAAAACTCTTCAACCACTGTGCATAATCTTGCATTAATTCATCTGATAGTCGATTGGTGCAATGAGCTAGCTGGCACATGCAATTCAATATGGGGAGTGGAGAGCTATTGTCGGAGGACTACCTCTATAATGATTGCACAAGGGACTGTAAGACATCCACCATGTGGATGCACACGACTTGAATCAGTAGTCCAACACCCCGATCGGGGGTGAGCAAGATTGTTGTCTATCCACAACACACTGCAGAGGATATAATTCCACAACCAAAGCCTGGTGAGAGTGATTAATATCAATATGTCTGGTTATATTCTTACAAGCCCAATTCGCCAAATAATCCGCTGCCTCATTCCTTTCCCAGCGAACATGAGTACAGATGACTGACTCAACCTTGAGAAGAAGATTACCAATATCTTCGACAAGTTTGGTTGTTCTCCAGCTCTTACTTATTTTCTACCATGGATTTCCTTGTTGTATTTTTTTCAAAATACCAGCTGCCATTGTAGAATCCCCCTTAATAAATAGTCTTTAGTAACCTTCCCGGATTGCAATAATTAAGCCCTGCTTTAAAGCCATCAATTCAGCTTCATTATTCGTAACATATCCCATAGGATAGGAATAAATACGACATACCTTACTAAAATAATCTCTGAATATGCCACCTATCCTTGCCTGTCCAGGATTCCTTTTAGAGGCCCCATTGAAATTTAATTTTAGAAAACGTGGTGGTGGGGGAATAAATGTCGACAGAATGGAATTTAGATTTGATTGAACTTTCCATAAAGAAGGATCGAGCATTTGAGGAGTAATATGAAGAGCAACCAATATTCGTGTCTCCCTAGCTGTTACAGACTAGTCATCATCTCCTCAACATTCCACCAAAACTATTTCCTTGATATTCTCAACAATAACGTTCCAGATTTGAGAAACTTGCCTTATATAGCTCTGAAGATGCAATAATTTCTCTCTTTCCATACTCCCCAAAGTAGAAATCCTAAAGAAAATCTCTAGGCCTTATTAACCACCTCACTCTTATACCCACCACTGCACTAGGTGCAAATAGTGGTATTAACACAGCTGATATCTCGATCAATTTGGCCAAATAATTCTTCAAGTCGCTGCCAGATTTCATTACTAAAAGGGCAACCGTTGAATAAATGTTCAATATTCTCTTCATTTTGGCGACACATGATACAAAAATAAGGACCCTATAGGCCCCTATGTTGCAAATGATCGTAGGTCAAGGTGCGTTTATGACTTAAAAGCCACATTAAATATTCAATCTTTGGCTAAAATTTTACATTCCAGATTTTGTGCCAGATTGGCGCGGCAAGATCCTGATTATTATTTGATTTAAGGAAATAGGCCTCTTTAATTGTAAACATACCTTTTGTCCGATATCCCCATCGTAAAATTTCCTCTCCAGCAGTCGTCAGTATTGTTCGAGTTTGCAATTATCTGGCCAAGTTACTCCATTGGGCCGTATCAAGTGCACGAAGCCATTGATCCCTTGTTTTCCAAACATGCCATTGTCCATCAACCTGAGTATTCCAGTAATGTTGAATGAGTCTTGTATCGGGTAAATTTTTAAATAAAAATATTTCACCCAAATCCAATCTGCTAAATAATTTCTCACGCCGCTGCCAGAAATCTTCCCAAAAAAGTGTTGTCTGCCCTCCACGCACTTCCCAAAAACTATGCTGATGAATTAGATCCTTGTTTTCCGCTGCTGAGTTCCATATATTTGAGCGTTTTGGAGCAAAATATAATTTTAATTTTCCAACAACTGATGTAGGTGTTTTGTATTTAATCTCCCAAATATGTTTCCAGAGGTCCGGCCCCCCCTATGTCCATCTCCATCATAGTTTGGCACCCATAACTTGATTTAAGACAAAAGGATCCCAAAGCCCAAGTCCCCCTATTCTTTGCGATTTAACAAGTTTATCCCAAGATAATAATGCCCATTTTCTAGTATTTTGCGCACCTTGCCATAGGAATTTCTTAAAATCATTTACCAAAGTAGTACAGACATTTTTAGGAGTAGCTCTTCCAAATAGTTGATAGATGGGAATTTCTTGCAGCATAGATCTTAACAAAATGACTCTACTCGGCGCATTGAGTGCTCTCTGGGCCCAGTTTTGCAAACGATTATGGAGGCTAGTAATAAAACTCTCCCAACTTGCTGAATTTAGTGATGACGAATGCAACGGAAAACCAAGATATTTCAAAGGCAAGCGGCCTACTTGAAAGCCAACAGTGCGCGCAATGAAACGTTCAATAGGAAAAGGGGTATTAAATAAATAAATATTGGATTTATCATTATTGATCATGGTTCCTAAGGCTTCCATAAAAATATTAAGGATTTGCAGAATAGAATGAGCTGCCCTTAATGAAACTTGAGAAAAAAGCATGATATCATCAACAAGTTGTTGGTGAGAGAGGGTAAGATCCCTGTTACACCATTTTTTGGTCATCTAACCTTTTATCATTAGATGGACCCAAGTACACCATGTAAGACCAGTTTCACCCCAAGTAAAACTGCTTTCACTATGTTAATTAGGAAACCCCAAAAGGAATAATTAATTAAACCATAATTTAATTATTATTCCCAGTCATGTTTAACCCAAAAACAAAGAAATTAATGAGATACACCCATAGTTATCTTATTATTTTCTAGGAATAATTATCTAAATAATATTCCTTGTTAAATATGACCAAATCAACCACTATTAATTAAATAAATCATTATTTATTTGATTATATCTCAACCACTTCCTTAAAAGGATAAATAAATCATTTATTTATTTATTCTTCACTAATCAAGGGATTTTGACCCAAGTCAAAGTCCCTTTCCCTCCAACAAATAATAACAAAATATTCCATAGAGGTGGATCTAGATTTGGTTAACATTATTTTAATCATGCACCAAGATCTAGAATGACCCAATATTTTGTTATAAATAGGAGGGTTTTCCCCTTCATTCTTCACCTTTTGTTGCATACTAGATCACTCTGGATCTATACACTCGGTCTCATTTTCTGCCATTGTTGCTCCCATTGAGCTCTACCTTCTACATTGGGGTTTCTACATCTACAAGAGAGAGAAAGCTTAGATCTGAAGTGCTGAGGACTACAAAGAACCCATCCCATTGAGGAGATCTGGATACACCTTCTTGTTTCCTCCCAGGTGCCCTGTAATATAAAAATTCATTCAAAAATCGTGTTCTTGTCTTGTATGTTGGATGCATGGAGCAAACTCTTTACTTTACTGCTTAATATCTCTCCATTTATAGATCTGTTTGTTGCAGCACTTTAACTACTAATTGCAGATCTGAAGATGTTTTGCAGCCATTATTGTTGTTAGGGCTATTAGTTATGCGTAGCTAAAGTGGTTCTTTTTCGTACGCTTCGACGAAGAATTCATACTAACGAATGGCGACTCCACACGGGTTTTAAATTACGACCGCTGTCGTTTTTCATATTCCTGCATATCCAGCTACTTCAGGCCCTAGGGCTTCTTTTTTAGCTGCTTAGTTTTCTCTTTTCATGTCATTTTTCTCACATAAAACCCTAAAAACCTAAAATTTCTAACTTCCGTGTGTTTCTGGCCCTATTGCGCAGGTAAGCGACACCAGCCGCACCTGAGACGGCAATTTTTCAGAAAATCTGCCGCCGAAACAGCCGGAACGGGGGGTCGCACCTTTTGGCCCAAAACCTGCGACCTGGACGCACCTTTTGGCCTGTTTCCTGCGACCTCAACTCAGATCAGGTCAGAACCTGCGACCTGCCTTTTTTCCAGCATTTTTTCTGTAATTTTTCTGGGTTCTGCTGCAGCCTCTGCCAGGGTTTTCCAGCCTCTGTCTCAGCCCGCCTTGACCAAGATCTGATCTGTTTTTTACTCATCTAAGTGGGAACCCAGCCCCTTAGGGCTTTAGTACCCTCCACTTTTTGTGGAAGAGTTTCAGCTGTTTCAGCCGTCGGTTTCAGAGCTTCAGCCCTTTCTTTTTCCGGATCTGTGACCTCACTTCCAGATCCATCGAAATTAGCCTATTTTCCTTTCAAATCACCTCTTGTCGTTTTGTTTGGACCTCCCCTAAAGGCCTCTGCCTTGCCCCTCCCGGCTTTTTGCTGATTTCCCTTTTTTCCAGCCACCTTGCCCCTGTCTCTTGGCTGTGATCTGCACCCCTTATCTGCAGCTTTATCCTCCGGATCTCTGTCCCCTTTGACCCTAGATCTGTTGAGCTTCGTTTGTGTGTGTTTACATAGTTTTTCCCTTTCTTTTCAGCATAGTTTTGAGAGACCCACTTTCTTGGGTTTGATAGATGCATATGTAGCTGTTATTTTTCTGTTATTTCAGCATTTTTATTCTGTTCTCTGTAGGTTTATTTTCAGCTACGTTGCACACTTTTTGCTCTCAACAACGGAAAGGGTTTAAAAATTAAAATTAACGCACACCACACACTGACCTTAAGTGAAGAAGCGCCTGGTTTACACCGCCTGGCAAAGACTCTAAAATCAATTGTCACTGCACCTTATCTGCCCTTGACATTACTTGATTCTGTCCCTTTCTGCCCTTGTCGGTTTCCTTCTTCCTGTCATCATTGCGCCCCCAAGGCACCTTTCCCGGAGCCTCCTTGGCCTTCACCCTCAGTCTCCGGTCGATCGACCTGCTCCGTCCCACCATCGTCGAGCCAGTCCTTCTCTGATTCTTTGGGTTCTTCTTTTCCTTCTAGTTCTCCCCCCTGTCACCTCCACTATGTCGGGTCCAGGGCCTAACACTAGCGGGAATCCCGGCCCTAGTGCCGGGACTACTACTAGCAGAACCACCACAGGAACTACCTCGGCTTCACCCGTGCTCCCCTTCTTGGTAGGCCTCAGCCTCCCCGATTTGGACCGATTGATAAACGACCCTATACACCATAATGCTAGTTGGCCTGCTATGCCGACAAAGCTCCCGTCCAACATCCCAAACTTTGACGGCCATGCTGGCGAAGATCCTTCAAATCATGTTCGATCTTTCCACATGTGGTGTTCATCGACCTCCATTACCGATGACTCTGTTCGTCTTCGATTGTTCCAACGCACGCTTACAGGCGAAGCTTCTAAGTGGTATGTTGATCAGCCCACTTCCTCCCATACCACCTTTGCAACTCTTGCCCGGGCTTTTTTATCTTACTTCCAGCTTCCCATTCGTTATGACACTGGTATCGAACTCTTGACTTCCTTCAAGCAAACCTCTTCGACCCGCCTTTCTACCCATGTCCAGGAATGGCGAAGAAGACGGAGCCTATGTCAATCTCCTACCTTCGAAGACCGTGTCTACATGGACTAGTTCCTTAGATCTCTCTTGTCCCCTATCGGGAAAGATGTCGCATCACATTTTCCTCAAACCGAAGAAGATGCCCTCCAAATGGCATTAAAGTATGACCTGATCTACGCTCAGACAGGTTATGATCCTACTGTCCTACCTGATCTTCCCACACCCAATGATGCCCATACACCGGGGGCACCTCATGCCGCCAACAGTATCATTGGACCCATCTCTCATCCATCCGCTCAACCTCACATGAGCTATGGTTTTCCTGTGGGAGGGGGCACCACTTCCTGCACTTCTCCCCCTCCCGGTAGCATGCATCCAGGATACGGCATGCCTCATCCTTTTGCCCAACCTTCTGCTTACCTCAATGTTGCCCAACCTAACCATTACCCTTATCCACAACCTGGCGCGCCAACTCCTCCAACACATGCACTTTCGCCTCCCTTGCCTTCTCAACCCCTGCAACAGCGCTCCCCGCCCCCTCAAGCGCAGGTGGATGCACAGCAGGGATTCATGGCTACCCAACCACCTGACAGACAGGTGGCCACTCCACCTTCCCCTTCTGGTTCCTCCAATTACCAGATCCTCATGATGAACTCTGATCCGCCTCTAACCGTCGACCTTAACCTGCAAACTCGGTCTCGCCAGTACCCCAAGCCTCCTGCTCAGTCTGCTCCCGAGCCCCCCTCTTCAGGTTCTGCAGAGCATCTTTCGACATCCAACGGCCCCTTACACATCCCTCAACCCAAAGTTGAGGTTCATCCAAAGATTCCAAAGGGACCATTACGCCGAAATGCTGCTTCCGGTCGAGCCGCTCAGTCGTATAGCATAGTAGATGATTTGGCGCAATCCCCTGCTGCCATTTCCACACTGGAACTCCTCCAGTCGTGCCCTTCCCAAAAGAAGGCTCTACTATCTGCCGTGGGCGCTGTAGATCCTGCTGACGACCAGATGATTGTTTTCGACGCCACTCAATCAGACCACCCTCCCCTCCCTCCTTCCGTCGCCTTCCAAATCTCAGTCAAAATACGAAACGCCATCGTTTCCCGGTGTATCATTGACGAGGGGGCATCCACCTGCGTGATGTCCGCTTTGGTTTGGAAGCAACTCGGATCCCCTGAGCTGGCCCCTTCCACGATCACCCTTAGAGCGTGGGATGGTCATGCCTCCCAGCCCATTGGCTTGTTCCGTAATTTCCCTATCACACTCGCCGGTAAGACTGTTTGCGTTGACGTCGAAGTCATTGACGCCCCACTAGACTACAACATTCTTTTGGGGCGAAGCTACACCTATGCTATGTATGCTGTCCCATCCGCGGTCTTTCGCAAGATGTCTTTCCCCCATAATGGGAAGATAGTCACCATTGACCAGTTGACATATCATGAGCCAAAATCTCAGACCTCACCTGAGACAACCATCTCTTCTGTAGCCAGCAAGCAAACCGTCGACTCCTTGACCAGTGTCTCCCCCGGCGTTTACAAGGATTCCTCCTTGCTTGGAACTTTTCCTAGTCTCCCCCCTCCTCATATCTCTGACCCCAGCTCGTCGAATGTTTGCATGATGCAATCGTCTCAGGCTGCTCTCAAGCAACCTGCTTCGGCTAGTCAGCAACCTTGCCCTCCGCAACCTGCTCCTAGCCCTTCCCCTGCAGTTGGTAGTCATGAGCCCTTTTATCCCCCAGGCACGGTTCCTCCAGGCCTTAGCCATTTAGGAGCCGTCCCACCTGGCCATTACCCCTCTGGCCAGATACCGTTCTTAGCTCCCCCACCAGGAGTGTACACGGTACCAGTCATGGCCATTGGGATTCCCGTTTGGTACCTTGATCCTCCAGCCCCCACCTTGCCTGGTCAACCCCAACCTTATATCGCTTTGACCCCAGTTCAACCAGCCCCCATGGCTTCTCCCGTTGCATCAGTGCCTCAGTCACTTCAACAGGAACCACCTCCTGTTGCGACCGCTTCGGGTAAGAAGGGCAAAGCCCGCAAGGGGGCATCAAAGGACAAGGCTGCCCCGACAAACCCTGCTCCTCCTCAGCCTCCAAAGCATACCATCCAGGGTGCTTTGTGTGATGTTGTCGGTCACGCCTCCCATACCTGTCCTGAATTACTTCATCTCAAGCCCATGGTTAATGTCACGTTCCCTAAGTCCGCGGTCCCAGAAGCCTATGTTCCTTCCGCGACCGCGGCCAAGAACCCCAAGACTATTCACACCAACCACCCCTGTGCTTTGTGTGATCTCCATGGCCATTCCACCCATCTTTGTCCCCGCCTCACGGACTTCCGCACCTCTATCGCTGCGGTCCACCAATTCGAGGCCAAGCGCCATGAGTCCACCTCTCTCCTATTTGCGCATTCTGCTTCAGCAGAACTACCAAATATGACTGCTCCCATTGACATTCCCCCTCCGGATGTCGAGATGACGGAGCCTTCGTCCAGCATTTTCTACCTATCATCATCCATGAGACCCTTGGGGAACATTCCATCTGAATCCTCCCTTGTTGTTTCGCTTGACCTTCCTTCAACGGACATCTTGGGCTCAACATCGGTAGATCCTTTATCTACTTACTCTTCGGTCACCCCTTGTGACGATGCGTATGTGAACCTCTCTTCTCATGATGATGATTCAGGCCACTTCACCACGTCAGGTGGTTCTTCTTCCACCAGTCACCCCATCTTCTATCACGATGACGACATTATGGAAGAAATTCCCACCCCTGACTTTATTTATTCCCCCTTACATCGAACCCATGTGTTCACACCACATCCACCTTGTGGCCATTACATCGAAACCCAATGTTTGGGTAAGGGGGCACCCACATTTGAGAGACCAAGAGAAGCAATTCTCCATAACTCTCCTAGTGTATCTGGTTGTGTTGACTTTAGTACCATTATTCTTCCACATTTTGAAGAACCTCTAGAGTCCCATATCACTTCAGATCACTCTAGGGATGATACCCCTTATCGTTCCCTCATCTTACATCAGCAACCCAGTCTCTTAGACATTATTGTTGACCAACCTATAGCTTTTCTAAGAGAGCATCAGTTCATTATCTCCAAATCCTCTTTTTGGGATAGTGACACCAGGTATGCCAACTCGGAAACTTAAAGTCCATTTGATCCCTATATGCAGTACCAAAAGAGATTGGTAATCCTCCATTTCCTTTCTCAAACTGCATAACCATAAGCAGAACAAATGGCACACCACATCATTAAAATGTGTTTAGATTCCCATTTTTCTAAATACATTTTGGCATGACCACACCATGCTTGGGGGCACCTCTGCCCCCCAACCATAACCCTCCTCACCTCGTTTTTGGAGAGGAGGTTGTCTTACCAATCGAATGTGAAATCCCTTCCCTGCAACTGGCCGTTGAACTTCTCCCTGACACCCAACCTCTAGAACAACGACTTATCATGCTTGAGCGTGCTTCCGAAGACCGCCGTATTGCCTTGCAAACCATGGAAGCGGCCAAAAAACGCACCAAAGCTCGGTATGACCAAAAAGTCCAGCCTCGTCCTTTTCACAAAGGCGACCTTGTTCTAGTATATGACCAGGCCCATGATGTCCTTGGTCACAGGAAGTTCGACTCATTATGGCTAGGCCCTTACATCATCAGTAAGGAGCTTGGTAAGGGGGCATACCTTTTATACGACTTCAAAGGCAATCTTCGCAATGCACTCTATCTTAAGAAATATTACCCTTAGCATTTCCCTTCTGAGATGCGTGTTTTATTTTCTGTTAGATAGCCAGCATATTTTTATTTGTATCCTTCGCCAGGACCTATTTTGCCCAAGAAGGGTCACTTCACCTCTCCTTAAAATCGAATTTCCTCACTTACAACACTTGTACTTGGGGCACCATCTTGCCTCCTTACTTGTCCATGTTTGTAACGATTTTCGTCATGAGTCCCCACCTTGTACTCATGCTTTTATGGTCCCCCATTGGGCCTTTTACTGTGTGGCAACACCATCGAGTCGCCCTTGTTTAGAGCATCCAAGTTCAGTCATCATCGCATTCATGGAGTCTATCCCGCGCCCCTTTGTACCCCACTATAGCCCTCCATCCTTCATTGCTTGGTCTCTCTCTTGTGTCGCATATTATGACCTTCAGTCCCACTGTCCCCTATCCCTTACGATATTGTGTCAGTCGCTGCCATGTCATTCATGCCCTTTATGCTCTAACAAGGGAAGTCGTCCATTCGCCACTCCATCCTTCCCATTTCCACCATCATCATTAGTGTCAGTCTGTCCGTCGCTCTATTGTTCTCCTCTCGTGCCTTAGTTGAGGTTCTCTCATTGCCTCACCTACGGCGGACCTCCTTCTGTCGACCTCAGCACATTTATTCCAGAAGCAAGGTCTAGAGGGCGGTGTACCTTGGTTCCAACTTCCACTTTTGTTCGGTGCCTCGGATCAGGCAGGGGGATTTCTCACTTCCCTTTGACTTGGTTGCTTCTCCAACTCCTTTCAGCATGATCGAGATTCGTATACTGGACAGTCCAGTGACCCAGCAGCAGCTCTTGATGATTCCCGGGCGTGTGTGAGATGTCTCGGCCCTCATGAGGGGGTGGCCCTGCAGGTAGCCCCCCACATGCCCGGATGACCTCTTCATTGCAGCCTTTGATGCCGCTCCAGATTTTGATGATGTTGGCCTTAGCCACTTGCAGCACCTCTATGATTTGCATGTACCAGTCAGATTTTGTGAGCCCTTCCCCATTTACGGGGGGCATTTGGGGTTGTATTTATCTCATGTACTCAGATGATATTGTACTAGTCCTGGCTGTTATCCCAGGCACATCATGTATGTGAGACTATTCATTGTATTTTTATCTGGCTCTTGATTATGCCAGCTGTACTCTATGGTTCGGTCCCTTGTTCACTGGACACACTATTCTTTTGTACTTTGTCACGGCGGGCATAGGTATGCCTCCCCGCCGCCTTCAGCACAGGTACCCTCTCATAACAGAGACTTGTTGCACCTGCGAGTCTCGTCTCCTCAGGGTCTAGTCCTTCAGCACACTATCTACCTCACACTTCTCTCTCTGACATCCCCTTTTGTTGTCTGGTGATTGTATTCTTACAACGTACTTCGGTCGTACGATTTGCTCCTGACACTCGCACGCTGGGGGGCAATCTGTTACACCATTTTTTGGTCATCTAACCTTTTATCATTAGATGGACCCAAGTACACCATGTAAGACCAGTTTTACCCCAAGTAAAACCGCTTTCACTATGTTAATTAAGGAAACCCCAAAAGGAATAATTAATTAAACCATAATTTAATTATTATTCCCAGTCATGTTTAACCCAAAAACAAAGAAATTAATGAGATACACCCATAGTTATCTTATTATTTTCTAGGAATAATTATTTAAATAATATTCCTTGTTAAATATGACCAAATCAAACACTATTAATTAAATAAATCATTATTTATTTGATTATATCTCAACCACTTCCTTAAAAGGATAAATAAATCATTTATTTATTTATTCTTCACTAATCGAGTTTGTTAAGTCAAAGTCACTTTCCCTCTAATGATAATAATAAAATATTCCATAGAGGTGGATCTAGATTTGGTTAACATTATTTTAATCTTTATAGTACCCAAGATCTAGAATGACCCAATATTTTGTTATAAATAGGAGGTTTTCCCCTTCATTCTTCACCTTTTGTTGCATACTAGATCACTCACGGATCTATACACTCGGTCTCATTTTTTACGCCATTGTTGCTCCCATTGAGCTCTACCTTCTACATTGGGTTTCTACATCTGAAAGCTTAGATGCGAAGTCTTTGAGGACTACAAAGAACCATCCCATTGAGAGATGGAGGATACACCTTCTTGTTTCCTCCCGGGTGCCACGTAATATAAAAATTCATTCAAAAATCGTGTTCTTGTCTTGTCACACATTTGGATGCATGGAGACGAAACTCTTTACTTTCTTACTTAATATCTCTCATTTTATAGATCTGTTTGTTGCAGCACTTTAACTACTAATTGCAGATCTGAAGATGTTTTGCAGCCATTATTGTTGTTAGGGCTATTAGTTATGCGTAGCTAAAGTGGTTCTTTTTCGTACGCTTCGACAAAGAATTCATACTAACATCCCGACCCCAAATATTCGTCCCATTGAAACAATTATTAGCAACTTGAGCCTTAATTAAACGGCCAAGCCCTTTAGCAGCAATGATAAACAGAAAACGAGAAATAGGATCACCCTTGCGGAGACCCCTTGTTGCATTAAACGTGTGACTAGGAGCTCCATTAACAATAATGGAATAATTCGGAATGGAAATATAGGAAAATAACCATTGCAGCCACCTAGCATCAAACCCAAATGAGAGTAGTACTGCTTTCAAATAATCCCAATTTAACCGATCATAAGATTTCGAAAGGTCTAGTTTTATCAACATACCTTGCATTTTCTTCACTTTTAAAGAATGGATTGCCTCTTGGACTATTACTATCCCATCCAAAATTTTCTTTCCTTTAACAAAACCTATTTTCTCTGGAGAAATAATATTAAGAAAAATTGGTTTCAATTGATTTTCCATGATAGTAGACAAGGTTTTGTATATAACATTACACAAGGCGATAGGATGGAAGCCTGCAGCAGTATCCATGTGAGCTTGCTTTGGAATCAAGGTGATAAAAGTGGAATTCAACCCTGGGTAAACATGCTGCGAACGCCAAGATTCTTCAACCAGTTCCCAAATATCGTGGCCAAGAAAATACCAATAGGCCTGGTAAAATTTAGCTGTAAAACCATCAGGGCCAGGAGCTTTCAATTTAGGAAGATTTTTAACCACATCCTCCACTTCAGTAAAGTTAATACTTCACATTCAAGAAATATTTTGATCCTGAGATACTATAGTTGGAATATGCGTTGTAATGTGTCGAACGGCCTCTTCTCTATTATTCACAGGTTCAGTCACCATAACATGAAAATGTATAACTAGCAACCCTTCCATTTCTTGATGCTTGAAAACTTTATTATCATTCTCATCCTTCAGTGAAAAGACTCTATTATGTTGTCGTCTTGGGATCAGGGATTTGTGGAAGAAGGAGGTATTTTTCTCACCTTCCTTCAACCATTGCACCCAAGATTTCTTCTTCAATAATATCTCTTCCTGTTTCTGTCGCTCTTGTAATTCATTGACAACAATCCCTTCTTGTTCTGCAAGAAATGTTGTACGGACATTAGAAATGATTTCTTGTTGGATCTGTTTGATTCAATCCTGAAGAGTTTTCATAGAGTTCTGAATATTTCCAAAATATGTTTTATTCAAAATTTTGATTTCCTTCTTGATATATTTCAATTTTAACTGATAAGTATGCATGCGGTTTTGGCCTTGAAGCTATGACGATTGCCACCAATGCTTTACTTTATTGAGGAAAGTAGGGTCTCTTAACCAAAACTGTTCAAAACGAAAAGTGTTATTGTGTGGAACATCCTTTATATCCAAGGTTAGAGTGATAGGCCAATGATCAGAGCCTAAAGAAGGCAAAATTGAGGCTTCAAAATGCAGATCAAGATTAATTAGATCTTCTGAAACTAAGAAACAGTCAAGAAGAGATGCTATTTGATGCGATTCACCTCTACAATTGTTCCAAGTATATATACCATTCACAGTAGGAATATCAACTAGGTGAAGATCAGTTAGAAGGTCCTAAAATGACTCCATGTCCTGATCATCTCTTCACTTAGGTTTAAAATCAGATTGAAGTCACCTCTTATTATCTAATAATTCTTCTGATGTAATAATTGCAAAGCTCATATATTATCTAAAAACTATTTTTTCTCCCCCGGTAGATGAGGACCATATACTAATGTGATCAATAGCTTTTCCTTAGTTCCTACAGGCCGAAATAGCCGGAGAGACTACATTTAAACCAAACCAATCATCAGTGATGACTTCATCTAGATTCCAAAGAATTGCAATTCCTCCTACTGTACCTCTGGCATCTATAACCATCACTTCATAATGATGATTAAAAGACTTTAGAATTGTATCAAAATGCTGCGTAGAAATCTTCGTTTCTTGAAGCAATATAATTTGTGGTTTTTCCTGTTTTAGTTTTTATTTTAAATATCTCTATTTACCAAGGCTATTTAAACCTCGAATATTCCAAGAAAGGATTTTCATCATTAATATTTAGGTATTTTTTGAAATACCATTGTTAATGTCATGATCTTGCCTATATTGATCAACATTTCACCAACTAATTGAATAGATTCTTGGAGTGTTTTCCTGCCTTTCTTCTTGCCTAGTTTTGGTTAGCGAGTTCCTAATTTATGCAAACTATAATCTGGACTACTTACTGATTTTTTAGCCCGTGTCATTAAATAATGCTCAAATGTTTTTTTATAGAGAGTCTTTTGATCATCTGGAATAAATCTGTCATCTAAATTCCTCCATTCATGAAGAAGTCGTTTCATAACCTATTCCTCTGCAATGAGATCATCCTTAGGTGCTTCAATATCCATCGTCACTTGTTCCTGCTCTTCCACAATTCTATCATTAGGCTCAGAATTTTTAAGTGGTGCTTTACGTTTTATAGCAGACGTTTTGTCTATCTCCACCTCTGGGGGTGAGGGTTGAATGTCGAGCATATCCTTTGATGTTTTTTCGAGTTGCACCTCTGGGGGCGAGGGTTGAACGTCGACCATATTCTTTGATGAATCCCCTTCTTCTTGTAGGATCTCAAAAGGGTTATCTGAGGTGTGATACTTAAGACTATTGGTAGGAATAGGCCGCATTCAAGGGCCTTTTTTCTTAGTAGAAGTGGAAAAAAAACCATCCTCCTTGTCACGGTCTGCTTCTTGGTTAACCGAAATATTGCTTGATTGAACCTCTGGATGATTTTTGGGACATGATTTATAAAAATGTCCATATTCATGGGAACATGGACAACGAAAAGGAATATTTTCATAATCCAAGGTCTATTGACAAATCTTGCCTTCATATTCAAGGTCGATCGATTCCAGAAGAGGCTATGAAATATTCATATATACACAAATACGAGCGAAAGAAGTATATTTGCCTCGACGTGTTGTCTCCAAAATTTTAACAAAACTACGTAAAAAATTACCAATCCCTTGTAGAATATCTAGGTCCCAAAAAACCATTGGTAAATCAAATAAACAGACCCAAACAGGAGCTGCCAAAAATTATTCCTCATCAGGATTGTAACATTCTTCCCACTGCCTGATGAACAACCCTGCATTATCAAAAAAGTATAGCCTGCCTTCAAATATGTGTTCTTTATCCAACAAGTTAGTAAAGGTAACTATAAAGAAACCACGGGGCCCAAATTTCAGGTCAAGCTGACCTTGTGGTTACCATTTATTCTGAATTCATTTCAAAATATCTTTCTCCATAGGCCAAATGCCTATAAACTTACAAATTAAAGGATGATCTCTCATATAGAAGCGATAATCTTTTAATGTATTAGGCGGTATGAAAAACCTATGTTTTTTTTGTGCCTGAGGCAAACACTGGCTTTTTGTCTTTGATTTTCATTCGGCCCCCAGTACAGGGCCGGACCGCTGAGTACCACCCACATGCTAGTTAAAACGACCATGTTCGGCCATGTTCGCCCGCTACAACATCTTTAAAGGATGGGATCGGCCCCCCTCCCGGGGCTATCGCCATACACTACAACTCCCAACGAGGCTGACTATCTGCCACCCCACTACCTAAGATGATGAATGGAACCCTCTGTCAATGACAGTCAGAAGGGTTATCGACCTGCAACTTTCTTGGAGCCCGCATCCTCACTTTCATGGCACACCCATCTTACCATTATATACCTTAAGATTATAAACCTAAATGAATAATTTTATATTTGCAATAATGTGTTGTTGCTATTAATCACATACATATAAATATACATATTTATAAATAATAATTAAAACAAATATAAATAATAATATTAATAATTGCTAATTATTAATTTTAATAATTAATAATTATAAATAATTATAAATTATTAGATATGTTCATTATTATATCTAGGATCTTATTACAATGGAAAATTCATAGAACTCAATGCTTTGAATATAACATTGTAACATCCCTAGCCCCCTCTTGGGCTTTACTACACAACCACACTACAAGATTTAACTACAGAAGCTAAAAAAACCTTAAATTTTCCATGGTTGTTTCTACACCTCGATTTACTTGGTTAGCATGAATTAAATATTTAACACATATAAATCATAATTACATAATCAGACAACTAAATTAATAGTTAACCAACAACAGTTAAGCACATAACTGTAAAACTAGTGTTTTAAACATAAATTCATAAATAAGCATGAGATTGAAAATGAACACATATTTGAATAAAATAAGAAACTCGTTGTGGGCTCCCCACATTGCACCCAACCATAGACAATATATTTAATCAATCTCAACCGTGTGTCACTCTCGAGCTAGGGATAAAACTCACATACAATGATCTACACCATAAAATCATCAATGTTACATCAACTATGGATTTAACCATAGGCTTATACTTCCCTGAAACGTGGACCCAAGTGGAACACTCGTTCTTTGTTCCCTGTCGGTCCCTCGTCGGTTCCCACATTTGAGGGAGCCTTATTACCAAATAGGAATGATCTGATCTATGGGATTCCAATATCCCACTCTGCTTCTAGGGCTTCCAAGTGCACTTTTAGGCCATAACTCAATCAAATTCCATTCAATTTGATACCATGAGTAAAGGGCTCACCAATAAGTCACAAAAAGTGAAGCAAATCCTAGCCACTTCTAGAACCCAATCATAGGGCTCACTAGTTGGATTGCATGAACCAACTTCACCTACTCTCAAGTGAGTTATAGAGTCCAAGTGTAGGACTCATCGACTAAAATCCTCAGGTAGTTCCCAATCCCTCTAGTTAGTTATAACGTCCAAGCATAGGACACACCGACTAAAATTCTCAGTTAGTTCCAAAAATGAAGCACATGATTCCTCAATTGATTCATAGCTAATAATTATTATTCATCTCCAGGTCATCCCTGCATGAATGAATCCGATTTTCAATTTTCTTAGAGGAAAAATATCATCTTTTAAACATGCATGGATTTTATCTTCCATGTGGAAGGCCTTAAATCCATGTGTTCCAAAGGTGCTCCTTTCCTCCAAATATTGAACAAATTAACCCATTTCATTTTCATCATGGAGTTTCTCTTCACAGCATACTCTTTTCCACAGAGTGGAATCTTTAGCCAATATATTTTATTAGTATAATATTATGTACAACATTTAAATCATAATTACAATGTTGGCCCTTCATCAACTCCTCAAAAATTACATATATGTATCTAAGCAAGCTATCCCCAAAATCTATATACAAATGCACATAGGCATGCAGACCTACAAAATAACTCTAGCTCACCACCATAATAGTCAAATACTATGAAGCACAAGCCTAAAAAAAAACTTACATGTGTTTAAATAATCATAAACTCATAGGGGTGTTACATTCCTCCCCCCTTATTTATGCATTGCCCTCAGTGCATCATATACAGATGTATATAGAACATATTAATACAAAATATGAAGGTAATCCTCCCTCAAAAAATATTCCTATCCCATGTAGCCTTGTTAGGAAAAAATAGGGTTCATTTTACCTTTACCATGTTGACTCCTTGATTCTAAAGCACTTTGACCATTTTTCCCAAAACATGTATTAGTTGGACTGAAAAATATCCCTCAGGTTCCAACTGGATAATATGTCAATCAATCACATGATCGATACTAGGAATATACTTTGTAAGCAAAGACACATGAAATAAATCATGGATATGCATTTATATAGGAAATGAAAGTCTATATGCAGCAAAACCAATCCTCTTTAGGATCTTGAATGACCCATAATAATGTGCTTCTAATTTTGCACACCATCATAGTTTCAATAACTTCTTCGACAACCAATATTTTAAAAATACGTTATCCTCAATTTTAAATTCTTAGTGAATCATATGCTTATCCAAATAATTTCAAAATTTTCATAATTTTTATAACCTGCTATTCCATACCTCTGAGAAATTTTCGACCAACCATGACTCTTTCTACTATATTGGTCAAACTTTTAAGACAATGGTACATACTTCCATAGAGTGATTTTTAAAAAATCAACTTTATTGGAGACAAATATTCGTTATCATACACAAATTTTATGAAACATAGATAATTATCTGATTTAGATGGTTTATCCTTCACCTATATTCACAACATATCCTCAATTATTGGATTAACCCACTTAATCTTTCCAAAAGACATTAGGTGATATGTAGTACGAAAATTCATATTAATGTTAAAACCTTTAAATAATCACATCTAGAAATTAGATATAAACTTCAAATCTCTTTCTAAAATAGTTTCCCTAGGTGCACCATGTAGCCTGTCCACTTCCCTCATAAAAATATCAACTGTGTTAGTTGCTTTATACGTTGATTCTGATGTGATGAAATTAGAATTTTTTGTTAGTTTATTAACCACCACAATAATTTCATCATGTACTCTTGGTTCCCTTGGAAAATTAGTAATAAAATACATCAAAACCACATCCCACTTCAACTTATGAATGGTTATGGACTAAAACAAATGTACTTGGTGCTTCTGCTAAGCCTTAAATCTTTGAAATTATAAACATACTCCTATGTAATTTTCCACATCCTTATTCAATTGATGCCAATTATACTACATTTTGACTGATGTAATGTTTTTCTGATATCTTGGGTGTCCTACCTAAGGAACTATGTGCATGTCCTTGAAAATCAACTCTTGGATAATCCAATAGGCTCTACAACGAATTATTATTATTCATAGCAAGTTTGTAAATTTACCTTATTAATATATTCTTCTTTAATTTTTAGCTAGTGATGTGCTTACCTTAAATAAATATTGGAAAATACCGTAGCTCCCCAATATTGATCAAATAAATCATGTATCCTTGAAAATGGATATTTATTCTTAATAGTCATTTTTTTCAACTATTGAAAATATGCACTTAATAACAACATTCCATCATTTTTCTTCAAAAATAAGACCATAGCACATGACCATCATACACTTGGTCATATTTATCCTTTCTTTGTTAACTCATGTAACTACATCTCAAATTCGTTAATATCTGTAGTACACATTATATAATGTTCTTTAGGTACTAGAGAAGCTCTTGGTATGATATAAAAGGAAAAATATATATCCCTTCTTGGAGATAATAATGGAATCTCATAAAATTCGTTGGTGGCAGCAGAGTGGTAAGGTCAGCCTCATAATGATGGACCAGTATTGTGTTCGATCCTAAGCAAGGCCGTGGCTCGCTGAGTGAGTAGTTAAAGTATACCGAGCCAAACCACACTACCTTTTGGCTCAATAGAGAAAACATAGTGGCTTGGCTTGGATGACAAGATGAACCCTAATATTTTTTTCGCCTGCAGCTCTCTCTCTGCCGCTGCCAAAACAATATTCACCCCTGAAAATCAAGATATGCAGAGGTTGAGCTTGCTCCCGACCCCTCCCAGGCTCACCGAGGAGTTCAGATTCGCGGAGGATAATGGGGAAAAGACAAACGGTGGGCTTAATCCATGCTCCACCCTCTCTGAAGAACACATGGCAGTGGCTACTACCCATGTGCAGGTATCGAGTAGTCTCGCAGATCAAAAAGGGAAAGGCCTCAACTCGATGAAATCCTAAAGGTTTCTAGGAAGCTATGCGTAATACCAGACATTGAGAATGGAAGAAATTTTTCTAGCCTGACCTTGTGCCCCAATAGTCCATTGTTTTCAATAGGCTACCTTGGTGTTCACCAGTTAGAAAATACCTATTACCATGGGAAATGACAACATAAAAGAGGCTACATTGGTTTGCAACGAGCCGACTAGGAGCATCAATCTGTCCTATAAGTTGTGCTCTAAAAGCCAGGGTTTCTTAGATCCCTCACCTCCTCTTTATCACATTCATATCTCACTATATTCTGGAAAATCCATTCTCCATCGGGTGCGATCAACAAATCTAGTCCAGAACCTCACGCATGCCCTCAAACAACTTTTGGGGATTGCCTCCAATCTTCAAAGATTTCTTTATGGAGGTAAACAAGTAGAGGATTATCTTCCCTTCTCATTTTATAACATTGAAATAAATTCTTATGTAGTTTTAAACCTTATTATGTGAGGGGGAGTAGAAGAGAAACCTTCTTCTACTCTAGCATTCTCTTACAAGGATGCTTTCCATGCACAACCTCCTAAGAAAACTACTGAACCATTTGAGTCTCCCAAGCCATTTTTGATCGATAAACTAGAGGAAGTCCCCTCCATAGAAATCTCCCATTGGGATCTTGAAGATTAGCTTCAAATATATGTAGAATTCGCCATCATTTGCTGATTTAATTGAATTTGGCATCGCACATCAAATATCCACCAATGGATTCACTCCACTTGGACCAAAAAATGCAAGGTTATCTTCTGCTCGAAGGGTTTCTTCACGGTGGTGTTTTCCTTCAACGAAGATTATCAAAAAGCATTAACTCGGGGTCCATGGTTTTTGGGAATAGCAGGGCTACTCCTCACCCCCTATTTGCCATACTTTTACCCCTCTATGACAGTCATCACCCAACTTCCTATTTGGGTTAGGCTTCCAAACTTACTTGCACATCTGTGGCACTTTTTCATCTTCCAAGGAATAGGAAACACCCAAGGCCGCTTTCTGGAAATGCATCCCTCAAGGGGAAAGAAAGTAATATACACATACGATAAAATATGTGTTGAAATAGACATAAGAAAAGGTCTGCCCAATCAAATCAATCTCAAAATTGGGGACTTCGTGTGGACGTAGATTGTGGAATATGAGAACACCACCTTACGTTTCCACCATTTCTCTCAAATAGGGCACCTTCAGAATTCTTTCACTGCATTCGTCATCGAAAAGAAGAAAAGAAATCACAAATTGAAATCTAAAATATGGAAGCCTTGCGATCCGACCCCCATGGATGACATTGATTACCTCATATGAGATGAGGAGGAGATTGAGGCAAAAGTAGAGGCTACAACGCAAATGAAGGACACGCCCTCTGCTGACGCTGAGGGAGCCACTGCTTCCTCGAATACTGAGAAACAAACACATCAGTTCTCCTCCTCTGATTCTGATAAGGAGGTTCTCCCCACAGTTGACAACAGTCTTCAAGTGGTTCTAGCCCATCTGCACCGGACTGGCTAGGTCAAAGTTAACAAGTAAAAAGGAAAAAATTGTTGTATGGAGGATTGGACCCACTCTGGGTAGATTCCGATGACTATCTATTTTTCTTCCTAGTTACACTTGTTAGTTATTTTTCTTATTCTGTCATTACTTTTCAGGATCGAGGTTGATAGTTTATCATTTCTGGCCTCCCCGCTCTGTGGCTTCTCTTGACTATAAATTCAGTTTGTACCATATGATCTCTTAATAGAATTTGTCTTATTCAGAAAAAAATAAAAATAATGGAATCTCATAAAAGACATCAACATATTCCAATATAGGATAATCCTTTAAATTATTTTTTTGATACCTATTCTTTTCGTGCAAATGGAATTCCGGAATCTGGAAACCTTTTCTAGAGTTATTCTGTTACTACAGAGCTTATATCTCTTTGATAGACATTGGTCTAGGAACCCCTCGAACCTAAATTTTTTATTCCTTATTATAAATACAGGTAAAATATATGCTATAAAAGTATAGAATCACCTAGTGCTTCTCCAACCAATCCATGCTAATCAAGCAATAATAAGATCCCAATGAGATTATATTCAACTCAACCTTAGTATTCAATCCATTCATCTCAATTGGAAATTTTTTCACCAGTAATGTAACTTTCTATTTTACAATTGTGGATAATTGAGCCATTCATGCCTTACAGTGCTTATTTTTATTTAATATGACTTTTTCTACCAATTTCAGATCAACATAACTTTGACTAGATCCCAAGTATTTTAAAATTGCAATAGGTTGATTGTTTAATTTACCTTCGATTTCAATCATGTACACCTCATGATCAACCTAATGATTATACAACAAAATCCTCTAACATATATATTATGCATAATCCTCTTACCTACAACCTTTTGAGGATAGTATTTGTGTATGTGATATTCCTCACAACCGCAACATTTAATAGGATAGAACTAAGGTTTATTTTTCAACAAGTCGCTACACCAAGGTTTATTGAAAACTTGAGATGATTGTTACTTCAATTGGGACCCCTCCTTCCTTTGTTTTCTGAAACTATTATTATACATTAATTATTTATTCCTACTTTATTCATATAAATTCTCAGCTTTCCTCATGTCTACATCCAAGGTATTGGGGTCATTATATTCAATAATGTCTACATAGAATGAAGGTAGCCAAATAATATACCTACTCGTTTTCACTTGTTTATACGTAATAAATCCAAAATATCTTAACAACTCCATGAAATTTCAGCCATATTCCTCCATAATAATGTTTCCTAATTTAAGTTCAAAAAACCCATGCATCTTCTCATCTAAATTGTTTAATTCCTTAAGTTTTTCTCACCACATCCTAGTCTTTCCTTTAAGGGGACATATAGAGATTTGGGGGTCCATATTCAAAGAATAATTAAAAATCTATAATTACTTCTATATCTTCAAAAAACAAGCCTCAAATTCTTTTCCCTTTTTGTATTTTTCATTGAAAATGGGAGGTTTAATCTCCCAGAATTCCCTTTGTAGGTTTTCCTTGTCAAACCTCCTCTTCCTAGACCTTCTCATAGGTAACACATTGGGGCTGAAATATGACTTTTAGGTGGTATAGAACCTCTTATTTATCCCTCTTTTTTCATAAACAAGATGCAACTTAGCACTCCTAGTATCGATCCTACTTATAACATAATTTTCACCAAAACATATCTCAAATTGGAAAGCCTTTCTAGTCACATATTGTTGGTCCAATTATTGATAATTCATATTCAAAATTCACAAAAATTGGGTGTTAAGTTGTTTTTCTTCTCTCACTAGTATTTCATTATCATATTTCAAACTGAGAACATACTTCTTGAGGCTCCTCATGGACTCCTCCAAGTATATGCTTTTTGGCCTACGCAACACTTACGATTTGACTCAGTTCCAACATTATCCTGTGATGTTAACACCTAACATATAATTTTTATCTAAAATTATCTTGATGACTCTTACCTTTCTTACCAATGCATTCACTAGAAAAATTGTTCGAAATTATTACAACAAATAGAAATTTTGTGTCCACCACCGTGTTATATTAATAGTATCTTATCATAGCCTACTTACATGCAAGATTATGATAGCTAGGTCTAAATATATTCTCTCCAAAAGTTTTAGTAGAACTCAAATTCTTCTTCTCAAAATCCTTGTAGCTTTATCATTGATTTTTTAAAATTTCCTACATCCAAATGTAGTTTCCAACTTTTTGGATGTGTTCTACTTGAAATTAAATTTCCTTTTACTATTTGTAGGCAAAATTCTGACTCCTGGGTGAAAATATATACATGTGACAAGTTCTACCTCTCTTTCCCTTCTATCTAGTTGTTACAAAATTGAAAATCATAATTAAATTGCCAAACTAATTTTTTTTATATTAAACAAGTTTCCCTAGTTCACTCTCATTGTGCAATAAATATTCCTTATAAAAACTCTCCAACATGCACTAAAAAATTGCATTCTCATCACATGGGCCTTTCGATGATTCAAATCCTTTGCCTATGTTATGCCCATCTCTTCTCGACTCCAAGGAGGCATCCTAGTCCACGTCGACATCTTCCTTGTGATCGACAGAGTACATTGCAACCACACCTCTAGGGGGTCCACAACATAGTCCTAGCGTAAAAAAAAAATAGAATAATTATTATAAATAGTTTATAAGTGTGTTGTCCTACACACACAACATGTCTCAGAACACTAGAATCGTGCGAATATCTATATCTATATATATATGTATGTATGTATGTATGTATGTATGTATACACACACACACACACACATACTTAGCCGATCAACGGATCTCAATCGATGGGAATATCTAATAATGTGTTTTTATATCGCGGGGGGGGAGTCCTAATTATCTAAGTAGGGGAGGGGAGAGGGGACCATTAGCTATGTTTCTCCTCCTAGCTATGCCCCTTCCCTTGAGCGACTACCATTGGAAAAATAATCAGACAACTTACAAAAGCACTATGGGGGCACCCCCGTGACGCTAGGAACAAGGGGGGAGGAGAGGGGGGCACTGTGGAGGTTCCACTCCTCTCTATAACCCTACCACTCCTACTCCTTAAATTCTCAAATAATTTCCCACATATTATGGCAATAATTTCATCTATTAACGTATAATCTCAGCCATTACATCCTCCTCCTCCTTGTTAGCTACCATTGTATCTCGTTTCCTCAATGTTGTCGAATTCCACTCCACATCATGAGCACTTATCTATTTCAGCTCATAACCTACCTCCTCAGTTTGGTTCTCACATCCGCCATGGTCTATGGCCCACTGTGCATCCAATCACCATAATTAGTCCTTCCACATTATGTTATGCATAGAATTTAAACAGAACCCCTCCAACATGAACCAAACATTTTTCCCATTAAAGAATATAATGCTCTCAATGAGGAATGTAGGGGTTCTTCCCTACAACCCTAAACTAATTAAATTTTTGTTATATATATATATGGTTACTCTAGTCCAAGTATACTCTAGTTGGTTACAAAGTCCAAGCACATGAACCAATGACTTAAATGCCGAGTTTATTACAAAAATTAAACACAAGGCTCACCAATTATCTCATAACCAATAATTATTCTTCATCTTCAAGTCATTCATGCATGAATGAATCCCCCATTTTTCCTCTTTATAGGAAAATTATCATCCTTTAAATACGAGGGGCTCTTCTCTTCCATGTGGGACCACCCAAAGCCACGTGGGCCCCATATTCCCCTTCTATCATAACAGTCGACACATCAATCCATTTCACTTTTAACTTGGAGTTCCTTTTCTTCCTATTCCCTTTTTCGTGTAGTTTCATTTGCAGTGAATCTACTGTATTATTATTAAAAAAATTACAACATTTACATCATAATTACAAAATTTATCATCCGAACACTTAGAAAAAATACCAGATACGTATTTGGGAAAGCTGGCCCCAAAATCTATGTACACATATACCAAAGCACACATGCGTTGAAAATAATCCATCTCACCAGCCTAGTAGTCACATAAATATATCTTAGCAGCATGAACATCACTTTAAATATTTTTGGATAATCATAAATCGGTATGGGTGTCCCAAACATAATCAATTCATTTTGATAAAGCCATTGGCAATGCATCCTTTGATGGCAGCTATGCCTCATTGTGGTGATATTCCTACTTTATCTTTATTATTAAGTTGTTCTTAAAAGAAATGAGATTAATGATTTAAACTACATTAACAAACAAATTAATTGATTTAACATTTAAACAACATAAAATAAAATTATAGAGATTATACGTTTTGCATATTACTTCCTTTAGTTCATTTTTTCTTATAATTTTGCAATTGAAGGAACCATTGACTTACTTAATCCACTACATTCACATAACTTTATTTTAAAACGTTTGATTGTCTATATAAGTTAATTCTTAGCCTTAAAATAGGATAAATAATACTCATAATCCACTCCATATTTAATAGAAACTTTCTAAACCCATAGGAACTCTACGAGAGGTGAGAGTTCCACCCCAATTTTGGGATATTTGAAAAGGACTAGCTGCAAAATATCAGAATTATGATGTGGAATGGAGTTTTTAAGACTTAAAGAAAAACCCCTTTACTCACAATAGAGTTCAATCCTTGGAAATTATCAACATAACTATGTGCACGAATCAAAAGCGAAGTTTTTATAACATAGGCAGAGCAAAACAATAACCCAAACTAACACAAAAACAAAAAATTTGCGAACACGCAAGAGTTCCTTCTGGAGGGACCCACACAACTCCGACCAATCGTCAGAAATCACACTTCACACAACATACAAGTTAACTAAACACTAAATATTACAATTTATGATCTCCAAAGTTGCACTGGGTTTACACGTGGTACTCTCCATTTCACATCGCAAACAAAATTAGTTACCATGCGAAGACATTAACCTTAACTTGTAAATTTTGAGATGTGTGAAATTGCTTCTATTGCGCTTTCAATATCCACCATTTAATCCCTGCTAGATCAGACAACCCTCCTCTTCCCCCGCCACATCACTTCGCATCGCAAGTCAAACTGTTTAACTCACGAATTAATCCATAAAAACTATCCTTCAGGATGTGTGATGTCTTCAATCTCCACCATTTGATCTCAGCTAGATCGGACGGTTTGTGCTACAACTCCACTATACCACTTCGTATAGCAAATCAAATTCTTTAACTTCCAAATAGGACCATAAAAATTATCCTTGGCAATGTGCAATATCTCTCCACCTACGACGTGATCTTCCACTATTGATCAGTTGGATCCAATCATCCTTGTCGCGCCTACAAATCTGATTGATATATGCTCTATGGTTAACACAATATTACATTCAACAAATGAATGTATATAACTAAGTCCTCGCCATGCTTGCAAATCCAATTAGATTTCTCGTGGAGCGATTTAAGTATAGATGTCCGACTTTAAACAAAGGTTTTAAATAATTAATTTTAAAATAGGGAAACTGATCAAAGCACTGGACACTTAGAATTAATTTGGAAATGAAATATTGTTTAAAATAAACAGAGATCCCGATCGAACAAAAAAGACTTGGAAATAATTTGGAAGACAGCAAACACATAACCAATCCCTCAGATGCATGGTTTTTACATTTAATTGGACTTCTCTATTCTCTCCTTTCTCGCTATGGATGGCAGAACACCATGATGGTGGATCTGGCTTGGTTTTATCCCTTTTCAAAAATCCCCATGCGGTTGAGAAACCGTCATTCAATTTCCAAAATAGTTTATCAAACTAAATACTCAACTAATCCTAATTTAACCATTCTTTGTATTCTGAAATTACAATGGCTAAGTTAGCACACATTAACTTAAAAAAAATACTTAAAAAAAATAAAATCTTAAAATTTTTAGGACCACTGATCCTCTTCCCAAGACACAATATGTGACCAGCTTGTCACATTCATGGATCGACCTTAATTCTCATGCATCAGGCTCCCAGGGTAATTTAAATTCATGGGTCCTGTCCACGAGATCTTCAATAGAGTACCCTACACTTTGAATTTGGGAAGCGTCCAACCAAGAACAATCCTCTAGAGGATGGTCTTTCCATTTGCCCAGACACTCTAAATATTGTTTGTTTCACATCTTCCTGGCCACCCATGTGTCCATAATATGTTCAATTTCCAAAGGCTATGATAGAGGCATCTATTTAATCCATGATCTCTCTTCATCCTGGGTGTCTCATGTTCATCTCTCCGAACTATCTTCTTCATGAATAGCAGTGTATGGATACATATCTACCACATTAAATATGGGAGAGATTCCTACACCTGAAGGTAACTGCAACTCATAAGCATTTGCGGAAAAATTCCTAAGAATTCTACAAGGCCTGATATTTTTCATCTTCAATTATTTGTATTCACCTTTAGAAAACCTCCCCTTGCATAAATGTGCCAGTATAAAGTCTCCTACCTCGAATTGTACCTCCCGCCTTTTCAAACATGCTCATTGTTTATATTTTTTATTGTTGTCATGTAGCTTCAATTTGACATGTTCATGTAGATCGTTAATTTCTTTCACGAAATATTTTCCATCAAAATTCCTACGTTCTAACTGACCCAAATCCTGCAACTTGAATACTCCACGTGCGTGCATTCCATACAAGATTTGGAAATGACTTCTGCCCATGCTTATGTTGGGCAAGTCATTGTAAGAAAACTCCAGTTGTGCAAGCACACAATCCCACTGTCTGGAATTTTCACCAACTATTCTCCTCATCATATTTCCTAGACTCCTATTCACAACCTCAGTTTGCTCATCTGACCGTGGGTGATAAGAAGAAATGAAATTTATTTTGGTGTCTAAATTCTCGTGCAACGTTCATCAGAAATGACCTGTGAACTTTACATCCCTGTCTGAGATGATGGACTTCGACAAGCCGTGTAATCTAACTATCTCTGTAAATAAAAACTATGCTACATATGTGGCATCACTTGTCTTACGGCATGGAATGAAATGTGCCATTTTGGTGAAGCGATCCACCACCACCATGATGGAATCGAATCCTCATTGTGTCTTTGGTAGACCGAAGAAAAAGTCCAAGCTCACTGAGTCCCATGGTCTATTCGGAATGGGTAAGGGTGTATAAAACCCTGCATTTTGGCTACGTCCCTTTGCATGTTGACACACTTTACACCTGATCACAAATATCAGTACATCCCTTCACATTCTCAGCCAATATTAAAAGTGGCTCAGCTGATCCAAAGTCTTATCTATGCCAAAATGTATGGCCAAACCTCCACTTTGTTTTTATTGGATTAATTTATCTCGCATATAACATTCCAGAATACACAATTGTCCTCATTTTAAGAACAACCCCTCCTGCATGTTATAGTCCAACCATAGAATATTTTCTGTCAACAGTGGATTCTCGTAAGCTTCATAAGTTTCATTAAAATTTGCATCCACTCCATACAAGTTTTGAGATGCTCAAATCCCTGTACTTGTACTGCACTTTCTTGAAATATCAAACTCCTCCTACTCAATGCATCTGCCACTTTGTTGGCTTGATCACTGATGTGTTTAAAAACAAATGTAAAACTATGCAAGTGCTCCACCCACTTTCCGTGTTTATGATTCAGCTTGTGTTGCTGCACAATATATTGTAATGCAAAATTTTCTGAAAATAAGACAAATTCATTTTCCAACAAATAATGTCTCCAATGCTTCAACACTTGGATGACTGCATAAAATTCTTTGTGATAAGACATATACTTCTGCCTGCTCTCATTTAGTTTTTCCCTGAAGTATTTTACTAGCTTATATTCTTTGCTAAGTACTACACCAATGGCTATCCCACTAGCATCAAAACAAACTTGGAAAATTTTATTGAAGTCTGGCAACTTTATGATTGGCTTTTCCGTGATCGTCTTCTTAGAAAATTGAGAAATCCTCTCAACAGATTTTTTTCCAATGAAAAGGCTGAATTTCCTTCTTAATGGTGTCCAACATAGGTGCAAAAATACCACTGAAGTTTTTAATAAACATCCGATAGAAACTTTCCAATCCATGGAAACTTCTTACTTCAAACAAAATTTTGGGAGATGGCCAGCTAACTGTGGTTGCAAACTTCTCTGGGTTCATATTCAACTCATTCTTAGAAATTACAAATCCTAGATAAGTCAACTCTTTCTTGATAAAAGATTTTTTTTTTTAATTTATTAACAATTTGTTTTGCTACAATTTTCTAGCACATACGTGACATGCGGAAAATGTTCTTCCTTTGTTTTGTTAAAGATAAGTATATCATCTAGATATACAATCACAAACTTACCATTGAATTCATTCAAAATCTCATTCATCAAATGCATGAATGTGTTGGGCGTATTTCTTAGCCCTAAAGGCATGACCAACCACTCATACAAACCTTCACTTGTCTCGAAAGTTGTCTTCCATACGTCACCTTCTCTAATCCTGATATGGTGATAGCCACCTTTTAGTTCTATCTTTGAAAAGTACGCTGCTCCACTTAGACAGTCCATCATATCATCCATCTGAGGTAAAGGAAACCTATACCTAATAGTGATGTTGTTTCTTGCCTGGGAATTAGTGCACATCTACCATTCACCTTCGTTATTAGGAGATAAAACGATCGGAAGAAAACAAGGGCTGAAAATATCTTGAATTAGTCCTTTATCCAACAAATCCTATACTTGCTTCCTGATCTCCTCATTTTCTTCCAGGCTCATCCGATAAGCATCCTTGTTTGGCAAACTGGCTCCTGGAATAAAATCAATATGGTGACTAATGCATTGCATCGGTGCTAATTTATATTGTAGATCATCTACCACAATATCACTAAACTCTTGCAGCATGTCCTGTATTTCCATAGGCAAATCAATGATTTCCATATGCATCAAAACTAATCTTGGCCTCCACACAACTACATAATTCACTTCATTCTCCTAAATTTGTCGCAGAAACTCCTTCCCACGTATCAATAATGTTTTAGTACCACTAGTTTCTGTAGTCTCTTCTTCTTTCACAGAAACTAGCGTATACTTTATCCCATCCTTCACAAATATGTAAAAATTCCTCTCCCCATCATGGATGGCCTTTCTATCATATTTCCATGGCCTTCCAAACAGAATATGGCACACGTCCATAGGCATAATATCGAAAGTTATCTTATCCTTATACTTCCCAATGTGAAACTCCACCTTGCACTGCTCATCAACCAATAGTTGGTGTCCCTTCTACAACCAAGACACCTTATATAGAGTCAGATGGTTTGACTTATTAAAACCTAATTTCTCCACCATATGAGTGGATACCAGGTTATTAGTGCTTCCACTATCTATAATAAATTTGCAGCATCTTCTATGTCACTTACAGATAGTTCAAAATAATGTTTTCCTCTTTGACAGCTCAGCCACCTCCTTAGCTAGTTTGAGTAAAAACTTGTTCAACATCAAGGCCTCTTTTGTTTCAGGCACATTCTCCACATCTTGTGGTGTTGTGTTTTCTTCATCAGGTTGAGAAACATACACTCACCATTTTCCAGCTAGTTCATTTTCAAGACATTCAAAAGACCTGTTCCCCCATTTGTGACACTTGTAACACTAGTAGGAATTTCCTCTACCTCTGTTATTACCTCTTCCTCGTTCGTATGACCTTCCACCTTTCGTGTTACCTTCCTTCTCAGTGTGTCCCGAAGTTTCCAAATGTTTTCATTCTTCATTACTATTGGCACTGCTACCTCTAGCAAAGGAATATCCTCTTCCTCTACTAGAACCACATCCTCTTCTTGCAATTTTCTTCCTTTCAATATTTTCTTCTACCTTAAAATCCAACTAGTATGCCTCCTCTATAGTTTTTTGGGAAAGAATAATGATCTCATCCAACATTTCCAACAGGAGACCATTCATAAATCTTGTTTTCTTCTCAAGGGTATCTTCAGCATACCCAACCCCTAAGTTAAATTTATAGAACTCTTCTATGTATTCCTTTACAATCATTGTCCTCTGTCTCAGATTCTACACTTGTCTATAAGGGAAAATTTGGTAATATTTAGGCAGGAACTTGCTTTTCATCTTTACAATCATCTTGTCCGAACTTTTTACCAAGGGCTTGTTCAGTCTTCTCATTTCTTCTTGCACATTGTCCCACCATAGTGCAGTGTGCCCTTTAAACTTAGTGATAGCAAACCTGATTTTCCTATCCTCAGTAATTTCCTCATACTTGAAATATTTATCTAACTCACTTATCTAGTTCAAAAATGATTCTGTTGACAAACTGCCATCATAATTGAGAGCTCTGGTCTTGGTTTGCTGCTAGCCATCAATACATATTTCAGTAATCTGATTTGTGGTGCCTCATTCTCTGGCTCATCTTTTTGTGCCTCTGGATCCTCATCATCACTGTCATCTCCACCTTTAGGGTATCTACGCCTTCCTTATTTTACTGCTGCCAAACGTGCTGATAGTACTGTAATTTCTTCATGTAGTTCTTCATCTATTTCTCCTCTTGCAGCTCTTCCTTAACCTCTTCTCCCTACTTCAGCTCTTCCTTGACCTCTTGTTCCTACTTCCATATTCACTTAGGAAGAAAATCTTTATATGATACCAATTGTTCTAGAATAGCTGGAAAATATCATAAGTACATTATTGAATGGAGTTTTTAAGACTTAATGCAAAACCCCTTTACTCGCAATAGATTTCAATCCTTGGAAATTATTAACATACATACGTGTGAAAATTAATGTCATAGTTTTTATAACATACGCAGACAAAAACAAAAGCCCAAACTAATGCAAAAACCATACAAATTGCGAACATGCAGGAGTTCCTTCTGGAGGGACCCACACAGCTCCAACCAATCGTTGATAATTGCACTTCACACAAAATACAAGTTAAATTAACACAACATCTTACAATTTGTGATCTACGAAGTTGCACTAGGTTGACACGTGGTCTTCCCCATTTCACATCGCAAACAAAATTCATTACCATGCCAATACCTTAACCTTAACGTGTGAATGATTCAATGTGCGATATTGCTTCTATTTCACTTTTAATGTCTACCATTTAATCCTTGCTAGATCCAACAACCCTCATCTGCCCCCGCTGCATCACTTCGCATTGCAGGTCAAACTGTTTAACTTGTGAATTAAGCCGTAAACGCTATCCTTCACGATGTGTGATATTTTCAATCTCCACTGTTTGATCTCGGCTGGATCCCACGGTATGCGCTACAGATCCACTATACCACTTCGCGTCGCAAATCAAATTCTTTAACTTCCAAACTGGACCATAAACATTATCTTTGGTGATGTGCGATATCTCTCCTCCTGCGATGTGATCTTCCACCGTTGTTTGGTTGGATCTAGCGGTCCTCGTCGAGCCTATAAATCCGATTGATAATGCTCTGTGGTTAACAAGTTATTACACTGAACAAAGGAATGTGTATAGCTAAAGCCTAGCCATGCCTGCAAATCTGATTAGATTTCTTATGGAGCGATTTAAGTATAGATATCTGAATTTCAATAAAAGTTTTAAATAGCTAATTTTAAAATAGGGAAATCGATCAAAGCACGAAACACTCATAATTAATTTGGAAATGAAATAATGTTTTAAATAAACAGAGATCTCAATAAAACAAAAGACACTTGGAAATAATTTGGAAGACAGAAAACATAGAGCCAAGCCCTTAGATGGCTAGTTTTTACATTTACTTCTGCTTCTCTATTCTCTCCTTTCTTGCTATGGATGGTAGAACCCCACCATGGTGGATTTTGTTCGATTTTATTCGTTTTCCAAAATCCTCATATGGTTGAGAAACTGTCATTCAGTTTCCAAAACAGTTTATTCAACTAAATTCCCAGCAAATCCTAATTTAACCATTCTTTTTATTCTACAAATTACAATGTTTGAGTTAGCCCAAATTAACTTAAACAAAATTAAAAAAAAAAAATCTTCCAATGTTTAGGACTGTTGATCCTCTTCCCAAGCCACAACATGTGACCAACTTGTCACATTGCTGCCTCGACCTTAATGCTCCTGCATCAAGATTTTTCCATGAAATGTTTCCCTGAAGGATTTATCTCACTCTTATATGATTCAAATCACCACATTTCTTTAAAATCCACAACCAGAAAAATTCACCTTTACTGTGTAGACACAATTTTTTTTGTTTATGTAATACATCACATTAAGACAAAAAAAATTTACTTTTGATATAAAACATTATATGAAATAGCTTGTCCATGCAACATGCCACATTTTCCAAAGCTCCTTTTTCCATCACCAAATCTTTATTGCATGTCACATGAAATATATTTTCCACACAATATATGAAATTTCACTTACGATTTCAATAAGGGTGTGTTGTAGCCAAAAAATATAAAAGATACTCCCCACAGAAGTAACAAAATATATTATTGAGTGCAGGAAACATGAAATTAATGTGACATGTTGAAACAAAGTAAGTTTAAGTCAATTTGATATGTCACAACAAAGGAATTCCAATTGCAATATATAGTTTTTTTGTGATGAAAGAAAGCTCGAGAATGTGCATTTGGTTGCATGAAAAGAAAAATTTATCAGATGTCATATTTGCTTAGCTCTAGCGATGAAGAATTTCTTTCACTCTCTAGGCATTGAGGAGTATGTTTCTTGAAGAAAAGGAATATTTTTATCCATGCATACATGTTAACCATTAAAAAAAATCCTCCTAAATGGATGAATTCCTCGCTATGCAATCTTAAGGAGACCTCAAAAATTATTATGCAAAAAAAATACTGTGACACTTCTTTGGGCTGAGGTTTGAAAAAAATTCTATATAACCTCGTAGCTAAATTCTCAGCTCTCATTAAAAACTCTACCTTCTTGAAGTTTATAGTCAAACATTATGGATTTTTAATCATAGGAAAACATGACTAACTATGATTACTTATGGTCAACAATATTCCATGATTGTCAACCATAGTGAAACATGATTAATAAAAGTCAACCATGGTCAAGCATAATGAACCATATGTTACTAAAGTCAACTACAGTCAATGTGACATAATCCTTGATTACCGTAATGATGCGACCTAGATATCGAGGAACATATAAATTCAAAAAATTGAGAGGAGATGAATGTTTCAATGTGGCATAATCATTGAGTAAGCCAACCATGTTTGGCTATAGTTAACATGGTGAACAATAGTTAGCCTCATAATTAATAATATTCAAACATGGTTTACCACACTTTAATTGTTTACCATTTTTAGTCATATCCAACTATGGTAAGTAACACCACCAAACATAATAAAAAATGTTTTAATATTGTCAATCATACTCAAACATGGTTAACCATATTTAACCATGTCAAACAATAACCAACCATTGGAAAACATAATCAACTATATGCCATCATGGTAGACCATAGTTACTCATGATCCCCTAAAACAAAAACACAATACATAAATTCATTTATGTAACCTACCTAACATTTTTACAATTTTATATTTGCTCATCTAATTATTAAGGAATGTAACTTTAAATCATCATTATTAAATTGCTCGAATCATTGTAATAGATTTTCAATGTTAAAATTTCATTTGGGTTTCCTTTAGATCATCTAATCAAGTTGTAATCTATAAAATGCGTTTGTGGTCATCTATTACACACCAACAAATTGAACATAATTGTAACTTCATATCTTTTTGAATTTTTTGGGAAAACATTTACTTGTTAAACAACATATAAGGTATAAGATAGTTAAACAACGTAAACATTCATCCATAATTATCCTTTGAATGGGGATTTCAAAATGTTAGGTTCAATATCATTACATTCCAGCTATATTCCATTATCCTATGAAATAGTCAATTTTTTATTTCATTCCACAGAGTTGCTTATAGGCAACGAAAGGGCGTCACTGATTATAATATTAAACATGGCACCTATTATTGTACTATAATATAGACAGAATGGAATTTGTGTGGGTATGGAGGTGTAAGAAATATTTGGATGGAACTCGAAATATCAAATCAACTACTTATAATTAGTACCTGTACACTCGTTGTTAAATGGGTGTTACTTTGCCTTGTTTGTCATATATCCAGAGAGAGATAATTTACAAATATTTGCTGGTATATGTATATGCATGGATTATTTATCTTTGGAGATTGAAATTTTATACGTATTCCATAGACTGCAAGTATGGACTTTTTGAAAAGATATATTTATTAGCACCAATCGTTTTCTTTATAGAAATAGCTGGTTAGCCATTTGTTAGCAGATAAGATAACGGGTAGGTTGCAAGCCAACTGAAGCTACGGTGGGCGCGCGCCAACAAGGTGAGACACAATGTACGTTTATTCACCTATCGGATATTTATCAAGGCAAGTTGGGGGATATGGGACCATATGTACACAGAATATCATTTTATCTGCAATTTATATCGATTGCCTGATGACTCAGTTTAGTAGTAGTTATCCAAAAAGAAATATTCTTCAGACAAAAGGTTATGGTAAGAAGATCCTTCTTTATAGAGAAACGATAATAACCAAAATCTGTAATAATTATAAAAAAGGATTTTTTGAATCGGGACATATTTAATTAGATTTATGTGATCCAATCTGAAGGCGAGAAAACAATTGATGGGACTAGTAGAAATTTTGAGAATTCTTTAGATTTAAGGGAATCAAATTTGATCTCGAGAAACGATTGACATGAGGTTCCAGAGATAGCGATTTTTTAGGATTCAGAGCGAGCGTAATATAAGAAGCATAGAAGAGGCAATATGACAACTTCATACAGGCCTCAACAATTGGTGGCTTTAAGGCATGTGATGATCATGCTAAGAGTTTCTTCAAAATTCTAAAGAGACAGATCGTCAGTTTCCAAAGCAGAAAACTTCAATTCATTTATTTCTAAGGTTTTGTGGATTTGAACTATATGGAGGACATGCAGAGTGTTTTAGATTTTCCGTTGCTAATCGGCAGGAAGTTACTCAGTTCTGCCCCTGTACCTTCTAGCTCAGTGTCTGGTTCTTACATTAACGAGGCCACTCTAGACCCCGATCGACTTGTCATTATCACCGTCCTTGCTTTGCTCTGCCTTTGCATCTTGGGGGTCGGTCTCAACTCGTTGTTCAGATGTCTGGTCCACTGCAGGATTCGGATCGTGGTCGATTCATCCGTTATGGTTACAAACACTGGGTTGAGGAAAGCGGCTATGAAAGCACTACCCATTATCGTTTACAGTTGTAACTCAAAGACACGGCGCATGGCTACGGATTGCCCGATCTGCTTGGCAGAATTTGCGGAAGGAGAGGAGATGAGAATTCTGCCAAACTGCAATCATGCCTTCCATCTGGAATGCATTGATAAATGGTTTGTCTCTCATTCCTCCTGCCCTATGTGCAGACATTGCCTGAATCTCAACAGTCCAAATAAAACGCCTGGAGGTGCTGCTACTGAATCAAACAGCATCATGCATATAGTCGTACTGGGTCCCACGTATTCAGGTCATGCAGTTGCTGTTGTTTCTCCACACACTGAAACGTTCAGAAGAACTGTAGAGGAGGCTACTGTTGCCACTCCTCAGAGTTGCCTAACCCATTAATGTAGCTTTCATAATATGAAAGCTGAGTTATTCATATATAAGTAGATTAGGCAACGATTACATTCGTGGAAGAGGTAGGAGAATTTTTAGTGCATCATTATCCAGCGGATCCCATCGATCGCAATTTCTTAACACAGGCAATGTATGGTGCTGTAATTGCAGTAATAGGATATTGTGTTCTACATATATTGTGCAGTTATAAGAATAGCATCTACATTTTTAACTCTTATTTTTTCGTTATCATGCTTGAAATAATTCCTGTGCTTATTCTCAGAGCTGGCAAGTTGCTTTCCATGTAGCTCACTTTCATGCCGCATTTTTCTCTACATTCGCTAGTGGGGATTATTTCTGCTTCTCCACTAATTTTCAGGGAATGATGTAGGAGGAGATCAGAGGGCAATGAGACTGAAAATGGTTTGGCTCAAATGCCAAATTTGTATATGGAATCGAACTGGCCAGCTTTGTAATCATTAGCATGGTGTTTTAGTTGATTCATGCAGCAAACCTGAACGAACCACGTCATACGGGTTCAGATTGAATGCATCCTTTAAACAAAAGGTGGATGAATGAAGAATTTAATTCAATTACTAAAAGATTTCTTAAAACTATCCTCGCAAAAAGATTATCTAAAAAACATTCTTCGTTATATGAAAGTTTATAAATTTTCGGGGTTGTAATTTCATTACAACTCATATAAACTCGCAATCTGGGAATTCAGCCCTTGTCCCGGCCTTAGCCGAACGATAACTCCCTTGATAAGAAGATCCATGAATTATTGTGTACAAATCCATACCATGCAAAACGTTATACATAGCCACTGAATTATTTAGTTTTCCTCTGATATCATGGTCTTCTTCTCAGGTTGCGACTCAAGTTATTAAGAAGATTGCGCCTCAAGTTATTACAAGAAGGAAATAAAATGTAGAGACTTGGTTTTACGTAAACTAGAGATTCTGACTGAGGAAGAAGATAGTGAGGGAAGAAATGTTGCCTACAATCTCAACTATGCAAAGAGAGTGGAGTCCTACTTGGTTTTAGGTTAAGTACAGAATCTCCAAGATGGATGAAGAGAGATGAAAAATTAGAAAATGTTATAATGTCATTAAATTGGGAGAATAAATATAAATCTAATTAAAAAATAATTAAGAAGCGCATTAAGAGTGTTGTAGACCAATTAATCGAACTTACACACATGACACTTTTCTTCAAACAAAAAGATTAATAATAGTCAATATCTACATGAGCTGATATAATTCCTTCTTAAGGGTAAATTATTTTCATTATTTGTGAGAGCCTCCACGAATACTTTCAAATTTTGTAACCTCCTAATCATGCGAGTCTTGTTTGAGGTCTTTTATGTAAGTGAGGGGTAGAAATTGTGTGTGGGCGTCTTTTTTTTTTTTGTAAATAAGGAGGGACCTTTCTATTTTCTATTGATAAAGATAGGACAGGATACAATATATAATTGTTACTATGACCTCAACCTGCCCGTAGGAAACTAGGTCTGTTGACCATTTGAGTGCATTGAAAGCATTCCAAAATTGAAATTGTCTCATTCGCCTATAAGCCGCATTAACTATCTGTCCTACTACAACAATATGGACAAATGTATAAGATAGGATTAAGTTCATATACTGTCAAAAACTGCATAAAAGTAAAATACTACTAAGTCTATCCATCTGAAGAAGAAACAGGAGCTAGATCCTTCACATTTGATCCTGGCATGTCTACCTGCTGCATCTGCTGGAGCATTTTCTCCATGCGGCCGACCCTGTCGATTACTTGATATTGTGTTATTTTAATATGATGCAGTTGGCTTTGAATATCTCCCAACAGATCTTTGAGGTGAAGTTCTATCTTGAATTGTCCTGCTTTGTCCTAGCTAGGCTGAAAGCTTTGCATAGCTTTTGCGAGAAGACATTTCACCAGCCAATAGGTATGAATGGTCTGATTAAATAAGGTAAGACGTCCACGGGTGTTGCCTGGGTCCTGTATGAAATCCAGAATTTCGGCTTCAGTTTCATTATCTTCAGGATCTGTCTGAAGATCTCTTTCCCATCCTCGGATTTGGTGGCGTACTGGTGAAGAATTACCCATTATGTAGTTTACTACCTGGTTCTCCAAGTGTTCCTTATTCGTTTTTCTTCCTCGTTTCTGTGGTACATAATCCTGCTGAACCTGCTGCTTGCCCTTGCTAATGTCAGAATTAGTGCGGTGCTTCCCCATAATGAGGGTGTTCCTAAACAGAAGACCATACAGACAAGTGGGAATAGTAAGACCGGTGAACACATTAATTGAGATACCTTCGCTTATTCGATGACTCGATGCGGAATGGTAGCTGCGCCTGTACGGAGGTTTCAAAACCTCTTCCATATTGCTAAGAACTGCAAGCTCTGTGATTCTGTCCCAAGAACTAGAACTAAAGAGACCAGTCATTTGCTTTTCCAATTTGCAAAACAAACCAGAACTAGACGAAGGCAGAGGGCTTAGGAGTCGGAGAAATCAAGAGGGAAAGTACCTTGGAAAAAACATTTGGCTATAGGTGTTACAGATGACCTGTG
This sequence comes from Pinus albicaulis, assembly GCA_034641835.2. Classification (NCBI taxonomy): domain Eukaryota; kingdom Viridiplantae; phylum Streptophyta; class Pinopsida; order Pinales; family Pinaceae; genus Pinus; species Pinus albicaulis. The sequence goes on along the minus strand of CM076583.1, from coordinate 893,302,700 downwards.
GCTAGCTAGTAGAACAAGAGTCGAGAGATATGGAAGCTTGAGTCTCCACATGGCTGGAAAAAGGTGAATTATTCGGCGTGCTTCTACAACCTACAGGCACTTGGATTCTAACCCACATACAATCCCCAGTTTGCAAATGAATTATGAATGAATATCTCATAACAGACGAAACAGCCCGAGGACTCTTATGGTGAGTGGTTACGGTTCTAAGGAGAGGCAGAGTCCAAAGTAAACAGGGGTCCCGGAAATAGGGACAGACAGGGTGCTGCAGGGGAATACATGACCAGAGAAGAGGGTGTGAAACCCATACAAACTTAAATTGCTTCAACCAGAACTTTACACAAGCTATGAACTCCATAAAAATGAGAAGGAGAACTGATACATACCCTGTATGAGAAGCGTAGTTGACAGTATGAGTTGCACGCCTTCTCTTCGACTCCCAAGCACTTGCATGCGAAAAGCTTTGCATGCGCAATTGGGGTGACGGAGGGCGGTTACATACCTGAAACGAAACTTGCCGTGGGCGGACTATCAGAACAGCCTGGTACAGAGTTATCATTCCGATGGAGGTGCTCTCACACTGCAGTGATCTACAATGACGGTGCTGCATTATGTATATTAATTGTCCGGAGGGTGGCGTGCCATCATATTACGACGGTCTACCAGCTGTTCACCTCGATCGGGGGGTGTGTGTGGGCGTCTTTGTTAAAGGGTAGGGATTATATTTAGTGAGACTTTCTTCCTCCATTACTTTTATGTAAGAGAGAATAGGGGGAGTTAAACAAATTTGTGGAAGGAGACTTTATATATTAATTTAATGATGAATTGCTGTTATTTAGTTGTGCGGGAAAAAAAGGTAGGTGAAGACCATGGGAGAAAGGGTGCACATAGAAATTGTGTGCGCGGTAGAGCTTTTAAAGACCCAGAACTATATTGAGTCAATCTTTCTTTGTGTCTACGTAACAAAATGTATATCCACACTACACAATGTATACGATAAATTTTAACAAATTACTCAGTAGATAAGATGGAAGCCAATGTAAGAACCTTTATTACCTGCTTACTATCTCGGTCTTCGATAAGTATTTTCAGAACTAACTAATAATTAGTTTCATTGATATTAGTTTCATTTACAAATGCTTATGACATTATGGAGTGTTCGAGATTTTTTTTTCTTGCAATGATATATATATATATATATATATATATATATATATATATATATATATATATATATATATATATATTACGAGAGGTGCATTTTACAGCTTAGTATGACCCTTATGTGTAAGTATGTGGGAAATCAAAATAATAAAATTATTTTATTTTAAAATAAAATATAAATAATGTGATCTTTAAAAATAACTTACATAAACATATAAATAAACAATTTAAAATAAATTTAAAATATGAACACTCAAAAAAGAGATATGGTAAATAAATAAAAATGTAAATAAACTAGAGGTATGGTAAATAAATAAAACCTCTTTTATATTTACTCCATTAAGTTCTCTATATTTACAAAAACTTAAAAAAAAGTTTTATTTGTGTGAAACCTATGGGCCAAATACCATCGGACAAATTACTATTAATATCATGGGCCAAATACCCTATTTATAAAAGAAGTATAAAAATGTAAGGTAAATAAATAAAAATATATCAAATAGGAGTAGAAATCTACATCTAATTATATTTGAAACTGATGGACCAAATACCATGGACCAAATTAATAATAATGCCATGTAAAAAAAACATTATTAACACTAACATTAATATTGAAATATTAATATAATATTAAATTATATATATATATATATATATATATATATATATATATATATATATATATATATATATATATATATATATATATATATATATATATTAACTCTAGATATATATGGGAGGAAAGAACAAAGACATATGATCAAGGTGGAGAAATAAAGGGAGTGACAAGAGAGATATTGAGATAAATTGAAGGAGAGGGGAGAGGAGGACCGAAGATAGAGAGAGACGGAGATGAGTGAGAGAGGTAGAGAATGGTAAGACAGGGAGAGGGAGACATAAAGATGGAGGTGTGAGAGAGAGAAGGAGAGAGGGAGGGAGAAGGAGAAAGGATTGTAGGGGAGAGAGAGAGAGAGAGGGAGAGAGATAGGGGAAGAGAGAGGGAGGTAGGAGAGAAAGAGAGAGAGAAAGAGAGAGAGAGAGAGAGAAAGGAGGAGAGGAGGAGAGAGGGAGGGATTAAGAGACAGAGTTGGAGGGGGAGAGAAGAAGAAAGATATAGAGAGTGAGAAGTGGAGAGAGAGGGAGTGACAAGGGAGAGATGGAGAGAGAGTGTATTTTTAGGGGTGAGATAAAGAGACATAGAAGGAATTATGGAGACAACGGGGGAGAGAAGGAGAGAGAAGAAGAAAGGGAGGGATATAGTAACATAGTTGGAGAGAGAGATAGAGTGATGGGGGAAGAGAGAGGATTTTAGGGCAGAGAGAGAGAGAGAGTGAGTGATGGGGGAAGAGAGAGGGAGGTAGGAGAGAAAGGGAAAGAGAGGAAGGAGAAGAGAGGGGACTTGAGAGATAGGAGGAGAGAGGGAGGGGTAGAGAGATGGGTTTGTAGGGGGAGAGACTAAGGGATATAGATATGGATCTGAATGGGCAGAGATGGAGGGAAAAAGAGATGGAGTTGGAGGAGGAGATAGGGAGGGATATAGAGATGGAGTTGGAGGAGGAGAGATGGAGGGAAGAAGAAATACATAGAGAGTAACAAGTGGAGATAGTGAGAGAGTGACAAGGTAGAGATGGAGATAGAGTGTGTATGTTTGGGGGTGAGATAACGAGACAAAGAAGAATATATTGATAGAATGGGGGGGAGAAGGAGAGAGAGAGAGAAGAATATAGTGACAAAGTTAGAAGGTAAAGATAGAGAGAGAGAGAAATAGAGAGGTGGGAGAGAAAGGAAGAGAAAAACTGGAGAGAGGTAGGGAAAGCGAGATGGAGATCACGGGGGAAAGAGGGAGGTAAGAAGAAATACATAGAGAGAGAGAGAGAGAGAGAGAGAGAGAGAGGAGTGTTAAGGAATATGGAGGGAGAACAAGAGAGAATAGGAGGAGGGAAAGAGATAGAAGCGGTGGAGAGGGAGTGAAGGGGAAGATAGATATGGAGAGGGAGAGGAGGGAGTGATAGATAGATAGATTGGAGAAAGAGAGTGTATGTTTTGGGGTTGATATAGAGAGAAAAAGGGAGATAGAGATATAGATAGGAGGTGAAGAGAAAGAAGAGATAAATGGAGATAGGGAGGGAGCGACAAAGATATTGATAAATATGGAGTGAGAGCGTCTGTGTGTTTGTGGGGGTGAGATAAAGAGACAAAGAAGGAAATATGGAGGGACATATAGATATATATAGAGGGGGAGAGAGGGAATCATTTTTCTTACAATAGATGCATTGATTTCAGTGTAGATGGTGATTTCTAATCCTATTTGATTGCTTGCACTAGATGTATTGATTTTAGTGTAGATTTTGATTTCTAATAATATTTTATTACTTTCACTAGATGCATTGATTTGAATATAGATCATTTATAATTCTATTTGATTGCTTGCAGTAAATGCATTTATTTTAGTGTAGATGGTGATTTATAATCCTATTTTATTACTTTCATTAGATGCATTAATTTCAATGTACATGTTGATTTATAATTATATTTGGTTTCTTACACTATATGCATTTATTTAAATATAAATGATTTCTAATCCTATATTATTGCTTGCACTAAATTCATTGATTTCAGTGTAGATGATGATTTATAATCCTAATTGATTGCTTGCACTAGATGCATTGATTTTAGTGTATATATTGGTTTCTAATCCTATTTTTTTACATGCACTAGATGCATTGATTTGAGTTTAGATGTTGATTTCTAATCCAATTTGATTACTTTCATTAGACGCATTGATTTCTTTGTAGATGTTGTTTTCTAATCTTATTTGATTTCTTACATTAGATGCATTGATTTTAGTGTATATGTTGATTTCTGATTTGATGTAATGGGATGTATGATGGTACATTAGTTTTAAAGTCATTTGATTAATAGCGTGCATTGATTTTAGTGTAAGCACAAAAAAATATTGGCAATGTAAAATGAATTTTGTGTTATGGTAATTAAATCTAATAAAATTGGAGAGCAAGAGAGACAAGGTATGATGTTTGCTACAACAGCTCGAGCTAAATATTTAAATGGTTTATGATTTCTACTGTATTTTTCATATAATTCATATGGAAAGATGACAAAACTAATAAAGGTGACAATAATAATAGTGGAAGAAAATAGTTTGAGATTGATCACAATGAAGGCTATTTGTAATTGAGTACATTATTATTATTCACATTTCCTATCATTTAATATTATTACATATTATTACATTGTCACTTTGCATTCAAAAAATTATTTCATAATTTTTCATCATTAAAGTTATTTTACAATATTTATCATCTCAACAAACTGAGGTAACTAACAAAATTTACAATCAAAATGACTCGATAAATCTCAAAAATATTTAGCATATTTAAAATTTTCATATTAATATTAGATGTATTTACATATTATTGATAAAATTAATCATATGTTCCTCATATTATCGATAGATTTTCCTTGGTCATGCATGTCTGAAACTAGCCTAGATCCATCTTAGCTATAGATCTATCAAGCACCAAGAGAGAACAAATATCTCGAGGTGCAAACCTTTCCTCAAATTTTCAACTCAAAAAAGAGGTTTGCACCTCTAGATATTTGATTCCTCTTAGCGCTTGATAGATGCGTAGTTAAGATGGACCTAGGCTAGTTCTTTTTTAATTGAAGTTTCATGAGATGAGTATTTCTTTTATTTAGGACAAGGTATCCAATTTCCATGTACTATAATTCATTCTTGGTCTTTAATATCTTATGCTTTACACTTTATTGATATTGAGTGATTTCTTGGATGCATCTAAAATATTTTCATTTAACCTATCTCAAAACACTTTGATAAAATGTAAGGTCTTGTCCATGGAAAACTTTAGGGGCTAATATTCGCACGTGGGCTAATTTTCCATGGTTTTTCCAAAAAAAAATTCATCAATTTCCATTTTTTTATAAAAATGATTCACCCAAACTTTACAATATAAGATTATTTTATGTTAAAAATTGCCAACATTATATAGAAAGTATATATAATATCATTATAAATTTGAATAATTTTACAAATACGTCAATAAAATTTTTATAGTTTGCATATTAGGGACTAGTGAGATTCTCCAATTTTTTAAACTTCAAAATAATTTTCCATCCTTAAAATTTTCCATGGTCTTGTCATGAGATTGAACCACAAATCCATGTATTTTGGTGAATTGAATGGAATGCTCAAATGTGATAAATAATTTATAAATAGTTTTAAAAAATTATTTATTTCACTAACTTAAATCAATTTATTTAATTAAATAAATATATAGTTTCATAAGTTGTATTATTAAAGTTTTGGAAAAACCCAAAACATTTAAATGATATGTGCAAAGTGCCAAGGAATTTTTTATTGTGTTTCCTCCACACTCTTGCAAATTGCAATGTGAAGGATAACCATTTCATTACTAAAATAATATGAGTGCAATTAAAAGGAATATATGGGATGGGGCACATCGAGAAGATTAAAGAACATGCAAGAAACAAATACCTAAAAGTAGTTTCATCTAAAGTTAGATAATTGTATACTATTTTTTTCTTTTCTTTTTCTTGAACTAATTTCAATTCAATGTTCATGACTAGAAAACACAAAAGATTGAGTATATTCCATTATTAATTGAAGATATCAGTAACAAAATAACAAGAAGAATTTATCATAATGTTGTGCTAGTTACATATGGAACTTTTTTGGACAAAGGAAATAATACAAGACCAATAAAGAACTCATATTTGATAGATAAGAAAGCACCTATAACAATAACATTTCTTGTGAAAACACTATTTTTCAAACAACATGAGGAAAAAGTTATTGCAAATGCTGGTGTTTTTTATCATAATTTTGAAATAATTCCAAATCACAAATATGATAGTAGTGACGGTGAGAAAAATATTTCACTAAATAGCTATAGGATTGTTGAAAACATTCATCCTACTTCCTAAGAGTTTCGATTTTCCCCTCATATGAGGATTGAAAATATTTAATGTAGTTTTTCCATATAACATAATCGATGTCCCCATTGCAATTTCAACAACACAAACATGCATGCAATAAGTACTAGAAATCAAAGAGGGGAATGTCAATCATAATAGGAAAATAGTAAACTTAGATTTATCTGAATGTTTGATTGCTAACAAGTTACTTTTTGACTCTTATGCTATTTATATGTATTGGTTTAAACACACATCATATTTTCTCTCTTTCATCAACAAAAGATAGTATTTGGTAGAAATAAGAGCAGCATGCCATGAAATTTGGTTAAGAATATTGATAGGTGATCTTCATCCTTAAGAGAGAAATGAGCCATATCTTATTTTCTGCTATAATAATTCAACTATTGCACTTTCCATGAACTATTTTTTTCACAAAAAATATTGACACCCATTTTCACTTTATTATAGACCTAACCAACAATGGTGAAGTCTATCTTCAGCTTTGCATTTAGCAAAATAAGTTGGTGGACATATTTACAAACCCATTGGCAAATTGTTTTATTTTATTTCAAATATAGTGCTTAAGAATTTCCTATACTTAAAGTTGTAATTAGTATCAAGTTAAAATTAACAGGGAGTATTGAATGTAACTATTAATTTTAGTATCTTAGTGCATTCAATGTAGAAGTAGTAATTTTCAATAATGTGTTATACTGTATAAACCTTGGATAATCCAAGAAAGAAGATGTAACTGATTTTTTTTTAATGTGATGTGGCAAAGTGGTATCTTGATTCCAAAAGAACTCGAAAACTCCATTGGCTTTTCAATTTGGATAAATTTGTGTTTTAGTGTGCTTTTATTTCTATTTATATTCAACTATAAACAATATTTTCAATCATATTGGCACATAGGAAGACATTAAAGGGAAGACTACTGCTTCAGTACAGGTAATTATTTTTTACAATAATGGTTAAATCCCGCCATGTAATTGCTAACATTAGTCAATAGATTTTGTGATTCTTTGTGCTTTTGTTATTAAAAATTAGTGCAACATATTATTATGATGGCCAATTCTCTGAATGATTGGTAGTGTCAGTAGATAATTAGTAGTTGATAGATCATGATATTAGTAATAGTTTTATTATATAGCAATGTATTTATGTACTTGATTGAATATGATATTTATAGGTTGAGCTCATTGATATGTGTTTTATTTTTTTCATTGTTTTTTATATGTCATAATTATCTTGGTTTATCAGCTCACTTAAAGATCAAGGGCCATTTCAAATTATACAATTTCTATTAGAGCAGGTAAAAAAAAATTGGGTTAAATTTTTATTGTTGGAATTTTTCCAAAGTTAAACATGTTGAATTATAGCATGCCCATTCTAGAATTTGATGCGAACGATTATGGTTATTGGTTTATTAAGATGCTAACATTTTTTATTGGAAAATATTTGTGGGAGAATGTTGAATCAGGTTATGAGGAGCCAACTAATTGGAATTCCCTGACAAGAAATGAAATAACAACAAGGAAGGAAGAAAGGAAGAAGAATTCTAAAGCTTTGTTTCACATTGAGATAGCTCATGATAATAGCTTATTTCCAAGAATATCAGGGGAGAAAAATACAAAATATGCATGGAAGACTCTACAAGAAGCTTACAAAGGTAGTGATCAAGTTAAGGTGGTCAAGCTTCAGATATTGAAGTGAGAGTTCGAGAGTTTGAAGATGCAAAAAGTTGAAAGGATAAGTGACTGTTGTGTCAGAGTTGAAGATGTGGTCAATAAAATGGCTATGCTTGGGGAAACTGTAAGTAATGAACTTTTAATAAAAAAGGTATTGATATATTGAACACCTATATGGAATCATGTTGCCATAATCATATAATAAAGCATGGTTTTTCCACAACTAAATTTTGATCAATTGGTTGGATCTCTAATGTCTCATGAAGAAAGATTGAAAGAAACTTTTGAAGGTGTAGAGAATTTTTTTTCCTCTATATTAAACATTACACATAATGAAGATGCAAGTAGCAGTAGGGCCAAAGAAAATAAAGGTCGAGGTAAAGGGAAAAGCCAAAAATATTATAGTCGTAGAGGCAAAGGTGGATCAAGAGGAAGAGGTAGTTCCAAAGTGTTAAGTCCCTATATTACTAGTATAGTCCCTTATTGTTGTTAGTTTAACCCCCTTATTACTATTATTGTACCCTTGTAACCCCCATATTTTTATTATTCCACCCTTAAATTATTATTGATAGTTCGGTTATGATTACATTGTGGCCCCATGGGCTCTATATATAGAAAAGAGGTTTTGTAATTTGTATCATCCAAGAATTGTTCATTCATGTAATGTATTTGAGATTTCCCCCTCGAAGTGGCTTATTTCTAAGGCTTTGATATCTCTTTTCTTCTATTTTTGGAGTTGGCTTCACAACATTTGGTATCATAGGTTTGGATTCTAGGGCTTCGCTACTCCAAATAGGTCATCGTGGCATTTTCGCTATAAATTTTTTCTATGAATTTTTAGAAGCTGAAATTTGTAGGGTGTGAAGCTGAAATATTGAGGGACATTGTCGCAAAATTTTAGAGCTTAGTTTGAAATATTTTTGGAGATATGATCTATGGAAGTTAGGTCTTTTTGCATGCTCCTCAATTTAATCTAAGCAAGTCATCGTGGTATTTGCACTATAAAGTTTTTTCTACCAAGGTTCAGAATTTGAACTTTTTAGGGCGCAAAGCTGATATCCTAAGGAAATTTTTAGCAAAATTTCAGAGCTTGGTTCACAATTTTTTCGAAGATATGATCTGTGAAATGTAGTGCTTTTTCAGGCTCCTAAATTCCATCTAAAAGAGGTAATCATGAGAAAATACTCATAACTCTCTCTCTGAGCATCAGATTGGAGTGCCATAAAAATTGGTCATAAGTACACAGACTATAGTTTCTTTTCTATCAATTTCAAATCTAAAATATGAAACAATGACACGTGGCAAGTCGTACAAGTTCGCTCTACTGAACCAGTCCATAATTAGGTCATTGTGGGAGATTGGACATAACTTTGCCTTGGAGAATCCAAATCAAGTCAGACCTATGGAATTTTAAAGATAATTCAGAAGCCTACCTCAGTGCCAATTTTCAGATATTGAAGAGCCAAAATCATAGAGATAATCCAATTTCAATATCGAGCTCCTCAAAAGCAAGAAAAAGGTGTGTATTGTTTTTTCCGAATTGCATAAGTCTTGTTTGAAGAATCAATTTGAATTTATTCCAAGGGTATATTGAATAATAGATATCAGTATTGGATTCTAAAAAAATCCCCGTAAAAATAATTGAACACCCATTAAGCCTTCAGAAGGCTCTACTATGACTCATAAAGATGAAGAATTGCCACATGATCTATCAAAATTACAACAGAAAGTGCACCAAATTTCACTCTTGCAAAGAGCAACAAAAAAATGAAATGGATGTTTTGAAGAAAAGCATAGAAGCGAAGATGGATGGTTTGAAGAAAGGTGTGGAATATAAGATAGATGGCATGGAAGTTGGCATGGAATCTAAGATGGATCACATGGAAGCTAAAATCGATGAAAAAGTGAAAGAAAACATCAAAAACATGAAGAATGATCTAAAATCAGACATGGAAGGTTTGACAAAGTTGATACAAGAAATGTTTCCTAATGGTGAAAAGATAGTAGAGGAAACTCATGATGAGAACAAAATAAATGTTAATCGTGACTTCATAAACTCTAATGTTGCCAGGAAGAACCACCATATTCCAAAAATGGATATTACGAAGTTTGATGGAAAGGATCTCGTAACATGGATACTATATATGAAGAAATATTTTGATCTCCATAATGTGCAAAACACAAAAGAGGTACGCATTGCAACGTTACATTTAGAACAAAATACATTTGTATGGTATCAATGGCTTTGCTCCAATAAAAAAAATTGTCACTTGGTCAATTTTTACGGAGGAAATGATAGAAAATTATGAGGATACAAAGAGAAACACCTTCTTTAGCTAATTGATAGATCTTAGACAAAAGGGTTTAGTGGGGGAGCACATTGAGGACCTTCAAAAATTGAATATAAGGGTAACTGATATTCCAGAGTAACACTGGATTGATCTCTTCATAGGTACTTTAAAGGATAACATCCAACATGAAGTTCACATTTTGGAACTCGATTCATTGGAGAAGGCATTCAGGTTGGCAAGAAAAATTGAATGTAAAATTATGGTGACAAGGAAGCCTACCACTCACTTCTATAAAGAATGAAGTGTTGCTACGCCTAGATTTCCACAACCTACAAGGTTGACACCACAACAATTGGAAGAAAAAAGAGAAAAAGGGCTTTGCTACAGTTGTGATAGAAAATACACTAAAGGTCATAAGTGTGCTGAGAATAAATTACTTTACATAGATTGTGAAGAGGAAGAAGAAAATGAACAAGAAGAGGATATACACCAATAACCAGCCCTAGAAGAGGAATAAATGAGTCTGACCATATCGTGTAATGCATTGGTAGGAATTACCACTCCTGAAACTCTCAAGATAGAAGGACATATCAAGAAGAAAAAGGTAATAGTGTTGATTGATTCAGGTAGCACACATAATTTTATTCATTGTAAGGTAGCCAAGGAATTGAATTGGTTCCTATACCCAGCACCAGAACGTCAAATGATGGTTGCAAATGAAGGAACTATAAATTTCTCTAGAAAATGCCATAATATCAAGCTAACCATGGGGGAATATATATTGAATTTTCCAATGCTTTCCATTCCTATGGGAGGTGTTGATGCTGTACTAGGAGTACAATCGTTACAATCTTTGGGGATGGTAGCTTTTAATTTTCAAGAACTTTTGTTGAAATTTTTTTTAGAAGGAAAGGAAGTTGAATTACGGGGTATTGCGGGGAAGCCGGGAAAGATAATAAGCTCTAATGTCATGACAAAGCTTCTAAAGAAAGAACAACGAGGCGTAATTGCACAATTATGCTCACTAGAAGTTCCAACATCAAAATCATCTATTTCTGCAGATCTCCAACAAGTCTTGGACGATCATTCCAAGGTGTTTGAAACTCCCAAAGGACTCCCACCTATTCATGATCATGATCATGCTATTCATTTGATGCCAGGAAGTGTTCCTCCAAACATCCGGCCTTATAGATATCCTTACTTCCAAAAGAGCGAAATTGAACGTATGATTGCAGAAATGTTAGAGGCGGGTATAATTCAACCCAGTCAAAGTTCTTTCTCTGCTCCTGTAGTAATGGTACACAAGAAGGATGGATCATGGCGAATGTGTCCGGATTATAGGGAGCTCAATAAGCTCACCATTAAAGACAAATTTCCCATTCCTGTGATTGATGAATTATTGGATGAATTACATGGAGCAATTTGTTTTACCAAGTTGGATCTTCATTCAGGATATCATCAAATTAGAATGAAGACTGAAGATATTCCAAAAACAGCATTTCGAACTCATGAGGGTCATTATGAATTTTGGTCATGCCTTTTGGCCTTACCAATGCACCTTCTACATTTCAAGGGTTGATGAATTCCATTTTCAAACCCTTCCTTAGAAAATTTGTGCTAGTATTTTTTGATGATATACTAATCTACAACAGGTCTTGGAAGGATAATGTTCAACATGTTGACAGGGTGCTCAAACTATTGCGGGAGAAACAATTATATGCAAAAACATCCAAATGTTTCTTTGGAGTACAAGAGGTGGAATATCTGGGTCATATTGTATCTCATGAGGGTGTTAAGGTAGACCCTAACAAAATTAAAGCCATTAAGGAATGGAAATTCCCCACAACCATAAAGTAGTTACGAGGATTTATTGGCTTAACAGGGTATTATCGCATGTTTGTTAAGAATTATGGGAGAATAGCAGTACCTCTAACAACATTATTGAAGAAAGATGCATTTTCATGGACTCCTGAAGAAACTAAGGCCATTGAACATCTTAAAGAGGCAATGTGCTTAGCACCAGTCTTAGCTATGCTAGACTTCACAAAAACCTTTATTGTGGAATGTGATGCCTCAGTAAATGGAATTGGTGCTATTTTAATGCAGGAAGGAAGACCCATTTCTTTTGAAAGTTGTCCAATAAAAGGAACGTATTTACAAAAGCCTATTTATGAGAAGGAAATGTTATCAATACTGCATGCACTAAAGAAATGGAGAACTTACCTAATGGGAAGATACTTCAAGGTAAAAATTGATCATGATAGTCTTAAACACTTTTTGGAACTAACACTATCTTCAGAAGAATAGCAAAAATGGGTCACAAAGATGTTGGGGTATGAATTTGAAATAATCTACAAAAAATGGAACCTTAATTTTATTGAGATGCACTCTCAAGAAAGAATGAAGAGGTGGAAGCATTGATTTGTGTCATTTCTATTATCCAACCAGATTGGATAACCGAAGCAAGAGATGAATGGAAGAAGGACAAAGAAGTATGGACACTCATTCAAAAGTTGCAGCAAGATCCTAGTACATCTGATACATTTATTTGGAAAAATGATTATATATGGTACAAATATTGCTTATATCTTTGTAAGAATTCCCAACTAAAACAAAATATTTTTTTGGAATTGAACACTTCTCCTTTAGGAGGACACTCCAGATTTTTAAAAACTTACCAGAGGGTGAAATTTTTTTTTTTTTGGGATGGCCTTAAATCTGATATTCAAAAATTTGTGGAGGAATGTTTGGTTTTCCAGTAGAATAAAGTTGAGACAATTAAGACCCCAGGACTTCTACAAAATATATCCATTCCAAGTCAATGTTGGGAGGATATTTCAATGGATTTTATCATAGGTTGACTTAAGTTCGAAGGAAAGAGTGTCATCATGGTGGTAGTTGATAGACTTACCAAGTACGCACACTTTTGTGCATTATCTCATCCATTTAAAGCAAGTACAGTTGCTACTACATTCATGGACACAATTCAAAAGCTACATGGAAACCCAAGGGTTATTGTGAGCAACAGAGATCCCAGTTTTACAAGAAATTTTTGAACAAAGTTATTTTCTTGGTTGGGTACTCAATTAGCTCATAGCTCATCTTATCATCCTTAATCTGATGGTCAAACTAAGATATTAAACAAATGTTTGGAAGGATATCTTATTTTTTTTGTATCTGATAAAAAAACACAATGGGTCAAGTGGTTACGTCCCGCTGAATGGTGGTATAACACTTCCTTCCATACTACAACAAAAATGACCCCATTTGTGACACTTTATGGATATCATCCACCATCCATCACATCATCTTTAGGAGAAAATTCGAAGTTTGAAGCAGTGGAAGATAACCTCAAGCATCAACAAGAAGTTCTCGAACTCTTAAAGGATAACCTGAATTTGGTAGAAAATCGTATGAAACAACAGGCAAATCAACATCGCAGCGAGCGAAGTTTTGATGTAGGAGACTAGGTATTTTTATGGTTACAACCATAAAAGAAAATGTCCCTCAAGCAAGCTAATAACAATAAAAAATTATCGCCAAAGTATTATGGTCCTTACAAGGTGTTTCAAAAGATTTGTACTATGGCATACAAATTGGAGCTTCCTACTTCTTCACGAGTGCATATAGTTTTCCATGTTTCATGCTTAAAGAAGGTTATAGGTGAAAATCTTCCAGTTCAAACAATATTTCCAGAACTTGATGAGGAAGGAAAAATCATATTGGAACCTGAAGTGGTCATGGAAACAAGAACTTGACAGCTACAGAATCGATCAATTTCAGAGTATCTCATCAAGTGGAAGAACTTATCCACTAAATATTCTACATGGGAGGATGATAATTTTATACAAAAGCACCCACAGCTACTCAAGCATTGAGGACAACACTTTTTTGAAGGAGAGGGGCATGTTAGGTCCCTATATTACTATTATAGTCCCTTATTGTTGTTAGTGTAACCCCCTTATTGTTATTATTGTACTGCTATAACCCCCATATTGTTATTATTGTGCCCTTAAATTATTATTGTTAGGTCGGCTACGATTACATTGTGGCCCCATGGACTCCTATATATAGGAAGGAGGTTTTGTATTTTTTATCATCCAAGAATTTTTCACTCATGTAATGTATTGGAGGTTTCCCCCTCGAAGTGGCTTATTTCTAAGGCGTTGATATCTATTTTCTTCTATTTTTGGAGTTGGATTCACAACACAGAGGAAGCAGTAGAGGTAGATTTGATAAGATAAATGTGCAATGTTACTATTTTAGTAGGTATGACCAGTTTCAAAGACAATGCAGATTGGAAGAAGTTAAAAATGCTAACTATGTTCAATAAAGTAATAAGTATCCTCTAGATCAATTATTTTTATCTTATGCTAAAGGTGAAAATAATAATAAAGATGTTTGGTACATAGATTTTGGACGCTCTATCCATATGGTAGGGAATGGGAAATTAATTTCAACCAAGCATGGAATTTTTAAATCCAAGGTTTAACTTGGTGATGATAAACCATTGGAGTTTTCTTCCAAAGGAGATATGGAGGTACAAACAAAAGAATGTATAAAGAGTATTCATGGTATTTATTATACTCCACAATTGAAGCACAGTTTGTTAAGTGTTGGGCAACTATGTGAGAAAAATTATAAAGTAGTCTTTGAAAATAATACATGTAATATCTATGATAAGAATAAGGGAAATAGGGTGATAGATTTTATTCTTATGACAAGAAATAAGATGTTTCCCTTGAGGTTTGATGAACATAGAAACAAATTTGAAAATATGGATTATGAGGGTTCAAGTTGGTTATGGAATGTTAGTTATGGGCATTTAATTTTTCACAGTTTGAAGTTTCTAACCTAACGTGGATTAGTTTCTAGTGTGCCCAAGGCAGAGGACCATAAGGAGGTTTGTGAAGGATGTGCTAAAGGCAAGCATTCAAGGGAAAAGTTCCCAAAGGGAAATATATCGACAGCTCATCACCCACTTCAACTTGTTCATTCAGACATATGTGGTGCTATGCATACTAATAGTTTGGTTAAGTCATCATATGTCATTACTTTTATTGATGATTACCCACGAAATTGTTGGGTATATTTTTTGAAGGGAAAAGGTGAAGCCCCGAATACATTCAAGAAGTTCAAAGAACTTATAGAAAATGAGAAAGGGTTCAAGATTAAATGTTTTCAGACTAGCCATGTAGGAGAATTCTGTACAAAATGATTCCAAAGTTATTGTGATATGAAGGGCATCAAAAGGAAACATAATAGAACAGACACACCCCAACAAAATGGCGTATCTAAAAGGAAGAATCGTATTATGGTTGAATTGGCGAGGTGCATGTTACAAACTAAGGGATTGAGAAATTCTTATTGGGGAGATGCAATTTCCACATCAATGTACATCCTCAACTGTAGTCCCACTAATGCACTAGAAAATACGACTCATTATGAAGCTTGGTATGGAAAAAGGCCTAATGTTAATCATTTCAATTTTTTTGGTTTTTTGGCTTATGTGCATGTACCTGATCAAAATAGAAAAAACGTTAGATGCAAAGTTTGAGTTATGTATTTTCATTGGTTATAGTGAGACAAGGAAGGCTTGTCAAATCTATAATCCCCTCACTAACAATATTATTGCATCAAGAGATGTATTTTTTTATGAAGGTGGATTTTATGGTCATCAAAAAGGCCATATTGGGAAGACAAAATATTTTTTGGATGATGATATAATTATTGATATTGAGTAGCCAACTAAAGCTTCTGTATCTAGTGGTTTAACTCCACCAAGAAACCTTTCATCAATTTCATTAGTATCAAGTTTAATTCCAACATATTCCCCAATTTCTACAAGTAAGGTGAGGATATTGAGTGATACATATCATATGAGTGAAAATCAAGCACATGAAGCAAACCCAACAGGTGAGACAGTGAATTTTTCTTTATTACCCAAGGTTGATTTTGAACCATCATGTTTCGAATATGCATGTACTAATGAGGTTTTGGTGCAAGAAATGCAATAAGAGATGGATTCCATTCACATGAATGAAACTTGGGAATTTATAGAGCTTCCACATGACAAGAAAAATATTGGCACCAAATTGGTCTACAAGACCAAATTTAACAGTGATGGGAGTGTTTCAAGACACAAGGCAAGATTAGTTGATAAAGGATTCACACAGAAGTATGGAATTTATTATGAAGATACATTTTCACCAGTAGAAGTACAAGAGACCATTATAATGTTGATTTCATTAGCAGCTCAGAAAATGTGGCACATACATCATATGGACGTGAAAGTTTCCTTCTTAAATGGGTACTTAGAAGAGGAAGTATATGTGGAGTAACCACACAATTCTTAAGTGGGAGGAAAAGAGAATAATGTTTACAACTTCAAGGAGGCTTTGTATAGTCACAAGAAAGAACCAAGAGCGTGGTATGCTAGGATTTACGGATACATTTAGGAAAATGGATTCTAGAGAAGTAAGAGTGATCCCACCCTTCACTACAAACAAGAAGGTATTGATGTTATAATCATAATTTCTTTTGTTGATGATCTATTTTATAGGGGAAGTAGTTCAAAAATGAATGATGAGTTCAAATTTGCTATGATGAATGAATTTGAGATGAAATATCTAGGTATCATGAAATATATTCTAGGATTGAAGGTTTATCAAAGTAAGGATGAGATTTTTATTTGTCAGAAAAAGTATGCACATGATATGTTGAAGAAATTTGATATTCTTGATTGTAATCCATCCCCTTCTCCAAGTGCTCAAGGATTTGTATTATGTATAGATTATTGTTTTGATTTATTTTATGAGAAAACTTATATAAGTATTGCGGGGAGCTTGTGTTTCTAAGCCACAAAAGACCTGATATTACATTTCCAGTTTCACTTGTTTCAAGGTATATGAAAAATCCATCTGAAATACATATGAAGGAAACCAAGATAATTTTAAGTTATGGGAAAGACACTCTAAATTTTTGTTTTCATTACTACTATTCTAAAAAGTTCAATATTGTTTGATTTAGTGATTCAGATTGGGGAGGTAGTATGGATGACCATAAGCCCACATCATGAAATTGTTTCTCTTTTGGTTCTGGTTTGATTATGTGGAGCTTAAAAAAACAAAGAACTATTTCCCTCTCATCCACAGAAGCAGAGTATGTTGCAATTACCTCAGCAGGTACACAAGCTCTTTGGCTCAGAACATTTTTGGAAGAAATTAGAGAGAAGAAAATTCAACCTACAATTATTTATTGTAATAATGTAAGTTCCACGAAGTTAGCAAATAATCACATTCATCACAATATTACAAAGCATTTTGACATGAAATATCACTTCATTTAGGATTTGGTGCTGAAGAATGATGTTGAATTGAAGCACACAAATACTCAGGATAACCTAGTAGATATCTTGACCAAATCAGTTATAAAAGCTCAATTTTTGGCACTATGAGATAAGTTAGTAAGCCCTCATTAAGCATTAAGGGGGAGTGTTGATGATAATTCTTAAATACCTCCATGTAATTGCTGACATTAGTCATCAGATATTTTGATTCTCAGCGTTTATGTTATTAAAAATTAGTGCAACAGATTATTAGGATGGCTGGTGCTCATAATGATTGGTAGTGTCAGTAGATAATTAGTAGTTGATTGATAATAATATTAGTAATATGTTTAATATATAGAAATGTATTTACATAGTTGATTGAATATGATATTTATAGGTTGAGCTCACTGATTTGCGTTTTATTTTTTTCCATTGTTTTTTATATGTCATAATTATATTATCAGTCAGCTTAAAGAGCATGGACCATTTCAAATTCTACAATTATCTTCCCACCCACAAAAATTTTCAACAATGTCCTTATAATGAAATTTTTATTTTTTTTAATTTAGAGAAGCATAGAGGAAATATCAGTACCACACTGTATTTATATTGTAAACATCCTCATGTAGTCTACCATTAGTGATCTCCTTTTTGTGCATTAAAAAAAGAAGTTATATATATATATATATATATATATGTATATGTATATGTATATGTATATGTATATGTATATGTATATGTATATGTATATGTATATGTATATGTATATGTATATGTATAGATATGTATATGTATATGTATATGTATATGTATATATATATGTGTGTGTGTGTGTTTGTGTGTGTCTGTGTATGTATATATATATGGGACAGTGATAAAAAGAAAGGGATTATTTTCCATTCGTAGAAATTTCATTTACTTGATATCGAGGGTTCTAAGAAATGCTTAAGATATCAAGGGAGAGGAAGAGATAAGTTTATGTATCATCCTCGCCACTTCCCCAAATTTAACTTCAAATTTTTGGTTGATGATGGACAGGAATTCATAATAGCTAGGTGGACAATTCACCTACACCCACTTTGTTCTTGGTGCTTCCAATTATCAAGTGGTTCTACTTTCTATAAAACATTTATAATTATCCTATTTTAGTCTGAACTAGGTATGCATTCATTTTTGATTAATTTGATGAGAAATGAAGCTTGATTATTAGAAGTTTATTATTTCCTTAAGATATTCCCCATACATTAAAATAATGCGTGATCAAAGAACAGAAATTGATGAATATGAACAGGTAAAGTAGATGTCTTCTAAGATTTTTATCTAGATTATAATAACCATATTTTATGGAAAACGTTATGATAAATTATAATGAGCTTAGGATTGAACCTGTAGTTTTGAGAACGCCATGGATGCAAGAAAAATGAATTCATTATAACAAACATTCAAAAGGCATATTAAGTGGCACGACCATTGGTCTCTTTCACTCCATTTTCTGCTACCACTTCTGCCCTCTTAGCTTCCTTCGAGTTGATAATGGCCTTGCTTATGTCAACAATTTCTCCACCTAGTTCCTTCATATTTTGAAACTCTTCAATTGTAAAGTTTGGGAGAATTACTTCCCAAAATATAATTTCAAAACTTCATTTGAAAATGGGAACAACTTCATAATGCCTTGGTCAATATTTCACACACAAAAAATTTTTTATTGGTACCATCATTTGTCTATTAAGCTTTCACATTTAAATTTAAATTAAGAGTAGTGTGTTGCCACATGTAAACTCAAATTAAGACCAGTGTTGATAAACCAAGAGGTTCTACTTTATGTGAAAATGCTTACTATTGTCCTATTTTCATGTATATGAAAATGTAATTTAGTTGTGATATTTTTATGTGTTGGATGTGAGTTTGTCGTCATTTTCCATAACATGAGGCTTCGTATGGCTTCATCTATCATACCTTATTTTCCATAGATATTGATGACATTCGAAAAGGAGACTTTGGATCTACAATATTCAATTCCCATCTCTTCAACAACCTCCTCTAATGCACTAAAGGACCTGCAACCTCCAAGGATAATGATCTTAACACTGTAAACAAATTTATTTTGTTTTTATTTTGGGAATTTTACTGATTGATTAATATGGATTTTTTCTTTCTTCCGATGATTTATGCTATGTATATTAAGGTCGACGTTTTTTTTCCATTGGGTATCGACATATTTCAGAATTTTATCGTCATCTATGATGTCAATGGTGACATTTATTGATATAGGAAATAGAAATAACATTACAAAAACTTAAAAAATGTGTAGGTAAGGTTGGATGCTTACCTCTAGTGGAAGCTATTCATCATAATCTTTTCAACAACTCATTTATAGTTCTTGCATATATCTTTGAATTTATGTCAAGGCTCATTTAACTTCCATTATGATATCAATTTAGCTAATGAAACAATGAGGAATATCATTTTTAGTGAACCTTCCAAACATCTGGTATTTTTAAACCTCAATAAGCATAAGAAACGACTACTCTTTTGTTGAACGTATGCTTTCAAAATTTAACTACAAATAAATTTGTGAATTGTTAAAGGCATTTGTCTAGATGCATGAAGTTTAGATATATGATTCTCGTGTGTCATACATCTATATAAATATGGAACTTGGCCATAACATAGATGTTCAATGTGTATTTTTTATTTATTTTTTCCAAATACCCCATGAAAATGATGTTATGGATCCCAAGTAATTTTGTAAAAAGGGAATTTTCTCATATTGTCAAAGCAGTTAGAGGAAACATTAGAATCCAAAATCCAGAAAGAACCTCACAGGCTTGAGCAAAATAAAGAACGGTAAGTCTCAAATTTTTTCCTTCTGGATAAGGATATCACAAGAGTAAATAGATAACATGGTCAAAATTTTACAACATCGAAAGGGGATTTTTTAAAAGTAAAAATCATTAAGAATATCTTCTAAAGGCTTAAGTAGAGTGAATAATCATCAAATAATATATTCTTGAGGCTTAAGGAAAATTTCAAACACATTATTTTTGAGAATTAAGAACTTCTTTTCAATAGGATATTGAAGCTTACAACATCAAGGTCAATACATTGTTCGTAATATTATTATTTAGGAAGAAGAAATTGGTGAAAATGAAATTGAAGCATACAAGGTCATCACATTGTTGATAATTTTTTTCATAATGTTATTGTTTGGAAAGAATGGAGTGGGTAAGTTGAAATGTGTTAAAATTAATGTAATGTTTATAGTTTTATATTTTGAAGAGGTATTTGATTCAATGATGAGTTAGAAACCATTGAGTGGGTAAGGTGAAATGTGTCAAAATTAATGTAATATTTTTAGTGTTATATTTTGAAACGGTGTCTCCTTAATTTATGATGTAGAAAGAGTGGAGCGCTTAAGGTGAAATGTGTCAAAATTAATGAAATGTTTATAGCATTAAAGTTCTAATGTGTATCTATTTCATTGATGAGATATATTTTTATTATGACTAGGTTTTTGGGTTTTTGTTTTGGTATTCGATTTAGAAATTCTATCCAAACTTATTTTATAAATATATTCCTATTTTATGATATGAAACAAATTCCAATATAAATCTATAAATATTTCTAGGTCAATGAACGAAAGATTTATTACCTTGTCAGCAATAACTAGCAGGGAACAGTGACCCCATTTCCCCATGTACAAGGCACTACACAAATTAGGACCCCAGAAAATTTTATCACTTCTTCTCTCTTTATTCTTTTGTTTTCTCTCTGCTCTTTCTTCATTTAAATTCCCTACTACGTTATCAGAATTGTATAAGTAGCATAATGAAATCATGTAACATACTTATACCCTTTGGACCTAGTTATTATAAAAATCACTCTAAATTAATCATTTTCACTTCTTAACTACTAATAATTACTTGAGTTATTTCACTCATATCATTTACAGTTGGGTGTGATTCATAAATAGGCCTCGAGTTTTTTTTGGTAAATAGGTTCAATGTATATTGCTATGCGAGGAATTATCTAGAGTCTCCTGGAATTTCACTAGGCATTTCTAGTATTTTTAAATAATTAAAAATTTCCCAAATAATGACAATTTATAATAAAATTATATGTGAAAAATAAAAAAGTGGCATTAGAAAATGTTGTACCTCATGTGAGTACTCAAAATGCATACTAAAAGTACCAACATTCTCCTAAATGTTGCATTGGGGTGCAAACAATTGATTTTTCCTTAGAAAAATATCACTTTTACTTAAAATGTGAAGAAAAAGACAAAAAAATCAAAATCAAATAATTGGGGACAACCCAGGAACATGTTTTTAGTTTAATAAAAGCCACACTAACTTGAAGTTGAGTTATAATGAAACAAAGAGGAGTTAAAACATGATTTGGTAGCCACCTAATAGGGTTGAGTTTATTTCCGGTTGGAAGGGTTATTTTTATCCAAGATGGAAGTTTCGAGTTGAACATGTGAAGGAAAAATTGTCCATCATCATGACCATGGATTTGGAGTTTGCACTAGCTATTAGATGGATATATTGAATACCATTATCAAGAGGAAGTTAACTCCCACAATCCCAGGTAAATCCAACACTTGGTCCAAGAGTTACAAAGAGGATATGTGTTTTCCCCTTACTAGCCTCACATATTCCTCCTTTGGCCCATATACAATAGTTTATTGGAAAATTGTAGTAGCTTGTTAAGCCTTTGGATTTTCACCATTTTCCTCATGGGATGTCTCTTACTCATTAGGACATTCTCCAAAATTATATGAATTGAAGACATTTCTCTCTTTTTAACTATATTGGAAGCTTGAGAGTTTACAAAAATATTGTTGTTAACATTTTATCCCGATGAATAAAAGAAAAGACTTTGGAGGTCTGTGATCTTGCAATTTTGTGTGGTTTTCCTAGCTCTACATTGAGGTAACTTATCATTATTTAAATTTAATTTCTCAATTTTTATAGTTTATTCCTTGATAGGGACATTATTTCCCAAATGATAAGATAGAAATTTCTTGCTATATTATTGTTAGTTCGTATTGTAGAACTTACTACTGCATCCATTTTTTGGTTCAATAACATGTTTAATTTTTCATTTTACAATATACACCTATCGAAGTAATGGTTTTTACAAGGTTGTAAGTGTCTTAAATGTTCCTTTAGATTGGAGTTGGGGAAGTTCTTGGTTTCCCTGGCCATCTTTAAGAACCTAAAAAAATATTAGTTCCACTTGGTTCAAGTGCCTCCAAAGGGCCTCAAAGGTCCACTACTCTCTCTTTTCTCCTCACAAAATTGCTATAATTTTTTTTTCTTCTATTTCAAGCACTTTGTTTGATATATCTAGCATTGTAGAGGCTAATATGATTTTTTTCCTAAAAATGGTAAAATAAGCTAAGAGAAATGAAGTATCTTTTCATTTTCTTCTCTAAATAGTGTAGGAATTCGTACTTCTAACTCTAAGAATTTCAGTTGGTATTTTGGTATTTCATATGCTCACATTGTTTCAATGTTCCAAACTCATTTTTACTATATTTAATACTAATTTTCTTGTTCATTCTTTAGGAAGAATTTTCTTTTACAATGGGAGGTGACGCCTAAATTTTCTCAACTTGATGGAATTTAGCACCTGCAAGCATCCTTACATTGAAACATTTGTAAAAAACACCATTTTACCACGATGATAACTTCATCCATATAGTTTTTTATCACTTTTTTATAGGGAATAAATGTTTTTCAAACCATTTACTTATAACTCATCAAATTATTCTAATTATCTATGGATTGAGGAGAGTCTTTCGAGCACCCTTCTACATAGTGGGGATTTTGTGTAGTTGTGTCTCTTTTCATGGTGTAATTTATTTGGGATAAAATTTACCTTTATATTAGCTTATTCAGAAAATATTAGATTATTATAATTTTACTTCACTAAATTAGTATCATTCATTGGTTTAATTTCATTCCATTCATTAGTATAAAATGATGAAATTAGTGACTAGATGACTAAAAACGTTAGTCACCAAAGTTATTTCAAGTGAAATACTACTAAATTTGAGCAATTTTAAGTGACCAAACTAAAAATGACTAACTTAAATGCCTAATTTAGTCTAGTGATAAAATATATGACTAGATAATAAGTGACTAAACTAAAAATGACTAACTTAAATAACTAATTTAGTCTAGGATTAAAAAATATAACTAGATAGTAAGTGATAAAATTAATAATGATTAATGTAAATGACTAGTACAAGTATATCAATTAGTGATTTATGTTAGTAATTTTTAATTATGTCACTCCAGAAATGGAAAATTGCAATTTTGATACCGACGTGTTACATTTCACTACATGGGTCTTCGAATCGATATTCAATGTTAAAGTTTAGAGACAAAGGGGTCTCTAAATCAATCTATGATGTTAAAATTATGAATACCCTTTTGTATCTAATGTTTAACACTACATATGGATTCAGAGACCCCCTCCTTTGAATCCATCTGTAGTTTTAAATTTAGAGGAAAAGGGTTCTGAGTCAATCTGCAACGTTAAAATTTAGAGACCCTCATCTGCAATGTAAAACTTTAGGTAGATGGATTCAACGACCCCCTTAAAGGGGTCCATGAATCCATTTATAATTCTAAAATTATAACACTTTTATACAATCACTACTAAACCAACATAGAAGTTTCTATTAAAATGATTAACTACAACACATATTAACATAGTCAATATCCTTTTCATAAATAGAACAAATAATATATATATATATATATATATATATATATATATATATGGTTCTTCTCAATGACTATCATGACCACCACATTTTCACTCTAATTTAATTTTTAAGAATTCGATATATTAATATACAGATATTCAATATATAAACATACATAGAATGAGAAAAGGTGTGTATCAATGTGGGATAAACACTTGGACATAGGAAATTGGTCCTTTTTTATTACTAAAATATGCTATTGGTGAAGTTATAACAAAGCCCTATTTGTTTCCTTCCCTCCATATTTTTTAGTGATAAAAAATTTGTTATATTTTTCATTTTGAATTTCCCTCAATACATTTACATTTATTTTTCATTTAAAATTTCCCTACACAAATTTACATTTATTTTTCGTTTTAAATTTCCATATAGACACGTAGTTACTAATTTGGTGGGAGCTTCAACATCCCAAAGTTTCAATGTATGCTTTGATTGTCGTTGTTTCATTGGAGAACAAGTAGACAAGCATAATTTGTGCTACCCAACCCTAAGGTAAGGATCATACCTAATGTTGAATCCATTTATTACATTTCAATTATAGTGTCATTATTTCGAATGTAGTAGAAATATACATTTAGAGTCACACATGTTCTTTTGACAAATTTTATGTGAGGTTAAGCAAGGATTTTATTTAATGTTGAGGTTAATTTATAATATTTTTGGAATTAAATTGTCCATATGTTTAAATATGCAAGTGTTATTATATCAAGGGTTGACTTTCAACTCCATATAATAACTTAAGCGGTATGATGAATTCAATCCGTGCTTGGTAATGGCTTTCAATGGGGTTAATATAGTTGTTTTTGGTTTCATTTGAATTTTTGTAAGGATGAAACTAAATATATTTGGTATTTTTACAATGTTGCTATAGAAGTAATAAGGCTAATCTACTCACTCATTAAGTTGCTACCTGATTCTTCATGTTTATTGGAACAACTTATTCCCTGTTTGACTTCAACATGAGCGAGGTGTGTGACCTTATTACACTATTAGAGGGGGGAAAACCAATGAGGATTGTGAAATAATAAAATAGATAAATAACACATCGAAAATATTTCTTTTTCATGAAGTATAACCTTGCGGGATAGAGGCTTTGTTGAAAAATGAATCTTATCAGTGGAAAATCGATGTCCTCACTACTGCTTCAACAAATGGATGTGGATTAATTCTTTTTACATTTTTATGCTATTTTGGAACTTGGTTCATAACATCTTAGAGGGGCTCTTACATGTGATGTAAGTTGAGGAGTTTGCAGGATTCCATTCGTCATTTAAATTTAACAAAGAAAAACAAACTCTTACTTTGGAAGACTATAACTACTAGAGGTAATTTAACTCACTAAATTTAGTGCTTATTCCCCTATACCATTATTGCATTCCCTTCCACACAAAAAAGTTTATATGATTGAATTTCTGAAACATTTTTTAACCATGGGCATGCTTTTTCATTTTAGAATAGTAGGTTTGTGAAGTGGAGTTTTATGGAAAACTGGAGGAGTTGAAGACGGGAATGGGTCTAGTTATGGCATGCAAAAAAATTCATGTCACTCAATATCCTCAGTCTCAAATAGTAAATGTTGTAAGGGAGCGAGGGGATGTTGTAGGCGACAATGACCACTCAAAGAGACCATTACCTTAGAATGGGAATGGAGCAGTGGGCGATCATTCCATGGAACATCATTCATTGAGAAATAACAATAGTACTAAACCTACTTCTATTTTTTATCCTCTTCCTGCCTCTTCCCCTTCATGATCCTCATATCTTATAAGGTTTCAAGTGAAGGATGCAGTATTGTACCCCAAATACTACAATCGAGGAATTTGTTGTTAGTCAGGAAACCATAATCTAGGAATGGAACTACAAAACCATTTACTTATTCCCTTTATTTTCAATTCAGTCTTCCTCACAGTCCTAGAGGATTTGATGTATTGTCATTTTATTTAAATTTGAAGTCTGGACATTACTCTAAATTTTTTCATCATTAAGAAATATTTTTCCACACAATGTGAAGATTTTTTTTTTAGAATGATGTTGCATAGGGAAACTTTTAGGGGCTAATATTCACAAGTGGGCTAATTTTCCATGTTTTTGTCAACAAAAAAGATTTTTTAATTTCCATTTTTTCTAGAATTTATTTGCCCAAATTTTATAGTATAATTTTTTTTTACCTTAAAAATCGCCAAAAATTTATATAGATACTATATAAAATTACTATAACTTTTAAGAATTTTACAAAAACATTGCCAAAAATTTTACAAATTTCATATTATGTACTAGTGAGATTCGCTAAGGTTTCTAAACTTTAAAATAAATTTCTATCCTTTAAATTTTCCTCGATGTTGTAGCAGCTCTAGAAAGTCGAATGATAGGGAAACTTCGTGGTTGTGTGTTGATTGTTGGGACTAGGATAATAGTGTATTAAATTACAGAAGATGGAAGAGAAGCCAAAGTTGTTGGTGTTGGAGAAATCTTGGGTGAATGGGGCAACTACTTTTTGTCATTGTTGATCATTAAATAACACAAATATTGTAGCTTTATGGTTAACCTGAATTCACAAAAGAAAATTGAAAATATTAATTTTTGACATGTATATAATTTTTCATTTGTTTAATGCAACTTAGAAGTGTGAATGTTGTCTACAACAAGAATCCTTCAAAGTTAGTTCCATTTTATGATTTGGTGTTTTTTGTCAAATGTGAGGAATAATTTTTGGTGATGTTATAACCAACAATGTGCTTTACCCTATTTCCAGTTTCAATCCATGAAAATGTGTATGGATATTTTTTGAATAAGTGAAAACATTAATGTAGATCATCAGGACATTCTTATTCAATTGTGGCATGTAATATTTGAGATGTCATCCAATGTATATGCAACTACAAGGCTTGTTCCTTTAGGAGACGACTAACCTTATTCTAAAAATTTCTGACATTGGTTTACGAAAATATTATTTAACTTGAATAAAAAATTAATCAACTAACTATCCACTCATGAATTGAAATTTTAGAACAACTAGGAGTTGCACTCTAGATGCAAAAATTCAAATAAAGTGAATCATTCTAGAAATAATGTCACAAAATCTTAATCAATTTATTGTTTCTACAAAAAATGGAAATTCACGCACCAGCTACAAATATGGAAATAAAAGAAACCATACAAGACATAACTCAAACCATGCAAGGGGAAAATACAACTCACAGATGCACATCTTGTGGGCCTTGGTTCTGAAGGTCAAGGTGTTGAATCCATCACATAGGAATGTTATCATGGAACCATAATGGAATAAGTTATATAGGCTTTGAATGCATCATCTAGAAATTACAAAGTACATTTTAATTGTCCATATCTCTCTTATCTCTAACTTGAACCCTAAATGTGTTAAAACAAGAACTACTTATGAGGTAAGGTTGTTGGGTTTTTTAAAATTCGAACACAATAAAAAAATATCCTAAGAACTTCCTAAACTAAGTTCATAGGTATAACCTAATAGCTTCCTAAATGGAATTGCCAAGTATAACCTAAAAACTTCCTAAACCCAATTTCTGAAGAATAACCTAACAAATTCTTGGAAATGAAAACTATCAACTCACGTAATTAACATATTATACTTTTAGATTGTGATTTTATATTTTGGGGACTATGTTTCCCTATAATCTCAGTGCCATATGTCAACTCGGTTATTGTTTGAGAATTCAACCCTTTAATTTGCAAGTTGTAGAATTAAGAATAATTATACAACCACCTTAAAAAAGTGATTCTGAAGATTCTTCAACCATCTTTAATCATTCTCTGTAAGGAATTCTTCAGTAGATGTTAATTCTACACTAAATGTAGATGAACATTAGTAACCTTCAACATATCGTAATTGGAAAGAACTAAGAAATTTCATTCTAAATCTTCATAGAGACTATCAAACACATAAATTTGCAATGAATTACTTCTTTAAAGCCAAATTTCTATAATAAGGATGTTAATAAATTTGGAAATTTGAATGTGTTAGGATTTTTTATACTCATGAAAATGTTGGTGGTAGATGAGAAAACTAAGTCATTTATGAGGTTCACTATCACCCGCAAACTAAATGAATTGTACACGCTTGTGCAATAAAGTATTCCATCTCATTCTTATCTAATTTCCTTGAAACCATAAATTTAAAATGGATTTTTACATTTTTTTTATGATAGCACATGATTGATTCAAGCAATTGTTCACATTCACTTTCTACGTTTATTGGACCAACTCTCTTCCAGTACAAAATTGGAGAACATAGTGAGGGAAATCTAAATCGAAATCCTGTACAATGTATTTCAAGATGCATTACAATGATAGTGTAAAGGTGAGCCATGAACATAGTTTGTTTGAGATCTGGAATTAAGTTGAGTTCCCTTCTCTTCAATTCTTCTGTAAGTTCATTCCTTCTCATTTGGGAATTGATAGCATGGTCACTTCAAGTATCAAAAAAGGCATTGAAATTCTTGAATAATTTTTGTTATTCCATTACCCACTAGATATGAGAATGTGAATTCAATTATTAATTCTCATAGATAGACTCTAATGGGGTATGATCTCTACTCATACAAACAACTAAGCCTTCGATTTCTAATCATTATAGGCCCACAATTCTTCAAAACTTTGAATTTCATTATGCATAGTCGATATAAATGCATTAAAATACCATCCTCCATAAAAGGATGAGGAGTACATCTTATGATATTAGGAGAGACATAATTGCATAAATATAACTCACATTCTAAATTCTTCCTCTTAGGAATGCCTATGAAATATATATATAATGCATGGCTCATCGATAGTAACAATTGGTAGATTTGAAGCATTCCCCTGTAGTAAAATTTGAACCCTTTCTCCTTAAAATATAAGGCATACACTTTGGTAGGTGGCCTATATGTGAACATTAAAGAAGCATAATCACTTGTGTTTTCATCTATTTCCTTGAATTTTTGAGATTTCTGTAATTTTCCCCTTAATTTCTTCATCTTATTTCTCCCACTTCTTATTATCTTCTTTGCGTTACAGAATTGTGCTTTGTTGGGCTACACGTGATATGACATACTTTTTGTTTAAATAATGCAATAGTCTTCTAATTCCTTTCAAGGGGTTTATATACCTGTTCATATGATTATTAATTTTCCCTCTATTTCACAACCAATGTAGCTACAACAACTATTTCAGGTGCTTCTCAAATTCTGTCAAATTCTTCAGGAACTTGTGCTGGAGAAGATAATGACACCTAACATTCAGCATCTGATTTTTCCACTACTTATCACATGTAGACATGGATTTCACCTATTAGGGATTACACAATACATTTTTCCATTCATCTCAATTTCTTCAATAATTATGTTTTTTTCTATAATAGGTGTGAATAAATTTGTAGCATTTGTTTGGGTTTATTTAACAATTATTTCCCCAAATTTCTTAGGAGATTTTGAGGCATGCCCTTGGGATTCTATAGAAATCGTTGTGCTAGTCTTATTTTCTTCCTCCCCATTTTTTATTTGACTTTCTCCTAAATTTTTTATTTGTTGAAAAATTTTTATTTGGGATCATCTAACCAAATATATGGCAACAATATCAGGTCTCCTTGTTTCTATGACAGTGTCTTGTGGCTCGGTCTAAAATTTTATTTAATGTGCATCTCTGCAACTCTCTCCTAAAGACTCTCATTTTTCCTTTCATTTGTTGGAGTTATAGTGAATTCGTCACAATTTACCTATGGTCGCTTCCTCTATAGGGTGGCATATTTGACCAATAGGTGGATTAGTGTATGATGGTAAAGAATTGTCAATTTAAGTGTTGGATCTCACCAGCCATCTTTTGTAATAATGTAATCAAGAATGTAGGACAAGTTTTTGACGAGGAATAAAATTACCTTATCCCAGGACTCCAAGACAGAATACCTCTTTAATCCTTTGTTGGTATTGTCCACATTTTTTCCCTTCAACTAGGGTTTCCTAGTTGGCCACTATGGCCTTTGCCTTGTTATTGAAATACCATTCTACGTTGGGAAGAACAAGAATGCTATAAATGGATTCCATTGTGACCTTGAACTCCAACCCTTTCATTGCGGTTGTTTCATTCCTTGGAGATTCCATAGAGATGATGTCATTGTATGCCTTGAATACATTCAAATAAATCTATCCAACTAACATCCCTAAATATTCTATTAATTTTTGCATCATTCGTGCCTTGTTGTAAGGTACCTATATTACTAGTATAGTCCCTTATTGTTGTTAGTGTAACCCCCTTATTGTTATTTTTGTACCCCTGTAACTCAAATATTGTTATTATTGTGCCCTTATATTATTATTTCTAGGTCAACTAGGATTATATTGTGACCCCATGGACTCCTATATTTAGAAGGAGGTTTTGTCATTTGTATCATCCAAGATTTGTTCATTTGTGTAATGTATTGGAGGTTTCCCCGGCGAAGTGGTTATTTCTAAGGAGTTTATCTCTCTTTTCTTCTATTTTTGGAGCTAGTTTCATAACATTTGGTATCAGACCTTTGGATTTTAGGGTTTCGCTGCTCCAAAGCGGTCATCGTGGACTTTCTACTATAATTTTTTTCTACGAAGGTTCGAAAGATGAAAGTTTTACAGAGAGAAGCCGAAATACTAAGGAATGTCATGTAAAAAATTCAGATCTTGGTTTGCAATATTTTCGGAGATATGATCTGAGGAAGTTAGGGTTTCTTTAGGCTCCCGAATTTCACGTAAAACAGGTCATCATGGAATTAGCACTATAAAATTTTTTATAATAAGTTTCAAAAGGAATTTTTTATGAGTGAAGCTGCAATCCAAAGGAGCTTCCTGTAAACATTTTAGATCTTGTTTCACAATATTTGCAAAGATATGATCTGTGGAATTTAGGATTTTTTCAAGCTTCTGAATTTCATCTGAAAGAGGTGGTCATGGGAAAATCATTATAACTCTACCTTTCAGTGTCGGATTGAAATTTTTTAAAATTTAACCACAATTACATGGACTATAGTTCTTTTTGTATCAATTTTAGAGCCAAAGGTGGAAACAGTGACACGTGGCATGTCGTACAAATTCAATCTACTGAAATAGTCCATAATTAGCTCATTGTGGGAGATTGGGCATGAATTTTGTTTGAAAAATCCAAATCAAGTCAGACATATGGAATTCAAAAGAAGATTCAAAGGGATACTATAGGGCTGAATTTAAAATATTGAATATCCAAAATCATAGAGATAAGTCAGTTTCAATATTGAGCTCCTTAAAAGCCAGAAAAATGTGTGTATTATTTTTTTGAATTGCATAAGTCTTGTGTGAAAAAATAGATTCAAGTGATTCCAAGGGCATATTGAAGCATAGATATCAGTATTGGGTTCTAAAATTCCACCTAAAAATAATTCAACAACCATTAAGCCTTCTGAAGGCTCTACTATGAATCATGAAGAGGAAGAAGTGCAACATGACATATCAAAATTACAAGAGCAAGTGCACCAACTTTCGCTCTCGCAAAGAGAAACAAGAAATGAAATGGAAGTTTTGAAGAAAGGCATGGAAGTTAATATGGATGGTATGAATAATGGCATGGAAGCTACGATGAATGGCATGGAAGCTTGCATGGAAGATAATATAGATGACATATGAGATAAGATGGATGACATAGAAGTTAAGATCGATTAAAAAATTAAAGACAACATGGAAGACATGAATAATGATCTAAAAGAAGAGATGGAATGTTTGATGACAAGGTTAATAGAAGAAATAATTCCTAATGGTGGAAAGATATTAGAGGAAACTCATGATGAGAACAAAATAAATGTTAATCGTGATTTCATAAACTTTAATTTTGGATTGAAGAACCACCATATTCCAAATATGGATATAAGGAAGTTTGATGGCAACGATCCCATAACATGGATATTAAAAATGGAGCAATATTTTTATCTCAATAATGTGCAAACCACACAAAAGTTATGCATTGCAACTTTAAATTTAGAACAAAATACATTTGTATGGTATCAATGGCTTTGCTCCTGTAAAAAATTATCACTTCGTCAATTTTTACGGAGGAAATGGTAGCACATTATGAGGATACAAAGAGGAACACATTCTTTAGCCAACTGATAAATTTCGAACAAAAGGGTTCAGTGGTGAGCACATTGAGGAATTCCAAAATTGAATATAACAGTAACTGACATTCCAGAGGAACACAGGATTGATGTCTTCACAGGGACTTTAAAGGATAACATCCAACATGAAGTTCATGTTTGGGAACCTGATTCATTATATAAGGAGTTCAGGTTGACAGGGAAAATTGAATGTAAAATTATGGTGACAAGGAAGGCTACCACTGACATCTATAAATATGGAAGTGTTTCTACTCCAGGACTTCCACAACCTACAAGGTTGACACCACAAAAAAGAGAAAAATGGCTTTGCTATAGTTTTTATAGAAAATACACTAAAGGTAATAAGTGTGTTGAGAAGAAATTATTTTACATAGATTATGAAGAGGAGGAAGAAAACAAAGAAGAAACTTCAAAAGAAGAGGATATACACAAGGAACAACCCCTAGAAGAATAAAAAATGAGTTTGACCATATCATGTAATGCATTGTCAGGAATTACCACCCTTAAAACTCTCAAGATAGAAGGACACATCAAGAATAAAAAGGTAATAGTGTTGATTGATTCAGGTACTACCCATGATTCTATTCATTGTAAGGTAGCCAAGGAAATGAATTGTTCCATATAGCCAACAAGAGAATGTCAAGTGATGGCTGCAAATGGACGAACTATAAATTTCTATGAAAAGTGCCATAATATCAATATAACCATGGGGGAATATGTATTGAATAGTTCAATGCTTTCCATTCCAATGGGAGGTATTGATGTTGTACTAGGAGTACAATGGTTACAATCTTTGGGGACGATAGCTTTTAATTTTCAAGAAATTTTTTTGAATTTTTTTTCGGAAGGAAAGGAAATCGAATTACGATGTATAGCAGGGAAGCCAAGAAATATAATAAGCTCTAATGTCATGACAAAGCTTTTGAAGAAGGAACAATGAGGCATAATTTCACAATTATGCTTACTAGAATTTCCAACATTAAAATCATCTATTTCTCCAGATCTCTAAAAAGTCTTGGACAATAATTCCAAGGTGTTTGAAACTCCCAAAGGACTCCCACCTATTCATGATCATGACCATGCTATTCAATTGATTCCAGCAAGTGTTCCTCCAAATGTTACGCCTTACAGATATCCTTATGTCCAAAAGAGATAAATTGAACATATGATTGTAGAAATGTTAGAGGTTGGTATAATTCAACCTAGTCAAAGTTATTTCTCTGCTCTAGTAGTATTGGTGCATAAGAAGGATGGATCATTGTGCATGTGTTTGGTTTATAGGGAGCTCAATAAGACCCCTATTAAAGATAAATTTCCCATTCCTGTGGTTTATGAATTATTCGATGAATTACATGGAGAAATTTACTTTACCAATTTGGATCTTCATTCAGGATATCATCAAACTAGAATGAAGACTAAAGATATTTCGAAAGCAACATTTCGAAATCATGAGGGTCATTATGAATTTTTGGTCATTCCTTTTGGCCTTACCAATGCACCTTCTATATTTCAAGGGTCAATGAATTCCATTTTCAAACCCTTCCTTAGATAAATTTTGGTAGTATTTTTTGATGAGATATTAATCTACAACAGGTCTTGGAAGGATCATGTTCAACATGTTGACAGGGTGCTCAAAGTATTGGAGGAGAAACAATTATATGAAAAAACATCCAAATGTTTCTTTGGAGTACAAGAGGTGAAATATCTAGGTCATGTCATATCTCACAAGGGTGTTAAGGTAAACCCTAACAAAATTAAAGCCATTAAGGAATGGAAAGTCCCCACAACCATAAAGTAGTGGTGAGGATTTCTCAAGTTAACAGGGTATTATCACAAGTTTCTTAAGAACTATGGGAAAATAGCAACACCTCTAACAAAATTATTGAAGAAAGATCAATTTTATTGAATGAACTAAGGCCTTTGAACATCTTAAAGAGGCAATGTGCCTAGCACCAGTATTTACTACGCTAAACTTCACAAAAACCTTTATTGTGGAATGCGATGCCTCAGGAAATTGAATTGGTGTTGTTTTAATTCAAGAAGGAAGACCAATTGGTTTTGAAAGTCATCCAATCAAAGGAAATTATTTTGAAAAAACTATTTATGAGAAGGAAATGTTGGAAATACTACATGCACTACCGAAATGGCGACCTTACCGAATGGGAAGACACTTCAAGGTAAAAAATGATCATGATAGTCTTAAACACTGTTTAGAACAAAGAATATCTTCAGAAGAGAAACAAAAATGGGTCACAAAGATGTTGGGTTATGACTTTGAAATCATCTACAAAAAACGAAAGCTAAATGTTTTTGTGGATGCACTCTCAAGAAAGGATGAAGAGTTTGAAGCATTAATTTGTGCCATTTCTATTATCGATCCAGATTGGATAACTGAAGAAAGGGATCAATGGAGGAAGGATGAAGAAGTGTGGATAGCCATTCAAAAGTTGCAGCAAGATCCTAGTACATCTGATACATTTAGTTGGAAAAATTATTCCTTGTGGTACAAATATTTCTTATATATTTGCAAGAATTCCCACCTAAAACAAAATATTATTTTGGAATTGCGCACTTCTCCTCTAGGAGGACAATCAGGATTTTTAAAAACTGACCACACGGTGAAGAAATATTTTTTTCAGATGTCCTTAAATCTAATATTCAAAATTTGTTGGTGTAATATTTAGTTTGCCCAAAAAATAAAGTTCAGATAGTTAAGACTCCGGGTCTTCTACAAACCTTATCCATTCCAAGTCAACATTGGGAAGATATTTCAATGTATTTTATCACAATTTTACCTAATTCTGAAGGAAATACTGTCATCATGGTGGTAATTGATAGAATTACCAAGTATGCACACTTTATTGAATTATCTCATGCATTTAAAGAAAGTACAGTTGCTACTGCATTTATGGAAACAATTCAAAAGCTACATGGAAACCCAAAGATTATTGTAAGTGACATAGATCCCATTTTTACTCGAAATTTTTGGATAGAATTATTTTCATGTTTGGGTACCCAACTAGCTCATAGCTCATCTTGTCATCCTCAATATGATGGTCAAACTCAGACAATGAATAAATGTTTGGAAGGATATCTTCATTGGTTTGTATCTAATAAGCAAAGCGGATTGGTCAAGTTTTTACCTCTCGCTGAATGGTGGTATAGCACTTCCTTCCATACTGCAGTAAAAATGACCCCATTAATGGCACTTTATGGATATCATCCACCGTCCATCACATATTCTTTAAGAGAAAATTCTAAGGTTCAGGCAATGGAATATCACATCAAGCATCAACAAGAAGTTCTCCAACTCTTAAAGGATAACCTAAATTTGGCACAAAATCAAATGAAAATACAGGCAGATCAACATCGTATCGAGAGAAGTTTTGATGTAGGAGACTGGGTATTTTTACGACTATAACCATACAAAAAAAATTCACTCAAGAAATCTAAGAAGGATAATGAATTATCGTCAAAGTACTATGGTCCTTACAAGTTGTTGCAAAAGATTGCTACTATGCCATACAAGTTGGAGCTACCTACTTCTTCATGTGTGCATCCATTTTTCCATGTTTCATACTTAAAGAAGGTTATAGGGGACAAAATTCTAGTTCAGACAATATTTCTAGAACTTTATGAGGAAGGAAAAATCATATTTGAATCTGAAGCAGTCACGTACACAAGAACTTGAAAACTATGAAATCGATCAATTTTAGAGTATCTCATCAAATGGAAGAACATAACCACTAAAGATTCTACATGGGAGAGTGATAATTTTATACAAAAGCATCTGGAGCTATTCAAGCATTAAGGACAACACTTTTTTGAAGGAGAGGGGCATGTTATGTCCCTATATTACTAGTATAGTCTCTTATTGTTGTTAGTGTAACCACCTTACTATTATTATTGTGCCCCTATAACCCCAATATTGTCATTATTGTGCCCTTATATTATTATCTTTAGGTCGGCTAGGATTATATTGTGACCCCATGGACTCATATATATATAAGGATGTTTGGTCATTTGTATCATCCAAGATTTTTTCAATTATGTAATGTATTGGAGGTTTCCCCCTTGAAGTGGCTATTTCTAAGGTGTTTATCTCTCTTTTCTTCTACTTTTCAAGCGACTTTCATAACACATGTGTTGTATCTGTAGTTTTCCTTTGTTTAAATCTCCCTTGTTAATGGACATATCAAATTAAATAATAACAATAAATAATAAATCACATCCTAACTTAAACTAAATTATTTAACCTAGGGAAATTACCTATCAACCATCATGAATAGTCAATATTCATAAGTATATAGTCACATGGAATTGTAATAATCATTCTATTCATATATCTCATTCAATTATGTATATTATTATCCTATATGGAGTTCAGTTTTCTACCCTTGTTAAGTTTGATATTCCTCAATAGATGAAATTTTTGTTCATATTATCTTCCCATGGTGTCCAAATAGTTCATTATACTATATTTTATATAGCTTCTAGGATTTCTAGATGACTTATTCTTTTTGTAGATTCTCCATTTTGAAATAACCATTGAACACTTCCTCAACAACTCCCTTTTTTAAGGATATTTTCTACTGTATTTTCTCCTTAAATTACAATGTGTTAATTATCAATAAATGTATTATTAAATGTGTTAGCCTTTCAACTAATGTCTAGTATGGTATTACCCAATTTATTTCATATATCGTTCATCATTTTGTATTAAATCAGCCCAACTGTTTTTCCTTGATATGATTAGTCCTTCAATTGTCACCTCAATGATCTCGTCACACCCGCCCGCCCATCTCAAAATTGTGTTTCTCATTGTAAAACATGTAGAATATATATTATAAAGCGAACTTGGTAATTTTAGGGAAATAATGAAAGGGAAGGGAGAAATACATAATGTGAAGGGAAAGGGACAAATTGAACTATAACATTTCGAGTCAACCTGAAATCCTCCTACAAAACATGAAAGTGAAACAGTTTCCTTTGATAGATGTGGTGACATTACCTAATTTACCAAGTGAAGATGGTTGAAACCAGGTAACACATTATTCCCTGATTCTACAATGAGTTTAAATGTGCCAGCAACTTCTTGGTTCATAGTCAGTTCGCCATTCTGTAGTTTTTGGCATTTTCATGTCACCTAAAATATTTTACATGGCTCTAATATTTCATATCAAGGCTTGAACCATTCTTATTACTCTTATTATATCATTTCTTTCTTCCCTTTGTCATCCTCCCAACTAGGTCTATGTATTATTCTTAATTTGTGTGCCTTCTTTTCCAAACAAATATGTTGCCTTGTAGGCAAACCCAACTCTGAAAAGATAAGGGTAGAAACTTGTCTCTTTAATTTCTTCACCTTATTTCTCCAACTTTTTATTATCTTCTTCGAGTTAAATTTTTTTTCTTTGTGTGGCTACGTGTGAGATAACATATTTTTCTTTATAGAATGAAATATTTTGATGATTCCTTTCAAGGGTTTTATGTCATTGTTCATATGATTATTATTTTTTCATCTATTTAGCTGCTTCTGTAGTAAAAATACAACTATTTCATGAGCTTCTTTAATTCTTCCAAAGTTTTCAGGAACTTGTGTTGGATAAGGTAATGACACCTGACATTCAGCACTTGATTTTTCCACTACTCGTCACATGTAAACAATAATTTTCCCTATCATGGTTTCCACAAAACATTGTTCCATTTGTCTTGATTTCTTCAATAATTTCATTTTGTCTATAGTAGGTGTCAATAATTTTGTAGCATTTTTTTGCATTTCTTTAACAACTGTGGTCACAAATTCTATAGTGGATTTTGATGCATGCCCTTGGGATTCTACATTATTCATTGTCCTCGACTTATTTTCTTCCTCCCCGTTTGCTATATACCTTGACCTTTGAGAGAGAAAGAAAACTTCCTTTTATGCATGAAAATATCTGCCTTCATTAGCAGAAGGATCCATGGGATGTACACTTCAAGGATGCTTCACAGATTGATGAGGGTAATTCAGATTGAAAAACTAGCTTAACTGGCATGCTATTAAGATGGAAAGATATAATTTTAAATCCACATAGAACAATATTAATAGTATTATATTCGATATCAAAGTATTATTTTTGATAAAAAGATCTAATTTTAAATCAACACCCTTCTCATATGAAATTATCCTCGTACTGGGGCGAATCACTGAGTGGTTTTCCCTTCTTATGTTGTCAACACATTTTGAAGAAGTATGTAGACATTGAGACTAGTTCTATGAGGAGATTTAGAATTTGTATATAATAGGGTATATGGGAGTTCACTCCGTGGGAACGTCCTCATACCATCCCCCCAAAAAAGGAAAGAAACCCCTTTCTCCTAACCATTCGAGATTTTTTAGTGACCTCATTTGAGCCATAACATTTTGGGTTGTTGTCTTTCCAATATGGAAATGGGCCATAATATAATAAGTACAAGTTTATGGAATGAGGGAATGTGAGGGACATGAGTATGAGTGTATGGAATATCTATATTATTTGCGTAAATTTAAATGGAATATAAGGTTGGATGTAGGAATATATATATATATATATATATATATATATATATATATGTATATATATTCTTGTTTGAGGCATCAACGTCAACTTTTATCATATTACCAATAATTTTTTACTTTAATTCCAAATTCTGGAGGACCAAAAATACCTCTCATAGCTC
Source organism: Pinus albicaulis (assembly GCA_034641835.2). Classification (NCBI taxonomy): domain Eukaryota; kingdom Viridiplantae; phylum Streptophyta; class Pinopsida; order Pinales; family Pinaceae; genus Pinus; species Pinus albicaulis. The sequence continues at coordinate 893,263,642 of CM076583.1, read as the reverse complement.
ATATTCATAGAAAATTCAATGACATAATTGAATTCTTCAACTACTTCTCAATAGCCTCTAAGTCAGGCCCTACATCTCTACAATCTACCCATAATTTATTTTACTCCATTAACTAATACAACATTGTGGTAGGTTGGTCTTTTATCCGCCACTGTGAAGGTGCTCAGAGGAAGTTTTCATCATTATCTTGGAGGTCATATTTACATAGAAGAATGAGGGTAGATAAAATTTCAGTATCCTATGATACCTATTTCTTATAGGCTCTCATAATAAATTATCAATCGTGAGAATACATAGGGTGGTATGGAATTTTTTTCTTACAAAACCCTCAATTATTTTATGTCAAGTGACATTCACCTAATTTTTGATAATAGAGTTTTAATAGTTATTGGTCTCTTTACTCTCTCGTAAATTTTGAAGAGTGAGGGAGGGATTGATGGATTTGATAGTTCAAAGCTTAAGGTGAATTGGAAAGGATGACCAGTTGGATCTCCCACCAATGCCGAGCTTGAATGATTTTTATTAGCTCTAATAATTTTAAGGTGCTACCTCTCAGTGGATTTATTAACTATCCAATCTAAAATTGTATTGGCTGATATTATACTGTGGCCAAAATAAATCTTTATCATATACTTAGCTTGTTCAAGTTAGGATATCCTATTTTTTATAAACTAATCACTTTAGTTTCCTATGGATTTTCCTACTAGAATGTGAATGAGTAATATGGAGCACCATTCAACCTCTAATGAATATATTGTATTCCTTGTGTAAAGCTATATCCTTTACGTTGAAGCTCAAGCCTTTTTCCATATATATGTTTATGCCAAAACATCCCTAGTAGTATTTGCTTTCGGGAATAGAGGTAAAGCATATTTGATGTAATTCTTACTATTTACTTTTGGAGACATGGAAATTGGATCACATCTGCCTGATTTTAACTGAGAAAGAGGATAGGCCCATGCTAATATACTGCACATGGGTGGGAATTATACTGTTTGTATGTCCACGTGATGGGACATTAAATATAGAAAATGCATTGACTACATGAATATGACATTCTCGCACACCCATCTAGATTCTGGTTTGGTATTGAGCTCGAGGGATTGAGGATTCCTCAAATGCACAAAAATCACTGGTTTTTGAAATATAGAAATAGGAGATATGCAACTTCAAGCTTCACAAACTAGGAAGTGCATCTCACACCCGGGTCTATATAGATTTTTGCTAGATGTAGGGGCAATATAGCATGACACACATACAAATTTTAGACCCATTTATGGGATTTTTTGGGTCTATTAAGAAGGAGGAGATAGGAATGGATTTTGGAACCAAATGGAATGAAGAGTGTTAGCATAAATTGTTAACGCAAGTGTACAAAAAAGCTCAATTTAGCTGCACGTGACAAACAACCGTAACAAAAAATATGGATTATTGACTTTTTTACATCTGTAATCCATAGTTAAAGAAAATGTTGCAAAAAACCCGAAATATGCAGTAAAAGAAGTAAAACAGTGAAAATAAATAATAATTGATCCAGGAATCAAATGGACAAGACAATATATAAATAATCTTATATGTATTATAACACTTGGGAAGGGAAAAAATAGCAATTTTACAAGTCCCCTTCAATGGGATGGGTTCTTCACTATCCTCAATTCTTCAGATCCATAAATTTCTCTCTCTCAATGGTGTAGAAAACCCAAAATGTGTTGAACTCTATGGGAGCTCAAGAAGCAAAGAAAGTAGCAGGAGAAATGAAAATGATCAAAGCGTGACAATGAAAGTGATCAATGTGAAGAATGAATGGAAAACCTTCCTATTTATAACAAGATATTGAGTTATCCTCGATAATGCTGAATAATAAAATATTACTAATCAAGATCTAGATCTAACCACTTGGAATATTTTATTATATCTTGTTGAAGGGAAAATATATTTAAATTGGTTAAATACCTTTATTTAGAAATAATAAAAAATAAATTATTTATTTATCATTTAAAAAGTGTGGTTAACTAAAAAATAACATATTATAATTTGTTTAATTATTTCTAGGTGATTTAGTCAAGTTTACCAAGGAATAATAACTAAATAGTGATTTAATTAATTATTCGTAGAGAAAATAAGATAAATAATGGTTTTTATAATTATTTCTCATAATTGGGTAATATATGACCAAGAATATTATTTGAGGTGTGGTTTGATTAATTATTCCTATAGGAAAATTAAAAAAATACGGATTTATTCAATTATTCCTCAAGGGGCTTCTTGTTTTAACCATAAATAACTTAATAAAATATGGTTTATTAAATTTTTCTTATATTCAAAGAAATTTTACTATGGCCAAATTGGTATTACATGGTGTACTTTGATCCATCTAACTGTAAATGGTTAGAGGACCAAATTTTGGTGAGACAGATTCCCCCCAGAAACGTGTGAGTGTTAGGAGCTAATCGTATGACTGAAGAATGCTATAAGAACATAATACTAGACACCTAAGGGGAGTTGGATAGAGAGAGATACATAGATGAAATTAAGTGAGAGATGACAACAATTGCGGGGGTGAGACCTAAAAATGATATAAGTCTTCTTTAATATTAGGTTACCTGAGTGAGGTGGGGGAGGCATACCTATGCCTACTGACATGAGCAAGTACAAAGAATAATGGTGTGCCCAGAAAAATGAAACTGAGCAATAAAGCGTGTGTTAATGGTACATGACATGCTGGGATAAAATGGGCTAGAAAAAAATATAATGGATCCCACATACATATTGTTCCTAGGACAACATCCAGGACTGAATACAATAATATTTAAGTACTTGAGACATAATAACAACCAAAGAAGCCTTGATAAACACGAAAGGGAATTAAAAATATGAATAGATCATCTGAATGATACATGCATGCACAGGATGTTGCAAGCGGCTCAAACCAAACCAATAAAATCTAAGGAGTTTCATATGATGTTGAAACATAATTTAAATAGATACGTGGATGTGGGGGGCTACCTAAACTACCACCCCCTCATGAGATCTGAAATATCTCACATGCACCAAAAAATCACTAGTATAATCTGTTGAATCACCGAACTATCAAGTATATGAGTCTTGATAATGGAAAAATGAGTTGACGCTTAGCAGATGAGAAACAATCAAGTCAAAGGAAATTATTAGTCCCTTTGCCTCATCCGAGGCACTGAACAATAATGGAAGTTGTAACCAAGGTACACCGCCCTCTAGAACTATCTTCTGGAATGAATGTTTTGATGTTGACTTAAGGATATTTGCCATAGGTGAGGCAATAAAAAATCCTCCACCAAGGCATGAGGGATCATAGTAAAGTGACTGATGAAATCACACCAGAGATGATGATAGAATAGGGGATACTGAGTAGTGGACGAATGAATTACCTTGTGAGAGCATAAAAAAATGGATGACTTGGCGGCGACTGAGTTGTTAGGTAAACTTGACTCGGGATAGAGTCAATGTTGACTAGGGTAAATATTAGTGGTTTTGGGGCACATGGTATTATGCACCCATTGTTTTCAGCTCATGGTATTGCATGTAATGGAGACTATAAAATTCTGGGAACAATTCATTGTAATGGAGGCCTAGATGTGAGCGGTGAAGGCTCACTTGGCCGAATTGGCCAAGGTTTTGGCCAATGCTTAATGCAATTTCATTAGTTTGGTTTTGCCCCAAATTTGGGGGTTTTCCCAGATAAAAATATTTGTTTATGTTTATGATTTTTTGTTGGTTATGTTTAGTTATTCCTCTCAGTAATTAGTTAATATTCTTAGGTAAATATTTGTTCATTTGGTATCGAAGCCATTGAATTTCGATGCGCTAGGAGAGAAAATTCTGTCAAAATGAGAGAGGATATGTGCATGTGGATTAATTAATTGATGAACCATGTAGCTGAAGAGAAATCCTAGAGGGTTTGTGGTAACAAAAGCTAGTGACCCATGTAGTCCGGTAGATGGGTTCTTTTTATATGGACATTGATTTCATATGTACAAAGATAGTAACAATGAAACAAAAAAAATTGTTATTATTATAATGGAGTTAATTTATTACAAGTAAATGGGCATACTGCTGTAAGACCTAGTATGGCATGCGTACCCTTAGGTAATCACTAGTAAAGTCTAGGTTAGATCTAGGTGATAGGGGGGATTTCAAGTGAACAGTTACTTGGGAAAAAAAAAAATTTGAGGGGGGAAGAGCTAGAGTGAGCAGGGTTGTCTCACTTAGAAATTTTGGCTGGATTTAGTAAAGAAACCCCAAGTCAAGAAAAAACACATAAAACCAGACAGACACAAATATACGTGGTTCACCCAGTTTGGGTTACGTCCACCTTGAACAGCTAGTCCTTCCTTTCTATTATATAGGAAAAAGAAGAGACACAACCTGCAGTAGATTCGATGGAATATCCTCTATTCTCTCTCACAGTCTCCCTATCTATTTATTGCTCCGAGAATACACATAAAATATACTGCCGCAATAAAAATACCCTCATACAAAGTGAGGGGTTGCCTTCTAGGGAAAAAAACCCTAAACTAAACATAACTTCTACTGTTAGATCATCCGCCTAATGGATGGCCCAGACTGACCATAAATTACTATACTTTTGTAAGGAAATTTTACATATGTTTTTAGCTTTGGGGGCACTACCCCTAAAACCCCCCACCAAGGGTGGGAGGGGCATAAAGTAGCAACCGCATCCCTTGAATCCCCAGGAAGAATTTAATTATTGGTGGAATTTCTGCCCGTATTAAGGTACAGGGTTCCAATGCTGTGATACAAAATAAACAATATAATCAAGCTCCACACCCAAAAATATCCCACTTGGAGACTGATTCTAGCAACTCCACCATTGCTTCATTTGCTAGACAATGACTCCTCTTTGGACCTGGCTATTTATCATCTTCATCGTCATCCAAGAAGACCAATTGAAATTGAGCATGTTCTCAGTTTCTCCCTGGTTACAACTTTTGTTAGCATATTTGCAGGATTCTTGCTAGTGTGTATATTTTCCAGCTTCAAATGTCCATCTTCCAATACTGACAATATGAAATGGTACTTGAGCTATATCTGTTTAGTCCTAGAATGAAATGTTGAGTTCTTTACAAGATGAATGGAAATTTGGCTATCACTGTATAACGTACCCATATCATGCTTCTTACCCAATTCATCCATAAACCTTTGTAACCAAATAATTTCCTCACTAGCCTCTCTAGCAGCAACATATTATGCTTCTTTTGTTGAAAGTGCAAAAACACTTCAGATTTTTGAAACCCAACTAAGAGTTGTTACACCTATAGTAAATACATATCCATTAGTGCTCCTCCTGTTATCTCTATCACCTGCCATATCTGCATCAACATATCCCTGTAGAGAAATGTTTGAACCACCAAAGCATAATGCTTGATTTGTGGTACGTCTCAAATACCTGAGAATCCATTTTACTGCCATCCAATGTTCTTTTCCTGGATTGTTCATGTACCTTCTCACAACTCCCACTGCATGTGCAATATCAAGCCTTATGCAGACCATTGCATACATTAAGCTTCCAATTGCTGACGCATATGGAACTTTAGACATATAGTCCATTTCTTCATGGGCCTTGGGGCATATCTCCTTACTAAGTTTGAAATGGCTAGAAAAAGGTGTACTAACTAGTTTTTCATTCTTCATTTTAAATCTTTACAACACATTTTGTATGTACTCATTATGAGACAGTGTTAATTTTCGATTTTTCCTGTCTCTAGTTATTCTCATACCAAGGATTTGTTTTGCATCTCCCAAATCCTTCATTGCAAATAAATTTGCCAATTTTCTTTTGAGCCCATATATTTTCTGCATGTTAGACCTTGCAATAAACATGTCATCTACATTTAATAACAATATAATACAGCTACCATAATTTTTCCTTTTCAAATAAACACAATGATTAGAGTGACATCTAGTATAACCTTGTTTAGACATAAACTTGTCAAATTTTAGATACCACTGCCTTGGAGCCTGTTTTAAGCCATACAATCTCTTCTTCAATCTACACACTAATTTTTATTTCCTTTTGACCTCATATCCTTCTAGTTGCTTCATATAGATCTCCTCCTCCAAATAACCATCGAGAAATGTTTTCTTTACATCTAACTGCTCAAGATGTAAATCTTTCGCTTCTACAAGACTTAAAATAATTATTATTGAAGTCATATTAACAACAAGAGAAAATATTTCATCAAAATCAATACCTTTCTTCTGTGCAAACCCCTTCACCACAAGTTTAGCTTTGTACCTCTATTTTCCTCCATCTTCTTCCTTCAGCCTGTAAACCCACTTATTTTGAAATGTAGTTTTACCTACAGGCAACCTGACTAAGTCCCAAGTCTGGTTATGCATTAATAAGTCCATCTCATCTTCCATGGCTAGCTCCCACTTCTTCCTGCTTTTAAATTGCATTGCTTCTTCATAACATTCATGTTCAGCAAAATCAGTCAACAATAAATAATATAATGAAGGAGAGTATTGTTCAGGGGGTCTACTTATCCTGGTAGATCTTTTAACACCACTTCTAGGTGTTTGAGGTGACTGTTGTTGTTGTGGTGGTTCTTTTTGTTGTGGCTCTTGATTATTATTATTTTCGTTCAGCTTTACCTTTTATGTGATCTCATCAAGAACTATGTATTCTTTGTTTTCTTTTTCTTGTTTCTTTTCCTGCAAATGATTCTGTACAATACCTTTTCATTGAATATTACATCTCTGCTCCTAATGATTTTGTGATTATCATAATCATATAGGAAATAACCAAAATCATTAACACCATATCCAATAAACGTACATTTATTTGACTTTTCCTCAAGCTTTGTTCTATTTTCTTTATTAATATGGACAAAGGCCTCACAACCAAAAGGCTTTAAAAAGGAGTAGTTTACCTTTTTACATGTCCATGCTTCCTCTAGAATACCACCATCCAAGGAACTTGAAGGCCCTCTATTTATTAGATAAACAACAGTATCTAAAACATCTACTGAATGTTGTAAAGACAACCCCGCATGCAATCTCATGCACCTTGCATGCTCCATGATTGTTATGTTCATCCTTTCTGACACATTATTTTCTTGTGGTGTTGTTGGAATTGTTTTCTCTTTGTGAATTCCATGCTCTGAATAGTACATATCAAACTCTTTGCTGCAATATTCACCTCCATTTTCTGATCTGAGACACTTCAACTTATTTCTTGTCTCAATCTCAACCAAAGCTTTCCATTTCTTGAAAGTATCAAATACATCAAATTTATTTTGAATACAATAAATCCAAGTTTTTCTAGTTGCATCATCAATAAACGTAACATGATAATGAGAGCCACCAAGAGATGATACATGAGCAGGTCCCCATACATTTGTATGCACAAGCTCTAACTTTTCGCTCTTCTTTTCTTTCCAAACTCTTCAAACTCGGGAACAAATTTCTTGAGTGAAGAATCTTCATCCCCTTCTCACTCATGTGTCCGAGCCTATGATGCTATAATGCAACATCTTCTCCTTTGGAAGCTAAAGCATTAAAAGAGTTATAAATACCATTGCATAAATACAATGTACCAACCTTTTCACCTTTTTCTATTACCAGGGCTCCTTTGGTGACTTTCCAAGTTTTATCTATGAAAATTTTCACACAACCTTCGCCGCCTAACTTCCCTATTGAAATCATATTTTTCTTCATATCTGGAACATGACTTACCTCCTTTAATAGCCATTGGTTTCCATTCTATTGTTTTACAAGAATCTTACCCATTCCAACAATTTTATAGGGTTTATCATCACCCAAACAGAATTTTCCAAAATCTCCTTGAACATAGTCATGAAAATATTTCTTATGAGGTGTGCCATGGAATGAGGCCCCTGAATCTATAATCCAAGAATCAGTAACATTTTCGAAAGAAAGAATTAAAGCATCTTGTAAAACATCACCTATTACATTTTCTTCATGATTGTTTTCTTGTTGTGCATCTCCTTCTTTTCCCTTCTGAGATCTACAGTCTTTCTTTAGGTGTCCTTTCTTTCCACATTTCCAGCACACTATCCCCGATCTAGACTTGGAACTTCCTTTCCTTGATTTACTGTGATATCCCGAGCTCTTTCCTCTTTCCATTCTTCTTCCCCTAGACTCTGCACTCAAATAATTACCCGATGTCTCACCGGAGCTTTACCATCGCATTTCCTCGCTAAAGATAGCACCGACAACATCATCAAACTTTAAAGTACTAAATCCGGAGATAGAGTTACTAATGGCCATACCTAAGCCATTCAAGCTTTCTGGCAATGACAACAGAAATAACAGAGCTCCAACTTCATCATCAAATTCTAGCCCTACAGAACTTAACTGACTGGTAACTATATTAAAATCATTTAAATTGTCTGCAACAGATCCACCTTTCGAAATCTTCATATTAAATAAATGTTTCATAAGAAATAACTGGTTTGAGTCCAAGGTTTTTTTATATAGTTTCACCAAAACCTTAATTAAACCCTCTGTTGTTGTTTCCTTCGAAATATTGAAGGCTACTATTGTTTCCTTCGAAATATTTAAGTCTACTGATGCCGCAAGGCACAACCGACTGTTCTGAGTGCCTTTCTATCGAGAATATCCCATTCTGCGTCTATCATAGCCATTAGATTATTATTATTTTTTTGGCTCAATGGTAGGTACAAATATTTCTGATACCAATAGTCTTCCATCTGCATCTTCCACGGCTAGAAGTTTTGGCTATTAAATTATCGACCCTAAATTTACCATCTTCCACCATTGCTCCCACTCGAACTAGGAACTCTTCTTTCCTGCGAGTTTATCAGCCAAATAGACCTTCAGCTCTGATACCAGTTGTTATAAAATTATATATTACAGAGAAATGCAACACATAAAATATGCAGAAAACATATGCACACAAAACACATAAAACCAGAGAGACATAGATATACGTGGTTCACCATGTTTGGGTTACATCTACCCGGAACAGCCAGTCCTTCCTTTCTATTATATAGAAAAATGAAGAGACACAACCTACATCAGATCCAATGTAATATCCTTTGTTCTCTCTCATAGTCGCCCTATTTGTTTCTCGCTCCGAGAATACACATACAATACACAGCCCTAATAAAAATACCCTCATACAAACAGAGGGGTTTCCTTCTAAGGTAAAAAACCTTAAAATAAACATAAATTCTACCGTTACGTGATCTGCCTAATGGATGACCCATATTGGCTAGAAATTACTATAAGTTTACAAGGAAATTTTAAATATGTTTTTAGCTTTGGGGCTACTGCCGCCGAAACCCACCGCCAGGGGGTGGCTCCATAAAGTCATAGACGCCCCCCCTGGACCCCCTCGGCAGAGTTTAATTATGGGTTAAACTACAAGGGTCCAATGCTGCTATACAAAATAACGAAGATAATGAGGCTCCACACCCAACGTGAGTCAAATCCAGAGGGTAAAGGGGACAGTATGACTGGAGGAAAAAATGGGTGACACAAGAGAGAGAGAAGGCAAAGGGACTTAGGACAAATGGATGGAATATTGTAGCAAGAGGCAAAGGGACTCAGGACAGACTCCATGAATGTGATCATATTCAACTCGGATGCTTTGAACAAGGGTGACTCGATGATGCTGCCACACATAATAGACCCAGTAGGGACCATAAAAAGATGAAAAAAATATCGTTATTCATGACAAAAATCTACACACACATTGAAAAGAATGAAGGAAAAGTGGTGCCCCAAGTACAAGTAACGATTTTTAGAGGTGAAAAACTGACCCTTCTTGGAAAAATGGCTTCTCGGTGAAGTGTCAAATTAATAAAAATAAAAGGATACCCATTATAGTGCTCGGTGAGAGTTTTCCAACAGTTTTGACATTTTTTCAAACTGAGATATTGTTTGGTCACAAAAGGTAAAAGAAAATTTAGTGTTTTTGTTTTAATAGCGTTATTTTCCTTCAATTTGATTCATTTTCTAGTGGATTTGTGGTGAATTTAGAGAGAAAGAGAAGGCTATAAATCTTGTGAAGATCATAGAAAACAAGCTGACCATTGGAATCGAGATCCATCAATTGCAGGTAGTTGGCCTAACCTTACTGTACTTTTTTAGCAGTTCATTTTTTCATATTAGGTGCCCGGGGGTTAGAAACAGAGATATACCCTTCCTCACAGTCGGCTCACATTTTCTAGGGCCTGTGCTATAACCTAGCTCACAATTTACAGAGGGGAAAACCACGAGCTTGTACCTGCAGAGGATGAAAAGTGTGAGTTGGTCGGGAGGTGGGTTTTGGCCTTTTTTTTTTGGCTGCGGACCGAGACTTAATGAGTGATTATGCGGTATATATTCTCTGAGATTAAAAACATGATGGTTTTGTGTAGGTATGGCAGATTTTAAGAGCAACTAGCAAGAGAAGGATTTGCACGTGCTTCTTGCCGAGATCCAAGGGGATCCAGTGGTCCAAGGAGCACTTGAGAAGTACAGGGTTCTCAAGTTGGTCTAGAAACCACTAACAAGGGCAAGCGAGCCCTTGATGTCCAAGAGATTCAACTATTAGGATCCAGAACATGAGGACTTTATGGTGCAGGGACACAAGATGAATTTTTCCTTTTAGGACATCTATTTCTTGACCAGATTTCCACCACTAGAGGTGGTGGGAAATATACATCCAGTATTACCACGTGGGAAGAATATATAATAGTTCTTGGAGTGCCACGGTTGACTATATGGTTGTGATAAGGGCACGAATATACCCATTACTGATCTAGAGAGGCTAGAGACACGAGTTTTCACAGTAACAATACTATGGATCCTTGGAAACGAGACATTCCATCACATTATTAGGGGGAAGATGACGTTTGTTGAGAGTGTTATGAATGGGACCTACTATGGATGTGTGCAGATTATTTTGTTGTCATTGAAAGGACATTTTTCGCTGTGAAAGCGACGTGTGAACCATGACTGTTCTTTTAGTGCAATGTTCTAATTATTCTTCTTTGAGAAGATCCCCACACTTCAGCCTCATGTAAAAATCTAAGATGGGGGCACAGAAGAGCCGAAGATGCGCCATTGGGGACAAATACAATAGACGGGAGGAGACAAGGAAGTTGTACAAGTGTTCGGACCTGATTTATTTACACATTAGGATCAGATTCCACTGTAGATAGAGGACTATTCATACAGTGGTATGAACTTTCAAGGGGACCCTAAATATCCATTTTTGTCGGGTCAAGCATGGGGACTAGATTTTGAGTGAAAGTTTCTATATATAATGGTGCATTTAATGTTTTTATAATATGTATGTGGTACTCATTCAATACTTTTGGTATGAAAATATAGCACTAGTGAAGCCGACAGGATATATGGGACGAATCACAGCTCATGGGGCTATGGAGTCTATTGGGGCGAGAGGAGACTACACAACTGATTATGAATATGTTCTGGAGGATGTGCGATGCAGGTGTGAGACGATGTTGACTAGTGTATCAAAGTGATCATGGCATGATATTGAGGATGAGTACATTCAGGGATGTATTCAGAAACCCTCTTAGTGGCGAGGGGTCATGTGATGCATGGAAATGGTCGGATAGGTAGTTCAGGATCTACAGGCTGGTGGAGCCCGGGCATTGCATCAAGATCCTCCAAATAGTGATTAGATGTGGTGCCCCAAGTTTTGTTTTTGTAACATGATATGGGAATGTTGGATGTATTTAGAGTAGTGGAATCCAACATTATGATTTTTTCGATACATAATATGGATATGCATATTTTCATATATGACAAGAATAAGGTTTGCCATTTTTTTTATGATTGTCTTGTGATAAATGCATGTGATAAGTCCAAATCTATAATATTGTTTGCAATGCTATCTAAATATTTATTTTCACCTCTAGGTACCTGACTAAATGCAATGGTTTCAAATTCATGCACCAAAAGCTTCACTTGTTAATATCTCCTAAAAAGGACATGGTTATTCACATGATACATGCAATGCAGTTGCATGACAAGCAACAAGGAATATAAAGGAACATGAATATGAAGGATTTGATGATCAAGGGCATCGATTAAAAACAATATCACCATATCATATTAGGACTAGTTATTGGTGGCAGATCCAAGCATACGTCGTTGGAGTGGACAATGAATGCAAGGGGGTAAAAATGGCACAAGCTATTGAGGTTAGATTCTAGGATAAGCGATTTGCATCGACAACATATCTGATATACAGTGTGGATGATGGATCCACCTAAAAGGTGCCATAAGACAAAATATGAGATCATAATTTAAGCTACATAAATGCATGACAGAAATAAAACACGCATGTAAATAGGAGATGCTCTGAGTAAAATTTCTTGAGGTAGAGTGCATTATGAAGGTTAGGAAGGATTTTGCATTCGAAATCCTCTAGAAGGTATGCCCTCTTTCCCAAATCCTTACTAATGATGTAAGGCCCTAGCCATAATGAGTTAAATTTTCCATGACTGAGGACATCATGGACTGAGTCATACGCTAGAACAAGATAGTCTTCATGAAAGGTACGAGGGTGGACGTTTCGATGATATTGAGCCTTGCTATGTTTCTTGGCTTCTTCGATGGTTTTCAATGCAACAAGACAGTCTTCGGAAGCATGCTCAAGCATGATAAGTATTTGTTGTAAATTTTGGGTGTTAGGGATAATTTTGATGGCTAGGTGAAGGGAGGGGGTTTCACACTCAATTGATAAGACTGCCTCCTTGCCACAAACAAGGTGTAAATGAGTAAACCCAGTGGTGGTTTTCACATAAGTTCTATAGGTCCACAATGTAGGGAAGAGAATAACAATTAGGGTAGTTTTGACGTCTAAAATGGGCCTTCTAAGAAAAATGTGCAACCAAAATAAAATTTATAAGGACCAATAGGATTTAAGATGATGATGTCAACCATGGGGGATGATTCACCATTTTTGGAGGAAAAAAGTAAAAATATTAAAAAATAATAAAATAATAAAACTACTTTTTCAACTCATATTTTCAACTTATATCCCTAATTTTTTACTCACATTTCAAGTGAGAGTATTGGCTGGATGCAAAATTTAACTCCTCATCTACGGAGTGACCATGTTGTGTACTTTTGATGGACCATGCTACACAAAAAATGAGAAATACATGAAAAAAAATATTGCAATAAATTTTTTCATGTATTTCTCATTTTTTGTGTAGGAGGTTCCATCTAAAGTGTGAAACGTTGGTACTCATTAGATGAGGAATCAAATTATGCATCGAACGAGTGTTTCCGCTCGAAATTTGAGTAAACCCATAGGGAGATAAGTTGAAAAAAGATATTCTCTTTTCCCTCTAAAATTTGATAATGTAATATAACATTATTTTATTATTTCCACTATTATTTTATAATTTTACCAAGAGTCCCATTTTATACTTCAAAATTAACCTAATGGTGCCAGTTGGTTTTGTGCTTCTTCACCATCCGTTGAAGCATAATTTTAAGGATTTGATTGACTGCTTCAACCTGTTTCTTCCCTTGGGGATAATAAGAAGATGAATATTGGTGCTCAAATCCCAACAGAGAGTATAGCTCATGCCATATCTCATCTTCGAAATTTTCACCATGGTCACATACCAATTCTTTCGGAACCCCGAATAGAGTGATAAGTTAAATAAAAAAGATAGTTGTGGTAGCTGTCGTGTTATTGAATGTTGGTATGGCCTCAGCGCATTTGTTGAAATATTTAGCCACCACAATGATATACTTGTGGTGACCAGTAGATGGAGGTAAATGCTCCACAAATGAAATGGCCCAATTACATAAGGGATAGGAGCATATTATAAGATGGAGGGGAGAAGGTGGAGCTCATGCCTTTGGGGTGAACAGTTGGCAATTGGAACAGTGTTTGACACCCTCAATGTAGTCATGAAATAGAGAAGGCAAAAACTACCCAGTGTGCATGCCTTTTTGGGTAGTGGCCAAACCAGAGGGATGGCCACCACAAGCTCCTCTATGGTAGGAATGAAGGACATGCTCAACTTCGGCCTGCGTGAAACAACGACATAGGACACAATCAACACCATGATGATAAATATCATCACCAATGAGAATATAGTAGGGGGCTTGGTGTCGTATACTTCGTTGATCATAACGATCAAGATGGGAAGCAAAATTTTGGGCTCTCATGTAGGTGAGGATGTCACCATAGGATCATCCGAAGTAATGGAAAATAAGTGTTCATTGGGTAAGTCATTATTAACCGAAAAATCTATCGGGCTAGTAGGAAATTTAGAAATGAGTTCACCAAAGGCTAAACCTTTCTTACTCTTGGGTGTGAAAAATTCAAGATCGAATTCCTAAAGGATAAAATTCTAATAGGTGTACCTTCCATTGATGATATTTTGAATCAACAGGAAATACATAGGGTTAGAATTGATAATGACCTTGGTGGAATGTGTAAGGATATAATGACGAATTTTTTGGATAGAAAATACCATGACCAGCACCAACTTCTCTTCATGTTATTAGGACACAGGGAGCCCCACAAGGTTCTTATTGACATAATATATAAGATGTTCTTTTTTGGTGTCATCTTCCTAAATAAATACCCTAGTGACCAAATGGGTGGATGCTAAGATGTACAGGATGAAATCGCTCTCAATGTTAGGAGGACTAATGAAGGGAGTAGAAGTGAGAGCATGTTTTAGGGCACCAAAAGACTGTTGAGCATATTTATACAAAAAAAATGGAATGTTATAACTAACCAATCTTAGAAACCCATGCAGAGGGGTGGCATAGTCAAGGATGAACCGATGAAGGAATTTGGCTTTACTTTGAAGGCTTTGTAACTGGTGCAAGGTACGACGAATGGGAAGCTCAAGAATAGCTTGAACTTTGAGGGGATCAAGTGTTACACCATCTTTGGAAACAATGAAGCCCAAGATACAACTGCCAAGAATGAAAAAGAAACACTTTAGTGGTTTGAGGTGGATATTATACTTGCAGCATTGGAGAAATACCATATGCAAATCATGAATGTGTTGCACCCAATGCCTAGAACGAGAAGTGAGGTCGTCAAGGTAGGCAAGGGTAATATGGGTCAAATCATGGAAATAGTATGTCATGGACCACTGGAAGGTGGCTTCGGCATTATTTAGACCGAACACCATGACCCTATAGGAAAATGTTCCCCACGTACTAATGAACATAGTTTTTAACTGATCAGTACAATAGATAACAATCTAGTTGTAATTGGAGAAACCATACATAAAGTGTAGAACCCCATCCCCCATGCACTCATCGATGATGTGGTCAATAAATCGTGTGGGGAAGTTTTCTTTGGGACAAGATTTTCTTAGGTCATGAAATTTAGTGTATACATGGTTGGTGTCTTCTTCCTTGAGAACAGGAACTGAGTTTGAAACCCACATGGTGTATTCAATGGGATAGATATAGCCAAATTGCTTGAGTTTATCGATTTTGGCTTTGATATCCTCTAATATGGAAGTATTAATGGCTCTCAACTTTTGACGGACAAGATTGGCATCGGACCATGTATTGATATGGTGTTCCACAATGCCAGGATTGAGTTTGGGCATCTCTAAATAGGACCAGGCGAAATCATATTGGAATTCCTTGAATAAATTAGTGTAAGACTCAATTTATTTCGAGGCGCAATGTGCCCACAAGGTAATATTTTTTTCTACCCCAGGTTTATCGAAAGTTTTAATTTTAATGGTATAAGTGATATTGGCCATATCTCCTTCCTCGAAAGCATTTGGTGCAAGAATGGGATTTCTAAGGCAATTGACCTCATGAGGGATGAAGTATTTAGATTCCACAACATACTGGTCCTGTTATTGCTGCGAAAGGAAGTACTCATGATGGTGCATATCAACCCAACTAAATTCAAGGGTGGTTATCGCTTCCATAATGTATTCATTGGAACGATAGATGGGAGGACTAGCGGAACAGAGACCACATGATGTGGCGGGGATACCTGAAGCATCATCATGAGATATATGATTCACATATTGATTGCTATGGAGAGTAGGTGAAGAGCTTGTAGATGAAACATCTAAAGATGTAGAGACTAGGGTGACTAGAGAAGGAGGTTCTACTAGAATAGAAGGGGATGCCCCATAGGGGTCTTCCACCATGGATCTCATGGATGACGATAGATAGAGAATAGTGATTGCAGGTTCCATCAGCTAGACATATGGGTGAGGAATCATAATGCATGTAGAGATGTCCTTTGGTTCTTCTGAAGCTAAAATCATAAGTAGAGGGGTAAAAGATCCACTATAAGTGGCCTCTATCTGACGAACAACCTCAAGGGTGTTGTGAAAATTGTCGAGGCTAGGAAAAATATGAGATGCTACAAAAAACCTGATGTATGCAATAAAAGAAGTGAAACAGTGAAAAGAAGTAAGAATTGCTCCATACATCCAATCAACAAGAGAAGATATAAAGAATTGTTTATTTATTATAACCCCTACGAAGGGAAAAAATAATAATGTTAGAATTCCCCCTCAATGGGATGGGTTCTTGGTTGTCCTGAACGCTTTAGACTCAAAGGTTTGTCTCTCTCAATGCTGTAGAAAACCCAAAATGTGTTAAACTCTCTTGGAGCTGAAGAAGAAAACAAATTAGTAGCAGCAGTGAGAATGATCAAAGGAGGACAATGAAAGTGATAAAATTGAAGAATGAATGGAAAACCCTAATATTTATAACAAAATATTGAGTTATCATCCATAATGAAGAATAATAAGATATTATGAACCAAGATCTAGATCTAACAACTTGGAATATTTATTATATTTTGTTGGAGGGAAAACGTATCTAAATTGGTTAAATACCTTTATTTAGAAATAATAAACAAATAAATTATTTATTTATCACTTCAAGAGTGTGGTTAAGGAATAATTAACAAATAATGATATGTTTAATTATTTCTAGGTGATCTAGTCAAATCTAATAAGGAATAATAACTAAATAATCATTTAATTAATTATTCCTAAAGAAAAATAAGATAAATAATGATTTATCTAATTATTTCTCATAATTGGGTTAAATATGACCAGGAATATTATTTAAACTATGGTTTAATTAATTATGCCTCCAGGAATTTTTGCAACTCAAGTTAAAGATAAGGCCGAACTAAAAGAGTAGACTGAGATGAGATCAAAATCTGGTCAGGTGGAAAACGAGCTCTGCAACTTAACCCTAGCTCTTGTCCTTATCCCGGGGTTCCTTTGCGGCCCTACCTAGGGTTTTTGCAGGCTCTGCGCCTATGGCCTAGCCTTTCTCTCTAGAGCTCACCTCTGTGGGCTCCTGCAATGGAGCAGACTATTCGCCACACGGGATCCTCTTTCAAAGAGCAGGTGGTGGGATCCTTTCTTGCACCTAATCTCTCATTCTTCACGTGACTTATCAACTCCTTGACCTCTCCCAATTCATATTTGGAGCTACGTACAAGCTCCCCTAGTCAGGAAAAATACAAAGAGGTCCTTACCCCCAAGCAAGATAGCTCTGCAAACAGAAACAAAGATAAGACAGTGGAATCTACGTAGACAGCACACCTATAAAAGAACCCCGATGGTAACAACTATGTGGCTAAAGAGAAGGATTAGGAAAAGCATCACAATACAAATGTATGCCACCCAAAAGTAGTGAAGATCCTAGAAATAGTCATTCAGGATCTAGTTATAGAGGTCCACAGAGAGTACATGAGAGAATATGCCATCATATGTAAATTTATGGGAATATGGCCCTTTGAAAGAGCTCTTGAAGGATGGATCCAAGATAAATGGAACCCTAAAGCGGCAATAGAACTTTAGCTTAGTTCAAAGGGATTCTTCACTATAGTTTTCGCTTTCCATGAAGATAAGGACATAATATTTGAAGGGGGATCATATTTTTTCAACTCTACTGGTCTTTACATGAGATTCTGGAAGGAGAACTTTACTCCTAAAAAAGAAGAATTCACTCATGTCCCAGTCTGGGTGAGACTTTATTCTCTCCCTACAGACTACTAGGCACCTTTGGTTCTCTAAGCCATTGGAAACATTCTAGGAGAATACATCAAGATGTCAGAGGGTACAAATAATGATCATTATATTTCATATGCTCGAATCTGTGCCTACATTGATGTCTCTGGCACCCTTCTGGAAGCCATCAACTTGATCTTCCAAGATGAAACATGGAATCAAGCGGTGGACTATGAACACATTCCATTTCGTTGCAAGAAATGCCACGAGCATGGTCATCTCTTTAGAGACTACCCACAAAACCAATCACCCTGAAAAGAAATCCCTTTGGGCATGAAAGACAAACAAGGATTCATCAAAGTAAGTCATAAAAATAGGAAAAGAAGAAGGAAAAACACTATAAGAGAAATCCCAAAGCAAGAAAAACAAAATATATATGAAATTATTTCTCCTATAACAGAGGAAACCGGACAACATAGCAACATCAAGAATCAGAACTATGAACAGAACAGGGAAATGGATTCAAACATGGATAACATAATCACTCTCTCTCAAGCAAAAAAAGAAACACAGGAAGAAAATGAAATGGATTTTACACAGGACCTACTTACATCAGAGGAAAAAGTGATAGAGGACATCCTAATGGGTATGGACCTGTAGAATATCTGAAAAGAATGGACCTTAAAAGGGTTTGAAGGTATACCAGAAGACTACCTCAAAATAATTGAAGATGCATATACACTGCAACAAAACTTCCAAAAGAAAAGAGAACACCAAAGCAAGGGAAAAAGCCAAGCTTGAGGAATCAGAGTGAACCTCAAAGGAAACAACTAGATCACAAAGGGGCAGCCAAAAAGAACGGGACAGAAAACAAACAGTCAACACCACCAAGAGCTCGGTAGTAACCTCATCAATGCGGGAAAGGTAAAGGTTCTATCTCTAACTCCCAATATTTTATCATGATTTTCACATCTTGGAATATCAGGGGACTCAACAGTCCTACAAAAAAAAGGATCCTCAAATCCAAGGTTACCTCAGGGAAAACCAATATTCTAATGCTACAAGAAAAAAAAAGTTGACTGACTAAAATGATGACCATTCAACAAGCATGCTTTAGGAAGCAGTACAGTCATGTAGCTATTGCAGCGTCGGGCACTACTGGAGGCATAGCTACATTCTAGAAAGATTATAGGTTTCATCTGATCGACTCCTTTGCCCCCAGACATGCCATCACCACGATTCTCCAAATAACTAGAACTAAAGGAAAGATGTGTATTACCAACGTCTACGGCCCCCACACCATTCATGAATGCCTTGCCTGGCTCAATCATCTCAAAACCTTCCTCCGACATCTCAATCATAAATACCAGCTCCTAGCTAGTGACTTCAATATGATCCTAAACTTGGGTGAGAAAAAGGGCAGACTTCGCAGAATTGACTCGGACTCTCAAGCCTTCCAAAGTAGGATTGATTACCTGGGCTTTATAGATAACCCCACTAAAAATGGCATCCACACCTGGAATAACAAGAGAGGAGGTGAGCGTCAAATTGCCTCTAGACTTGACCACTTTCTTCTCTCGGAAGATTTATTCCTCTCCTCATTGGAAACAGAGGCTAGTATTGCTCCACAAGTCGGCTCGGACCATTGGTCGATAGTTTTAACCATCAATATCTCTAAGAGGATGAAGAATTCTCCCTTTAGGTTTGAGGCGTTATGGCTCTCCCACCGTGATTTCCAAGACATAATTAAGGAATGGTGGACTACATCGCTCCCTTAGCAGGGCAACAAGATGCAATGATTCCATCAAGGACTAAAATTCATTAAGAAAGAATTAAAAAAAGAGAAGCAGGAAACCTTCAGAGATATCACTGCAGAGAAAAAAGTGATAGAGCTAAAAATGAGAGAAATTCAACAAAAAATCATTCAAAATTGAATGACAGAGGAAACCAAACAAGCTGAAATGGAATTACAGAAAAAATTGAAGGTTAGGGTCTCCCAAGAAGAAACCCTTTGGAGATAGAAATCAAGGATAAAATGGCTCAAATATGGGGAGAAAAACACTGCCTTCTTCCATAAATCTATGATCCAACATACAAATCACAACAGGATTCTAAATCTAAAAAATAAGCAGGGTCATGTGCTAAATACCCATCAAGAAATTGAGGAAGAATTGCATCAGCACTTCTCCATCATCCTCAAAGATGGCAGTGAGCACAACGAGGATTATATCAGGAAGATCACCAACAACATCCCATCCATCTTGACTAGAGAACATAATCATATGATGCTAAAAAGGATAACCATGGAGGAAGTGGAAGCAGTTATTTAGTCAATGCCAAATGGCGAGGCACTCAGGCCTGATGGATTTACCATCAACTTCTATACAGCTTGCTGGAACACGATTAAGGATGAGGTCTACGATTTGGTGAAGGAATCTAGAATGAAAAAATCCATCTTTCCCTCCCTCAATGCTAATTTTTTGGTACTCATTCCTAATTCAGACAAAGCGAACTCCCTTAATCAATTCAGACCCATTTCTCTCTATAATTTAATCTACAAGATTATTTCCAAGGTTCTCTCCAATTTCATAAAACCTCTCTTGCCTCTCTTGATCTCGAAAAATCAAACGAGCTATATTGAGGGTAGAAAAATCATGGATAGCATCATTCTCTCGCAGGAAATTATCCACTCTCTCAAAGACAAAGGAAAACAATGTATGGTAATCCAGCTTGAGATGTCCAAGGCTTTTGACAAGATCAACTATAATTACATTAGACATATGTTAGCAGCCTTTGGGTTCAACAAATACTGAATCAAATGGATCATGGCTCTGGTTTCAGGGGCTTTCTTCTCTATCCTTCTCAATGGCTCCTCCACCTCTATCATCAACCCTTTGAGGGGTATCAGACAAGGAGATCCTCTCTCCACTTTCCTCTTTTTTATCATGGCGGAGGGTCTAGGCTGGTCCATCTCGAATTCCTCTTCCAACAATCTCCTCTCTGGCCTTAATCTCTACCCTCCCTCCCTCCCTCAACCCACCAACAATTTGTGGACGATACTCTCCTTGTAATGTTCCCAAATCAGCATAGCTCAGCAACCCTGTTAGCCTGGATCCCTTAGATCATCTCATCTATGATCTAAATCCAAAAGGAGAGAAAAAACAAATCAGACTAGGTGGGTTAAACAGATCTCCCACAAATTAGTCTAGCTGAAAATCACCCAAAGAGAGGGGCCGCAGCTGCATGCAAAGGATTGCTTCAAAAATAATGTAGATCCACTGAAGCTCAATAGGAGGCTGATAAGGAGGTTCAAAAATAACAAATATAACAGCAAATCATAAGTATATTACAGCCCATATATTGTACAGAAGAAAAAATGAGACAATACAGGAGAAATCCTAAGATTTGAGGTGCTACAACCATGAGAAAAGACTGTATAACCATGACCTCATTATTTTTAGGGTTGAAGTAGAAATCTATTATCTCTTAAAATCTAGAGCATATCTATACATAAAAATTTAGATCTAATACAGATCGGTGTACAAGAAATGTTGATCTATACATCCCCCTTGGGGTTTTGCTCAAAATATGTAGCATCGGAAGTAGATCTGAGATCTAAGAATGCAAATATGCAGAATGATTCAGAAATTTCTGAATATTAAAATGGTACATCATATCAAATCTGAAACGAGCATGCAATGGAGGGCCAATCCATGGATCACCACAGTGAAAGGAAGAATCCCAACACTATAGATCTCTCCTCCAAAATGCAGGCAAAACACCCTGTAGCTGTAGATCTGCAGATAATGATGTATAGGGAGAGAAATATCATTGTGGCTTCTAAAAATGGTTTGGCCTGATGCCAAGGTGTAGATTTGAAGCATAATCAGCTAGTGAACTCTTCCAGGAGGTTAAATGACACACTCACTGAGAATAGCCACTGCTATCATCTAGATCTCAGCAAATCTAGTCCTCCACTTGTTTTAGCTCACAAGATAGATCAACCCTCAACATGAGAAACGCTCTAAATATCAGGTGAACTTTGGCCCAAGCCTGATAGTGGACAAGTTATAACAATTCTCCTCCAAGAGCTACTCAAGGAAGGAGGTGGGATTCCTGAACAGGAATGCCCAACAAGGGATGTCTACGTAGACAACACCCTCAGCAAATGATATTGTCAAAAACCTTTTCCTTGCTACCCTCCTCTTCCTTTTATAAGATAGGATACTCGCCAAACCCTAAACCACTTTGAATCACGTAACTCCTTTCACATGAGGTCCTCCTTCTAGAACTGCGTTGTCCCTCCCAGAGGTTCAAGGCATCTAGACTGCGCTGTTTGACTTGGTCAAATATGGCCCATTCTTGTGATTTAGACCCATTCACACCTTGAAGATATAATTTACATAGCCCAGATATGTCTCTGTTCACATAGGCATTGATTTATTCTTGGTTTTCATGAGTTTTACATGTCCTCCTTTACAATTTATTCATTAATCATGAAATGAAAAATAAACAAGGAAAAAATAATATTCCTATTAGCTGAAGCTAATTTAGGAATATTACACTCCTTATGGGTTACCCTACTGCTAGGGAGGCCCATATTTTCAAACAAATTCTAGATGGCTTCTCCCTTACCTCTGGATCTGCTGTCAATAATTCCAAGTCTAAAATATTCTTTCTCAACACCCCCACTGCCAACACTGTTACCGATGAAATAGGTAACCTGACCTCAAAACGGGAACTCTAGCCCAAAAAGACTAAAAAAACATGAAAAAACTCCCCCAAAACAAAAAAATTGTATTCCATAACGCACTTGGTTTTTTTTTTAAGGTCAAATTTCAACATTTTATAAAATTATAATAAAAACAAAATTGTTTCTTGAAAAAAGGATTGAAAAAACACCCTCAAAACAAAACCAGTTGACATAGGAATAACCAAAAAAAAATTGTCATAATTTTGACATTTTTAAAAATAGAAATAACATTTTTTAATTTTTAAAATTCAAACATTAAAAAAAACCTAAAATTTAAGAAAAAAAATAAATTTAAAAAATCAAAACATTTAAAGCTTAAAATTTAAAAATATATAAAAATTAAAAAATTAAAAAAAAAAACAAAATAAATATTTTAATTCAAACATTAAAGAAAACCTAAAATTTAAGAAAAATTAAAAATTAAAAATTAAAAATTAAAAAAAAATTAAAGATTAAAATTTCAAAATATATAGAAATAAAAAAATAAAAATAAAAACAAAATAAAAATATTAAATTAAAAGGAAAAACAAGCTAAAAAAAGAAAGAAATTATAAAAACTAAAATATAGAAATTAAATTTAAAAAAGAAAAAGAAAAGTTTTATTAAATTAAAAAAATAAAAAATTAAAGTTTTAAAATAAAAAATTAAATTTAAAGAAATATATATTAAAAAAACAAATAGATTTAAAAAAATATATTAAATTATAAAAAATAATATATATATATATATATATATATATATATATATATATATATATATATATATATATATATATATATATATATATATATATATATATATATATATATATATATAGATGAACTTAAATTAAAAATATATATATTAGATTTTAATAAATTAAAAAAAAATGTTAATATTAAAATAACAAATTAAATTTAAAAAAAAAAAAACATTGTTAAAATAAAAAGTAAAAAAACTTTAAAAATCAATTAAAATTGAAAAATTGAAAAAAATAAAAAAATAAAAAATAAAATAAAAAATAAAATAAAAAAAAAATTAATTTGAAAATATTATTAGATTATAAATCTTTCGATAAATCACATGAGAATTTATGTAATTAAAAAAATAATAATAAAAAAACAAAAAAATTAAAAAAATATTTAATTTAAATAAATAAATAAATAAAATATAAAATTTACTAAATTTTTAAAAATTAAATGAAAAAACTAAACATAAAATTTAATAATAAATAAAAATATGAAAAAAAAACAATTAAATAAAAAAAAATACAAAATTTAATAAAAATTATTAACAAAATTTAGAGAAAAAAATTAAAAACAAAAAAATGAATAAAAAAAATTAAAAAAAAAAAAATAAATAAAAAAAAAACAAAAACAAATTAAAACAAATTCAATTTCAAATATAAAAATTAAATTAAAAAAAAAAAAATTTAAAATTTTTTGAATTAAAATATATATATATATATATATATATATATATGTATGTATGTATGTATGTATGTATGTATGTATGTATGTATGTATGTATGTATGTATGTATGTATATAAAGAATTAAAAAAACTAAGAATAAAAAAGAATTTTTTGATTGTGGTGGCACCGCCAATCGGCCTCCCGCCCAGGTAACGGCGGAGGCTGGCTACTAGGCGAGAGGCCGATTCTGAGAATCGCCCTCCTGCGGCAGGAATGCGATTCCCAGAATCGGCCTCAAGTCAATTCCCGGAATCGGCCTCCCGCAGCGGGAGGGTGATTCCCGGAATCGGCCTCAAGGCGATTCTCGGAATCGGCCTCCCGTGGCGGGAGGGCGATTCCCAAAATCGGCCTCAGGGCGATTCCAGGAATTAGCCTGAGGACGCGGGAAGGTGATTCCCGGAATCAGCCTCAGGGCGATTCCCGGAATCGGCCTCAGGGCGATTCCCGGAATCGGCCTCAGGGCGATTCCCAGAATCGGCCTCAGGGCGATTCCCAGAATCGGCCTTAGGTCGATTCCCAGAATCGGCCTCAGGGCGATTCCCGGAATCATCCTCCCGCTGCGGGAGGGCGATTCCCGAAATCGGCCTCTCGCCACGGGAGGGAGATTCTCGGAATCTGCCTCTCGCCGCAGGAGGTCGATTCCCAGAATCGACCTCCTGTAGCGGGAGATCGATTCCCTGAATCGGCCTCCCGCCGCAGGAGGGCGATTCCCGGAATCTGCCTCCCGCCCAGGTGGCAGTGGAGGCCGGCCACTGGGCGGGCGAGGGGCTGCTGCTCCTCGCTCGCCCAGCAGCTGGCTTCCACTGCAACCTGGGCGGGAGGTCGACTTGCGACACCACGACTATCAAAAAATTCTTTTATTTTTTAATTTTTTTTAATTTTTAATATATATAGATATATATATATATATATATATATATATATATATTTTTAATTTGATTTATTTTTTTATTTTTTTTTAAATTCAAAAAATTTAATTTTTTTTTTTTTTTTAAATTCAAATTTTTTATTTTAAATTTAATTTGTTTTAATTTTTTTTTGTTTTTGTTTTTTAAAGTTTTGTTTTTAAATTAATATTTTAGATTAATTATTTTTTAAAATTTAAAATTTATTCATTAAATTTATTAAATTTTAATTTAATTTAATTTTTTTTAAAATCTTTTGGTTTATTTGGTTTTTCATTTTTAAAATTTATAAATTGTTTCATTTAAAAAAAAATAACAAATTTATGGATATTTGTTTTTTAATTATTTGCACATGGTTTTTTTCATTTTTCTTTGTTTTTTAATGATAGTTTTTTTTATTATAATTCTTTTATTTTAATTTTCTTTTTCAATTTTAAATTTTGTTTTTTTTTTTTTTGTTAATTTTAAAATTTGTATTTTATTTTTTCTTATTATTATTATTTTTTTAATTTAAATTTTTAAATTTATTTTTTTCTCTTTTGTATTTTATTTTTTTTATCTAAATTTTAATTTTGTAATTTAAATTATTTTTAAATTTTCTATTTTAAATTATTTTTTTAATTATATGGTTTTTTTTAATAACTTAGAAAAAATGTTTTTGATGTTCTTTTTTTTAATTTTTTTTTGTTAATTTTTTTTCTTTAAATTATGTGTTTTTTTTGCAAATTTTGTCATTTCTTTTGATATAATTTTCGAATATTTTTGTTTTTTTTTGTTTTGTTTTATTTATTTATTTTTGTTTAAATTTATTATTTTTATGAGTTAATTTTGTTTTTTTTACATTTTTATTGGTTTTTATATTATTTTTATATATATTTTAAGTTTTGTGTTTTATTACCAACATGAAAATCACCACTCTAAAAAAAAAGGTTGATGTTGCATCAATACGTTTCAAAATGAGCATGAATATCACCGCTCTAAAAAAAAAAAGTTGATGCTGCATCAATATGTTTCAAAATTAACATGAAAATCACTAACATTTAAAAAAAAAAATTCATACTTCATAAATAAAAATATTAGAGTGTCAAAAATGTGCCCAGAAAAAGAAATAGGTGATTCTGCATCACCACTTTTCAAAATCGGGTGCTTTTTATGTTACCAAAAAAAAGTAGGTAACAGTGTGGTTACCTATTTCATCGGTAACATTGTTTGCCATCCAAAATCATATCACCTTTATCCTTGGATTCCAGAAAATTTGTTTCCCATCTAGGTATTTGGGTGTTCCCCTTACACACAAAACTATGGCCTACTCGAATTGGGAACCTATCATTTCCAAGCTCAAAAAAAAATCTCCAATTGGACCATTCAGTCCCTCAATCTAGCAAGAATATTAACCCTGGTTCTCTCTGTTCTTTAAGCTATGCCCCTTTACCAAATCTCAACCATAGCTACTCCTTGATCCATTTCGAGCTAGATCAAAGCCATTCAGCAAGATTTCCTTTGGAACAGCAAGGCCAACAATGGCAAGTGGGCCTTGGTGGCTTGGGATAAAGTCTGCTTACCTAATATTGACGACGGTCTTTGCCTTCGTGATCCAGACCTCCTAGGCAGGACTCTAAGTGCCAAGACTTGGTGGCATTGGCTCACTAATCCCTCCACCCACTGGGCCATGATGTGGAAGGCCAAATACGTGCCCTTGCTCCCTTGGGACTCTCTTATTAGGCTCTCAGGCAACCTCAAAGGATCTCCTATATGGAACTATGCTTGGGACAACAGATCGCTTATTCAAAATCATAGATTCTGGGAGATAGGTAATGGTCAGAATGCCTTATTATGGCTGGATGTTTGGGAGAAATGCCCCAAACTAGACTTGGAGATCTACAGGCCAGCCAAAGGATAGCTCGAAGTGAAAAATAAAAGAAAAGTCAAAGATTACTAGAAACTCACGGGAGTCTCAAATTGGAGGGAATGGGTGAACATCAAAGCTTTTATCCCCATCCATCTCCATTAGTCGATCAATATTCTTATAGAGGAACTAAATAATAGGAAAATTCAAATGGAAGAATGATCATACATCCTGTGTTGGGGCACTAATGTGGTAGGGAAATTCAACATCAAAGAAGCATACGATATATTACAAAATCCTACCCCTGTCCAACAAGCTCACAAATGGCAAAAAATCTGGATCAGGAAACATTGGCCAAATATCACTTTCTTTCTCTGGTTGGTTATGCACAGGAAAATTCTTACCTGCGATAACCTTCAAAAGAAAGGTTTCATATGACCTTCAGTATGCACGCTATGCCACTCTGAAGCAGAAACTACCAATCACATCCTAAACACCTCCCTTATGCTTCCAACATTTGGTCCTGGTTCCTTCATGTCTTCAAAGCCTCTGACTGCACTCTTGATTCCATCCATTTCTCTCTGGAAAATTGCCACCCTTCTTTCTCCAAATAACCCCTCATCAATATAGCTTGGAATCTCCTACCGGGCATCATATGTTGGGCCCTTTGGAAGGAGCAAAACTCCCAAATTTTGAAGAATTCAGCCTCACAAGAAAAAGAGATTGTCCACAAAATTAAATGTACTATGTGCGAATCGGCCTCCATAGCCAATCTCCAGAACCCCCAACAGCCCCCCTCAGTGGATGATTGTAGAATCCTTTCCCTCGTCAACTCCCCCCCCGCCCCGCCCCACACCCCTTCCTGCACCATTACCCCTGTCGACTCTATCATCCCGTTGCCACTGTCCCTTTGGAAACCTTCCAACCATACCTTCACCAAGATCAATTATGATTGAGCGTCCAAGAACAACCTACGAATGGCTAGTTTTGGAGGTGTGTTCCGCAATCCTCGGGGCTCCATCATTTGGATTTACTATGGAAATCTGCGGCACACCCCAAATAATGTTGCAAAGCTCCACGTGCTAGAAAATGGAATGGTAATTTCCAAGAAAAATAACTACTGGCCCCTTCTTGTTGAGGGCGATTCCAATGTGGCTACCCATGATTACAGGAAGTTACAGCAAGGGTGTAGCATTTCTAAGGTCTCTGAATGCTAGCATATTAATATAATCTTACACAGAATCAAAGAAAGCATAGGGGAAGCGAGAGGGGTCTCTTTCACAACGATCAGAAGGGAAGCTAACAAGTTGGGTGACTACCTTTCTAACCAAGGAGTAAATACCTTAGCCAGACTTATCTCCTAGGACTGGAACTCTATCGACTCGGCAACAGAAAAAACTGCTTGTATGTTTATAAATAAAACATACCTTCAAAAGGTGGGAGTCTTGTTAGAAGCACCAGCTCCCTTCACTAATGATGACAGGGTACTCAGTACTCCCTGACACAGATGATTTTGATGGTGGCTGGTCCTTGGTACACTCACCCCGGTATGCTTCCATGCATTAACATTACTCCAGGCCAGCCTCCATCTCCTATGACTGCATGCGAAAAAATTGTTCACTTGCTCCTCATTTCCCTTGGAAAGCCTCCTTAAATTCCCCTCACCTCACCTACAATCCTCATTATCCCCCTTTGTTCAACTCCCCTTTCACCTTGAGAATAAGTTGCATCTCCTTATGAAAGTTGTCGACAATGGCTTTGCATCTTCACCACCCTCCTCCCCAGCCCCGCCACAACCATAGCTCCTACTAGGACAATCTCTCCCGTCACCCGGTTACAAGGGCAGAGACCTTGGCACGCAATGCGGCTCCTATCTTCACAAAGAATACCTCTGAACTGGTGCAGGAAATTCTGGCTGGGATAGATGCGGAAGCTTCAACTCACCATAGGGAAACCCCTTGGAGACGGTTGACAATGATCTCCATTGGATCCATGACCCCGCTTTGACCAGGAGTTGCGAGAACCTTTATATCCATGCCATTGATCTGCACTGGCACACCAAAACTCTGTTAGCCATGGTGTTCCAGGACTAGAATAGTGTTACCAAGCGACTGGAGAAGAAGATGGATGTGTTGTTGGAAAATTTTGAAGCATATGTGAAAGCAGTTCACCACCTCCACTTTGTTGACAACTCCTCCCCACACTATGACATGCTGGAACGAAGTCTTGTCAAGCTTCATCAACCTAAGCCCACACTCAAGGAGGAGGTTTCAACCAAGGGGAATCTGTATTATGCTAGCCAGTCATACTGCAATCTGTTCAACCTTGAGGAGGGGACTCCAGATCTCCCAATAAGTGTGGATGACTATCTCAATGATGAAGAAGAGGTGCAACTCCCCTTGTGTCCTTAACTCTCTCATTTTCTCCTGGCATTTTCTGGTTTTTGTGTGTATGCAGTACACTTAGCATGCGAGATCTACAGATATTTTTTCCAGCTTCAGAAATACTCTGGTTTTTTTCTTTTGGTCATATAGTGCTCTCATGTCTCCCCATTCATCTCTTCGCCCTTGTATCCCTCTCCCTGAGTGTGGGATCAACCCTGTGTATGTGTCAGACTCTGGTCTGCTGCCCAAGAGGCTTTTTTGTATGATATTTTCTTCTACTTAAAGTGAATAGTTCTTCCAAATTTACCAAAATAAAAATAAATTATGCCTAGAGGAAAATCAAATAAATAAGGATTTATTTAATTATTCCTCATGGGGTTTCTGGTTTTAACCATAAATAACTTAATAAAATATGGTTTTTTAAATTATTTCTTATAGTGAAAGAAATTTTACTATGGTAAAATTGGTCGTACATGGTGTAATTTAATCCCTCTAATGGTAAATGGCTATATGACCAAATTTTGGTGTAACAAAGAGAAATTACAGCAGGACCATGAAGCAAAATTCCTATTCACTATGCATTGGATCATTAACACCGAAAAAATGTGGCAACGTTGGTGTTTGTGGGTTTCGATGTATTTATTTCAATAAATTTGGGATATAATGATTGTAATCACTATGTATAAGGGGACAATCCTACCTTTATGTAAAAAAGATAGAGAGATAATGTGCCCATATGAGCTGTAGTATGCCTGTGGCATTAATCATTGGCAGAAGACCATGGTTTATACCTATGTGTTGCATTAAATATTAGAGGAGGAGGAAATAAATAAAGACATTGTGTTTTATGATGCCACAGGTTGTGTATTATTTTCATTTTTTATCTATTAGAATTAGGCATTAAATATCTCTTTATTCCTCCAATTATAATTATGTGTGGCATAATGTATTTCTTAGTTTATAATAACACTTTTTCATATCTTGAGAAGTATTATTTCACTTAACTATGGGCTAGAATAGGACATGTAAATATACATATGCGCTATCTAGAGATGTCTTCATCAGTTTTTCAAATCTGTGTCAATAGAAGCTAGAGGATCCACAACCATTTGGAGTCAATTGTAGATTTGTGTAATGTACACTAAAAAATATTGCATCATTTTTTACATTAGAGCAACCCCAAAAACATCCCAGAGGGGAACAAATTTGAATTGGAAAAGGAGAATCATGAGGAATATTGGACTTAGAATGATGCAGTTGAATCACTCTTAATACGATTTGTAATCAAAGCCAAAATCTAGTAGAATGAGTGAGAAGATGAACAGGAGAATATGAAAATCCTTGTTGGAGGTGTTGATACCATAACATTTTAGCATCCTTGGGCTCATCTAATTAGTATCAAAATATTTTCTTTCAATATGAATTTATTGTTTTTTAGTTAATTTTATTAGTAGGAGTAATAAATAAGTTTCCATTGCTACAACACTTCTGTGGATCCATGTATTGCCACATAATTCAAACATTGTTATAGAATTGACATAATGCTACGGAATTGTTAAAGACAAATGCATGTAAATTAACTGGGATAGCCAAAGGGAGATTCAACATGCATTACCCCTGGGAATTCATTAAGAAAAATCTGTAGGAGGTGAATTTCCACTAATATTGTTGGAATACCACGTGAAATAATAGTATGAGTGTCAGTTTTAAATCCAGTTAATTAACGAAAGAGAGCTTAGTTCCAACAATTTTCAATGGGAGAAGATAAGGCTCAACTCTAATTCGGAAATAGGAGAGAAGGTTCAACTCTAGCTCTACAATAGAACAAGGGGTTCAGCTCCAAAAAACAAAAATAAGAAGAAGAGAATGAATACCTACTCATCTTTAGGGAAGTCTTAGACTGATTGGTAGTTTCATCATGCTAGTCTAAAACAATATGAATTATGGAGAGGCTACAACCTCCAGATTTCATTTCACAAGCCAAAATCAACATATTATTCAATAAGGGGTTAGGTTTTCCTTTTGTTTTATGTTATTTCCATTATTAATTATATCATATTTTGTTTGATGTCATCTGGAAATTGTGACTACTTAAGTACACTACTTTTTCGATCAGTGCACTCTTCGAGTGCCAATTTAGTTATGTCATTGTATTAGGGAATCATATAACCATATCATGCATCATTTGGTATTAGATAAATATTAAGATCAGGTTCAAAATTTACAAAATTATTAGAACTAATTCTCTCTTGAAATTTGGTCTCCCGAATATCAATTTGTATGCAACTGTGGTAACAAGGAAACAGATAGATGGTTGTTTCAACTTGAATTTACTAGAAGAAGAGTAGTGGGAGGTAATATAGAAATAAAATGAGTTCCTAACAGACATAAATATTCTTCACTATTCATCTTTAGGGTCTCCACATGCCCTTCGAAACCCAAGGTTACATATGGTTTCTACGTTAAAGTGAATATTAATCATCTCATCCTTAGAATATGATGAGGTTAGATATGGTGTCACATGTAGTGATATGCAGGTAATAAGTGTCCAACCAATCCTTAGGCTTGATAGTTCACAAGAGGCACCCAAAAGAGTGGTTTGAATATGATAATGGAGAAACTGGAATGTTTTGGATGCTATCAAATCCATTAGTGGGAATTTAAAAACATTTCATTACTGTTGTGAAGCCCATGAGTATGGTTCCCCTAAAAAATGTAATTATTTCTTATTTAATCATGGTTGTAAATTTTTAATCCACAATCTTCTTGCATTTTCTAGGAAGTACAATAGATATATCCAATTATAATTTTTGTCTTCCAATGTTCCTTAATTTAGTCCCTCCAATTGTAGGGATGCTAGTATTAAAACTTAATTAGATATAATAGATGTTATTTTCCATGCATCTGTCGAATGGATTCATAAATTCCTTACATGAATTCTACTTGTGGATATATAGGTCAATTTCTACACTTGGTCGTGAATTCATATTTTAGTCTATCACTCTCTTAGATCACTTTATAGTGTATGATGTGGATTATGCATTGAGAACAATGTTGCATAGGGGGACTTGTCCCTCCTTCGGAGATGCATCCTTTGGATTTTCCCCTCCTTGGGGATTGGAAGGGGATTGTCCCTATTTTTGGAGAGACATCTATGAAGATGTGTGATCCTCTTGAACATTGTCTAAATGTTTCTTTCAATAAAATGGGATGTTTGGGAGAGGTATTATGATGTTTTTGGGGACTTATCCCATATCGTCTATATGGTATTTCAAAAAACATGGAGTTTTGCTAGATATGTTGGGATGGTTTTGAGGACATTTGAATACGCACTATCAAAACTAGTACCCATTTGGTTCCAATTCCAAAATAGAAATATTCACCAAGTGTTTCTACATTCAAACATGGACAAATGTTATCTATGCATTACATGCTTGAATACTATGTAGTATGTTTCTTTAATGAGGGTTAATTTACTTCAAATTTTTGACTCCCATGTTTGGTAGGTTTTTTATATCCTATATCATCTCTTTCTTTGAGGAGGGTTATAATATCTCTGTAGAAAATATATTTAAGATATATTATCTTAGACTTGTTACTTTTATTGAGTTGCATTAGATATATTATCTATGGAATTTATTTTTATTCACTTATATTATAACAGTATGTTCTAGAATCTTCATTTTAAAAGTTTATATTTCTTTAAAAAATTATTTAAAAAAAAAATATTTGGTTGTCCCATTGAAATTTGGGGTTAACTTCTAACCATCCTTGAAACCCTTCCTCTCGCACCCATCACTAAAATTCCATGAAAAATAGAACAAGTTGTTCACAAGTTGTAGGATTTTGTATGCAGTGTATTAATTTCTTCAGAAATTAGAGATTTTCCCCTTTCTCCAAGTTATCATTTGAAAGTTGAAATCAATTTAATTTCCTCCCTTGCTTTTCTCCTTGGAATCACCATGCAAAATTTCTCTAGTTACTAGTTTACCTCACATATTCCTTACCCCTTTATTTTCCATTCATTCATTTTTTCAAAGTTATAGATTATAATAAAATGGATATGGAATTATATCTCAAGTTCTATTAAAACTAACATCTTATTTTATGAGTTTTCCATTTTCACTTAAGGCCTTTAATAAATGGAACCACACCTGAATATGGTATGTAGAATCAAACTTTGAGGCTTTGTGAAAATGAACCAAATATTTATCCTTTATATTTCTTCGATATTGATGGATTGGGACAACGGTGGACCATGTTTCTATGCTTTTCCATTTAAGTTGTTTATTTGTCCCGTTGTTCCCATATATTAATTTTTCCAAAGTTATAAAGGATATGAAAATTTTGTCTTGGGTGCTACTATAACTACAATATGATTTTTTCAGTTTTCCATTTTCACATAATACTTTCAATAAATGGAAGCACATGTCAATACAATATGTAGGGTCAAACTTTGATGCTTTGTGAAAACCTTCCATTTATTTATTCTGTATATTTATTCAATTTTAAAGTTTTGGGACATAATGGAAGACAATTTTTTGATGCTTTTCTATTTTTCTGTTTGGCAAGATGTGGTAGAACACTAAAACTACATGTTTCTATATGTTTTCTAGATAGTTCGCTCAAGATTGAATTTTTTCAATCAAATTACTTAATATGGTAGTTAGCATGTTAAACATAAAATTGATTCATATGTTTTTGATGTATAAGGATATTTTTGTACCAATTCCTTGAGACAAAGAACGTTATCACAATCTCAGGAGAGTGGTGGAAAAAGCATTAATCAAGAGACTCCTAGAAACATTTAGGTATTATTTTAGATGAAGAGTTTCATCTTTCTTGTCCTTATGTTTTTCACTATGAAAGGTAGGTGAGGAAATATATATATATATATATATATATATATATATATATATATATTATTAATGTTATTTTGTAAACATATGTTTGTAAGTGAAGGATTTTTCAATGGGGTTCTTGTTTAATTAGAACTAAAAGTTGACTCCTTGAAATCTATGTAACTTCTATACAATTATGATCTCACTTTAAGTATAAGATTCTTATTGATACATGCATTTCTCAAAACCTTTGTCCTCATTTTCTCTTATATGTTATTGATATTTACACGCTCAATGAGTCAATTCCTAAATGGTTTGATCCTGTACTCTCCTTAGAGTAACTATGGTTAGGTAATGCGGTTTTACCATTCACCCCCTAGACTGTTATCATGGCAAAGTCCCAGGTCATGCTGATTGCAATATAGAGTTCTCAAAGTGGTCAGTGTGAACCTCATAAGCCATGATGCAAAAATGGGTGTGTAATAAGCACAAAATTATGTTCAAGCTTTGAGTCTCACTTTTCAAACATTATCTTGACAAATATAAATGATACAATTTTTTTAGTAAATGGTTTTGTGAAAATTTTGAGCGACATTAGGATTAACTGGTAAAATTTTATAATAGGAAATTTTTATGTGGTGTAAGAACAAATGCATTCGTTGGGCTTTTCGTTAATACATCTTTTCTTTGTATAGAAGTTTTTTAGTATTGAAAGAATGTTTCTGGAACCTAGAAAGATAAACATAATTTTTTCGCTTGTTTTAAATTTGTGAGCTTGAAATCATGTGCATTGCTCCCTTTATCATCATATTCAAGGGACAATTCAGAATAGAAACACTTTTGATGATGTTTAAGAGAAATGGTATGAACATAATGGTCATAAATGTGGGATTTTTCTTTTGTAGACATAGAGATTGTTTTAGTATTTCTACATGAATTTTTCCTTATGAAAATAAAACAAGGTTCTTAATTTTCATTATTTTTTCTCATTATGTTGTCGTTCACATCTATTTCAATTTTATAGATATTTTTTCTACACTTTCCTCTTACAATGTTGTTTTGTATTTGCAGTTATACATGATTCTTGAGAGTAACCAGAAAGGGGATCTTCATCTTTACCGGGCATTGAATTTTCCTCTTGAGTGGAGAATGGAGAAGAATATTCTTAAGAAGTTTTGTATAAAATTTCTTGATTGACTATAATGAAAATTATTGGCTTTTTGGATTAAACATTAACCGGTTTGGTGGAATAAAAAATGGAGAGATGGAAATCTAGTATGCTAATTCACCACTTTCCTCTTAAAACATGTAAATTAGTTTGCATGATTACGCCTAAGAAGTTTCCTAACGATTGAATACTAATTTCCTAAAGTGTTCTTTTCTATGGTGACGTTTTATTTTATTTCTTTATATAGGTCATATAGCCACATGGTGACCACTATCTCCTAACTATACAAAATGTGTTCAAGTTTCTAGTAAGGATTCCTATGGTTTTAATTTTGTGATTCTTTTACCGCATCATTATTTTTGGAAAATAATATTTTAGGAATGTGCGACAACACATCGGTGGAAACGTAAAAAATTTATTTAAAATTTCAACGTCCATCCCATGATATCCTCTCTCTATTGTTTGATTGTATTTTGAATGTTTCTTTTGATTTCTTTTCTTTTAACTATGAAATTGAAAATAGTTGGTATCATGTCGATTTAAACAAAAAACAAAGCTTGAATATGAAATTAGTATTACACTTAATTGATTGAAATATTTTTAGGTTTTTTGTTTAAAAATATTTTCATGATTATTATATAAGTTGAATTTCATGTTCTTATTTGAGCACAAGTTCCTTATATACTTTACCAAGTTCATGTGCTAGAGAAATAAATAATTTTGTGAATAAAATGACAAGGATCAGACATCACACCTTTGATGATTTGTTTTCACAAGTTATCTACAACTTGAGATCTTTAGAATGTAACTTAGTTAACATAATTGTGCCTAATCCTTCCTTGAAGGTTGAATACTAAGTTACTAAGGAATTTTTTCTATGGTGACAGTTTAATTTATTTGTTTATCTAGGTCATCTCACCACATAGTGGCCATTATCGACCAACTGAATAAAACTTGTTCCTGTTTCTTTATGTTATGGGGAATAATGACTTTGACATTGGTGATGTTCAGGTATATGTAATATAAGTTATTTATAATATACTTTAGTTTATATTCTAATGCTTAGTGTCTTTAATGTGTTATACTATGCATTATATCTTCTTCCTTTTTTCAGAAAAGGAGCTTGGTGTTCATGGTAAGAAGTATGAATTAAAGAAAGGGGAGAGAAATAACACTAGAGAAACAAATGGGAAAAGAGAGGGAAGAGAACCAGTCTAGTAATACCCTTAGAGGCCTTATCTCGAATAACACATGCCGATAAATCCTAGTGGTCATGTCTTGAGAGTTGGTGAATTCACCTACAATGCCTTCACAATACAATGATAATGTTTTGAAGTGATAAAACAATGTTTGATGTGTAAATTGCAGTCCAACCAATATTAAGATGGAAACATATATTATAATGCTGGAAATTTCATATAATATAAATTTTTTGGTTGAAATTATTTATAGTTGCACTTGATATTATCTAGTGTTGTAATTAACATATGTAACTTTGTGTTTTAATATTAGATGAACATGCACATTGTATGACATTTTTTTAAAATTTAGTTGCAAAACCATACTAATTAATTTATGTTGATTAATAATGAACATATAAAATCAATCTAAAACTTCTAAATTAATAGTTTATATTGATTGATAATGAACAAAATTAAAATGAATATATGACTAAATTAGTCGTTTATATTTATTATACCGAACGTAAATGAAATGAATATAAAATACTAAATTAATTGTTTAAATAATGAATATGAAACTACCAAGAAAGGACAAACTGCTATTGCAAATGAAAAATTCGTCATTACAAATGACGACTACATTTTTCATATATATGAGTATTAGTAGCTAATTTATAGTATCTTATAATACGATGGAAATTTTGTCATATTTTTTTGGTCATTACTTGGTTTCTAGTGATGACTATTTTTTCATAGATAAAACTATCAATAACTAATTTACAGTATGTTATAACATGATCAACATTTGGGTCTTATTTTTTTGTTCATTAATTAATTTTCTGGGGTAATCATGGAGTAATATATTATGTTGTATATTTGGTTATTAATTGTGGCAATTAATCACTAGATTAATGACCAAAATAATGACTAAATATACTACTAGGTGATAAAATTGAGACAACCAATTAAGTACTAAGCTAAAAATGAATAAAATCTGGTCGCATTATAAGATACTGTAAATTATCTAGTACTGGAAACCGAATAGAAAATGATCATTTATATGCAAATTTTAGTCACTTTTTTAGTAACTAGTTAGCCATTTTGTACTAGTGTTCTGATTAGTGTAATTAGATAAAATTATATTTGATTACTTTAGTTCAAATTCTTCATCTTAGTTTAGATTTCAATTTTTCCTTTCTAGAATAGATTTCAATTATTGTTCTTAGATTAATTTCAATTTCTTGCAAAGTAACAAATCCCATCAAGATCTTTGTGCTCAGTCTATTGCAATCTTCCTTGATCCTTACACGTGATCATAAATAATTTTTTGGTTGATTTGCCTAATAGGGAAAAATAACTTCTATATCTACTTATTGTGAGTTCAGGGGAAATTGTTAAATGTTTGACATGAGTAATCAGGGTAGGGGCTTTTTACCCCTACTGTTGGATCTCCTTTCAAATGGGTTGAATTGTTGTCTCTTGAGAGTACCCAATGAAGCTAAGCATCCTCCAGTATGTTCACATTGTAGGGTGATTTAATTGGATGCTAAATCCATGTCATTTATTTTATAAACCTTGGGGTTTCATAAACATATAAGCGAACCAAAATATATGGGACCTCATAAAAAAATGTTGTAGAATGATTGTTTAGAATGTAAACAAAAAAATAAAATATGTATTACAACTATAACTAATGAAAACTGCAAAAAAATCACATGCAAGAAAATTAAATTAGATTCTAAAGGTGGAAGTTAAATTCTAATGGTGGAATGAATGAATGTCGTGGCCTTTCTAAAAAACTTATAAACTAATCTACGAAAAACTATAAGAATAAAACTATGATAATCTAGAAAGTGGGTAAACTTAGAAGATCTATCGAGTTAATTACCAACCAAGCGAACTATGAGAACTAGTAAGAAAGAAATTTAATGATAACTAAAGTTAGAATCTATTAGAAGCAAACAATGATAATCTAGAAAGAAGTAAAGAACGACTAGTGATTCAGTTGTCAAGCAAGAAAAATAGGAGAGACGTTAAGTAAGTAGTTTAATGACAATCAAATCAAATATAAGAAAGTAAATCATACTTGTAGAAAGTAAACCACACATGTAGAAAGTAAATCACACATGTAGAAAGTAAATCATGGCTACAGAAAGGAAATAACAAAAATCAAACTATGTTAGAGTTGTCTACAGATTGTGGTTCATGGGGATCCCTCGATTCCTTAATGAGCACAAATGAACAAGTATCATAACTTAAGAACCAAGAAACATTCATAACTCATGGTTTGGAGAAAATGATATTATTCATGCTGAATGGAAAATCATAAATCTGATACTATTGAATAAATGAAAACTGTTTGCTTCCTTTAAAGGATGCACCTTTTATTTATACATGAGTTAGGGATATATGCTCAATAAATTCAGATCCCCTAAATATATATAATATGCATACTTGTCTCAACTTATCCGTAAATACTAGATACAAATCATACGACACAACAAGACCTCCATGATATCTCTCCTTGGAATATGGTCCACCTCTTGAGTTCAATTTCGAATTTGTGCTTGGTAGGCCATATAATACCTTTCTATGACCTACAAATAAGTGTACACATGTCATAAAACTCATAACACACACACACACACACACACACACACATATTAAGCCATTTTAATTTCCTAGTTTTTAATGAGAAATTAACTTAAAATACGTAAAATAAATAACTTTACAAAATAAGGATTCTAACCCATATGATCATTAATATGGTTACTTGATGTAGGTTTTTAGGACTAGATAGTTATGATATGAACGTTAAATGGTCATGAAATTATGGAAATATAGTTGAAAATTGAAGACAATTTTGAGAATCAACACACATTCCATAATTCCTTAACCTAACTCTGATAAGGTTGGAACTAGAAACCAAAATTAGCTATATTTATTTTATTGCTTCACATAGGTCACATACCACATTTTTCTCTCACACAATTAATTAATCTAAACCCAATCTGTATCTATCTTAACTAAAATATATCAATAAAATTCCATAATATTTCCTTTTGCAACATTCGGTACTTGGTTATTGTCTCATTTTCATTTACATTTAAGCTCATTTATCTTTCGATATATTCATTTCCAAGTACAAGAACTTTACATTCAAGAAATTATCATCTACTTTGAGCATTTTATTTTCACGTATTTAATTTGCTGAGCATAATTTTTCCCGAGTTATTTTATTTTCCAACAGTCCTTAATTTTCACATCATTTGTGGGAATTCATTTCATTTGTTGACTATCATTACATTTACTTCTATGGATATGGATGGTTATAAGTACTTGAAAAGTTAATTACATGCTCAAAATTAATATGTTGTAATTTTTATATTGATGGTAGATTATTTTTCTGGGTAACTTCCTTAACACATAGAGTTAATATTTCTTGTTTAAATTAACGTAATCAAACCTTAAATTTTGTCTAATATGTTCCACCCCCGTTGGCTTTGATAGGGATTAGCTTAAACCAAGGATTTTAAAATTGATGAAAAAATGCTCAACTGGACACTTTCCCCAAAGGGCACACTAATTCAATTAAATATTTTTCCACGATAGTCTATATGTGGATTTAGGTGGCAACAAGAACCATTGCCTTATCTAGATTTTTGTATTACCATTCCTTAGGCCATTGGTTCTCAATTTTATTATACAATGATTTAGTTGGGATGGCTAACCGCATTCTATTTTCAAAAGCTTGTGATAAGTAAATCACCAATGACCACATTCTATGTAACATCCATCTTGAAACAAAATTTTTACTCTTCAATGATAACAAAAGATGAACCTAAAATGGAAAACAATTATTTACAAGCAAGGAGATATCAAAAAAATATAACAAATTTTTTTCTCAACAAAAGGTCATGGAATGGTAATCATTTATATTCTTTATCCATTAGAATTACATTCAAAATATATCTACAAGTTTAGCTCTATTCCCCACCTTTACGTTTTCAGCTAATGTCAGCATATTACTACTAGTATTTTCTATATAGGTACATTTGGAAGGGAACTATACACACCTTTTTTCTTCTTTTGAATATATATATATATATATATATATATATATATATATATATATTCTTGGAAATGGTGACCTCTCAACACATACAACTATTCATAGCTTAAAGTGGATTTGTTATTCGATACTACAAAGGCTTTCTTTTCTAATTATAAGTTTCTTCGTCACATGAAAACCTGAATTCATACAAGTGCACATTATTATATCGGTTTCCTTGCAAGGTAATTATATAATAACAAGGTTTCACACCATCAGATGGTTAAAGTTTGAAATAAATAAATAAATAAATAAATAAATAAATAAATAAATAAATAAATAAATAAATAAATAAATAAATATATATATATATATATATATATATATATATATATACATTGGAAATTTCCTTCGCATGACATTTGGTAGATAAACTATGTAATATCCAAAGTCTCTAGAACTTGTAGATGTAATGCATCGTGGATTTAAAATGTGGCATCAAACTTGAAATATTTTCATTGAATGTTGTGGTTGTGACGTCTCCAAATATTGGCAGTACATAACAATAGATTTTTGACAATGGCCATGAGTGTCTAAGGTTATTTTTTGTGTAACTACCCCCACCTGTACCCTCACACCAGTTTCATTTGTTCCCTTTCTTGACCAGTTAAGAGCTCTGCAACACAAGTTCCATTGAAATAATATTGAACTTTCTTTTCACCTATGACATTCATAATTTTTCTTTTCCTTGGGCATGCAAGGCTCCAAAGGCTTCATTTGGAAGCTTTTAGTGGTATCCACATGTGTAAATACTACACATTTTAAGGTTTCATCCCTTGTCTTGAGCATAATTTACACAATATCTTATTTATAGTGAGTTTTAGTTTCTACAAGGATATTTTTCTTTTCAAATGATTACAATGCTTATTTTTTTTCTCAGGGAATATTTTTCCAATTATTGTTGTCCTAGTTGATTGCATTTGTCAAAAAGTACTTCGGAGGTTAGGTTCCCTAGTTTCCAAGTGGTGAAAGTACTACTTCTTGTTATATAAATGTTAGCTAAAGACTTCCTCTCTCGACTCTACGCTGACTATTCTTCTAGCTTTGGAATTTTAACATTTCTTGTTAAATTTCTTAACTTACTGTGGTCTAATGAGCGAAAGGGAATGTACTTGTACCCTGTGCATGTAAGTTAAAATTTTTCCATGATTTCCTATACGTTTTACTGTAAAACTATGTCAAGGTATCTATCATATTTCTTCTCCGTCTATGCCATATTTTTGAGAATTTTGACATTTTCCTAGTCACAGCAAGTTCACCCCCTTCCCTTGAGATATTTGCGCACCTATCTTGATAATGACCTATCTTATTTGGGTTGTTGTTCAATGTGCAAAATAATCAGGTTCAAATATGGGTTTTCCTTTTATTCCAGGGTTCTTCAACCATGAGACCAAAACAATTTGTATTTGGGCCTACATGAATTAGGGTTTTATTTCAACCTTCAAAGAACAAATTTATTTCATTGAGACCTTAATGTGATTAAACTCTTATAGATTTGTAATAATTATGTGTATATATTTAGTCCAATAATATTTATTGTTGTAGGTAGCTCGCTTCAGTTTCCTTTACTTTTAAAATACTTTTTTATGGAATTTCACTCCATTTATGTTTAATATATTATCTCTTCTTGCTTTGATTACAAAATGAATATACATTATTTTTAAAGTGTATTATGTTACCTTACCTTGGGCCAAGTATTAGTTGAAAGACTGACACACTTAAAAATTACATGTATATGGTTTTCTTATTTGGAATAGAATAGGGAAATCCTATTTCATTTATTTCTTCGAATCCCAAGTGGCTTATTCAGGATCAAAGTGTTTCCATTGCAATTTAGCATGGGAAGTAGTTATATTTAGAAGACTAGCTTCCCTATGATCCAAAATATGTATAGGTTCAAACTAAAACTTCCTTCGAGTTTGACCTCTACAAAATTTCAATTAATTATATTATTAAGATGAGATATGTATTTCTTTATAAAGGATACATGGAATAGATTGTGAGTCTTAACATCAAGAGGTAAAGATAATTGATACGCCATTTGCCCCGCTCTCGCTAGTATCTAAAATGGTCCACAGTACCAAGAAGACAA
The DNA here is from genome assembly GCA_034641835.2 of Pinus albicaulis. Classification (NCBI taxonomy): domain Eukaryota; kingdom Viridiplantae; phylum Streptophyta; class Pinopsida; order Pinales; family Pinaceae; genus Pinus; species Pinus albicaulis. The sequence goes on along the minus strand of CM076583.1, from coordinate 893,220,910 downwards.
TTTATAATATGTCCCTAATGTAAGGGAACTATATTTAGGTCGTTATTTCAAAATAAACATGCTCCCCCACTTGAAAATACCTAGGAGTTATTTTAGATCTTCATAAAGTTTTTTGTCTATCATGTTCCTGTTTCAAATTCTGTTTGATTTTCTTTACCATCTGCTTCATATCTTGTACCAATTTAGGTCCAAATACCAATCTATCCTCAATTAGTCTCCAAATTAGAGGTGCATGACAGTTCTTACCATATAAAGCTTCAAAGGGGCTGATTTTTAATGATTCCCGGTAGCCATTATTATAGGAGAATTCTACCAAGTGTATGTAGTCCTCCAACTTTGTAGGTTTGTTCATGACATACATACGCAACAAAGAATCTAGTTCAGTCTTTCAATCTACATAGTACTGAATTTTAACTATGTGCCGAACTTAGTAAATAGTGACCTGCAAAATTTCAAAGTAAACTTTGGATCTCAGCTTCATATGACTACTTTGGGTATGGCATGCAAATTAAAAATATCCCTCATAAAAACATCATGCACTTGTGTAACCATTTATGTAGACTACGTGGGAATGAAATGGGTAGCCTTTGATAGTTTATCAAATAATACCATAGTGGAGCCATGTGGTTTATGTGTCTTATGCAATCTGTGATAAAGTCTCGGGATATTACCTCCCACTTCCACTCTAGTATGGGTAAAGGGTTCAATAGTCCCTCTTGGTGTTGATTTTCTATTTTAACTTTCTGACATTATTGGCACGTAGCCAAATATCCAACAAATTAATTCCTCATTATGAGCTACAATAACTCTTTTCTAGGGCTATAATCAGTTTTTGGTACCCCAAATTACCTACAGAAGGTTTGTTATGGTGTTCATCCATTATAAATTTCTTTATTTTCTCCTAATATCGTATATACTTATTTTTTATAGGATAATAATCCATTTTTGTTGATTTCATAGTCAATCAATTTATCTAGATGAAATTCAGTTTTCTTTTACACATTTGATTATAATTTTGATCAATCAATGTTGCCTCTTTGACCCATTCCAAAATATATGTTTGGCTTTGACTGACATAAATCTCATATACTTGTTTTAAACTCTAAATTAAGGCATATACCACCTTATATTTTCCTTTTATGTGTGAATGTTGAAGTAATGTTTTTTCAATAAATCCGTCCACTTGGCTTGTCTAATGTTCATATCCAGTTGGCTAAACAAGTATTTAAAACATACATGATCCGTGATGAAAGTGACTTTTCAACCAATCAAAAAATTCCTCCACATTTTTAGGGCATGAATTACTGTTGCCAACATTAAGTCATAGACTGCATAATTTTTCACATGTTCTTTCAATTTTCAGGACTCATAAGCCACAACATGCTTGTCGTATATAAGAGCACCTCTGAGGACTTCAAGGCATGTGTTTGTACACACTTCAATTGTTTTTACAAATCTTGATTTTTGAGAACAAGAGAAATTATATATAGGTGTTTCAGGTTTTCAAATATTTCTAGACACTCTTCTTTCCATACAAATTTTACCCCTTTCTTCTGTAAGGACATTATAAGATATTCCAACTTGGAAATACCTCTATGAAATTGTAGTACTAACTGATTTTCCCCAAGAGGGATCTTATATCATCCACCTCCTTTGGAAATGGCTAGTAAACAATCAAATTCAGTTTCTTAGGATCGATTGCTATCACTTCTCTTGAAATCACGTGATCTAAATATTGCATCTTGTCTTGAAAAAATTCACATTTACTAAATTTGCGTAGAACTGGTTTTCCCGCAAGGTTCCTAATAGTTTTCATAAATGTTTTTCTTCTTCTTCCAATGTCTTAGAATATACCTATATATCATCTATGTAAATTAAAACAAATTTCTCCAGAAAATTGTTGAACACATTCTTCGTTAAGCACATGTAAATGGATGGTGTGTTCCTGGGCCTCAAAGGTAGCACTGTGGATTTATAGTGCCTATATCAAGTTCAATTTTATTTTTTGGTATATATTCTAACATAATTCTTAGCTGGTAATACCTGGATATGACATCCATATTGTATAATGTAGTTTCCCCTTAAATCGGTCAAAAATATAGACAATGTGGGGTAAAGGGTATTTATTTTTAACTATTAACATATTCAACTTGGGATTTTCAATAAACATCTTGAAAATTCCATATTTATTATTAGTGAGAAATTGGTACATATTGAGCATATATACCCCTTACTCAACTATTCCTCCAATTGAATTTTCAATTCCATAAGTTCAGGTACAATCATTTGGTAAGGGGCTTTAGATACTGATGTTTCTCCAAACACTATTTCTATGGAGAAATCTCTCTCCTTCTTAGAACTTGGTCCAGGGATCGTTCCTGAGAATACATCTTGGAAATTTCTCACCACCTCCAATTCTTTTAAAAACTTATTCATCTTGTTTTGAGACCGATTTTCTAGTTTGATGGAAAAAAATTGAAACCATTTTTTAGTTTCTTTCATAAACTATAATGATTATATTTGACATATCTAAAAAGGTATAGGAATGCCTCTTATAACTTGAGTTTCACCACTTTAACTGATATAGGTAACTCTTTTCTAAAGACATCAAAAAATCCCTTTATGACATTCTAGCCAATACATGCCTATCAGAACATTGTAAGAGCCTAATGGGACTACATCTAAACTAGTTGTGTTCTATTTCCCATTCAACATAATTGAGAAGGATTTTACCCAATTGGTGAATGTTCCTTTTGGACCCATAGGCAATTGAACCAAACACGGATTTTTAAAATTTTGATCAACTAATTTATAGTTTTATATAAATTAAGGGCTAACATAACTCATGATAACACTAAGATCAATTAGTAGAGAAATATATTGGTCCAACATAGTACCTTATATTTCCACCATGTTGGTGTTAGTGCTCTAATTTTTTGTCCCCCAGATATGTGCTAATGCACGAAAGGATTCAGGGTATATTGTTGATGATGGAAGCTAGATGAACATTTTGAAAGTGCAATACTAATTTCATATTGTAAGGAATTTTCATAAAAGGTGGGGATCACCACAACCCTAACATTTTATTTGCTCCCTATCCTTCCCATTAAGCCCCGTACTAGTTTATATTTGTTTAGACCCAATCTAGGTCTACACTTCTGGCTTCTACTATTTTTGTTTTCACCTTAAAGCTACAAATTTTCCCTCCTTTACCACTCCGCTTAAACTATCCATGTTTCCCTCCCTTAATATTTTGCATTTCTCTTTCTTCCTTCTAATCAAGCAATGATTTTGGGTTATAATTTTTATTTTTCTCTTGCTCATAGAAAATCATCACTTTCTGAATAACCTCATCCATATTATTGGGGTTATCATACTCAATTCCCTCCTTGTAGAAGGGTAGAATACATCTTATGAACTGCTAATTTTTTTTCATCCTTTATGTAAGGAACATAACATAGTAGATGTGTAAATTTGGGTATGAGTTCATCCATAGACATTTTTCCTAGTTTGAAATAATGAAACTCCTTTGCCCTATCATCAAAATATCATTATGTTAAATACTTCTCCTTGATTAATCATTGTATTTTCTCCCAAATAACTTGTTTTTCTTCCAAGTTATGAACTATTTTAGCTTCCTACCACCACAAAGATGCTTTAACTTACAACTTATAAGTGGATAAATTGACCTTTAAATTGGTGGTGTAATCATAAACCTAAAAATATTGATTTATGTTCGAAAACCACGATTTGGTCACTTCCTCAGATTCCCCATCATACATTGGAGGTATTATTTTTCTAAACTCCCCATGTAACTCCACCTTGGGTTTATTCTCATACTTAGTTCAAATTGTGGACAAGTTGTGTTACACTTCTACACATTTCGTTTTTTACTTTCTGCTTCCTCTTCCATTGCATTTTGTTTAGAATTTTCTTCCTTATTTTCACCTTCTTTTATTGCCTCGATAGTTTCCGAATTTGATTTATCTGTCAAAATCTTAATTATATGTTCTTTCACTGCACTATATTTTAGTAATCATTCACAATAATCGGATAAGTTTAATATTTTAAATACAATATTTTCCATCATATTTAATAGTTCTATAGTAGTGCCCTGGGCTGGCTGGCCTAGATGTACACAGATATCACTTTTTCTAATGTGGGTATCATCATGAGGTTTTTTCATGATGTATTCCTTTTTTTTACCTTGATTGGAATTAATTATGGAAGATCAACAAAATTTCATTCTTAGATAAATTCTGGAAAACGTGGTTGGAAAAAGCCCTCAATTTTGAAATTTTGATTTGATACCACCTATAATATGAGTCCTGAAACAAAAATGTCAATATTCGATGATAAAAGGAAAGTAACATAATTTTTTTTTCTCTTAAAAAATTATTTACAACCAAGGAGATCTCACATAAATATATTGAATTTATGTTGTTCGAAAAAGGAATTAGTTTTGGGTGGGGGGGTGGTGAATTTGTAATGGATATAATTTTAACAATTAGTCTCTTTTGATTTAGGAATAACCAAGTTGACAATTTATAATGAAATGCATAAACAAGAGGGTAAATCAATCTCATGAACATGCATCATTAGCATAAACAACATACACACATAGACAAAAATATTTAATATGGAAACCAAATTGGAGAAACCACCAATTTGTTTGTTATTATTTTTTGAGCACTCACTTGAAGGAGGCCCTAACCCCCCTCAAAGAATTGTCAATACAAAAATATCCAAGAGGAACCAACCTGCCATAAATGCAGGCCACAACCTACTTCAACCTACTATTCTAATTTTCATAATTTTTTCAAACTAAGTAACAAACAACTACAATAGTTAAACAAAAATATAAAAAACATGATCTGCTATAACTAATTTTGCCTCCTCTCTACACCATTTCTTCATTAGAATGCACACTTCACTCCTCCAGTAGTTATGCTCTTGTACCTCAATTTTTCATAATAATTCTCAGTTATCAACCACCATATACCTTATGCACACACTTAGTCTCTTATTGTAATTAAAACCCTTTACAAAACATAAAATAAAGTAGTTTCCCCCACAATGAATCAGTGTTTTCAAAAAAAATTATTCACCAACAACGTAGTGAATGATTCATTCTTTGAGCTCATTAAATAGTACATCCATCACACAAAATGGCTCTATAAGCTTCAATTAAGAACATGCATATGGGACCAATTTACTCAACCGGTTGACACTTGTATAGTCTCCATTCCCTCTTTGTAAGGATTCCCTTAGTCTATTAGCATGGTATCATAGATATTTAAAGCTTATCATGTCTCTCTTTCATGTAGAAATTGCACCATCAATTTTTTTGAGCTTTCGTGGTACTAATTTTATTGCATCCCAAATATTTATAGATGTGATTGATTCCACCATACAATTATATCAAAGGTTCTACCAACTCTAGTGACCCTTCATTGTAGCATAATTATCAAATATAGAGGATCATTATCCACACTTATATCCCATTCAAGATTTTGATCATATTACATTGTGAATTAAGCATGCAATTCCTCTTTGAATTCATATGGTGCCTTTCTACAAAATCCCCTGTCATAGTCCTAGTATACCTAAAGATTTTCCTTTCTTTGGTTTTCATGGTAACACCATGGTGTCCATTTGTTTGTTTATTTCCTCTTATAATTACACTAATGACCATTAATACTAAAGGTATCAATACAAATAGTTTAATATTTATTTAATAGCAATAATCAACTTCGATAATGAAATTTATTTAGGTATTAGCAATGAGGATTGAGTACCTTGATTGGTATGGTCCCTTATCTAATATCTATACTTCCACTCGATTTTAATTATGTTAAATTTTGTTTATATATATATATATGGGACACATTGGCATGGTTTACAAGTTCTTCTTGGCTTTCATTGACAATTTTGTGTCAACTGTCAGGCGCCACATCCTCGCAGAGCATATGGCCTCCATGTGATGTGTCATAGGTGGATAATGGTGAACATTTGAGATGGTTTTATACAATTTAAGGGTGGATATTCCATTCGGTAACCATACTTATCATGATAGTGTTTATTCCATCCATATGGTTCTTTTTAAAATTTTCCTTCCTAGCATGTGTGTCATATGCTGATAGCATGGCCAAGGAAGAGAGCCATGTGTTAGAAATGGTGAATCCCTTCTTGACTCCAAATATCCAAGGAAATGTTTTCCTCTTGGAGCTCAGCACCACTCTAGCAACTGTAATACAAATACTTATTCTTTCAATCCATGCATTACTTTTCTTCTCTATATGTAGATGTAATTTTGATAGCCCTTTTCGTGCCCATTCTCTATAGAAGCTGCTCGAGTCTATGGAGTTGAGTTATGAAAACCATCAAACAACTTACTTTTCATAGGAAGTTTGTGCCTCGTTGGGTCTCCAAATATTACATCCCTCCAATATTAGTTAAGTTTCTATCCTTTATTCTTATCTTTGATTTTTTTCTTTCTTTCTTGAATTTTGAATAATTTATTGATCATTTTTGTGTTTCCTTACTTCGATAGTGTCATTTATTCCCTCCTCCTCATAGGTTACCATTAATTTTTCAGATATCGGGATGGAAACCAAATTTTGGGAGAGATTATTTAACTAGCTAAATGAACCCTAGTACGTCGTGACATAGTAGAAAGGGTAACTTGGATAGGTTCAATTATTTTTCATTATAAATGGGTGTAACATTCCTCTATACCCTTGGAGACTTACGTCCTTCCTTATTTTTTTGGAATCCCTTTCGGCACTACTAGCTTTCATATGGGGCGATCACAGTAGGGAATATCCTATTTTCTATTCCTGTCAAGTATATTAAAATTGATAATTTTATGTTTTCCTTCCTTCTAGTTAATAGCTTCGCTTAAACTTTATTATTAATTAACTTTACCCTAGGGTATCAAATCTAACAGGTGTACCCTTATTTGGTCGATTTTATAAGTATTGGCTTTGGAAACCGAGACACAACAATATGCATGAGACCCATCTTCCCCTGCTACCCATTGTCGTGGCTTTAGAGGTAAGTGCTCATTTTTTTGTTGGCTAACCCTTGTTGAATAAGTTTCTACAATAATTATTGGGCTCAAATTTGTTTCAACCTATCGTTATAAGCAAGATTATACTGGTTCATTTCTCTTTTGAAGAGCCTTAAAATTTTAAGAGGGAGAAAAAATTTCAAAATTGTATAATGTACTTCGGCACTGATGTTGTGTGCTAGATATAAAATTGTATATTTTGTTTTTTTTTGGGATGGGGGGTCCTGACCAAGGTTCAGAGTTTATGGATAAACCAAGAAACCCTCTGACTACTAGCCATTTCAGAAGTGATCTTCTTGTGTAGACCAAAGTCTCACCCAAATCAGTATGGTGGGGTGTTGGAACTAGGATTCGACACCTTGAGAGAGAAATTTATGAAGTGCTCCTTAGAAAAACCCAACATGAACTTATAAATATTTGTTCAATAATATATAATAGACTTAAAGAGAATGCACTATCATTACAGAATAACATAGAATCATTGTTCGTCTCAGTGAAGATATAACATAACCTGATCCAAACCTTAACCAATGTAAACACTTAATAGGTCTTTTAGTCATCAATAATTATGCATAATCAAATCATAAAATTTTGCACAATGACAAAAAAAATAAACAGACAATCTGATCTTAATAGAGCATAAGCAATAAACAATATAGATGCATTAGAGAGTGAACTTTTCCAAAATTGTCCTCTATGTTATCTTTGAGATCTATCAATCAATACATTAACTGTTCTGTTTAAACCCTTAGAAAACCTTCCGCGCACACATCCAACGGAGTCCGCACACAACAAGGACTAGGTCTCTGCTCACATAATCAGCAGGAGCCTCTTAACCCAACCCAAAAAACTTTATAGACACATCAATTATCAGAACATCAACGTCTCATAACACACATACCACTACTTAGCTTAGAAATACTCTATCAATTTATATATGCCTAGCGCACAGATACTGTTGTCACAAACAATGGTTTAAGGCCCAGAGTTTACATTTAAGCCCATTTACATCAAAATTGTGGACATTGACCCACCCCATAGCCCTTGACTCTTTTTTCATAGACACACATACAAAAATACAAAAATTATTTTCGTAACTTATGCCTCAAGGTACCTCACTTCAGCAAGCCCCCAACACAAACATGTGATTTTTCTCGAGTCACTGAGGTGCTAATCCCTTAGTGTTGGCATGATGTGTCTTAACAGAAGTCTAGAGAGGGAGCACTAACTCGATACTCTGTGTTGTTGCACTCTGCACTTGTAGAACCGTTTATTTCTATAATAGGCCCATCAACGACCATCTCTACACTGCACTAAGTCTGTTGAATGATCTTGAAGGTGTTTTCAAGGGTCTGTGATAATTGCACTGCTTCTTCGGCCAACGGTTTCATGCACTCCTTTATTACCTGTTCCTTTTTAGTGCAAGTTTGCAATCATTGTATGAATTTTGCAGCCTTCTTGCAGACGAGCAAGTTGCTGGGTAAGAACTAATTTAGGTGCTACAGTCTAAATCTCTTTGAATCGATGCTCCTTCTCGTTGAGTTTGTCACGGAGCTGTTGAAGACTGGATAATTTTGGATAGAGGCCCAAATATCCATGGCCTCATTCAATGAACTGTCACATTGTGTGACTGTCGTAGCAATACTATCATGTGACTTCTTTACTTCTGCTGCTCTCTTCATGTGAATCTTTGGCAGTGTCTCCGATTGAAATTTTATCTAGAGGTGTTTTATCCGTATATTACTAGTATTCCCTTATTGTTGTTATTATAACCCCCTTATTGCTAATTTTGTACCCATGTAACCCCCATATGGTTATTATTGTGCCCTTGCTTTATTATTGCTAGGTTGGCTAGGATTATATTGTCACCCCATGGACTCCTATATATAGAAGGAAGTTTTTTCATGTGTATCATCCAAGAATTTTTCATTTATGTAATATAAAGGAGGTTTCCCCTTGGAAATGGTTTATTTCTAAGGATTTTTTCTCTCTTTTCTTCTATTTTTGGAGTTGGTTTCATAACATTTGGTATAACAACTTTGGATTCTGGGGTTTCTTTGCTCCAAAAAGTTCACCACTGATTTCTTTCTAAAAAAAAATTTATACAAAGGTTACGAAGCTGAAATTTTTATCGCGCAAATCTAAAATCCTGAGGAATGTCATGTAAAAATTTCAGATCTTGGTTCGCAATATTTTTGGAGATATTATCTGTGGAAGTCATGGTTTTCACAGACACCCAAATTTCATCTAAAAGAGGTGACCTTGGGAAAATCAACATAAATCTCTCTTGGAGTATTGGAGTGGAATTTTATAAAATGTGGCTGGAATTAAATGATCTGCACTTTCCTGTGTAGAGATTCAGAGCCGAAGGAGGAAACAGTGACACGTGGAACACCGTACAACTTCACTCTACCCAACCAGTCCGTAATTCGGTCACTGTGGGAGAGTGGGCATAACTTTGTCTTGAAGAATCCAAATTAGGTTAGACATGTGGCATTTAAAAGAAATTTTAGAGGGCTACTAAAGGACATAATTCTAGATATTGAAGATTTGAAATCACAGAGAAAATTCAGTTTCAATATCGAGCTCCTAAAAGTCAAGAAAAAGGTGTTTATTGTTTTCAATTTTTATAAGGCTTGTTTGAAACATTAGTTTCAAGTGATTCCAAGGGCATACTGAAGCATATATATCAGTATTGGCTTCTAAAATGCCCTTAAAAATAATTAAACACTAATTAAGTGCTCAAAATACTCTACTATGACTCATGAAGATTAAAAGTACAAAATCATATATAAAAATTACCAGAGAATTAGTGCACCAAATTTCGCTTTCACAAACAGCAGCAAAAAATGAAATGAAAGTTTTCAAGAAATGCATGGAAGTGAATATGGATGGTTTGAAGAAAGGTGTGGAAGCTAATATTAAGTGTTTGAATTAAGGTGTGGAAGCTAATATGGATGGTTTGAAGAATGGGATGGAAGACATGGAAGAAAAAATGGAAGGTTTGAAGGAAGACATGGAAGGTTTCAAAGAATTTTTGTCAAAGTTGGTACAAGAAATGATTCCTAATGGCGAAAAAATAGTAGAGGAAATTCATGATGAGAATAAAATAAATGTTAATCTTGATTTTATAAACTCGAATTTATGATGGAAGACCCACCATATTCTAAAGATCGATATGAAAAATTTTGATTGCAAGGATCCTGTAACATGGATACTACAGATGGAGCAATATTTTGATCTCAATAATGTGCAAAATAGACGAAAGGTATGCATTGAAATTTAATATTTAAAAAAAATGCATTTCTATAGTATCGATGGCTTTACTCCTGGAAAAAAATTGTCGCTTGGTAATTTTTAATGAAGGAAATGATAGCACATTATGAGGATACAAAGAGCACCACCTTCTTTATCAAATCGATAAATCTCAAACAAAAGGTTCTGGTGGTAGAGCACATTGAGGACTTCCAAAAATTCAATATAAGGGTAATTGATATTCCAGAGGAACACATGATTTATGTCTTCATAGGAAATTTAAATGATGAAATCCAACATGAGGTTTTCCTTTTGGGACCCGATTCATTAGAGAAGGCATTCAGGTTGGAAAGAAAAATTGAATGTAAAATTATGGCGACAAGGAAGCCTACACTCACATCTATAAATATGGAAATTTTGCTATTCCTAGACTTCCACAACCTACAAGGTTGTCACCATAGAAATTGGAGGAAAAAAGAGAAAAAGGGCTTTGCTACAGGTGTGATAGGAAATAAACTAAATGTCATAAGTGTGCTGAGAAGAAATTATTTTACATAGATTGTGAAGAGGAGGAAGAAAATGAACAAGAAAGTTCAAAAGAAGTGGATATACACCAAGAACGAACCCTAGAGTAAGAAGAAATGACTCCGACGATATTGTGTAATGTATTGGTAGGGATTACAACTCCTCAAGCTTTCAAGATATAAAGACATATTAAGGAGAAAAAGGTAATAGTGTTGATTGATTTGGGTAGTACCCATAATTTTATTCGCTGTAAGGTAGCCAAGGAATTGAATTTATTCCTATACCCAATAGTAGAATGTCAAGTGATGGTTGCAAATGGAGGAACTAGAAATTTCTCTAGAAAATGACATAATATCAAGGTGACCATGCGGGAATATGTATTGAATAGTTAAATTCTTTTCATTCCTGTGGGAGGTGTTGATGTTGTAATAGGATTACAATGGTTACAATCTTTTGGAACAATAGATTTTAATTTTCAAAAACTTTTTTTGAATATTTTTTCAGAAGGAAAGGAATTTGAATTACAGGGTATTGCAGGGAAGCCAAAAAAGATAAAAAGCTCTAAATTCATGAAAAATCTTCTGAAGAAAGAACAATGAGGTGTAATTGCACAATTATGCTCACTAGAAGTTCCAACATCAAAATCATCTATTTCTTCATATATCCAAAAATTCTTGCACAATCATTCCAAGGTGTTTGAGACTCCCAAAGGACTCCCACCTATTCGTGATTATGATCATGCTATTCGTTTGATTTCTGGAAGTGTTCCTCCAAACATCATGCCTTATAGATATCCTTATTTCCAAAAGAGAAAAATTGAATGTATGTTTGCAAGAATTTTAGAGGCTGGTGTTATAGCATCATTTTTCACGCTCATGTGATTCATGATTGTCTCTTTGGCCTTGGGCACCCATTCCCACAGACTTGAATGAAGTTCATAAAAAACAGTGTTTAAAATCCCATATGTGGGTATGCCCAGACTTTTCCGCGTGTATACGCAAGTCCATAGATACTTTTTCACGTATGCCATTAAAATCATTAAAAAATATATAAAAATCCCTATTTTTGAGGCTAGGTTGATGGTTATTCTAGTAATTCAACCACCCCAGCCCGTGGCAAACTGTTTCCAACAGACTGAAGCTACTTTGAGGGAGTATAAAAGCCCCTCATATGCATGGCCTAAGGGAGGGAGAAAATTATAGACATTATACTCTGTTGGAGCCCAATTCAAATCTGATTTCCCGTGGCACCTGTACTTCCCAGATTTTTTCAGGAAGCCCTTGTTTCCTGGAGATGTTCATAATCTTATATGTCATCTCGTGTGCACAAGTCTTGAAATTATCCTAGCAAGGCAAGGGCAGGATGGATCTGGATGATGGTCTGTTCGAAGATCATGGAAGGATTTAGGTGATCTCTCCACCTTTCTATTATTGTACATGTTGTTCGTAATGAAGAAGAACCATCTTGTTCTCGAATTCATGTGTTAATATCTGCTTGCATATGTGAAAAGATTTTTAATTAGGAATTTATTATTGTTTATATGATGTTTCACATGGATTACACTGACATTTAGGAAAGATATATGTTGTACAACTAGATGTCCGTGCATGTCTCTTCTTGATTTCCAGGTTGAAGAGGAAAAAGTGTTGTTGGGGGTTTGGACCCCACAGGATCTACATCAAATGTAGGACCTACGGGTGAGTTCTACAATCTATAATATCTAGTTTTTAGTGTACAAGTGTGGTTGTGTGAGTCCTTCTTGAATAGCATGCCCTGATCTGTGGAGGTTTTTTACCAAACGATCTCTAGGGAGTTATTTCCCGAAACAGAACTGGCGACTCCGCTGGGGATCGCATTCTTGTGATTCTCCTATTGGGTGTTTTCAGCTATTTTAAAGGTTTCCAACAATTTTAATCATTATTTCCAGTCAAGTTACTTTTTCTCAGTCAGACTAAAGACTTGGTTCTTTAGCCAGGCTTGATCATTTTTATTTTTAATTATTTACCTTTCCATACGCTAGTTTTCTTCTACAGAGATGTGTATACATGCATATTTGGTGAAAGGAAGTTGCGTATATGCATTTTTCCTTTGCCACAGTCGCGTATGCACGGCTGTTGCAAAACTGCTAAGTAGTGTATGCCTGGGCAAATTTTGAAATTTTTGATTTCTTGACTTTTCGGTCTTGTCTGCCTGTGGAGACTTGTTCCTGCAGTGTCCTTTTAGTCTCTAGATTGTGTTGAAAGTGGTTATTAGTATTTTTCTCTCTTGTTCAGTTGAAGAATAGCTCATTTGGGCAAATTTTGTTTTTTTTAGTGCTTGCATTTCTGGTCTGAGTACCAAGGTCTCTTCTTGGGGATTCTTGGTTGTTCTTCTTAATCAGGATAGAGAGCTTCTGCTCATATGCTCTTTCCTAACTTTATGTCTTGCATTGCACTTTAATTTTTTCCTGCTTTTTGGTTGGTTTTCTTGATTTCATTTGACTAGGTCTTGTTGCAATTTTTAAAGAGTCATTTTTCAGTCTTTGAAGTTTTGTTTGCTGCAAGATTGTGCTATTCTTCTAGGCTAAGTTACTGAGTTTCTTGTCTTCCTTTTGCTCATATAAATCTTGCTACGAAGTGGCACTATAAGATTTGGAGCATTATTTTTGGAGTTTTGCTTGAAATTCGGAGATTGTTTGGCTTGGTAATTAGATAGTTCTTCTTGGTCTCTTTGAAATCTTCTTTTTATAAAATTCAAAAAGCTCAAAAACATTTTTTTTTTCCATTGCTTTTGTTTTGAATTTTTGTTTTGGTTTCTTTTCATCTTTTGAAGCCTTGTTGAGATTTCTTACCTTTGGTTTCTAACTTGATTTGGGAAGGAAATTTCCATTGTTTTCTTTCTCTTATTTCGAGCATATTTTGGTGTCTTTATACTGAGAGTTTCTAATTTGGGAACTGGCTTTGTGGACAACAGGAAAAGTGATAGAACTGGGGGATTCTTGGAAATTTCTCTTTGCTTTGTTAGATTTTGCATCTTAGAATTGGCATGCTCTTAGTAATTTGCATTAGGTGCACTTAAACATTTGTAGTATTTTTCATAGATTTTGCGAGTGTGAAATTTGATATCTGAAAAGAAAAAAAATTAGTATCGTAGAACCCGTGTAGAAATTTCTTTTCATCGAAAGTAAATTACTGCATTTTCATCTATTTTTGTTTTCATTAATTTCTTTTCTGCGTCATAAAAAATCACGAGTTTCATTTCCATATTCCCTTGACTTAATATAACAACCAACTAAAATAAGCGCAATAATTTTAAAAAAACTAGCAAGTTTTTTATTAAGTGTCATAAACCAACTAGCTAGGTTATAGGGCCTTGGATTAGGTGAGTGGAGAGTTAACTCTCCAAGGCCGCTTAAACTAAAACATAGAAGTTTATTAAATGAGCGAAATCCAACTCCGTTAGGTGGACCGGGAAAACTATCCTCCAGAGAGTCAAGCGCGAGGGGAAGTGAAGGTTGACACGAGAGATACCCCCTCTCTGATTTAGTAGATTTTACCTTAAGACCATTCCGCCCAGCTAATGACATGGATTGGTGCCCATAGTTGCCATTCCTAGGTTCCACATAGGTGACTGTGGGGGGGAATACTCGTGGTACCTAAGGCAGATGTCATATCACTTCCAGCAGTACTTTTGGAGGGTGCCCCGGCGAAGCTTGGGTACTTGCACCGGCAAAGGCTATTGTTAGGAGGTCGGCGTAACTATTTCTATTACCTTCGCTAGTAGGCCTGGGTTGTAATTATCCCAGACTACTTTCAGGAGGTCCTATTTTTCACTTTCTCGTATTTTGGTGTCCAGTCCTAATCACCTGGAGTGGAAATACCTAAAGGATGCTTTCTTGGTTGCATCTTATGGATTTTTGTAGTGAGTGCTCTTTACTCCTAGCTTGCCTAGCTTTATACTTTTTTTATTCTAATTAATTTGTTAAAGTGGCTAATCAAGCGCCTCGTCGATCGGGGAGAGTTCAGGGGTTATCTCCCGAAACTATTGAGACTTCTTCAAGAATGCGTAGGAGTAATATAGCAGGTGAATATCACCGTGTGGTATCTGACGCAGTGGAGAGAGATCCTCCACAAGGGCTTGAAGGTTTTCTAGTTGGTTCCGGTGTTGGTTCCAAGAGGAGTGCTCTGCTCACCTCCAGAATCTTATTTCTGGGAAAAGAAGAAGTAGAAGTAGAGGAAGTATCTCGGCTTTCTGAATCACTTCCATCTCCTCTTCCTCCCGATTATCCATTTGTTGTTGAGTACATCGGACCTGAGTCAGAAAGACCAGAAATTCCTTATCCATCTTATTCATACCTTTTGATGGCCATGACTGGGAACGCAGCCTTGGCTGTGAGTGTTGCAGGCATTCAGACTCCTGCTTAAGTAGAGGGAGGAGGCACAATTTCTATATCTTCGATTGCTTCTAGTACTGCTGTGTTTGGCTCTGGTTTCACCCAAGCACAAGCTTCTCAATCTGGTCCCTTTTGTTTTGGAATGCCCACTAGTGGGATTCCTTCGTTTTCCTTTTTCGCTGCTGCAACTGCGTCTGCACCCATGTCTTCCATGGCTAGTGGGTCAGCTTGTTTTCAAGGGTTCCGCTTCGGAAGTGGGCATATTCCTAGTTCGAATCCTTCCTTAGGGTATTTTCCTTTTACTTCTCAGACTCAGAGTTTTAACCCTTGGTCTGGAGGTCAGAGTTCGACTACCTTTACAGGTTGGAACCATGTATTTACATCAGTGGGGGCAGGGAATCAATTTCTCGCTAGTCAACAAGGGAATGCTTCTTTCCCTTTGTTGAGTGCTTATCAGACTTTTTCCCCTCTTTCTAATGCTTGGAACCCCTATCAGGGGGTTTCCTCTTCATTTATCACTTTGGGGGGGGGGACTGGTCTGGTCTTTGGTAACTCTACGTTGGGAGGGGGTCCTGCTCCAAATGTTGGGTCTTATCGCCCAACATTTTCTATGAGTTCTTTCTAGAAACTTGGTGCCTCATCAAATCCAGGTTACTCTTTTCACAATGTTGGGAATTCATCCCACCAAGGATGGAATCCTCAGGCTCCTCCTCGTTTACCTTTTCTGGCAACGTTGAACTTGCCAGATTTTTCGAAATTAACGAATGATCTAATCCGATATAGTCTGAGGTGGCCTCCAGTTCCTACCAAACTACCTTCAGACATTCCAAAGTTTGAAGGAAAGAATGGAGAAGACCCGGCTGATCATATCACCACTTTCCATTTATGGTGCTCATCTAACTCCCTGATCGAGGATTCTATTAGGTTGAGATTGTTTCAACGCACCTTGACTGGAAATGCTTCCAAGTGGTACATTGAGTTAGCTGGGGGCAGTTTTGCTACTTTTGGAGATCTAGCTACTATATTTCTAAATCATTTCCAGTTGCCTGTCCGTTATGATGCTAGGACTGAACTCCTAGATAATTTTAAGCAGGACGACGCAACCCACATTTCTGATCATATTCAGGAATGGCGGAGAAGGAAGAGGCTTATTAAAGCTTACATTCCAAGAGAATTCCTTTTGGAATGGTTTTTGAAATCCCTGCAATAAGATATTTCTAAGGATGTATCCCTCTCAGGGGTATTTTCTAAGGAGTAGGCCATTTTTAGGGCCTAACAGCTTGAATTGATATATTCTCAGTCTGGTGTCCTTCATAAATATTTTCCCAATGCTCCTCACTCCAAATTACACATATCCAAGACTAAACCTGGTCCTCATGGTGATGGACTTATTGGGTCGATCAATAGTGGTGCAACTAACCTGCTTATTCAATTGCAGTAGTTGTTTATACAATCTGCTTCTTCTGGTTAGGCTGTGCCTGTTGAGTCATCGCCTTCTCAATCTTTGCCGGTAAATGTCGTTCAGACTTCTAACCCTAAAGAAAATCAACAATCCGAAGGGAAGAAGAAGGGACGGAAAAATAATAAGAAAAAGGGCAAGAATGGGAAGGGTAACGAAAATAAATCCAACGAGCATGTTGGTGAGGGTACAAAGGATAAAAAGAAAGTGAACTTTCCATGCAAGTTATGTGATGGAGACCATCTTACTCACCTTTTCCCTAAAATTCAGGATGCGCAGTGCTTGTTAGCTCAGCAGGGTTCTTCTAGTTCCCAGGCTGTGTTGACAAACCCTTTTCCCCAAGGGCAACATCTAGTTGTTGGCGCGAATGAAAATACTAGGGCTTCCTCTGGGGGCACCCAGGAAGGGGAAACTCCATCAAACATATACATGATGAGTGCTCACGTGGATATCACCATGAGATCCTGTGATTATGGTGAAGATGAGTCTTCGAAAGCCAAGGGTGCTCCCGACGGTACTGAGCTACTTCATATCATGAGGCCTACTGTTGAGACTATACCTCGGATGCCAAAAATATCTACCAAGCGTACGATGATTAATCCAAATGCCAGGGCTACCCAGAACTACTCTATTGTGGAAGATCTGGCATAGAGTCCTTGTGCCATGTCAGCTCTTGAGGTGCTCTAGTCTTGTCCAGCTCAGTGCAGTGCTTTTCTCACTGCTATTGGGGCTGTTGATCCAAAGAACTCTCTTGTGATTACATTCAATATGTCTAATTTTAAAAAGACACTCCGCCATCATATGGCTTTTCATATCAAATCCTCGTTTCGGAAATTCAATATTTTTCGAACGGTCGTTGATGAGGTGCTTCCACATGTGTGATGTCTCTCGCATGCTGGACGGGAATTGGATCCCCCGCAATTGTTCCATCTGCTACTCTTCTGAATGCGTTTGATGGTCATTCTCACATACCGCATGGTATTATCCCAGCTTTTCCCATCTGTGTTGGGGGAAAAACTTTAAATATAGAGGTTGAGATAGTTGATGCAAGCTTGGACTACAACCTTCTATTGGGGCACAACTGGATTTATGATATGGATGCAATTGCATCCTCATTATTTCGGATTATTTGTTTCCCTCAAGAAGGGAGGATTGTTACAGTTGACCAATTGGATTGTTCTCCTGTAGACCCGAATGCATCTACTGACTCAACTATTCCAAAGTTGGATAATGCCAAGCTGCCTGTTGAGAATTTAGGGGTTCGAATGTATTCTTCTTTGATGGGTACTTTTCATATTCCACCTCCTACCATTCATATAAATGTGATTTCATCCTCTAGGGCTCCTATTCAAAGAGAGTTGTTCAGAACTCATTATTTTTCAGATCCTTGGACCTTGCCTTCCCCTACCTCCACATTAGCGGAAGGTCAAATGGGTGGAATGGCATTTCCGATGTCTGCAGCTGAGATTGCTTATCAATCTATTATTGAATCTGCAGAGTCCATTCTAGCTCCCCTCTCTCTGGAAGAGTTGGATGGCGATGTGGCTCCGGCTTGGACTCTTAGTTCTTCTTCCACCCAGGATTGCCTTGATACCACTCTTCCATATGAAGAGGCCATCCTGGAAGTTATGAATGGTATAGATAGACCGTGGGATGATTTGCATCATCGATATTACTTTTTACCTGATTTGAGCAAAGTTGAATCAAGTTTTCCAAGTCCTTTGTCTCTTGGTCCTGTTCACCCAGTCCTGAACCCTTTAGCACCAACACAGGTATATGTTGAAGGGAACATGGCTATGATTTCTCCAACTATCCCGGTGAACATTTCTAGGGATCCCAATGTTATAAAGAACGTCTTCATCGGAGTTGAATGTTCCCCTAAAGAGAGTCAGATTTAGACGAACCTCTTTAAAGAGTTTAGGGATGTGTTCGCTTGGTCTTATGAGGAAATTTCTGGGATAGATCCATCTATTGTCCAGCATGAGATCAAGACTTATGAAAATGCTAAACCTGTGAGGCAAAAAATTCGTCCGATCAATCCTAGGAAGGCTGCAGCTATCAAAGCCGAGGTGGAGAAGCTACTCAAGGCAGGATTTATTTTCCCTATTCCTTTGACAGAGTGGGTTTCAAATCCTCTTCTCGTGGATAAAAGACAAGGAACAATTCGAGTTTGCATTGATTTCAGAGACCTTAATAAAGCATGTCCGAAATATAATTACCCCACACCATTTATAGATCAGATTATCGATGAGTGTGCCAGTAACGAAATTTTCTCCTTCATGGACGGTTTCTCTAGATATAATCAGATTACTATCCGTCTTGAAGATCAGCATAAGACTGCCTTTATTTGTCCCTGGGGTACTTTTTCTTATAAGAAGATGCCTTTTGGTCTTAAAAATGTTGGGGCTACGTTTCAATGGGCCATGTCATATGCCTTCCACGACATCAAACATATTATCGAGGTGTATTTGGATGATTTAGCTGCTCGTTCTCAAAAGAGAATTGATCATCCTGCTCACCTCCGTTAGGTATTTGAACAATGTCGTTTCTACAAGATTAGGTTGAATCCGAACAAGTGTGTTTTCGCGGTTACATCCGGTCGGTTATTGGGATTCATTGTGTCTTTGGAAGGGATTAGGGTAGATCCCTTCAAGGTCGAGGCAATACTTCGATTGCCTACCCCGTCATCTATTCGTCAACTTCAAAGTCTACAAGGAAAAGCTAATTTTCTTCGGAGATTTACGCTAAATTATGCTGAAGTTACCAAAGGATTTATGAGATTGTTGAGGAAGGTAGTCCCATTCTTTTGGGATGACTGCGCTCAGCGCTCATTCGATGCTTTGAAAAATGCATTAACCTCTACTCCTTTATTGAGTCCACCTGAATATAGCAGGGATTTCCTTTTGTATCTTGTAGCAGCAGAATCTACCATTGGTATGGTTCTGGTTCAGGAGGACGATGCTCTTGCAGAGCATGTTATATACTATCTTAGTTGAGGCTTGGTAGGATCTGAACTTCGGTATACTCCAATAGAGAAGCTAGCTTTGGCATCTGTTCATGCTGTACAATGACTCAGACATTATATTATTCTACAAAAAACTTATGTTTTGGTAGCAGCCAATCCATTTTAGTTTGTTCTCAGTAGGTGAGTGATTGGGGAAAAATACAATAGATGGATTGTGATTTTGCAGGAATTTGATCTTGATTTTATGTCTAGCAAGTCCAAGAAATCATTAGTTTCGCGGAATTAATCTCTGAGATGCCCTGTGGATAAGAGATAGTCTATGATGAATCCTTCCCAGATGAACATTTGTTTCTCATCTCTCTAGAGGATCCTTCGTATGGAGATATCATTGTGTATCTTCAGACTGCGAAGTTTCCCTCTACTTTTTCAAAAGATAAGCACCGTAAGTTGTGTCACTTGGCTAAAAGTTATTTGATTATTGGTGATGCTTTATACCGTCAAGGGGTTGATTCAATCCTGAGACATTGCCTAACTCTAGAAGAAGCTGAGGCTGTGCTGAATGATTGCCACATTGGAGCTTGTGGTGGTCATTTATCTGGGCTTGCTACAGCCCAAAAAAATTGGCGTGCTGGATACTTTTGGCCTTTGATTTTCAAATATTGTATGGATTCGGTCAAAAAGTGTCATCCATGTCAAGTCTATACTCGAAAAATGCGTGCTCATCCAACTCCACTTTTTCCAGTCATTACTGTCGGTCCCTTTACAAAGTGGGGTATTGATTATACTACTTGTAACCCGCCCTCGGCTAAAGGTCAGAAGTACATTATTGTAGCAGTAGACTACTTTAAAAAGTGGGTCGAGGCTATGCCTACTTTTGGGAATGATGGTGAGATGGAAGCTCTTTTTATTTTCAACCAGGTTATTGCTTATTTTGATATTCCTAGAGAGATTGTCACTGATCATGGCAGTCATTTTTAGAATAGCATGATGGCTGAGTTGGCTCTAAAATTAGTTTTCCGGTAGGAGCATTCATCTCCATATTATCCTCAGGGAAATGGGAAAGTGGAAGCCATGGACAAATCCTTGAAGACTATTCTTCAAAGAAAAATTAATAAAGCTCGATCCAACTAGCATATCATGTTGTATCCTGCACTTTGGGCATACGGGACGTCAGTGAGAACTGCAACTGGCTATACTCTGTTTCAACTAGTTTACGGGCTCGAATACATATTTCCCATTAAATATGAGATTCCTTCTCTTAAGTTAGCTGTTGAACTTCTTCCTGACACTTCTAGTCTTGAAGAACGTCTCCTTCATCTAGAACATCTTGATGAGCAGCGTCAAGATTTCGCCACGATGAATGAGGCACATAAGAAACGAGTCAAAGTTCAGTACAATAATGCAATCGAACCTTGTTTTGGTCTATGCCCAAGAGAAGTATGCCCTGGGCGCAACAAAATTTAAGTCTATGTGGTATGGCCCCTTCATCTTTAAAAAAGTCCTTAAAAAAGGAGCATATTCCTTGGCTGATTTTCAAGGAAACGATTTGCCGAAGCCCAAAAGTGGGCTCTAGTTGAAAAGGTATTATGCCTAGGCTTCAGTCTGGCATCTTACTTTTTTATATTAGTAGTTTTGTTTTGTACATATCTGGTTTTTTGGTCTTTGATGCGGTGGTGATGTTTTTGATCTGCTTTGGCAGGTTTTGTCAAATGTCATGAGTCATTATGGTTTCGCCGATGGTGCTAGTAGATACACCCAAAACTTGGCTTCCACGGCTTGGGTGATTCATCGCCCATCCGGTCAGCTGTTAGTATCAAGAGCAGTCTGCATTGGTCCTGCTTCCAATAATATAGCAGAGTACACTGTGTTAGCCCCCCTATGAAATTTTTGACAAGCAAATAGGGGGCTAAATCATTGTTTAGTCTTCAAGGAATGCATTTCCTTTGAAAACACAGTCTCCTTGAAGCCTCCATGTGTCTTTACCCTTTGATAAATTCCCCTCTGCTGATTCCTATTTAAAAACCCCTCTGTTTGTGAAGAAATGCCCAAAGGCCTCTGTTTTCCCTCTCATTTCCCCCCACTTAGCTTATATTTTGTTTCCCCTTCTATCTCCCCATTTACCCTCCAAATCCCCTCAAAATCCCCTTTAATTTTCCCCCCCTAACCTTTGTTGGCCACTTTTCTCCCCTATCCCTCTATCGTTTCCCTTTAAAACCTCCAAAATCCATTAAAAGGGTTAAAAAACACACTTTCCGACTATATTATAGGGCTTAGCCCCTTTTCCGCCAGCCCCTTAACCACTTCCCCCACATGCCCCGGCGCTGGGACAAAGTGCTTAAGTCCCAAGCGCTAATCGCAATCGGAAGTCCGGGTGGGTGAAATTTCCTTTGTAATATCAAAGCAGCCCTGATGCCATTTGTTTATAACATAAATCCCACGGTGCGTTCCACACCGTTGATCTTCCGTGGAGATCCGATGGTGGAGCGCTAATCACAGCCCCCTGCCCGATCGCAATCGCAACTCGTGTGGGACACCCCCCGATTGATCGCATCGTGCTCTGATTGCGATCCTCCGATCATTTCCCGACCGTCGATCCTTCCCGTGATCCGACGGTCATCGCTCAATCACAAATCCCCCCCGATCATAATCGCAAGTCACATTGGCGCCGCCCCCGATTGAAATCTTCCGATTACATCCCGACCATCCATCTCCCTGCTGATCCGACGGCCAGTGCTTAATCGCATCCTCCGCCAATCACAAATCCCCTCCGATCGCAATCGCAAGTCCTATCTCCTGTCCTCCGATTGTGAGCCTCCGATTACATCCCCGCCATTGATCTAAACTCGAGATCAACAGTTGTCACTCAATCACTTCCCCATTCTCGATCGCAATCGGAACTTTCAAAAGGTGTGTTGCGATTGCCACTCGCTCCGGCCTCCGATTGCGATTGTTGCGATTAGATCCTGGCCGTAGGTCCTCCCCTGGATCCGACGGTTATGATTTAATCGCCCTCCACCTCTACCGGGTCCCACTTCCCAAGCTTCTGCTCCATTGTTTTTCATTCATTCCTTTGTATTTCGGCCCGACACTAATTTTTGGTTTTTACAGTGTACGTTTGTTTCCCCGCTCCTTTCCGTTGTTTCCACTGTTTCTCCGCCACTTTTCATTCTTTCCATTGTTTCTCCACTGCTTCGCCACCACTCCTCTGGCCTCCACAGCATTTCTCCGCCACGGCCCGGTTTGTAACAGGTTTACTCTATGGTGCAGATAGTACAGAGGGGCCATTTCAATACTTGCGAGCGGACCATGCAGAGGGATTCAAAGGGGGTTAGTGGTTTCTGTTGACATAATTAATGTTAACCCCGCATTCAAAGGATCAAGGCACAGTTCGAAGACCAAGAACACACTGTAAAAGTCTTATCTGTGTTAAATATCAGCAGAGTACGTTCTCTCCAAATGTACACCGTTCCTACATCGTTCTCTATGCCTCTCGAGCCCAGGGAAATTAGATACACAAACAGGAGCTTCATTAAAGACTGTCTGAGCAACAGTAATGGAGGAATGGAGAAATCGTGCAGATCTTTCATCCAGTTCATTTATTCAGAAGGCTAGCGCAAAGCTCCAAGCACCAGAAAGGATCCCAAAGAAACATCAGAGGTCAATTTCTGGCCTGACAGAGCCTCCAAACAGTCTACAGAGTATGCACAGAGCCATTAAGTGGTATGGGCGTGAACACTTCCACCTTACTGTCTTAATGAGACTCATTTATTTGCTTATCTACTTCCGCTTCTTCCCCTTCTCCTATATGTAATCCCTGAGAACGAATTGAAAAGGTTGTTGTTGTCGCCTTGCTGGGCATATTGCTGTTAGAGGGATTCATTTGACTGTTAGAACAGTCTTGGGAGGGAGTAGCAGAGTAGTATTGTGTAATAGGCTGGGAGGAGAAGTTTGGACTGTAACAGCCATTGAGCTGCATTGTACATGACTGGTTTTGCATCAATTAATCAAAGCACATTTCACAGGATCCTGGTCTATTACTATTGGTGATGTTTTCCTTACTTTGTTTATTACAATTTCACATTGTTTCATTGTTCTTCTGGGCTTGCATCAGAATAATGGTATAGTATTCACCCTTGTTAGGTGCCCTATGCTGTCTGCTCTCCTTGCCTTCAATTTTTTCTGCTAAATGTGTTATCTGAGAAGTGATTTCAGTCAATTTAACCAGTGTAGTGGATGTTATTGCCTACTCTCTGATGTATGAATTGGTTGAATCAATGCTTAGATGTTCTTGTTGGGTTTAAGCTGGAAGGTTTGGGAACACTGGGGATGAGTGTTAGCCCTGTCCACTAGGATCCTTGCACGACCAGCTGACCTTTCTAAGATCCCTTTGTTTATCTTCTCTTTGTTTTCCCTTGGAGTTGCTAAAGCAGACCTGGAGTTAAATGACCTCTGGTCTGATCTATAAGCAGCCCCTTTGTCTCTTTGAGAGCTGCCTTAGAGTATGTCCAAGCAGGTCTGGAGTTAAATGACCTCTGACCTGATCTATAGACATAAATCTGGTTGTCTTTCCTTCTCTCACCTTCTCTCCTTAATGTTCCATCCCACCATCTAATCTAAAAGATCCTTTAGTATTAGATGACTTGCCCTTTGGAAGCCTTGGCTAGTTGTTGCATGTAATTTCCTTTCATGACTCCATAGCCCAATGGATGGCACTGTCTTGGCCTATCCTCTTTGCTGAAACATCCTGTTGCTCTGTTTCCTTTCTTCCCATTGCTTTCTCAGTTCATGATCCCATGACTCAACCCAGCAACCAACCAACCAAATAATTTTAAAACCTCCTTTTGTGCTTCATAACTAGCCTAACATCTCATTTTGAGCTTCAAAGACATATCATTCTTAGCTCTATTTGGAGAGATCCCTCTCCGGGTCCAGGAGGGCTAGATCCTAGGGCCCAAAAGTGGTTATGATGTTGTCTCATCTTTTGGTCTTTCCAATCTGGCCAAAACATGGGAACCCCAACACACTGCAGTTATTTATCTACTCTCGAAGGCAATATCTTTGGGTGTTGATTCATTGGTAGTTTTCTTGGACTCCCAGCTGGTGGTGTCGTAGTTGAACAATACTTATCGAGTTCGAGATCCATTTTTACTTCGGTTTTTTTTAGGGTACGTTTGTTACAAAGATCATTTCAATTTTTAACATTCATTCATATTCCTCGAGTAGAAAATTGGATGGCAGACTCATTAGCTAATCAAGCAATTGATTGGCATATTAATCATTCCATGCATTAAAATTTAATCATCAAAAACATCATGCATTTTTGTACATTTGTCACATCACATCAAAAATCATTGTATATGTATCATTAGTGTGTTCAAAAATCTATACAAAATTTGGATCCATAAGTCATACAAAATTAGGGCTTATGTCCGATCATGTTCAGTATCAAAAAATATACAGTCATCCAGTAATCATATCTATCTACTCTTGTGGTCCCTGCCCAAAATTTGTGTTCCTATAAAACACGATCACAGTAGTGACACGACGGAATAACCGCACCCAGTCACATGGTACTCCCACTACTCATATTTGAATGGCCTCAGGTAGATCTTCCACTGCATCCATAGGCACTTGGCGAGTTAACCAGTCCAAGTTCCTTTGTATAACATGGAGGGTCCTGTCTGGCTCTACAGTATCCACCTTGCCTCCGCGGTGCTTATGCCGTGGGTAGCCCTCAGGATGGACTGGTCCAATATCTGTATCATGATCATCATAATATTGTAAGTAATTTTGAATCTAATCAAAAACATGTTTTGTTTTCACATTTTTTCATATATATTGAAAAAATCCAAAAAATTCATATAATTAAAAAATTGCAATCTTACCGATTGTGCCCCATGCCGCACTAGGTGGAAGGATGAGGTCTGGATCACCGTGGAAATCCATCCCAGCATAGGGGTAGTCCTCCACAATGATGATTTGTTCTCCCCACCATTGGAAGAACTCATCATCCCAGGTGGTTCGGGGAACTTCACTTTCCCCCAGTCTCTTCATCAGATCTGCCCATCGGGCAATTCTTGGGTGTCTTGGGCTGTTGATGGAAGAGATCAGTTTGGGTCGAAGCCTAGGAATCTTCTCAAAGAAGAATGTCATCAAGATGGTCCCATACCCAAAATGTTTTGTTTTTTCTTTCCAAATGGAAGTCATTTTTTGCTTCATGTTCATTAGTAGAGCTGTACACCAATCATATAGGTGAGCTAGGCATTCCACAGCTATGCTCATCTGAGTCCTGGATGCCTGATGCAAGGAAGTAGATCCTGCTACCCTTCCTATGGTGAATAGGAGAATCTTCATGTGTAGATCTCTCAAATCTTTAATAGAAATCTGAGTCCCTACTTTCTTGGACCCCTCTACACAATAGACGTGGACATAGTCATCCACAGTAAGCCTGCCCAAAGGCTTGCTATGAAAATCTACTGGGTATCCCCTCTGTGAGAGTCCAGTAATGAAGTAGATGTCTTCTACCTCTATGTGTATGGGCATTTGATCTATCATGAATCAATATTCCTCCGGTTCCCAATAATTTACTAGCATTTCAAGTAACCAGACATTACTCTTCATATTTGGCATTTTGAAAAATTTGAGCAATCCACAATTTTGGAGGATATTGAGCGATAATTGATCTTGCATTACTTCATTATCAATTGCACTATGACCACGTTCCCTCCAGCTGATATTCATCCTAAAAAAATTCATTCAGTTGTCCATTAGAAACGCTTTTTTACATTTCGGGTTGCGCATACGTGACTTACCCTGTACACAGTCGCGTATATACGCGGCTTGGTTCATACGAAGCCACGTATGTGCAGAGACCTAAATTAAAACAAATATTTCTACGGTGAAATTTCCAAATTTTAACTCTATTAATGGACAAAATTGATAATAATGATGGATTAAGAGCTTACCTGACTGATTCGGTGAAGTTTGATCACCGATTGGTCCTGTTTTGACGAAAGAGGCTTTTTTTCTCCAGAGCTCTTATTCCCAAATCAGCAAGTAACAATGAACCAAATGTGAGGTAACATGTGTATTTATGCCCAAAATTTGAAATTTTTTGCAAAAATTTGTTATGCTTATTTTTTCAATCTATCTTAAGCTGCATAACCCGGATGCTTGTAAGTGCCCAGATTGGTATATTTTCAGGTACATTTTTGATGAAGTTGATATTTTTCCAGTTTTTGATCCATGACTGCTGACTCATCATGGCAGGTATATGATCTTCACTGGCATATAGGTTAGGGAATCCGCTTTTCCGTTGCATTTTTCATACTAGCCTCCATTCTGATCACTTGCCATAGGGTCAATCCCATTATGTCATGAGTATTTCACCCATTTCACTCGCCGATTTTTAATCATGACTTGGTGGTAGAGCCTTCCTTTACATGGGCTTCATATTTAGCTCCTCGCTATCACTTGTTGCCCATGCTGCGTTTTATGTAGGCTCGGGAGTCCTCTTTAGTCCCGCCATGACTTATGTGTTGAAGCTTCATTCTTCTTCTTCTTCACTATCATTTTTCTGGCTATTACCCTAGAGGCTCCCTGGTGTTGTTGAGTTGTACTACTGCATTACATATTGGCTACTTGTTTATCCTAGCCTTTAGCCAGCTTCATTTGGACTCAATGTTTAAGCTATCTTTTGACCTCGACTGTCTGTACAAGTTAGCCATTGCATGCACTTAGTTATCACGACTTGACACCCTTTTTACCCATGGATGGAACATTCCTTTGAGTATCGCTTACTAGTTTCCGCCACCTTGCATTGAGCATAGGATCATTCCTATCCCAGGAACTAGTGCATCTATTTCTTGATACTCGTTCTATCCATTTTACCATAGCATTCTGCTATTCTTTTTCAGGCTTATTATATGAAAAAGACAAAAGAAATCAAATATAACAAAAAGAGTGGGAATGGGATGTTACTTCGTAATTTGATGGCAGTACAGTATCAGTTTGTCGTCATTGAACAAAGCACATATACTTATATATTTCTTTCATTTGGGATGGTTTTAATTTTGACCTAGGTTCAGCCTTTTCCTTGTTTCACTAGTCATTCATCCCACGGTTGGTTATCTCTTCCAATCATATGGAGAGTTTGTTTTTGCCTCCTGCATAACATACTTATACAGTGTCATTTTTACTATCATGGTCAACACAATTCGTGCTTTTGTTCAAGGGAATTTTAACTAGAGTCGGGCATTCTGCGGTGTCTCTTGACTCATTATTCAGTCGACCTTCCCGGTCTTGTCAGTATCTTGTTCTATCACATCAGATGTTTTGGTCTTCTACTCGTACTAGTTTGAGAAGGTCTCCTTTGACTTCTTGCTGGCGGGTTTGTCTCTCATCGACTATGACATATTTCTCTGAGAGTAAACCTAGAGCCGCACCCTGGCCCTATTTCCATCATTGATAGGTGACCTTGTGCTCAGCTTTTGATCATCATTATGGGTATTTGACTGAGTGGTTTTCCTTGTGTTTGATGTCATCATACATTATCACACTTGGGATTCATGCAGTACCTTGATTTCCATTTGACCCTATCGGTGGATATCTCGCCTCTGTGTCAGATTTCATTATTGGTTGGTTTAGAGGGTTTCTTCCATGCACTAGCTTCATCTTGTGCATGTCAGAAACGTACTTCAGTTTGGTTCCATTACTCTGCTTCGTCTGATTCCTTCCAAATCTTGGACTACGAGTTACACTCGCACTGGACTGATGTGGGATGCCTTAATGCCTTCCTTCCAGTAGATCTTTTCCCATCGACTCCAACTCATTGCTCTAGGAATAAGGTCTAGAGTATTTTGTCAGTACCTTAGGGTTTGTAGTCATCAATGGCAGACTCTTCACTATCGACAGTGGGGATTCATCATTGCCTCCTGATTAGTAGATTCTTCTAGGTGTTCGACTTCATCTCATTTATTTTCACTTGTTAGATTGTACTAGGGCACCTTGAAACTCATTTTCATTATTGGTGGGTTGTCTCGCGTTGGTTAATAGTATACATTATTGACCGGTAATCCAACGATTTCTCACATGGTTGACTTCAGCTCATTTATTCCCATTTTGTAGAATTGTGCCATCGAGATTGGTGAAGACCTCGGGTTGCATCAACATCTTTCAGTTCACTTTTGATAGTTTATTCAGTTTCTGCCAGTGATGTCGTCCACCCTTATATGTTGCAGTGTCAGTACAGTAGCATCCTATATGATGGCTCCCGAGTTGCATGATTGTACCATCTGTTCCACCCCTTATGATTTGGTACCTGGAGATTCAGTTACTTTTATGATCAAACATCCATTTTCAGCACTATTGATCAGTTTGATATATGTGATACTTGGACATTGATTCCGACTTGTACTTCAGCGCCGTGATTAGTTGATTCATTGTGTAATTTCAGTTTACCTATATTTGTATACATTCTGGATCTATTCTGTACTTTTTGTATGGATATATTTTTGACTGAGCATGGGTATGCCTGCCTCAAACATGAGTTGACTCTCTATTTTCTTTCATTGGTTTTTGGCAGGCTGAAATCTGGTGAAGTCCTCTCTTGTCCTCGTGAAGTTCTTTCTATGCACATAATACATTTTGACCATCATGTACCCCTTCTAACCTCATATATTAGGGGGCATCTATTATAGCATCATTTTTCACCCTCATGTGATGCATGATTGTCTCTTTGGACTTAGACACCCATTCCCACAGACTTGAATAAAGTTCATAAAAAACAATGTTTAAAATCCCATATGCGGGTATGCCCAGACTTTTCCGCGTGTATACGCGAATCCATAGATACTTTCCCATGTATACCATTAAAATCATTAAAATATATATAAAAATCCATATTTTCGTGGCCGGGTTGATGGTTATTCCAGTAATTCAACCACCCCAGCCCGTGGCCAACTGTTTCCAACAAATTGAAACTATTCTGAGGGAGTATAAAAGCCCCTCATATGCATGGCCTAAGGGAGGGAGAAAATTATAGACATTATACTCTGTTAGAGCCCAATTCAAGTCTAATTTCCCATGCCTCCTGCACTTCCCAGATTTTTTCAGGAAACACTTGTTTCCTGGAGATGTTCATAAACTTATATGTCATCTCGTGTGCACAAGTCTTGAAAGTATCCTAGCGAGGAAAGGGCGAGATGGATCTGGACAACAGTCTGTTCGAAGATCGTGGAAGGATTCAGGTGATCTCTCCACCTTTCTATTATTGTACATGTTGTTCGTAATGAAGAAGAACCATCTTGTTCCTGAATTCACGTGTTAATATCTACTTGCATATGTGAAAAGATTGTTAATTAAGCATTTATTATTTTCTATATGATGTTTCACATGGATTACACTCACATTTAGGAAATATATATGCCGTACAACTATATGTCTGTGCATGTCTCTTCTTGATTTCCAGGTTGAAGAGGAAGAAAGGTTGTTGGGGGTTGTGACCCCGCGGGATCTACATCAAACATAGGACCTACGAGTGAGTTCTACAATCTATAATATCTAGTTTTTAGTGTACAAGTGTGGTTGTGTGAGTCCTTCTTGAATAGCATGCCCTGATCTGTGGAGGTTTGTGACCCAATGACCTCTAGGGAGTTATTTCCAAAAACAGTTGGTATAATTGGAGAATATATATTGAATAGTCCAATGATTTCTATCCCAATGGGAGGTGCTGATTTCGTACTAGGAGTTCAATGGTTACAATCTTTGGGGACGGTAGCTTTTAATTTTTAAGAACTTTCCTTGAAATTTTTTTCAGAAGGAAAGGAAATCGAATTACGAGGTATCACAGGGAAGCCAGAAAAGATAATAAGCTCTAATTTCATGACAAATATTCCGAAGAAAGAACAACGAGGCGTAATTGCACAATTATGCTCACTAGAAGTTCCAACATCAAAATCATCTATTTCTCTAGATCTTCAAAGAGTCTTGGACAATCATTCCAATGTGTTTGATACTCCCAAAGGACTCCCACCTATTCATGATCATGATCGTGCTATTTCATTTGATTTTGGAAGTGTTCCTCTTCATCTCGGTACTTATAGATATCCTCCTTTCCAAAAAAGAAAAAATTGAATGTATGTTTACAAGAATTTTAGAGGGTGGTATAATTCAACCTACTCAAAGTTCTTTCTCTGCTCTAGTAGTACTGGTGCACAAGAAGGATGGATCATGGCGTATGTGTCCAGATTATAGGGATCTCAATAAGCCCAATATTAAAGATAAATTTCCCATTCCTATGATTGATGAATTATTGGATGAAACACCTGGAGAAATTTATTTTTCCATGTTGGCTATTCATTCAAGATATCATCATATTAGAATGAATAATGAAGATATCCCGAAACAAAATTTTGAACTCATGAGGGTCATTATGAATTTTTTGTCATGCCTTTTGGCCTTATAAATTCACCTTCTACATTTCAAGGGTCGATGAATTCCATTTTCAAACCATTCCTTGGAAAATTTTTGTTAGTATGTTTTGATGATATACTAATCTACAAGAAGTTTTTGAAGGATCATGTTCAACATGTTGACAGAGTGCTCAAACTATTGGAGGAGAAACAGTTATATGTAAAAACCTCCAAACGTTTCTTTGGAGTATAAGAGGTGGAATAGCTGGGTCATATTGTATGGCACAAGGGTGTTAAGGTATACCCTAAAAAAATTGAAACCATTAAGGAATGGAAAGTCCCCACAACCATAAATTAGTTATGAGTATTTCTCGGGTTAACATGGTATTATCTCAAGTTTGTTAATAATTATGGGAGAATAGAAACACCTCTAACAATACTATTGAAGAAAGATGCATTCTCATGGACTCCTGAAGAAACTAAGGCCTTTGAACATCCTAAAGAGGAAATGTGCCTAGAACCGGTCTTAGCTACGCCAAAATTCATAGAAACCTTTATTGTGGAATTTCATGCCTGAAGAAATGGAATTGGTGTTGTTTTAATGCAAGAGGGGAGAAGCATTTATTTTGAAAGTTGTCTAATCAGAGAAAATTATTTATAGAAAGCTATTTATGAGAAGGAAATGTTCGAAATACTACAAGCACTAAAGAAATAGTGACCTTACCTAATGGGAAGATGCTTCAAGATAAAAAAATGATCATGATAGTCTTAAACACCTTTTGGAACAAATACTATCTTCAAAAGAGAAGAAAAAATGGGTCACAAAGATGTTAGGTTATGACTTTGAAATCATCTACAAGAAAAGGAACTTAAATTTTGTTACAGATGCACTCTCAGTAAAGGATGAAGAGACCCAAGCATTTATTTGTGTCATTTCTATTATCTAACCAGATTGGACAACTAAAGCAAGGAATGAATGGAAGAAGGACAAGGAAGTGTGGACACCTGTTCAAAAGTTACAGCAAGATCCTAGTAAATATGATACATTTATTTGGAAAAATGACTTATTATGGTACAAATATCGCTTATACATTTATAATAATTCCCAACTAAAACAAAATATTTTTTTGGGAATTGCACACTTCTCCTTTAGGAGGACACTCAAGATTTTTAGAAACATACCACAGGGTGAAGAAATATTTTTTTTGGGATGGCCTTAAAAATGATATTCAAAATTTTGTGGTGGAATGTTTGGTTTTCCAGCAAAATAAAGTTGATGCAATTAAGACCCTGAGTCTTCTACAACCTTTATCCATTCCAAGTCAATGTTGGGAGGAAATTTCAGTGGATTTTATCATAGGTTTACCTAAGTCTGAACGAAAGAGTGCCATCATGGTGGTAGTTGATGGACTTACCAGGTATGCACAATTTTGTGATTTATCACATCAATTTAAAGCACGTACAGTTGCTACTGCATTTATGGAAACAATTCAAAAGCTACATGGAAACTCAAGGATTATTGTAAGCGATAGATATTGCATTTCTACTGGAACTTTTTGGACAAAATTATTTTCTTGTTTGGGTACTCAACTAGCTCATAGCTCATCTTATCATCCTCAATATGATGGTCAAACTGAGATAGTGAACAAATATTTGGAAGGACATCTTCGTTGTTTTGTATCTGATAAACAAACACAATGGATCTAGTGGTTACCTCTGGCTGAATGGTGGTATAACACTTCCTTATATACTACAGCAAAAATGACCCCATTTATGTCACTTTATGGATATCATCCACCGTCAATCACACCATCTTTAATAGAAAAATCTATAGTTCAAGCAATGGAAGATCACATGAAGCATCAACAACAAGTTCTCCAAATCTTGAAGGATAAACCAAATTTGGCACAAAATTGAATGAAAAAACATACATATCAACATCGCATCAAGAGAAGTTTTGATGTAGGAGACTGGGTATTTTTACAGCTACAACCATACAAAAGAAATTCCCTCAAGAAAGCTAAGAAGGATAATAGATTAATGCCAAAATACTATGGTCCTTACAAGGTGTTGCAAAAGATTGGTATTATGGCATAAAAATTGGATATTCCTTCTTCTTCGCGAGTGCATCTAGTTTTCCATGTTTCATGATTAAGGAAGGTTACAGGCAACAAACTTCTAGTTCAAACAATATTTTCAGGACTTGATGAGGAAGTAAAAGTCATATTGGAACCTCAAGGAGTCACGGAAATATGAACTTGACAGCTACAATGTCGATCAATTTTAGAGTATCTCATCAAGTGGAGGAACTTACACACTGAAGATTCTACATGGGAGGATGAGAATTTTATACAAAAGCATCCAGAGCTACTGAAGTTTTGAGGAAAATAATTTTTTGAAGCATAGTGGCATGTTAGGCCCCTATATTACTAGTGCATTCCCTTATTGTTGTTATTATAACCCCCTTATTGCTATTTTTGTACTCATGTAACCCCCATATTGTTACTATTGCACCCTTACATTATTATTGTTAGGTCAGCTAAGATTATATTATGGCCCCATGGAATCCTATATATAGAAAGGAGATTTTGTCATTTGCATCATCCAAGAAGTGTTCACTTATGTAATGTACAGGAGGTTTCCCCCTTGAAGTTGCTTATTTATAAGGCATTGACCTCTCTTTTATTTTATTTTTGGAGCTAGTTTAATAACAAGAGGTCCTTGATTTTCTTCCCATACTCCATTCGAATGTTTTATAATTGTACATGTGTAGCTTTCACTATAGTATTAAATCCATCCAAATTCTTAGCGGTCGTAGCTATGGAAAATACAACTGGAATGTCTCAATATACGTGATTGATTTTAGCCTCCATCACAACACATTCAGCCTTTGCTTCACTACAAGCTACCTCTCCTTGTTTCTATTGTTGTTGTGCTTGCGCAGCCTACTATTGTGCATCCTTCATCTTTGTTTCCATGGGTGCTTCTTGGTATTGAAGTTCATTTGTGATTATTGAATGTAGAAAATGTGATTTACCTATAGGAAACACTAAAATATTAACAATATATCACATGTACCATTAAATTTTACATGCTTGTTAGCATCTATATTAATTGTGGGTAGGGGGATGTGGACAAATATTGCATCCCCTAATGTTGGTAGAGAAACATCCAATGGTTGCGCACTTGTAACAAGCACACAGGTCCATCTCACCTGAATAACACTCTCTTGAATCTGCCTCACCGAAAATTTTAATTACTACAACCCAACTTGTACAATATCTAGCGCAGACTTGTATTAGACTTCCATGTCACTTCATCAATATTCCCTCATAGATGTAACAGTGTTCGCGATTTCATTGAGATCATCCTCTATGAGCGTTAGGATCTCTTGCCCTTATTTCTTATATAATTTTTTATTTTTACGCAAACGACTTGTAGCCTTGGAGCCACGCTTAGTGCCTTTTGATATATCAACTTCTCTGGTTTCTTTAGTTGCATAGCCATTTTTCTCGTGAACAGTTGTTATATCAACAATTTTGTGAGTTGTTGTTGTGGACCGTGGTTGGTTCCTTCTGAGTAGGTTTTTCTATAATTGTTGTTTTTACTCTCTCTGCAAGTTTCTCAGTGGCCTTCTCTCTAGATTTTATTGTCGAAGTGCATGTTGGGATGTATTAATCATGAAAAATATTATCTCTAATGGGAATATCTCTAGTGCAGGTCAGTAAGATAATAAGCATTGGCTATATCCTCAATAGCAGACCTATACCCTTGACTAGCCATCAACTACCATATCCATGACTTAGATTCATACTTTTCCAACTCATACTTACTCTGATAATCCTCAATTGGTAACCAGATCAAAGGGAACTTGAACAATAACCCAAGCTAGGAAGCACCAAGGGTTTGTACTATATGTGCATATGTTGGTACATGTGTAATAGCCACCACAAAATTTTGGAATGCAAATGGGCCCCCCTTCAGTAGTGCAACACTACTATCTTCCGTGCGTTTCAAGCACCCTGTCAAGGCTCTAATTTTCATCACTGAGAAATGATTGAGATATAAGTTCACAATTATTCTTATGTGGGTGGGGGCAGGTTCCCTTATCCCAAGAGTACTCAAAATTCTTCTAAATTCCCGCCTTAACTCGACGGCCCATTCTGGTTTTGCCTGGATCCACAATGACATCTTATCTTCATTAGTATCCATAGATTTGCTAGACAAATTCCACTCAATCATATTCTTCATGAAGGACACAAAAGCTGGTAACTGTAGATCCCACATATAGGAGAATATCGTCACCACCATTTGCATACTCACATGCTCGCAAATGATATTTTCTAAAAATAACTCACACAACAGGCTTTTCTCTCCAAAATAGGAGGCACAAAAGACATCTAAGAATGTGTGAGTGGAATAACATAGATAGATTCTATCCTCCATAATAGCTTTCATCTGGAACAAGAAGTAGTGTTCCCATAGAAAAATGGGGAAGGATGGGCAAGGCTACCTGCACCCCAGCAGATAGAGGGCAAGGTGATGAAGTTTTTTCTTTTCCATTGTACGGTCCTAAACCTACTGATGTAAGAGAAACAACTACTTCTCCTGCTTCTTGATAGCTTCCTTCCTCTTATGATTCTCCCATCCTTTCTTTAACTCTTCTTTCATCCAATTTTCATGTAGGGTGGTATCTCCCTCCTCTGCTCCTTCAAATAAATCATCCTCTCCCAAAAGGAGATCGCTTCCTATTTCCACTTCTGCAATTCAAATATTAACAATATTTTCTCAGAACTCCATCCCAAGATGGGACCCAACATTATTTTGAATTCAATATCAACACAAATAATGGATGTAACAGCCTCTGTTGAATGGGTCTGCACCACCTGAGATGATAGTTCTTATGTATCAGCTCCTTCGTTTATGCCTAGAGTAGCCTTTGTTTCCATTGTTGTTTCTTATGTAACAGTAGTGGCCTCCACATGTCTTTGTGTATTGGCCTCTAGGTCAATTACTACAAAAGGCTCTGCTTTAACCGTTGGCTCTTGTGTAACAGCAGTATCCTTAGTAAGTTGTTGTGTAACATCCTCTTGCAGTTTTGTTTCTGTTTTAATTGGGTTGGAATTTTCCCCATAGACCTTATACCCTATTGTTGTTATTTATTGAAAACATGTTGTGCACATGCACACCAATATTTCCTTCCCCTCAGATAATCTTTGTTTCAATTCTTCATTTTCCTTCCTTAGATTTTCAATTTCTAAAAGCAGGACATGATTTTCATCCTTACCTGATGAGGAGGGTTCTCTTTCTTATTTTCATACTTCTGATTCTATCTTCTTTCTGGCTGTGGGAAAGTTAGCTTTCACCCTCTGTTTTGGTCATCTATCCCCAATAAGTTCATCAGTGGGCTCTTTTCCAATTCTAACCTTGGCAGGCCGAGTCTGGATTTTAGCTTCTACATGACTTCCTCTCGAAGTTGCAGCCTATTTTCCCTGGCTTTTCCTTGGCCTCTTTCACTTGAATTCTTCCCATCTCCTTCCTTGTTGGCTTAGGGCATCTAGCACTATCAATTTTATGAGTCAATGATTGGTCACACATGCTTCCATATGTTTTTTCGTATTTACTGCTGCCGCCATGTGCTTAATGTTCTCAAATAGGTAGGATGGAAGGTTAATATTTTGCTGGTGCCAAAGGTGATTGAGTAGAGGGAAGTGATAATTAAAAAAAATCATGGATCTCCCCTCACAAGTGATGTATTTGATTAAAACCAAGGCAATATCTTCCCATGGCTAAGGAAGTGATATCATTTCAATTCGTCTCCCTTTCTTCTCCAAATTTTCTTCTCCTTCTAGGAAGTCTTCATTTAAGGAGGGGTCATTGATATTTCTACTAAACCACCTCCATCCCTCTACTCTCAATGTAGTTACTTGGGTAATTAGTTCTTCATTCACCTCAATTTTTAGACCTCGAACTAGGGTCTGGTTGTTATTCAAATGATGAGCGAATTCGATTGCAACCGCCTTATTTGAGCCTTCCAAATTCTGGAAATACTCAATCCATCTGGCGTCTTTGAATATGAGGTAGGCTTCTGGATAGTTTTTCAAGGTGTCTATGGAACCCAACTAGTGTCGAACTGCTACTCTAGCCATCTTATTGTTGTTTATGAACTCGCTTATTACTACTCAACCCACTGTAATGTCACTACACTACTTACTTCCTCTAGATTTCTTACTCTACTTATCCCAGATGACGAGTTTGAAATGAGGATAAAATGATTTCTTTTAAGCTATGGGAGGTGACAGGACTTATGAATTACTGAATCATACCTCACACAACTATTCATAAATGTCCCGTTACAGAAAGTAATGGGTTCTAAGTACACACACTCTTTCCAGCTGCATTTAGTCATCGTTGGCGATTGCGATATTATTTAATGCAGTGTTGATAATGGTTTATGACTACCAATTTTTCAATGATTAGAAGATATGTTACCTCCCCCTGCCTTAATGGTGAGGGTCACCCACGACTGTCATAGGAATATCATTACTTTTGCCATTAATCACCAAATCATAAATGATGATGTTAGCTTTTGAATTACGTACCTGAAGTGATGTGGAGGAGGATTTCGAATTGGAGGCATAATATTTGTAGTGATAGCGGTAGTTGCTCTTGGCTGGCACAATTATTGCTGTCATGTGATGAAACATGAGAAATAGTTTTCATGGCTATCGAATGTAACATGTGTAATAGCCATGACAACCTTTTAGATTATCCTTCAAAAAAAAAATAATGATTAGGAGAAATCATTACAGAAATAAAATAAAATGAATAACATCATCTTGTTAAATGTATCAGAAAGGAGGGATGATATTTTAGGAAGGGAAAAAAATATTGGTGTAACAACTGCAACAGGAGTGGTTTTTAGTTGTTACAAATTGTCTGACTGCACCCCGAAAAGATGTTTTGACAGTAAGATTTGTTATTTTTGTTTTATTGTTTTATTTTCTTTTATTTATTTATTTTATGTTTTTTTTTTAAATAGGTGTAATAGCTGCCACAATGGTGGTTTTTAGTTGTTGCATTTACTGGAATTTTAAATGTAAGGCTGCATAAGGGAATGTTCCCCTGCTGCTGTAATAAGAAGATAAAAGTCTGCGACAATGCTAACAAATGATTCCTAAGAAGCGGGTTGATGATATAACCTTAGACGATGCCCATTAGCCAATAATGGTGTCTTAGCATTGTCGATGGTGACCAATTGTATAGTCTCATTATCGAATAACTTATCTACTTCGTAAGGACATGGCCATCTGGTGGAGAGATTGCTTTGAAATCCTTGAAGCTTGAATCATACAATAGAGCCCAATATCCTTTCTGTAACTTCTTCTTCTTAACAAAACCATTATGCCATCTAGCTCTCTACTTCTGAATGATCTCTGCCTGTTGAATAGAAGCCAACCATTTCTCTTCCAACTCATGGAGATAGTTCAATCTTTGTTTTTGTGTTGTGCTTAAGTCTAGATTGACCTGTAATGTTGTTCTTAAATTATTTATCTCGAACTCTATGGGGAATAAATGATTCTTACCATACACAAATTAATATGGGATAAACCTGTACTGTTCCTTCATGTTGTTCTGTAATCCCAAAACACCTCTGGAAGTTTCTCGACCCAACTTATTTAGTAGCTGGCTACCGTCTTTGTTAAGATTCCTTCTATGATTTTATTGGTTCTTTCCACTTGACCATTTTCTTGTGGATTATAAGGTGAAGTGATTCTGTGATGAATTCCATACTTATCAACTGGCTTCTTGATGAAATGAGATGTGAATTAAGGCCCTCCATCTGTCACTATCTCGCTGGGTATCCCGAAGCGAACAAATATATCTTCAAATAGGAAGTCTGAAAAATACTTCTTTGTAGGTCTAATTAGTACCTTTTCTTCAACCCACTTTGTGACATAGTCGGTGCAGACCAATATGTATGATTTTTGCTATGATGAAGGATTAATTGGCCCTACAATGTCCAGGTCCCATTTCTTAAATGGTTCTATCACTATCAAAGGTTGTAACAACATCTCATTTGATTTAAGAGGTTGGCCCATCCTTTGGCAGCTATCACATCCCTTCACAAACATCTTCACATCCTCGAATATCATTAGCTGGTAGTACCCCATTGAGATTACTTTGTATCCCATCCTTTTTTCAGTGAAGTTCCCTCCATAGGGTTCCTCATGACAAGCTTTCAAGATCTCAAATACCTCATCTTCTCTAACACATCACCTAATCTAAAAGTTTGGCCCAATGTGATAGACATTTCCCTCTATCCAAGAGTAGGTAGCACTTTGTTGTATAGTCTTCCTCTCTTATTTGGAGGATAAATGGTGTGGAAATTTTCCTGCAATAAGATAATTTGCTATATCTACATACCATGATGAATGAGCAGAGATGGAAAAAATATATTCATCTAGAAAAGAATCATCAATGATAGTGCATTCGTCACTTATAGTTAATCTAGAAATAAAATCAGCTACATTATCCTTTCTTAGTTTATCTAAAATAGTGATATAAAATTCCTATAACAACAATAGCCATCATGATAACCTACATTAGTAACAGGTTTTTTCATTAAAAATCAAATTGCACCATGGTCAGTGTGTAGAAATAGTTGATACCCAGTGATGTAGTGACAAAATGTTTTGATAGCATGCACTACTGTAAGGAATCTATTTTCAATCACTGTGTAGTTGAGTTTTGCTGGAGTTAGATTATTTCTATTGTAACAAATGGCATAAGGTTTCTTCTCCTCTAGCTACCCCAAAACAACACCCACATTTATGTCAAATGCATCCATAGTGATATGAAATGGAAATATCCAATTTCTTCCTCGTAAAACGGGTGTTGTTGTTACACAGTTCTTTAAATTTAGAAAGGCTTGCTCACACTTTCCTTTCCACACAAATTTTTCATCTTTCATGAGAAAGGAAAATAGAGGAGATGAAATCTTTGAAAAATTCTCTTTAAATATCCTATAATACCCTGCATGTCCCAAAAATCTACGTACTTCTTTTGGAGTCTTAGGAGTTGGGATTTTTGAGATTACCTCATTTTTGTAGGATCTACCTTGCTTCCATTTTCCAAAATGAAATGTTCCAACAATATTCCCTCGCTCATCATCATGTGGAATTTCTCCGTGCTCAGAGCAACATTTGTTTGTTCACAACATTCCAACGCCTTTTCCAAATTGAATAATTCTATCTCAAAGGCATACCCGTAGGGTGTAAAATCATCCATAAAATTTTCAAGGCAGTTATTCAAGATATAAAAAAAAAACCCAATATTTCCCTTTGAAAAGTTGTTGGTGCATTATAGAGGCCAAAATGAGGGACTCTGTATAAGAAATCACCCCACGGGAAAGTGGAAGTTGTCTTGTATTGGTCTTCTGAGGCAATATATATTTTATTATAGCCACTAAACCCATCCAGGAATGAAAAAAAAATCCCAGAGAGAGTATCCAGAACCTCATCAATGAATGGTAAATGGAAATCGTCCTTTTTAGTGGCCTTGTTTAGCTATCTATAGTCTACAAAGACTCTCCACTTGCTATTCTTTTTAGGAAATATGACAAGCAGATACACCCACTGGCTATCAGAAATGGGGTAGATGAAATTAGCACTAAGGATTTTCTGCAATTCTTCTTTCACTATATCCTTAAATGTGGGGTCCATTTGGCATTGCAGTTGTCTAACTGGTTTGTATTCCTCTTTAATATAAATATGGTGAGTGCATAGGCTAGGATGGATTCCTTTCATATTATTATAGTCCCATGAAAATTCATTTTTATATTTCTGTAACAGTTGTATCAACAATCTATTTTGTTCAATAGTCAAGTTAGGATTAATGTTTAAACGTTTCCTAGGTTCAATTTCAACGAGACTACTGGTAGTATGTGGAGTGGTTTTTTCAAATGTTAAATGGTCTATATATTTATATTCTTATACTATCTTCTAATGTGACAGCATATATTGAATTTATAATGCAAATATACAATGATATGATCGTTGTTTCATCTTTAAGTGTTATTGCTTTTAAGTGGGAAAGTGGGGAAAGATCAAATTCGAGTTCAAATTCATCCCTACATGATAAAATCATATACAGAGTGTTTCACAGGGTAAAGTTGATTTTTGTGTGACCTACCCATCTAAGATCACCATATATCCGGACCTACATCTTATATATGCATTTGTGGTGGCTATCTGCGGTCTTCCCAACGTTAAAGGATGACCCCGCGGGTTGGATTTGGTTTGTAAAATGAGAAAATCAGTCAGATAATTCCAAGAAACCATAATGATAACTACGTATTCTATCATTATGTCAGGCTTTACACAGGACCTTTTTGCTAATTCAAGCACTGTCGCTGTAGGTCTAAGTCCATGAAGTCTTAGGGAGATAAAGAGGTATTTGTTCATGACATTGATGGCTACCCATAAATCAATCAAAGTGTTGGTTATGGGTTGGTAATCAATATGGAAAGGCACTGTAGGATTCTCTGGGTCATTATATTTATCAACAAAGGATGATCAATCATGAGATCAGACAGTTTCCCCATGACATGGATAGTAGCAGGGTATTTTCATTTTCTTCCAATTTTTTTGACACACAGATCCCTCATTGTTATAGCATAGATAGGTACTTACTTAAGAGCCTGTAGCATTGGAATCCACATATAAAAATTTTGTAGTTCCTTGAGAAATTTAGATTCAAGTTGTGAGACTGGCCCAGGTTCAGCTAATCGTTGAGGGTATGGAGTATCTTGAACATTAATAGATGAGTCAGTTATCACAGATGCTCTAGCCTTGCTTGGGTTGGCTATTGTAGAAACAACATACCCTCCTCAGCTAGCTACTACAGGTGTAATAGTAGGTGTTGTATAAACTATTACATGTGTAACAGTTGCCTCAGAATTGCCCTTATCCTTTCTAGGTGACTCACATTCTTCTTCGCTAATAATGGGAGTATGTTTAGGTGTGATTAATTTTCCCGATCAAAGCTAAACTTTGTTGAGTAAAATAGGATTAATAAGAAAAGTGTGGAAGGTAAATAGATCGTCTATGCTCTGGGCTACCTTATTATTCATATTGGGGTTAGGTTGCACAGGTAATTTTGATCAGACATAAGGTGCTGGATTTTGAAGAGAAGGAAGTTCTAACTGTTGTTGCATTGGTAGTGCAAAGAATACCTAAACTTGGCCATTACCTCTCCAATTCTAGATCCAAGGATTGTTTTGTGATAGAGGATATTGCATTGGTGGAGGGTAAGGTGGATATTCCATTGGTGGAGGGTAAGGCCACTAGTTCCATGGTGAAGGAAATTATGCTGAGGAAGGAGTAGGATACTGCCATGGATGTTTCTGACTATTATAAACATTATTTTGAGGATAAACATAAGAAAACTCTGAAGGCATACATGTAGGTCGTGGCTGCCATGGTCTCTTTCATCTGAGGAAATAAGAAGACTGGACATCCTCGGTTTATTTTTGAAGTACAACCTTCAATCTGGGAAATTCAATACATTTATTCGTAGAATGTGCCAATTCACATATATTGCATAGGTTGACTCTATTGAGTCCACATTCTCTTTCCAAATGTTTCTTTTTGCATCGGGGAAAAAATATTTCTAAGGCTGCTTCATCGTCTGTTTGCGCTTTCTTAACTTGCACTGTAGGGATCTGGGCAGAGAGAGTGCTAAGGAGGTTTTTTTTTGAAATCCTCAAATAGATTTCTAATCTCTGATGTGGTAGTCCTCCACTTGTGGAATTTTTTATCTGGACTAAAGGGTCCCAAATTGAACTTCTCCCTTTGACCGATCCTCTTTATCTCTGTAGGAAAAGCTTCATTATTTCTTCAAGTTGTTCTTGCAATATGTATGCTTTTCCCAATAGATTCAAGTGCTCCAGAAAGTCATCTCTTATACCTCTTAAGAATATTGGCTTCAAAATTTCCGTGGCTAAGTTACTGAACTTAGACCTTTGTAAATTGTAATGGAATCAGTCCATATAATCTTTCAAGCTCTCCTCCTATTTCTGTGAAATTTTGAAGATCTCTTCCTTCAAATCCCTGGTTAGACAATAATACCGATACTTAAAGAGAAATTCCTCCCTCATGTCATTCCAAGTTTGAATTGTGCCAACACCTATTCTCTTGAACCATATTAATGTTGCTCCTTTCAAAGTAGTAGGAAATAATTTCATCTTCTAGGAGTCTGAAGTGTAGTCATAACCTCTACACAACATGTCAAATTAGAAGAAAAAGGTATCAAGATCTTCAATAGCCATCCCTTGAAAGGATGGTAGGGATTATGAAGGAATATTTTTCATAGGAGCCTCATCCCGTGTCACTACTATCGGGAATTAAAAAGTAACATAGCTATCTGTCTTGACATTCTCGTCCCCCATGGTTGATTCTTCCTGATGGGATGAGATGACCCTAGAGTGTGCATGAGATTGATAAATAAAATGATCAAGTTGTTCCAGGACCCATTTTTTGACTGCACTACTAGTGTCCAAATGATGATCAACTAAATGTTGTTACTCGGGTCCCTGATGCTCCCCACTGGTATCCTCGTGTCCTTCAGTTCTCAACGATTTCTACTACTATTTTAGATCTATATTCTTGATATCATGAGTGGATATGTTGTTCAAAGGGTTGCGAGTTCCAGACACGGAAGGCACTGATGCCTCAGCCTTTCATATAGTAGCAGCTTTCTGTGGTCCTACCTTACTATTGTCTCTAT
Organism: Pinus albicaulis; assembly: GCA_034641835.2. Taxonomy (NCBI): domain Eukaryota; kingdom Viridiplantae; phylum Streptophyta; class Pinopsida; order Pinales; family Pinaceae; genus Pinus; species Pinus albicaulis. The sequence continues at coordinate 893,177,062 of CM076583.1, read as the reverse complement.
ATGAAGTAGAGTGTTCCTTTTCTTCCCTTGAGATCAGATCTCCAAACAATGTCTTTCTTCCCAAGTCTTCACTCTTCTTTTCCTTCTTACGACCCGTTTTTCCTGTAGCTAATAGAGTTGGGGGTGTTTGTGGATTTTTCTATCGTCCTACTAGCACACATGGAATGTATGTGTATTAATTCATCCTATAGGTGCTTTAGTTTCTATAGCAGTGAGCTCGCTCAGGTCCGTTAGAGTGATGCGTAGGTTCTTTCTTCTCATCTTCCCACCCAACAACTGTATAACTGAAGACACCCTAAATAAAACACCAAAAAATTCACACTTTTAAGTGTCCCAGTGAGACATTGGTGATCCTAATCAGGTATATTAGAGTGATTTGCAGGTCTTTACCTCTTGTATTACCGCCTGACAATTATGTTGCTGGAGACACGCTAAAAAAACACACATAAATTGCACCTCTAAGTGCCCTAGTGTAGCATTGGTGAGCCCGCTCAGGTATGTTTGAGTGATGTGCAGGTTCTTACCTCTCGTCTTATCGCCTGATAATTGCAGATTGGGTACACTCTATCTTCTAAAAAATAACTCTCGTTCATTGGATCATCACTGCCATCGCCGACAACGACCCCAAAATTTTGGGCTGCATTAATCACCATTTAAAGGACTAAAAAAGTACACATGAATTATCAATCTAGGGACATATTTTATTTCAATTACATCTGCACTTTTTGTGTCGATGCATCAACAAGAAGCAAATCCAAATAAAGGAAATTGTTGTTGAAGAAACTGCTGGAAAGAAATCACTCATGCACAAATAAAACGATCTACAAGACTATGATCACACCTCAACTAATCTATCCTAGCACGTGACATGATAATTACCTAGATGGTATCTCTAATTTCACATGTGTAAAATCATATTAAATATTGGAATTGAAGCAGATCTATTCAGAGCTAAAAGAAGAGCAACAACACTTCCACTGGTACATAAAGTAAATAGAAATATATATATATATAAACAACTACCTTAACTCCCACAATCCCTACTGAAGAGGAGGGCCCTTCCCCCCTAGTAGGGGGAAACTAGATAAAGATCTTAATGGAAACTAAATCAGATGATGCATGTAATAGAAAAAATAGGATAACCTGTATTAATATGAGAAAAATTATAGAGCCAACGTAATGTTGTTCTCTGCTAACCTTTCGACCTCGAGGGTTGAGCACTATATAGTGGCTACATCCTAGAAAAATGAGGGACATATCAGTCATGAGAATATTATGATTCTCATGCTGATCAAAATAGAATACATATGGTTACAACCACTTCTTAATAAAAGTATGACTAGAAAATTATAGATTATAATAAAAAATCGCCTAGAGGCTATTATCCAAAAATACAATACTTAATAACTTTTACATCTATCATGATAAATCAAAACTCACTACTAGAAAAAATGACATTGGTGAGGGTCGAATGTCACCATAAGCTCATTGGTGAGGGTCAAAAGACCCTTCGTCACCAAAAAATGAATGTCACCAAAGTGGCATCACTGAAAGTATATGCGTTGTGGTGACATTCAAGGTATGTCACCAATAACGATTTATAATGATGGATAGTGACCGTAACCATTTCATATGAGCAATGGTGATAGATAATAGCCTCTGCCACCAAAAAATGGAACATCACCAAAGGTGGCGTCACTGAAAGTATGTGTTGTGGTGACATTCAAGGTCCATCACGAATATTGATTATAATGAGGGATAGTGACCATCAACATTTCATATGAACAACAATGATTTTTTGTGATGGACCTTTCATGGCCGTCACTATTGGTGCATATATATGGAGAAGTTCCTTGACCGTCACCATTTCATATTTTGTGAGGGTCAAAAAATGTCATGATAAGCTCATTGGTGACATCAAGGTCCATCACAAATAATGAATATAATGACAAACAATGACCCTCACCATTTCATACCAACAACAACGATTTATGGTGATAGACCTTTTGTGGTCATCAGCATTGATGCGTATATATGGTGGAATTCGTTGACCGTCACCATTTCATATTTTGGTGAGGATCGAAAAATTTCACCATAAGTTCATTGGTGATGGTCAAAACAACATCCGTCACCAAAAAATGATCACCAACATTCACTATGAATATCAGGACACGATGGAATCGAACCATCAAATCCCTGCTTGTAAAGCAGGTGCTCTTCCATTGATCTAACACCCTTTAAAGAATTAGAATTTTAAAAATTATACCTTGAAACCTTTATAGATTGTAAACTCTATAACTTTCAATAAATTAAAGTCTCGGCAATATTTTACTAAACAAGAAAAAAATTTACGTTTCCGTTTCCATGCCTGAAAACCATGGAGATCCCCGTTGATAGTAGAATAAGATTTGTGCCTTCTTCTCAAGAATACATTCCTTATTAACCATTCTTACCTGACAGAAACCAAATAGACAACACAACATCAGCATACACAAAATTATGTACCTATATATAATCATAACTTAGCTAAGAAGTCTAAAAGGTGTTCTTAATTAATAAACTTTGTATTTGGAAATCATGTTTCCTAAAATTTAAAAAATACTACCTTGTGTAACACTTTTGTATATTTATATAGGCAATTATATCATAGCATATGTCACACAGTATAAATTATGGTACAAGAAGTAAAAAGATAAATTTTCTCAAGAAAATAGATTTAGAAAAGAGCTTTGAAAACTATGTGTTTGTCATCAAAGCTTTAATACTTCAACAACAAACTAGATGGAGTTTTAAAAATTAATATCATTCATAGGAAAATAATAGGACAATGGCCAGACTCGTTATTCATACAAATATTAAAGCTAGTGACTATTTCCATTGCAGATAACTGAAATTTGAGTAGTTGTCTAACATTTAGAGCTAGTTACTGGGGAAGGCTTGTCAATACCATTATTTTTTTTCCACTGTGTCATGTCTCTGGATCCAGTTCATATTTCTGGCTCACTCTTTAAAACACAATTCTACCACTTGTCTTGTCAAGAGAATTGAGAGGACCTTCCCATCCTTTGTTTTAAATCAATCAATAACCATACAACAATGATATAAAGAATAAAAAATACACAAAAAGGGTCAAATATGTGTTTGATGTATACCTATGTTGTAAGAATCATCTGACCTTACTGGTGCAAATAGCTCACCCTAAAAAAAAACATCCATGTGGGGTTTAAAAACAAAAATTAAATCAAGCTCTCAGTAAACCGATCCAAATATCAACATCCTTTTAATCAATATAATCTTTGACTTAAAATAAAAGTAGCCTACAATTTAATGTTATATCAACCATCTCAAGTAACTTACATTGGGTGAGAAATAATGGCCATGCATATTGGATTAATGAAATAATTTATGTAATAAATCTCAAAATTAAACATATGACTTACAACGAAGAAACACAAATAAATGACTTATAAATAAGACATGAGGTTTACCTTTCAACCCCACCATTAGATAACTCTTCTTTATGCACAAACCATTAAAATTTTGTTGGTACTAGGTGGAAGTGGTATTGTAACACTAACCTCTGATAGAGTCTATTTCCACGACTAATTTTCAATATCTGCTCCATTACCATGATTTGGAGATCGATAAGATACATGCAAAAACCATCAAAATGAAAAAGAAATCTACATCCTTGTAAAAAATGGGGAGGAAAATAAAATGCACAAATTAAAATAGACTGTAGGATAACTCATTCATGCGACATGATTATCTTTTCATGACCAGTAAAAAAATAAATCAGGAGAAACGAATTTTTTCCACATTTTGACAACCATTTAATTTTTCATATGCTATGAGAAATTGATGAAAAAATTTAGGCAAAACTTGTCAACATCAGGATTTTACTAGAACATAAAGGAACAAATGCAAGACAAATCATATAATCGTAAACAGAAGTATAGATTGTATACAAATAAGTATTTATTCAAGACAATATATTTTATGAAAATCTGGAAGTTTAGCATTATATATAGCATGGAATTATTGTTGTAAGGGAGAACAAGAAGTAAATTGGCACAATGAAATGAAGAAACATCGTAGACCACTATGTCATAGAAAGGCCCAATCGTAGAGTTCAAAACATAGTGTTGTGAGACTATAAGGCTAGGGAGCTCTTTTTTCACCCATCCCAATTGTTAGGAGGATAGGTGAGGGGTCGTGGATAGGTTGAGGCAGTACACCAAGTCCTTGGCAATCTTTGAAATAATAAAATTTATGATATCACTTCCTTTTTGCTATATGACGAGCATTTATGAAGTCCATTTAGCAATTCCTTCAAAGTTCAAAGTTCAAACAATTAGATAACCCAAATTTGAGCCTAAAAAAGCTCATATTTGAAAAGTAGATAGTCCAAAGATGTAGAGTATATATCTAACATTTATATATCCTAATTTCAAGACATTAAAATGACACATTTTAGCATACTATTGTGAATTCAACCCAAAATTATAAAAGCAAAATTTTGATGGTTATTTTGCAGATATATAAGTTTTATACATGCATTTATTTAAATAGTTAGCTTGTAGTCTCAAACATATCTAAGGATGCACAAAATACATTGCATATTTAGTGCTTGTGTGTGAACAATGTTATAACAATACTTCTATCTATAAAACAAACATTTCAATATTGCCTCTGTTGTATGATATGGACATTTATCATTCAAACAGAGTTATGAGATACATAACCACTTTCACCCTTAAGAAAAAATGTGGCTTTAAATCCATGGTGAACTCTTTTGACACAAATATTCTCTTAGTATGGTATTGGATTTTGAGACTAGTGCCAGGTTTAAGGGTGCCAAAGACGTTACATTTTAACTATGATATGGTGCATGTGAGGCTTCAGGACACCATATTATTTAGGAATTTCATTTTGGGAAACCTCCAAATATGTGCCTAGGAAAACTCAAGTTAAATGGAAACATTTTTATATAATGGTTGTGATTCATATGAATGCACATTAATATATATGTTTCTTCATGAATTTGAATCATTTATGTATTTTTGGACAACCAGTTTTTTGATCCAGTTTTTATCTAGCTCCGATTTAATTCACATTTTTGAGGTTAACCATTTGATGATTTCTCCAGTTCATGTAATTAAATATAGCATAAAATATAAAGTGGTATTTGTGTGTTCATGAGAGTGTTTCATGCATAAGTAAGATGGGAGTTACAAAATTCTTCAACTATGCCAAATTGGAAAATTGGAGTGCCTTATATGTAAGAAAATGTGTAACAAAATATCGTAAATTTAGAAATAAGAATATTGTGATGTGTGATTGGGGAAAAAAGTAAATTCTATCATGTATAAACACAACTCCAAGTTGAATGAAATATAGCAATGCATTGTGGCGAAATAACTAGTATGTATGTCATATTTTTGCTCCTCTTCTCCATGTGGAAGACATAATATTTTTATAAAATTAATGAAAATCTAAAATAGAGACATGTTGGAACCCATAAATTTTCCTTGTCTCCATATATCAAGAGAGGAATCAGAGTCTATGAGATAGTAATTATGTCCAGTTGAAATTGTAATAGTGCCTAGAATGACAAGCAAGCCACTCATAGTGACTCATGATAATTGTAAATGGTCATAAAGATATAAATAGAACCAAATTGGAATTTCAACGCAATTGAACCATATTTACCATTTCTCTTATTTCTCTTATGGTTATGGATTCATCCAAATGCAATAAATTAAGAAATTGGTTACACTTAAGAGTCTAACTCGTGATGATAATAGCAAAGGGTGAACCATTGAAAATTGTAATAGCCTTCCCAGCATAACCCAGGATCTAACTACTTCAATAATAAATGGATATTAAAAGAGATGCAACATACATGATACCACTCTTAGGCTATGGTTCATCTCCAGGTGGAAGAGGTATTGAAAGAGAAGAATCGGCGAAGCTTGCTGCTGTGTGAAAACAAATTCAAGAATCTACAGCTCAAAATAACAATAACTAAATATTTAGGTAGGAAATACAATGCCATTAAACTACCCAGGAAGCTATATTAATTTGTTAATTAATTTTGATAAAGAAAACAATTTTCTCAAAACAGAAAGTACTATAAAATTTATGTTTTTCACCAACACATGAAAATGCATAAACAAAGGATATCTTAAAGGCTTCAAAAGCACATTTCTCTGCCCTATGGAAATTTCATTCAACATTCATCATTGTCTGCATTTTCCTAAACAAATTATGTCTTTGTCACGAAATCTCAAATATACACAACTAAATTCGTAATGACACTTTGGAATCGCATTGTTCTTATTACTCAACAAATGCATCGATATAAGGATTTATCGAAGTATTTTAACAATAATTATTCTAAGAAAACCTTATAAACCATTATTATGGTCTATGGATCTGGGGTGAGAAATAAACAATTCTCATTTAAGAAACTTAATGTTCAAATGAGCATCAAAAATTATTTTAACAATCATTATTTTAAAAATTATTATTATGGGACAACCTTATAAACCATTATTATGGTATATGGATTTGGGGTGAGAAATAAACAATACTCATTTAAGCAAGTTAATGTTCAAATGAGCATCAAAATCAATGCTTCACTTTAACTTGAAACTAGCATTCACAAGCACAAAACCAAATCAAATTTGTATTCATGGAAACTAAGAAGAATTAGGTTTTACTAAAGGAAACCAAGAAAAATTAATATTTGAAGAAAGATAAACTTAGGAAAAAATAAATTAGGGTTTTTCTTCCTGACCACAAAATAATTATTTTACAGAAATTATGTAATAAAATTATATGCCATTAAAAAAATCCAATATGTAGGGTTTGTGCAAGAAATCTTAGTGGGGATATCAACTTGCAATATGAGATTTAGGGTGTGTGCACGAAACCTAAGTGGGCACATCAACTTGCAAAAGGTTCTCTGCACCAAAATCTCCCCTCATCATTGTAGTAGTAGCATTGATGTCTCATTTATTTTAAGCTTTATACCTAGAATCAATGATGTAATCTCTGTCATTTCAAAAAATATAACAAAAAAACCTCATGGCATCATCTTGAGCATTCTATTTTTGAAATCGTGACAAACAAAAAAAAATTATGATCTTCTGTTCTATCTAAAATATTGGGGGTTTCAAGTAGATGCAACTTAAAATAGAAGTTCACATACATAAATGTACCAAGATAATATTACCTCTATATGGAGAAACTAAAAAAATGTTGATTATGTTGAGTTCGTGAGGGAGTTTAAAGGACTTTAGAGTTGCCAACATCCACTGGATCTGAAATTCACAAATAAATTCAATGTCCACTGAAAAATGAAGAAGCTTAGTAAGAGAGTCAAGGGGTTTTAGTTTTTTGATAGATCTGCTAATTTTTTAGGAGGGAAAATGAAAAAAAAAAAAAAAATATCTATCATTTTGAATTTGGAAATACATTCATAAAATGTGTAAGGGTTTGTATTAAACATTTCACTAAACAAGCATCATTATGAGTTTCTAGTTCAGTATGGTTATAAATTAGATATCAAGTAAGAACTTAAACACTTAAATACTTAAAATTTTTAATCTAATGTCTCCCTATTTAAAAATCAATATAATTATTATTTTGTATAAACAAACTATAAATTTAAAATCTAAAGAGGGTTCGAACATTCAAAAAAGAGGTATGGTAAATAAATATGAATATAAATAAACTCAGACATGGTAAATAAATAAAACCTATTTTAAAACTTACTACAAAAGTATGGAAAACAAATAAACATGTAAATAAACTAAAGGTATGGTAAATAAATAAAACCTCATTTTATTATTACTCCATAAACCTCTTTATATTTAAGGAAACTCAAACATGAGGTTTTATTTAGGTGTTGCCTATGGAAAAAATACCATTTTGATACCATGTGCTAAATACCATGGGCCAAATACCATATTATAGAAGATGTATGGTAAATAAATAAATGTAAAAGAGGAATAAATAAGTATGTTAAATAAATAAAAAAATATCAGATAGCATTAGAAATCAAAATCTAATTATATACAAAGCTTATGGGCCAAATGTTGGATATGTTGTCATTGATGGCAAAGGAGATAGCATAGAACAGAGAGAGAGAGAAAGAGGTAGAAAAATGCAAAGAGGTTCGAGCAGCAGCAAAAGAAGCAAGGCAATAAAATACTGAGGATGCAAAGATAGAGAAAGGAGGAAGAACCAGAGGAGGCAGAGATGTGAGATGAAACAGTCGAGCAGCAGAGGTAGAGACAGAGAAAGGAGGAAAAACCAGAGGAGGCAGAGCCGTGAGATGAATGGTCGTGCAGCAGAGGTGAAGACAGAGAACACAGAGGTAGAGCCGTTAACAAACAATGAAATGATAAAGCAGAGGCAGAACCGAGAAGCCAAATAACATCGGGGTAGGTGTATATGGGATAAAGCACAATCTGAAAATTTAAACGAAGTATGAAGGTTTAATAAACAATTGATGCGAAATTATAAAATTCGGAAACCCTGAGTCAAAGATGGAACCAGGAGGAATAGTGACGACAGTTTCAGTGGAAGAAACAACTTGTATCTGTCTCCCCTTAAGCGGTAAGTTGAATTCACCTTTTTGAACGCGATGTATGTTATGGACTAACGCATGCCCAAAAGTGGTTTGTAAAAACCACGTTCATCACGTGAATTTGGAGAGTTAATGCTCAGAGATTGAAAAACACGATAAGCATTCTATCCATCTGAGCAAAGGTGTTAGGGAATCAACGGGGGTCACGATCGTGCGATGGACGAGATTTAACTCGAGAAAAGTAGTTGTGGGGCTGACATTTTAATTTGATATATGGTTTGATATTCAATGGGTGATATATATTTATATACTGTGATAAAGTCGAATCCTATATGAAATGGGGTGCGGGCTGGACTTATATTAAAGTTAATACATTGGTCTTCACACTGGTCGAGGAATTATACACATATATGATAATATATATTGGTTGGTACGAGATAATGGAATCATAGGCATGGAAGGGTATGGAGTTAGTTGATAGTGCAATGGTGGCATATATACAAATGCACATATAACGCGTTAACCAAATTTGTGGTTTGGACCTACAATATATTATACGAAGGGTAAGCCTAGAGCATATATATATAGTGGGTCGAACTCCGCCAGTGTGACAACCTCTGGTTTATTGAGCTACTCAAGGTTGATTTCATATATGTATGTTGAAATGAGTTGGCATGCAGATATATAAGCTATGGGCCCGAAACCTTGTGTTAATGTTTGAATATAAACCAAAGTTAATACACAAGTGGGACCCCTTACATGAAATTCTAAGAATATTAACCCAAGATGGAGGATACATAAAAGCTAAAGCGGAAAGTTTATATATATGTGCAGTGCTTCATATATTTAGTGCCTTATATACAAGGGACCAAAGTATATATATATATATATATATATATATATATATATATATATATATATATATATATATATATATATATATATATATATATATATATATATAGCACTCTATTGTTTGAGTTTAATACAAACGAAGTCCTATGAGGTGGGACCTTAGTCACGCATCGCATCAGAGAAAATTATGGCAGTGGAACGTGTTGAAAAAAGCTTCGATTGAAGAATTGGACCCGATTCACTTATAAACGATGAGACTTATATCTACTTGAATTCCGACTTAAAGCGCATTAGAGAAATTCATTGCATCGGAGGTGAAAGAGTATTGACCAAACTGAAAATTATGATTGCGATTGAGCGATTGGATGATAGTTGTCAGATTCAATGAGGGATGGATGATGAATATGATTTGATTGACTATATGGTGGGCCTTTTCTTATCACATCGGCGGAAATCTAAGGACCAAATCACAAGAGCATTGTGAATGTTGTGATTGTGATTGAAATAAATGAGCGGAGTATAGCTGGCATGTGGGTCCATGCAAAAGATAAGACTAATACAGGTTTGCTCCAAGTTTATTAAACCAAAGCTAAAGAGGAAAGGAAAGAACAACGGGATATATATATATATATATATATATATATATATATATATATATATATATATATATATATGTTAAACGATACATACATATTTCCATATGTGAATAGTAAATCATCGCATCGGAGAAGGAGCAGAGCATCAGAACATATAATTGGAAGTTGCGATTGTGATTAATCGCAGTCGGAAGTATTAGAGAGGTGATATGTTGCATCAGAGAATATAGCAAGTTTGGCGAGTGGGCCCGAAAGGGAATTTTGTGTATTAAAATGATATTTTATCATTATATCACCAAAATTTATTTAAGTTATATAAGACAGCAGTGCATATGTTAAAAACGACTTATTATTATTATACTGATAATTAAATTGCATTATATAAAAAGTGCAGTTACATACATGCAAGAGTTACGCAACAGCAATGAACAGAAAGGCTATAGAAAAGAAAAAGACAGTCACAGTCACAGAAAATACAAATACGCAGGGATCCAAGAGGCTGAACGAGTTGAGTTGGAGTTCTCATTGTAATTAAATGTAAATGTTTTAATTGGTTTATATTGTTTGTGATGCATTGGCAAGTCTCCGAAAGAAAACAAAAATCCCACTGGAATTTTAAAATTAGTAAATACACTTATATTTTCTGAATGAGCTGGAAAAGAAATAAGAAGGCAGAGGGCTAAGAGGTATGGCTATCCATTTCAAATTCCCTAAGGAATACAAAAAATCATTAGAAAATCTCTATAAATGATATCACCTTGATATGCATAAAGTAGTTAGAGAGTGAGGTTAGAGAATGCAGAGTATGGAAAATTGAGGCAGAGAAGATAAGGAAGAGAGGAGAAGAAAGAGATGCTACATAACAGAGCTGATATCTGAGGTAAATCAGCAAATATTTTCTTTTGATTGAATGAGGAAGTTGGAGCTTCACTGTCAAGTTGAAGCTTGATATATGTCAGTTGTAGTTGACTGAGGTTGGAGCCTCCTATAGGTTGGTGCCTGCAAAAAATGAGTGGTGAGAGGGAGTTGGAGCTTGCATTTGCATCAAAACAATAATAAGATGTGGTTTTCTCCCTTTATGGTTTTCCACTTATATCTACTGTCTGTGTGTGTGTTGCCTATGTGTTTATATGATCTACCCAATCTGCTTAATGTTTTCTTATCTCATAATAAGTTTGGTGTCACTTTATTTTAATACTTGCTGCAACATATTAAGACTGTTCACAGATTAAAGTTGGTTATAAAATTAAGCTGTAAATAAGCCCGATGAAAAATTTAAAAAGCTTATGTATGTGTTAAACTGATTCACGCCCCCCCTCTCTGTTTAACTAATGATTCAACAATTGGTATCAGAGCCAGTTCCTGTTGTACCAGTTTAACCATTGAAAGGAGATCCTAGGTTGCCCGGATGGCTAGTCAAGAAGGAAGCTCAACCAATAAAGCCCCTTTTTTCACTGGTGCTAATTATGCCTTTTGGAAAATCAGAATGAGAGCATACATAATGTATGTAGGAATAGAGGTTTGGGTTGCTGTGGAATTTGGATATGCCCCAAAGGAAATTGATCCAGAGAGAGAAGTTGAACAAGAATTTGTAGCAAATGCAAAGGCCATGAATGCAACTTAAATGGACTATGTGAGGCTAAGTTTATCAAAGTAATGCACAGCAAGACTGTGAAAGATATGTGGGATACTCTTGAAAACATCCATGAGGGAAATAAAAAGGTAAAGATAACCAAACTTCAAGTATATACAGCTCAGTTTGAAAATTTAAAAATGAATGATGATGGATATGTTGGTAGCTTCTTCTTAGTTTAACTAAGTATTCAACACCAAATACCATGGTAAATAATAGAGGTATAGTAAACAAATAAAATATAAATAAACCAGAAATGTGGTAAATAAATATGACATTCTTTTATATTTCCTCCATAATCCTCTTTATATTTACGAACACTCAAAAAAGGTGTTCTATTTAGGTGATGACTATGAACCAAATACCATTGGCCAAATTATTATTACTACCATGAAAAAAATATATTATTAAACCTAATACCAATATTAAAAGATTAATAAAATTATTATTATTAATTCTAATATTTATATTAATATATTATAATATTAATATTATTAAATTAATATATTTGGATTAATACAATACTAAATTTGTTATAATATAACATATATTAATATATGATGATATATATTAACTCTAGAAATATATGAGAAGGAAGAACATAGACATAGAGTGGTAGAGGTGGAGAGAGAGGAGGAGTCACGAGGGAGAGATGGAGATAAATCGAAGGAGAGGCGAGAGAAGGAATGGAGAGAGAGAGAGGGGGAGATGAGTGAGATATGTAGAGAATGGTAAGAGAGGGGCATAGTGACACAAATATGGAAGGGGGGGGAGAGAGAAGGAGAGAGGGAGGGATATAGTGAGGGGATTGGAGGGTAGAGAGAGAGAGAGAGAGAGAGAGAGAGAGAGAGAGAGAGAGAGATATGGGGGAAGAGAGAGGGAGGTAGGAGAGAAAGGGAGAGAGAGGAAGGACGAGACAAAGGACTTGAGAGAGAGGAACCAGTATCATTGAAGAAACAAGATCTTACCAAATTACATTATAGGGAGATGGGAGATAGGGGCACCCTACCTACCTAGCTAATTTTTTAAACCAAATGTGGTGTCATCGTTTGTAATGGTGGTTGATTATACGAGGGGGGGATTTTATGAGTAGGCATTGGATTTTTAATGTGATATGAAAAAAAAAGTACCAACCCTAACCAATTCACATTCACCAATTTTCTCTCTACATCTGCAAATTTGGTAGATTTGTAACATTGAAAAGGAGTCTTGTTTTGTGATCACCTCCCACGAAGATTCACCAATTGTGAGAACACAACACTTGTGGTGGAATCTTTTAAATCATCATCACTCCACCAACACCTCATCCAATAACACTATTATAAAAAATCTCAGGCTTTGGGAAACACAAAGGAACATAATGCATGTGCCCTCTATCTCTTCTACATACTTTTATCTCTCCTCCTAAACCAAATCCATTACTATTGTGTGTTCACGTTGCCCTGAATATTGTGCAAACATCATGAGGTAAGGAAATTTTGCAAGAACGTATGGATCCACTATGTGTCATATCCACTGAAGGATAACATGTTTCAAATAACATGTAAATTCTCACAATTATCCCTCCATGGGATGTTGAGAACTCCAAAATTCCACATAAAAAAATCTATAAATTGAGAAATTTTCTATAAGACTTGAAGTGATACTAAACTTGGAACAAAATGTTCAATCTCTGGGTAGCACAAAGGAACATATGCAATATGATGTGTACTATTCTCATATAGATCATTTTGCATGTGTATATCCTAGAGTTGAAATGCATATTCCAAGTTCCATAGAACATCTCCCATGGAAGGCCTATCGATGCCGCTATCTTCCAAGAACTTTTCAAAAGACTCCCTAAACATTTTCATAAAACGAGATTTGATGGTCCCAACAAGGTGAGGTTCAATGATTTTTTCAAGATTTACATTTTTCTGCAAGTGCATTTCCCACTTTGATATATTAAATTGTTCCTTGGGAAAAACAAGATTAAGATTTTCATTACACACAAGACCTCTAGTAACACTACTCCAAAATAATACACATAAGATTTCTCTATCAGTTGTTGCCTTTAGAAGTATTTAGGATCAAGCTACCCAAGGGCCAAAACTACATTTCATTATAGTACTTACATGAGTCTTATGCAGAGTGGATCCAGTATTTGAATGTCCAAAGTCTACCACCTTCTCCTGTGAGCCTGTTATCATGGAGATATTTCACATTTAGATAAGTGTGGAGGATTCCTGACAAGGGAATCAGATTGCAAGATTGACTAGATACTAAGCTTCATTGGTATCTCACCAATCAAAGATTTTTCCAACAAGTCGAGGGAATTTAAATTGGTGCAGTTGAAAATGAAAGGAAATAATTTTCCGATGAGGAAAAGTCCCATGATGCTAAGCTTGAAAACCATCTCATTATTGCAGGTAACGCCTTCGAGCTTCAAGATGATGATGTTGCAAGGGTTTTGATCTTGTCTTTGATCCACTGTCACACCTTAAAGCTCTATGATGGTGAAATTTCAAGGGTTTTGATCTTGTTTGTGGTCCACTGCATGATCTTGGGCCATAAACCTAGAACCCTATTGGGTTAAGGGAAATTATCAGTATTTGGAGAATAAATCTCAATAGAGAAATGAAATTCTAGAGATATTGGCCATCATACATCTTTGGTTTCATCCGTAAATGTATCAAAGTCTTCGATCCTCCAAAAGGAGACTTGTTCCCATTATTTCCTCCAAAACCAAGGTTCATTAGTGCTGCCAACTATGCTAATAAACCCCCTTCACTCTCTCCCCTATCTGGGAATCCAAGTTGTCAAACACAAATGTGAAGGTGAAGCTCTCCATCATTGAGGGCTATATGGCATGTATTATAACTATGCAAAGAATATTGTTTTCAATATATTTTTAGATGGTGGTATGATGCATATGTCCCATTTAATGTTGCGCACTTACCTTATTACCAAACCATGTGGGACTCTATTATAGCTAAAGGAAAGGGCTTCAAATTCCCTATTATGCATGACTTGAGGGGAGCTCTTTTGTAAAAAGAGATTTACTACCTTGATTATTAATCAAATATAAAATCAATAATATTGTTTTATTTAAAGCTTAATTTGATATAATCATGTAAATTATGTATTAAATGAAATAAACATATTTGTTGGTACAATTCTCGTAGAAATTGATAAAACTAAACACATTTATCCATTATTACACATTAAACAATAGTTAAATATTTTCAATTACATATTTATAATCATTAATAAAGGTTTATATATTATATAAAAAAAAAAAAAGTTCATACAACATAAAAAATTAATTAAGGTTCATATCTAAATTAAAAAAGGTTCATAAAATACTCCACGACGGGGGTGAGGTCAGAGCAACACATGGAAGGTGTATCACATGAGTAAATACACGTGGAGCGAGGGTGAGGGATGGTACTCCTTATCCCTTATCCATAACACATGAAACAGGAGAGGGAGTAGCTTCACATTGGAAATCCGTGTGAAAATTAACTATGCATTGTAGTTTGGAGGTGGTGAAAGGATAGGGCAAGGAAAGATGAGGGAGCTCAACATTCAACTCCTCACTTTGGTTTGGTGTTGGTCCTGGTGGTGAAATTCAGAGAGGAAGGGTAAATGTCCCAGGAAGGTTTACGAAGGGAGTGGCTTGTGTTTTATTTTCGAGGACATTTCTTGGTGCAGTGTGTTCAACCGTTCCCTACTGCTCAGTTTCTTAGCCATTATCTATGTCTGGTTTGAGGATAGGAAGTTGAAGGGATGTGACCTCACTATCATGAATATTCCACTAGACAGTTCAACATAACATACCAAATAAATATATATATATATATATATATATATATAAATGAATGAATAAGATTTTGTGACATGAAGTGTTAGTGATTTTTGGGGGTGCTAAAGAATGAGTGATGTCAAGGAATGCTAGGTAGTGTTAAGGCATGGTAGAGGCCAGGGAAACATGCCAATATGTGCTAGGTTGTAGGGTGTGCCAATGCATGCCAGGCTAGAGTGTTTGGGAATGCCAAGGAAAAATAAGGGAGCACTAGCCTCCAATGCATGGAAATAATTGAATAAGAGTGTGTGATAAGGAGTATCAACGAGTTCTAGGTGTGCTAAGGAGGGAGTGAAAATTTATGCTAGGTAGTGCCAAGGAATGCTAGAGTACGAGGGCGACATGCCAAGGTGTGCCAAGTGCTAGGGTGTATCAATTATTTTTACGTAGTTCCATGGAAAAATAAGGGAGAACTAGTTCAAAATCCATGGAAACGAACGAATAAGAGTGTGTGATAGGGAGTGTCAGTGAGTTTTAGGTGTGCTAAGTAGGGAGTAGCAAGGATATATGGTAGGAAATTCCAAGGCACGCTAGAGTTCTAGGACATGTTAGGGAGTGGTAGTGTGTGCTAGGGAGTGCCAAAGCGTGCCAAGGAATGCAGCGGATGCTAACATGTGCCAGATAATGCCAAGGCATTCTAAGATGTGGTAGGTGATATGGAATGTTAAGATGTAAACAATGTTTCTTAGTTTTCTTAATGCCACGGTTGGATGTGAACCTTTTCTTGGTAACTTGTTAAGTGGGATGAGTTGAGATTGGACATGAGTAGCATAAGGTGAGTTATAGGTAGTTTTTAGGTGAACAAGGCATATGTTCAATTTCAACGACACATGAGAATCTGGATTTTGCCTTAGAATATTTGATGCAAACACACTCAAGTGCCACAACACATATACTTTACTACATAATGAAATCTACAAAATCAAGGAATAAACTAGTGCACATGATAATTTCACCTTTTTCCAAACCCTTTTTCATTATATTACACAACACAATACGATGGGGTAGAGCTCCTGTACCATGGATCGTGACCCTTTACAATCACACTAATACAAGGAATGCAACTAGCGCTTGGTTTTAGTCCTTTGAAAACCAATCGATCCTGAAAAAGACAACACTTGACCTACTTGCTGATGGTGGCCACACACAACCCTTTCATTCCACGGGATTAATGAGAGCACCACATGTTTAATTTTTGGAAAAAAAGGGGCCACCCGCTTGTCTAGCACTTTTGATTGGTCCTATGCATCATTATGGCACTCATGGACCCTAGTATGCCTCCTAGAAGGCCCTAGGAAATTATTCGACCTTGTATGATGCTTATTGTTCCATGTATGAGCTAGTTTGGTGGGATTATCACCAAAAATTAGGGTTACTTGCAAAATATTTTATGTTTAGGGGCTAATGTAGGCGCATAAGATGATTTGATCAACTTCTAATCAGTGTATAAATTGGAGTTATTTGAATTCATTTGTATCATCACTTGACTTGGGATCTCCCTATCTTTAGAGAACTTCACATTTTTCCTTGGAAGACTATTTTGGATGATGGATGCATTTTGATGTATGTATTTGGGCTATTTTTATCTTGAAATTCTGGTTTTCAAAATGTTAAGCTAGTTGGATATACTCTCTAACATTTTGAGTGAAAATTTAACAATATTCATCTTGTTTCTGCATACTATTGAATTTCTCTATAACTAGGGCCAATTGCTGCATGATGGAAATGTGAAATCATGTGCCTATTTAGCCTATTTAATGTATGGTCCATTGTTAGACGAATGAAATGTCTGAGATATTGTTTTATCTCAATAATATTTCACCATTTGTATGAAGTATAAATCCTTGAAGGTCACTTTTCTTTTTCCTCTAAAATTGGATGAAGATGACTTTATGGGCGTCCTTTATCAAGAAACCAAATTATTTTTCATTATCATCCTTGAATCCATATCCTCAAGTGAATTAGGCACTAGTACCTCAAAAAGGGTGATGATTTCCCCCCCTTTTTTCACAATTTTCCATTTTTCCCTATGTCTAGCCCCATTAGGTCACCTAGGGCATCAAATTCCTAGGAATCAAGCCAGGGGAAAACTTCTATATCCTAGAGGCAACTACGTTGGTGGGTCCCCTCACTCTCCTCAGAATTTGGGTCAATTCCAATGGTGGAATCTCTTGATACCTCAAGCCCTAGCTCTAGGATCAAGTTTTTCCTAGGTGTTCCTAGGGCTAGAACCTAGTAGGATAAATTTTACCTATCGAAGTAAAAAATCTTCCCTGATCCTTTCCACTCACCTTTTCTAGTATAGGAACATCATTGGTTACTAAATTCCATCCTCGAACCTTGGCTAGGTCCACTTGGCCCCATGTGGTCCCATTTGGTGTTAAAGGCCTTTCGTCGAGGACCATTTTGCAATCCAAGTTCCCAAAGGAGTTTAGGGATTAATAGCTTCCTTCATAATTATTATTGTTCTACCTCACCCCTTATATCCACCTCCTCTCCCCCTAGAAGATCAAGTCCGTTGCTTAGCAAGTCTCACCCTTTATTTATCTTAGGGAAAGGGTTTCTAGAGTAAGTTACCACCTATTCATTTACCTATAGTTTGCAAGTGACTTGATAAACTAATGGGACTCCTCCCATTGGTGAAAGCCCATGAAAATCAAGGAGCCTTAGTTATGGTGACAATGGAGTAAGCCTCCACTGTTGCCTTTGTCCTAGCAGTTGCCCTTTTAAGAACCCTTTTAGGTCCACTACTAGTTTGAGTGGTAACAAGTTGTTTACAAATCCATTTGTGAACAACTCTTTGGTATGCCCACTTTTTCCATACTACGGCTCCAAGATGAGAATTCTAGGGCTATGGAGGTTTCCCTTCTTCTCACTGAATCAATCCTCTACAATATAGTGAACTACGGATAGTTGGCTGGCCCACTTGATGACTACTTTATTCATTCAAAGTATGCACATCCTTAGGCCCTAGACATATTCCCTTCTACCAATCTTGATGTACTTCACGAGAACAAGATTTAGGGATCTTCTTTGATAGTCACCTAAGTACCCTCCAGCTCTACCTGGAATACCATCAATATGGCCAAACAAAGTCATTTGTTTTTGCTGATCTAGGGCCCACAATATTGCCTTCACTAGGGCTCTCCAAATATGCCACCTAAAAATGGTTTGAGTCCTCTCAAAATCATTGTTATGTTGTATTGACAACTTGATCTTTTTTGCCCATCTATGAAAAATATAAACTACTCCTCTTATCATCCTTCTAACAATTTGTAGATGACTAAACTAGGGTCACAGATCAGACACTAAAAGTCCATTGACTAATTTTTTATAGGTTGCTTCAGATCTCTATCTAAAACTCTATGGAGAGTCCAACAAAATCAACTCCTATGCATGTCAACCCATTCTTCATATGGAACATTTCTTTTGTATTCTAAATCTTCTTCTCAGGTTCCACCATCCTTTGAATCTGTTGTCTCCACACATACCGAATCTGCAAACCATCTTCCAAATCTACAATCTATATTCTCGAAATAAGCCTTGCTCTAAGGGTCACAACCCATCTTCGTCTACACAAATTTTTCATAGTATTAAGGGCATACCTTATGAACTAAACATGCCAACAAACTATCCTAACTAGGGCATTATACTTAGGTACTTCTAATTTTTGTAGAACAAACCCTATCCAGCCATAGGAAAAGCATGAATCTTGCCTCCGTAAGAGAATCGGCCTAGCTCATATGGATCCATATATTCTGGGAATTTTTTGACTGAATCTTGAAATGAACTTTCGATCTCAATGTTTACTCTCAAACTTATTCTTGTGTCTACTTCTGTTCTGGCTATAAATTAGAGTGAAAGCCCTCCTCCATTTCTGTTGGTCTTTATCACATACCTTTCCGCCTACTAACCACCAGAAGGCATGATGGTATCAACCGTCTCTTATATTTTATGTAGAAAATCTAACCAACATGATTCAATATGATCTTCTAATGTACTAAAATAGGATACTGAATCCTTCCTACAATTTGTGGAAATAGAAAATGATCACACAATCACATATAAGTAAGAGAAATAAACTATTAATCGCGCAACACAAGATGTATCTAGGGAAATAAACTACTAAATATCCCTCTATCTCTATTGTGTATTAAGTCAAGGAATAATGAAATAATACAATTCTTAATATTTCATGAGATTCTCCTGCACTCCGCCAATTGTCTCATGCGTCTCTAGGAAAAATTGGTCTAGTACTTAGCCAATTCTGAGATTTCCTTCAGCTTGTCTTGTTCACACAATTCCTAGGGAATTAGCTCCCTATTAATTCGAAAAATTATCCTTCCTTGATTGCGCAATGCATCATGGCATCCCAATGACTTTATAATTGCACACGGGAAATTTTCTATAACTACAACTAAAATTTATGTTCTATTTAACCTCACTGCGAATTAAGTCTAATTTATTTCACTGGACCTCTCACTAGCTCATCACTCAGTTATAATTAGTTAAATTGATTTTAACTCAATCAATTGAGTTAACTAATTCACAGCTAAACCCCACTAATGTGTCAACTACAACTGGACCCAAAAAATATTATAATCCCTGTACATGCCTCATCTTAAACCCTCATGATCCAAACATATGCAAGAACACAATAAAATATATAAATAAACATAAACACAGAGATGTAGTAGGAATAACACTTCATTTCATTAATATAAAATATTGAAAAATGCTTACAGACAAAATGGAAAACAAACTAGCTCGGGCATTGGTAGTTTATCTCTGAGAAGAGATGTGGCAGTTAAATGCCTCTAAACATTTTTACAATAAGGGTCAAGGGCCTTTTTATTATTGAAAAATAAGAGAAAACCATAAACAGCTAGAACCCTAAGCCAAGGAGATGTAATACCAAGATTTTATGGGCCTTGTTGGGGTTAGTGGGGAAGCCAACTTCTTGGGGTTGTAACTTGGTCATATGATCTCCATTTGACACACATGATACCTCGTTATATCTCATTGAGGAATAAAAATTTAGATTCAATTTCTATTATTTTTTGAAACCTCTCATGCCCAAAAAGAGTCATTTAGGGCTTCAAAACAATTATGGAAGTTCAAGAACTCAAAAAATGACAAAATAGTAAACTGTGCTATAATTAAGGAAACTAAAAAAATGAAAGAGAAAATGGTGAGGGCCACTATGGAATAGGTGGGTGGCCACCAATATCCACCTTGATCACCTCAACTAAATTTTATTGAGCTAAATCAGTCATCATGACTTAGTGAACTGACACAAGTTGCTATGAGATGAAATTACAATTTATTGTCCAATTTATTTAAGGAAAAATAAATTATATGCCTCACATTCCTCACTACTGATACATCAAAATTCCTCAGCAATGTGGGTACATTTATTTTTCGTCCTTTCTAGTTTCCAATTTCAGTGTTTCTTGTTGCAAATTTCAACAATCCCTCTCACAAGAAAGGAATTCAATGTATCCCCATCTGGTACCTTTGAAATGTTATTCATGCAACACTTATGTAGTGTTGTTTGCACCTCAAAATTCTGAAATTGAATAGCCTTTGAACAACTTAATCAGTATAATGGATATGTCATCAGAGTCTTATGACTGCTACTAGCTACTACACCTCTCTACTGGACTCTCTGCGCTTCTGTTGACATTTGCATCAACACCCTTTACACTGTTGCCAACACTGATTTATGCTCCAGTATCTTACATCTGTCACTCTGATTTCTATCTAGATGACATCTGATTGCATCCATCTAACTGATCCTTCAGGCTACTATTGTATTGTGGGATCCTCGTAGGCATGTTCGATCCATGAGACACGCCATATCATTGAACCCTGCCAGAATTTCTTGTCTTGGGATTATGTCTACACATCACCCCAACATTCACCTGGAGGTATGGTTCTGCCATGTTCTCCCTCTACCCATTTGGATCGAAATTTCCCCCTCATCGAGGTCTCCGCTTGAGTGGACACTTCCACTTGGTCTCCTCTCTACTTCTCGAATTGTTGTTTCTCCACAACCTTCTGAGACTACCTCTGAGGTTGCATGTTGAGAGTTAATTTGTGCTCCCTCTCAACCACCAAGTCTCTAACCTCTGATTTTTTCCTCAAAGCGTTGCATGCATCTGGTACCTCAAGTGCATATAGGTTCTTGACTCCCTCACATTGTAAGTATCCCACCATTACAAAAGTTTCTAAAAAAGAGTTGATTTTAAATTGATGATGTCTCCCTCATCCGAGCTTTTATTCGACCGATTGTTTTTTTCCATTTGCATATTTTTTCACAAGGAATCAAAATATGCTAATTTTATTCAAAAATTTTACACCAAAATATTTAGATATTCTTTGAAAACTAGCCATCCAAAAAAATCCTACTTTCATACCATGTAGAAAATCTAACCAACAAGATTCAATTTGGTCTTGTAATGTACTAAAACAAGATACATAATCCTTCCTACAATTTTTGGAAACAAAACAGGATCAAGCAATCACATATAAGTAAGAGAAAGAAATTATCAATTGCACAACAAAAGATGTATCTCAGGAGAGAAAATACTAACAACCCCTCTATCTATATTGTGTATTAATTCAAGGAATCATGAAACAATACAATGCTTAATCTCTCATAATATTCTCTAGCACTTTGCCAATTGTCTCCTGTTAATCTAGGAAAAATCGGTCTAGTACTTAACCAATTTTCATCCTTACTTCAGCCTGCCTTAATTATGCAATTCCTTGCGAATTAACTCCCTATTAATTAGGAAAATCATCCTTGTTGATTGCGCAATCCATCATGGCATCCTAATGAATTTATAATTTCACATGGGAAATTTTCTATAAATATAACTGATAATTATGTTCCCTTTAACCTTCGTCTCAACTAGGGCTTCTTTGAAATTGACATGCATGCAGTTATTAATGGTGAATTAATAGTTATCTGATTAATCACTCATTACAAATTAAATATAATTTAATTCACTTCACCTTTCACCAGCTCATCACTCAGTTAGAACTAGTTAAATTGATTTTTTAACTTATTTAATTGAGTTAACTAACTCACACCTGTACCCCACTAATGCATCAACTACAACTGGACACAAAAAATATTATAATCCCTCTAGATGCCTCATCTTATACCCTCGAATTGATTTTATTAGGCTAGCTCAGTCATAATGACTTAGTTAAGGGACACAAGTTGTTATGAGATGAAATTACAATTTATTGTCCAATTTATTTAAGGGAAGAAAAAAAAGTCGACGCCCGAAATTCTTCACTCCTCGTGCATCAAAATTCCTCACAAGTGTGGGTGCATTTTTTTTTGGTCCTTTATAGTTTCTAATTTCATTGTTTCTTGTTGAAAATTTCAACATTTTAGAATTTGATGCGGCCTTGACACAAAGACACGATTGAAATCACATGCCCAGATTCTCATGAGCAACCTCTCTTAAGCTTGATTTGCCAGAAGAGAACCAACATTATGGCATCCTACTTCCTAGCTCAAACCGGCCATTAAGGTATGCAACATTATTATGAACCCTCACATGATGATCTTTCTTTTGGAGGATGATAATGGCCTCCCTTTAGCAACCCTTACTTGGCCCTTTCACTGATCGACCTCCTTTAGGACTACATCTCTCTTAACCCCCTTGATCAAATTAGCTCCTTCTCACTTGATGTTATTTCCTTAATCTGAAGGCATCATCAAATAGATTTTCCTAGACCTCTTAGGAACCCTCTGAAACTTATAGTTTTTTTTTTTTTTTAATATGCCTACTTTTATTATATCATACAAAAAGGTACATTTCTACAATTCATCATCTAGATCGGAATTACTGAATTAGCCAATTCTGGTGGGAAAATTCATAAAAAAAAGAAGAAGAGCTACCCCCAGAGCAGAAAATAGCCCAAGAACTAGTACAAGTATCATAAAATTTGCTACTCCTAAAGGGGAAACAACCATTAGAGAAAAATACCCCATAACTAGATATCCAGTGCAGAAAGTAAAGAAACAAGAAAACTATGACCTGTCTGTAAAAACCATGAGAAAAGAGTACCATAGCGCTAGGCATGGTTATCCTTGTCATCTAGAGTAGGCTGGGGAGGATGCTCTTCCTCAATGAAGCAATCGTACTCGTCCTCTGGCTTGGACTACTCTGGTGTTGAAGTTAAACGGGCACCTGAAGCAATTTATTTTCCACCATCAATGGAGCTGCTACTTCCACCATTGTTAGAGGAATCATCCATTGTCTTGACAGAAAAGGCTACCATCTTATGATTTTTATACTGAAAAGAGGGGGCTAGAGTGGATTTATGACATCGTTTCTTGGACCCTGAACCAGGCTAAGTTTTAGGAAGACTCAGAGTAATGTGAGCGAAGAGGAACAGCGGGTCAATGACCTCCGGCACTTTCTGTTCTAGGGAGAAATCCATGAAGTGACTTGCAGAGACATGAATGGGTGGTCAAGATGGTGAGCCACAACCTCCTCCTCTGCAGGAGCACATGTGGTTTCATCGAAGCATGGAGGCAGAATTGGAGGACTGCGAATGGATGGAATGAGGGGGGCTAGCAGAGAGACAGAGCTCAGCATGGAGATAAAGGGTGGGGGGAGATGCGGGACTGCAAGAGGGGCAGAGCCAAAACAGAGATTGGTAGAGCAAGAGGGTGGAGCTAAATGGGTGGAGTTGCAAAAAATTTGACAAATCCAAATTCGAAATGGGCAGAGAGAGAGAGAGAGAGCAGAGTGCTGTGGAGGGGTAGCTCCATGACCCATAAATGGCATGGGCTGCAAGCAACGAGAATGAGCCGAACTGAATTCGTGGCCATGGAAATGAAGGGTTGTAACATCAACATGCTACAGGTTGGTGAATTTAATGGCTCCCTCACCTGGGCCACGTGCCTCCTCATGGCAAGGACATTTGCTCGATGTACGTGAGGTCAAGTGGCAGGCCAATCTAGGAGGCACCCGCATCCAGGATTTTAATGTCTTTGAGCACCAACTGAGTGGAAGCATTGCAAATCGATTCATCATCGATATTTTGAGGGCAACCTAAGAGAAGGGGAGCATCATGATCCACTCCTTTGTTGGCCAGAAGGTTTTCCATTGCATTAGCTAATCTGCGTAGATTCTTGAAGGAAATGGATTTGTGATGATACAGCCACTACTGAAGGAGCTCAAACCTAGCTTCTAATATTGATCTCTTAGAGATTTTGAAAGATGAGCAATGGAAGAGAAGGCGATGAGTAGTATTTATGTTAACTTGTGAATCTCCTTCAACTTATAGTGGAAAAGAGTTGTTTTCATGGGCCAGGAATAGGCCTTACATGAGACCTTCCAATTTTTTTGAGTTTTTGGTGCTCCACCCAATGCAATCAAAATATATCAGCAAGGGTTGTCCTTTATAGTTCCTGAAAATTCCTCTGAATCCTGTGTCTCCAGGATTTCGCTTGGAGGCTCTGTCAAAGTTGAGTTTGAAGAGGCCTTCAGGAGGAGGGCTCCAAGTGATGGGGGATTCCAGAGAATGGATGGGAGGGGGAGCCCCAACAGAATGATAAGGGATTGAGAGATTCCAGTTGTCCCAAATAATAATTTTAGGAGGATGAGAGGGAAAGTTTCTATCCTTCCACTGATGTAGAACCAAGGTTTCCTTTAGGTTTTCTCATAAATTCGTCCAGAGTATCTCTCGGTGTGGTTTGATATTTGAATATGTGTTTGTTCCTTTCTTTCCATATCTTCTAGAGAAGGAGCCCTGGTAGGAGGGCCCAAAAAGTGTTGAGAAGATTGACGCTGAATGAAGGTTTTTACCATATTCGAATGGAGCTGATGACATCCCATCTTATCCTGTCAGTTTTTTAACAAAGGATAACTATGTTGTCCCAGAGAGTTCTGGAAAGGGGGAAAGTATCGAGGATATGATTGATATTTTCTTCATGGATTTGACAGTTCAGACAATGAGAGGGACCTATAAAACCTTTTTTCATAAGATTATCCCAACTTAGGATGCACCTTTTCCTGAGTAGCCATAAGAAAGTAGAATTTTTAGGCCATATGTTGGGGTTCTAGATCTGTGTCCAGAGTGTATCATGATTATTAGGATCATTGGGGTTAAGCATGTGGTATTCTTCCTTGGTGGTGAAAGTGCCCTAAGTGGTGTACCCCTGTCAAAGGATGTCCCCTCCTTCTGTGAACCTAATTTTCCTTTTGTGTAGCTCCCTATCGATGTCCTCATGTGATTCCCCATTCTATTTTTCCTTCCATTGACGGTAGCCATTGATGACAAGTGTAGCCAAAAAGTGTTTGATTTGATTGTTCTCTTGTCTTTGGAGAGTGGATTTCCATCTGGGTTTTTCAATCAGCATGGCTAATTTGGGACTCTATTTCCATGAGTCCTCTTAAAGTTGAGCTTGGGATACAGAATGGATTTCCCAAAAGCTATGCTCTTGAATTATGGATCTTGTTGCTTAGTCGCTTTCCAAATTTGGGACCCCGTCTCTTTTGAGTTGAATCTGATAAGTTCCTCCTGAGGCTAATTTCTTGCATATTTGGATAACCATAGTTGAGCCCACAGATAACTAGATTTGGAGACTTATTTCCACCAGATGCACCCTCCCATGACCATGTTGTTATGACTAGGGTCGTGAAGTCCCAGGCCTCCCAAAATTTTATGAGTGCATACTTCATCCCATTTCACAAGGGCCCATTTCTCATTGTCTTTCTTGCTTCCCCAAAGAAAATTCCTTTGCAGGTTGAAAATTGACTTGAGTACCCATTTGGGTGTGGCTAGCACTGAAAAAATATATATGGGCATATATTGGAGGATGGATTTAATCAGGACCAGGCGACCAACAATGTTTAGAGCTCTGTGAGTCTAGGAAGAGAGTGTAGCTTCTAATTTTTCCAGTAGTTATTTCCGTGAAGAGTGCTTGATGGCAGTGCCAATGAGTAGTGCTCCAAGGTAATTGGAAGGAAAAGAGGCGATGGAGAATCCAGGGATTCAGGCTATATTCCGTTGATTGATGGAAGGAGTATTGAAGAAAAAGAGTTGAGACTTCTCGGCATTAATGGTGGTTCTAGAGGCATCAGAAAATAAAACTAGTAGGGATTTGAAGGAGAAGGCTTCTTGAACCAATGGATGGCAAAATAACATATTTTAATCAACGAATTTCTGGTGAGATATGGGGGGATTGTTGTGAAGTGATGGAACTTTGAGGTACTGGGAGCCAATGGCATTGTGAATCAGGCACCCCAAGCCTTCTGCCATGAGAACAAACAGGAAGGGCGAAAGGGGATCACCTTGATGAATTCCTATAGAGGGAGAGAATGGGTGGGAGGGGGATCCATTGACCAGGATTGAGAATAAAGGGGAAGAGATAAATCTCATAATCCATCAGATCCAAGTTGGAATAAAACCAAGTTCCTGGAGAATTTTTTTAATATAATTCCAACAAATTTTATCAAAAGATTTGCAAAGATCAATTTTGAGGAGCATACCTAGTGTTTTCCCTATTTTTATAGAGTGAGAGACTTCATGCATGAGGATGATGCCATCCAATATTTGACGAACCTCCACATATACCTTTTGTTCTGGAGATATAAGAATCTAGAGGAAGGGCTTCAACTTGTTGGCGATCACTCTGGAGACAAACTTGTAAATGAAGTTACAGAGGTTGAGGAGTCTGTATTTGTTTCGGGTGGTTGTGTGCTCCTGTTTTGGGATGAGAGTGGTGAAGGGGGCATTGAGTGATGGAAGGATCCAATGAATACTCCTTGATTCCTCAACTAATTCCAAGAACTCTAACTTAATGATCTCCCAGAAACAATGAAAGAAAAATTAGAGGTGAAGCCATCCAGTCGAGAGGCGTTCCCATCTTTAATCTGTGAAATTACATGTTACACTTCTGGCAGTGAGAATAGTCTCAAAAGCATTTGGTTGTGCTCATCCGTGATGATTCTAGGGATGTGGTGAATGATTTTATCAATTGTAGGTTAACGATCAGTGTTGGGTTCTCTAAATGTATCCTTGAAGAAGTTCATAATTTCTTGCTTGATGTCATCATGAGCTTCTAGGTTATCTCCTTGGTCATTTCTTAGAAATGAAATATGGTTAAGAATTCGTCTCTGTATGGTGGAGCAGTGGAATAATTTGGTGTTCTTTTCCCCTTCTTTGAGCCAACAAATTAAGGATTTTTGTTTCTAGAGGAATTCTTCCTAAAGTCTGTGATCTTCCAATTGACTCATTAGATCATGTTCCCATAGTGCTATCTCCTCAGTGCACCCATTTGGTATGATATGTTGCTGGAGGTTGGCCATCTTTTTTTCCAGCTCCTTTTAACTCTTGAAGATATTGCCGAAAGTTGATTGATTCCAGTGCTTTAGATGAATTTCGAGGATCTTTAGCGTCTGCTAGAATGGATACATTTTGGAACCTTATGGGGTGGAAATGCTAGTCTACCAAGGTTGTGACCATATATTTGAAGCCTGGATGAGTGAGCCAAAATTGCTGGAAGCGGAACAGTTTGTTGTTGGCTACCCCAAGCCTTGCCCATTGTAGCTAGATGGGAAAATGATCAAATATGGAGGTTAGGAGGATGATGGCAAATATATCTCCTCCAAGGTAGATGGAATTGTTCGAGATAAGGAATATATCATGTCTTGAGGAAATTTTTTCAGTTCCTACTCTGCGATTGTTCCATGTGTGGAGGAAATTGGAGGTTTGGAGATCTATCAATTGGTTTTCTTGAATGAAATATTTCATTTTGGGGCTGTCATATTTGAGTTTGAGTCGGCCTACTTTTTTCTCATCCAAATTAGTGGTCATGTTGAATTCACCACCCAGAATCCATAGGGGATGGGTTCGATGAGTGTTGAGAAGCTCAATGGTGTTCAAGATAGAAATTTTCTAGGCTATGGTTTGAGGAAAGTAAACATTATTGTGGTGGCCATGGGTGTTGGTGCCTATTAAATGGAATGAGTCTTAAATTAATTTATGAGAGGTGGACGTTGGTCACGGTGATGACAAGGGGGTTCCAAGAAATTGCTAGGCCCCATGAAGCCCCTATAGCATCCACGAAAATGTTGGTACATCCATGCCATATTCTGGTGATGATGGTATTCAGGGTGGAGCTGCTACTTTTTGTTTATTGCATAAAGAAGATGGTAGGTTTTTATTTCATGATTCTATTTTTTACCATCACATTATTTGAAGGGATACTGAGCCCTTGTATATTCCAGGATATGGGCTTCATTGAGAACTATTGGGGGAAATCTTGTAGAACCTAGTAAACTTGGGATATCATCCTGATTCAACAAGTTGGACTCTGAGTAGGATTTGATGCTACAAATCTGTTCATCGTCCTATTTTATTTGATTCCTTCATGAAATTTTTTGTGTCCAACTGGGTGCCTCCTTGAATTCCAAAATATGTGATCTATTATTCTCTAGAAATGACATCCTCCAAACATTCGATCTGCCAGGGTGGGATCATGTGATATGCATGACTTTTGCAGGGTGCCTCTAGGCCCAAGATGTTGAGATCCCAAAAGTCAATGCTTTATGGCTCTTCCTCCATGTGGGTAGGTTTCTCCAGTTCTACCGTCTTACTAATTTCCTATAGGTCTTCCTCCATCTAAGATGGTGATTCTATATCTATTGTCTTTCCTTTGTTGGGTTTATTTTCTTTCTGGACTTGGGTTTGATTACAATCAAGAGGGGTCGGGGTGGATTGGTTCAGGGGATAATAGTAGATCCGATTAGGATTCGGGGGGGGGGATGTCTGACTTAGGGGTATTCTCTAGGGGGTTTGAAGTGGAACATTCCAAGTTGGCTTGGTTGGCAAGCATATCAAAGTTGTTGTTGGTTATGGTTCAAGAAGATTTGGGAGCAGAGGTGGATTTTCTAGCTTGCCTTTTGTGATTGGATACTTTGGTGAAGCCATTAGGATCTGTATTATCTGAGGCTGGGTAGGATTTCGAGGGTTGATTGAGTGGATAGTCTCGTAAGAAGTGGCCATGCTAATTAAATCTACGACGATGAAACGTCACATGTTTATAATCGATGGTTTTGACCCATTCAAAATCATCATGGAAAATACTTGCCGCATTCGGGAGAGATTTGACTAGATGCATATAGACACAGATTTTGGCATAGGCCATGTAAAGATTGAGTTTAGTTTCTTCAGCTCTTTTAACAAACAGTCTGAGGTTATTTCCAATATGCTTGTTGGATAGCTCATCCCAATAGTCTTGCAGAAGAGAGTATAACCTAATCTAGGCTAGAGCCCAGTTGAAGACCTCTTTGTGGGGATTGAATCTCTCTATCTAGTTCCTTAGATAAAGTCTTGCTGAGTTGAATAAGTACGGTCCTCCATCCATAATCTGATTTTTGTCCTCTATGTAGGTGAAAATGATGTTGAAGAAACCCTTGGGTCCAAGTTGGAGGGAGATGTGCCCTTTGGAATTCCATTTGGATGCGATCCAGCCAAGGAGAGATTTCTCAGTGAGCCAGAAGCCAATGAACTTTTGATGAGGGCATGGTATTTCATGTACTATATTCTGCCTTTGATGCGGTGAGCGGGAAGATAAATCTTCAGTCTTTCAATTGCTATGGGGATGCAAGTTGAGGAAGATGCCTTCCTCTACTAATTTTTTTCCTTTTTCTCTTCTAGCAGAGTTTTAGGTGATTCTGTAGGGTCAAAGATTCTTGTCATTCTATTGAGAGGGTCAGTGTCAGTGGTCATAGATCTGATTTTGGTAGGAGAGCCACTGGTGTGTGGGGTTGTGCCTACACCCCCTTCGTGAACCTCCATTCCTCTAAATCCCATGCACCATCATCAGATTTGTCTCTAGCACAGAGGATATTACACAAATAGGATGGGAGGGAGCCCTGTTGGTACCCGTCGTAAGGGTGAGAAAATCCTAGGTTTTCATGGGCTCACGTAGCTCCACCTTGGTCCTATTCCTTTCTCCTTTCTTATTCAAGATGAGTTCTCAAGGAAAAAATATCTTCTTCATATGCCAACTGTTGAGTCCCAAATCTACATCCTTTCCATACACCTTTCTATACCTTTTTTTCATTCACCTGAACCTTCCCAGTTGTCAATATCATTGTATATTAATTGCAAAAGAGCATCTAACATGGTTTTTAACTATATTTTTGTGTCTGCTGTTTGATTTAGATTTTGCTCATTTAGCTGCGGAATCTTGCCACTTTCCGCAGCTGCAGCAACTTTCCGCAGCCATTTTGTGAAACTCTATGTTACAGGTGTCTTCAGGTAAAACGAGCCACATGGGCTAGTCAGAAATGATGTGGACATGGATCGTGTCCTATTGGCTCGGGCAAATTCATCCAGGGAGGCTGCGGTCAAAGATGGCCAAGTGCAAGTCCACCGTAGAGTCCCACGGTGACAGGACTCTGTTTCTCGTCACGTGGAGATTTCTATGGTCGTTTCTGAATTGCGGGAGACAAATCAACACTTGTACATGGCTCCATAAGCCAAATTCAAGCATCCACTTCTCATAAATTTACTCCTCCACGCGGTGATGACCCTAGATCTTTGGACGTAATGGTTTACGTGTTTTGTATCAGCATAAACTTTAGGAAATTAGTTACATCACATTCAGTTATAAATAATGTGTTTGCATACGCATAAGAGTTAGTTTTTATTAGTCCCCATTAGCATCCAGATAGCTCTATAATGTAATTACGTTGCCACTGTGTTGTAATATCACCTTGCTATTATGATTGCATTTTAATATATAAGAAGACTCTGTTTCCAAGCGTAATTCATACTTGAAGTCTGTTGCCAAGGCTGGTGTAGAGGGCCCCTGCACAGCTGAGGTTTTGTGCATTATTGTATAGTTCTTGTTTTAATTCTTTAAGCTCATTGTGCCATAATTCATTCACATGTTTATACATTGCATCTTTCATGGTATATATGCTTCATTTCTGTTTATAATCTTTCATGCTTTACATTCTACTTCTGTCTTTCATGTTTTATGTTATTGTTAACTGATCAGTGTTCTCGTTTCAGGTTATAAATAAGCAGCCCGGGCATTTGCATAACTTTTTGACTAATGACATGGAATTAATATTGTTCTGCTGCTAATTTTCTTTTCTTAGTTTCTGTTTAATTTCAGTACTGCTTTGTTTATTTCAATCTTGCACATTTGTTTCAGTAGTTAGATTTAGATATATCAAATTGTTCATGTCATCTTCAGTTACCTCCGAAAGCCACAACTGGACTGATGGTGAGGGTTTCAAGTATGAATGTATAGTTTGATATTAGTTTACTTTCTGCAAGTTAGATATATTAAATTGCTCATGACATTTTCAGTTACCTCCGAAAGCCACAGCTGGATTGATGGTGAGGGATTGAATTATGAATGTGTACTTTGATATTAGTTTACTTTCTGCAAGTTAGATATATTGAATTTCTCATGACATCTTCAGTTACCTCTGAAAGCCACAGCTGGACTGATGGTGAGGGATTGAATTATGAATGTGTAGTTTGATATTAGTTTACTTTCTGCAAGTTAGATATCAGGTTACTCAATTTGTTTATGGTTAATTCCGAAAATCATAGCTGGACTAATGATGAGGGATTAGAAGATAGGTTGATGTAATTTGATTTAGATTTACTTTGTTGCAACTTTTGGATTTCTTTCAGCATAGTTTCTTTTGTGTTTGAACAACAGCAAGAATAATGAGTTTCATGATCAGTAGTTCATTGTTTGATTTATTAGACTAGCAGCACATTTTCATTTCAGTAGCACATTTTCATTTCCTTTCAAGTTTTGTCATTGTATGTTTCAAATTCCTTCTGAAGTTTCAAGTTGGTAAATCATTATAAAGGATATCATTTCTTTGAACAATAATAACCATACTTGTTTTTATTTTTATTTTTTTCATCTCACATTAGAAAACCAAAAACGACAAAAAGTTAAGAAATAGGTTATCTTGCACATATAGTGCGCCGCACTTCATCAGCTTACGAATCCCGGATTGATAAATTAATGTAGCAATTTAGGACACACTAAATTGACCAAACATTTTGGCGCCATTGCCGGGGAAGTGTAACTAGGTAGCCAATTTCTTAAAAAAAAAAAAAAAACAAACAAAATAATAAAAGAAGGGAAAACTTGATAAATTCTTGAAGTATGCTCTCCTCTTGCACCTAGTGTGATCTGGAGGATCAGAAAAGAGAGTTATTGGTTTAGTAATTTCTTAAGTATGCTCTCTTCTTGCACCTAGTGTGATCTGGAAGATCAGAAAGAGAATTATTAGCCCAACTTTTTAAAAAATAAAAAATGACATGCATAGAGCAAGAGATTATAGGGGAAGGCTTATAGCTAAAGCCAAGAGTTCGATTTTCACAACTCCAT
The DNA here is from genome assembly GCA_034641835.2 of Pinus albicaulis. Taxonomy (NCBI): domain Eukaryota; kingdom Viridiplantae; phylum Streptophyta; class Pinopsida; order Pinales; family Pinaceae; genus Pinus; species Pinus albicaulis. The sequence goes on along the minus strand of CM076583.1, from coordinate 893,144,122 downwards.
CTTCTTCAAGGCATAGAAAAGAATCACCACCATCTACCCCTAGCCTTAAGATTTTTGGAATTCAAGGAGCAGCTGAATTAGAGGATTCTCCTATACCACCTACTAAATCCCATTTGAAAAACAAAGAGACTCTCTCTCATCCTCCCTTGATAGAAAAACCAGAGGACTTTAAGGACTCTAAAGAAACTATCATGGCAGAGGAAATAATAGATGGATTTGGAGGGAGAGGTAGAGGTAGAGGAGGAGGAAACAATGGAGACAATAATGGTGAAGATAATAATGGAAGAAATAGGGAAGGAGATAACTTGTTTGGATTCCCTATAGTTGATGAGGAAACTCATACAACAATGAAAAATATCTCACCATCTGTCCTCCCCAAATTTTATGGATTGCAAAGTGAGGATCCTAAAACATTTCTGTTTGAGTTTGAAGTCGTGTGCCGAACCTATGACTATATGGAAGACTCTCAAAAACTCAAACTGTTTCCTTCAACTTTGAAGGGAGCTGCTTTGAAATGGTTCATGGGATTAGCTACTCAATCTATTAGGACTTGGAATGATATGAAACAAAATTTTTTGGATAGATACTTGGACTATTGTATGCCCACCAATCACAAGGATGAGGTATTCAAAATGATGCAAAAAGAAGACAAAAATTTGGAAGATTTACTTGAAAGATTTCAATACAACTTGAAAAGAGCAAAGATGAGCAACTTAGATGATGAAACCTTGAAAGCCCTCATATTAAAAGCCATTAGAGATGAATGGATAGATATTTTAAACATGATGTGGAAAGGAGACATTTCTCAACTTCCACTTCGTGACATAACAGAACTATGTGTCCATCTCTCAAGAGGAGAATCTAAAACAGGAAAAGGGCCTAGGGATCCTTCTCTTATTAGGGCTAACAAATATGCAACTAGATCAGTAAGTAGGGCAGATATTGGTAATATTCTTGATGAATTCAAAAATGATATCTTAGGGAGCCTTAGTGAACAACTAGACACCCTTAAAATCCAAAACAAGCAGAAAGCAGAAACAGATGCTTTAGCCATATTTTGTCTGAAATGTAGGAAGAAACATGCTTTAAGGGAATGTCCCTTGGATGCAAAATTTGTAGAAACATGTATGATTTGCTTATAGAATCATGAGATCAAGGATTTTCCTTCAATTCCTGGACTCAAAGCTGTCTTTCAAGAAGACCCAAATTCAGTAGAATCTCTCTGTTTTGTTGCAAGGAGACCTTGGCAGGGACAACAAACTCAAGGGTTTAACAACCCTATGAATCTTCAAACCCCACCAAATTGAATCCTTGGCAACAAGCTTGGCCCCAACATCAAAATCCATATCAGCCATGGGTGCAAGGGATGCAAAATCCTTATGGGAGATTTGCTCAATTTTATCAATATCCTCCATCTTTTAAAAATCAACAAGCTCCACAACTTCCAAATGTAAATCCACAACTTTCATTGCCATTTCCACAACAAAATACAAATCCTCAACTCATGCTCCCATACCAACAAAAGACAAATCAACTTCCAGCTTAGCCATTGCCAAATCCTAACAATAAAAATCCTCAAAATACTTACATGGTAGAAGGACAACAATTTCCTACCTATATGATTGTTCCTCTCAATGATGTACAACTCAGATCTGGTAGAGTTTTAGAAAAACCTTCTATAGATATTCAAGAGCAATATACCTCTGAGGAGGACTCTCTTAAGGTCAATAAGGGTTCCGAGGAAGAATCTCTTCAAAATTCAAACATTCAAAAAGAAAAAGAAAAGTTAACACCCACAACTCCTATAGTTGAGCAACCTACATCTTCATATACACCTCCTTTTCCTGAAAGACTACAAATTGACAAGGGGGTGGAAAAAAAAATCTTGTTGCCTAACTATGATTTTCTAGATGAATTGAAGAATGTTTGTATCAAGATTCCTTTGTTACAAGCCATTCGAGAGATTCCTATTCTAGCAAAAACAATAAAGGAGTTAAGCTTCAAAAGACCAGGAAGGAAACTAAAAGACACAAGAAGAATCCACCTGGTAGGAAAAATTGCAGATATTATGATGGGAAAAATTACCATGCAGAAGTATGTAGATCCAGGAAGTCCAATTTTCAAGACACATATAAATGGGATAGAAATTCCAAACACATTGATTAACTTAGGGGCTACTATCAACATTATGAGTAGACAGACTATGGACCAGCTAAAACTTCCTAACCTTCTTTTTACACCTACTTTACTGCAACTTGCAGATCGATCAATTATTAAACCAGATGGTGTATTAGAAGATATTTCAGTCTCCTTAGATTCTTGGGAATATCCAGTAGATTTTATGATTTCGACTCCCAAGAGTAATCTAGGAGGGCACCCACTTATCTTAGGAAGACCTTGGCTAGCCACAGCTGATGTTTTTATTAGCTGTAGATCTGGGGATATGTACATTTCTAATCGTAATTCGACAAAGAAATTCAATTTGTATCCTCCAGCAAAAGCAATCACAGAAGTAGGAGACAATGAATGGGTTGATGATGAGGACACTATACAACCTGTATTTACCATTTCTGAAATCAGTGAGGATAGTCAAATTCTAAACACATTAGAAAATTTTGAGATATCTTCAGAATATGACCCCACACAATTTCAGTTGGAATCTGACATAGAATATTTATCATCAAGACAAATTTCTCTTTACTCTATGGAAGAGTTTGGTAGTTCTACTATTGAAATTTTTCCAGGAAAAACATTGAATATCAACAAGCATTTGGAAAAGTCACAACAAGAAGAACTAACCAAAATCTTGCAAAAACATTCTACTGCATTTGCATGGGAGTATACTGACATGAAAGGTATTGATCCTAAGACTTGCATCCATCATATCTATATTGAGGAAAACAGTAGACCAATTAGACAACCTCAAAGAAGGATGAATCCAAATCTTAGGGAGATAGTGAAAGAAGAGCTCCAAAAATTACTCAATGTAAACTTCATTTATCCAATTTTAGATAGCTGATGGGTTTCTCCTTTGGTTATAGTACCTAAAAAGAATGGTAAATGGAGGGTATGCATTGATTATAGGGAATTGAACAAAGCAACTTTGAAGGATCACTTTCCTTTGCCTTTTATCGATCAGGTATTAGATACATTAGCAGGTAAAAAGTACTTTTCATTTTTTGATGGTTTTAGTGGCTATAATCAAATTCAGGTAGCACCTGAAGATCAAGATAAGACCACATTTACTTGTCCATGGGGAACTTTTGCCTACCGAGTGCTTCCTTTTTGGTTATGTAATGCACCAGCAACATTCCAAAGAGCAGTACTAGGAATTTTTTCTGATCTAATCCATGATTGTGTAGAGGTTTATATGGATGATTTTACAGCTTATGGTAATTCATTTGAAGAGGCATTAGAAAATTTGGAAAAAGTTCTTATAAGATGTAAAGAAACAAACCTTTCATTAAGCCATGAAAAATGCTTTATGATGTTTACTGAAGGGATTGTTTTGGGGCATCATATTTTGGGAGATGGGTTTAAGGTTGATAGATCAAAAGTTGAAGTCATCTCCAAGTTACCTATTCCAAATTGTCAAAGAGATGTTAGAAGTTTTCTAGGATTTACTGGTTACTATAGAAGATTTATAGAAAACTTCACTAAAATAGCATCTCCACTCTTCAAATTGCTTACAAAAGATTGTGAATTCAAATGGGATCCTGGATGTCAATCAGCCTTTGAAACTTTGAAAACAAGAATATCTAAAGCACCTATTTTAAGAGGACCAAATTGGAAACTCCCTTTCCATATTTCTACAGATGCTTCAGATACAGCTCTAGGAGCTGTGTTGGGTCAAAAAGATTTAGTTCCTTATGCCATTTATTATACCAGTATAAATTTGACTCACACAGATTTAAACTATACTGTGACTAAAAAAGAGTTTTTAGCTGTTGTTCATGCAATTAATAAGTTTAGACATTACATAACATGCTATGAAACTTTTATTCATACTAACCATTCTGCAATTAGATATTTAATGAACAAACCTGTTACTAATGGCAGAGTGACAAGATGGCTCTTACTTTTGCAAGAATTCAATATTACTATGTTGGATAGACCAAGAAAATAAAATACAGTAGCTGATTTCTTGTCTAGGATTCAGAATACTAAAGAAGATTCTCCTGTAGAGGATAAGTTTCCTGATGAATACTTGTTTGCAGTAACTATTAAGACTCCTTGGTATGCAGATATTGCTAACTATTTGGTTACAGGGAAACTACCTTCACATTTATTTCCAAATGAAAAACTAAAAATTATTCAGGAGAGTTCAAAATATTCATGGATTTCTAACGAATTGTTTAAAACAGGGCCAGATCTTGTGATCAGAAGATGTGTCAGGGAAGATGAAATGCCTTATATTCTTAAGGCATGTCATGATGAACCATGCGGCGGACACTTTGCAGACAAAAGGACGGCCTATAAAATCCTCTCTTTAGGATATTATTGGCCTTCCTTCTTCAAAGATGCAAAACAATATGTCAAAAGGTGTGACAGCTGCCAAAGAGTAGGGAAACCTACCCTTTCAAATGAAATGCCATTGCAACCACAGGTACTCATTGAACCCTTTGAAAAATGGGCTTTAGATTTCATTGGACCTATTAATCCACCATCTAATCAAAAGAAATATATATTGGTTTGTACTGATTATGTTACTAAATGGGTAGAAGCCAAAGCATTAGTATCTGCTACTGAAAATTCAGTTGTTCATTTTCTTTATCAGGATATTTTTACTCGCTTTGGTGTTCCAAGAGAAATTGTGACAGATCAAGGAAGCCAATTCACATCCAACTTGGTGGAAAAATTGATGGAAGAATACAAAATCAAGCACAGAAGATCTACTCCTTACCATCCGCAAGCAAATGGTCAAGTGGAGTCTACAAACAAAGTTCTTGAAAGTATCGTCACCAAAACTGTTCATCTACATAAAAGAGATTGGGCAGAAAGGCTTCCTGAAGCCTTGTGGGCCTACAGAACTACATGGAGAAATACAACAGGACATTCTCCCTATGAACTTGTTTATGGGAAAGAAGTCTTGCTCCCCATTGAGTTCCAAGTCAAGACCTTCAAGATAGCAATTCAATTGGGGATGAACTTATCAGAAGCCCAAAAGCATAGAATGGAGCAATTGAATGAGCTAGATGAGATCAGACAAGAAGCAATTTTAAGAACTGATCTAGTTCAATATCAAAGAGCTAAATGGAATGACAAGTACATCAAAGAGAAGAAATTTCAAGAAGGAGATTGGGCATTGTTATTTGATTCCAAGTTTAAAGATTTCCAAGGAAAATTTCAGACTCATTGGCTTGGGCCATATGAGATTGACAAGATATTTAACAATGGAGTGGTAAGAATCAAGACCATTGATGAGTTTCAAACTCCTCTTATTGTGAATGGCCATAGACTGAAAGTTTATCATAAGCCACTCTCAAAAGAGGATTTTGTCAAAATGTTTCAAGAAAATTCTGCAATCAAGCCGGTACAAAAGAATTCTTCTTCTCCACCAGCCTAGCTTTTGTTCTTTTCAGTTAAAAAATAATAATAATAAAAAAAAAATTTAAAAATAAAAATAAAAATAAACTGTATAAGCCTGAAAACCAATCACTGATTGGCAGTCTTATACAGAAAATATTGGGTGAAAATCAGGAACACCTGAGACCCTATATTTTCAAAAAAAAAATCTCTCTCTTTCATTTCACAAGTCTTGTGACCACCCACTCTATTCCATTCCACTTCATTCCACTTCACTTCACTCCACTTCATTCCATTTCACTTCATTTTTCATTCCATTTTCACCAATAAAGTTCTTTTCCATGACCATTCCATTTAGTCATTTGTCATCCGTTCATTTCCATTCACTCAAATAATAGCTGTGTCAGTTTCCGCAGCTGACATCTGTTTCCGCTGCTGACACCAGTTTCCGCAGCCAGAAGCAGATTCCGCAGCTACTACTCTGTTTTCAAAATAATGTACAGCCAGATGTTATTTCCATAATCATGAATTAAAATGCAGGTAGGAGGACCAAAAAAAACTGAAGGCATGGAGCATTCAAGATATCAATGAAGAGCAACAAATTGAAGACCAAGGAAAAAGGCAAAGATTCCAAGGTATGAGTAAAATTCATTTCAAATAGCATTGAAAACACATTTTTATATAGTTCTAAAACCATAAGCTCCATCCATTATATGCAATGATTATATTGACAAATTCCGTAACCCTTCCACAATCTCCATATGATCCTCCCGCATTCATTCTCAAACGGTTCCATAATTAAAACCTTTGATCTTCACTCATACTCCGATATTCCACCGGTGAAAATGAGACGTAGTTGATTTGACCACGGGCTCTTACAGCCGCATAAATCCATAGCCGTTGTTTAAACGTGCTCACATTTATTTTGCAGCCACCAAATTTCAAAACACTGCTAGATGTGTTATACTCCTCCCATTGTTCTGTTAATCTCACAGCTGTATCTCTGCCGTGCTCATGAAACCCCTCTCTGTTCCGCCTCACTCCATTTCGTTCTTTGTTACGCTACAGCCTGCATACCCACTCTCTGATATCTACCTACAGTCATTGTGCTCATTTCCGTGCATTCAGCCGATCTACTTCCATTGAACCCTCACGCAGGAAAATTTTTGAAGAGCAGAAAGAAGAATGGGTAAATTGCTAAGAGCAGAACCAAAAGGACCTAAATTCATGGAGGGATATCCGCAAGTAAGGGATATATTGAAGAAAGCAAAGTGGCTGCGGTTTATCCAAAAGTTCAGAGGCTATCATAAAGAAGTGACAAAAGCATTTGCAAGGTCGTTCAATGGCCTGGAAGTAGAGATTGGAGACCTTAAGTTTACGGTGAACGAGGCATCTATAGCAACTGCCACGGAACTTCCTCAGGAGGGTGAGCGTTGGTTTAAGAATAAAAGCATTAGTGATGAAGCCTGGAGAATAATCTTACGAAACCAAGGTATGGACATAACTATTTTTAAAAGAGTAATTCCTATTCATGCATTGAAAGAGGAATGGGCTACCTTGCTGCTAGTTGTTCAAAAATTCATTACCTGTGAAGGCCGTTTTAGGTCCATGTATATGTACCATACCATATTGCTGATGAATTTTCTAGATAATCAAGCTCTCAATCTCCCATATTTTCTATTAAATAGTTTGAAGAAAATGTCTGTGACTGTTCAGAAGCATTTAGGGGATGTAGAACCACATCTATATCACCACTGTCTTGTAAAAATTTTGATTGAAAAAGAGTTAAAGGAGAAGAAAGACACATGGGAACAATTTTTGATTAGAAATTTCTTTGAGGAACCTCAGGAAATTCCTGAAGGTAGCACATCAAGAAGGAGTAGGAGAAAAAGAATAAATGATGAAACCCAAAGTACTCCTACTCAAGAAATTCCTGAAGGTAGCATATCAAGAAGGAGTAGGAGAAAGAGAACAAATGATGAAATTCAAAATACTTCTACTACTACAATTGAAAGAACTGATAGGGAAGAGAGACTGTCAAAGAGGAAGAAGAAAGAAATTAAGGATAAGAAGCCAATAACACCAAAAGAGAGAAAAAGTATTGAGGCTATACATCAAACCCCTTCTTCTGAAGAAGAAGATCATCAAGTGTTATCTGAGAGATTAGTTTATCTTAAAAAACAATCATCTATGGCCAAGAAGACAGAGAAAGGAAAACAAAAGCAAAAGGACAGTGGTCCACAGCGTGTGAGAAGAAGTTCCAGACTTAAGGGGAAATTGAGGAAAACGCAAATGAAAGGACCCCATTTCATTGATTTGGGAGAAGAAACATCTGAAAAATCCCCAGCTGACCATAGTCCATCTCACTCTCAGTCAGTTAGTGAACCTGGTTCATTTCATTCTCAGTCAGACATTGAACATAGTCCATCCCATTCTCAGCAAGATGTTGATGTGAGCCCTTCTCAGCCAGATTTTGAAGATAACTCTCCTTCACAGCATTTTTGGGATAGCCCAATGAAAATGACACCTGATATAGACCCCAAGCAGCACGAAGTATATGATTATATAGAATTTTTAGAAAAAGTAGCTACAGGTCCCAGTACTTCGTCCATTCAGCCTCACACAGTACAAGATGATTTAGTCCAATCACTGAAACAGGAAATCTTTGAGCTAGAGCTTGTAAATAGACACATTAAAAATGAAAATGAGACATTGAAGGAACAAGGCAAATTGGACAAAATCATTCATGATAATACCATGCTACATCTGGGAATATGGCAGAAGAAGAACAAGAAATTGAAAAGGAAATTCCAGAAGTTAAGCAGAGCACTGGTTAATATAAAATTTAGGTGCTTAATGAAGAAGCCCAGGATGATGGCAGCACCAAGGAAAAAGAGGAGATGATTGTATGTACTGGCTGAAGTGTCAAGGAATATGAATTGAGGAAGGATTATAAAAATTTTGGTTGCATGAGGACATGCAACACCTTCACAGTGGGGGTATGTTGAGTCCCAAATCTGCATCTTTTCCATACACCTTTCTATACCTTTTTTTCATTCACCTGAACCTTCCCAGTTGTCAATATCATTGTATATTAATTGCAAAAGAGAATCTAACATGGTTTTTAACTATATTTTTGTGTCTGTTGTTTGATTTAGATTTTGCTCATTTAGCTGCAGAATCTTGCCACTTTCCGCAGCTGCTGCAACTTTCTGCAGCCATTTTGTGAAACTCTATGTTACAAGTGTCTTCAAGTAAAATGAGCCACATGGGCTAGTCAGAAATGATGTGGACATGGATCGTGTCCTATTGGCTCGGGAAAATTCATCCAGGGAGGTTGCGGTCAAAGATGGCCAAGTGCAAGTCAACTGTAGAGTCCCATGGTGACAAGACTCTGTTTCTCGTCACGTGGAGATTTCTATGGCCGTTTCTGAATTGCGGGAGACAAATCAACACTTGTACATGGCTCCATAAGCTGAATTCAAGCATCCACTTCTCATAAATTTACTCCTCAACGCGTCCATGACCCTAGATCTTTGGACGTAATGGTTTACGTGTTTTGTATCAGCATAAACTTTAGCAAATTAGTTACATCACCTTCAGTTATAAATAACGCGTTTGCATACGCATAAGAGTTAGCTTTTATTAGTCTCCATTAGCCTCCAGATAGCTCTGTAATGTAATTACGTTGCCACTGTGCCGTAATATCACCTTGCTGTTATGATTGCATTTTAATATATAAGAAGACTCTGTTTCCAAGCATAATTCGTACTTGAAGTCTGTTGCCAAGGCTGGTGTAGAGGGCCCCTGCACAGCTGAGGTTTTGTGCATTATTGTATAGTTCTTGTTTTAATTCTTTAAACTCATTGTGCCATAATTCATTCACATGTTTATACATGGCATCTTTCATGGTATATATGCTTCATTTCTGTTTATAATATTTCATGCTTTACATTCTACTTCTGCCTTTCATGTTTTATGTTATTGTTAACTGATCAGTGTTCTCGTTTCAGGTTATAAATAGGCAGCCCGGGCATTTGCATAACTTTTTGACTAATGACATGGGATTAATATTGTTCTCCTGCTAATTTGCTTTTCTTAGTTTCTGTTTAATTTCAGTACTGCTTTGTTTATTTCAATCTTGCACATTTGTTTCAGTAGTTAGATTTAGATATATCAAATTGTTCATGTCATCTTCAGTTACCTCTGAAAGCCATAGCTGGACTGATGGTGAGGGATTGAAGTATGAATGTATAGTTTGATATTAGTTTACTTTCTGCAAGTTAGATATATTAAATTTCTCATGATATCTTCAGTTACCTCCGAAAGCCACAGCTGGACTGATGGTGAGGGATTGAATTATGAATGTGTAGTTTGATATTAGTTTACTTTCTGCAAGTTAGAAATATTAAATTGCTCATGACATCTTCAGTTACCTCCGAAAGCCACAGCTGGACTGATGGTGAAGGATTGAATTATGAATGTGTAGTTTGATATTAGTTTACTTTCTGCAAGTTAGATATCAGGTTACTCAAGTTGTTTATGGTTACCTCCGAAAATCATAGCTAGACTAATGATGAGGGATCAGAAGATAAGTTGATGTAATTTGATTTAGATTTACTTTGTTGCAACTTTTGGATTTATTTCAGCATAGTTTCTTTTGTGTTTGAACAGCAGCAAGAATAATGAGTTTCATGATCAGTAGTTCATTGTTTGATTTATTAGACTAGCAGCACATTTTCATTTCAGCAGCACATTTTCATTTCCTTTCAAGTTTTGTCATTGTATGTTTCAAATTCCTTCTGAAGTTTCAAGTTGGTAAATCATTATAAATGATATCATTTCCTTGAACAATCATAACCATAATTGTTTTTATTTGTATTTTTTTCATCTCACACTAGAAAACCAAAAATGACAAAAAGTTAAGAAATAGGTTATCTTGCACATATAGTGCGCCACACTTCATCAGCTTACGAATCCTAGATTGATAAATTAATGTAGCAATTTAGGACACACTAAATTGACCAAACACCAACTTACGGGTTTTATCCACTTAGACCTTATGAAATATTAATTTTCTTTTTTAACTTTCTTTTAGATTTTAAACCCCATCTTGGGTCCAAAATCCCTTTTCTTGGCTTCTTTTCGCTTAAAGCCTTCCGTGGCCAAACTCACACAAACCCATCTCAATAGGCTTGTGGAGTACCTCCCAAGCTACACAATTCAACAACATAGTCTAGTGGTAGTAACCATAACTTGATTAAGCTCTTCTAGTCAAGCGAGGGCTTGGTTGGGCTTCCAAGTTGTTAATTAAGTAATGGTAATTGTGAGGGCATGATATCTACAGAGGGTCAGGGCAATAAAAATAATGCAAAAACATGAGAAGACATGTTATACAATTTAAATGCATGCTAAAGAGTGTTAGGGAGTTTCGGGGCATATCAACGGATAACTAGGTCAAAATGCATGGAAATGAACAAATAAGTGTGTGTACAAGGGAGTGTCAGTGAATTCAAATGTGATAAGGATGAAGTTTGTTAGTAGAAGTTCAGAATAGGATTTAAATAAGGCAAGCCTATGGTTGTTATACGAGTCTTGACATAACATTTTTAGACAAAGGGATATCAATTTGTGCTATCTAGAACATTGTTTTGCATTTATCTATTTTTTTATATGAGATGTGGCACACTCTGGCTACATGCTCATGTTTTAAACTATTCTTGATAATTTCATATTGTACATTGTTCTGTACAATTTTTGCGGCACTCGAATTGTGTCAAATTATATCTTATGTGCCTTGCGCATCTTGTGGTTCTTGCAAAATCTCAATTAATGTTCCAATATTTATATGAACTAAACATGCATATGAAATATTGCCTGTGTAAGCTATGTTCCATAGTTGTTTTATGGCCATGGCTAGATCATGTTATCCTTGTCTTGGTAACTAGTTAAGTGGGGCAAGTTGATCTTGGACATGAATAACATAAGATGAGTTATAGGCAGTTCTTAGGTGAACAAGGCACAATCTACTTGTAGTAGGTGCAATTGGTCAAGTTGTTGTGGTTGAAGCAGGCCAATATTGTCACATGAACTGCAGTAGCCAAGGAAATGATTGGGTTCCCAAGTCATGAAAAAATGTAAAGGCTAGCTATGAGGACATGATTTCCAAGGCATGTTAGGGAATGCTAAGATGTGCCAGATAGTTTGAAAGAATGTAAAACATGCTAATATGTGTCAAGTGATAAGGCATGCCAAGATGTGCAAGGGTGTGTCAATGTGTGCTAGGGATTGTCAAGGCAACGAAAGGGAGAAAAAAGTTAAACTACAAGGAAATTGACACATAAGAGGGTTAATAAGTCATCAATTTACCTTTTCCAGGAGGGGCATGCTAGGCACACCAACAGTAGACAAAAATAAGAACTAAGTGGAAAGTCTTAGTGAATTATAAGTTCCAAGTCTTCTTTTGTTTCTTCTCACTTACTTTCCAACAATTTATCTCAGATAAATTTAATATTAAACCATGCCAAATCATACTAAGGAATCTAAATGTATTCCGTACATGCTAAGACTTTCCAAACACCAATATGTTTCAGGGAGTGTTACACATGTTATGAAATGGAAGGCTATGTTGAAGAGTGCTAACGTGTGCTAGAGAGTGCTAATGCATGTTGAGGAGTGTTAAGGAGTACTAGGAAAAAATATTAATGGAGCACTATGTAAAACTTCATGGAAGTTAGTGAATATGAGGAATGTGTGCCAGGGACTAGTGTTAATAAGTGCTAGTTGTCATGCCAAGGACGGAGTGAAAAGGTATGCTAAACATTGGTAAGGAATGCTAAGGAATATAAAGGCATGTCAATAATTCCAGAAGTGTGCTTGGGAGTTCAATGGTGTGCTAGTTATATGTGCCAATTAATAGTTCCAATATATTCCAATACATGCTAGGTACTAAGGATGTGCAAGGTGCCAGGGTATGTCAATATGTGTCAAGAAGTGCCAAGGAAACACAAAGAAGAACCAATAAGAGGGTTAATAAGTTAGGATTTTATATTTTTCAAAAGGGGCATGCTAGGCACGCTAACAATAGGTCCTAATATATGCCAAGTGGTAATGCCAAGTACTAATGTATGTCAATGCATTCAACCAAGTTGTTCTAGGGAATGCTAGGGATTACATTTATGAAAACACATGCTAGGAGAGTTCCATGTTGTGCTAGCGCATGCCACCATGTGCTTGGGCATCAGTGTCATGACAAGATGTTCTAGGTAAAAAGATGTTCCAAGACATGTGAGGTGCTAAGAAATGTTAGTGTGCTCCAAAGCATTAATTTAAGGTGTGCCTAAGTTTTTGAGGAGTTTTAGGTCTTTCTCATTAATATATTTTCCAGAGCTTGATTATGTATTAAATAATATATTTCCTACACACACTAGTGTAGCTTTATCTAAAGGGAATTTTCTAGATAATAAACAAAATAGATATGATTCATGTGTTGACTCATAGGAAAACTCTATTCGACTAGTCATTACTTGAGGGAAATGATACACAATAATTACTTCTTAAAAAATTGAATGACTCTAATAATTATGGCCTTGGACATATTATAAAAAATACTCCACAATATTGGTCTTAAATCATTATCCTTTGAAAAAAACACATTGGAAAGATCAACGATAAGGAATATTTTTTAACTGTCACCAAAAGTAAATAAAGGGCATTGGTGAGGGTCATTAAAATTTTGTCACTAGAAGTGTCACAAAAGAGAGAATTAGTGATGGGCCTTTAACGAACCTCACGAAAAGTTTCATTGAAAATGGCTTTGATGGCAGACCTTAAAGGACCATCACTATATACACTTACAACAACGCTTTTTTAAGGGCCATCACCATATGTTACATTGGTGACAGACGTTAGAGGTACGTCATAAGCAGGACCCTCACCAATTTCCTTTTTTATTGTAGTGAGTGCAGCATAACATCTAGAGGATAGGTCAACATAGGGAGTTGACGAGATCCAGTCAGCGGTACAGTTGTAACAATAGTTCGTTAGTTGCTCTGTAATAACATGGTGTAACAACTCACTGTAACAACACACCTTTAACTTCTGTTGTATGACTCATGCTCAAGATATTTTGTGTTACAAATACCATCTGGAAAGACAAAAAAATACCATAGATCTTCTCCAAACATTCATCCTCAGTTAGCCATAAAAAATACACGATACATCATAATAATTTATGAAATGGAAGAGTAACGAAAATAAGGTGAAAAAGCACAAGTTAAGATAGAATGGTAGGAAAAAGAGGCAAATATAGTCCCAATGTTTATATTCATTAGGTAAAATAGGGGAAAAAAATGTATGAAATAAGTGAAAAACTGGCACCCAACAGTGCATAGATTCGTTGGTGTAGGTGGGGTCAACCAAGCGGATGACCATTTTGATGTCACTCTGATTAGATCATCTTCAGTCACCAAATAGGGGAGCTCATACCACACTCCCTCTATAGCACCCTTTGGGTGGATATGGATGTTATAAATAGTGGATTTTAAATCTGCAATCATTTTATATTTATCATATAGAGTTAGTGACAGTTGCAGTTTGGACTCCATCGCTTGGTTCAATGTCGCATCATACAAAGCTGAGGAGATTTGGTTTCCTTTGCACACACTAGGTTAGATAAGTTACATAAATTTACGTAGCATACCACTTCGCACATCTTGGGCTCGATATCAGGGAACTACGTGTCTTCCAAGATTATCCATACAATTAGTGCAATTAGCAACAAGAGATGAGTGTATTAGTAGGGCTTGCCTTACTCCTATCCCTCACACACATTTTATAGGATTTTTTACAGAGATACCCACACTAGTTTTATATGAGACCATTTTCACATATTTTGGCAAGTGAAATCACATGTGCAGGCACCTCCTTGGGCATGCACTTGTGCATCATATTGTAGGCCAAGAAGATCTTACCAAAACAGATGACGAGGTCACTGATCTCCTCCACAATGAACCCCCAAGTCTTGTGCGTGACACCATATTTTTTCTTGATTTGGTCCACAACAACCTTCTTGTGTACTTTACCTCCAAAGTGAGAAACATGTCCGACCCCCTTAGCAGGTAGACTTGTTATTATATGAAGAAAATCTGCATCAATCTGTATGTGCTCTCCCAACTATAGTGCATAATCATGGACCAATGCCAGAAATTGTTTAACGCAGATATCATTGATGGAACTATGCCCAAAATCAGGGATCTGCAAAAAATTGAGCAGACCTGCCTTGTGTGGACTTAACATTACCCTCTTTGGTTCGAGGTGCACCATGCCTCATTCATAGGTAATCTGATCCAAATAGAGTTATGGCGCGAGCTTAGGAAATTTCTCGACATACTCGATGTCCCAGTCATCAAACCAAAATTTTGGAATTTTTCTGAGCATATACCCTTCCATTGGGACATTCTCCGAGATTATAGGCACATGGATGCTTATGTGCACCTTAGCCAAGTACTTAGGTGCCTTTAAAATGGGTTTCCACCACACAATATAACTTGGCAACTGCGAGAATGGAGCTACTTCAACTACTTCCTTGTCTTCTTCCTTAATTCTCTCTTGAAATTCTAGCATGGGCCTTTTAATCTTATCTCCCAATGAGTGGCGCGGTCTTGGGGTCTCTTCTCAATGAGATCTTCAGGTTCGATAGGATTGCCCCTTCTTTGTTTTGGATGGCATAGGTGTTTCTAAAACAGACACTTCCGTCGCAGCAGGGCCATCACCTTGTATTGTGGTTGTCATATCACCCAGAATAACGTACCCTATCCCTTCATCACACAATACTCCCTCAAACACTGGATCCAAACCAGACATAGACAAAAAAAATGCAATGGAAAACACATATATCAGAACATAAAAAACACTCAAAACATAAAGGGAACTATTGCAATCCCATAGATCATATTTAAACTTGTGGTACATCCTTAACGACTCCTTGTACATTAATGAAGTTACATTACTAACAAAATGGTCCCAAATCTGAAAAAATATCTTTATGAAATACATCCTATATGCTCCTAAAAATGACAATAAAGTTGTCTTATCTAGTTTCACTGTTCCAAGGTCTAGTTTTTTACACCTTTGCACATCAATCAATCTCCTAGCATAGATACTAAGCACACGTCACACCTTACTGCACATATAATCCAGAGCTAAGGATAACCATAAAAAAATTGCGCCCCCCAGCATAGGCTTGTTGACAAGGTAATTCAAATAATATCGAGTAGTGTCTGTCATACCCCTCAATAACTACAAACTTCACTAACAGTCATCATCCCCATGGACTGTCATACCTCTTCTGAGTAATCTTGTCATGGGTGTAGTTATCATTTCATACTTTGGAATGCCATTTCTTTAATATCCCACTCGGCTCATCATGGAGCACACTTGTCAGTCTTTCATGGGGCTTGAGGTTCCTTTCAGCGTGTGTAGTTCCCTAACTTCCACAAGTTCCAATTGTATGCAATGCATAATCTCCGTTATTAGCGTATTAATAATTTGAGGGATCAAAGCTTGTTAATCGTGTTTCCAGCTAAATGTAAGAATAAAAATCTATGTCATTGAAGGCCACTCAGTAGTGCCTTTTTGCAGCTCTGTCTCCAAGTACCATTCACTCGGAACCTTCCCTAGTGTGTGAAACAAACATATGGACCCATTCAGGTCTTGGTTCTACACTCCATACCTCATTCCACTTGGCCAAATGGCTACACATATCCTCTTTGCCACAATATATGTCCCCCCTTTTAATTACTGGACATTCAAAGCACAGCCTCATCATGTACGCACATTCATACCAGTTTCCCATATTCACCTTATGCATTTCCCAGCATCTCGCTTGAGTAGCACGTAAGCCAAGATCCAAAGCATGAAATCTCTGTCCTTTAGGCACAATCCTTACCATTTCTCCAATTAACCTATTTACATCAGTCAAGCCATCATAGTGCGGGAAATCATGTACCCTAGATGTTATACAATCCAAAGCTCGGGTCACACGACAACATCACAACATAGATACCTCATGCAATTGGTTATGCCGATTTTCCAGTTCCTCATCAAATTCCAAGAAACAAGAGCTATCCTTTTCCCACATAATATTACCATCTAAAGTTGGATTAATCTAGTCCTTGTCACACAAAGTTAGCTTTAGATTTGATCGACCTCATCCTCAGCACGCACTAGTTTAATATACCTTTGGCATTCTGCAGGATCTAGAGGAATGACTAACCTAACTCCATTGCTCTCAAATTCCATTCTCCTCTTCTCTAGATTTATAACACCATCCAAGTCAATAGCATAGTCCAATCCTAGTAGCACGGGATATGGATCAATATCATCTACAATTTGGATAATTTCGAAGTCTTCTGTCACCTTAACACCTTCTATACTGACCACAACCTATGAAGATATTCCTAGAGGAATGATCTTCTACTGGTTGGCCATGTGTAATTGGATATTAGACCATTCCACCTTAGGCTCTCCCATACGCTACCATGTTATTTTAGGTAGAACATTACCATCTGATCCCAAATCTAAAATAACTTGGTCCCTTTTGTAAGCACCAATTTCCACGGTCAGGCGCATTACCCTACCCGTTCTCTTCCTATTCTTATAAATTTTGTTGAATGCACAATGTTCTACCATGGGTTTCTCTTTTTTGGTGCAATTATCTATTAATGCCTCAAAATTCTCAACAGCCTTCTTGATGTGCAGTAACTTGATACATTCTTGTAGAAATGGTTTAATCTCCTCATCTCCTCCTACTTCCTTCAATTTTCTACTGGATGTTGACACACTTCCTTCTGTAAATTCTTTTCAAGCTTCAATAAAGGTTTCCTTTGCACATTGAAGAGCAAAGCCTTCTTTATTTTCAGGTGCTTAACGGATCCATCCATGATATCCTGGTTCATTTCACTTATCTTCAAGTGTAGCTACACCACTCCTGGGTACCACATTGACAATGGGATATTCTTCTCGACTTTAAGTTCAAACCATTTGCAGATTTTTTGTTTGGGTCTTCTTTTTCTGCATTTTTGCAATAAAGACAGGAGAATATTCTATAACATGATTTAATTGTCTACAATACCTATAGGAATGTCGTACTAGATTCAGACAGACACGTGTAAAGTGACCAACATCACCACATTTATAGAAAATGACTTTTCATCTTCCTCGATGAGCTTCTCCACCACCTTGGCCTCTTCCTCTGCCTAGAAATACAACATACCCAGAGGGGGATGCTGGTGATAAAGGCTCAACCTACATTCTATATATTTCATATTTATCTAACATCATGTCATAAGTGCGGCAATGTTCGTAATCATGGCCTAATGATGAAAAAAAATTGCAAAACAGCTGCATTAAATGAGGTTGATTTTTTCCAATCCTTGGCTACGAATCTATGTCATGTAATCGAGTAATTTTATAGATATTTAAGCACACATAATTATTCAAAGGGCTAGGACCTCCAACATTCAGATATTTGTTGAAAACCAGACACTGATCCTTATGATGCCCTGAAGCTTTAGAATTTATACACCATACCTCTGTGCATACCCCCTTGCCTTTTTCTTGGCACAGACTTTGAATTTCTAGATGCATGGCTTCCCACTAATTCGGGATCTTTTGAGTCCTCAACACAATAGGTATTGGGGTAGCTTCCAAATTCATTACAACCTCCATAGCCTCAGCCTGTGTGGCAATATTTTTCTGACCCAAGGGCTAGCACAAATGTGGAAGAAACATAGAAATGAACCATTCCTTATGATGAGTATCATCCATAACAAATTGACCATCTCTAATTGTGTGCTTCAGCCTTTAATCAGCTTCCCATACAGATTCATTAGGTTCCAACGAATATCATTCATTTCTATTACCAAATGCTCGTATGACTTAGGCTCATTAAACTGCTCTTTTAGGGCATATTTTATTTCATCCAAGGTGGAATTATGGTTTTCTTAAGCATACCTAATGTACAAATATAATGCGCGATCTTTAAATGTAGTATCCAGATACGCCTTGCTAATATCAATATTGTTAATCTTCTAAGCCTACCATACCACCTAATTAGTTACAAATGAAAAGTGTTTAGTATTTTCGTTACCAATGCCTCTAAAATTAGGTAACTTCATTGATGCAGCCATATCTACTTCAGGGGGAGGGTGGGGTGGTGGTGGGGATGGAATGCATGGTGGAGTGGGTGATCTGTAGTGTTTGTGAAAAAGTGGAGAGGATGGATCAGGAAAAAGGGTTCAAGGTTTGCGAACTTTCATCTCCGGAGTCACTTGAGCTAGAAGTTTTTGGTTCTAGTTCACTATCATATTTAGGATTTAGATGTCTACAAATTCTTTTTTTTGGAGTCTACCCGTTAAAATTTTCCAGTAGGCATAGCTGGACCTCATTGATGCACTCAAGGAGTATGTTCACACAGAGAACCCCATTTAGATAAGAGAATTTTCAGCAATAATTTCAATGAGCATAGGAACTTACCTCCAAGGACTTTGAAGAACCTTCTTTATGCTTCAGAATATGACACAAATTGATCTATATCCAATTTAGTCACAAATCCTCCCAAGTGGAAACCCATCCATTGATCTACCATGCGAGTGATATTATTGTCAAAATTTTCTACTTGTTGGATCAATTCAATTGAGTGAGTGTGTCATATTTTATGCAATGCGGGAATTCAGCTAAGTGGGACAACCATTCCTGTAGTTCGTGTGAAAAAAAACAAAAGAATATTTCATGCGCTTCTATTAAAAAAAAATTCGGTACCCACTTTTCGTCAAAGCACTTATTGATTCCATTCTCTTGGATCACAAACTCAAAGATATTTCTATCCACCCAGTCTTGTAATGCATTGCGTGAAGGATACAACAACATCCAATCTCCATCAAAATGATGCTCCCCATCCCACCAATAGAACCATTTGTTCGCTTGAGGTGTCCTGACCGATGTTTGGAGTTTATGGACAAAGCAACAAAACCTCCAACTAATGGTCCTTTCGGCAATGATCTGCTTGTGTAGACAAAAGTCTCACCCAAGGTAGTATGGGGGGGTGATGGAACCAGATTTCCATACCCTGAGAGAGAAATTGATGAAGTGGTCCTCAACAAAACCCAATGTGAATCTATATAGATGCTGGAAATAATATATAATAGACTTAAAGAGAATGTGAAATCATTACAGAATAACACAAAATCATTGTTTGCCTTAGCGTAGATAGAACAAAACATGATCGAGATCTTAACCAATGTAACCACTTAACATGTGTCTTCATCATAAATAATTATGCATAATCAGATCAGACACTTTTGTGCAATAATTAATAAATAAACAGACATTTTGATCTTAACAGAGCATAAACATTAAGCAATATAGGTTCATGACACAATGAACTTCGCCAAAATTGTCCTTTCTATTATTTTTCATATCTGTCAATCAGTACATTAACTGTTCCCTTAAGAACCCTTACAAACCCTTCCTCACACATAGCAAGCAGAGTCCGCACACAGCCAAGACTAGGTCTCTACGCACGGAACCAGAACTAGGTCTCTATGCACACAGCTAGAGCGAGCCTCTTAACCAAACTCGAAAACCCTTACATATGCATCAACTATTAGAACATCAATTTTTCATAACACATATATCACTACTTATCTTAGCCATACTTTTTCTATTTATATACACCTAATGCACAGATACTATGGTCTCAAACCATGGTTTGAGGCTCACTATTTACATTTAAGACCATTTATATCAAAAGTGCAGACTTTGACCCACCCCAAAGCCCCTTGACTCTTTTTTCGCTACACGCACATACAAAAATACAAAAATTATCTTCTGAACTTTCTGGTGAGGGGACCACATTCCAAGATTGTTCATTTTATTATTGGTTTGTATGGCCTTAGAATTTTGTTTTTTATCCTCTTATTTAATTAATTTGGATTTTAATACAAAATGATGTATCACAATTATTTCCATATACAAAATGACACATTTTGTTTTTTCATTGAACTGTTGTGTTCAATACAAAATGAAATATCTTTATTCTTTCTATACGTCAAATTGGAAAATCCTTATTTGTTTTTGGATGTGTTCCATGGTTTAATATTTCTTTCTATTAAAAATGATTACTATGACCGGTTACATGAATTACATAAGTGATTAGATTTTATTACAACTCGTCAAGCCTATATAGTTTATTGTCGTTATGTATTTGTTTTTCACTTGAAAATATATTTGATTCATGTCCAACTGAGGCTTGTTAAAATCAGTGATTTATAACAGTAAGCTAGAGCTAGTGGTGTATGATTCAAATCTTTTACATTTAGGCGATTCACTGTTATTCTATTTCTTTCAAACGTCGATTCCACAATGTTATAACAAGACGACACTCAGTTCTTTATTGGGTATGTTAGGGTTGTCACAAGACACGGGGCTTTAATGAAGAGTCTTCCAAAGAAACCTTTCGTCCCCACGATATTCCTACTAGGAAGATTATGAGAATTTGGGCTTATGTAATAAACTTTACTTATTCTATTTTTTCGCAGAACATTGGTAGCTTTTTCCTGTTATAATAACAATACAATGATTTTCCAATAATTTCCATCTCATAAAATGTAATATACTACAACATATCTCTAAATATTGTTTTCGTTTGATTTATATTGATCTGCAACATAGTTTAAGTTAACTCTCTCTACGAGGTTGAAATATTTTTTAACCACATATATTTGCATTTGTTATTTTTCACATCCTGATATTGTCACACCGGCTATGGTAGTTTTCTAGATTACCCAGAGAGGGTTTCAAATATCACCGCCATTCAAGATTCTCCTATGAATACATATATATTACATCATGGAATTGAATCTCGTTATTTTTATGAGCATCAGCATAATTATTATAACTAACTATCCATACCTTTAATTATTTCACTGCACTTGAATGGGCTTCTACCTTTCCCGAACTCCATCCCTATCCACTAAAACCAAGACTTCATGATCATACCCGATCAATTTGCCTAACTACAAATTTTGACTAACATGTGCTTTTACTGAAAATATTTTATTTTTGTTCTTTCGAGTGATTGCCCCAACAATTTTCTACATACAACAACCCTATATTTTATTGATAAGAGAGAATTTCATTTTCAATACCAAAATTTATTGATTATAAATAATAATTCCATATTTAGAGTATATACTCTCTACATTTAAGGTTCTTATATACATTCAATTAATAAAATGACAAAATACTTCTAATGAGTTTTAATCTAAGGGAAGAGTGGGTATACGAATGAAGAGACATAACCACAATCAATCCTTGCATCCATTCAATTTATCTACTAATATAAACTCACTAATAATGTATCAATGATTTTCACTAAAACTATTGTGCACAAGCCAACCATCCAATCATAATTTCGAATGAATAATATAATCATAGTTTATGTTGGAAATGCACTTTGGAAAGTTAGGTTTTCCACCCAACCATGTACTGCATCCACTGGTTCCCTCGAGATGAGATGTGCATTCCAATGGAATAAAAAACCTCTTTGATTATCGATTATGTATTTCCATACATTTTCTTCCCTTGCCGTTTTTTTCTTAGCGTTGTCCCTCTTTTGTGGGTATGCCAACCCACTTGCCCAGGATTTATTCTCTCTCTTTTTTTCCTTTTTTTATTTAAAGCTCGATTTTCTCTCCCATGATTATTTATTCTAATACATACTTAGCATTTTCATATAGATGGGTGATTTAACAGATATTTATCTTCTACCTTCTTAAACCTTATCGATGAGTCCCACTTATGGAAGATTTATCTCCATTTCATTCATCAATGAGAGTTTTTCCACTTTTCGGAAATAATCTATTAACTTCAGTGTCTCCTTCCTAAGTAGTTCCAACAATTTATTTATTAATATATTTTAAATATTAAATCATAACCAATTTACTCTTCATTATGAAATTTATGGGGTAAAGTGTTTCCATTGCACTTTAACCAGAACAACAACTAAATTCTAGAGCAAGATCTCTTTCTGATGTAATATATGGAGTGGCTTTGCAAGAAAGTCTCCTTTTGGTTCCACCTGTATCAAATTTCAATCGATTATGTGAGTATTATCATGTACATATTTCTTTAGCAAAGATACATGAAAAACCCTTTTCACTTTAATATGACTCGACAGTGTGAGTTGAAAATGTACTGGCCAAACTCTATCCAAAATCTCAAGAGACCCATAGAATCATGGTTCCAGATTTTTGTAGGTCCCAAGTTTTAAGGTACTTATCCTTTTTTTCAGTCTTAAGTAAACATTACATCCAATCATCAATTCCATGTGTGTTCTTCTACTATTTGTATCACTATTCCTCCTATCCTGGGAAATTTTTAATGTTATCTCTAATCCTATGTACCAACTCCTCCATTTCATACAAAGTTTCCCATCTAAATATCATATATCTTACAACTGACTCCAACTGAGAGGTGTGCGAATTTTTCTACCATACATGGATTCAAAAGGACTCTTTTTTATTGAATCTTGCTAACTATTGTTATAAGGAAATTCTTCCAAGTGCAAAAAATCCTCCAACGTGGTGGGTCTATCCATTACATAAATTCTTAGTGTGTCCTCCAAAATGTATTTGGATCTCTTAGTTTTAACATCCATTTGAGGGTGGTATGTTGTACTGAAATTTAGCTCAGTTACCATACCCTGAAACAACTATTTCCAAAATTTGCAGGTAAATTTATCATCCCTATCTAACACTACCATCTTTGGAACCCCATGTAGTCACAAAATCTCTTTCATGAAAATATTAGAAATTTGTGTTGTCCCATAGATGGACTGTACAACTATGAAATGTGTGGCTTTAATTAAGTTGACTACTACCATCATAATGGAATTTTGTTTTCTTTTGGTCCTTGTTGGTCCTGTGATGAAGTCCAAGGAGATCATGTCCCATTTGCATTATGGGACAGGGAGTGGGTTTAAAAATCCGGTGGGGTGTTGGTGTTCTACCTTTATTTGTTGACATTTTAATAATTTTGTTACTTCTTTTTCAATGTTTGCCAAAAGGATTTTTTTCCTACTGTGGTTATCATATTTTGATAACCGAGGTTTCTGCAATATGTTTTCCTATGATATTCATATAATATCAAATTTTTTAAAGAAGTCACATTGGGGACATAAAATATCTTTCTGTAAATTAACAAATTTTCAAAGTTTTTTACATAACCTGGAATTTCAGTTTGTTTCATTTTCTGTTGAATTTCCTAGTAACTATGGTCTTTTGGAATGGTATTTTTAATATTCTCTATAAAAATTGTTCCAATATTGCTAAGATATACCCCCATTACAACATGTGCATGTCGGATTAATGCATATGCAATTTTATTTTCCTTTCCCTTTATGTGTTTAATGTCAAACTGTAATTCACTAAGAAAATATAGCCACTTAGAATTTCTAGCATTTGGATCTCGTTGGCTGAAAATACATTTTAGCCTGATATGATTTGTTACCAAAGTAATATTTTTTTCCTAATGGGTACTGACACGACATTTTTAAATAATGTATTACAACATCAAACTCTAGATAATAGGCCACATAATTATTTTCATGTGTTTTCAACTTTCTAGACTTGTAGGCTAATACTATATTTTCTTGCATCAAAAATCCCCCTGACACTTCCAAGCAAGCATATGTACACACAATAAATTATTTATTTGGATCTACAATCTGTAAAATAAGAGCCACCGTAAGTAACTATTTCAATCTATCAAAACTTTCTTGAAATTGGGTTATCCACTCAAATTTTATGCTATTCTTCTGTAAATATGTAATGGGGTAAGTTACTTTAGAGAATCATTCTATAAATATTCAGTAATATATGGTGATTACCATGGATGAGTGTACAAATGACACATCCCTAGGTATTGTCAAATTCAAAATAGCCCTAACCTTCTTAGGACCAACATATAATCCCTCTAAAATAATGTGACACAAATATTGTATTCTATCCTTATAAAACTTTGATGTTCTAATTTTAGCATATAGATAATTTTCCCTTAAGGTTTGGAGTACTAACCTCATATGCGCCCTATTTTTTTCTTCATTCTTGGAATACACCAATATTTTATCTATAAATACGAGTACAAATTTATCAATGTACCTATTAAGGTCATTGTACTTTAAGTACATAAAGGTTGTTGGTGCATTAATAAGACCAAATGGTAACATTAAAAACTCATAGTGACCATCTATTCCAAAAGGTTTTTTTGTGAATATCTCCATCTTTTATTCTCAACTATTGGTGCTTCGTCCTTCAATATTTTTTCAAAAATATAGATGCCTGCATTACTTGATCAAATAGATCATCAATGTTCCATATTTATGTTTGAAAAATAATATCGGAGCTACCCCCCCCGCACCCCCCCTCCCCATAGTCATACACTAGGCATAATATAACCCTTTTCAAGGAGATCTTCTAACTACATTTGCAACTCTAAAAACTCAGGTGCACTCATCATGTAAGGAGCTTTAGATACTATGGTTTCCCATAATATTACCAAATCAGTGGAAATATATATATATATATATATGCAGGGAGGTAAACCCACAATTTCGTCTCGAAAGGCATCTCAAAATTTCTTAATGACTCACAAATCCTCTAAGTTTTGCACTTATGTTTGTTACTTTCTTTTTTCCACATGAATCATAAACATGTCACACCATTTTTGTGGAATCCTTTTCATTTGAAATGTTGAAATCTATCTTACTGATATGGGTTTAGGTATGCCTCTAATTAATTGCATTTCCCCATTTTAGCTCACAAAACTCATTGTTTTCTCTAAGAAATTTATGACAATGCCATGTTTTTCCAACTAATCGATGTCAATTAATAGATCATAGGATATTAAGGGGTGTATATTCATATTTAATTATGTGGGATAAGAATTTAAATTGATCTGAAATTATCTCACTTGGCTAGTTACCCTCCTGTTCGTACTAGTTTCCAACTGTACTAGCCATGCAATTTTAAATTTTTGAATTTGTATGTTAAATTTTTCCACAATATGGGGTCTAATGTAACTTAAACTAGCCCTTCAATTAATTAAAATATGATTTTTTTTTTTGAAATTATACCTTAATTCTAGATCATTTTATATTGATGCTCAACCTCTCTGTGCTCTACTGCCACACTTATCTTGGGAATATTCTGAGTAATATTGTTCACAGTAGTTGCTTCATGAAAAAATTTAATATTCTGAATAAATAGAGGATCATATGGGAATTCTCTCAAAAGTTTAGGTTCACCACAACCTCAACACTTTAGTGTCTCTCTCTCCTTACTTCCATTAATATTTTTATTGTTCAGGTCTATTAGTTTGCACCCCATATGGGATTGTGCTAGATAACTTAAAATCCCTTTACTAATTTTATTCAGTTTGTGATATTTTACAAAAAAAAATAGATAAGCAAGTTTCTCTCTCTTTTATCCTATTGTAGTTTTCTTTTTGTCCTTAATTGACCAATACTTTTAGCCTTCACCCCTACTCTTAAATTTTTGGTAGCACAACCTTCATTTCCTTCTTGCCTCATCCATACTTTTGAGATTATTGAACTCAATCCTTTATTTATAGATTGTGGGTAGATAGTTCACAAATCGTTTTACCTTGCCTTTGTCTTCTTTAATATAGGGAACATACCATAAAAAAATAGTAAATTTTTCCACAAACTCATCCATAGTTAGTTTCCCCAGTCTAAATTCATGGAACTCCTTGGCACGATCATCATAATATCATTCATTTAAATATCGTGAATTATTTTTTTTATGGAATTCCTCCCAAGAAACTATGTCTTCTTCCAATATGTGGACAATTTTAGCCTCTTGCAGCCAGAGAGAAGCCTTGCCTTATAGCTCAAAAATGGCTAATCTGGCCTTCAAATTACTCTCGTACATCTGAAATGGATAATATTTTTTCATGTTAATAAGTCATGCCTCCAGATCCTCTTCCTTTTCCCCAGGAATGGTAGGGGGTTTCAATTTTATAAATTCACTTTGTAACTTGATTTAATTCCTTCCTATCTATGATTTTCAATACTTCCTATCTGAATAACCTCCACTTTCATACTTCTTCAAATATGTTTCCACTTTTTTCTTTTGAGCCCTTCATGTTCTACGGTTTTATGACTAGAATTTTCTGTCAACTCCCCTATCATCCTCTCATGTTCATCACTAGCCTTTAGTATATGTTCATTAATGCTCCCGAGATGAGCCAACTGTTGTTGTAGATTTGAGATGGTATCCATAAACTGAGAGGTGGGTTGGGTACTTCATTTCCTAATTCAGGGTATAATTCTTCATTGACTATTATGGTTGGAGGAAGATCCTTTTCCATTCTATTGTGGCATGGTAGGTACCTTATAAATAATAAAACATGCTATGAGCATCTCATATTTACACTCTATGCATATTTCATTCTAATATGATGGTTCCTTCGTAGCCCAATGTTGAAAATTGTAGCTTTGATACCACCTGTCACAACCTTAGTTTACCCAATTTTTTTAATTTTTAATTTTTATTTTTCCATGGAAACACGATGGCATCAATTTGTTTTTTAAATTTGTATTATAATTCCACAAATGTGGATTAATACTAGCGGAATGAATACAAATATTTTAATCCTAATTTAATATTAATACTCTACTTTGGTACTCGAATTTATTTAGGTGTTGGTAATGATGATTTAGTCCCCTCTTTGTTTTGATCCCCTATGGAATATATGTACCTCCAATTTATTTTAATTAGGTTCACTTATGTTTATATTTATATATGGGACAGATTTGCATGGTGCTAGTATGGCATTTCTTGGAAGGTGTAGAAAAAATATCTCACTTAAGTCACAGGTTATTATTGATGCTAACAACGATTATGGTAGCTTATACTTTAGATATGAAAAAATCATGTGAGAAAAACTTGTAGAAAAATAGATGTGTGAAAATCTAAAACAAGAAACAATAGAAATGAATATGATGTAATAACCCAATCATGGAAACTATTTTAAAGAAAAATATTTTATTAATGACTTCCGACAAAGGATATTTACAAAGGGTATTAAGTCCCCCTCAGTGGGATGGTACTTTTTTTTACATGTCGCTTCAATATTCATATTTTCCTCTCTCAAATGTGTGAAAAACCAAATAATGTGGAACTGAAAAATGGGATCACAAAAGGCATGAGATGTTAATGATTATGATTATAATGATCATGGTGAGAAGTGAATGGAAACCCCTCTTATTCATAGCAAAATATTGGGTTGGCCTCGAAAATGGGGAATCATAAAATATTATTTACAAAAATCTAGATCTAACCATTTGGAATACTTTATTATAATTTTGGAGAGGAAAAAAATATTTAAAATGCTCAAATATTTTATTTAGAAATCATTAGAAAATAAAATTATTTATAATTATTTCATGAAGAATAAGAATAGTGGGAAATAAAATCATTATTAAATAATTTTTTAACAACTATTTGAAGGATGGAGTTGAGGAAAAATAGATAAATTAGATAAATAATGGTTTATTTAATTATTCTCATGGGTTTTATCCACAAATAACATAATAAAAGTGGTTTATTAAATTATTTATTATAGTGAAAGTGATTTTCCTATGGTAAAATTAAAGTAGCAAGGTTTATTTTGATCCATCGAGTTAGAAATAGCCAGGTGATCATTTTTTGGTGATAACACATGGTTTACAAGTTCTTCTTGGATTTCATTGAAATTTGTGCACAAACTATGAGGTGCCACATCCTCACATACTAGGTGGCCTCCATGTGATGTGTTAGAGGTGGGGAATGGTGAGTGTTTGAGATGGTTTCATATAATCAAACGGTGGAGATTTTGTTTGGTAACCATAATTATGCTGATAGGGTTTATCCCTTCAATCTCGTTCTTTGTCGAATTTTATTTCCTCCGAGGAGTTTCGTATCCTCATAGCACCATGAAGGAAGATATTCATGCGTTGTTTTTGGTGTACCCATACTTGAATCCAACGATGCATGACAATGTTTTCCTCTTGTAGCTCGTCACTGCTCAAGAAATTGTAATCCAGAGACTTATTATTTCATGCCTTATATTAACCTTCTTGGATATATGTAGATGTAATTTTAATCACCTTATTCATGTCATTTGTCTGTAGAATCTCCTGGAGGCTATGGAGTTGAGGTATGAAAACTGTTGGTTAACTTACTTGTCACAAGAAGTTTGTATTTCATTTAGTGTCCACATATTGCAACCCTCCGATCTTGGGTATGTTTCTATCCTCTATTATTGTCTCTATTTAGTTTTTTTTTTCTTGCGTTTTGGATAAATTTTCCATCATTTTTGTGTGTTCTTACTATCACAGTTTTTTTCTTCCACCCTCATCACATGTTTCCCATGCCTTTGGTGATATTGGGATGGAAACCAAATATCAACAGAGATTTTGTAGCTGTTCAAACGAACCCTAGTGCATAATGGAGTAGTAGAAAGGGAAAGCTGGCTGGGTTAATTTTTTTTCATTATAAATGTGTGTAACAGTCCTGTATACCATTCAGAACTGTTTTATTTCCTTCATTTTTTCGAATCCCTTTCGGCCCTATTAGCTTTCAGATGGTGCACTTGTAGTAGGTAATATCCTAGTTTATATCCCTTTCAGGTATATTAAAATATATATGTGTGTGTGTGTCTATATATATATATATATATATATATATATATATATATATATATATATATATATATATGTATACAGACACACACACACACACACACACATATATATACACACATGTTTATTTTTTTCTCCTTCCTTCCACTTAATAAATTCGCTTAAATTTTAATCTTAATGAAATATACCCGAGGGTATCAAATCTAAAAGGTGTACCCTTCTCTAGTTGATTTTCTAGGTAATTTGGTTAAGAAACCAATAAAAAAAAAAGGCACCAAACCCAGCTTCCATTACTAACCACTATCATGGCTTTACAGGTTGGTGCTCATTTTATTATTCACCAACCCCTATTGCACACTTTTCTACCATAATTTTTGTGTTAAACCCATGTTCTACGTATGGTCATAAGGGGAATACTACCAGTTCCATTCACTCTGGAAGGGCCTTCAATTTTTAAGAGGGATAAAATCTTTTTCAATTGTATGATGTACTTTTTCACAGATGTTGTGTTCTATATAAAAATTTGTATATTTTTTTGTTCATTTTATTGCTAGTTTATATGGCCTTATAATTGTCTTTTTCATGTTCTCATTTAATTAATTGTGATTTTGATACAAAAGGATGTATGAAAAATATTTATGTATACAGAACTGGACAAATTTAATTTTCACTGAACATTTGTGTTTAATACAAAATTAGATATCTCCATTCCTTCCACAAGATGCATTGGAAAATAATTCAGTATGACTGGATGCCTCCGTTGGTTTAATCTATGTTCCTATTACAAATGATTACTATGATCCTTTAACTCAATTACATGAGTAAATATATTTTATTACAACTTTTCTACCTTTTTCGGTTTACTGTAGCTATGTATGTATTTTTCCTTAGCACATATATTGTCTTCCTTTCCAAAAAAATCTTGTTAAAATCCTTGATTTATAATAGTAAGCTAGAGTTAGTGGTGTATGGTTCAAATCTTATAAATTTAGTCCATTCACTATTATTATTTTTCTTCAAAATTTTGATTCTACTATGTTATAATGGGATGAAACCCAGTTATTTATTGGGTCTTCTAGGGTTGTCTCAAGACACATGGTTTTTATGAGGAATCTTCCAAATAATCCTTTCGTCCCAAATGTATTTTTACTAGGGACGCTATGAGAATTTGGGCCTATGTATTGAACTTTATTTATTATATTTTTTCTTAGATCATGGGTAGAGGTTTCCTTTTCTAATAACAATATAGGGATTTTTCAATAATTTCCATCTCCTAAAATGAAATACACTACAACATATATCAAAATTTGTTTTTTTTTATTTATATTTATCTGCAACATAGTTTATGTTAACTCACTATGTGAGGTTGAACTATTTGTTAACCACATATATTGGCCTTCGTTAGTTTTTACACATCTTGAACTTGTCACATCAATTATGGTGGTTTTCTAGATGAACCAGAGAGGAATTCAAATAGCACTACCTTTCTAGAGCATCATATATATCTATATCTATATATCTATATCTATATATATATATATATATATATATATAGAACATCTTTGTATTAACTATTGTTATTTGTCAGAGCATTAGCATAATTATTATAAGTAACTATCCATCCCTCTAATTTTGTCAATGTGCTTGCAAAGGCCTCTAGCTTTACTGAACTGCATCCCTAACAAACCAAAAACAAGACTACATGATCTTAGCCGATCGATTCACCTAACTACAAATTTTTATTGACATGTGGTTTTAATGAAGCTCGTTTTTTTCCGTTCTTTTTGGTGCTTACCCCAAGAATTTTATACATATCACAACCGTATATTTCTTATATAAGATAGTATATACTTTTATACACCATCATTCCTTCATTATAAATAATAATTCCATCTTCAGACTATTTACTCACTACATTTATGATTTTTACATACAGTCATCTCTTAAAATGAAAAAGTACTTCTAATGAGTATTTATCTAAGGGAAGTGCATATATACAAATGAAGAGACATCAACAAAATCAATATTTGGAACTATTCAATTTCAGTAATAATTTAAACTTGGTAATCATGTATCAAATTATTTTCACTAAAAGTATAGTGCACAATCCTACCATGTAATAATAATTTCGAATGAATAATCTAACTGTACTTTTTGCTAGAAACACTTTTGGGGAAGTCCAGTTTTCCAAACAAAGATGTTTCTTCCAATGCTATAAAAAAAAATTTGATTCCTTGATTATGTATTTTTGTACATTTTTTTTTCATTGTAGTTTTTTTCTTAGTGGTGTCCCGCTTTTGTGGAATTTCCAACCCACTTTCCTATGATTTTTTTTTCTTTCTTTAAAGCCCACTTTCCTCTTTCGTGGTGCTTTATTCTATTATATACTTAGATTTTTTCTCAAGATATTTGATTTAATGGATATTTATCTCCTCTGTCATTAAATATTATCAAGGATTCCCACTTATCAAAGATTTATCTCAATCTCATTCATCAATGACACTTTTTCCACTTTTTTAGCAACAATCTCAACTCTAGTGTCTCTTTCCCAAGTAGTTCCAAAAATTTATTTATTAATAAAATTTACATATTACATCATAACCAATTTACTTGTCATTAAACAATTTATGGCCTTTTTTCCCTAAACAAATAATAATTCAATCTAATTGAAGAAAAACACTATTACAGAAGAAGAGGGTTATTGCATCCCTATAAAATGTTGTATCTAACATGGAATATCTTGGTCATGATATAACATACAAAATCAAAAAATAACCAAGACCTCGGCGCAACTTCCAATAGAGGTTGGAAGGTTGGAAGGTTGTGAGTTGACCTAGTTTAACTGTTATGCACCAAATTTTACCTTTGACTGTGAAACTAGATTTAGGGGCCCGAATTGGATCAATTTCCATTTCTTTAGCTTTTTTTATTCATTCCACATAAAAATATATATATATGAGAAAATATCACAAAAAATTTCACCTAGCACAAACATCGAGGTCCTGCCATATCATCAACTAATTTCATGTCGAAACCATTTTCCACCCTATCCACCACCTGTGCTCTACATAAAACCCTTTCCATTTATTTGCCTATACGAGCTCCCAGATAGTTTGAAGGATAAATTTTTTCCTATTATTTCTTTCCATAACATCCAAACTTGGTGGTCTACCAAATAGTCCATGGGGTCAAGGAGGATTTACCTTTTGAACTTTTGTTGCATGACTTGACTTATGTCTAGGTCCAAATCGCCTATGTTTTCACCTTTCTCCAAAAACTACCTAAGTCTCGATTCAAAGAAATTTTTAACAAAATACAAGGGAGAGGAACAACCTTGAGCCATGGAACTCTGCCATTTGATGTTTTAATTTGTAAACATTGACCAGCCATAGATACTAATATAGAAGGCATTTTATAGACTTTATCATATGGATGGAAAGCTTTTTGAGAGCACTGTCCAACTATATAATTTCTAGATACATATAAGCTAGTCTTGTGAAGCAAAAATTCTCTGAAATCCTAGGCTATTCAATATTTTATAGCATCTTTGCATAACCTACTATTATTATCATTCACTGCCAAACAGTACAACAACCATAAGACTCCTATTCATTTGAGCACATCATACATGTGCTATCCTTTCCCATTTAACATTAGTGCTAGCGTGTTTGACATCAATACCAGCACACAAGATGCCACCTACCATCCTAACAATTCCAACAATCCAACATCTGTCTCAATGAAAGCCAAGGGAATGCTAGTAATTTATATGCATTATCAATTATAATTACACTTGAAATGCGACTATAAGTTTATCTCTATTCCCCACCTTTACATTTTCCACTAATGTCAACATATTACTATGAATTTCAAGCCACACCCTTCGCATGATATTTTCTATATAGGTACATTGGGAATTATATATATATATATATATATATATATATATATATATATTCTTCGAAAAGGCGATGGCTTAACCTTTGGCCTTGAGCCTTTATGTTTTCTACGAAGGATAATACTATATATATATATATATATAAAATGATGACCACTCATCAAAAACATCTATTCATAGCTTAGACTGTAAGGGTTATTCGATACTCCAAATGGTTTCTCTTCTAATTATAAGTGTCTCCATCGAATTAACCGATGAAGTCATAAAATCATACATTGTTATATGGTTATCCTTTCAAGGTAATTATACACTATCAAGGTTTCACTCCATCAAATGGTTAAAGTTTAACTTATATATACAAATCATATTCGAAAATGCATTCCCAACACATTTTTTAGCTTAACTATTTAATATCAAAATTATCTAGACCACATAGCTATACTGCATTCTGTATTTCAAACGTGGCATCATACTGCACAAATTTTCTTTGAATATTGTGTTTGTGACGTGTCCAAATATGTAAACTACACAATAACAGGTCTTTGATTAACGACTATGAGTGTCTAGGGTTAGCTTTGATGTAACTTCCCTCCGTCATCATACCAGTCTCATTTTC
Source organism: Pinus albicaulis (assembly GCA_034641835.2). Lineage (NCBI taxonomy): Eukaryota > Viridiplantae > Streptophyta > Pinopsida > Pinales > Pinaceae > Pinus > Pinus albicaulis. The sequence continues at coordinate 893,110,318 of CM076583.1, read as the reverse complement.
TCCATTGATCAGTCGGGTATGAGCTTGGAAACACCAGTGCCTTTCACACTTTCTAGAGCTTATATTTCACCTATGAAATTTGTCTCTTTGCATTTTCTTTAGCTTGCCGAGGCTCTCAAAGATTCAGTTAGAATTTTCCAATGGAATCCACACAGGTACAAAACCTTCAGGTTAAGATTTCATCCCTTATCCCTCCTGTAATTTACAAAGTATCTTATTGGTAGTGATTTTTAGTGACGAGAATGATGTTTTTCCATTTCAAACGAATATAATGTTTATTTTTTTTTCTAGGAATATTTTTCCAAGTATTCCTCTCTTAGTTGATTGCATTTGTGAACAAGTACATTAGAGGGTAGGTTCCCTAGTTTCCAGGTTGTGCAACTACTAATTACCACCATATAAATTCTAAGTAATTACTTCCTTTATTGACCTAATCCCAACTCTTCTTCTATCTTCTAAATTTTTACATTTTTGACTAATTTTCTTAACTTACTATGGCCTTAGGAGAGCAAGGGAAAGTAATTGTACCCTCTGCAAGTAAGTTAAATTTTATCTTCAATTTCCTTTACCTTTTTGTTTAAAACGATGCGAAGGTTTTCATCACATCTATTCTATATCTATGCCAAATTTATAAGGATTATGACATTATCCTAGGCACTAATTGTTTGCCCCTTTTTCCTTGGTACCCTAACATGCCTATATTGAGAATGGCTTCTCTTCTTAGGGTCATACTTCAACTTGCAAATTCTCAGGTTCTAATATTGGTTTTCCTTTTATTCCAAGGTTCTTCGACTGTGAGGCCAAGGCCCTTTTTATTTGAGACTACATTATCTAAGCTTCTATGTCGACCTTAAAATAAAATATTTGTTCTTTCAAGCCGTTATTTTGACTGAAACTCTTAGAGAGTATGAAGAATTATGTATATATATTTAGTCTAGTATTATTTATTGTTGCGGTCAGACAACTCTAGTGTCCTACATTTTTAAAATACTTTGATTTGAATTTCATTCCGTTGATGCTTAATATATTTTATCTTCCAAGTGTGGTTACAAAACACATATACAATCTTTTTAAATTATTGCACCGAGAGGCGCATTTTACAGCCCAGTATGACCCCAATGTGTAAGTATGTCGAAAGCCAAAAAAAAATTCAGCTTGAACAATAATTTACTTAAACATATAAATGAACAATTAAAAATTCATTAAAAATAAATTTAAACGATATAAACTTAAAATATGAAGAGGTTTACTAACACTGAAAAAAGAGATATGGTAAATAATTAAAATATAAATAAACCATAGGTATGGTAAATAAATAAAAATATATCAAATACGATTAGAAATCAACATCTAATTATATATGAAGTATAAGGGTCAAATACCATGGACCAAATTGTTATTAATGCCATGCCAAAAAAAAACATTATTAACTTTAACATTAATATGAAAATATTAATATTATTAAATTTAATATTTTTAGATTAATACAATATTAAATTTATTATACTGTAATATATATTAATATATCGTGATATATGATAGAGTTAGAGAAATAGGGGGAGTGACAAGGGAGATATGGAGATAAATTTAAGGAGAGGGGAGAAGAGGAATGAAGAGAGAGAGAGGGAGAAGAGTGAGAGAGTTAGAGAAGGGTAAGAGTGGTAGAGGGAGACATAAAGATGGAAGTGGGAGAGAGATAAGGAGAGAGGGAGAGTGAAAGAGAGAGGATTGGAGGGTAGAGAGTGAGAGAGAGAGAGAAAGACAGGGTAGGGAGAGGGAGGTAGGAGAGAAAGGGAGAGAGAGAGAAAGGATGAGAGGAGGAGGAGATATGGAGGAGGATAGAGAGATGGAGTTGGAGGCGGAGCGAGGAAAGGAAGAAGAAATACATAGAGAGGGAGTGACAAGGGAGAGATGGAGAGAGAGTGTGTATGCTTATGGGTGAGATAAAGATACATAGGAGTGATAGAGACAAGGGGGGAGAGAAGGAGAAAGGGGGAGTGATGGAGACAAGGGGGGAGAGAAGGATAAAGGGAGAGAAATAGTAAGATAGTTGGAGAGTGAGATAGAGTGATGGGGGAAGAGAGAGGATTGGAGGATAGAAAGAGAGAGAAAGAAAGAGAGAGAAAGAAAGAGAGCTAGGGGTAAAATATAAGGAGGCGAGAGAGGAATGATGAGAGAGAGGAAGAGAGTGATGGGGGAAGAGAGGATTTTAGGAGAGAGAGAGAGAGAGATATGGGGGAAGAGAAAGGGAGGTAGGAGATAAAGGGAGAGAGAATAAGGAAAAGATAGGGGACTTGAAAGAGAGGAGGAGAGAGAGGGGAGGAGAGAGGGAGAGATATAAATATGGATTTGGAGGGCAAGAGAGGGAGGGATTGAGAGATGGAGAGAGAGAGAGTTGGGGGAAGAGAATGGGAGGTAGGAGAAAAAGGGAGAGAGAGGAAGGAAAAGAGAGGGGACTTGAAAGAGAGGAGGAGAGAGGGGAGGAGAGAGGGAGGGATATAAATATGGATTTCGAGGGGGGGAGAGGGAGGGATTGAGAGATGGATCTAGATGAGGAGAGAGGGAGGGAAGAATAAATACATAAAGAGTGAGTAGTGGAGAGAGAGGCGGGGTGACAAGGGAGAGATGAAGAGGGAGTGTGCATGTTTTGGGGTGAGATAAAGAGACAAATAAAGAGATATGGAGAGAAGGGGCAGAGAAGGAGAGAGAGAGGCATATGGTAACAAATTTGGAAGGTGAAGATAGAGAGAGAGGGGGGTGAGGGGGGCGCAGAAAGGAAGAGAGAGAGTGCATAAAGGTAGGGAAAGATATACGAAGATGGAGAGGGAGAGAGGGGGAGGTAAGAATAAAGACATAGATGGTGAAAGGTGGAGAGAGAGAGAGGGGGGGTGATAAAGAAGATGGAGAGAGGGGAAGAAAGGGTAGCAGGAAGGAAGAGATATAGAAGTGAGAGAGAGGGAGGGAAGGGGAAAAGAGAGAGAGAGAGAGAGAGAGAGAGGGGAGGAGGAGGAGGAGGAGAAGGGAGTGATATATAGATAGATATATTGGAGAAAGAGAGTTTATGTTTTGGATTTGATATAGAGAGATAGACTGAGATATAGATATAGATGTAAGGTGAAGAGAAAAAAATATAGATGGAGAGAAGGAGGGAGGGACAAGGAAATTGATAGATATGGAGTGAGAGAGTGTGCGTTTGGTGGGGTGAGATAAAGAGAAAAAGAAGGAGAGATTTAGGGATATATAGATATATATGGGGGAGAGAGGGAAGAAGATTTCTTGCAGTAGATGCATTAATTTCAATGTAGATGGTGATTTCTAATCCTATTTGATTTATTGCACTAGATGAATTGATTTTGGTGTAGATGTTGATTTCTAATGATATTTGATTACTTACACTAGATGGATTGATTTTAATGTAGATGATTTCTAATCCTATTTGATTGCTTGCACTAAATGCATTAATTTCAGTGTAGATGATGATTTCTAATCCTATTTGATTGATTTCACTAGATGCATTAATTTTAATGTAGATTTTGATTTTTGGTTATATTTGATTGCTTGCACTAAATGAATTGATTTCAATGTAGGTTATTTTTAATCCTATTTCATTTCTTGCACTGAATGCATTGATTTCAGTGTAGATGGTGATTTCTAATCCTATTTGATTGCTTTCACTAAATTCCTTGATTTTAGTGTAGATGGTGATTTCTAATCTTATTTGATTGGTTGCACTAGATGCATTAATTTCAATGTAGATGTTGATTTCGAATTATATTTGATTTCTTGCACTAAATGCATTGATTTAAATGTAGATGGTTTAACTAAATGCATTGATTTAAATATATATGATTTATAATCCTATTTGATTTCTTGCACTGAATGCATTTATTTTAGTGTAGATGGTGATTTATAATCCTATTTGATTGCTTGCACTAGATACATTGATTTCAATGTAGATGTTGGTTTTAAATCCTATTTTCCCACTTGCACTAGACTCATTTATTTGAGTGTAGGTGTTGATTTCTAATCATATTTGATTACTTGCATTAGATACGTTGATTTTAGTGTAGATGTTGTTTTCTATTATTATTTGATTTCTTACATTAGTTGCATTGATTTTAGTGTATATGTTGATTTGTAATTTGATGTAATTGGATGTATGATGGTACATTAATTGTAAATTCATTGGATTAATAGTGTGTGTGCAATGATTTTAGTGTAAGAACAAAAAATTATTGACAATCTACATTGTTTTTTGTGTTATAGTAATTCAACCTATTAATATTGGTGAGCAAGAGAGACAAGGTATGATGTTTACTACAACAACTCAAGCTAAATATTTAAATGGTTTATGATTCCAACTATCCTTTTCAAATAATCAATATGAAAATATGACAAAACTAACATGGGTGAAAATAAGAATATTAGAAAAAAATAGTTTGAAATCAATCACAATGAAGAATATTCGTAATTGACTACATTCTTATTATTAACAGTTTCTATCATTCAATATTATTACATTGTCACTTTGCATTCAAAATTTTATTTCATCATTAAAGTTATTTTACAATATTTATCATCTCAACAAACTGAGGTAACTAATCAAATTTAAAATTAAAATTACTCAATAAAGATCAGACATATTTAACATATTTAAAATGGTTATGTTAATATTAGATGTATTTACATATTATTGATAAAATTAACCATATGTTCCTCATATTATCGATAGATTTTCCTTGGTCACACACGACTGAAACCAACCTAGATCCATCTTAACTCTGGATCTATCAAGCACTGAGAGGGATCAAATCTCTCGAGGTGAAAAACTTTCCTCAATTGTTGCACTCAAAAAATAGGTTTTCACCTCGAGAGATTTGATCCCTCTCGACGCTTGATAGATCCGGAGTTAAGATGGATCTAGTCTGGTATTATTTAGCATTCCCTTAGCCCAATCTTAGTTCCAAGTTTAGTACAATTAAAGATTATATTTAAAAGGTTTGTATTTTAAATATACTTGGTTATTTGGTTTAAAACTCCTCTATTTATTGAATGTATTACTGTATTATTTTTAGAGAAATATTCTCCTACAAATAAATTCTCTGTATGTGACATGCAACCAATGTTTTCTTTAGATGCAAAGAAAGAAAAACAAAATTTTTCTTTAGAGATTTCTTATCAATAAAATATATGGAACTTGCAATGTAGTTTCTAGTGGTAAAAAATAATTGTTTCCTATGAAAATTCCTTTTCTTTTACGAATCCTTCCTTGTTATCTGTATTTTTATTACACATATTTATATATTAGTAAATATTCAACAACATTTATATATGTGGTTATTACTCTATGTTCTTGCAATTAGTCCAGAAAACCTAGTCGGACGTGTCATGGGACTTGCCTTGTTATTTTTTAGAGGTATTTAATTCGAGCCTAGGACTGTTATCCAGCACGGTGGATGGAAATTAAACTTGTCTACTTCTTGACAGTAACTAACCTAGGCTCATTTCCTATCACAACCTACTATATACAAGAATGTTTTATTTTTATACCGTTTTTCATTAAGTACACCACCCTCATTATTTTCAATATTGACCCAGAAAATAAACTTCTAAGCTTAATTAGAAAATTGTATCCCATTTCCATTAATACATTCCTAGATCCACATGTACTGAATTAGTTAGTACATACTTTTACCTTTTCCATCGTGGACATTCTTGAGGCTTTTAGTTATTGTTGGCCATGTTGCAGGGTAGAAAATATGCAATTTATATTTATTCATAATCTGTAGATTTCAGGATCACATTTTCATAGAAATAAAATTTAAACTAGCACAACCACATTATATTTACTAATGTGGTTGATATATGCCGATAGGGCTATATCCACTACCCATCAAATTAATTTATATATAAATAAATAAATATTATATATAATAATTTTATTATATTAACTTGAAATATATATATTATATATTAATAAAATTATGTATTAATATATTAATTATGATTAAAATCACAAAAATATTATATATATATATATTAATAATATTAACTATATACATACTATATATTAACTTGAAATATATATAATATATATTAATAATATTTATTAATATAATAATAATATTAATAATAACTAATATTTTAATATTTATTATTATATTAATATCATAGATGGTTATATTATTAATAAACCAAAAGAACTAATAATATATATTAATATATTAATAATATTAAACCCAAACACATAACAAAGTAATAAACTTTAAGAATTAATATATTAAACCGAAGAGAGTAATAAAGCATATGAAACAATATTTAAAAACAAAAAACCTAAGAGATTAATAAACCCTAACAATTAATATTTTAAAGTGAAGATATTAATAAACCCAAGGGATAATTAATAATACAAACCCAATGTCATCATAAACCAAAGGTTTAAATATTATAAACCAAATGAATTGGTGAACCCAAGTGATAAATATTATAAACATAAAAGATGAATATTGAAAACACAAGAGATTAATAAACTGTAAGAATTGATATTTTAAACGAAAAAACCTAATAAATTAATAATCCATCAGAATCAGTATTTTAAACATAAGATATTAATAAACCAATGAGACTATTAACATTATAAACCGAAAGAACTAATACACCCAAGGGTTTAATATTATAAAGAAAAGGAATTAGCGAACCCAAGGGATAAATATTATAAACCTAACGGGTGAATATTATAAACAATAGACATTAATAAACCCTACGAATTAATATTTTAAACTGAAAAATCTAAGAAATTAACAAACCCTAAGAATTAGTATTTTAAACTCAAGAGAGTAATAAACCGAATGTGTGATTAACATTATAAACCAAAAGAACTAATAAACCCAAGGGTTTAATATTGTAAACCAAAGGAATCAGTGAACCCAAGGGATAAATATTAAAAACCTAAGGGATTAATAAGGCTAAGGGAAATATTAAAGACAACAGAGATTAATAAAACTCAATAGTTTAATACTATAAACCAAAGGAATTAGTGAACCCAAGGGAAAACCATTACCCAACAAATTATAAACCAAAGGAATTGGTGAACCCAAGGGAATTGATTTAAACATTGAAACAATTGTTGTCACAATGCGACGTTGGACCAACTATGACCAGGGTTGGCCATAGGTGATTTTCATATTGAGACAATATTTGTCAGAATGTGACATTTGATCATGGATGACATTGATCGATTATTCATATTATAAACCAAAAGAACTAATAAACCCAAGGGTTTAATATTATAAACCAAAGGAATTGGTGAACCCAAGGGACAACCATTACCCAAAAAATTATAAACCAAAAGGAATTGGTGAACCTAAGGGAATTGATTAAAACATTCAGACAATTGTTGTCACAATGCGACGTTGGACCAACTATGATCACAGTTGACCATGGGTGATTTCCATATAGAGACAATGTTTGTTAGAATGTGAAATTTGATAATGGATGACATTGATTGATTATTAATATTATAAACAAAAAAAACTAATAAACCCAAGGGTTTAATATTATAAACCGAAGCAATTGCTGAACCCAAGGGAATTGATTTAAACATTGAGATAATTGTTGTCACAATGCGATGTTGGACCAACTATGACCATGGTTGTCCATGCGTGATCTTCATGTCGAGAAAATGTTTGTCAGAATGTGACATTTGATCATGGATGACATTGATCGATTATTCATATTATAAAGCTAAAAAACTAACAAACCCAAGCGTTTAATATTATAAACCAAAGGAATTGGTGAACCCAAGGGAATTTATATAAACATTGAGATAACTGTTGTCACAATGCGACATTGAACCAACTATGACCATTTTTGGCCATCGGTGACTTTCATATTGAAACAATATTTGTCAAAATGTGACATTTGATTATGGATGACATTGATCGATTATCCATATTATAAACCAAAATAACTAATAAACCCAAGGGTTTAATATTATAAACCAAATTAATTGGCTAACACAAGGGAAAGCCATTACCCAACAAATTATAAACCAAAGGAATTCGTGAACCCAAGGGAATTGATTTAAACATTGAGAAAATTGTTGTCACAATGAGACATTGGATCAAATATGACCGTGGTTGGCCATGGGTTATTTTCATGTTGAGACAATATTTGTTAGAATGTGACATTTGATCATGGATTACATTGATCTAGTATTCATATTATAAACCAAAATAACTAATACACCCAAGGGTTTAATATTATAAACCAAAGGAATTGGTGAACCCAAGGGTATTGATTTAAACATTGAGAAAATTGTTGTCACAATGCGACCTTGGACCAACTATGACAATGGTTGGCCATGGGTGATTTTCATGTTGAGACGATATTTTTCAGAATGTGACATTTGATCATGGATGACATTGATCCATTATTCATAATATAAACCAAAAGAACTAATATACCCAAGGGTTTAATATTATAAACCAAAGGAATTGGTGAACCTAAAGAAAAACCATTACTGAAAAAACTATAAACCAAAAGAATTGGTGAACCCAAGGGAATTGATTTAAACATTGAGACAGTTGTTGTCACAATGCGACGTTGGACCAACTATGACCATGGTTGGCCATGGGTGATTTTCATATTGAGACAATATTTATCAGAATGTGACATTTGATCATGCATGACATTGATCAATTATTCATAATATAAACCATAAGAACTAATATACCCAAAGGTTTAATATTATAAACCAAAGGAATTGCTTAACCCAAGGGAATTGATTTAAACATTGAGACAATTTTTGTCACAATGCGACGTTGAACCAACTATGACCATGGTTGGCCATGAGTGATTTTCATATTGAGACAATATTTGTCAGAATGTGACATTTAATCATGGATTACATTGATCGATTATTCATATTATAAACCAAAAGAACTAATAAACCCCAAGGGTTTAATATTATAAACGAGAGGAATTGGTGAACCGAAGGGAAAACCATTACCCAACAAATATTAAAAACCTAAAGGATCAATAAGGCTAAGGGAAATATTAAGAACAATAGAGATTAATAAAACCTAATGGTTTAATATTATAACCCAAAGGAATTGGTGAACCCAAGGGAATTGATTTAAACATTGAGAAAATTGTTGTCACAATGTCAGAATGTGACATCTGATCATGGATGACATTGATCGATTATTCATATTATAAACCAAAAGAACTAATAAACCCAAGGGTTTAATATTATAAAGCAAAGGAATTGGTGAACCCATGGGATTGATTTAAACATTCAGACAATTGTTCTCAAAATGCGACATTTGATCGTGGATGACATTGATCAATTATTCATATTATAAACCAAAAGAACTAACAACCCCAAGGGTTTAATATTATAAAACAAAGGAAATTGTGAACCCAAGGGAAAACCATTACCCAAAAAATTATAAACCAAAGGAATTCGTGAACCCAAGGGAAATTGTTTAAACATTGAGACAATTGTTGTCACAATGTAATGTTGGACCAACTATGACCATGGTTGGCCATGGGTGATTTTCATATTGAGACAATGTTTGTCAGAATCTGACATTTGATCATGGATGACATTGATAGATTATTCATAATATAAACCAAAAGAACTAATATACCCAAGGGTTTAATATTATAAACCAAAGGAATTGGTGAACCCAAGGGAAAACCATTACCCAAACAATTATAAACCAAAGGAATTGTTGAACCCAAGGGAATTGATTTAAACATTGAGACAATTGTTGTCACAATGCGAGGATGAACCAACTATGACCAGGGTTGGCCATGAGTGATTTTCATATTGAGACAATATTTGTCAGAATGTGACATTTGATCATGGATGACATTGATCGATTATTCATATTATAAACCAAAAGAACTAATAAAACCAATGGTTTAATATTATAAACCAAAGGAATTGATGAACCCAAGGGAAAACGATTACCCAACAAATATTAAAAATCTAAGGGATCAATAAGGCTAAGGGAAATATTAAAAGCAATAGAGATTAATAAAACCTAAGGGTTTAATATTATAAACCAAAGGAATTGGTGAACCCAAGGGAATTGATTTAAACATTAAGACAATTGTTGTCACAATGTCAGAAAGTGAATTGAGACAATACTTGTCAGAATGTGACATCTGATCATGGATGACATTGATCGATTATTCATATCATAAACCAAAAGAACTAATAAACCCAAGGGTTTAATATTATAAACCAAAGGAGTTGGTGAACCTAAGGGGATTGATTTAAACATTGAGACAATTGTTCTCACAATGCAACATTTGATCATGGATGACATTGCTCGATTATTCATATTATAAACCAAAAGAACTAATAACCCCAAGGGTTTATTATTATAAACCAGAGGAATTGGTGAACCCAAGGGAAATGATTGAAAAATTGAGACAATTGTTGTCGCAATGTGATGTTGGACCAACTATGACCATGGTTGGCCATGGGTGATTTTCATTTTGAGACAATGCTTGTCAGAATCTAACATTTGATCATCGATGACATTGATTGATTATTCATAATATAAACCAAAAGAGCTAATATACCCAAGGGTTTAACATTATAAACCAAAGGAATTGGTGAACCCAAAGAAAAAAAATTACCTAAACAATTATAAACCAAAGGAATTGTTGAACCCAAGGGAATTGATTTAAACATTGAGACAATTGTTGTCACAATGCGACGTTGAACCAACTATGACCATGGTTGGCCATGACTGATTTTCATATTGAGACAATATTTGTTAGAATGTGACATTTTGTCATGGATGACATTGATCGATTATTCATATTATAAAGGAAAAGAACTAATAAACCCAAGGGTTTAATATTATAAACCAAAGGAATTGTTGAACCCAAGGGAAAACCGTTACCCAACAAATATTAAAAACCTAAGGGATCAATAAGGCTAAGGGCAATATTAAAAACAATAGAGATTAATAAAACCTAATGGTTTAATATTATAAACCAAAGGAATTGGTGAACCTAAGGGAATTGATTTAAACATTGAGAGAATTGTTGTCATAATGTCAGAAAGTGAATTGAGATAATATTTCTCAGAATGTGACATCCGATCATGGATGACATTGATCGATTATTCTTATTATAAACCAAAATAACCAATAAACCCAAGGGTTTAATATTATAAACCAGAGGAATTGGTGAACCCAAGGGGATTGATTTAAACATTGAGACAATTGTTCTCACAATGCGACATTTGATAGTGGATGACATTGTTCGATTATTCATATTATAAACCAAAAGAACTAATAACCCGAAGGATTTAATATTATAAACCAAAGGAATTGGTGAACCTAAGGGAAATGATTTAAACATTGAGACAATTTTTATCACAATGCGAGGTTGGACCAAATATGACCATGGTTATCTATGGGTGATTTTCATATTGAGACAATGTTTGTGAGAATGTGACATTTTATCATGGATGACATTGATCGATTATTCATATTATAAACCAAAAGAACTAATAAACCCAAGGGTTCAATATTATAAGCGAAAGGAATTGGTGAACCCAAGGGAAAACCATTACCCAAAAAATTATAAACCAAAGGAATTGGTGAACCCAAGGGAATTGATTTAAACATTGAGACAATTGTTGTCGCAATGCGACGTTGGACCAACTATGACCATGGTTGGCCATGGGTGATTTTCATATTCAGAAAATTTGATGATGGATGACATTGATCGATTATTCATATTATAAACCAAAAGAACTAGTAAACCCAAGGTTTTAATATTATAAACAAAATGAATTGGTGAACCCAAGTGAATTGATTTAAACATTGAGATAATTGTTGTCACAATGCGACGTTCGAGCAACTATGACCATGGTTGGCCATGGGTGATTTTCATATTGAGACAATATTTGTTAGAATGTGACATATGATCATGGATGACGTTGATCGATTATTCATATTATAAACCAAAAGAACTAATAAACCCAAGGGTTTAATATTACAAACCGCAGGAATTGATGAACCCAAGGGAATTGATTTAAACATCGAGACAATTGTTGTCACAATGCGGCGTTGGACCAACTATGACCATGGTTGGCCATGGGTGATTTTAATATTGAAAGAATATTTGTCAGAATGTGACATTTGATCATGGATGACATTGATCGATAATTCATATTATAAACCAAAACAACTAATAAACACAAGGGTTTAATATTATAAACCAAAGGAATTGGTCAACCCAGGGGAATTGATTTAAACATTGAGACAATTGTTGTCATAATGCGACGTTGGACCAAATATGACCATGCTTGGCCATGGGTGATTTTCATATTGAGACAAGATTTGTCAGAATGTGACATTTTATCATGGATGACATTGATCAATTATTCATATTATAAACCAAATGAGCTAATAAACCCAAGGGTTTAATATTATAAACCAAAGGAATTGGTGAACCCAAGGGAATTGATTTAAACATTGAGACAAATGTTGTCACAATTTGACGTTGGACCAACTATGACCATGGCTGGCCATGGGTCATTTTCATATTGAGACAATATTTATCAAAATGTGACATTTGATCATGGATGAAATTGGTCGATTATTCATACTATAAACAAAACGAACTAATAAACCCAAGGGTTTAATATTATAAACCAAAGGAATTGGTGAATCCAAGGGAAATTTTTTAAAAACATAAGTTATGAGTAAGGCCAAGGGATCAATATTAAAAATAGAATAGCGTAACAAAACCTAAGAATAAATATTTTAAATTCAAAATCCTAAGAACATATAAAACCATAAGAATCAATATTTTAAGCGCAACTAATTAATAAACAGAAGGGATTATAAATATAATAAACCAAAAGAACTAATAAACCCAAGGGTTTAATATTATAAACCAAAGGAATAGGGAAACCCAAGGGAAAAATTTTAAAAGCATAAGAGATCAAGAAAGCCAAGGGACACCTATAAAAAACAAAAAAAATTAGTAAAGCCACATGATTATTAATATTATAAACGGAGGATAATAAACATGGCTTACCATGCTTGATTTAAACATTGAGAAAAATTTTGTCACAATGTTACGTTGGACCAACTATGACCATGGTTGGCCATGGGTCATTTTCATGTTGAGACAATATTTGTGAGAATGTGACGTTTGATCATGAATGACATTGATCGATTATTCATATTATAAACCAAAAGAACTAACAAATCCAAGGGTTTATCATTATAAACTAAAGGAATTGGTGAACCGGTTATGCTCCTATACCAATAGGTGTCATATATCATGATTGACTTGATAGGCTATGTAATATGTTCCTACCTTCCCTTGTTGCAAAGGTTTTCCATATTGTCAACAAAAAATCAAAAAATTTTAAAAAATGTAAAGAGGGTATAACCTAAAAGAAAAATAAAAGGGTGAAAAAAATAAAAATGGCCAAAAAAGTAAAAGAAAAATGAACTCCACCAAAAGAAAGGCCAAGGAAAGTGTGCTAGTCTAAATGTCACTACTTTTTTCTCTTATGTCAATAAACAAATTGTGTGCAACTTGTATTTTATGCCACAATTGATGAACAGTCAAACAGTTTAAGCTTGGCTTGTTCATATTTGAATTTTATGTTTTAGAGATAGAGAATAAAATCTGACCAAACTATTTGATCTTGGCAGATAAGTAGATAGGTAGAGCAAATAAAAGGAGCTCAACAGTTTAATATGAGCCCTTGGATGTAATAAGGTTAGAATTAGATAGATTTCTACATGTAGAAGAAAAGAAAGTGTGATAAGGGTTTACCAGTCTAAGCGCACCCTAATAAAGAAGAAAAAATGGTAGGTGAAAGTAGGTAGGGTAGGTATATGTTGTTGCAGAATTATATGTGATGTATAATGACTCTGAATGTGTTAATATTTACTTTCATCACAAGGGCAAGGCATATATTACACTGGAAGAATTTCAAGGAAAACAAAGTGAAATAATTAACTTCCCTTCTCATTTTTCCCTAAAATTTTACTAACTTCCCCTAAGTAGTAAGGCATTTGAAAATTAGAGGGGCTCAAGGCATTTCCTTGACTTTTGGAGCGACCAGACCCTCATCCCAATAATTGAAAAGCCTAAGTACTTAAATCCATTCATAAGTCATTCATTCACTTCTAAAAAATATGTTCCTAAGTAAAATCCTATTTTACTTAGGGAAATTGCACAATATCTCATAAAAACCCTTTCATTCAAGAATAAGTTAAATACACACTTCTAATGTTTTTATACTTAGCACTTTTTCATTCATTTCCATATTAAATTTTAACTTTATTATTTAATTCACTATATAATTCAACTCATTGTTGTATTATTTTAACTTTATAAAACTCCCAATTATTACATATCCTGCCCCTTTGGTTGAAAAATAAACTTAATGTTGTGTTAATTGTGATGAATTAGTTAAAAATGGGACTAATTAAGAACCCTGATTCCCTGCCACATTAAAAAAGTATTAATTAACCCTCATGGTTAATTAATAACTTACCCCACCAATTGAATTTCCCCCGATATGACTAAATCGTGTTTAATTGTATTGGGCCCACCCTTGCTATTTCCCTATCATCTCACCTCCCCGACAGCCATCCGATCAACCCCTTCACATCCAATGGATGTCGTCCATATTGCATCACCCCCACATCTGAGAAATAACATGCGATCGCTAAGCGGTTTTCCAAACAGTGTCTCGCCATGCGTCGCGAAGGGTATGGAATCGCTATCTTTAACTTGAAAACAACCCGTCCCCAAAAGCGGTGCGATGTATACCGCTTACCACCCTTCACATTCAAAAAAACAGCCTTTCCTGCATACGTCATCCGCCCAAACAATAAAACCCAGCCAACTTTTGACTCTGCGAATAAAACAAATAAACGCGCATCATTTTCATTATCCCGTGCAGCGACCACTGTTCCCATGCAAAAAACTACAAAGCCATCTGTCAAAGATTGTCAACTACCACCTTGCTGAGATAATTGCAGACGAACAATCCAAAACCCATCAGCAGTTGCCGACACATGTTTTCATCACTATTCATTTCCCAGAATGAGGTATTTACCCAGTTCTCGTCGAACCCTGAAAGTCTTGCTTTTGGATTTAATTCCACAGGAAAAGACTAAAACACAGTACAATTTGGTCTTTATTTCACTCCTATGTTCCCAGACCTGTAATTTTGCCCATTTTTCCATCAAAAACCCAAATTCCTTTCTGAATCCACAAGAACCAGAAACGGAAACCCCTATGGCTTTGAATGTTGTGCCTATGAATGCCCCCCATAAATATTTAGACTATCTGCCTCTAGTAGATAGGGATTTCTAGATAAAAGACCTCATTGTTAGTGAAAATCCTCTCAAAACCTTTTGCCAATGCAGAGATAATTTCCTAAATGGCTCTGATATTTTGGGACTGTGGGAATCCAATATTCCAATGTATTTTTTACCTTCAATCCATGTTTTTTCCGAAATAATTTATCACTTCCATGCAAATTACAATCCCAATCAATGAGTAGTCATGTCCTGGAGTCAAAATGTTCTTTTCCTGACAAATTCTCAATCCATAAATGAAATGTTACAGTTCCATCCTAGTCAAGCCCTGACTCCCATTTCCATGGAATATTTACTTGAAAAATCCACAAATTTATCCCAAGAAGAGTTGAATCGCCTCTGTCAGACTTTCATGCTACTAGAACATCAACCCAAAGGCCCACCTCCTTATGGATATACCTTTTTTACAGATATGGGCACACTCATATTGAATATGATATCTTCTGTAATGGGTTTCAACACTAGTGAATACGTTGATAACTTAACCCTAGTGTTGTTGTCAAATTTTACTCCTGGATAGTCCCCTGCTGTCAAATATGATTTTTCTTCCTTTATTGCTAATAAAAATCATGACCAGTTCATGAGATTGGAAAATGAAAATGTTTTCAAATATTCCACTTTTATATACCATCTCATCCTCTATTATCAATCAGAAATTTTCCCCTTAGATGCCATGAAACTTGATGCCAAAGGAAATCCAAGGTCTGTAATTTTTTTGTCTGCAATCTTCCATAATTCCTCTGAGTCTCCTTATTCTGACAATGAGTTCATTGATCTATTTGTAAACCCTACAACTACCTTATTAACAGGAGTTTCCTCTCCTAGGGTCAATAATGATATGAATAAAATTCTCCAACTCTCAAAGCAATACATAATAGGCGATTGGTACCTATACATGAAACATACAAAAATTAGAATATATGGCTGTGAGCTGTGTCCTTTCACGCTACCAAAATATGTTCCAATGAGGCTTTTTGCCTTACAATATTTCAGACAAATGATAAATTTGGACATAATCCATTTTTGCAATGCAAATAAAAAGGCTCAGCTCAGAATTAAGAGTCAATTAGGTCCTTTTGTCTGTAATTCTAGGGATCCAGGAAAAGAAGCTGAAAGAATTCTAGAAGACTATCTCAAATTGCAAAAAAAATTCTGGTGGGTACCTTACGACCCAAACAAATTTATATGTGATAGGAGAATGAAAAACAAATTTTCATCATACCTTCACCACAGAATTCCAAAGATTGAACAATTTGAAAATATGAATGAATAGATGGAAGGAACCTTAGTAGAACAAGATAGTGAACAGGTCGGTATTGAAATTGTTGTGAAGGATCTTGAGAAAATAATTGACCTAGATTCTTTTGGGCAGGTACAAAGACCAAGAATTGGTCCTTCCTTTGCTAGAACCTCTTAGCAAAATTTGTAGGAAATCAGTGCACTAGCCACAGTAGCATCCAAAGGGAAGGAAAAGGAGACTGGTACATAAGTCAAAGAGAAATTCACAATGTCAGAGCAACCTGAAACTTCCAAGGAACAGGCCCAAATATAGACTTATCCTACTCAGATCAATGTGGCAAAAATTTCACTTTTGTAAACTCCTCTCAATGAAGAAAAAGGTAAAAAGAGAGATGCAAAAACATCTACCCCTATCGGCAGATCTTCAGAACAACCTGGTATGAAAAGACAAAGATTAAATCCACTCTCAAAAGTAGAATTTGTTCAAGAAACCACTGATAGTCAGAGGAGAGAAGAGTTAGATAGTCATCAAACATTCATAATCAGTGGGACATCCACTGACTCTCAGAAAAAAGAGCTACAAAGACAGAAAAGTGCAGAAGTATCTTCCTTCAATCCACCAGTGAAGGATGCCCGAGATATTAAGAAGACATTTATAAATATAAAGGCTAGAAATGATCCATTAAGACTTTAAGTCTATAATCAATATTTAAATATGGCTCCCAAAAATCAACAGAGATTGATGTTAGCCTATGACATCCAACAGGGTAAAATGGTGATGAATCATTTCAAGCCCAAAGTACAACAGCCTCAAACAGTTGCAGACTATGTCAGAACCAATTTTGAAGTCTTGGAAAATGATATTCATCGTTTGGATCAGATTGAGCTGCACAAAAAAACTCGAGAGATGATTTACTCAACTTCGACTGATAAGTCAATGATGGCCCAAATATTACAGAATTCTTTGGATAATACTACTGCTCAATTGCATCTTGAAAAATCATCTTCCCATGCTAAGGACAACAGAATAAAGAATTTGGAAGAAATCATTGTTAGATTGGGTCATGATCCCAAAGATGTTAAGGCTACAGAAGCCTTGATTAAAAAGAAAGATGATGATATTGTAGCCTTAAGGAAACAGCTGGGGTTGACATCTTCAAGGCATCCATAGAATACTGAGGTAATAAAGCAAAACTCTGAAGAAGAATTAATGCATTTGATTTTGAAACTTAATGAGCAACTAAATGAGACTGATAAAGAACTTGAAAAGGCATTAAAGGACAAGAAGCCAAACATTCCAGCATCTACAACAGAAGTAATTACAGGTACAACAACAATAAGTCAGTCAGCAGGACTATCACATGGCAACACTTCCAATTCAAGCACTGAAGAATTAATAAAATCAATGGAGGAATTGAAACTCCAAGTGACAGAGGTCCAGAAAACAAAGGTACAATTTACCTCCTTAGAACAAAAATATGATCTCTCAAAGATGAGTGTTGCAGAAAAAACAAGAGAGATCAACAGATTAGAAAAATTGGTCAAAGCATTGGAAAAAGATCTCACATTGGAGAAACCTTTAAAATAAATCAAATAAATTATTTGGGCCAACATAACTCAATAAATAAATGATGTTTGGCCATCAATCCAAATAATGTATGAGAAAAATGATTTAGTTAAATTGGCTCTGGAAGAATTTAAAAAGGAAAGAGAAGAATTAGGAAATATGCCTGAAGAAGCCAATAACATTATACAACTTTTAAATACCAAGAACATATATCAAATTGAAGAGCTAGGCATCCAAGACAGAACAGAAACAATTTTGGAGGTAAAAAGGATTTTTACTAAAAGAACTCTGATGCAGAACCTAGAAATAAGATGCTAAGATATGCAAGAAGAAATCAATGCTCTTATAAAGAGATTGGATATTTTGCACAGTAAAGGATTGCCAAGCCCTTTAGTTTCAGATGATAAACTAATGAGCCTTGAAAGCTATGTTGAGAAATTGAATAACTATGCTGACAACTAGGCCAGTTCATCGACTAGTTCATCAGTAGCAAAAACATTGCCTACAGGAAAAATTCTTCATGACAATCTAGAAAATTTGTTTTGTCTCGAACATGAGGTAAAAAACTTATTCCCAATTCAGCCTACTTTCTTCAGATATACAGAGACTGATGAGACTCTGAGGAAGCTTCAAAGAACCAGAATACCAGAAGAAGAATGGTGGGAAAAGATGTTAGATATTTTGTAAAAATTATCCTTGCATGAATTTTGATTATTTACTGCAGTAGGTCATGATAAAAAGGATAAACAGAGATCAAACAGGTCAAAGTGTATTAGTACAGGTAAAGAGTATCAGTAAAACAGAGCAGCCAGCACAAAGTTACTAAAGAGGACAACAACAAGCCTAATCATAGGGCCTGCCTCCAGCACATTCATAAAAAAAAGGGAACAACACAACATTGGTTATCTTTTCTCTTATCTATGAGACCATATGTATGTATTCTCTTGTAACATATTCATGAGTCATCCTATATTATATCTCATTTTGTTAGGAGATATTTTTTGTAATTTTTTTTATAAATACTCCCTCAATTAGAGTATTGGGGGGGTGGATTCTTAGACTTTGCTGTAACATTTATTATCTTTGAATAAAGTGATATTGGACAAATTTCACATGGCTAGTTGGATAAGGAATTGATGCAAAGGACTTTTCACAGGATTCTTGAGTCAGACAAAGGATCAATAAGTCATATATCTCTTATGTTTTAGAGTTTAATACTTGTTTATTATACCATTTGTGTTTCATATCTAAATGATAAACGAAAATAAATAATTCAGAAAGTGCTTAAGTGCAATCTGTTTTCAATCGTTGTTATTCTTAATGTTTTCTTCTGAACTAGTATAAACAGTGAATTCTTGATTGCTCATGTTTTCTAGTTTATTCATTTTGATTATTTGATAAAGAATTCTTAATTTATCTTTATTATAATAATCATTCAAGTTCCCTCTTACAAATATGTTGAAGGATTCTTAATTTCCCTTCACCCATTTCGAGTCCATTCCATCCATTTTAGATCTTTAATTGTTCCCTATTTTATTACCTTGCCCTCTGAAACCATCCCTTATTGAGAAACTTAATCCATTTAAGCCATCTTTCTGTAACTCCATTAGCCCAATGGCCTAAACTACTCAGTCTTACCCGTCTGCTATTGAATTCCGTCACCCAAACACAATCAAAATTTTTGGACTTTATAACTACCCTAATATCAAAATGAAATATTAATAATGTTAGTAATTCAATAATTTTATTTAAATTAATGTCAATGTATATATTAATTTTAGTCTAATATTATTAACAAATATAAATATCTTTTCATTGAACCAAACCACAACACGTTTAGCAAACCACATTGATAAATATTTGTAGTTTCCTGTAATAGGGATATGGACTTCAATCTTGAATTTAATGATTGGCTAATATAACTGGCTGTATATGTCTGAATGGTTTACTATAAACAAAAGAACAATAGCGACTAAAAAAACGAGGTAAATTGAAGAACAAGAAAAACGATGTATGAAATTTCTCGTATATTACTATATTGCATCTCATGAATGTATTAATTTAATTAATACATCAAAAGAATTCTTATACTAAATGAAAAAAGAGACGACAATAAAAACAATTATAAAACATTCTATAAATATGTCAGAAAACTATTAGCTACATGTGACAATGATATGGAATTCCATCTTGATTTTTAACCACTGGCTCATATAACTGGTTTTTTTACCTGTGAATGGTTCATTGTAAGAAAATTAACAAAAAACGACATTATAAAAACAAGAAAATTAAGCAACAACAAAAATGATGTAAACAACATTCCAAAATACTATTATGAATTTGCTAAATGTAGACATCTCATTGATATATCAAAAGCATTATTATTATATTAATAGTTGCATATCATAGCGATATGGACTTTAATCTCTCCTCTTCTTTCTTCCTAATTGTAACATACGCACTATTATTCATCTTGGCATAACACTGATAAGAGAAAGGTGGTGCAATGCGTAAACCATCTATTGATTTCACTCTTGATATGGCTATGAAGGTCGAGCCTCGTTGTTCTCTATTCTTGATATCAATTGATTCTCGCTCTAAAGTCAAACATTTTGACTTGTGAATTGTAAGAGCCCATTCCATCTTTAAAGGAATTTGTTTTCGATTTCCTCTTATCACTTGTGTGATAGGTACAATGTTTGGATTGCTTTCATCAAACAAAATACCAACATACTTATCAAAAATAACAGTTGTTTACATTGGAAGCTTAGGTGACTTAGAGTTAGGCATATAAAATATTTCCTTCACATACCCAAGTGCACCATTCACCAAACCAGCTTCAACCCACAAATTACATGTCAACATAACACGCTGGCCATGACACAACCAAACTTCATGGTCTAGTTGATCATCATCGGCACCACTAATTTTTGAATGCCTTGAATTCACAGCAATACATCATGCAATTGGAGAATTTGATGATTTCAACATATGTCTGTTATGGAAGGAGACCAAATTATTTTTTGGAAACATGTGAACTGCTACATTAAATAAATCCCTTTCTCTAGGAGGCAACTTGATATCATCCCGTGACATACGAAACTCCCAATCATCAAGAACAGGTTCTGTGTTTCTTATGTTATTGAGGACTCGACGAAAACAAGATTGTTTCTAATTACTCCCTTGTTGGCAAAATACTGTGTCAAGAGTGACAACAATGTCTAATTTTTTCCATAATACTTTCCCTGTTGTATTACCTACATACAAAGGCTTATCTCTCATAGGAGGTAGCTGGCCAAGGTCACCCACAAGGATCATGGATCTACCACCAAAAAGACAATTCTTTTTATCTCGAAATGCTTCTCGTAATCGAGCATCTATTTGCATGAACAACCTTGACCCTAAAAATCTCATTTCATCAATCAATATATGTCGAATGTGCCTCATTTCCTCTTGGAATAGTGCCAATTATTTACCCTGTAGTGGTTTCATATCTCTAATCGGGATTTTCAAAGCAGAGTGTATTGTTTTTGCATGAATATTGAAAGCAGCTATTCCTGTTGGGGCAAGAAGAAGAAAAGGACCTTTTCCATTACTTGACAGATTAGAAAGAGTCTCAGAAATACAATGGATAAGGAAAGACTTTCCAGTGCATGCAGTGCCCTGAATAATCATAAGAAGAGCTTCACAAATCTCATATTTAGCAAAATGCCTTAAAACGATTTCAAAATCAAGTCGTTGTTTTTCTGCCAATGAATATGGAGAGACAAATGTTCTATTTGAAAGGTCACCAATATCACCCCTTGATATTGCATTCCTTATAAAATTAATAGCTTCTTCGGCCAAATCATCAGAAATAGTTGTACCTTTCTAGTCAAAGGATATCTCAAAATCCCTTCGACCAAGGGTGTGACCATCAGAAAAATTGACACTATTTGGTGGAACCAAGTGAGAGAAAAGTTTCCACTCTTCAAAATCATCTTCAAGATTCATTTCCTGGTTAGAAAAATCACCATCTTCTCCATCTTCAATATTTTCATCAATTGATGGATTTCGATCAACATGCCAAGCTCGATATCAGAAATTCCTCCAGTTTTGAACAATAATTTCAGCTGAAAGCCCAATCTCTACAGAAATGTCACGAAATGTCTTGTACAAGAGAAATTTTTTCCATCAAAAGGTTTCAAATTCCTCTGAATCGTCACCAGGAATAGAATAAAACTGTGGCCAGACCCGAACAATCGCATGAGCAGCTCTAGGCTGCCATCGATCTTTTTTATGCTTGCTATCAAACATCCAAGATCTTGTTGTTTCTATCAAAGATAGATGTTCAAGGAAAGAAGGCCTATTCTTATAATGTTGAACAAATTTATTTTCCGATGAACAGTGCAGGCCATCCCTTGAAATTTTCCTGAACACCTTTCTTCCAACATTTAACGAAACAAATTGTCAACTACACACAACCAGAGGCATCTTAAGCAACATATGACATGTTTCTTGTGCTCCAATGTCATGTTCAACGATTTTTTCTACAAGAAACCTCCTGTAAGCACATAAAGCATGATCCTCAGAGGAAATATAATTTTAAATTCTAGTTAACATATCATGATAGCTTTCAGACCTTCTCTCTGCTTTTGATGCATACTTAGCAATATATTTCAGGACAGCATGCCAAGAAAGCACTGGTTGGCAATCAACATTTGCACACCACATTGTTATAAAGTCAATGTTATGTACATTGAGCCTATCATCATTTCTTTCCGGGTCATATTTTTTTCTTCCTTGATCATCTATAAACAATCTTGATTACTCATAAATATCCCATGGGGCATTGTACCGACAAATGAGAATAGTGCCCTTTTTGCACAAACAAGAATCTACACTACACTTTGTGTGCCTTTGGACATGGTTCAACAATTCTTCATAATCATTATGAGGATTGCAAGAGAAAATCTGATTAGTATTCAGTAGGCAAGGGTTATCATTGAGACTTCTTGGAACCATTATATTGCGACGATGTATTTCACGTGGATTCCATGCAGTGATAGAATTGTCAAAGAATCTCTTTGCATGTTGTAAATCACAATATTTTGACCAATCAAGTCTTTCCATGTCAAGAGCTCCTTGCAACCATAGGAAACCATGGATATGTGTTGAACCTCTATGTTGCCACTCATATTTGGATAAAATGAACACAGAGTTACTACGATAAATATGAGTGGAAAATCAATAAGAAATTGACAATGAATAGAAAATAAATTCAAGAAAACATACCTGTACCAGAAGTCTTTAGCTTTAAGATATTTTTGGATAACTTACTCTTGAAATATATTGAATCTATGGTTCATAAATGTGGCAACAATATGAGGGTACTGGATAACATTTTCAACTTTCATACGATGCTCATTTAAGGAACAAGAATCTAACGGTGCAGGCATGAGGCTATGCAGCTCTTGCCACTTTGTGTCAGCGGCACTCAAAGTAAAAAACAAAGATGGAAATCCCAACTGAGTAATCATGTCAGTCAATTCAGCCCGACATTTAGTCCAGTATGCCATTGTATCTCTTAGAGAAGACCCAAAACACATAAGATGCTCATCCAACTTATTATCTGGTAAATCAGAAAGTTACTGACACAAGTCATCAATTGTTGTCAGTGAGTTATCATGTAAATTTTTCTTCACAAAAATTGAAGCAGTTGCTTGGCTATGATGCCTCATTATCATGTTCAACAAGTAATATCGGAAGTAAGGATGGCTTCCAAACCTCTAATCATAGTATCTAAGAAGATGCAATGCATACTCATGAAGTTCAGCAGTACAAATGCGTGGTTGCAACCAATCAGCAGCACCAGTGGGGAACAATGTGGGGAATTCCATATCTAATAACCCCTCAGTATTATATTCATTCACTGGAGATGTTCCAATACCGGGCCAATCCATTTCATCAACAGCTAAAGAATCAACATTATCAAGAAATGCTCTAATTTCTTCCACCTCTCTCCGTTCATTTGGTAGGCGAGCAATAAAAGACAAAGGATGAGAGGGAAAATGGTTAAGAGGAAACCCTTCATTATTAGCCGCACTAAACTCAGATTCTACATTGTCACAATCAAAAAATTTAAGCCTGGAGGAGACATCTGTTGATCTTTCGGGCAGAGAATTCACTAAATCATAGTCAATTACAACATCTCGATAATATTGATCACGTTCAATTTTGTAACGCAATGCATCCATAAGGCAAGATATTTTTACATAAAATTCATAATATTTATACTGAGCAACATGTATCCTCACAATTAGAAAGTCAAGATCTTCAACATGGCATGGAAGACTTTGTGCAACTGTAGAAATATCTTGGGGAAAGCTAATTGTTTGTCTGTTATACTTATATTTCCCACCTCGAGCATGTGTCACTTGCAAAATAGGATTTACACGTGCTATTAACATTTATTCAACTTGAGTAAGAACTCTTAAAATATGAGGTTGCTCGCCAGGATCCATGTTATTATAGCCACAAAAATGATGTGAACCTCCTTCATTCTTACATCGTTTGCAAACAAGTCCTTCAGGATCTCTCAAAACGTGGATTCCAGGATATGATTCTTTGCAGATGTGGCACATTTGGACAACTGACAAGATATATATCTTTTCTCGAAATATTTTATGCACTGCAATCATATTTTCATCAAAATAAATATGATTTTTATTGGTTGGACCATGTGGAGAATGATGTGGAAGAGTATAATTTCTTCGAAAATTTATTTAATTTTCAGCACCACAAAACTCCCTCCCCAAATTTGAAACATGTGGAACAGATCTATGACACAGCCTTTCCAAATTTATGGTCTGCATTTCTGGAACTTGAGAATATGCAAAGGTTTCTTTAGCATAATTTTTTTTTAAATTGAATGTCCAAATAATTAGAATTGAAAAAATGAAAAAAAAAAAAAATCATTCAATATTTACATTTGTTTGGCGATGTGGATGAAGTGTATGAGATGGTTTCTATTCACTTCTAACATCAGTATATTGAAAATTTGGAAAGTTAATTTCGATGCCTCTATTCAAATTAGTTGTTCCCTGTTAAAATAAATTAAAATATTTTATAAAAATAAATTCCGAAAAAAGATAGATTTCTCATTTTACAATTAAAAATAAATGAAAAAGGGAGGAAAATATCAAATGCATTCAACATTTACATTTTGTTGGCGATCTGGATGAACGCTATGTGATGGTTCCTCTTCACTTATAACATCAGTAGACGGAACATCTACAAAGTTAATTTTTATGCCTCTATTGAAATGAGTTGTGTCCTATTTGAAGAAAAACAAAATATGCACCAGAAATTAAAATAGATAAAAATCAAATCAAACACATTGAACATTATCATTAGTTTTTCGATTTGATTCTCGAGGAGAATGCAGTGGAAGGTTATGACCTGCTTCATATTCAAATCTTAGATTAGGAGATGGAAGAAGTGGGGAGAAAATTTCTAGAACTCTATTAAAATGAGGTGTATCCTACTCCAAGAGAATAAAACACCTTATCACTAAAGAAATGTAAATAGAGGAATGTAATAAAACAACCACTATTGCATCAACTGTAAAGATATCATTGGATTACCTCCATTGTTCCACGCGAACTACTATCAGGGATGACTATTTTTGTTCGTGGGACAACATTATTTTGAGAAGGGAGATTGGAAGATATGATGTTTCAACCAGCTGGACCCAAATTATCAAACAAATTTCCAATCAAAATATCATCCAAGTCATCACATACAATGTCATCATTGCCTCCACCATGGATATTTTGCAACCTTTGGCCTTTCTCACAAGATGCAATTGCAGAGACAGAAGGGTTAGGGTGAAAATTTTCATCCATGTTATTAATATGATGTTCCTCCCTATTGCGATATGTTTCCTCAATATTATGATAATTTTTAGGATATCATTGAAAAACAAAATTATGCTGACGAGGAGCATATTCTGGCAATGAACTACCAAGCGGAAATGTTCTTTCCATGATATCATCCATAGTACGATACCTACGAGGAACCATAAAATCATTTTCAAGAGTTGTTTCAGTCGTTCTTCTATGATATTTAGCTCTCCTATGCTCATTTATTGAGCCCTTATTCTTTTGATAGCGTAAATGACGACTTTCATTAGACTTGTCATGCAATGTCCGTGACTTATTCCTTTTTCTTCTACACTTGATTGTACCTTCAGATGACATGTCTACAAATAATAATAACATATTTTTTATAAAACAATAAACATGCAATAGATATAATATAGTGAATATAAATTAATAGAAAAGGATGAAAAAGGAACACATTTTTTTTCCACCCAAAAAACAAATTAAAATCGTTTACGTTATTTTTCCAACCAAATGGCTAAGAAGAAAAATGGATTTTTTCAAATGGAAAAAAAAAAAGGATTAAATTTCATGTATCGTACTATAACTGTAATGGGAAACCCATATAAATGGAACAAAATTCTAAATAATTATATGAATTTGAAATATATCTAGATATTTGGAACTATATACCATAAAAAAAAACCTAAATATATAACATTGTTTGAGAATCAATGAGAAAAAACTGATGGAAACACCATGTATAGAATAAGTCACAGTAATTACAATTATAGAAACAAAGAGAAATGGATAACATCCAAACACATTCAAATGCAATTAAGAGGACTAAACGAGACAAAAAAAATAAATATTTTCAAGAAAATTGCAATGGAATTCAATATCTAGCATCCGCTACATACACATATAGAAGACACCCCCTCATAATGGAGCCATATAAATATCCATATTCTTAGAATACATGTCCAAAGTATGCAAAGTAAAAAAAAAAAAAGGAAATATTTTCCACGACGACAGAGAGAATACAAAATGGCTAATAGCCTAAGACTCCATGTCCACATCTAATGGTGGAATCTCATCTATAGAATCCATACGTGGAGAAACTGCAAAAACATTTCCAGACTCAATCAAATCCTTGCAATCCTGCAATGTTGGAGACCAAAATCCATTCATTTGTTGATTATTTGAATTATCAATATCTATTGGGGAGCAAAGGCCAGCCATCATGTCATATAATAGGAAAGTAACTTCACTACATTTGCACACAAGAACCACACCTTGAACTGGTTGAAAAGGAAGATAACCAGGAAATTTCATATTTATATCTATAGACATTTCTTCCAACAACTTCCATCTAAAGCCCCAATCACCCTTAAAGTAATCAGTTCTTCGTTCAATACACGGGTGACCAAATTGAAAATTATCTATTTCTTCAATTGACCATACAGAAGTGGAACCATTATTGACAGGACATATCAACTGATTCTTGCATACTGCCAATGACATACACTGAATGTCAGTGATTGGAACAAATGAAAATCCTTAGTAATTTTCTATTACATCAAACCAGTAGATTGTATACCCATATAGAAGATAATCTTCATACTCTGTGTCGAGATAGAGCCAAAAAAATTTACTTCTATAAAACACTCCATTTTGAGGGGGTGAAGTGCCACCAATTGGAAGATCAGCCCTTTGCCAAACCATATCAAGAGTATTGTAAACATAAAATTTAGACTGAATTCTATCATAGATATGTTTTATAACAACCCATTCATATTTGTTTCTTCTCGCGTTCTCCAATAACGAAAAGAATCCACAGTCTCCAATTTGTATTCGTCTGTTTTTTAAGGCATTTGTAAATGGATTCATCACAAAATAGTTTCGTGAATGGGAGAATTCTAATGGTAAGGATAAAACCACCATTGGTCCAATAGTAGACTCCACCTTGTATCTTGAATCTATGAATCATAAATGAAAATGAGATATGCGCCCATTTTGATTAACATATTCAGTAGAAAAATAATTTTCTTCATCATTGACGAAAGGAACCATACATCCAAATTCATTTGTATAGATATGCTTGCAAAGCAATAAGAAACAAGGATTTGGAAAAATAGTCTTCCATTGTTGACAAACAGTGCTAAACTTTATCACAACCGATAAAGGGAGCCAAAGGAAGACAATTTCAAGAATTTCAAATGGAATACAACTCCAAATAGCTGGATCCATGATAAAACAAGGAAATCACCTAACATAAAAGAAAACAAATGTGATATCAGCAAAACAACTTTCAATTAATGGTGAATAGAATAAGAAATATAGAAAAGAAATTTTCCGTCTACAAATATAGTAACATGCACATATACATAATGTATAAAACGATATGACCCAAAAAAACATTATTACAGTAGTTAAAAAGAACTCACAAAATTACTATTAATATTAATAAGTATTTTTCTTATGTTTGTATTAATGTTTATATTTCTTAAGAAAAAAATCAAAACTTGATTTGTGGCTTAAGAAATATTAATCATATATTTTAATTAAACAGATATAGCACCAATATTTTGGTTATATACATTAATTTGACCTAGGGGAGTAAGGTACCAATATTCACCTAAGGTTTCTTATGGATAGAGCATCCACCAAGTGCATAAGATTAGGATGGGGTGAATGGAACATCAATTTTATTTCAGATTTCAGAACTTCAACAATGGCACTAGAGTCAACCTTATTACACAATGAAAAGGGAGGATGACAAGGGACAAAGGGAACAACAAGTTCCTCCTCCAAGATGGGAGGTGTAATCTATATTATATTTTCCCAAAAAATATTAAAAATATAGTTATAAATTTAATATTATTGCTATTATCAATTAATAATATTATTAAATAATTAAAAATAATAGTAATATATAATAATTAATAATATATTGAATTAAATAATATACCATAACTACTATTATTATTATTATTATTGTAAATTAATAATAATAATATAAATAATTTATAATAATAATAATTTATTAAATTAGTTATTTTTGTAATATTATTATTATATATTTATTATTATGAGTTTAATATTACATCTTTTACATCATAATATTTGTTGCAATACTCACCTTCCTAGCCTTTTAAGATGTCAAAATTATAGTGAGCTTGTGAGGCTTCTCTCCAACCTTTTTGAGCATAGGAATAAAACCTTAAATCAAACTAAATAACTCTTTTCTTTAGCTCCGATAAACCAAATATTGGTCTCAGTGGCCGTTAACCACCACCACCACCATCATCATCAATTTATGTATATTTTATTTATTATTATTATTAATAATTATAGTTGAAATAGAATAATATTAATATATTTTTTAAGGATAATAATATTATTATTGTATATTTAATAATATAGATATTTATTATTTATTTATTAATTAATTAATAATAATAATAATAATAATAATAATAATAAATTAAACCCTAATATTAATATAATAAGACCCCAAAATTATAAAATTTTAAAATAAATATATTGAACCCTAAATCTATACACAGATTTAATGACCACAGAGAACGACTGAAAAAGTATACACATAATTCACTATATAATTCACCCCGTTCCCATATTATTTTAACTATAGAAAACTCCCAATTATTACATATCCCGCCCCTTTGGTTGAAAAATAACCTTAATATTGTGTTAATTGTGATTAATCAGTTAAAACTGCGACTAATTAAGAACCTTGAATCCCCGCCGCATTAAAAAAGGATTAGTTAACCCTCATGGTTAATTAATAACTTAACCCACCAATCGAATTGCCCCCGATATGATTAAATCGTGTTTAATTGTATTGGGCCCACCCTTGTTATTTCCCTATCGTCTCACCTCCCTGATAACCATCCAATCAACCCCTTCACATCCAATGGTTGTCGTCCATATCGCATCGCCCCCATGTCCGAACAATAACGTGCGATTGCTAAGCGGTTTTCCAAACAGTGTCTTGCCACACGTCGCGAAGGGTATGGAATCGCTGGCTTTCGCTTGGAAACAACCCGTCCCCTAAAGCGGTGCGATGTATACTGCTTACCACCCTTCGCATTCAAAAAAACAACCTTTCCTGCATACGTCAAATGCCAAAAAAATAAAACCTTGCCAACTTTTGACTTTGTGAATAAAAAAAATAAACGTGCATCATTTTCATTATCCCGTGCAGCGACTAGTGTTCCCAAGAAATTTAGCTAAATAAACATGTATTGAGATTTCGAGATTGACTTGGAATTGATTAAAGCACTTTTCAATCCTTTTATTTTGGCTGTAATTATAAGAGAACCTGAAAATTAATTTTAATCACTCATAGAGAAATTGAAATAAATTTTGAATGTCATTGCTGGTTTATTTATTCATTTCTTTAATTTTATTATGGTTGGATTCTGTATTTTCGTGAATTGACTATATGTATATTGCTAAAGGAAATGCTTCTATGATTCCTTGTGGATGAGGAATATCAAACTCCTTAATCATGTCTAGTGCATTATCCAATATAGATTGGTACCAATCATAAAACTTTGTGATCCATAAAAAGGATAGGTTATAACATTGATGTTAATGAAAGTGAATGAAGCGTTAAAATTGTGTTGCCCATCATAATACATATCAACCGATGTTTATATATTGTATGCAGTGTGAAATATTCTCATGAATTATATTTCTATTTAGATTACTAAAATAATTATTTACCTAAGTTAATCTAAACTTAAAATCATTCTTTACCTAAGCTAATCTAAAATTGATATGAATTGAACAATATTAAATATTTCATTATTATCTGTGCATATCGCAAATAAAACCTGAGCGAGTTATATATTTTACATTAATTTTTGCGAAGGATTTATTGCGTTATTAATCCAAAGCCAAGGTTTACAATCTATTATACCATATCAAAGTTATCTTCGGTATTAATTTTAAAGGAACAGATACATGAATATCAATAATGAATCTATGAAATTAAATTATGATGGTAATTAAAATAATATATGAAATTACATATATAAGGTTTACAATCTATTATACCATATCAAAGTTATCTTCAGTATTCATTTTAAAGGAAAAAATACGTGAATATAAATAATGAATCTATGAAATTAAATTATGATGGAAATTAAAATAATATATGAAATTACATATATATTTATGTAAAATAAAATGAATAATTAAATGTCAGTCAATGTGACTTTGGACAGAGCGACTTGCATATGTTAAAAACAAATTCACTAACGCAATGCAAGTGAGATAAATGATTGCGCAATAGTTCGTTTATTTATGAACAAGCGGTAAATACCTTGGTCAGAGTGCATCATCAAACAAGCCAACAATATGGTTACAGAGATAACATAACAAAATGCTCGCTACATTGGAAATGAAGCCAAATGCTAATGAAAAAAACGACGCAAGAATGAACATTAGAGAGCTTTGACTTGACACTTAAGTGTCCAACATTGCAAAAAAGTAGCACATGTGTATTTCAATACATAGTTAATAAACAATAGTCTGCGTGAATAAAAAAAAGTGCATGTGTATTCAAAATATTGTAAAAAAAATAGTAAAAAAAATTAAAATTACAATTCAAACCATCTAAGTTAACCAAATCTAAAGCCAAGGTTTACAATCTATTATACCATATCAAAGTTATCTTCGGTATTCATTTTAAAGGAACAGATATGTGAATATCAATAATGAATCTATGAAATTAAATTATGATGCCAATTAAAATAATATATGAAATTACATATATATTTATGTAAAATCAAATGAATAATTAAATGTCAGTCATTGTGACTTTGGACAGAGCGACTTTCATATGTTAAAAACAAATGCACTAACACAGTGCAAGTGAGATAAATGACTGCGCAATAGTTAGTTTATTTATGAACAAGCGGTAAATACCTGGGTTAGAGTGCATCATCAGACAAGCTAGCAATATGGTTACAGAGATAACATAACAAAATGCTCGCTACATTTGAAATGAAACCAAATGCTAATGAAAACAACGACCCAAGAATGAACGTAAGAGAGCTTTGACTTGACACTTGAGTGTGCAACATTGCAAAAAAGCAGCGCATGTGTATTTCAATACAAAGTGAATAAACTACAGTCTGTGTGAATAAAAAATAGTGCATGTGTATTCAAAAGCTTACCATCCACAGCGTGCGTTCTACAGTCGTGAAGCTTCTCAGAAGGATTTCTTACTTCGATCCAACCAGCCATAGTCCCAGTTCTCTGTGTCCAAATGCGTCGGCTACTCTAAACCAGGTGGCCTTATGGTCTGAAAGAAATTGAGCATTACGATGCCAACCATCACAGTAGATAGGCGTATCAACTCCGTGGAACCACTATGTTGAAATGTTTGGGCGACGCTCTAGTTCACCTTCACATAACGATTCCCACTTGTACAATAGCTCTGCAGATTTAGTTTCATGTGGCACCGGGTGAAGATAATGGCCATTAAAGAATTCATTGCGTGTGGCACGCTGCTTCCGTTGGAAGATGGATGGACATCGATATTTCTTGTTGCTTGGAGAGATGGCCGCCCTTATACAAATCCCATGATTAAACCTAAAATGTTAAGATAACCACATGCCATGTGGCTTCGACGATAGAAATTTCTCGCCCAAAACATGTCCTTATTTCGCTCTAATCCCTCATACTCTCATACGTGGAGATAAATAAGAGGAACAGTAAAATTTTAATGATCATTTGGTAAAAAATTAATTTAAGTAGGGTTTAAACACTTGATTTAGACAAGAAAGGAGGTTATGGCTTTTAATTTCATTCATTGATTGAGTGGCGACGATGAGAATATATCGACATCTTTCAATCTAGACAACTGGATGAAAAATAATAATTAGCATAATCACTAATGAAGCGGTTTCCGATAGGGGGCTACGCCTATCGGCGTAATTATTTTAATGGTTTCTCATTCAAATTTAATAAAAAATAATTTAAACTGATCTACATACTTATCTAATCTTTTCAAGGAAATGTGTAAAGGGCACTCATGACCTTACCAATTGTAAGCTAGCTTCCACAACTTCCTATTAGAGAAATAATTCGAGGAATATTTATGAGGTCTTTCCTCCTGAATTTTTCAAGCAGTGTTCCACTTTATTTATTTTGGGTTCAAATTAGTCTTGCTATCCCACTGGTTATACTTAAGAATCACTATCTTCCTCTCCGACAGTATTCCTACACAAGACGTGTTCCATATAACTTACATGCAACCAAGTGTTTTTCTTTTTTCCTAGTTTGTCTTTTTCTATTCAGTTGAGTAAACATCGCAAAATTATAAAATTTTCCTTTGGTTTGTACCTCCTTCTTGGGGCATAATAGAAAATTCTAATTGTTTTTAATATATAAGTTCCACATAACAACCGTTAAAAAATTCCCACGAGTGTTACTAACAAAAATAATTCATTCCTCATTTAACAGAAAAAAATATAAATATTTACATCAACCAATATTTTCCAGACTTTTAACTTTTTAGCAAGGTTAAGCAAAAGAAAACTAAAACATGGTGTTAGCTTTAAACTGAATATAAAAGTTAACTTTAAAGTGATATCAATCTAAATTGGTAGATGATAGTTTTTTAAATTCATGAGGATTCCATGTGTCTAATGCCTCGCCTAATTATCTTCCTCATCAAGTAGTGTAGACAATGGGGAAAAATTTGTTGAAAATTCGATCATAAAGAAACTTTATTACATTGGGAAGTTTTAATTTTATAATAAAATTAAACTTTTTTTTTTTAAGCTTAAGTGGTACCTTCCATTTTATATCAATAAACTCGGGAAAAAGATACAAAACTAGACCTCAACCTGCCCGTAGGAAACTAGGTATTTTGGCTATCAGAGTTCAAAATAAGTCAACCAGAACATAAAAGGTCTTAACAACCTATAGAAAATCTGTCTATACTGGATATCCAAGTCTAGAGACCATATGATATAGAAAAAGAAAGCAACAAAAGAACCTTAAACAGAATATGCGGCATAAGAGCAAGAAAATCTTAATCTTCCTCAAATTCAACAGGCGCTAGAGCTTTGGCTGAAGCTCCTGGTAGTTCAACTCAAAAATCTTGCATTGCTTTAATTTCCTTCTCTAGTCTTCCAAGCCTTGCATAATGATGCAACTGACATAAATTAACTTCCTAAATATTCCTACTGATATCTGTCAGGGTCGATTCCAGCTTTGCTTCCGCTATAGACATAACAGCTTTGGCTAACAGGAATTTAATTAACCAATAGGCTCGAACAGATTGTTGAAATAGAGAATTTAATCCCTGGGTGTGCCCAGGGTTTGGGATCACAGTCTGCATATCCTCTAGAGCCATGTCATCCTCCAAATCTATCTTATCTAAAATCTTAGACTCCTGGCATCCATAAATGTGACCACGAATTGAATTAGGGATGTCCGTCATCAAGGTTTGAACAAGTGGCTCAAGTTGTTGCTGAACCAAATTTATACCCCTTTTCTGGTGTGTTTCGAGAGTGGGTTGCTTGCATTTTCCCCCAGTAGGTTTTCTGCCTCATTTAACCATTTAAAAAAAACTTGAAAAATCTATTAAAACTTCCATCCATATAATAATATGAGTTAGCTTCGTAGATAGCATATAGACAACACCACAAATAACAACACCAGCTCCCATATCAATAACCGAAAATAATGTAAGAGGTAAGCAACTAGAACAGACACAAGAACATCTGAATGGGTTTAGAAAAGGTTGAAAAGTAGGCCGCTGATTAGAAACCCTATCGTAATGCAACAGGAAGCGAAGACAGGTAAACGGCCAATTCAAAATCCAAAATAGAGAGTTAGGACAATAACAATAAACAGAACTACCCATAAGAATATGCATGGAGGTTCCACAGAGGCCCCGAAAAAGGGCGAGGTGAAAAGGAAAAGCCCAATTCAAATACTGATAGAAGAGAAGGTTAACAAAGTGACCATTACCCCTAAATCTTGACACCGGAACCAAGGTATAGTAATCCTGAAAATAAGCAAACCAATTTCTGGTAGCCGAATCATAAACAATTTGCATGCAAATGGCTGATAGACCCCAAAAGTAAACCAGGCTCAGAATGGCAATACCTCGAACTCCCAACACACAAAGGGCAACATAAATATGAATAACAAACCCAAAAGTGTAATGTGGCAAGCCTGCCCAAAGGTATAAAACATAGCCCAAAATTCGAAAGATACCAGGGTCAGTGAGGAAGAACATAGACATAAAAAGACTTGTAGGCATGAAAATGTAAGATAGAGTAGAAACTAAGTGAAGAAAATGGATGCTTCAACCCAATTCGTGAATCTGCTGCATGAATTCAAACTAGAAGCGACCATACCACAATTCCCATAAATCTTCTAAAAAAACCATGATAAAAATCCGCAAATGAGAAGAGAATAGAGTCGAGAGCTGAAAGGTTAAAATTTGAGATACATACCACTGCTGAGCTTTCTCCGTCACCTTGAAACCCTTCCGACCAGAACCGCTGCATCCACTACCAACCTCTGGAGCCAAAATCAAATCAAAACAACTAACAATGAAATCGAAAACAAACTTACTTGCCTTAACCCTGCACTAATGGCACTGTTTTCAAAACGTGACTGACAACCTAGCTAGATGATCCATCTGGAGGCTCCGGTAAGTGTGGTTCATTTAAGATGGTGGGTGTCGGACGTCCCTTCGATCAACGCCTCCTGGCGGTTGCATGTATCCTCCACGTGTTAGATTTAAACTACCTACGTAACCTCCACCACATAGGTGTACACTACCCACATCAACACGTTCAAACTCAGCTCCATTGTGAGGCTCGGTTCAAAGTATTTCGCTCCCCGATCTAAGAATTTCGCACCCCGATCAGGGAGTACTATTACCCTTAGTTCCCAATTGAAAATCCTTAGTTAGGATATGCTGAAGATTAGGCATCGACTGCACTATCTCTCATTTCCATCATCGATCCAAATGACTGTCCACATTTCGGCAAGCCCAGCTCGCAAGATAATCAGCCGCCTTGTTGCCTTGCCACCTCACATGCACAGGTATGGCATAATAGATTTTCTTGATTTTTTGTTGAATTTCCTGTATCAATCTTGCTGTCTGCCAGCTCTTAGTGATAGAATCCCAGTTCGTTCCTTGAAGGATTTTTTTAAGAATACCAGTAACCATTGCATAATCACCTTCATTTTTCAGCCTATTATAATATTCCCTCTTAGCAATTACTAGTCCTAGATTCACCGCTGCTAGTTCTTCTTCGTTATTTGTAGAGTTCCATAAGTAAATAGCATAAATCTAGATATTTTTCCTTGTACAATCATGAAATAATCCTTCGTCACCTGCCTGTCCAAGATTCCCCTTGGACACACCATCATAATTCAGTTTTAGAAAGCCTGATTGTGGTCTATCAAAAGTATTTCTTACGTGATAGGGTAATGACAGTTGTTTCCAAGAGGTAGGGGAAACCATTTCTTCTTGCATATTTAATTATTGAACAATTCTACCTTCCTATCCTTGAACCACTCAATCTTCATGATCACATTTTTTAGCCAAAATTGTTTCACAGATTCCTTGCTTAGTGATGTTCCAAATATCTTGAATATTAAGTTTGCAATCTTGAAAGATCCTTTGATTTTTTTCTTTCCATTGTGACCAGAGTAGAAATCCAACTGCAAGTGCCCATGCTCTATTCACCACAAGGATTTTGTATCCACCTTTCCTCCAGTTTTCAATTGTTTGGCTTAGACTATTATTATTTCAATTAGTTTGTTGGAATAATCCGTGAAGGTTTAGCCACATCCGATCCACCACTGGAAATTTATTCAATAGATGTTCCATTTTTCTGTATATGCTTCACACATTACACACTTAGACAACCCATTCATTCCCCTTTTCTGGAGTTCGCCCCATGTGAGGATCCTCCCATGCCCCACCAACCATAAGAAGTTCTCTATTTTTTGCCAATACTTCGTGGACCAAATCTTCTTCCACAACCGATTAGCCAGAAGGTCAAGTTGTTGTGCTTGTAGTTGGTAGGCTTCCTAAATCAAGAACATACCCCTCGGCCTAGAACCCCATCGCAGAACATCGGTAACCTAGTGTATAGGGATCTTCCTAGTCCGGAGTTCTTTTGCAAATTTTTCCCACTGCTATGTTTCAGGAGCCTAGTTCCATTGACACTTTTGTTTCAATTTCCTCCAGAAGAAGTCATTTTGGTCATCCCAATAGTGTTGAACTTCCTTACTTCGGGGATTTCATGTAAACATGAAAATTTCCACCAAATCTAATTTGGTAAATAGTTTCTCTCATTGTTGCCATGAGTCCTCCCAAAATCCAGTGTAATTGCCATCTCTGACCTCCCAAAAACTATGGATCTTGATCAAATTTCTGTTGGTAGATGCTAGGTTCCATATCCCCAAACCTTTTTGAATATTAAGGGAGTTAAGCTGCTCTTTAACCATTTGAGGCATATGGTTCTTCCTTGCCCAGATGGTCTTCCATAACGCTACTCCTCCTTGTGGCCACCTCCACCATAACTTCACCCCCATGACCTGATTAAGAATTTATGGATCCCAACGGGTGAGCGCCCCCTTAGGTTTAGGTAAGGTAAACTTATCCTAGGATAAAAAAGCATATTTTCTCTTTTCCTGGGCACGTTGCCATAAAACTTTCTTAAACATGATGACTAAATCATCACAGGTTTTTTTTGGGCAAGCCATACCCGATAGTTGAGAAATAGTTAGGGCTTGAAGGACAGCTCTAAGAAGGATAACGCAACTAGGAAAGTTTAAGGCTGTAAAGGACCAGTTGAGCATACGTTTCTGAATTCTATTTAAAAGATCTTTCCAACTACTGGATCTGACCATATTTTTAGACAAAGGCATCCCAAGATATTTGGATGGGAATACA
Source organism: Pinus albicaulis (assembly GCA_034641835.2). Taxonomy (NCBI): domain Eukaryota; kingdom Viridiplantae; phylum Streptophyta; class Pinopsida; order Pinales; family Pinaceae; genus Pinus; species Pinus albicaulis. Next base: position 893,072,290 of record CM076583.1, on the reverse strand, counting down.
CCCATAGTAAAACCAAGAGTTCTGGTGAGAAAAAATTTATATTGAGGGGTCGTATTAAAAAAGAAAACATTTTATTTTACTTTGTTAATCTGCATTCCTAAAGCCTACATAAAGATGTTTAAGACTTCCAAAATCGCTTTACATTCTTTGAGGGTAGCTTGGAAAAACAACATAATGTCATCAAAAAAAATTTGATGCGACAATGTTAGATGAGGAACACATAAGTGGAGGCCTTTAACCACTCCAGTCTAAATTTTTTGTTTAATAAGTATGCCCAATCCCTCAGTTGCTAAGATAAAAAGGAAGGGTGATAGGGGATCACCCTATCGAAGACCTCTAGAAGCAGTAAAGGACCTTGAAGGAGAACCATTTAATAAAATAGAGAAGTGTGCAGAGGTAATTGATGCCATCACCCACTGAACTCACCGATCATCAAAGCCAAAGCACAGTAAAATTTTCCTAAGATAATTCTAGTTAAGGCTGTCATATAATTTTGCGAAGTCTAGCTTAATCATCATACCTTTAGCTTTGAGTTTACAGAGAGAATGAATAGCCTCTTGAGCGGTGACAATACCAGCTAGAATTTGTCTACCTTTTACAAACCCAGTTCATTCGGGTGAGATAAGAGATGGAAAAATGGGTTTCCAATGATTCACTATAATCGTGGACAGAATTTTATAGATAACGTTACATAATGCAATTGGGTGGAAACCAGAAGGGGTGTCACATTTATCTGTTTTAGGAATCAACGTGAGGAAGGTTGGGTTTAAACATGGGAACACCTAATGGAGGTGGTGATCTTCCTCAGCTATATCAACAATCTCCTTACCCAAGAGGTGCCAAGATTCTTGATAAAATTCTACAGTAAAGCCATCGGGTCCTCACACTTTATTTCTAGGCATTTCCTTAACAATATCTTCTACTTCTGTCATAGTAATTTCCCAGCGAAGGGCTAAGTTTTGGTCTCTAGTTACCAACTGAGGGATGACATCAGTTAACCGAGAAATAGTAGCAGTCCTATTCTGATTAGGTTCTAAAAGAATACCTGAGAGGTTGACAAGTTCTTTTTCCATATCTTCATGCTCAACCACCCGATTTCCTTCCACCATTTTCAGAGAAAAAATCCGATTATGTTGCCTACGCTGAATGATAGCTTTGTGGAAAAAGCTCAGATTTTTTTTCACCTTCCCGAAGCTAGTTGATCAAGGATTTTTGTTTCCATAGCATCTCCTCTTAGGTTCTCTGTTCCTCGATTTGACGAAGGACCTGCCCCTCTTCTTTAATAAGGTCCTCTGTCTGTCCTGTTAGAATCATTGGTTGTTGAATTTGGTGCATATGTACTTTAATTTTATGCTTCTCTTTATGAATATTGCCAAATTCCATTTTATGCCATCTTTTGATTTTTTTCTTTGATTCTTTTAGCTTCAATTGAAATGTGTGCATGTGGTTTGTTCCTGTCAACCTGCTCTGCTCCCACCAACCACGAACTTTCTGTATGAAAGAGGTGTCGCAAAACCAGAATCCTTCAAAACAAAAAGGTCATTTCATCTGTTTCTTTTTCACATCCACCTCCAGACAAATAGGCTAGTGATCCAAGCCAAGGCAGGGTGCAATATATGCTTCATATAAGATATCCAAACTCACAAAATCTTTAGACACTAAAAAACAATCAAGAAGAGATGTTATTTGGTGTATTCACCCTCTTCAATTCTTCCAAGTGAATTTTCCATTAGTAGTGTGAACATCCACCAGGTTCATATCCATTATGAGGTCAGTAAAATCCTACATCTCCTGAAGATATTTACCAGTACAACCTTTTCTTTCATCTAAGCTTGCTACCATATTATAATCTCCACTTGCTATCCAATATTTATCAGGGTTAATAAAATTAAGATTTCTAAAGTCTCTAAAGAAATCTTCCTTATCTGCTAGAATAGTAGGGCCATACACTGAAGAAACAGAGAACAAATCCTTAGTACCTACCTACCTAAACCTACCAATTATAATTCTAGGAAATCAAAACCATCCATTAGCCTCCAACTCTGAGGGGTTCCATAATATTTCAGTACCCCCTACAGTACCATTAGCATCAATATCCATAACTTCATAATGAGGTTTCAATCTATCAGAAATTTATGTTAATATTTCCCCAAATAATTTAGTTTCCTAAAAGAATAGTATGTGGGGTTTTTCCTTTACAATCCGATCCTGTAGGTGTCTCTGTTTTCCTTTACTGTTAAGGCCTCTGATATTCCAGGATAGTATAATCATTACGCAGGTTTTTTTAGTCTCTAGAACATTGTAGAGATTGGCACGATGTGTCCAGAGTTAACCAACATTTCCCCCACCAATTGAATAGATTCTTGTAAGGTTTTGCACCCTCATTTCTTTCCAGTTTTAGTCTTCTGATGAAGTTCTTGGCTTGGCTTTTTCCCTTGCTGTGATAACGTAAAATTACTTTCTTCCATTGATTGCCGAGATAACTATTGATTTGATGCTTCTGCCTCTCTACGTGTCTGAATCGTAAGACACTATTCAAATGTCACTTTGTATAGTTATTTTTGATCTTCAGGGATGAATCAATCATCCAGGTTTTTCCATTCCTTCAATAATTGTTTCATAAGTAATTATTCTTTGGTGATATCATCCTTTAAAGTGTCTATTTCCATCTCATCCTATTCTCAGTTATCTTGCTGCTCCCCCTAGTCCGAGCTTTCTAAAGGGACTTTCCTTTTAGTCGTTGTTGTTGTGGAGTGCAGGGGAGGCCGAATTTCCTTAGTCGGCGCATCCATATCTTTTTCCTCCTGTACTTGGTCTTCTAATATCTCATATTGGTTTTTTCGTTTGTCTAAGAGTCCGCTCTTGCACCGGAGGACTACCCTGGGCCCGTCCCTGTCATTTTTTATTTGTAACTATCTAGAATCCTTCTTCCTTAGCTTCTTCTATCTTTTTCATTGTCTGTTTGGGAGCCACATCTACCTCATTAAGAGGGCACGTTTTGTACAGGTATTGATATTCATGACATCGCTGGCACTGAAAAGGAATATGTTCGTAATCCAACAGTTGCTGCCAAATTTACCCTGCATATTATAGTTCAATTGAATCAAAAATAGGTTCATATATACAAAAATCCTTGCAAAGGAAGTATAGTGACCTTGTCAAGTCATTTCAGCAATATTTACAAACCTGCCAAGCGATTTCCCTATGCCTTCTAAAATTTCTCGATCCCAGAAGTCCATGGGTAGAGCAAACAGTCGCACCCATACTGGGGCAGAGAGAAACTACTCCTTATCTGCGTTGTAACATTCTTCCCAGTGGCGCAAGAAAATACCCGCATTTTGATAGAATTAGGGTCCCCCTTCAAAAAACCGTTATAATAAAATGAAACTTAAAATCCATGACTATTATCTATAATTTAGAAGCATGTGTGTAGGTGGTATAATCTCATAAATTTGGTTGTGAAAATAAAAGCATCCATATTTTTTTTTTCTAGTTTTGATCAAGGGGGTATAATTTTATATTATGATTTCATTAGCATGACATTTGCAAGTATCAATATCACAAGAAGAATCAAATATTCATTATCGTTATCTATTATCTATCTTTATCAGTCATTATTTTCGAAATTGTCTTCATAAGAACTGAGCATGACTATAAATTTTTTTTTCCATCGTTATTGAATATGCTCATTGTTATATATCTAACATCATGTTACAAAGGAAAATTTATGGCACTTGCAAAAGTTTATTGTATATATTATTATTATTATTATTATTATTATTATGTTACAAATTAATTTATTAATTTTATATATACAAAAAATGTATGTAACCTGTACTTATAAGAATGGAAATGTTAAAAATATAAATATTAATTTATTGACAATCACATTGCAATGTTCGGAGCCCCTTGTTGTTCTTTACTACACAACCACACTAGATAATGTAAACGTAGAAGCTAGGAAACCTACCACCACTTTTTTTGCACATGGAAGTACCTCGGTAGAGTGTCTGCAATGAAAAATTCCCATAATGCAATACTTAACACATATATGACACAAATATATAATAAAACATCTAAATTAATAGTTAACCAACAATAGTTAAGCACAAAACCATAAAACTAGTTTTCTAAACATAAATTCATAAATAAATACAACATTGAAAATTGACACACATTTGAGTAAAATGAGAAATTAGATGTGGGTTATCTACATTCCACCCATCCATATACCATGTGGTTAATCAATATCGGCCATAGGTCACCCTCGAGCTAGGGCTGCAACTGCATAGACATTGAACTAAACCATAAAAGCATCAATATGACATCAACCAAGGTACCAACACAATAGATATGCATCTAACCATAGGTTCCCACTTCCCAAAACCTAGGAACGAGTGGAACACCCCTTATTTGCTCCAAAAAAGTCCCTTAGTTGTACCCACCTTCCAAGTTTCCTTCCAACCAACAAGGAATCATATGATATATGGGATTCCTAGATCTCACATTTCTTCTTGGGCTTCCTAGCTCCCTCTTAGGCCTATCCGACTTGGCTCCTAGTATATTTGACAACATGAGAATATGGTTCATCAACATGTCACCAAACTTGAAACATCTCCTAGACACTTCCATAACCCAAGCATAGGGCTCAGTAACTTATTTTCATAAACCAATTTCAAGCTTTCTCTAGTTGGCTATACATTCCAAGCATAGGAAAAACTAACTAAAATGACTAGTTCCTTCCAAAAAAAAAAATTATAGGGCTCACTAACTGATTCATAACTAAGGATTCATACTCGTCTCTCAGACATCCGTTCATCAATGAATCTCCTTTTCGTTTTCCTTACAGCAAAAATATCATCCTTTAAATATGCATGGTTTTTCTCTGGCATGTTGTAGCTCGTGAAGCCACGTTGGTTGAAGGTTCCCATTTCCTCAAAAAATTGAACAAAATATCATGGGAATGCACTCCATTCTCTTTTAAATGGAGTGGGATATGTAGCTAGCTTATTTTATTATTATAAAATTATGTACGACATTTACATCATATTTACAATCTTGCCCCCTTTTCCACATTGCCAAAATGACATATATGTATCTAAGCAAGCTATCCCATTAATATATATACACATACGCATAGGTACGTAGTATTTCAAAATAACTTCAACTCATTAGCACAATATTTAGATATCTATGGATCAAAAGCCTAAAAATCATTGTAAATATGTTTACATCATCATAAACTAACATGTGTGTTAAATTCCTCCCCCCTTCTCCATGCATTATACTCACTCCATCATATATGCATGTATATACAACATACTAGTAAAACAATATGAGGGCAATCCTCCCTAATAATATCTTCCTACTCCCATGTTTCCTTGTTAGGACCAACTAGGGTCCATTATACGTTTATCATTTCGATGCCTTGATTCTCGATAACTTTGACCATTTTCCAAAAAATTATATTAGTTGGAATAGAAAATCTCCCTCAGGTTCTAAATGGATCATATGCCATTCAATCGCATGATCAGTACCAGAAATATACCTTTTAATTAAATACACTTGAAATGCATCATGGGCATGCACCCCATAATTATTTTAATGGAGTGGGATCTGTATCTAACCTATTTTATTATTATAAAATTATGTACAATATTTAATTCACATTGGCAATGTTTGCCCTCCATCCACATCTCAAAAATGACATATACGTATCTGGAAAAGTTTTCCCAAAGATATATATACACATACACATAGGCGAATAGTCCTAAAAAATAACTCTGGATCATCGGCATAATATTTATATATCTATGGATGAAAAACCTAAAAATTAGTGTACATACGTTTACATCATCATAAATTTACATTTGTGTTACATTCCTCCCCCCTTATTTATGCATTATCCTCAGTGCATCATATATCCATGTATATACAACATATCAATAAAAAAGATGATGGTAATCCTCCCTCACAATATCTTCCTTCTCCCATATTTCCTTGTTAGGACCAATTAGGTTCCATTGTATGTTTACCATGTTGATGCCTTGATTCTAGAGCACTTTGAAAATTCTTCCCAAAATCTGTATGAGCTGGACTAGAAAATATCCCTCGCTTTTGAACAAGACCATATGCCAATAAATCATGTGATGAGTACTAGGTATATGCTTTTAAGAAAAGGCACATGAAATACATCATGGAAATACAGGGATGTAGGAAATGAAAGTATATATGCAATAAAACCAATCCTCTTTAGGATCTTTAATGACACATAATAAGGTGCTTCAAATTTGGCACAACTTCACAGTTTCACTGATCTCTTCTACAATTCCACATTTAAGAATACATGATCCACACTTTTAAATTATCAACAAAACCTATGTGCATCTGCGTTATTATTTTGTTTTTCCTGGGAAACTTTCCAAATTTTCCTCATTTTCATAACCTTCTCTTCTGTATGTTTTGGCAACTTCAAACCAACCTTGACTATCTCTCTTAGATTGGTCCAAATTGTGGTCAACGTAATTATTATCTAGCGAAACATAAATCTCAGACATGATTTGACCCACATATTTCACTATTTGAATAACATATATATTATGCATAGTCGTCTAACCTCCATCCTTATGAGGATATTATCTATAGTTTTGATCTCCCTCCAAACCCAAATATTTAATAGGCTAGAATAGGGTTTCTTGTAAAACAAGTTACTACATCAAGGTTCACTATAAACATGAGTTGATTGTTTCTTCACTTAGGACGCATTCATTAAATGTAAGGTTTCAAGTCCCTTATTCATTAGTTTCACAAAGCCATTCTTCCATATTACTGATTTACTCCTACCCTATTCATGTAACTTCTTAGCCTTCCTCACGTCTGCATCCAAGCACTTGGGATCATCATATTTAATCATGTTTACATAGAATGAAGGTAGCCAACTAATATAACAATGGATTTTGGATTTTTTGTCCTTAATAACCTCACTTATCTTCAAAACTCCATGAAATTTCAGCCATGTTCCACCATAGTCATGTTTCGCAACTAAAGTTTAAAAAACCCCTACATATTCTTTTTGTAACAGTAGTCAAATAAATATTTTCCTTCGTAAAATATTTTTTAAATATTTTCCAATTATGTTTCTTTTCATTTAAATGCTTCATTTCCTTAATTTTTTCTCGCCACAACTTAACCTTTCCTTTAAGGGGCTATATAGAAATTTTTGGCTCATATTCAAATAATAATTAGAAATATACATGTGCTTGTGGATCTCCAAAAAATGTGCCTCATTTTCTTCACATTTTTATGGCCTTCTTTAAAAATTGGATGTTTAATCTCCCGTAATTCCCCTTTTATAAAATAGCACATTTGGCCCAATTTTCAACAGCCAAAATGTCACCATTGTGACACATAGGCATCCCAAGACTAACAATTTGAGGTGGGGAAAATGCCATTTGTAATCACATCCCAATTCTAACACTCTAGTTAACTGTCAGTAGAGCGACACTAACTCCAAATTTTTTTGGAAGTGTCTCAATTCAAACAATTCAATCTAGTTGTCACTATTCTGACATTTCACACTTTATCACTCTTCCGAAGTTTCAACATTCATTTCTCTACCGACGGTTTGAACTTATTCGCTCTTCCAAAGACCAACAACACCACAACTCAAATATATCATCATCTCTCTTTCGACGACCAACAACACCACAACAGATGTTTACATATTCATCGCAATTCCAACGTTATAATATGTTCGTCACAAGATGAACGTTACCAAAGGTTTGTCGCAAGACCGATGTTACAATATGTTTGCCGCAAGAGTGATGTGGCCAAACATTCACCGCAAGAATGACGTTACCAATGTTTGTTAGAAGACCGACGTTAAAATATTTTTGTCACAAGACTGACGTGATTGAGCATCCGTCGCAAGTCTAATGTTGATGATATGTCGGAATACCGATAGCAATAAACAAATATGTAAAAAAAATGTTGCAGCAATTTCACGCTTTGTGATGGTAGTGTTGTGAACCTCAGCTCTCACTGAATGCATACGAAACATGGAACTTCTTTGTGAGCCATCCACATATAATTCCTACATAGGACTCATCTAACATCATCGAACATTAAAAAGGATTTTGATAATGCTTTTTCAAGATAACTCATTGAACAACTTAAAGATTTGGGAGGATAGGTGGGGGTTTTGCAACTAAATGCAGGTATAGAAAAATAGGATTTCAATATTTTCTAATCAGCAATCTCATACATATGAAACCTGCAAAAATCTGCCATGTGGCACTCTTAATATACCATCAACCTACTTAACTTTTTTTCTCTTTAACAAGGGAAATTTTCAAAGGAAGACAACACAATTTACCAAAATATTGGCACCATGCCCCTAATAGTGTCAGATGTAGCTTTACTATTCGATAAAGCTCTCGTGAATAATTGTCAAAGGCATGGATCATTTGTATTACATTCCTGTGTGACTGATTGCATTTTTCTGAATTTTACACAATGACAGAATACATGACTTCCCATTTTATTCTTGAAATTATGAAAAATGGACATAATAGGAAAACGTTGCATTCTCTAGTAGCCATTTTCTTGGAATTTACTTCATATTGTGTCAAGTGGTCGAGCACGGGCTAAATAAGTTGTCTGATTGGAGAAGTCCTACCATTATTAAGTAAACATTGAACTGGTTTCAAATCTAGGTTGTCCCATGCATTAAGAGAACACTGGAAATAGTAGTAATACTCCCTCTCTCTTAACCAATGACCTGCTACTTCTATGTATTCCCATAGTGTCTCCACTACAGGACCCAAGTTATATCTAAAGGCTTAGATTGAAAAATATGAACTCATATTTGAGGGAAGGATGTGTTTATGTTCGATGAAGAGTTACTGCTCATAACTCTACCTAATAAAATATGAGCACTCTATAGCTTCTTCTCTAGGTGTTTTTGAAAAATGTCCAAGTAGAAAAGCATCATAAATTTTACTTTAAGAAATTGAAAACTCAAAACATATGCTTATTCCCATTTTGGATTGTAGACCAATAGCTACACAAACTCCACAAACAATTAATGCAGTGCCTCATGAAATAAGATGTCTTCTATCTTTGAGGCATGCTTTTATATGAACGATGTCTTGTTCTAAGTTCTATATGTTGTAACTTGGAATTTAACTTCTCCAAATTTGGTAATCCCAAAGACGTTTGCATTTTTTCCTTCTTGTAGAAACTAGATGCTAGCTTTATCCAATTACTGAAAGAACTGTGTGCTTTGGTTTCCATAAAGGTCTCTAATCAAAGCAAGATTACAACACATTTATATGATTTCTTTGTTATTTTATGCACAATAAAGGACCGATTTTTTTCCAAAAATGGACTAAAACAACATAATATCAATACTTTAATAAGATAAATTTGCATTCCAGTAAAGTAAATTGTAACTAAATCAAATAGAAGAGAGAGGGCAGAAATGAATTCGGACAAAATTATAATCAAATAATATTTACTTTCAATGAAAATTTGGCCAAGCAAGGACTTCTACAATATTTCTTCAATCTCAACTGATCTATACAAGAATGATAAGAACAAATAGCCCAAATACAACACCATATTCTTCAACAAACATTATTGTTCTTGGAATAATGAACAATGAAATAATATTTTCTCTAGTGTTGTAACCAAGTAAGAAAGACATAGTACAAACTCTCCCCCTTCCTCAAACAATTTCCCAAAAATGTACAAGAAATACAAGTTGTTGGAAAGGATGGCCAAATTAGCCTAAAAAAATGTTGTTGTAACAAACTGGTACCAGTGTGGCAGGTTGTGATAAAGGTAGAGGCTTCTGATTGGAAGAAATTGTAACCAGTGATCTCCCGTATAGGTTCCAACATTGAGGAGTAGAAGCCAAAACATCACACTAAAAATTCTTCATCTTGTTGGAAGAGACACCAATTTATCAAGTTCCAACTAAGATATCATATCTAACAATTCTCTATTATTTTTGTAAGAATGATAATAGAACATGGAAATCATTCACATGTTGTTATTTAAAGAGAAACCAAATGTATTCTAGTAGTAAAATTCACTATGATAGTGCTACTCTAGTTTTGAAAACCCACTATTTTGTAAACAAGACTTCAATGATTTTGTGAAACCCATAAATCCTAAATTCACAAAATATTGTGAAAACTGGAAACCAAACATTATGAAATGTTGTGAAAAATAGAAACTCAAAGTTACCAAATTCAATCAATAGGGTCTTGTTTTCATAGTAAAAAGGGTGTGCTTCCCATTACCACCAAGGCTCAAATTTCACAACGACACACTTCACCTTTCGTAGCCCATCTCATCTATACCAGTGGGCTGTCTTAGATTTTACATGGAGTCATCCATGTACATGGAATATGGGGCCTACTACAAGTCCTGGGATAAATTTCCAGATTAAATACCACATGTCACCATTTTTTATCCAAGGGTGCTCTCGGTAATCGTAAGCAAACTACGTTCCATTGAACTATTATCATAATGGAGATGGGCATGCCTCCCACAAAGTTAAATTGAAAATTAAAAGGAAAATAATTTATCATCTTTAGATGACTTGAGTGAGGGATGGTGGCACAATGTGGACAAAGAGTAAAGGTTTGACTGAGACTTGGGACTAATTCAGTTAATCAAAAATTCCTTGAGCTCGAGTCAGTCCCAAATGAAATATATACTCTAGAGTATTGTTCAAGTTTGGGTCCTTATTGAATGACCTATAAAATTTGGTGTACTTTAAATTCCGAGTCATTCTAAGCCAACTACCAAAGTCATGATAAGATAGTTTATGCCTTCCCGAATAAGCATTTTTGCAACAATTCTTAGAATATTACATTACATTTGAGTGGTGACATTCGCTAGCTGAAAACCTTGCAACGAATTAATATTTGTAAGTGTTAAATTCAACATTTACATACAATTAAGGACCCTCTTTTCCATATTTGATGCTTCTGCCAACTATAAAGTTCACTAAACTTAAGATCATGCAACACTAGGATGAAATATAAGGAATCCTTTTGAACATGTTTTTCAATTGAAATTAAAATTTGAAAAGAAACAATGGATATGCATTTTAATACATTTAAATACCCTAGGTGATAAATCATCATAAAAATTGGGTGTAATCTCAACATTTCCACATTTGGCATACATGTTGATAGGAGCACGTCCCTCATTAGAATTTGATTGGATTTCCCTCATGATTTCCTAGCTATGAATCTCTCTTGTCTGTTGTAGAGCTGATAATATGGAATATGCATGGAAGACACATGAAATTGTGTTTGAATTGAGTTTTATGCTTTCTTTTATCATCTCACGAAAGGGATTACTCTTGGTAAACATCCTTTCCTCCGAAATTTTTCTCAAATGAGTTGATAAATCCATTTTCGAATGCTCGTTGCAGTGTGGATACACATCCTCACTTTCTTGAATACAAGGGTCCTTTAGTCCATAATGTAGACCTACAGTAAATGCATGGTGGGATGTTAGGGACTTTCTTGCCATTACAACTCCAAGTCCTTGCATTCTTTAATTTGCAAGATGACAAATTGTGACTCGACTATTGTATAAGTTTTTTTGGTAATTTTCTTAAAGCATGTTGATCATCTCATACGGTTCTTTTGGGGATTAATCTAAGCATTTTATCAAACATTTACCTTGATCCTCAATATTTCCACTCTGGGTATAATAACTATCCTTGAAACCACAATTTGGTTTCACCATTTCCTTTAATAGCTTCAGAGCCTCATCAACACACCCATTTTGTGCATACCCTGAAATAAAGCTATACTAGCAAACATTTTGCATGCATCTCCCATACATTTTTCTTTGATTGAGATATGTCCTCAAAACTTATTAACATTATTCCCAAGACTTCTTTGTCTTTGGCCTATGCATGCTCAATGTTGCAACCTGGGCTTTGATAGAATTTGTAAGTTCCTCAAACCACCCAATAGGGTGATGCCACTAGCCTTTCGTATTGATACCATAAGTATTTAATAACACATAGACATAATGATCAAGATAGCATAATATTATGCATGAAAAATAGAACAAACCTAATTTGACCTTTGTATGTACTTGCACACATTGTTAATACACTGGTGAGCTGGGTACTATGAGGAATGTGTGTAAAGTTATTTTAGATGCTGCTAAGTTGTGTGTGTCTATGTGTAGGTATATTTGATGTCAAAGTGTTTGTGTGGTTAGGATGGGTAGCCTATGATTTAAAAGGACAACAAAGCTAGTAGATGTGACATGTAAAAATATGAACACGATGGGACAAAAAGAGTATGGTGGGCTAGGATTCCACAAAAATTGAAAGGTAAGGTGGCAAAACCAAGACATGTTTTTTCAAAGTTATCTTCGAAGCCATCGTATTAAGCGAAAAATATTTAAAACAAAAAATAAGAGACATTAAATAAGTCCAAACGATAAGATATTATATAGTAAACTGGATAATTTACTGCAAAATGGTAGTAAAGGAATGAAAACCCCTACTGTAGGTGATGTTAAAAAAGTTTTTTATTGTTTTTCCACTACTACAAGGGAGGTATTTGTAAAAAAATGCCCAAACATACAGAGTTTGTGGTGATCTTAAGACCCAATGAGTCTCGAAAGGAAGTGTTTGATATTATAAAATTCTCCTCAGAGTCTATATTTGGTAGAGACATTAAGTATTTTTAAATGTGCATGCATCCTTCATTACAAAAAATAATTATTGAAAAATGGGTAATTCTTCAGGCTTGTTAGATTATGATAGTAGCATCACTAGTGATATAATTGTAATGGTGGACTGAAGAATCCTTGACATGTTGTCCCTTTGTGTGTTGAATAAGGAGAATTTTCTTTTTTTTAGTCAGATCCTATCTCCTTTAAACTTATTTGAAATTATGATTATTAAAAATAGGAACTCGATTAAAGGTGTTGAAGTAATAAGGCTTAATGGTAACACTTTTATACAATCTAGGGAAATAATTCTTCAAAAATTCAAGAATTCTAATGATGAAAGGGCTTTGTTTTCTTCAATTAGAGCATGTGGAGAAGGTGTTAATGTAAAAAATCCCAATAAATTTTCCACCCTTGATATTCCATGGAATCCTTCTCATGAGATCTATGAATAACAATGGAAGAGTGATGTCCAATGGCATACAAAACAAATTGGCATGATCATATGAGATTGATGTTGTTATTCTAGATTAAATGGAAATCAATTCTACAGGTGTTAGCGCTACACCTAATAGTTGTGACAGAGTTGTAGGTGGAGGAAATGACCGTATTTTTGGTGATAATGTTAATCAATTGGTTGAGGATATACCCTAATCTATTGTGGATAATAAAACTACCATCCATCACATGCCATATATCATGGAATCCAAGATTCCCTTGGATGAAATAAATATTACTTTAATATTTGATAATGTGCCTACTGTGAGCTGAAATCAAGTGTTTGATCATGATCCTGGTAGTTCTAAGACTATTGACAATAGATTTTTTAGAACAAGACACGTGGAAGAAACTTCAGCAAAAAAAATTTCAACTTTAGATATGTTGTCAAAACCAACAATCTATTATTGATAAGTATATATTGTGATTCTAATTCCTTTTGTGGTTGTTGGTATAAAATATAATGCTAATGAAAAAAAATAGAGGAAAGAGGATACTAATAGCAAATTGTATTTATTATGGTCCATAATTACCTTACAATATCTATTGTGGCAATTGAATTTCCAAAGATATTTGCTTTCATTAAGTAAACAATTTTGGATACATAATATGCATAATAGTTAAGACAACCCACTAATTTCAATGCTAAGCAACTATTATATCTGAACAATTAGAAAATATTCCAACTCTTAAAGGACTGCAATCTACTAAGAGGAAAAGCATTGAGCAAATTGCAAGGCTCATAAACATGTTGCAAATATGGACTCTGCAAAAGGAAATGGGAAGAATTACATGATAATTACCTAAAGGATTTTGAATACCATATAAGAAAATTAATATGTAAATAAAATACAAATAAATGTGATGCAACCAAGTACATGATAGATGTATCTTCTTTAAAAGGGAAAGGTCCAAGCAGGCAAAATTTTAGGGGCTAATATTCGTAGGTGGGCTAATTTTCCATGCTTTTTTCAAAAAAAAATATTTGCCCATTTCCATTTTTTATAAAATTATTTGTCCAAATTTTGTAGTACACCTTTATTTTACCTTAAAATTTTCCAGCATATTATAACATATAATGTAAAATCATTGGAAATATAAATATTTCTACAAAAATATCGCCAAAAATTTTACAATTTTCATATTAGGGACTAGTAAGATTCACCAAGGTTTATAAACTTTAAGATAAACTTCCATCCTTAAAATTTTCCCTTTGTCCAAGAGAATTATTGGACCCCTTAGCAGAATATCTCAGTGGATTGGCATCAGGATGAACCATAAATTACTATAAAGGTCTTGGTACAAGCACTTCTAAAGAGGGGAAATAATATTTTAAAAATTTGGACAAACATAAAAAAGACTTCGTGTGGATAGGAGAGGAAGATGGAGATGCAATTGAATTGGCCTTCAACAAGAAGAAAATAGAGGTGAGAAATAAATCGCTAATACATTTTGAACTGCGAACATATTTGGGCTAGACTGACACACTTATCAAGTACATTGACTTTGTAAACAAGGAACTGAGCCTATTTTCCATAAGGGTATTCACCCTTATTTTCCTCTTTCAAGATAAATTTTGTTACGCAAGAAAAGGTTGCTCAATTCTTGGGTTATGTCTCATATCATTTTTCTTACCATCAGAGTGAGTAAAGGCTTGCTATCATAATTATTGGAATGGCATAAGATTTTGATGGAAGTAAAAACATTAACCTCCTTACTCCACTTGGGAAATTTGGTACTAGAGGCCAGGGTGGAAAAGGTCATGCAAGTGATAAATTTTCTTTCACATGCCTATAGCCAATAACACGCTTCTTGTTCCCAAAAGATGATGATTTAATATTCGACTAATTGAATGAAGATCGCTAAAAAATTGAGCCAACGTGGTATGTGCCAATTATTCCAATGGTACTTGTAAATGGAAGTGAATGAATTCGAACTGGTTGGAGTTCCTTTCTACCTAACTATAACCCAAGGGAATGCGATAATATGGATATGATACAATGGTGGTTATATCATCATAACTAGAACAAGTAAGGAGTTGGAACCTATGACTCCAACTATATAGTGCTAATACAAAGTGTAAAGGGTGATAATACTACATATTCAACAAGCGATGGAAACTCATCTTATTAGGGAGAATACTAACAACACAATAGTAACTAGTATCACTATTACTGCTTGTATGTATAAGCTTCTATCATTTCCATAGGAGCTACCAACCCAACTTAACTAGTAAAATAGGGATATGCTTATATTCATAATACATAGTAAGTACTCTAAGATATCATTTTCAAAGCTTAGAACATGTTAAGAAAGCATGTTATTCTTGTAATTATGGTTACTAATATAATATCAATCATAATCAAGCCTTCATAGTAAGATCATGTTATGTAGTTATCACATTGGTTATGTCATTATAACCTATCACCATTTCATGATTACTAGTAAGTGGAACGTAATTACAACAAGTAGAGTTAAAGCCTGATGTTGAATATGAACTAATACAACATCCTCATCATATCAAATATTAGGGAGATAGAGTATCCATGTACAGACAATATACATAGGGTAAGAACCATGTATTCATTAGAGTGATTCCAGGTGATCAAGTAACATAGTGTGCCCATGATATATGTATAGGTTACATATGATATTACTCATGTTTAACCTATTTTTTAAGCTTAGAGGTTGAGTACCATCTATATTATGAATAATGCTTGGATATGTATAAAAATTAAAGTAAGATTAGTTGTCTTTATACAAGGGTGTATATTACTAATATAATCATGAACTGCTTAGTAATCATAATAAGGAGAGTAACACTCATAGCTTAAAGTGATACACATAGTACGTGTATTAATTGCAACTACTTTGTTCTATCAAATTGATGCACATGTTATATATAAATAGTAATGGTTATAGCACTATGTAACATTAACATGATGAAAACTGATTCCATATATAGTATGGCTTAGTTTAGATAGAGCATGTAGAATGATAAACAAGTTGTTGTATGTATTCATATTAGTTATGCTTACTCAATTACATATAACACATCCAATATCAGTAGTACCAACTAAGAGTGTAATCATTTTTATTACCCTGGGATATAAACTATGTTCTAATTCCATTTCTTTATCATTACTATTAGGATATGAATCACATACGAGTCTGATTTCAATTACTAAGCTTAGATTGATCTATGTAATAGCTTGAATATGGTTAACATATACATTAGATAGTGTTGAATAGGGAAACATATATTGCTATAGAGATCAAATTCATATCGTGATGATACAGGTAGAGATATTTCACTATGGCTTGTTTAATGGTTAACTAAAATCAATGCTAATATTAACCAATCATACAATATTAGCTATTATATAAACGTTAACAATCAAATTGTGTTTCTACTTAACCTTTAGATACAGATGCTAGCATAGAGCTAGTAAGGCTTGGTACTTATTACTATGATTCCAGTCAGTGTTAATAAGGTATGAAATGAATAAGGAAACGTAGATCATTACGTCATAACAAGGAGCTTAGCTTGAATATGGATTTCTTGGTCTATGTAATCTAAGAACTATATTAAGGATATCATGTTTATAGAAATATGTGTTATTCCATTACGTGTAGTTACATCAATAAAGCTTGGTCATTGATTCAATGTACTTGATTAATAGTACTAATAACATAGTTAAATAAATAATCTCATAGATTCAATAGAGATTATTACTAGCTTAACAAAGGTGATATAGTGATAGTTACTAAGCTTAAGATGGGTACCATAGGTATGATATTGTATTTAATACCAATCTACTTTTAGTTCCATATGAAAATTATGATTGTAACTAATACATGGGAATCAGAGAAGGGAGATAAGGGTGAATACATTACTCAGCTTAAGCTAATCCAAATCTATTCACTAATCAAATATGGAAATAGTGTATTCAATGATATCGAACTAGAAAAGGAAAAATCATATCTCAGTATTGAGCTTACATTACACCTATGACCACATTAGCTATTGCAATACAAGATTATTTATTAGGTAGAATATTGTATGATATTACTCTATCCTTAACCTGTATGATGAATATGGAAATTATAGTATACACTAGATTAACACTGAAATTTAATTTTTATAAAAGACCAATATGAGAAAATCTAGATTAGTGAAACACTATACTCATATAAATTATACAAGCTTATGGATCCAAATATGATTTCCATAATGAATGGGTTAGCGAATAAAAAAGGTTTCTAGATCATATTACTTTATATCCCCTTTCTAATGATTATGAATAATACATAATGTAAGGAATATGCTAAGATGAACACTACAGACTCATGCTGAGTAATGACGAAGTAGTGGAAAGCTAGTTCATAATGATCACCATTTCTAGTAATCAGATCTTGGTACATAACCAATAACTATGGCTCATATGGACTTAGTGCTTGCACATGATAGACTAGTCATATTAGCATGATCATGTAGACTAAATCTGTATAATATTAGGAATGATGTTTGTCTATAACAATTCCAAATTTGAATGGGGTTACATAAGCACAACATAGCATATTCAATAATCAATAAAAGATTACTATACATGGAGATAGTTGAGGAAATCAATGGGGTTCATAGTAATCAGGTTCATTACCTAGAGTGATATATTTACTGATAAGAGTAATGGAATAGATTAGAGCATGTATTTCAAGCTTTATTCCAAAAATATAGAACATACGAGAACAACAATTTCCATTATGATGAAGAAACCAACCCCGATCGATGGCGCATTACTTACATACTTAATGATAGGGGAGATTACTCGAGCATGATAGCCTGACATAATGACAGATAGGGTCTAGGCTCTATTGCTTGCTATTCATGATAGGGCAGGAATGCAGAGGCTTATTGGGAAGGAGGACAACCTTATTTAGAGTCACCATAACCTTAATTATTTGTACCATACCATGAGGCCATCCAACATGATCTGATCATGTACTACGATATGGATCTTTTTTATCACTTTATTATGATATATTGATTAACCTAGGATTAAGGGACATATGAACATCCCAGAGCACTAGATATTACACCATTGGCTTAGCACCTTGGTACAATGGTTTTAAGGGTACAATTGAACAAACATTGGTAAAGGATAATTGTGTGTCATATACTATTAGTGGCATCATAGAGGAAATTATTGAGACAACATTAAGAATTACATATTTTCTTATTCGCAAGTGGACTAAGGATTACAAGGAATTTCTCAAAGAATTGATGACTGGGAATGATAAGATTAAAGATCAATTCATAAAGGACTACAATGAATACAATACTCATACCAGCGTCAATTTTTAGGTGTCATTGTCTGAAGAGAATATGAATATTTCACTTCAAGAAGGTCCTTTTAAGTAAATTCAAACTCACTACTACAGTCAGTACAAGTAATATGCATATTTTTGACTCAAAGGGAATCATTCATAAATATGAGACCCCTGAGCAAGTTCTAGAGGAATTCTATCATATCTATCTTGAACTCTATGAAAAGAGAAAGAAAGTCCAATTGGACAACCTTCAGCTTGATTTTATGAAATTGGAAAATAAATTTAGATTCATCGTGGGACTTTCAAATGGAGAAATCATAGGGAACAACAAGAAATCTGAAAATTTTCTGCTTGAATTGAAGAGAAAAGGTTTCAATCCATTCCCCAATAAAGGAAAAGCTATTGAGGCTGTTATTTCTAGGGAAATAGCAGATGATGAAGAGTATGATGAAGAAAACATTAAGAGAGTAAAGGGTGTTTCTGTTGCATATTATGAGTATCTTCTATCCATGGCAGTAGGAACATTGACTTTAGAAAAATTCCAGCAATTATGTCCTGAGAGAGATAACCTTGAGGAAGATGTTGAGGAGCTTAAAAAGGCAACACCCAAATATCTATGGTACAAAGACTTGGATGCATTTACAAAGGAGTTGGATGCTCAAGAATTGCAGGAGGAAAAGGATAATGAATATGAGTTGAGAAACATGCGAAATGATGCTGTCAGGATATTCAGACAAGTAGGAAAAACCGAGAGAAAAAATACCAAAAAATTTGTAATTGCTGAAAAAACAGATTCTCAATCAACCACCAACAATAAAGCATCAACTTCCTTTGTTACTATAACTAACGCATGGAATGAGATTACAAAACCTAAGCATGTAGGTGGCAAGAAAGGGGCTGCGAAAAAGGAAATGAAAGTTGAAACTGATGAGGACTATGAATTAGATACCAACATGTAGGATTTGTTGGAAGACTACAACTATGGATTATCAATAGATCAATCAGATGTTGAGGATCCGGGAAGCAATCAAAATTCACCAACTGAATATTTTAAGCCAAACTAGTAAGAGACCACTAGGCGAGCAAAAAAGGCTTCAAACTTCAGTGTTCACCATTCACCATTCACCGTTTAGGGTTTACTGTTCATTTTTCAGCGTTCAACATTCACCATTCAGGGTTCAAGGTTCAACATTTAGAATTCACCATTCACCATTCAATGTTCAGGGTGAGCTGGGTTCCACAGGGCATCAGGAAGTTTGGCATGGTTGAGTCAGGTTCAACCCAAGTCTACGTGCTGAACAATGACAACACGTTCAAAACAATGATTTGAAGGGTGTATCTTTTCCAAGGGGAATAGGGAGGCTCGGTGAAGGGTGAAATTTTTTTATACATGAATTTGAATTAAAATAAAAAATAAAAAATTAAATGTAAATAATAATATTTCAAAAAAAATTAGAAATTAAAACTTAAATGTAAATAATAATATTTAAAGAAAATTTCTATAAATTATTAAACTAAAAATTTAATATAAATAAATATGATATTAAGTTGTGTATAAATTATTTAATATGTAAAATTTACAAATTTCTACACACATGACCCTACCTGACCGGAACCCAACTCGAACGAGTTTCCCTAGGTGCCCTCACATGGCATGACCCGACCCACCTGAACTAGGGCACAAGGGAGAAAACTAAAAATGGGTTGCACGAACGTGCACATTAAGGGACACATGCAATCATAACTTATCATTTTTTGTATGACCTCACTCACACAACCAGACCCAACTTGACCCAAACACGTTTCCTTGGGTGTCCTCACACGGCACGACCTGATCCAGCCGAACGAAGGTACAAATGCGCGCCAAATGGAAAATGGTTCACACGAACATGCACAAGGCACATGGATGGTCACAACCTAGCATTTTTTGTACATCCACCATCACACGACCCGACCCAAATGTTTTTCCTTGGCCCCACACAGCACAACCCGACCCGCTTGAATGAAGGCACAAGGCACATATCTTAGCATTTTCGATATGGCCATCCATAGATGACCCGAACCGAACGTGTTTCCTTAGGTGTCATCACACAACACGAACCGACCCGACCTCACCTAAACATGTTTCCTTGGGTGCCCTCACATGACCTTTACCAAGTCGGCGCGCCCAAACGAAGGCACAAGGGTGTAAATGGAAATGGGTCACACGAACTTGCATAAGACACATGGGCAGTCACAACATATCATTTTTGATACGACCTCCCTCACACGACTTGACTTGAACGCATTTCCTTGGGCACCCTCACACAACTTGATCTGAACAGATGCGAATCAACCCGAATGTGTTTCCTTAGGTTCCCTCACATGACCAGACCTAACCTGACCTGCCTTGAACGTGTTTCCTTGGCCATCCTCACACGACACGACCCAAACTAATTGAACGAAGGCACAAGGGAGTTAACAATAAATTGGTCACAAGAACGTGCACAAGTCACTTGGGCGCTCACAAGTTAACATTTTTTATACAACCTCCCTCACATGACCTGACCCTCTGACCTACTGGAATGCATTTCGTTGGGCACCATCACATGAACCGAACCAACCTGACCCGACCAAATGCGTTTCCCTAGGCACCCTCACACGACTTGACTCAACCCAACCTACCCGAACGTTTTCCCTGGGGTGCCCTTACACAATGCGACCTAACCTGACCTGCTCGAACGCGTTTCCCTTGGTGCCCTCACACACGACGACCTAACCCAACCTGATTGAATGTGTTTCCTTGGGTTCTCTCACATGATCCGACCTAACCCAAATATAATGACAGGGCTGCAGTTGGTATCAAAGCTTGGAAATTATATTATTTGGTCTCAGTGAAACATTGGAAGGGGAAAGACATTGGTTAGGGTCAAAGCTGCATAACAAGACATTGAAAGTGGGGAAGAATGTCAAGGGAGGATTTTTCAGACCTTCTATAGGTCTGAGGTGAGCGTACCAGTTGGGGGTACGCTCACCTCAAACCACGTATTTGTCTTGTCAAACGTAAAAATGCATGTAACTACAACATATATGCCACAGGGCCTACTACATGGTTGTCATGTCCCAAGGAGAGAGTAGACAAAGCACGGTTACAGGAGAGGTTGAACATTAAGTAAGAGACCACCCTTCCTCTCCGTACCTCATGGGTATATGCTCACCTCTGACCATCTTTCTAGCTTGGTCGAAGGTCAATCATTCAAACATTGAAAATGAACCACAAGAAAAACTGTGACTATGGAACACCCCGTGAACAGGAGGGGGGTCCTCCTTTAGTCTCAACCGTTGGTCTCTTGCTATATTAAGGGCATTGATAAATTGAGGGGTACATGTTGTAGATTCATAGCGTTGTGTGATAGATGTTAGATAGGGCCACATAGGAGAATATTATTATAACGTGGAAATGACAGAGGGATATCATCAATGGGGGATGGGGAGGTTAGTGATGCGGCAATGCCAGACATGCCTGACTATTGGGTTGTGGAAAATGTGTGATGATGTGAACCTTCCACAAGGGGATGGAAGGATTTCACATGGGAACCATGTGTGGCCCAGACAGGTGCCACATGGTAGCATAGACATGCTATGACAATAGTTAATGGTCTAACTTCAAACAACCATATCTTGTGATATGGATGTGAGTTTAATATATATATATATATATATATATATATATATATATATATATATATATATATATATATATATATATATTGATATAGATATATTGATGATATGAACACAAAGGTTATGTTTATTTTAAGTTTCTAATATTTTAGAAAAATGACATAAGAACTCGTTTCCATGACAAGGCATTAGAGGTTAGGTGGGCGATATTAACACCTTTTTCTACCCTTACAATGCTCTATGAGGCAGATGGGGGTGTTACAATTTCCTTGTGTGTTACCTATATTGGATAATGTATTCCACCTATATCAATGAGTTTGGGGTTGTGGCTTCACTTCTTCCTTATTCTTAGTTAATTTAAGAAAATGATTCTAGTCATTCCCTAATCATGGTTTGATTCATGAATGAATGTATTAATTTTAACTTCATGTAAACACAATATCTTAATAACAGAAGCAACACTTGTTTCTTTAAAATCATGGTTGTAATAAGGGTTTGTGAGCTCTTGCATGTTGCATGATATCATCTTCATTTTATTTCTATTAAAGAAGACGACTTTCTTACCTTCACACCTTGAAAAGGTGTCAAACTATTTCGGAGTGCTAACAATTTGTATACAAGGTATAAATATCATTTCAACTTAGGTTCCCTGGATTTTTGTGGGTATCATTCCAGCCAAACGATCGAGAATCATTTGGTTGTCTAGGCCAAGGGTGGTTTTATAGCACTCCACTTCTTACATAATAACATATTGGGAACTTCTTGGTGGCTCTTTGATTGCCATAGAATTTATAATATTATTTTGAGTTAGGCTTGGAGAGGATGAGGGAGATGTAATTTTCTTAATATGGGTAAATTAATTTTTTCATGTCGATATAAAATTCCCATTTCTAAAAAATCTAGTCCACATATTATTGTTTTCATGCAACAACCAAGACCTATGGGTCATAGCTTGATGTTGCAAGGGATAGGAGTGAAAAGGAGTATGGAAAATAATTTATCCTATGGGGGATACTTTGGTACTCGAATTAAGTGTTGGGGATATTGATGTATGAGACAACTTGATCTCAAATAAGCCTAAGCCCCAAAATGTACAAAAAATATTTTTGATCCATTAAAATAGAAACCTTGATGAATTCTATTTTTGAGGGAATGTGTGAAAGATATGAAATGATTCATTATATATATTTAAGTTTCCCATTGTGGAACAAATCATTATATAAATGGTCAAAAGCGTAACGAAATTCCACCTAGCTCATTAAATAAATTTTAAAACCTTCTTAAGCTAAAAACCATGCATTATTTTTTGAAAAGAAACAAGAATAGTGTTTTGAGACATCCATTGGCTATCATATATGCTTCATGGCAATGATTTTCAATCCAAAAATGTAAATGAAAAAAAAATGTAGCTAGGCCATGAATAGCCACGCAACTCTATCCATGGGGTCCTAAGGTCTCTATGGCCTAGCATTTGGGACACAATTTAGTGCGATATGATTCACCAAATACCATAACATTCCCTAACATTGTCTTTTTTTTCTATTATCAACATGAATATAACCTTGAGATCTTGAATATCAACATGAGTTTAAGGGGGGATTTCATTACCTTGTGTATTTCCATAGAGGTTATATTTAATGATGTTGAAGTCTGATGGTAATAATGTTAGTATAATTATGGTATTAATAAAAATTATATTATACCTCTCTAATATAAGTAATAATGTTCATATAAAGAGGGAAAAGGGACATAGGAAATTTCTATCAACCCTTAATGAGGTGAAAAATATCTTTAAATCTATGAATAAATAAACTTAAGTAGCTATAGGTATCCTCTTATTTTTTAGAAAGTTCACGTAGAGCTTAAAAATACCCTATTATAAGCTACCTAGAGCTTATAAGGCCTTCACATGTGTTGTTAAGAGAGACATGGGATAAATTTTGACTAAAGGAAATAACGGGTACAATAAAATCAATCTATAGCACCTACTCAAATCAGGAAGAATATATCTAAGGTAAGGTGTCATGAAACCAATGATACATTCATGAGTTACATATAGCTCCATAAACCTTATATGGAAAATGATCAATATGACATGAATCATAGGGGTTGAGATGATAAGAAAATTTTAAAATATCCTCTAAAAGCCCATATAGAAAATGGGATAATAGATCCTATGACACCCAACTTGTGATATATATATATGGTGGAAAATCCTCAAAGTATCTCTGAAGAAAGATGTCTCATTGAGGTCGAGGTCAAGAATAGGTACGATGCCTCACTAATTTTGTAGTTGAAGAAGTTTGAATCTTGGTTTGTGAATTTGGCCCTATGTAGGAAAGAAAATATGGAAGGAGGTCACCCCCTTAGAAGAGTTCTAGAAGGGAAGGGAACAGAAGGCCTTATATAAAGATCTAAATCCAAGTACCTCCCTCATAAAAAGTTCTAGACATGTAATTAAATAATGTAGATAACAACCCATCCAAATGTTGGTAAAGCCTATAGAACATCCCTTGAATCTCATAATAAATACAGGCATCTATAGATGCGGTGATCCTTTAATTATATATTGTATATATGGAAATTCTATCATATGTTATTTAATAAGAGGAAGGTCATTGTGATTAGTTTCTACTCGATGTGAATGTAAACCCCGTTTTAACACACCAAGGGGGGTCTGAAGGGCAGCATCTGATGCTCTTGTGCATATGTGGTTAAACAAAAAGGCCCCCTTTCATTTACATGAACTGTTCCGGGTACAAAACCCATATTATAGTCAAGGCCCTGAAAAGATGAATTCTAAGTACATTGAATGTATTGTCTATAAATAACCCTTCTAACAACCTGACACAAACATAATTTCAAGCACTCAGGCAGATAATATCATTTTATTTTATCTTATGTATAATATTATACACTAACACAATTGATTTTGTGTAAAAAAAAATAATTGTATTGATATTTCACTCCTTGGGCATTAGGGCTAGAGAGGCCTTGTCTTTGTGAGTGATATATTAATTTCTAACTCCTTATGTGAGAGAGCACTACAAGCTCCACCTCAACATGAAGTGTTAATATTGTGAGAAATTAAAATCAAGGCTTGGAAAATTTTCTATTTTTTCTATGTTTGGTATAGATGATAATAATAGCATTACCCACAAACACATACCCTCATAACAAATACCTAGTTCTCTAAAAATCAAATGTTTCCAATATGCTCAATTAGAGGTGAAGGATTCTCCTAGGAGGTCAATGTGCTGGTTTGGGATATTATTTTCAGCCTTGGATACTTAGTGGTTAAGGGCTTCAAGTGTCAAGGTTTAAGGTCCAAGGGATTTAAGGTCAGAGGATTTAGCGGTTAAGGAGTTAAGATTTAGGGGATTTAGGTGTTTAAGGTGTTAGAAGATAAGGTGCTTAAGGGTGAAGTATTAGGGGTTAAGGCTCATAGGTTAAAACGATAAGGCGTTATGGCTTAAGAGGTTCATGTATTATAGGTTAGGGATTAGTTTATTAAGATTTAATGAGTCAAGGGGTTTATGGGTTATGAGTGATGGGTGTATGGGTTAAGGGATTATGGATTGGGGGTTAAGGGGATATGGAATTCAATGGCTATTGGTTAAGGGATTATGGTTTGTTATAATTGGACTAAAATTTACAAAAAAAATAACGTTTAAATATATGTTACAAGGATTAAGGACTATAGGGTTGTTGACAGGGAAAAAATTCCACCTTGCCAACAAGGGGCAATCAAATTGATTGTAGGTCCCAACTAGACCTACTCCAGTTTGGAATGGATAATCCAAATGTGTTTTAAGCATTGTTATAAGGGTTAGAGTAATAATAAGTTATTAGTTAAAGGATTATGGATTAGGGGCTTAGGGGTTATGGGAATAGCGGATTAGGGGTTATAGGTTTAGGGTTTAGGGGTTAGGAGAATAATGAGTTGGTGGTTAAGGGGTTAGGGATTAGAGGCTTAGGGGTTAGGGGATTTAGGTGAATTTAGGGGTTAGGGGAATAATGAGTTAGTGGTTAAGGGATTAGGGATTGAGGTTAGGGGAATAATGAGTTAGTGGTTAAGGGATTATGGATTAGGGATTATGGGGTTAAAAGGGTTAGGGGTTGGGAATTAGGGTTTAATGGGTTAGAAGTTTAGGGGGATAAATGGGTTAGGGGTTTAGAGGTTTAAAGGGTCAGAGAATTTAGCAGTTAAGGATTTAATGGGTTAGGGTTTAGGGGGCTAAATTGGTTAGGGCTATAGGGGTTAAGGGGGTTAAATGGGGTAGGGGTCAAGAATTAAGGTTTAAAAGGCTAAGGTTTAAAGATTTAGAGGTTTAGGGTTTAGGGGGTTAAATGGGTTAGGGGTACCTAGAATACCTTGTCACTCCCTCCTTTGCACACCTAGAACTTTGTAACACTCTTTATACAAAACTCTTATTCATTCATTTCCATGCAATTGAAACTAGTCCTCCTTTCAGTTTCCATAGCACTCCCTAGCATGTATTGGGGACACACACTAGCACCTAACACATCTTAGAATGCCTAACAATATTCCTTGGAAATTTCTAGCATCTGTTAGAGCTTCCTAAGATTCCTTGCACACCTTGGCACTCCCTTTTTCTCATGCCCTCATAGATATCCTTGCTTTTTTCGAGACTTGAAAACCAAACCAAGTCATTGAAAAATATTGTTGTGTCTAGCCCAAAGTCTCCCTTGGTCTAAAACTAATTTTCCCATCCCCTTATAGTGTGAGGATGCCCAAGGAAATGTGTTTAGGTGGGTAGGGTCATGTGAGGGAACCTTAGGAGATGTGTTCAGGAGGGTCGAGTCATGTTGGGTCGAGTCGTGTCATGTGATGGTGCCCATTAACGAAACACGTTCGGGTGGGTCAAGTAATCAGGTTAGGTTGTTAGAGGGCACCCACAGAAACATGTTCGGGTGGGTCGGGTCAGGGTGTGTCATGTGAAGGCACCTAGGAAACACATTTAGGAGGGTCGGGTTGGGTTGGGTTGGGTCGTGTCTTGTGAGGGTGCCCATTAAGGAAATTCTTTCGGGTAGGTAGGGATAGGTCGACTCATGTGAGAATGCCCAAGGAAATGTGTTTGGGTAGGTCGAGTTGGGTCTCATGAGCATGGTCGTGTAAAAAATTCCAAGTTGTGACCGCCAGTATGGCTTGTGAACCTTCCTTCAACCCATTTTTCATTTTCTCCCTCGTGCCTTTATTCAGGCTAGTTGGGTCATGTCATGTGAGGGCACCAAAGAAACACATTTAGGTTGGGTCGGGTTAGGTCGTGTGATAAAGCTCGTATAAAAAATGCTAAGTTGTGACCACCCCTATGTCTTGTGTATGTTCATGCGACATGTTTGTTGTTTTCTCCCTCCTGCCTTCATTTGGGTAGGTTGTGTTGAGTCAGGTCGGATCGTGCCCTGTGAGGGCACCCAAGGAAACACATTCGGGTGGGTTGAGTCATGTGAGGGCACCCAAGGAAACATGTTAGGGTTAGGGGATTGTAGATCCTTGGATTGATAAATTCTGTTTGTTAGCTTACAATGAATTCTATGTAATGGTTCACTATGTTCATATTTCATTCTGAAATGTTGGAGGTGTCTTCTTTTATAGATTATATTCAGCTACCTTGTGCCCCAACATGACTTGATAATAATGGAGAATTGTTTTCTTTTAATTTGAGTTATTTTTGGAAGGCATTGATGTTGGTTATTTCATAAAGGAAAGAAACATTGATGCAAGTTTTAGGGGTTAGGGGTTAAGGGTGCCCTCACATGACCCAACCCAACCTGCATGAATGTGTTTCCTTAGACGCTCTCACACGACCCAACCCAAACCGATTCGACCCACCCAAACTTGTTTCCTTGGGCACCCTCACACGACCTCATATGACCTGACATGCCCAAACTCGTTTCCTCGGGCACCCTCACATGGCACGACTCAACTGGACCTGACCCATCCCAACACGCCTGAACATTGATTAAGGCATGATGAGGGAGAAAACGGAAAATGGGTCACACGAACATGCACAAGGTAGATGGGCATTCACAACTTAGAATTTTTTATACGACGTCCCTCACATTATCCGACACAAATGTGTTTCCTATGGTGCCATCACACAGCATGACCTGACCCACCCAAACAAAGGCATGAGGGAGAAAACAAAAAATATATAGCACAAAAATGCAGTACAAGATAGAAGGGCGGTCACAACTTAGCAATTTTGATACGACCGCCATCACACAACCCGAACCGATTTGACTTGACCTGCCCGAATGCATTTCCCTAGGTGCCCTCACACAACTCGACTGGACACGACCTACTTGAACGTGTTTCCCTGAGCCCCCTCAGTACATGACCAGACCCGACCCGCCCTGACCCACCCGAACGCGTTTCCTTGGGTGCCCTCACATGACCCCACATGAACTTACCTAGCTCGATCAAATGTCTTTCCTTTGGCCCCATCACACAAAATGACCCCACCTGACTTTCCCTAACGCATTTCCTCGGGTGCCCTCACACAACATGACCCAACCAGACTTGTGTGAATGAATTTTGCTGGGTGCGCTGACATGACATGACCTTACCCGACGAGGCCCATCCGAATGCGTTTCCTTGGGCACCCTCACAAGACACTAGCCAGCCTAACCCGCATGAATGCTTTTCCTTAGGCAACCTCACATGACACGACCCACTCAAACCTCATCTGACCCATCCGAATGCATTTCCTTGGGCACCCTCACATAACTCGACCCAGACGTGTTACTTGGGTGCCCTCACAATATGGCACAACCAGATCCCACCTGCCCAAACACGTTTCCTTAGGCACCCTCACACGACCCAACCTTACCCGACCCACCAGAATGCATTTCCTTTGCCACCCTCACATGACCCAACCTCACATGACCTCACCTGAAATAAACTGAACTAACACGACCTGACCTAACCCAACCCTACTTGACCTCACACGACCTGACCTCACATGACCCGGCCTCACACGACCTGACACGACTTGACCTGACCCAACTTGGACCGTTAGAATGTGTTTCCCTAGGCACCCACACATGCCCTGACCTACTCGAATGTGTTTCCTTAGGCACCCTCACACGAACCGAATGACCCACCTTGACCTGCCCGAATGTGTTTCCTTGGGTGCCCTCACATGAAAAAACCTGACTTGACCCACCTGAGCACGTTTCCTTAGGTGCCCTCACACGACCTGACCTGACCCACATGAATGTGTTTCCTTGGGTGCCCTAGCTTACACGACCTAACCCGAACTAACCCGACCCACCCAAATACATTTCCTTGGGCCCCCTCACACAACTTGACATGATATGACCCACTTGAAGGCATTTCCTCAAGGGCCCTCACATGACACGACCCATCCTGATCAGCCCAAACACGTTTCCTTGGGTGCCTTCATGAAACGGCATGATCCGAACTGACTTGAACTAAACGCGTTTCCTTAGGAAACATCACATGACTAAACCTGACCCACACAAATGAATTTTATTAGGGAGTGTGACATGACATGACCCGAGGAGACCCAACCCGACTCGGCCGAAGGAATTTCCTTGGGCTCCCTCACACGACTCGATCACACGACCTGACCCAGACGCATTCCTCGGGCACCCTCATTTGACCTAACACGACCTAACTCGGACTCATTCCTTGGGCAGCCTCACCTGACCTAATCTAACCTGACCCACTCAAACGTCACATTTCTTTGGGCAACCTCACACGGCACGACCCAACCCAACCCGACCTAAACACGTTTAATTGGGCACCATAAATGTCGCCATTCTGATGATTGTTTCATAAATTTAATTATTCTGACGCTTGGTTCACACACATCCCACTTCCAACACTTTGTTCATAAGTGTTTGACTTCTTATGTTTTTCCTAAATGTCGTTATTCTGACGCTTTTTTCCTAAATGTTGCACTTCTAATGATTTTTTCCTAAACGTTGCACTTATGACACTTTGTCCCAGAAATTCGCTATTCCGACGATACCCATAAACATATATATTCCTAAGATACTCCCTAAATGTTGCTAGAGTGATGCTTGTTGGTAGGATTAAAAAAATTGAGAAAAATTGGGGAACTTTCCGACAATACATAAAAAATGTCGAAACAAAATTGTTGGAAAATTAACCATATGTACTAGTGGTAGGCTATTTTTTATGAAACAAAATCCAAAAAATAAGAAAATATAGATCATCGCCTTAGAAAGTATCCACTTTGATGGAGAAACCTCCTTTACATAACATAAATGAAAAATTCTTGGATGACACAAATAAAAAAACCTCCTTTCTACATATAGGAGTCCACAGGGTGAAAATACAATCCTAGCCGACCTAACAATAATAATGTAAGGGCACAACAATAACAATAGTGGCTTTTATGGTGCACAATAATAATAATATGGGGGCTATTGGGGTACAAAAATAGCAATAATGGGGCTACACTAAGAACAATGAGGGACTACACTAGTAATATAGGGACCTAAGATGCCCCTCTCCTTCAAAAACATGTTGTCCTCAAGGCTTCAGTAGATATCGATGCTTATGTATAAAATTTTCATCCTCCCATGTGGAATATTCAATGGGGAATTTCTTCCACTTGATCAGATACTGAAATTGATAAATTTTGTAACTGTCAAGTTCTTGTTTTTGTGACTACTTCATGTTCCAATATGTTTTTTCCATCCTCCTCAAGTTCTAGCAATATTGTTTGAACTTGAAGTTTGTCACCTATAAACTTCTTTAAGCATGAAACATGGAAAACTGGGTGCACTCAAGAAGAAGTAGGAAGCTCCAATTTGTATGGCATATTACCAAACTTTTGAACTGCCTTGTAAGGACAGTAGTACTTTCACAATAACTTATTATCCTTCTTAGATTTCTTGAGGGACATTTTTTTGTATGGCTATAGCGGTAAAAATACCCAGTCTCCTACATCAAAACTTCTCTCACTACTATCTTGATCTTCATCTTCATGTTGTTTCATAATATTTTTTGTCAAATTTAGGTTATACTTTTAGAGTTGGAGAACTTATTGCTGATGCTAGATGTGATCTTCTACTACTTGAACCTTATAATTTTCTCTTAAACATGATGTGATGGATGGTGGATGATATCCAGAAAGTTCCATAAATGGGGCCATTTTTTTTCAGTATGGAAGGGAGTGTTATACCACCATTCAACCAAAGGTAACCACGTGACCCATTGTGTTTTTTTATCAGATACAAAACAACGAAGATATCCTTCCAAACATTTGTTCACTGTGTATTGTTTCCCATAAGATTGAAGATGATCAGATGAGCTATGAGCTAGTTGAGTATCCAAACAAGAAAATAATTCCGTCCAATAATTTCTAATAAAAATTGGATCTCTCTCGCTTACAATAATCTTTGGGTTTCCATTTATCTTTTGAATGGTTTCCATAAATGCAGTAGCAACTGTAATTTCTTTAAATGGATGAGATAATGAAAAAAGATGTCCATACTGGGTAAGTCTATCAACTACCACCATGATAACACTCTTTCCTTCGAACGTATGTAAACCTATGATAAAATCCATTGAAACCTCCTCCCAATGTTTACTTGGAATGGATCAAGGTTGTACAAAAACCGGGGTATTAATTGTCTCAACTTTATTTTTCTCACAAAAGAAACATTATGCCACAGAATTTTGAATATGAGATGTGAGGCCATCCCAAAAAAATTATTTCTTCACCTTGTGGTAAGTTTTTAAAAATCCCAAGTGTGCTCCTAAGAAAGAGGTCTGCAATTCCAAAAGAATATTTCGTTTTATTTGGGAATTCATACAAAGTTATAAGTGATATTTGAACCATATGGAATAATTTTTCCAACTAAATGTATCATATGTAATAGGATCTTGCAATAAATTTTTCATTAGAGTCCACACCTCTTTTTCATTCTTCCATTCATTCCTTGCTTTGGTTATCCAATCTGGTTGGATAATAAATATGGCACAAAGCAATGCTTCCACCTCTACATCCTTTCTTGATAGCGAATCTGCAACAACATTTAGCTTCCCTTTTTTGTAGATGATTTCAAATTCGCAACCCAATATCTTTGTGACCCATTTTTGCTACTCTTCTGAATACATTATTTGTTACGAAAGTTATTTAAGACTATCATGATCAATTTTTACCTTGAAGTGTCTCCTCATTAGGTACGGTTGCCATTTCTTTAGTGCATTTAGTATTAAAAACATTTCATTCTCATAAATATCATTCTATAAATACTTTCATTTTATTGGACGACTTCCAAAAGAAATGGATCTTCCTTGTTATGTTAAAACAACACCAATTCCACTTCCTCAGGCATCACATTCCACAATAAATGTTTTAGTGAAGTCTGGCATAGCTAAGACCGGTGCTAGGCACATTTCCTCTTTAAGATGTTCAAAGGTCATAGTTGCTTGAGGAGTCCATGAAAATAAATATTTCTTCAATAATGTTGTTAGAGGTGCTACTATTCTCCCATAATTATTAACAAACTTGCGATAATACCATGTTACCCTGAGAAATCCTCACACTTACTTTATGGTTATGGGGGCTTTACATTCCTTAATGCCTTTAAATTTGTTAGGGTGTACCTTAACACCCTCATGAGATACAATATGGCCCACATATTCCACCTCTTGTACTCCGTGAAACATTTGGAGGTTTTTGCATATAAGTGTTTCTTCTCCAATAGTTTGAGCACCCTCTCAACATGTTGAACATGATCCTACCAAGACATGTTGTAGATTATTATATCATCAAAACACACTAACACAAATTTTCTAAGGAAGGGTTGAAAATGGAATTCATCAACCCTTCAAATGTAGAAGGTGCACTGGTCAGGCCAAAAGGAATGACCAAAAATTCATAATGACCCTCATGAGTTTGAAATGTTGTTTTCATAATATCTTCAATTTTCATTCTAATTTGATTTTATCATTAACGAATATCCGACTTGGTAAAATAAATTGCTCCGTGTAATTCATAAAATAATTCATCAATCACAACAATGGGAAATTTGTCTTTAATAATGAGATTATTTATCTCCCTATAATCCAGACAAATGTGCCATGATCCATCCTTCTTACGCACCAATACTATTGGAGAAGAGAAATAACTTTGACTAGGTTAAATTATACCACCCTCTAACATTTCTGCAATCATACGTTCAATTTTTCTCTTTTGGACATAAGGATATCTGTAAGGCCTGATGTTTGGAGGAACACTTCTTGGAATCAAATGAATAGAATGATCATGAACTCAAATAGGTTGTAGTCCTTTTGGAGATTCAAACACCTTGGAATGATTGTCCAATACTTTTTGGAGATCTACAAAAATACATTATTTTTATGTTGGAACCTATAGTGAGCATAATTGTGCAATTAAACCTCATTGTTATTTCTTCAAAATATTTCTCATGAAATTAGAGCTTATTATCTTTCTCAGCTTCGCTGTAATAGCCCATAATTTAAATTTTTCTCCTTCCGAAAAAGAATTCAAGAAAAGTTATATAGAGTTAAAATATGTTGTCCCCAAAGATTGTAACCATTGTACTCCTAGTACAACGTCAACACCTCCCATTGGAATGGAAATCATTGGACTATTCAATACATATTCACCCATGGTTAACTTGATATTATGGCAGTTTCCAGAGAAATTTATAGTTCCTTCATTTGCAACAATCACCTGAAACTCTAGTACTCGGTATAGGAAACAATTCAATTCCTTGGCTACCTTACAATGAATAAAATTATGGGTACTACTCGAATCAATCAACACTGTTACATTTTTCTTCTTGATATGTCCTTCTATATTGAGAGTTTGGGGAGTGGTAATTCCTACCAATGCATTAGTGGATATGGTCAGACTCATTTCTTATTTACCTAGGGTTTGTTCGTAGTATATATCATATTCTTTTGAAGTTTCTTGTTCATTTTAATCCTCCTCTTTGCAATCTATGTAAAATAATTTATTCTCAGCACACTTATGACTTTTAGTGTATTTTCTATCACAACTGTAGCAAATCCATTTTTCTCTTTTTTCTTCCAATTGGTTCTGTGTGAGCCTTGTATGTTGTGGAAGTTTAGGAGTAGCAACACTTCCATATTTATAGATGTGGGTGGTAGGCTTCGTTGTTGCCATAATTTTACATTGAATTTTTCTTTCCAACATGAATGAATTCTCCAATGAATCAGGTTCCAAAAGGCGAACATCATATTGGATGTCATCCTTTAAAGTCCCCATGAATACATCAATCATGTGTTCCTCTAGAATATAAGTTACCCTTATATTCAATTTTTGGAATTCGTTGATGTGCTCCACTATTGATCCCTTTTGTTTGAGATTATCGATTGGATAAAGAAGCTTTTTCTCTTTTTATCCTCATAATGTGTTATCATTTCCTCCATATAAATTCACCAAGTGGCAATTTTTTAATGGGATAAAGACATGGATACCGTAGAAATTGTTTGTGTTCTATATATAAAGTTGCAATGCGTACATTTTGTGTGTTTTACACATTATGGAGATCAAAATATTACTCCATCTGTAGTATCCATGTTACGGGATGCTTGTCATCAAACTTCCCCATATCGATATTTGGAATATGGTGAGTGTTCAATCCAACATAAGAGCTTATGAAATCACGATTAACATTTCTTTTTTTCTCATCATGAGTTTCCTCTACTACCTTTTCGCCATTAGGAATCATTTTTTCTATCAAATTTGTCAAACCTTCCATGTCTAATTTTAGATCATTATTCATGTCTTCCATTTTGTCTTTCATTTTTTATTCCATGTCATCTATCTTATCTTCCATGCCATTCTTCAAGCCATCCATCTTAGCTTCCACACATTTTTTCAAACCATCCAAATTAGCTTCCACACCTTTCTTCAAACCATCCATATTGCCTTCCACACCTTTCTTCAACCCATCCATCCTAGCTCCATGACTTTCTTTAAAACATCCATTTCATTTTTTGTTGCTCTTTGCGAGAGAAAAAGTTGTTGTAGTTGTTCTTGTAATTTTGATATATAATGTTGAACTTCTTCCTGTTCATGAGTCATAGTATATCCTTATGAGGGCTTATTGGATGTTGAATTATTTTTAGGGGCCATTTTAGAACCCAATACTAATATCTATGCTTCAATACACCCATGGAATCACTTCAAACTGAATTTTCAAGCAAGTGAAAAAAAATACACACTTTTCTCTTTCTTCTGAGCAGCTCGATACTGAAACTGATGTATCTTTGAAATTTCGGATCCCTGAGATTTGATCTTAAGTTCTTCAGTAGCCCTCTTAATCTTATCTCCAATGCCACAGGTCCGACCTTATTTTTATTCTTCAAGATAAAGTTATGTGCAATCTCCCACAATGAGCTAATTATGGGCTGGTTCAGTAGAGAAAAATTGTATGGCGTGCCACATGTCACGTTTTTCCACCTTTGGCTATGAAATTAGTACACAACAAACTAAATTTTGTGCAATTTTAGCAAACTTTTATAGAATTCCAATCTGATGCTTAGAGAGAGAGTTATGACAATTTTCCCAAGGTCACCTCTTTGAGATGAAATTCAGGAGCCTCCAAAAAACCTAACTTCCACAAATCATATCTCCGAAAATGTTGCGAACCAAGATCTGAAATTTTTACATAAAGTTCATCAGGATATTGGCACAAATGGGTTTTTTTTAGCATCTTAAATTTCGTAGAAAAAATGTTATAGTGAAAATACTGTGATGACATGTTTGAAGCAGTGAAACACTAGAATCCAAATCTCTAATACCAAATGTTATGAAACCAACTCAAAAAATAGAAGAAAATATAGATCAATGCCTTAGAAACCAACCACTTTGAGGGGAAAACCTCCTTTGCATTACATAAATGAACAATTTTGGGATGACACAAATGACAAAACCTCCTTTCTATATATAGGAGTCCATGGGGTCACAATATAATCCTAGCCGACCTAACAACAATAATGTAAGGGCACAAAAATAAGAATAGTTTCTTTTATGGGGAACAATAATAAAAATATGGGGGCTATAGGGGTACAAAAATAACAATAAGGGGGCTATGCTAACAACAATAAGGGACTAAAATAGTAATATAGGTACCTAACATTATTCCTATCAGGATTCCTCTTTCAAGACCTTCTCATAGGTGACACATTAGGGTTTCTATATGACTCTAAGGTGGTGTAAGCCATCTTATGTGTCCCTTTTTTTGAATCAAAATGATGTGGGTTAGCATTCCTTTCATTCCTTGTGATTCTGACCCTTTTTTCATGAAATCCTATCTCAAGTTCTTATGCCTTTCTAGTCTTAGATTGTTGGTCCAATTATTGCTAAATATTATTGAAACTTCTCAAGTTTTGGGTGATGTGTTATTTTTCCTCTCTCATTAGTCTCTCATTATCATCTCTAAAAAAGAGAACCTCCATCTTGAGCCTCCTCATGGTCTTCTCCAAGTCTCAATTTTCTAGGCTTCTCAACCCTGACCATTTGACTTAACTAGATGTTAATGCCCAACATATCCTATATAGCTTTAATTCTCATGATACCTCTCTTCTTTCACACCTATTCATTTTTAGAGAACTTCCTCGAAATTATTGCACCAAATGGAGATTTTGTGGCCATGAACATGTTCTATTACTAGCATGTTTCTATATCCTACTAACATGTCAGGTTATGATATCTAGGAATAATTTTATGCTCTCCAAACGTTTCAATTGAACTCAAATTATTCTTAAAAATTCTTTGTATCTTTCTCCTTGATTTCTAGAAATTTCCTATGTCGATATATAGTTTCCAACTTGTTGGATGTGTTCTACTCGAAATTATCCTTCCTTTGACTATTATTGGTCCAAATACAGATTACTTGGTGAAAATACATGCCCTTGGAAATATATACCTCCCTTTCCCTACTATCTAGTTGTTACAGAGTTCAAAATTCTAACTAAATTGCCAAATTAAATTTTCATCTTTAACAAACATTCCCACTTCATTCTCATTGGGAAATAGCCTATTCTCTCTTCAATCTCACCAACACATATTAGTTGGTTCCATTCCCATCACATGGGTCATTCCATGATTCAAAGCCTTAGCCCATGTTGTGCTTGTCTCTTCTCGACTCCTATGTGGCATCCCTAGTGAGTCCACCTCAAAATATTCTAGGAGTTCCACATAGTACATTGCAACCACACATCTAGTATGGCCACCACACAATCCCAGCAGAAATAAAAAATAGAATAATGAGTATAGATAATCTATAAGCCTGGTTTCCTCCACACACCCACAGGCCCCACAAAAGCGACACACACAAACACACATATATATGTGTGTGTGTATTTTATTTTTATATATGTTTGTTATGTGGCCTTCATATATATATATGGTTGATCTATGGCTCTCAATTGAAGGGGAGATATGACAGTGTGTGTTATACCACGGGGGTCCTCATGATGTAATTAGGAGAGGGGATATAGGTCGCTTATTGAGGTTTCGCCTCCTATTTTTTTCTCCACCATTTAGTGCCCGTCACTCGACACAATTAGTAAGGGGGGTGGGGGGCGGGTGGTAGGTGGGAATACGCTTGTGTCGGCAACAAGAGAAGGGGGTGCGGTCCATTGTCCATGTTTTTCCACTCTCCGAGACGAGAGCACCTCTACTCCCTATTTCATCCTCATGTAATGTTCCACCTATAATGGAAATAGTTTTGTCTAATGGTACATAATAATTTTCATTAAATTATCCTCCACTTTGTGGCTCTACAATGTATCTTCTATCCTTAGCATTGTGGCCCACAACTCTATGTCTTAGGCATTGATATGTTGACCCTCATAACCTAGCTCCTCAGTGTGGTTCAGAACTCCTCTATGAGTTGTGGCACACCTTTCACTGTATCACCATAATTGAAGCTTCCACATTAGGTTCTACTCAAAATTTCCATGGAAGCCCTCTAACATGAAACCAATCTTCATCCCATTAAATAGTTCATCCTTGAACAATTTTGCAGAACTATGTAATGTACTCAACAAGGTAGGTAGGGGTTCTTCCCTAGAACCATGGCCCAATTAAATATATATATATATATATATCAAATACAACTTAGAACACAATAATGGTGTCCTAAGCACAAATTTTATCATGTTGAGGATAAGATTTAGGGATTATTCCTCAAATTTTTTTCTTTGTTTACATGGATTTTTTCCCTCTGATCCCCTCTTGCATTCCATGACCTTTCTTAATGTAAATTTTAATCAATACCATCACCATAAATTTTGTCTAGGATTTGGTGGGAATGTTGCATTTTTCTAGTTATTCCCTCGAATATTTCCCAATTAGGACCTATGTTGAAAACTTGACATTGATACCACCTTATGACATCCCCAATCTCTTAATGGGAAATGATACACAACCACATTGCATAATTTAACTATGGAAGAATGAAAATCGTAACCCTACCACTATTGTTTTTGCATCCCCCAGTACCTAGTTACCATGAACGTAATTCAAAATTACCATAAAGAAATATTTGACACACATAAATCATCAATACATAATTGAAAAATGGAAATAATAGTTAATCGACAACATTTGAGCACATAAATCAGAAATTAGGGTTTCAAACATAAATTCATGATTCAACACAACATTGAATTTGAAATTTATTTGAATAAAATAACCAATTGACTACAAACTCTCCATGCTCCACACAACCATAGACCGTACGGCTCATCAGTCTCAACCATGGGTCACCCCAGAGATGAGGTAGCAACTCCATAGGAAATATTTTACACCAGAAAAATATTAATACATCATTAGACTAGGTACCAACCTAATAGTTAGGTCTCTAACTATAGGATCACGTTTACCCCAAAACTTGTGCCTAAATGGTGCATGCCTTCTCTATCCTCTATTAGTACCTCAATGGCTCCCACATTCTAGCGTAATTTATGTCCAAATTATAATGGTCTCAACTATAGGATTCCAGGAGCTAACGGTAGTTACAGGGCTTTGAGGCTCCATTTCATGATATAATAAACTTGGATGCCAAATATTTCTAGAAACCAAACAAAGTGCTCACCTATTGTCACCTGAATCTAAGTAGCACCTAGCCAATTCTAGAAGCTAAGCATAGTACTGAGTAGCTGGTTTTCATACACATAATT
The DNA here is from genome assembly GCA_034641835.2 of Pinus albicaulis. Lineage (NCBI taxonomy): Eukaryota > Viridiplantae > Streptophyta > Pinopsida > Pinales > Pinaceae > Pinus > Pinus albicaulis. The sequence continues at coordinate 893,032,869 of CM076583.1, read as the reverse complement.
ACAAAAACTCCAATAGGTTACAGAGTCCAAGAACAAGACTCACTGACCTAAATCCCCAGTTGGTTCCAAAATCCAACAACATGGGACACAAATTATCTTTAATCAAGAGTTATTCTTCATCTCTGGGGCATTTCTAGATGAATGAATCCCCCCTTTCTTCTCCTTATAGGAAAAATATCATCCTTTATATATGAATGGCTTTTCTATGCCATGCAGCATCCCCCGAATCCACGTTGGACCCATATGCCTCTTTTATCCCAACACTAAACAAATCGACCAATTTCCTTTTCATCTTAGAGTTTATATGCCTCTTATACTCTTTTTCATGATGTTCGGTATGCAACGAGTCTATGTATTATTATAAAAATATTTACAAATTTACACCAGATTAACAAACTTATTCATCTGCCCATTTACTGATATGAATGAAAAGTGGCCTACACCCATCGTATTCATCAACCCATGGTATTGTAAGTTACATCTATGCATGATATTCATTCACCTATGGTATGTATCCACCCAGGCTATTCATCCACACTTAGGATTTACTCATGGTATTGTAAATGGAATCCACCCATGGTATTGTAAGTGAAATCTTCCCATGGTATTAATTCACCCATGGTATTTAGCCACTAGTGGAATCTACCCATGGTATTGTAACTAAAAAAAAGCGATAAGTAGAAAGTTAAATCTTGTAAAAGGACAGATTGTCGACCGCAATGTAGCTTCTACAACTATTCTTTGCTTTAATAAAAAAATTCTTTGTGTTTTTATTTACTGTGTTTTATTCTCTCATTTTTTTTCCATTTCAGTTTTTCATATCCTAGAGGACCCCCCCCCAAAAAAAACCGAAGATTCATTTTAATTTTTTAGATCATGGGGGCCTCCTCCCAAGATCCAGACCAGTGGTGTGAGATTAAAGTTATGCATCCATGGGAATGAGGGTTTGAAGCATATTTCAGTTTCAAAATTTTCTGGAAAACTTTATCAAACTTCATGCAAGTGCCACAACCTCCACATAGCACTTTCTTGGCCCAAGAGGAAATAATTTTATCGTTTTTCATTTTTTTGCAGGATTTTTATTGGGCGGCGGGTTTGCAGATCATATTTGAAACCTTTTGTGGAAAATTTACAAAAAAAATATCATATCTGGATCCCTTCCGAAAAAATACCCAAATTCAAAAAAACAATGGGTCGAATTAGAGTCTAGATGAGGGAGATATCACTGATTTAAAATCAGCAATGTTGCAAAAATTGTTTTGAAAATTCACGGATTCCTGTCATTTGATTATAGTTTTTAGTGACAATTTTTAGAGAAATTATTATATATCTAAGCTCCCCTTGAAAAATTGATCGATTTAAAAAAAAAAATCAATCAAATCGGAGTCCAAATGAGGGTGTTATTGTTGATTTAAAATCAGCAATGTTTTCAAAAATTTTGTTATGGCGGGATACTTGCAGCACGAATCTGAGTTTCTAGAGTCTCCGATAGCAATTTCAAACACATGAGAAGATGCAGAATGATAATTCACTTTCCAAAAATAGCTTATAATAAATATTTTGTGTTATATTGACTGAGTTATGCCCATTTTAAATCCAGAGTAGCATTCAAAGTGGGCTCCCTTTGGACTCGTGCCCTCCGACCCCGTTTTAGTAGGAACCTAATTCACATTTATTAGTTTCAGCATAGAATTTTTCGACATGGGTTCTTTGGAGATGTTCCCTCCTACCCTAGGCTATGTAGGCATTTTCTACTTCATCAACAGTTAGCATCACGATTATAGGTCGACCATACAAAGTCCTTCACATGGAAGTCCATTTTCTAGGCCCGCACATTGTCAACCTCACAATTGGTCACAAGAGTTATAGGGTATCCCTATCCTCGGATCTTATTTTTTCATGGTTATCGGTCATCCACAAACCCACACTTCATCGAAGTCCATTTTCTAGGTCATACGTTGTGACTATCACAGTTGGTCGCAAGAATTACAAGATATATTTATCCTCATATGTTCGTTCATCGTGGTTATGGCTTAACCACAAAAAACTCTTCTCTTCAGTGGCTCTTCATATTCAACAAAGGATTCTCGGGAGGGAGCTTCATGCAACAGGGATCATTGCTTCTTAAGGAGGGAGGAATGATTTGAATGGAATCTAGACTACACCCATGGTATTCATACACCCATGGTATTTATCCAGCCATGGTATTATAAGTTACATATATCAATGATATTCATTCACTCATCGTACGTATTCACCTATGGTATTCATCCACACATTGAATTTACCCATGGTATTGTAAATGACATCCACCCATGGTATTTTAAGTGACATCTTCCCATGATATTAATTCATCCATGGTATTTAGCCACCCATAGAATTTACCTGTAGTATTGTGGCTAAAAAAATGCTATAAGTAACAAGTCACATCTTGTAAAAGGACACATTTTCCACCACAAAGTAGCTTCTAAAATTATTCTTTGTTTTAATAAAATTTCTTTGTGGTTTTATTTATTATTTCTTCTTCTCTCGTTTTGCTGGCATTTCAATATTTCAGTTCTTGGGGGACTTCCACCTAAAGTTCCATTTCAATTTTTTAGATATTGGGGTCCTCACCCCAACATCCGGATCACTTACCCAAAACTTCACATATTTATTTGGAAAAGCTAGACCCAAAATCTATATAAAAATATACATAAGCACACATGCCTTGAAAATAAGTCAAGCTCACAAGCTTTATTTCCAAATACATATGGCTTAGTAGCCTAAACATCATTGAACATATGTTTGAATCATCATAAATTGGTAGGGGTGTTACACACATTAATTTATTTTCAGAAAGTGAATGACCATGCATCCTTTGATGTCAATATTAACTTGTTGTTTTCATACTCTTGCTTTTTCTTTTATTATTAGGTTTTTCTTGAGGGATGAGATTGAAGATTTAAAATACATTTTTAGAATAAATTAGTTAATTGAAGATTTAATATTTATAAAATAATAATTATAAACATAAGATGCTTTGCATTTAACTTCTTTAGTCCCTTTTTTCAAATAATTTTGCAATTGAAATATTTACTTAGTTGATCCATTGCATTCACATTACTTTATTTTTAAATGTTTGATTGAATATCTAGTTAATTATTAGACTTAGTATAGCATAAAGAATAGTCATAATCCACTCCATATTCAATAGAAACATTTCTAAATGTAGAAGAAATTTTAGAGATGTTATACTTCCACCCCAATTATAGGATTTTTTCCCACAAAATGTTACCCTAGAGAATTTTTTGCACTTAAAGATGATTCAAATCACTACATTTCTTTAAAATCCAAGTGGTAGAGACATTTTGAAGGAAATTAATTCCTTTTCTCAACCAAAAAAAAACCACCTTTACTGTGTGGTTCAGACAATTTTTTTAGCATGTAATACATCACATTAAAACATTTTATTTTTTTACTTCTAATATGCAAGATTATATGAAATAGATTTTCCATATGACATGTCATACTTTCCCAAGCTTTCCTTTCCACAAACAACTCTTTATTGGATTTCATATGAAATATATTTTCCACAAAATATATCGAATTTCAGTTAGGATTTCAATAAGGGTGTGAGATGGCATTTTTCATAGCCAAAAAACAAAATAAACTTAACACACAACTAACCAAAATCCTTGATTACCATAATGATCCCACATAGACATTGAAGAACATAAAAATTCAAAAAGTTAAGGGGAGTCAAATGTTTCAATGTTACATAATCACAAAGTAGGGCAACCATGTTTGGCTATAGTTAACATGCTCAAGAATAATTGGCGTTATAATTAATAATATTCGACATAGTTTACTTTTAATCATATCTAACTGTAATCAACCATGGTAAGTAACACGACGAACAATAATAAATATTATTTGAATATTTTCAATCATAATCAAATATGGTTAACTAGGTTCAACCATGTCAAACCATAGCCAACTACTAAAAAAACATAATCACCTATATACAATCAATGGTAGACCATGGTTACACATTGTCATCTAAATACAAATACAATGGATAATTCCATTTATTTCAACTAAGTTACATTTTAACATTTTTATATTTACTCATCTTATTATTAGACATAGAAATTGTCACTTTAGATTTCATTATTAAATTGTTCAAATAATTGTAATAGGTTTTCAATCTTCAAATTTTATTGAATTCCCTTTACATTATCTAATCCAGTTGTACTTGTTTGAGATAATGCCTCATTTATGATGCATACTGAGGATTAGGGATTGATTTTCTTTGTTGGAGGATGTTGAGAGATTCTCTCAACCTCTCTCTCCAAAAATGGAATAAGTTGGATCTCACTCCAACTATATATATTTGATGTACCCCTAGTTATTGTAATATAGAAACTAATTTTTTGTGTGTATCTCTGCTGTCATGATTTCTAATATGGTATCAGAGCCTAGCTGGGCTTAATCCCTCACCGGAGTGCCCAGGAAGATGTCTGCATGTCGTTGTTAAACATGTCATGGGCTGTGAGCAAGTTGACAAGGCCCTCAAACTCTTTCAAGAAATGCCAAAACGAGATGCATTGTCATGGACTACAATTATTGCAGGATATGTACAAAATGGGTATGCTGAAGAAGCCTTGAAACTATTTCGAGCAATGCAATTGGCAGGTTTGAAGCCAACCGCTGATACCGTTGACATTAAAGCTCTGGAACATGGCAAGGAGGTCCTTGAAGACATAATTAGAAGTGATTTTCAGGCAGAAAACTTTGTGGGAAGTGCCCTTGTAGGCATGTATGCCAAATGTGAACCATAAAAGATGCACGCAGAGCATTTGATAAAATGGCTGCACCAGACGTGGTATCTTGGAACGAAATGATTTTAGGTTATGTTATGCATGGATGTGGCATGGAGGCGGTCCAACTATTTGAACAAATGCAACTGTCTGGCATCAACCTAGACCGAGTCACATTTATTGGTGTTTTGTCAGCATGCTGCCATGCTGGCCTAGTAGATGATGGTTGGCAGTATTTTGAGTCCATGAATCGGTATTATCACATCACACCAGCAATGGAACATTACTACTGCATGGTTGACCTTCTCGGCTGTCCAAGACACCTAGATAATGCCCAGAAATTAATCAATCAAATGCTACTAAACCCTGATGCCGACTTATGGGTTTCTTCGTTCAGTGCATGTAGAATTGGCATGAATATAGAGCTAGCGGAAATTGTAGCGGAATGCCTGTTTAATTTGGATCCTGAAAATGCCACACCTTATGTGTTGCTGTCAAACATTTATGCTGTTGTCGGCAGAATGGATGACACTAAAAAGCTGCAAAAAAAAACATTGAAAGAGAGACACTGAAAAAGATACTAGGGTGCAGTTGGATTAAGCTCAATAAACATGTTTACACTTTTCCGTAGGAAATAAAATACACCCACAGACAGAAATGATTGATGCAGAGTTGGTTAGGTTGTTTGATCAAATGAAACGGATATGATATGCGCCTAACGTGAGTTTGTGGAGATTGCACAGATGCCTTCTCTTTGGGAGCAAATGGGAAAATAAAATTAGGATCTCATTTATATTGGAATTGCACAGGAGTGGGAGATCATGTTTATTTCACAAATTCACTTTCTTGGTTGCATCCGTCAGAGTTTTTATGTCAAAATTGTTATTTTTTATATTGTTTTAAGTTGTAAAGAAGAACCAATTATTGAATAGATTTACACAATTTAAAATAGTGTTTCTCGATGTTCTTCGGTGCTGAGAGGAAGCATCGCTAATTCGATTGTGAAAATCTATTATATGTTGTAGACTCTTTTTGTACTTCGGTGCTCCAAGATCGACAATTACAGGTTTTTTTTTTGTGAGTTTGTAAGTGTGTAAAGGTCACTTTGTAGAATTGATCGCTGATCATATTCTGTACCTAGAATATTTTCCTATAGACTGTTGAAATTTATTCTTTGGGGTTATTTCACAGATGGAAATATTTCCATAGGGTAGCTCAGTGTCGAGACTCTTCTTCGGGGGTGTCAAGATTTTTTAATCTTACAAATTCAGCATTGTTGGTCAGAAGCGGGTGGACTTTAAATGGCTTGAAAGGTAAGCTCGAAGATGCGGAGAAAGAAAGAGTGGAATCCAGAAAACTACAGAGTGGGTAGATTTGCTGATGAAGACCAGATCAGACAAAGAGACAAAAGTTCAAAGTGTTGTAATTGTGATTTCAATATTGTAAGTTTTCTGTAATGTAGGCATTAAGGGAGGGTGTTTGAGATAATGCCTCATTTATGATGCATACTAAGGATTAGAGATTGATTTGGTGTTGGAGGATGTTGAGAGATTCTCTCAACCTCTCTCTCCAAAAATGGAATAAGTTGGATCTCACTCCAACTATATATATTTGATGTATCCCTGTTTATTGTAATATAGAAACTAATTTTTTGTGTGTATCTCTACTCTCATGATTTCTAATAGTACTACAATGCACCGACAACACACCAACAATTTTAGCGAAATTTCAACTTAATATCGTTTTGATTTTTTGTTTTTAAACAATTACTTCATAAATTTTGAATATATAAGATAGTTAAACAACGTAAACATACATCCAGAATTGTCCTTTGAATCGGATTTCAAAATGCTAGGTTCAATATCATTACATTCCAACTCCACTATCCTATGAAATAGGTTTTTTATTTTCTTCATTTCAGAGAGTTGCTTATAGGCAACGAAAGGGTGTCACTGATTATAATATTGAACGTGGCATTATTAGTGTACTATGTAATATATTCCGGCTACATTATCCTACGAAATAGGTTTTTTTTTTTCATTCCAGAGAGTTGTTTATAGGCAACGAAAGGGCCTCACTGATTATAATATTGAACATGGCACCTATTAGTGTACTATATAATATATGATAGTATGGATTTTGTGTGTCGGGATGGAGGTGTAAGAAATATTTGTATGGATGTCCAAATATCACATCAACGACTTATAATTAGAACGTGTACACCCATTGTTAAATTAGTGTTACTTTGCGTTATTTGTGATATATGAAGATCGAGATAGTCTATAAATATTAATTTGTCATTATCGAGATCAAGGTTTTATAGATGTAGGGATGGATTATTTATTTATGGATATTGAAATTTTATATATGTTCAACGCACTACATAGAGTGCAAGTATGGACATTTTAAAAAGGTATATTTATTAACACTAATGGTTGTCTTTATAGAAATAGCTTGTCAGCTGCAACACTTTATGTCCATTTGTTATCAGATAAGATCTGGTGGTTGGTTGAAAGCAAACTGATGCTACGGTGGGAACTGTCCATCTACGTGAGATACTACGTGCGTTTCTTCACCCATCGGATATGCGTCAAGCCAAGTTGGGTGATACCGGACCATCTTTACACAAAATATCGTTTTATCTGGATTTTATACCCATTACCTGATGACTCAGTTTAGCAGAAGTGGTCCAAAAAGAAATACTTTTCAGACAAAATGTTGTGGGAAGGAGATCATTTCTTTCTATAGAAACAATAATGAACGAAAATATGTAATAATTATAAAAACGATTGTTTGAATGGGACCATATTTAATTAGATTAATACGATCAAATTTGAAGGCAAGAAAATGATTGATCAGAGTGGTAGAATTTTTTGTGAGTTCACTAGATTTAAGGGAATCAAATTTGATAGCGAGAAAATGATTGACATGAGGCCCGAGGTATAGAGATTTTTGAGGCTTCAGGGCGAACGCAGTATAAGAAGCATAGAAGAGGCAATATACAAACTGCATACCGGCCTCACCTTCCAAAGGGTTTTAGGCATGTGATGATAAATCGAAGGGTTTCTTCCAAATTATAAAGAGAGAGATAGTCTGTTTCCAAAGAAGAAAGGAGAAAGGAAAAGGTAGTGTGTTTCCAAAGGACAAAGCTTAAATTAATTTATTGCTAAGATTTTGTGCATTTGAACTATATGAAGCACATGAGCATTTTAGATTTCTGTTGGTCATAGGATTTTTCTTATTATTGTTATGAACTACTTAAATAAGATTACGTTGGAAACATGGGCAATAAATAAGTGGAGTCAAACTCAATTAAATTGAACTAACTCAAACTAAACTCAGACACTTGGACTATCGGTTTTGACATCTAACATGTTGTTGGACTTAGATTCTCCAACAATCCCCTTAATCACAACCACATAAACATGCAATTAAGATACATGTTGGTCTATGTTTGAGTTTGGCTTAGAATATAAAAAAAATTACTTCAACTAGATTGAGTTTTCTTCTTCTCTCCTTCCAAATCCCATAGCCTCTAAATTGTTTCATATTTTTTTCTTTATTGTATCTTTCAAACCTCATTTTTTTCATTTGCTCATGCACGTATTCTATTGTTCTAGGTTGTTTAAGCATGTCCTGAACTTCTTCAAAAAATGAATTGTATGTGGTCTGCTGCCAAATATTGTCTTATGTAGTTCTCTTTTCATCATCAATCTATTGCAACATAAGATCAGAGTAATATTTTATCTCTTATAACTCGAATACTTGAAAATTTCATTTATGTGTTCATCTTGCATGTTGTCTACAACATACATAGCTACATCTTCTGTGTAGACCTCAACTAGACATGGTGTTGCTAGCCATGTTTCAAGAAATTTAACTCTTTTTCATAATCAACACGTGTACCTGCACATTGTAAATCAATGTTAGAATTAGAAATATTTTCAGAACAACATTGGTTCTCATTCTTCTGCTCTGCAATGGAAACCTTCTCTTGATGTGCTTCCTTCTCTGCTTCTGCCTCTATCTATGTTTCTTCTTTCCCTTTGAATACTTCTTTCTTTGTTTCTATCTCTCTTTTTGTCTCTTTCTTTATCTTTGTCTTTTTCTTTGTCTCCATATTTCCTTTACTAAGTTGCGCTCTGCGAACAGGTTTTCTTCCACTGATTCAAGTGTGCTTTTATCACTGAATAACGTCATGTCCATATGATGTTTTTGTTGCATCATCTGCAACCGATCATCATTAGCCAAAAAATCTCTATCAAAGTTTACATTAACAATATTAATCATTGGATTTACCATAAAATTGACTACTTAAATAGCAATTTCACTCTCATCAGCGAGCATTGTTGCTAGATTCACCAAATCTTCATCAGCAAACTTTGTTGCTCGAATCAACAAATCATCATCAATAAGCTTCGTTGGTAGAATCATCAAATCTTCGTCAACATACTATGTTGTTCAAATCATCAAATATTTGTTAGAAAACTTTGTTGCTGGATTCATCATATCTTCATGAGCAAGTTCTATTGTTTGATTCATCAAATATTCATCCACTTGTAGCTGTGTATAGTGGGGTTCACAAGAATATTTGTGTTTCTTTTCTGTTGCTTCTGTAATTTCTTCATAGACATCATTCACTTGTTGTTGAACACACTGAGATTAAAAAAAATCTTCATCTCATTATAGATATGCTGCTACAGATTCACCTTCATCCTCAACTTCAATGCTCCCCCTTGCACCAAAACACCTCTTAAGGGTTTCCCATGCTTCCTTGGTTGTCTTCACATATTCATGAATCTCTAGTCCATAATTTATGGAACGTGCATTGCTAAATCCGTATAACACGATCACTATCTTGAGGGACCACGTGCTATTGAAATCACTATAAGTTTTTCAAACTAACACGTTTTCTTAATATTTTGAGCTGCGTTAATAATGCTTAACGCCATTTTAAAATAGCTAGTCTGCGTTAATAACACATTGGCTATCTCCCTTGGCTGCGTTAATAATGATGATACTCCAATTAAATAGTGCATTAGTGAACCAAAAATTTTGATCTCAGATTTCTTCTCAAACAACCTTTCTGCTACTCAAACTGCCATTTTTCAAATTGTTTTGATGACCCCTTCACTGGCTTTGCCTGGTTTTTTCATTCTTTTCTGCTTCTTCGGAGAGGCTTCTTCAACTTTCCTCAAACTTTTGTTGCTCTGTCAAAGAGTGTTATGTAAACTTGCCTCTTTTCTCTGTTGCTCAAACTTTTCTCTCATTGCTGCTCTCTCCAGGAGGCTTATGAAAACTATCTCTCATACCATGACAAGAATTGAAAACTAAAAATAAGTGGAGCAGAGGATTGCTCTTCTCATTGTTATGAATTACTTAAATAAGATTACATTGGAAATATGGGCAATAAATAACTAGAGTCAAACTCAACTAAACTGAACTGGGACAATTGGAGTAAGGGTTTTGACACCTGGAAGGTGGTTGGAATTAGATTCTCCAACAGTTGCCAAGAGGCATAAAGTTACTGATTTCTTCCCCTGCACCTTATAGTTCAAGCTCTAGTTCTTACATTAGCGAGGTTCTTACTATGTTCACTAATGGGGATTGGTATAAATCTTTCAACTCATCCACTAATATTCAGCAAGTGATGTATGAGGAGAACAGAGGACATTGAGACTGAAAATTTCTATGTCTAATCGAACTGACCAACTTTATTATCCTTAGCATGATGCTTTAGGTGATTGCTGCAGCAAACCTAAACTAACCATGTCATACGGGATCAGATCAAAAGCATCCTTTAAACAAAAGGTGGATGAATGAATATTTCAATTAAATTACTAAAATATTTCTTAAAATCATCCTTGCAAAAATATTATCTAAAAAACATCCTTCGTTATCTAAAAGTTTATACATTTCTCGGGTAGTAATTTCATTACATTTCCTCATATCAACTCGCAGTTTTGGAATTCAACCCTTTCCCCGGCGTTAGTCAAATGAAAACTCCCTTGATAAGAAGATCCAAGAAATGTTCTGCTGCAATCTCAACCATACAAATCATTATAATTAGCCACTAAATTATTTAATTTTCCTCTCTTCTCATGGTCTACAGGAAGGAAGTAAAGAGTAGAGACTTGGTTTTACGTTGAGAATCTCCCTGAGGAAGAAGATATTGAGGCTACAAATGTTCCGTAGCATCTCAACCATGAAAACATTTATACTTCGTCACTTGATCATTTAGTTTTCCTTTGACCTCATAGACTTTTTCCGAGGCTGGGCCTCAGGTCATGAAGACTCACTTGGTTTTATGTAAATAGAAGATCTCCAAGACAGATTAAAAAAAATGGTATAGGGACATTAAATTTGGAAAGGAGATATAAATATAATTAAATAATTAAGAATCCCATTAAGATAGTTGTAAATGAGGTTGAGAGTGAGACTCACTTGGTTTCTGGGAAATACAAAATCTCCAAGATGGATTAAGAGAGTGAGAAAAAACAAAAAAAATTATAAAGTGATAAATTTGGAAAGTAGACATTAATATAATTAGTAAAAATAGAAAATGTTATGAAGTGATTAAATTTGGAAAGTAAATATAAATATAACTAGCAATTGCACCATATGTTGCAAAGGAAAAGTTGTAAAATAGTACAATAAGAAAGAGTAGTATAAAGGAAATTTTATGTGATATGTTATGTGATTTAATTGAATATTTAACTTATAAATATGAATTATTTGATTTAAAAGAAACTATAATTTTGGAGATTTTTTTTATAATCTACCCAGGCTCTTCCTTTCATAGTAATGTATGATTATGCATTATGGGCCACATGGCACACATATAAAATGAAATTGATTTGAAAAATTGTTGGTGCACTTGGTATGGTTAGATTCTGAATTAAGTATAATCCCAAAAAATATCACAATAACTCTAAACCACCATCAACATATGCATTAGAACCTTTCATATTTAGATTAATATATTTTTTCATTGTAACAAGAAGATAAATTCAATTTTTATATAAATATATTACCACTTGTTTATTATTTCATTGTGGGTTTTCTAGAATGAAAAAAGATCATTAACTTAGTTACACATTAAGTATATATTAATTTAGTAGAACATCTTTATATCAAAGTTTCCAAAAAAATCTACATCTTTGCATTACGTGGATAAAGACGAAGGAGAAAACTCCGGAAAGGAAGTGAGGTTTTGAATAGTTTACATGGCATGAAGAATTTTGCATCAAAATCTATTTGAAACAAATTAAGATATACGATTAGGTAGTTAATTTGTTATATAAGACCCATAGAACGATTTAAAAACATGACTACAAATGGTGGAAACTATGAGAACCATTTCAAGTTCAGCAACCAACCTCATCAAACTAGCAGGAATATTACCCCAAAATTGATTCTCAGAAACATCAAAGCCATCCAACTCCATTAAATTACACAACAAAGAAGGAATTTTTCCTTTGAGACTGCAGTTTTGCAGGAATAACTGTTGTAGGTGCCTCAATTGCCAAGAAAAGTAGGAATTGATCGAGACAAGTGATTATTATTCAGAGACAATTTCTCAAATTTAGGTAAGATGTTGAAGCCTTGAGGAATATGTCCAGAGAAATTTTTATCATCCAAGGAGAGACAACACAACTCAACCAATTCATAGATGTGATGTGACAACTTTCCATCAAAGAATTTGGATGATAAATCCAAGGTCTTCAAATGGTTGGAAGGCAACAATCCATCGGGGAATGGACCTTCGAATTGGTTGGATCACAGAAGTTCGTTAGATTTTGAAGGGCGCATATAGTAGAAGTCAAACGTCCTGCCATGGACATGTTGGAGAGATTAAGTTTAGTAATGACATTGAATGGAATATTATAAAGTACTCCATTGCAACCACAGGGGTTTTCATCAGAGGAATTGTGGCAGATGCACTCCTAGATTATTCCTTGTGATGTTGGACATGTTGGATAGACCAAGTTTAATAATTACATTGAATGGAATATTAAAAGGTACTCCATTCCAACCACACAGGTTTCCATTAGAGGAATTGTGGCAGATGCACACCCAAAGTATTCATTGTGATGTTCCTCCACATGCTTGTTTGAAGAAAATTTATATTGCATATTTTTAATGATTGATATATATGGTGAGAGCTTATAACCAGGTTGTGGGAGATTCTTTTCATGTCATGTTTTACATTATTTTGGTTTTGTGAAGGTCATTCTTCTTGTCGCTAATTATAAGCTACAATGATTTATGGCACTAATGGCTATTTTTCAAAGTTTTGTGATCAGTATTTAGAGCATGAACTCTTCATACATAAAGTTTTCAAGGAGTGAAGGAATATCACATATTAAGGGTGAGAATTCATGTTTCTAATGCACTACTATAGTGTTGGCATTATTTTCACTCTTAAGGAGATAACCATGAACTTATTTTGTCATATGCACTTGCTCTATATTGTTGAATAATGATTTTTTTGTTGTTGGCACATGATTACTCTAGTTCATATTTTTTTGTTAGGAGGTGTTAGTATGCTTGCATGGGAAAGTTAGTATGTTTCTGGTGCTCACATTTCTATATCACATTATATTCATGTATTATCATGCATGTGATATTGTTATGGAGATTAGATGATGTTTCATTGGAGTTAGCACATCTGGAGTGTGCACATTTCTACTCATGGTATATATATATATATATATATTGATTTATGATGCATGCCACTATGGGGGAATTTATATGATTTAGTTGTGATGAGATTCTGAGTTAGAGAGAGTTGTATTAGATGGTTGTTTGATGTTATTAGTATTGATATGCATGGAACGAGTATGATGTGGCATGATTTTTCGAAGAGCATGTTTGTTACCTATGATGTTTTGGTTTGAGAGATTGACATGCTTCTATTGCTTAGGGTTTTCATCTCATTATATGAGTAGAGAGTGTGTTGACCTTGATAGTGAGAGTTCAAAATATATTATGAGTTCATGAGTTGTTGGCGGTGCTTCATTGAAAAATCCTATGTTGTTGTTGCTATTATATATATATAATTTCTCTTACATTTATTCTTTGATGTGTTATTTGTTATTCGTGCTATAGATTTGGTAGAATAGAAGTATGCTTCTATGTAGTTGAGCCTAATGATGATATAGCGCTTTCATTAAGGAGGAGTTCTATTCTACTATCACTGTGTCATGATATTTTTGTTGCTACTACTAGTTTAGATTTCCATGTTCCTGACATCCGTGTGGAATATAATGTTCATCTTGTGCTCTTTCCATGTATTTTTTATAGAGAGATTATTGTTGTCATTGAATCATCTTTGGAATTTTTATAATTATTTTTATTTGTTTCTATATTTTATGGCTTTTGAGAACTTTAGATGCCACCGAGAGCCTTCATTGACATCACACTTATGTTATTGTTCATGTTTCATATTATGGTTGAGGTGTTGAAAGTAGCTATCTATTATCATGTGCAGTGTATTGTGATTTTATTTTTTCTACTACATACGTAGAGAAAATATTGATTCTAATAAATGGCATGTACATGCATTAATCATTGAATTGCGAATGAAATGAAGACAGCACTCTTGTGTGCATTTTAATAGCACTTGTGATAGCCATGCATGGGCAGGTGGATGATATTGTCTCAATATTGTATTAATCATGCATAGAGGTGAGCCATGGTGATTGGAATGTATTGTACTGGATCATTTTGTTTCATACATCTATGCACCCTATAGTGTGAGACAAATCCCTGTAACATTATTTCTTTTATCACTGGGTCATGATGATTAAGTAGCAATTAGTCAAGCATGCTTTGAGAGATATTTATGAGAGTTCTTAGGCAATGTACGAGTTTTTGGGAATCATTGCTACAACCATGTATTATCATGAAGCCATGTACCTCACTTCATATCATTTTTTCATGATGTTTAGTGGATTCTTTGATCTAGTTGATGTAGCCTCTTTCATGAGGCTAGGAGGAATAGGAAGCAGTGAATGTTAATGAATAGGAGTTTGGATGAGATATTTTTAGGAAAATATTGGCACTTTTGTTCAAAGGAGAATAGTTTTTCCTTCATGCAGAAGTAGTGTGTTCACTAGCTGAGGGGGAGTATGCTATTGTTAGAATTTTAGCTGGTCAATATTGTGTATTTTATATTGGAATTGCTATGAATTTCACCTCTCCATTGATGTGAAAGGTGGAGAGAGTGGAAAGATCATATTCAAAGGTCAGTGCGAGGCGGGGTGAGGAGGGATGATCATGTTTAATTTGACATCAATGCTAAGAGGAGAACATTATTTTCCTTGTAATTATGTCTTCTTCTATTTAATTTTCAATAATATTCTTTAGTTCTGAACCATTCCATGATATATTATATTATAAGGAAAATCACATTATATCATGATTTGTAAACAATAAAGAACGTTAAGAGGAATACATTTTATCGCACGTATTTATGACACCACATAAGCTTTAGAAAGGTATGAATCATGATATATTTATCTCCAACATTAACACATGAAAGCATAATTATTACTATTATATGTTACCAACAAATTTCTTTTGTTTCTGCTTCACGTAAACAAATGAAGTAATTTGGGTTTTCTCTATGTCATGCTTGAATTTTATTTACAACCGACTATTCTATATCTCAGTGCAATCCACTTTTTTATGTATTAGAAGTCAAGAATCAATGGGAATTCACCACTGACCGCCACATTACATTAAATGGCATGTGACATATTTTTGGATGTTTATAACTTCAACCACCTTCACCTAGTCGTTCCTCCAACTCTAGTAGTGTTGTGATACCACAAATTCATAACACATATTATTCATTTAGATTATATATTCCATTGTAAATATCTTAACATTAACTGATTATTTGAGAGAGACAAAGATCAAAATAATGGAAGCTAAGTGTGGAAGCTTTAGTGAGGGCCACGATGAAGTCAGTAACTTAGACTTTGTTGACATAGTCAGAGGATGTCCCTCCGATATATTCTTCGCTCCTTAAAATCAAGATTCAAGTTGACCCTGACTTCACATCGTGGGTCTGCTAGTAAATGGGTAGTCGTCCAAAAATTCCAGTCAAAGCAGTAGTTGTGGTCCTGATCTTATTTCGAGTCTGATTATAGTTGAGAGCGACAAATTAGGTGAAACAGAAAAGGAGTCCTACATCCCACCTGTTCTTGTGAGGTCCATAAAACACTTGATTACAAATCATTTGCCATGTATGTAAAAGGGTTGCGGTTGCACGATTTTGGAATGCAAGTGAGGTAGGCCCGTAATGACCTGCATATTTTGGTTACGATCTTAGGAGAGCCCAACATTGAAGGTATGAAATGTGGCATAGTAAATGGGACACAATTACGCACACATAAAAATTTTACATTCGATAATAATAAATATGATTAAATACACGCTATTTTTATTTTTATATGCGATAGTTTTATTTTAAAGAACTTGTGAAAGCTTAGGCCATGTGTTTTCACATCAGGGTTCTAATTCTGCAACTCCATAGTTTGAAATTTTAGACACAGCTAAGGTACATCACTGTGATTACAAAATAAGAGTGGAACTAAGTGAACCAATCATGGTTCAAATAAATAAAATAAAATAAAATTGAATTGAATAAAAAAATTCACTCTATAATGTGAAATTTAGACAATATATTATATTTTTTAGTCAAATAAGGAATTAATTCCTTTTTTTGTAAAAATATATATCCTTATATCCACACTATTATAATTGACCTATTTACACTTAGGAAAAATGTGAAGGCTTTACCATCAACCATGTGAGCTCAAGATTGTATTGTGTGAGATCTCTTCGCCTTGCTAAATATATGTCAAGAAATCTTGCGAAATTGTCCATTAATTCTTAGAATTATCCAATGTACATTACCTTTAGCCTCAGTCACATTTCTCTACTTTTTCATGAAAGTTATACATTAATATTTATAAATAAACTTGTTTTATTTATTTTAGGAAATTATTTTTTATTATTTTTAATTGTATATTTCTTTTAGAAAATATTTGAATTAGTGATAGTATTATGATAGTTAAAAATACATAATATATGAAGGTATCGTAACAAATATTCAAATGTTACAAATATCAAATATGAATATGTATACACAATTGAGGATATCGGGGATATGCTAAGTTGAAAGTGAATATTATACCTTTGAAAGTGAAAGAGAAAAACGTGGAAACAAGATTAAATGAAATCATAGGTATGGATTTGTGATATGGAAAACCAAGCATAAGAGGTTGGAGAGATCACATTGCAAAAAACAAGTGTCTACACAAATGCACAAATGAGGTTGAAGCAATTTATTGGAGGGATAAGTTAATTGTGAAAAATAGGTGTCTACGTAGTGTAGTGAGGTCGAACAAATAAATCCACGTGTAATAGATTGTAGAAATGACTGAATTGAAAAAGAAGAGGTGTCAACATTACATAATGTTGAAGGTAAATAGTTAGTGACAAAGGTGGGTTTCTCCTTGACATGCATGTACATGCAGTATATCATTGAATTGCGAATGCAATGAAGAGAGCATTCTTGTGTGCATTTTAGTAGCACTTGCGATAGCCATGCATGGGCATGTGGATAATATTGTCTGACTCTTGTATTAATCATGCATAGAGGTGAGCCATGGTGTTTGAAATGTATTGTAGTGGATCAACCAAGGAGAGACAACGCAAATCACACAATTCATAGATGTGATGTGGAAACTTTCCATCAATGAAGTTCGATGATAAATCCAAGGTCTTGAAATGGTTGTAATCCAACAATCCATCCAGGAATGGGCCTTTGAAATGGTTGGATTGCAGAATTCCGTCAGATTTTAAAGGGCGCATATAGTAGAAGTTGTTGAAATTTCTCAATGCAATCAAACACAGGAAATGTATACAAGGACTTAAAAACTAATGCAGATATTAATAGTCAATACACAAAGGAAACGTAAAAGCACAGGAGAGGAACAAAATTTTTCTTCAGTTGATTACTCTCTCTCTCTCTCTCATTTCTCTCTCAAACATAATGAAAATTACAATGCTTATATAATATGGCTGAAGCCTATAAAAAACATATTCTATGAAATGATGGTTTAATGCTTGAATAGACATTCAACAAAAATTTTCCTTGGGCCATCAACAGACCTATTCATTCATTAAAAATGGTACATAGGCCATATTCCAAATTACAAAGGAAAAAACGTAAAACACGTTCAAAACAAAAAAAAGGCGGATCTAAAAATTTTTGTAATATGGTTCTGATCCACATCGTATCCACACAGATCGATGAGTTTAACTTTTAACTCTCGGCATTGTCCTTTAAAATTTGCGCACTATGATGTGCGATGTGACATGGAACATTGCATCGCATCCAAAATAACATTGTTTGCGGGCACTTAAATAGTAAACTTAAATCTTTGTGATTGTGATGTGCGGTATCGATATCGCATCGAAAATCAAATAACATAACTTCTGATTGCGAAAGTGGTAAACATAAAAGATTGTAGGCTGTGATGTCCGATAGTGATATGACACATATCGCATTACACACAAAATAACATAACTTGCGGTGGCGGAAAGGTAAAATGTGGTAAGTGTGAAGAGGTAAATACGAAGGAAATGGTCATTTACAATGTGGTTGGATGTATCGTAGGTGTTACCAATATCGCATTAGCGGGGATTTAAATTATCTGGCAAAGGCTTTAAGAGTTAAGGTAATAATTTTGCGATGTGGGAAAAATAAAAAGGTAAGTCAAATGCTGTGGGTAAAACTTAAACACAGAGTATGGCTTGTACTCTGTTTTTCTCTGGTAGCGTGAAAAACACCTCCGACTCATTGGATCTGTTGTTGTCCTTCCTGCTGTCAAAATTAGTGAAATTATGGGTTGCGCCACTACTTATTCATGGTGGTGGTTGGGAGTAAAATTCTAATTCTCCCCCTTCATCACAACTGTCTCCATCAGTCATTCCCAGACATTTTATGAGATACTCAAAACTCTTCTGTGCTAATAGCATTTTGAGGATATTAGCGAATTGTTCCTTTGCACTACAAGGTTGGAAAAAAATCTCACCATTTTTAACCAATTCTCTTATAAAATGATATTTTGCATAAATATGCTTTGTTCTCTTATGGAAAAAATAATTCTTTGATAATGCTATTGCATAGCTATTATCACATTAATTTTTCGTTCCTTTCTCTTGCTCATGACATAAATCTCTCAGCATCCTTCTCATCCAACCTGCTTGGCTTGCTGCCACATATTCTTCTTCTATTGTTGAGAAAAAAACTATTGGTTGCTTCTTGGAAGCCCATGAAATGGCTCCCGATCCCAAGTGAAACACATACCCAGATGTGCTCTTTCAATCGTATACAAATCCAGCCCAATCAATGTCAGTGTAACCAATCAATTTAAAATTATCAGTTGAGGAGTATAGAACACCATACTCCTTTGTTCCATTCACATACATTAAAATTCTTTTGGTTGTTTTCCAATGTGTCTCCTTTGGTGTCTCCATGAATCTGGAAATTAAACTTACAACATACATAATATCTGGCCTATTTGCAGTCAAATATATGAGAGTGCTTACTAAAATTTATGAATCTTGGTCTTCTTAGTGTGCTTGGAGTTCCACTTGAACTCGAGGGATTTTTTGATCCATGTGGTGTGCTTGCAGAAACCCTTCCTTGATTTCTCAAGGCTTTTTTGTTTCTTCCTTATGGTGTGCTCTATTGTGCTTTTGTAGGTGGAGGAAGAACCACCGTGAAGGAATTATTTTTCGTTGTGCATTCCTCTTGCTCTTCACGAGACACGTATGTCTTCATGTTCATTATTTTCTCTAAGATTCCATCCCAAGCTTCTTATTCAATAAACTGCACACCTCTCTTGATTATAACTTTCTTGGTGGATGGATTATACAGTTTGTATGCCTTGGACTCATCACTCTATCCAACAAAGATACACTTCTCCCCCTTGTTATCCAACTTCTTCCTAAGATGATCTAGGAAATGTGCATATTCCACACATCCAAATACTTTCATGTGGGTGAAAAACATCCTTGTTCCACTCCATGATTCTTTTGGAACTCTGTTCATAATAGTTTTGGTTGGGCATCTTATCAAAATGCAAGCTACACAATTTAAAGCTTCAACCCAATACTCATTTTGCAAAAGTTTTTCCTTCAACATACTTCTGACCATGTCCATGATGCTCCTGTTCTTCCTTTCTACAACACCATTTTGTTGTAGTGTATATCTTGTGGTAAATTGTTTTTGTATGCCATTTTACTTATAGAAGCGTAAGAAATCTTTGGAGATATATTCTCCACCTCTGTCAGTTCTTAGCACTTTGATGTAGTGACCACTTTACTTCTCAACAAGAGGTTTGAAGAGGCAGAACTGTTCAAACACTTCACTTTTCATTTTTAAGAAATAAACACATGTATTTATTCTATAATAATCTATAAATGTAAAGAAATAGTGACTCCCAAATAATGATGTCATTTGCATTGGTCCACACAAATCTGAGTGGACAATCACTAAGGGTTATTTTTCCCTTGTACTCTTCCCTGTCGGGAATGCTTCTCTATGTTGTTTGCCCAAGATGTAGCATTCAAATAGGTGATCTAGTTTCTCTATGACTGGTAATCTTCTTACCATTCGTTTTCTATGCAAGAGGTTTAAACCTCCAAAATTGAGATGTCCAAATCTCAAATGCCATAACCAATTTTCGTCTTTCACTTCTTCTTAAAAGACTTCCTATGTGATTTCTACTACCACACCTCCTTCCTTCAAGTCTGTTCTGAGATTGAGAGGAGACATGCTATTATTTGTCATATGCACTTTTGTAATGACCCTTCTACTTGGAGGTTTGTCCATGATTGTGCACACATCATTCTTCAAAATTACATTGTAGCCCTTGTTCATGAGTTGTTCAATGCTTGTAAGGTTACATTTCAGGCGAGGTAAATAATATACATCTGGAATAAACTTATTTTCTCTCTTCCTTGTTAGTATTTATACTCTTCCTTTCCCTATGACAGAGACTTTACTATCAGTCCCCGTTGTCACTTCATATTTAACATTCTCATCCAGATTGGAAAACATTGCTATGTTTCTAGTCATGTAATTACTACAACCTGAGTCTAAGAACCATACATATTCTTGTTTTTCTTGTGCTACATTACATGTTAGAAGCACATTACTCTGGTCCTTATCTTCTTTTGAAAAAAATTCATTTTTCTTATTATTCATGTAATTTTTTATTTCTACGTTCATTGGAATAGTGCCCATACTTTTTACAATAATGACATTGGACTTGGGATTTTTCATACCTTGGTCCTTATGCTTGACTCTAGCTTGAACCTTCGCTTTGATTCTAGTTTCTTCTTCTTCCACCTATTCTTGCAGGGTTGTTTCTTCCACCTCACTATTGGATTCTTCCTCTTCCTCAATAGTTTGATCTTCCTCGACCTCTACCTCGACCAAAAGAAATTTATGTCTTGAAAGAATGCTCCAATGAGGAGTTAAATATTCTATTCAGTCTATGTTCATGTGACATCAGGTATGCATGAAGCTCATCCACTAAAAATTGTGAGAGATCCTTCGTCTCTTCTATTGCCACTACTATGGCATCAAATCTTGAGGGTAGACTTCTCAATATTTTCTCCGCTATTCTTCTTTCCTCAAGTGTCTCTCCATGACACCTTATCTAGGTAACCAACCTAATCACATGTGTGAAGGATGAGTCTATGTTATCAAAATCTTTGATATTGAGAGTTTAAAAATCTCTCCTCAACATTTGTAGCTATGTTGTCCTCACCTTCTCCATGCCTTGATAGGCTGTATTGAGAATATCCCATTCCTCCTTGGACTTTGTTGCTGCTTCAATCCTTGGGAAAATACTCTCATGTACTTCTTCGGAGATATAGAAGAGGGCTTTGGATTCCTACTTTCTGTTATCTCTCAACAAGTCTCTTTCTGTTGTTGTCGAAGTAGCCAATGCTGCTACATCTGTTGTTTCTTAGAAACATTTTTCCACCAACTCCCATATATCTTGTGAAGAAAACAGGGATCTCATTGTAATAACCCAATAATCATAATTATTCCCATTAAATTGTGGTAATTGTTGATTTATTAGGCTTGTGTCTACTGCTGCCATTCTGACTATGTTAAACAAATAATCAACTTAACTGTGTAAAACAAAAGCTTTCTCACTACTGGATAAATCTACTTCTCAAATCAATCTCATAATTTCTTCGTCAAAGAGAGAAAGCTCGTGCTTCATTGACTGAGAGCCTACACCTGCTCCAATACCACGTTGAGATTTATTAATGCAATCAAATAGAGGAAATACGTTTCCCGCACAACACAGAGACTTGAAAAATAATGCGGAGATTAACAGTTAATACACACAGGTAGCGTAAAAACACAAGAGAGGAACGAGCTTTTTCTTCATTACATCACTCTCTCTCTCTCTCTCATTTCTCTATCAAACATAATGAATATTAAAATGATTATATCAAATGACCGAAGCCTGTAAAAAACCTAATCTATTCAATGTTGCTTGAATTCTTGAATGGACGTTCAACAACATTTGTCCTTGGGCCGTCAACAAACCCATTCCCTCATTAAAAACAATACACAAACCTTATTCCAAATTACACAGGAAAACACGTAAAACACGTTCAAGACACAAAAAGGGTGGATCTCAAATTTTATGCAATATGGTTCTGATCCATAGCACATCTGTGCAGATCGGTGAATTTAAATTTTAACTCTCGGCGATATCCTTTAAACTTTGTGAACTACAATGTGCGATGTGACATGGCACATCGCATCGCATCGAAAATAACATTGTGTGCAGGCACTCAAATAGTAAACTTAAATCTTTTCGATTTCGATATGCGATAGTGATATCACATCACATATCAAATATCATAACTTGCATCTGCAGAAGAGGTAAACATAAAAGGTTGCAAGCTATGATCTGCAATAAGGACATGGGACATATTGCATTGCGCCCAAAATAATGTAGCTTGTGGTGGCGGCAAGGTAAAATGTGGTAAGTACGAAGAAGGATATACAAAGGAAATGGTTGTTCACAATGTGGTTGGATATATGGTAGGTCTTGCTGATATCGCACTCGCGGGGATTTAACTTATGTGGAAAAGGCGTTAAGAGGTAACGTAAGAAGTTTGCAATGCTGGTAAAATAAAATGGTAAATCAAATGCAGTGGGTAAAACTTAAACGCAAAGTATGGCTTGTACTTTGTTTTGCTGCGGTAGCGTGAAAAACACCTTCGGCTCCTTGGATCTGCTGTTTTCCTTCCTCCTGTCAAAATTGATGAAATTGTGGGTTGCGCCACTACTTATTCATGGCGGTTTTTGGGATTAAAATTCCAAAAAAATTCAAGCATCCTCCAATGGACATGTTAGAGAGATTAAGTTTAGTAATGACATTGAATGGAAAATTACAAAGTACTCTATTAAAACCACATGGGTTTTCATCAAAGGAATTGTGGCAAATGCACTCCCAAAGTATTCCATTTTGTTGGGTGTGGAGCCTGATTATCTTGTTTATTTTGTATCATAGTGTTGGACCCATGTAACTTAATGGGGGCGGCAACGCCGCCCATAATTAAACGCTGCTTGGGGGGTCCAAAGGGGGGTGGCTGCAACTTCATGGAGCCCCCCCGTAGCGGGGAGTTTTAGGGCACAGCGACCCCGAAGCTAAAAACAAATGTAAAATTGCCTTGTAAAAGTATAGTAATTTCTAGTCAATCTGGGTCGTTCATTAGGCGGATGATCTTACGGTAAAATTTATGTTTAGTTTAGGGTTTTTTTCCCTAGAAGGCACCCCCTCGCTTGTATGAAGGGATTGTATTTTTGCTGTGTATGGTATGTGTATTCTCGAAGCGAGAAACAGAGAGGGAGACTGTGAGATAGAAAAAAGGATATTACAGCGGATCTACTGTAGGTTGTGTCTCTTCATTTTGCTGGATAATAGAAAGGAAGGATTGGCTATTTGGGGTGGACGTAGCCCAAACTGGGTGAACCACATATATCTGTGTCTCTCTGGTTTTATTTTTTTTGTGTGCTTTTGTTTTCCGCATATTTTATGTGTTTCATTGCTCCATAATATTTAATTTTCTAACACATTTCTCTTTGGTTTTTTTTTCCTTAAAAATATGGCCACTCAATAATTGCTTATAAGAATGAAATAATATGGGACAAAGCCATGAAGAGGTTTGTTTTTCATAAAATGGTCAAGCATGCTGTTGTGTGTGATGTTTAGGAGGCTTCTATTTATGACGGTAATGTTTATATTATTCAGTCTTTATAATTCCTTCTTATAATAGGTAATGTTTAGGTTATTCAATATTTACTCCTTATAATAGGTAATTGCTATTGTCCACTTTAATTGGGAAGGACGACATGATCTTTTAACTTTGCGACTCTGGCGTGACTGATAAATGCTTTCACCAACTGTCATGGCCTAATGCTCATATTCTTCGATTTTCACCTTTCTTTTATTTTTTTTATTGTGATCTTCTCTTTTCTTCTTTTTTCTCTTTTTCTTTGTTTTCAGGGTGTTTGGCAGAGAACGACGACTTTGGAGTGATTTTTTTTTTCATTTTTTGTCAATAACATGATACATTCTTCCAAATATTTACTCAAAGACAAAGTACTATGTTTCATGTGCCATTCACTCTCAGTTCTTGCAAAGAATGCTGCAACTGCATTCCTCCACAAAATTTTTCTTTTAGATGCTGGTAATGTAAATATGCCATAATGCTGCACATTTTCCTTCAATTCTCAGAATATTTTAACGACTCTTCTGTAGTGGTTAGTATGTTGCAGTTGGAAATTAATTATCATAACTTTTTTAATTCCACATTCATTTAAAGAATGAAACCTCCCAGGTTTTTTTGACATGAAATATACTAAATATAACAGCTTAAGCCATTTTTTGAAATCATATTGAAAATCTGTGTAATGATTGCTATAAACATTTTTTTATGTCGTATACTAATTGCTAATTTTCCTGGTCTCATATTAGATATAGATATGGAGGACCTCAATGCTAAATGATTTTTTGTCGTAGTGGCATGTTGACTCTAGTACTTTGAAGTAAATCTACCATACTAATAAGTTATTTTTAAGTATTCCAAAAAAATACGAGGCTAAAAATTTCAGAGAAGCCTGATAGATAAATCTAGCACAAAGGTATCCTCACTATATTGTATAGCTTTTGGCAGTACACTGGTGTCACCAACCGTTTCGTCTGTCGATAGATTTTAATGAATTTATAGTAGGGCAGTGTAGTAAGTTTTTTTGCAGGTGTTGGTAATATGCAGAATCCCGCCCCTTTGTAGTCGTGTTCTCGTGAATGCTAGATGAAGCAATACCGCACAAAAGAATGTCACAGGGTTTCTCAGTTGGATATGCATAATTGGTCGGATTGTTCTGTATAAACCTAGCTGAAATATCCAATATGCCATAGCCATTGGAGCAGTTCTAGGGCGTAAGTAGTGTAAAAGTGGACAAACATTTTTCTTCCAATTTCATGCACACACTTATTTCTATAACTGATTAATAACAATATTCAATGAACTACAGTTGGTAGTTCGAAACGCGTTGGTTCCAAACTATCTTATGTGATTTCCCAGAAAATTTATAATTAAAATCTTATGGATCACATAAGCTTGCACTCTCAACAATATTCAATCCTAAAAAACATATTATTTCAATTTTATGGCATGAAAATCAACAGTACAAAAGAACACTAGTGCCAGTTGAGGAGAATTGTTTTAAAATAAAAACACTTTATAGCGTAATTAAAAAAATCATTAAGAAAATTGTATTCCACTTAATTGAACCTACACACATGACATTTTTTTCAAAACAAAAAGATTAATAATTGCAAAAGTCTAGTCATGATATAATACATTAAAACACTTTACATCTACAATATGAATAATCAATGATGTGTGGTATGGTCATATCACATATTCATGTACTTCATTTAAATGTCAAAATGGATCATATTTCCTCTCGAGGTTAACTATTTTATTGGTATTTATTCCCTGGGGACTATATTATGTTTTTTTGACGTTAAAGTTGCTTGATTAATCATTATTTTGTTGAGTGTTTGTAATTTTAATTAACGTTTTAACACTTTTTTTTCCAACAAAGAGATTAATAATAGCAAAAGTATAGTCCTGATATAATACATTAAAATACTTTACATCTACAATATGAATAATCAATGATGTGTGGTATGGTCATATGACATATTCATCTACTTCGTTTACGTGTGAAAATGGATCATATTTCCTCTTGAGGTTAAGTATTTTATGGCTTTTTACTTCCGTAGGGACTATATTAGGTTTTTTATGTTAAAGTTGGTTGATTCTTGATTATTTTGTTGAGTGTTTGTAATTTTAATTAATGTTTTGCATAAATGTTCAATATTTTTTATTTTTTATAAACACAAAAATAATTTTCTAATTTCTAAAATTACTATTTTTTTGTTAGTGGTCATTTTTTTTTAGTGTTTTCATACCAGTATGTTTGACATTGTTATTGATCTGTCGAAAAATGTGACAATTAACGGGATTCTAGGTCGCTTATGTAAGCCAAATTATGCGGAGGTTTTGAATAGATCTGCACATCAAACATTTAAGTATTAATTTAATATCGAATTTTTACCTCTATTTTGGGTTGAGAAAGGGTGTGCACGGGAAAAGTTTTGTGAAGAAATTGTTTGAGAGAATGTATTAAAGTGTAGAATCTATATTGTGTCAATTTTTCTTCCTCTAAACTCCACACAAGGCTAATTTAATATTTCGAGTTGAGGAAGAAACAAAGATGTACACTTTGGGAGTAGACATTATGTCAGTGATTATTCTGACACTATGCCTCAAAATGCTCTTGCTCTACACAATAATGCCAAAAGTGACAGGTTCAAGGTATCTAACCCAAGCCAAGGGAGGAGGTGGAACTAAAAAAATATTTGTAAGAAGCCTTTATATATTAACTTAATGTCAAACTACTATTTTTTTGTTGTGCATAGAAAGGTTCTGAGGGAGCTGCACGAAAAACGCTCTGTAGAAAAATTGTGAGTCGGGGAATTTTTTAAACGTTGGAGACTATATTGAATCAATATTTCTTTTTGTACACTCTACACAATGTATATTCTAAAATTGTAATAAATTACTGTACACATTTGATGGAAATGAATGTAAGAATCTCCATTATCAACATACTATGTCTTTAATAAGCTTATTCAAAACAACTCATAGTTAGGTTTATTTACAAACTCTTCCAACTATGTGAGTTGTTCCAGATTTTCCTTTTCGTGCGATGATATATATATATATATATATATATATATATATATATATATATTTGATGAGACGATTGTTTTATATATATATATATATATATATATATATATATATATTTTGCAATTATTTTTATTTAAATTTTGATGAAAAGATTATTTTTTTATTTCACTATATTTATATTAGAATTCAAATTTAATCTTTACTCTTATTTTTTTGACCTTTATTAATCTTGAGCTATCTCTTACATGCATCGAAAATATTTTTATTTAGCATATCTCACAAAGCCATCGTCGAATGTATGGTCCTTTCCCAAGGTTGAACAAGGAATCCGTCGATTATGGTGAATTGAATGGAATGGAGAAATGAGTGAACGAATGAATAAATAGTTTGAAGTCTATCTTTATTTCACTATCATAAATAAATTTGTTTAATTAAAAGAATAAATATTTATAATTTGTATTATTAAAATTTGGAAAAATCCTAAAATATCTAAATGGTATGTGTAAAGTGTGGAGAAAGATTTGATTGTTTGTCTTCTATTTTTGCATTTTTCTATTGGGAAAATTGCAATGTGAGGAATAACCATTTCATTATTAAAACAACATGATCACAATTACAATGAAGATATCATATGAGATACAACAAAAGAAGCATGGAACATGCAAGAAACACAAACATAAATTTTGTTCCTTTCTAATTTAGCTAAGTGTATATTAGATTTCTTTTTGTTTTCTTGAATTTATGTGATTATTAACTAAAGATATCAATAATAGCATAACAAGAATTATTTTCCATGGCATTTTGTTAGTTACATATAGAACTTTTTTGGACAAAATATATTAAAAAGACCAATACTCTATCCATATTCAACAAATAAGAAGGAAGAAATATAATCAACATATAATTACTTCCCTCCACAAGTAAATTAAATGAAATAGAGAAGTTCAGAAAAATTCATGAAATGAATTAACTAAATATTATGATACATCTTATATAAAATAAAGATAAAAAATGTATCGTTCCAATTCGAATTAAATAATTATTATTTTCTTATGTAAAAAGAGGGAGATGTTACACATAGTCCCATGACTACTTACAACTTAATTTTTCGTCTAGTATTTTGTACTCAATTTATCTACCTAGGGTTTTGGATGGTGACATTATATCAGGGCTAGAATCTACTACATTTTTGTGTGTTGGGATTCCTTAGAGACAAAAATATTCACACAATGACATTGTTGATGCCATTTCTTATCTCCTTATACTTGGAACTAATTTATCCTCGGCAAACAAGGTTGCAACTTCAGGGTATTAGCTCCCCTCCTACTCTATAATTTTTATTACCTTTAATTTGTTTGTGAGGCATTCCTTTTTAGTTTCTCCCATATATTATTTGTCTACTTTCTTATTATTCTCACATTTCTCTCTATGTTGATTTTCCTTAATCGTCTCATCATAACACTCTTTGGTTAATCTTTATTATGTTCTCTACACCGTATGGTCGCCTGGACCTTCAGGGTTCATGCAAGGTGATAACTAGTTGAGTCATCGGTTTATTGTATTTTTTCTTAAGGGTGGCACGGGGGATTCTACTATATCTACAATTTCTACTTCTTAGGTGGGTGTGACCTGATTGGTATAAATATTTGTGGTTAGGTTGGTCAAAGCTTTGTCCTCATGCATGATTACCACCTTACTGGAACTCAATGCCAGGTGGGTGTGACCTGATTGGTATAAATATTTGTGGTTAGGTTGGTCAAAGCTTTGTCCTCATGCATGATTACCACCTTACTGGAACTCAATGCCATGTGAAAGATAGATAGCCATATAGGGGCTATTGGACTTAGTTAACAAGGTTGATAACTTATGTACGTTGAGATTCGTCACTGAACAAAATTTCCCAATATTCAGGGGAATATTAACTAGCTAAAAACTTATGCCGTTAATTATCGCAAGGCAAATTAATGTTATGGAATTACGGACATCTCCAATTTTCTCCATTACTCTCGTCCTACCAAGGGAATATGGAACTAATTCTTGCATTATATCACCCTCCACTAGTAGATGAAGACTCTATTGGGCACAATCTTGAAGGAAACACATGGATATCTTGATGACGTTGTTTCTTCTTTAAATGAGATTTATAGGGTGTAGCGTTAGGATTTGTCCTGGTTGGAGAGATTAGATTCTTCCATCATTGGAGATACAACTCAAATGTGAGCTCAATCTCTTTGTGCCAACTTGCACAACCGTAATGGACCCTACTTCAATGACCTCTTATAAGTCTTGATTATGCTTCATTATAGTTATTTTGCTTCATCATGTGGTTATGTTTTAAATTGGAATTGATGTGGTACAATTGCTTATGTTGATATATTTTCTCTTGAATTACTCACCAATGAGTCCCATTTCCCTGGTGAAAGATTGAGGCCAGTAACATTTTGAACTCTATGTTTATCAATGATATATTTTGAAATTCGAAAATAGAACAAAGATTAACTAACAAAAAAAAGTATTGGATTTATAATTATTTCCATACTAATAATGAAATTGAAATATATTTGAGTTATGGATTTATGAAATAGTGAAACATCAAATATGTTGAAGAGTCAAATTTTATTAAAAATTTTCAATTTAAAAGAAATTTATATTTTTAAATATTTAATTTATCTCCATACCTAATAATTTAGATTAAAATAAATCTATATTAATAAATAATAAATCACCAATTTGATTAAAGATCACCATATAATTTTAAATATGTTTAAAATTATACACAAACGGTTGAATATAAACGATCAAATATAGGAAATAAAAACAAATTCCATACCCATTTCAACAAAATTGAAAATTCGGATGTTTGATTATAGTGTCGTAATATATGTCTTTTAAACGTGCAAGTGAGTGAACCTAGTCAAACACTTTAATATATTTTTTTAACAATATTTATTTTATTGAAGAACATGGTTGCATTGTAATGAAGATATGATACTTTATATTTATTAAAATTTTCAGAATTAATATACATTTCATTGAGAATTTTGTGATTTATAATGTAGATAAAATAATTTTGAGATTAATCATATCATTAAGATTAAGTCGATGTTTTGAACCAACGAAGGTGATTCATTCTAAGAAAATTAATTATTTTATTTTATTTTTACTTTATTTATTTATTAATTTTTTCCCTTCACTAATTTTTTGGTTGGTTTCTTTATTTAGTTATATATTATTTAATTAACTTATTGATTTATTTTTATCTAATTAATTAATTAAATCCATCCCCTATTACCTATTATATTGATAATACAATTCTGTTTAATTAGTTAATATATCCTAATTTATTTTATTTTTATTTATTTATTTATTTACGTAGTTATTTATTTATTTTTATTCAAGACATTTTTTGTCTTTCCTTACTAAATTTCTCTTTTTAACACCTATTTCTCAACGGGGCAATAGTGCAACTCCACTATTTATTCGTTGAGATCCATTAGTCTCTCGACCTTGTCCCAAGGATGAACCACATCTCCACCTTATCCTGAGGATGAACCACTTTAACTGGTCCAAAACTTTGACCTAATCCTAATGATGTGATAATTTGAATATATTTTATAGTTTTACTTTATAACTTATATTTTTATTGTTATTATCTAATATTATTTAATGATTTGAAAATTTCTATCTTAAATTTTTCTTGAACAAAAAATATTAAACACGTCGCGAGAATGAATTTCAATGATGATGATGATGATGGTGGTAGTGGTGGTTAACGTCCATTGAGACCAATCTCTTCTCTATCATACCTAAAGAAAAGAATTATTTAGTTTGATTTAAAATTTTATTCCTATGCTTGAAAATCTTGGAGAGAAGCCTCCCAAGCTCACTATAATTTTGACATGTTAAAAGGCTAGGAAGATCAGTATTGCAAAAAATATTATGAAATTGAGCTCTAATGTGGTTCTACGTGGGGCACTCTCAGAGGAAGTGATTTTCATCCTCGATGTTCATATTCTCACAGAGATGGCAGATCCTTTCCATCCATGGTGTTTTAGGAATTGTCCAATGACGTGTTTCACTATGGAACTCATGAGAGTTCATTCTAATCTTGGCTATATTAATTTTCTTCTTTGAGCTAGTTAAAATAAAGAGATACTTTGGATCTTCTATGGTGGGGTTGATGACCTCCTTATAATATCTTAATTTTCTTTTAGCTGTTAGATCTTTCTCACACCACATTTTCTCTTTGAACTTAGAAGTAACATTTTTTTTAATGTTATTAATGTTTTGCAATGCAACATTCTCATTGATCTCCCAATGGTTTAACTAGACCCTCGTGTCTTTATATCAACCTCTTTTAAGCCTTAGGTGGTTTTGGCTGGAATTTAAAGCTAGCTTAGGAAGTCTATGGTCTCCTATGCTATTGAGCTTGTTTTTGCAGAACATAAACCTAGTCATAGATAGGCTCTCGATAGGGGAATGACCCACTTCTATAAGGAGAATAGGATAGGTTGTATTGATTTTAATTTTAAGGTTATATGTTATAAAACGCTTCTATATTTGCTAAATATTTCTCCAGGATTCTTTACAGATGCTGCAACCCCAAACCTCAAATCCATATAAGATAACAAGAGTGACTGAAATTTCAAAGAGGAACTTCTTTCTATCCCACATTATGAGGTTTTCCATTTTACAATTATTTTCAAGACCAAAATAATCTTTCCACCCCCCATTAATCCTTTTCTGAATTTTATAGTTCCGATTGAGCTTATGATGAATATCCATTCCTAGGTACTTGTAAGAGGACACTTCCTCCAAGTAATTATTGTCATACATAAAATTAGCGTAAGTGTCATTCTTGGATTTGATAATCATAACTTTTGTTTTTTCAGTGTTAACAGACATAGCCATTGTAGAGAATAAATCGTTAAGAAATCAAAGTTGTTTATCAAGATCAAATGGGCACCTTGTGAGAAGAACAACATCGTCAGCATAAAGAAGAAGGATGATGACTATCACGGCTAAGATCTCACCAGCACATCCTGCTTCCTCTAAGCAACCTTCTATATTGTTAATGTAAATGCCAAATAGGGTAGGAGAAAGGGGGAAACCTTGTTTAACTCTGATATTACACTTAATATCTTTTGACCACCCATCATTGCTCTTTAACATGGCAATTACATTCTTGTATAACCTTATAGTGGCCGCTCTTAGCTCAAAAGGAACATTTAGCTCTTCTAATCTATTCCATAGGTTGTTTCTAGGAACCGTATCAAAAGCCTTTATAAATTCCATAAAGTAACAGAAGAGATTGGATTTATCATTGCGGCATTCCTCCATAATGATCCTAAGCATAATGAGGTGGTCCGTTGTTGAGTGTTGCCTTCTAAAACCCGCTTGGAATTTAGCCCACTTACCTTCACTTTCAAGCCAAATGCTCAACTTCTTTTCCAAAATAATACCATATAAATTGCCTAAGCGAGGGCTAATCATAATTGTCTGGTAATTAGAGGGGTTATTTGTATCCCCGCTTTCAAAAATAGGGATAATGAGGCTCTCAGTCCAAGTTTTAGGGAACCCTTTCTTGATCGCTTGGTTAAAAAGCTTGTGGATGTGGGGGGTGAGGATAGAACCTCCAATTTTTAAGATTTTCAGCTCGTAACCTTCAATGTCTTTATCTTTCCCATTTTCCAGGCGTTTAACCCCAAAATCAGTGTCTTCTAATGAGAAAAATTCTTTCGTTGTGAGAAGGGTTTCAAAGTTATTGCTGGCATTCGAAGATTCATAAAGCTTTTTAAGATAGGAATTCTAGTCGTGTAAAGGAATTTTATTATTATCTTTAGTTTTCCTAGTTAGAATCTACCTCTATAATTTCTTAGTAGCCACCTTAGAGAGGTGTAAGAGATTCTCTTGTCTTTTATGAATATTTGACTTTTTTTTCCTTTTAGTTATGGCTTTGTAGATTTTTACCTTGTCAATTTTGAGAGATTCATTAACAGCTTCCTTAATTACTCTCCTCGCCCTTTTACAATATTTGTCATAGCATGGCTTGGTTTTGCTATTTCTTTTATTACTTGAGACTTCAATTGAGAAAATTTTAATAAAATATGAGAGGGTTGTAGTTAAATTATGATAGAGGTCATCTATGTTGTCTATACTAGATAAAGGAAGCAAAGTTTTTTTTATTCATTTAGAAACAGATCATTTTTATTTCTATCAAAGATTAAGTTCTTTTGACCATAAGGATTATCTTCAACGGGATCTCTATGCATGACCAAATTGACAGTTATCAGTAAAGGCCTATGATCACAGTCACACTCGTGGTCGTCTAAGTTGTCAAAATTTATTATTTCATTGTATAAAGGGAGATCAGAAATACCATAGTCTACTATGCTGCTGCCAAGCCCATGGATGCAGATCATCTAGCTAGAATTGGGCCATTTATTTAGACCATTTCAAATTATGAGATCCTGAGCACTACAAAGCTTGAATAGCTCTGACCGAAACAAAATATCCCTGAGGTCTTTAGAGCTTCTTTTGTACCAGCTAGCCAGAGTAAGGTCTTCGTCTAACCAAAGAGGATTGGGGTTGGAATGATTTCTTAAAAGAATAGCTTGTTTTATTGAAGTTCGAGCAATAAAGTCACCCATTAAAAGGATATTACCTTCATTCCTTCGGCTAGAAATATCATTCTCTAAACCATTGTAAGGACTATTTTTATCTGGATTATTTTTCTTATGGAAGTTAGAATTAATGGGGGGGCAATAAAAGATTTCTATGTAGGTATTTTATCATTAATATCTGTAATATCAATCCAACTATATTGGTTGTAAGGGCCATTTTTATAAATCCTAGCATGTGGTGAGATGTTTCTCTTAATGTAGCAAGCTATGGCCCCAATGTCTCTATGGGAGGATCACTTGTTCCAGGTAGACCATAGTGCAAAGCCTTCTATGTTAGGGACCTTTGATTCTTTGTCTTCCCAAGTTTTAGCAAGAAATATAATATCAAAATCATTGGGGATCCAACTTAGCTTGGGGCCTTTGTTCCATGGAAAGCCCTGACAGTTCCAAGAAAGAATTCAAAGCATGTTTAATTTCTATTTATTACTATCTTTTTGGTTTATATCTCGAATAACAACTTTTCTATTTCTGATTATTGCCCATTTTCCTTCATTCCTAACTTCTTTTACCTTTTGAACTTCATTTCTTAATTATGCTTGATCTTTTGGAATGAAATCTTCATTTATAAATATTCTCATTCCTTTTAGACTTGTGGTTTTACCAAGTATGTCATACTTATGGTCAGTAAAGCTCACCTTTATTCGAATCAGTCTTCCTTTATTCTCAATTAATTTCCCTAATTAAATATTTTAAAATTTCTATCATAATAATAAAAATCTTAAAAGCAACATTATATATTCCAATAAATAACATTCATGATTAGTATTTTTTCCTTTGTTACATTGTGCTGATTTTAAAACATTAAATTGATGTGTAACAAAAATGAAATTTATTTAGTATATTTATTACCATAAATTCGGATTCATCCATATATATTATAAAGATCGTTCATATTATTTAATTTTTAACATATCTATACGAAATTTAAATCATTACTTTTAGTTCATATATTATTTATTATAACTTGATAAGGAAAAAATTAATTTAATTTGAAATATATTGATAAATATATAATTTATAAGATTTTCATTAAATTGTATCAATATATTAATTATTATAATTTAATAATTAAAATAAGATGTAATTTGAAGAAAGATCTTAACATGAATGGAAATATAAGTCAATCCCCCATATATATATATATATATATATATATATACCAAAGCTTCGACGTTTTAATTCCATATTGAAAACCATTAGTAATTTCCAGTGCCCAATATCAACGATGCAAATATTATTAATTTAATTGCATAGAGTAAGGTTGTCCTGTTCAAATCTTAATTAATGTCTCCAGGTGCAAGCTTCTAGAAGGTAAAACTGTGGCACCGTTCTGTCAGCGCAGAAACTGTTCTTTTGGTTATGAAAAAACTGAATTTTCAAATTTCTTATTTGGGCAATTTTTTTGAATTCATAAATGGATTTTTAAAATACATCCTCAAATAATTGCGTACTACAATTTCTATAATAAAATTATAGAAAACTGATAATTTCAACGATGCACCGAAAACCCTATCAAATTTATGAAGGGAATACGCAAATCACTTTTTTTTTTCTTTAAAAAAAAGTCGTTAGTGAGCGACCCTCACTTATCATCTTTGAGTGAATAGTTGAGTTGTTTTGAACGTACGATGGAGTACCCGATTTATCAGATTTGAATAAATGATTGAGTTGATCCGAACGTAGAACGGAGTATAAAAAAGCGAAGCTTCATACAGACGCGCCTTAGTTTTTTATACCGTGTGTGCAGATAGTCTTATGCCACATGACTAAGAGAGCACTGAAGATTCACAGGTCACTAGTTTGCTATTAAGATAATCTTTTAAGAAATTCGCTAGTGCGCGACTCTGGGTTAGTATCTCAGCAAAGGATTGAGTTGATCCAAACGTACGATCTAGTATCTCAGTAGTTATTAGGATAATCAATTAAAAAAGTTGTTTGTGGGATACTCCCAGTTATCATATTTGAGTTTATAGGAACGTACAATGGCGTACGCCAGTTATAATTTTTTATTGAAATACTGTGTTAATCCTAACGTACAACGTAGTATCAAACAGTGCAGTTGCTTGCATAATCTATTAAAAAAAATGTCGGTAATAGACCACTGTCATCATATTTGATTAAAAAATTAAGTTGATCCCATAGTATAATGGAGTATAGTATTGTTAAAATTTAAAGCATCTTAGGTTTGAATAGTATGGATTATGACTGTAGGGATAGAATTTGATGAGTAAATTCTTTTTTTAATTTCTAAAAGATAGAATTTATAGATCAATTATTTTTATAAGTAATTTGTTTAATAAATTATTTTGAAAGTCTTGAGATTTTATTAAGATTTATAAAATTGTTAATTTATCTATCGAATATAACTATAAATTTCTGCAAACCATTAAAATTATAAAAGTAAGAAATTAATTAATGGATAGTGGAATAGACTTAACGGCCATGTAGTTTTGAAATTCCAACCGCGTCACGAATGGGAATATGGGAATATGGCTTTGACTGTTAGGATGGAGCCTACGTTATTGAACCTACTTTCGCCCAAACTATTTGACCACCATGATTGAGCCAATATATTGTATATTTGTCCATTGTTTTTTAATTTTTTGAGATGAAGAAAATAGCTGGTTTATATTATGTATGAGTCACATAAAATAATGCATATCATTTATAAACATTTCAGCACTATTTCCAGCACTATATACCAGCGATCTCATACCAGATCTAGTTCCTATCAAACAAAATATAAAAACCGTATCATAATTTGTTCACATATACCAACAGATCTAATACCCATGAAACAAAATATAGATACCATATCATAATTTGTTCACATATACCAACATCCTCTAGGCTTATAATAAAGATCTTTTTGGTCATTAAGAAAATATTTCCAAAATGCTCTAAAGTGAAGTCAATAATACTAAGGTAGTCAAGTTCAAATAAATTATGGCAATCTAATATATCTTTCTTCCATGATTGTGTTCTCTCCCATGTGTGTGTAATGCATGTTCTCCACCTGCTTCCTCAGACCATGCTTCAATAGTGAATCCACTACTGTGTTTTCTTCCCTGAAAATATGTTGAAAAGTGATATGTCTGAAGACTTGATTGAGAAACTTTATTTATATGTGCAATCGAACCATCTAGTTGGGAGGTGCAAATTTAGAGTTTTCTAAGAACTTATATATGGTGCCTTTTGAGTTGCCATAAATTTGTATCATGTTTATATCCTTTTCTGTGGAAAACCATAGAAATCCCCATATCGCCACAACCTCTGCCATGCTATTTGTACCCTCTCCAACAATCCATGAGATCTTGTAGTGTGTTCTATTGTTGATCCTAAGCCACGCAACACACCCATATCTCCCATGTTTTGCGGCTCAATAAAAAAAACCAGGCGTGCAAGAAATAGGGGGTGGTGTGTCTCTACAACATGAATCTAGCCAAGCACTAACC
The DNA here is from genome assembly GCA_034641835.2 of Pinus albicaulis. Lineage (NCBI taxonomy): Eukaryota > Viridiplantae > Streptophyta > Pinopsida > Pinales > Pinaceae > Pinus > Pinus albicaulis. The sequence continues at coordinate 892,995,537 of CM076583.1, read as the reverse complement.
TTCATAATGATCGAGTAATAATGTGCCTTATAATTTTCAAAGAAAGTCTTATTCCTTGCCTTCCATACCTCCCAACAAAAATACATAGCAATTGTTTGCATACACTCCCCCGTTTGCATCGACCGTTTTAGACACTCTTCTCTGGATCCGAAGCACCATAATTGTAGTTTTTTGCACCTCATGATGTGAGTTCATACTTGTATTGATTGACCATTATAGAATCAAATTTGATTTTGATTCGATGTCGATTTTACACATGGCACATCTACCCTAGTCACAGTAGCCCCTTGAACTCAACAAGTTTTCCCATGTGAGAGTTCGATTTTTTCAAACAAGACGAATATATAATATGAATTTGATCATTACTTTGTACTTCCATATGTTATAAAACCATACTAGAAAATTGTTAAACTGGGTTGTTATGAAAAATTTGTAAACCTATGTGATGATGATTGAATTTTCCTTCACACTCCTAACACATGTGAGATGGTATGTTTCCGTCGTTCTCCATAATCTAGCACGATCAAGTGAATCAATATATGAATTCCACTCTTCTACCATTCCTTCCGTTAATACCATGCGTATAGATCTTTACTATATGAGAAACCTTCCTCTGGAGCCTCTAATAACATGTGTTAAAATAGTATAACACCTTCCTTGTATACCCCATAGGGTTTTTTTCAGTTAATTTGAAATAGTATTCGAGACTTTTAATATTATCACCTATCAATATGTGATTACCTGAGCTAAAAGTCCAGTTGATTCATTGTAGGAACAATATTTTAAGCTTGTTGAAACCATTCCATATACATGATCCTTTCATAGTGCCAATCTGCCTAATACTTATCCACACAGGCACCACTCTTTGTTTGAGGTATTTAGACTCCCTGATGTCTCGCCATATACCCTCCCTGAAAAATGCTCCATTTAGATTTAATTATAAGAGACCAACTGAAAAAATTGACATTTGGAATGCCCCATCCTTTAAGTTCCTTTGGAATCATGATCTTATTCCAGATGGTGAGATGGTATTTGTGATTGGTTTTTTTCCTTCCAAAATAAATTTTGAGATAATGTTGTTAATATTACTTAAGATATATGAAGGAAAATTATATAAATGAGCCAAGTATAGCATAATTTGTTGAAGTAAAACATGTGTCACTATGAACTTGCATCCGAGAAATAAGCAATTATTTGACCATGAATATAATTTCCTATATAATTGGTCAAAAATCCACATTGAGTCAGCAATACGATAACCATTTAGCGTCATGTGAAACCACAAGTATGTGAGACCCTGCTTCAACCTTTGTATTCGGAAATGATAAAGTGCAACTATATGTTGAATATCCTCAAGTGCACCTTCATTATATATAATTAATGACTTGTCATCATTTACTATCATGCCTGATGAAATACCATATATTTGCAGTAACTTGTGCAAGACCATCCATGATGTTCTGTCCACCAACCTACATGTCAATATATCATTAACGAAAAAATAATATGTAATAATTTACCAAGCCCCCACCATGATGCTGCTAAATCTACCTGTACTTTCCAGCTCAATCTTGAGGCTGACTCGATCCATAATAATTATAAAGAGCAGAGGCGAGAGTGAACATCCTTTCCAGAGGCCTCTCTTGGCTTTAAAGAAATTTCTAGGAAAATCGTTTACCAATAAAGCATATTAGACAGTCGTAACACAACTCATAATCCATTCTATCACCTATATTGAAAGACCAATTTTAGTGAAAACTAGTCTAAGAATACCCCAATCAACACATTCATAGTCCTTCTTTACACCTATATTCATAACCATAGTTGAAAACTTCTTTGTCTGAATAGAGTGTAATACCTCCTATGTTATAGTGACAAGATCATGTATTTGCCTATTTTTTAGAAACCTGAATTATTCCCTGGAGATATGGAGGCAAATATGTCCTTCAACCATTCAGCTATGATTTTTCATATAAGTTTCCAACATTGTTACGAATATGGCAAAACCGAAAAAGACAATTTGTACATTCTCCTCTCGTCAATAAATCATTCGGCTATGTAGATAATGAAATTCTTATAATGATAGTAAAAACTCCTAGAAATCTCTTAATATGAATCAATATTGTCATATAAATTCGAGGTCGATTTGTATGTAATATCCTTGGCTTAATATACCATAAAAACCCTTGTAAAATACCTACATATACCTACATTCCACCTCTCCTAACCTTTTCCTCACCATTTCTTGCCTCAAACTACCCTCGGCCTGTTTCCGGTAGTGTTTAAGGAGATCCTCTAACACTACAAGAAATTGTGTAGAACTTCCAAGCACCCACTCCTTTAGCCCAAAATCACTATTTCAGCTCATCTAGGCCTAGCCTAGCATCCAACACACCTTCAGCTCTGAAACCTTGGGTCAAGAACTCTCCTGGGTCACCTTAGCGATGCTTATTTTGCTGCAAAATAGAGTGATTTAAAAGTGTGATTAGCTCATAGATAGATGAATTATTAAGCATAATAGCTAGGTATAAGATAAATAGAACTCAATTAATCATTTTTTTAGCATGTTTACCTAGATTAGTTTCCCTTTTATGCAAGTTCAATTCAACAATCTAAATTATGAATGTCACTTAGATTAATTTCCGTTGTTTCATTAGCTTAAGTGTGAATTTATGTTTCTTACATATAGCTAGATGAATCATTATAATATAGAATATTTACTTTCCATGTTGATAGAGTAATGGTCATGATTTATTTCAAGTATTAGATTTCATTTAGAAGTGTGAAAAACTTCCTTTCCTAGCAGTCACCCTAGCAGTAACACCTCATTGTAGAATTCAGAAGAGGATGGAATTAGTAGAATTCTTATGTTGTTCATATAGCACTATCACCTCCAATTTTGTATGAACCCTAAGTTGATAAAGTAATGTTGGGTGGCCACTCAGAGTTGCAGCATTCTTGGTGCAATACTAGGTCTCACCAATATTTACATGAATGTTACCAAGATTTTGTCTCTATATTCCTGAAATTTCAGCTTTTGAAGACTTGTACAAAATTTTTTATAGTGAAAATACCAAGATGACATGTTTGAAGCAGTGAAACCCTAGAATCCAAAACATTGATACCGAATGTTATGGAGGCAGCTCATTAAATAGAAGAAAATATATATCAACGACTTGAGAAATAACCTCTTCAAGGGTGAAACCTCCTTTACATCAAATAAATGAACAATTATTGGATGATTCAAATGATTAGACCTTCTTGGTATATATAGAATTATAAGGGATCACAATATAATCAAAACCTACATAATAATAATTATGTAAGGGAAGAACACTAATAATAGTGGGCTTCTATGGGGTATAACAATAAGAATACGGGGGTTACATAGGCACACCAATAACAACAGGGGGCTATGCTAACAATAATAATAATTGGGACACACTAGTATTATAAGGACCCAATATTGCATCACTTGGAAACTAGGGAACCTACACTCTTGAGTACTTGCTCATGATGGCAAGCAACTAGGACATGAATACTTGGAAAAATATTCGTAGAATAAAAAATTAGGAATTGTAATCATAGGAAAATAAAAATCTAATTCTTGTAAATAAAATTTACTATTAATAATATATTGTGTAAATTAAAGTCGAGAAAATGGATGAAACCCTAACCTGGGGAGTCTTAGCCCATTTAGCTACTTCTGGAAGGTTCAAATAAAGCCTTGGGGGCCTGGAATGCTCAAAGAAAAGTGAAGTGATGAATGGCATATGTGAAAAGCGAGTTCAAGATGGTTCCAAAGGAACTGGTGTTGCATAGCTTGTAACTTACTGGGAAAGGACACAAATGAGACTGGTGTGACGGTGAGGGTGAGGGTAGTTACACCAAAACTAACCGTAGACACTCATAGCTTCTGTCTAAGATCTATTACTATGTATTGTGAATATCTAGAAACATCACAAGCACACCATTCAATGAATATATTTAAATTCTGATGGCACATTTGAAATCCATAATGCATTACAACTATGAGGTCTAGAGAATTTGGATATTCATTATTTGAGCTACCGAAAGTGATGGTAAGGCAATGTTCAACGTGATATACATACATACATACATACATACATACAAACATACATATATATAACTTTAACCATGAAATGGTGTGAAACCTTGATATTATATAATTACCTTGCATGGAAAATGATATAATAATGTATGGTTTTATGACATCATGAATTAATGAAATGGAGAAGCTTATAATTAGCAAATAAATCCTTTGAAGTATCGAAGGAAAGTTACACTCTAATGGTCATTGCATATATGTGTGTGTGTGTGTGTGTGTGCGAGTTATTGGGAAAAAGGGAATTAATAGTATTCAGCTTAGACAAAAATGTAGAGGAAAAGGTTAAGCCATCACCTTTTTCTAGAATATATATATATATATATATATATATATATATATATATATATATATATATATATATATATATATATATATATATATATATATATATATATATATATATATATATATATATATATATATATATATATATATATATATATATATATATATATAATTCCTAATGTACCTATATAGCCAATTCCATGAGAAATGGTATGCCTTGGAATTCATAGTAATCAGTTGACATTAGTTGAAATTATTAAGATGGGGAATAGAGCTAAACTTGTAGACATACCTCGAATGTAATTGTATCTGATAAACCATGTAAATGATTAGCATTCCATGACCATTGATTGAGAAAGAAATAGAGAATATTTCTGTAGTAACTCATTCATTTTATATATATTTATTGAATAAAAAAAAATTATGTTCCTTTTTGGTTCTCATGGATGAGTGAAAATTGTGTTTGAAGAGGGATGTTAGAAAGAATATTGTCATTGATGATTTACATATCAAAAGGTTTTGAAAATAGAATTTTTTTAATCATCCCTACATCATTGTATAATGGAACACATAGTGCATGGCCTAAGAAACGGTAATACAAAAACTAGATAAGGAAATTGTTCTTGTTGCCACTTAAATCCACAGTTATACTATCATGGAAAAATATTTAACTGACTTGGTGTGGCCTTCAGGGAAAGTCTTGAGTTGAACCATTTTCCCTGAATTCTCAACTCCTATATTTAGGCTAAATCATATTAAAGCCAAGGTGGTGGAACATATTAGAAAAAATCTAAGGCTTGATTAAGTTAAGTTAAACAAGAAATATTAAGTCCATCTTTGAAGGAAGTTACCCAAAAAATGCCTTGAACATCAATATAAAAATTTCACCATGTTAGTTTTTAGCATATAATTAACTTTGCAAGTACGTGTAACCATCCATAGAAACAAAATAAATGATAATGCACAAATAAAAGGAATTACCACAAACAATGCAAGTAGTATGGACCATTTCCAATTAAAATAATTTGTTAAAAAATATGCTCAAATCAAGAATGTAAATATATGAAACCAAAATGCTCAAAGTAACTCATTAAAAAATAAAAATAAAAATTAAATTAAATTAAATTAAATTAAATTATTTTTCATCCAACCAACCATAATAAAATTTTCTCCTTAATAATTTATTGTTTATATAATTATTCCTTTTCCCTAATTCTCACAATATTTTCAAAGAGTATTTGGTGTCTACTCCTCATGATGGACTCACTTAAGAAGTCTGAAACATTGGGTTATTAAAAAACTTGGAAACAGTTTATTCCTCTCTCTTTTGAAAACTCATAATCTCTTGAAAGTAAATTTCTTGTACTTGGAAATGAAAATTCCAAAAAATAAATGAGATTGAATGTAAATGAAAATGATATAATAACCAAGAACCAAATGTTTCAAAAGGAAATTCTATGGAAAGTTCTTGGTATATTTTAGTTAAGTTATACCTAGCTTGGATTTTGATTAAGTGAGTGTGTGAGCACACAATGGGATATGCGACCTGTGTGAAGAAATAAAATAAATTAGCTAATTTTTGTTTCCACTTCCATTCTTATCATCATTGGTTTAAGTAACGTTGGAATGTTATCATACATGAGGAGGTTTCACTTTAATGAGTACTCTGACTAGCCCACAAGTCAGCCCGTTCATAAGGATATCCAACACTAGGGCTAAAAGGCGCCTACCCTGATTTCACAACTCAAACATTTAACAATTTCCCCCAAACTCACAATAAGGAGATATAGAGGTGGTGTTCACTATTAGGATATATCGACTAACAAAACCTTTATGATCATGTGAAATGATAAATAAAATCTTGGAATTGCGTGAGCATAAAGTTCTTCATGGGATTTGTTACTTGGCAAGAAATTGAAATTAATCTAAGAAGAAGAATTGAAATGTATTCTAGAAATAAAAAATTGAAATATAATCTAAGATCAAGAAATCAAATGAAACTAATCAAACCAAATGTTGTCTAATTAGATTAAACAAATGGAGTGAAATTGGAGCAACGAACTGAAACTAACTTAGTGAAATAAAATTAGAATAATCTAATGTTTTGTGATTAAGCTAATGTAAAGGTTAATCATATCCCAAAGAAATTATGCCATTAAAATAGACACAACCACCAGAGACCACCATTGGGTAGAGGGGATGCTTAGGACTCTCTGCTAACTCCAGAGATAATTAGAATTATTTGATGAGGCCATTATAAGTAAATGATTAAAAAAAGACGGATTCCACTATCAATAAAGTGATAGAAAAATGTATGGATGAAGTTAAAATGGTGGTAAAATGGTGTTTTTTAAAAATATTTCAATGTAAGCCTTGCTTTCAAGTGCTAAATTCCTTCAAATTGAGAAAATTTTGAAATTACCTCCCCTTGTAAAAATTACAATCCTGATAAATAACTTGCAAGAAAATTAGTATCAATTATGGTAAAAATGAGTTTGGAACATTCAAACAATCTGAGCATATGAAAGCACAAAATACCAAGTGAAATTACTAGGATTAGAACTATGAATTCCTACACTATTTAGTGAGGAAAATACCAAGATACTTGGTTTTTTTAAGCTTATTTTACAGTTGTTGGGAAAGCAACCATCTTAGCCTCTAAAGTGCTAATTATATCAAACGAACTTCTTGAAATACAACAAAGAATTGTTGACAGGAATTTTGGGAGGAGAGAAGAGAGAGTAGGGGAGCTTTGAAGCCCTTTGGAGGCACTTTAACCAAGTGGAACTAATGTTTCTTTAGGTGCTTAAAGTTGGCTAGGGAAACCAAGGACTTCCCAAACTCAAAGCTCAAGGAACATGTAAGACACTTAAGGCCTTTTACCAACAATATAGGACATGTGTATATTGTACAATGAAAAAGTAAACATGCTACTCAATCGATAAATTCATGTAGTATTTCATTCTATAATACGAACTAACAAGAAGATATGAAGAAGTTTGTATCTTTTCCTTTGGGAAAGAATGCCCCTATGAAGGCTTAAAATATAAAATTTGAGAAATTAAATTGAAAACACGATAAGTTACCTCAATGGAGAGCGAAGGAAACTACAAAAAAAATTCAATATCATGGACTTCCAATGTTCTTTCTTTTATTCATCATGATAAAATAATTACAACAATGTTTCTGTAAGATCTGAAGCTTTCATAGTAGTTAAAAAGAGAGAAAGATCTTAAATTTATAATGATTTGTGAGGAGATCCTACTTAGGAAGATATATCCCAAGTGGAAATTGTGACAATCCCAAGGCATAAAAATATACTACATGTCTTCAATATGATATTTCATGTGGGCCAAAGAACGAATATGTGGGGTTCCAAACCGGGAAACATACATCATATTTATAACTCGTGGGCCAAGTGTTGGATTAATGTGAGAGTGTGTGGCAGTTAACATCCTCTTGATAAATACACATAATACAACCATCGAATAGATAGCTCTATCTCGAAATCAATTTTCATAATGAGGGAGAAATTTTCCCTCACATGTGCAACTCAACACTTTCGTTTAGGAGAAAAATAACTCTTCCAAAAGGAAATAAGCTCAACCCTCTTAGGTTCCTACCAACTCATGCTTCAACTCCTATTTGTTTCATTGTCACTTCACTTGAAGTCAATGTAGCTTTCAGTCAATTAAAAACATGTTTTTGGGTTGTCCCTAATTATTCAATTTTTATTTTTCTGTCTTTTGCCTCACTTTTTGAGTAAAATGATCTTTTTCTTTTTTTTCTTTTTTTCTTCTTTTTTTTTCCAAAAAACTTTAGGTTAAAATCAGATGAGAATAAACTTTGTCAATATGTTTCGAACAAATAAGTGTGGTTGATTTTGTCCTAAACATGAACCATGCTTGTTGGTTCGAAACACATCGAAAAGGTTAATTGTAATGTGATTTTAACCAAAAGTTTTCTGAAAATTTTTATGGATCACAGAAGCATCAATTCAATCTATATAAAAATGATATTTTTATGAGGAAAAGTCAACTTTTTACACCCCAATATGAAAAAAAAGATAATATTGGTAATTTGAATATAAATTTTGAGAACTTACATGTCATACAACATTTTGTAGTGTCACTTTTTCATTTGTTACAAAAATTTTTATTAAAAATTCTAATTTTATGGGTATTTTTTAATTATTTAAGAATCCTCGAAATACCTAGTGAAATTTCGGAACACTCTAGATAATTCCCAGAATGGTAATATACATCGAACCTAGATTTATAAAAACACTCAAGGTCTAGTTAGTAATCACACTCAACCTTTAAAGGATATGAGTGCAATAACTCAATTAATTATTAATCGTTAAAAAGTGAAAACAATTAGGTAAAAGTGATTTTTTTACTAAATAGGTCCGAAGTGTCTAAGTTTGTTGCATAGGTTCATTATCCAAGTGCCATTTTATATAATTATGGCATGGGATTAGGGAATTTAAATGAAGAAACAAGATGGATAAAATCAAAAAATAAACAGAGAAGATGGGGTAGAATTTTTGTGTGGGAATTCTAAATTGTTTGGTGCCTTGTCGATGGGGAAATGAGGTCTTCGTTTCGTGCTAGGTATTGCTCAATAGATAAAAATTCCTGCCTTCATTGACCTAAAAATATTGATAACTTCATATGGAAATTTATTCATAGAATAAAATATGAATATATCTATAAATTGAGTCTTTATAACATTTCTAAAAAAAATTGCGAAAACCAAAACATTGAAACCTAGTAATAATAAAAATCTATCTCATATATAAATAAAAAACTATTTCAAAAATTAACATTATAAACATTGCATTAAGTTCTAGACATTTCACCTTATCCACTCCGTCCTTTCTACCCCATAGATGAATAAATCACCATTTCAAAATATAACACTAGAAAAATTATGTTAAGATTGACATATTTCACCTTACCCACTTCATCCTTTCTACCTCATAATTTAATTAGATACATCTTCAAAATCTAACGCTACAAACACTACATTAATTTTAACACATTTCACAAAACCACTCCTCTCTTTCTAAACAGTAATATTATCAACAATGTGATGACCTTGTAGGCTTCGATTTCACTTTGTAGGCTTACATTTCTCAATGTTGCATTAGCTAAAATAATAGAAAAATGGAAGGAAACTAAGCCATCACATAAAAGAAAATATCGATGAAAGAACCGTAAGTGATTTTCTGACAAGATCTCCATGGATAGTTTGCACTAGACGTGAGCATCTAACCTCACTTACATGTTTTTCAAGTTTCTGTACTTCTCTGCATATTTCCCATAGCAACAATGTCACCCCTAACATCGTAGATAACGATAAAATTTGGAAATGCCTAGACATGAAATGGAAAAACAATACCCACGTTAATAGACCTAATACAAATCATTAAAAGGTAGAAAAAATATTCCCTCATTCAATCATCCAAATGCCCAAAATACAAACAAAATAGATCTGTTCACAGTCATATGATGAATAGCCTTGGACACTCGATATCGTTTAGTGCTTTAGAAAAGGTTGTTGAAGAGATGAGAATTGAATATTGTGAATGCAAAGGCTCATTTTCGAATCTCATCAACCTACATGTAAACGCAGACATGATAGAAGAATCCATATGAATGCACAGGTTATGGAAAACGATGACAAACTGTCACCCAAAACATGAGAATATCAAACTTAAATTACATTTTAATATAATTTCAAATAGGACAATAGTAAGCACTTTCACAGATATTTGAAACAATTAGTAGATCGATACTGCTTTGAATTTGAATTTACATGTGGCAAATTAATAGAAAAATGTTGGTACAAATAATAATTTTTATGTGCGTGAAAGGTTGACCCACATGTTATGAGGTCATTCCCATCCTCAAAGGAAGTTTTGAAAGTATATTTTGGGAAGTGCTCTGTCTCAAACATTAATCTGGAAGAATTTGAGAATATCAAGGAACTAGTTGGAGACATTGTTGAAATAAAGAAAGCCATTATCAACTCCTTCTTAAGAGGGCAGAACTGGTTGCTAAAAATGGAGCGAATGACTCCTACTGTTGTGCCACTGAATAATGCTTTTGAATGCTTGTTAGAATGCATTCATTTATGCTGCACCCATACATTCGCAACATTATAGGTTCGATCCTAAGCTCATTATAATTTACCATAGTGTTTATCACAAAATATGTTTATGCTAATTCGCTAGAATATTTAGAATATATCTACTTTATATGTTCATATGCATCAATTTTTGTGTTGGAAATATTTAGGGAAATCAATAATAGAGGGATGCTCCCCCACAACACAAAGATTTCAAAAAAAAATGTGAAAATTAACGGTCATATATACACACGCAATAATACACATGAGAGGATTTAAACTTCTATTTTCTATTCAACTCACTCTCTAATAAATAAAATTAAATTTATATATATCAAAATGGCTAAAGGCTGTAAAACCTAATCTAATCAGTTCTACTTCAATGATTGAATGAATGTTCAATAAAGCTTGTCATTGGGCCCTCAAAAAGGCCCATTTCTTCATTAATTAGTACGTAGGATGTATTCCTACTTATACACAAAAACACGCAAAAACACGTTCAAAAACACAAAATGGACGATCTCAAACTTTATGCAATGCGGTTCTGGTCCACATCCGATCCATGCAAAACAACGAACATAACTTTAAACTCCCGTGCTATCCTTTAAACTTTGCGAACTATGATGTGCGATGTGACGTGGCACATCGCATCTCCTCTAAAATAACATAGCATGCAGCGGTTCGGCGGTAAACTTAAAAATATGCGATCACGATATGCGATAACGATATTGCATCACAAATAAAATAACATAATTTTTCCGCTACGGAAAGGTAACCGGTAAAACATGCGCTCGGAAAAATGGAATGCCCTCCTGAACTTGATGTGTGCCCCCTCTTGCGATCACATTGCAAACAAAATAGAATAAATTGCGGGCAACATAAAGTTTAAAACTTAAAACTTGGAAAGTGCATTCTGCGGGTGGCTTAAAGGTGGTAAGTTGCGATAAGTGTGAAATGCATGAATACAAAGGAATAAGGCAGAATGCAAAGGTGTGGTCGGTAGATTGGTAATGCAGTAAGGTATGTCCCACTGATATCGCCTCAACGGAGAAATAACTTATGTCGCAAATGGATTGAAGTTAAAACATAAAAGTTGCGAAATGTGCTGTGGGAAAAAATAAAAGGTAAGTCAAAATGTGGTGGTTGGAAATATACATAGAGTTAAAGGCTTGGTACCCTGTTTTGTTATTTTGCGTGGACTATGTGAAAACACCTCCAGTCCTTTGGCTTTGCTGTTGTCCTTCTCGGCAATAAAAAATTTATGAAGTTGTGGGATGCACCACTCCTTATTTATGGAGGTGGTTGGGAGTAAAATTCCAACACTCCTCCTTAATCACAATTTCTGCCATTAGTCATTCCTAGAAATTTTCTATGATACTCAAAACTCTTCTATGTTAATGGCTTTCTGAAGATATGAGAGAACCGTTCCTCTGTCCTGCAATGCTGCAAAACAATCACGCCATTGTCAACCAACTCTCTTATAAAATGATATTTTGCATCAATATGTTTTGTTCTCTTGTGGAAAACAGAATTATTTGATAATGCTATTGCTAAACTATTATCACAGTAAATTGTGGCTCCCTTATCTTTCTTATGACATAACTCTCTCAGCATCCTTCTCATCGAAATTTCTTGGCATGCTGATAATGTTTCTGCCACATATCCTACTTCTACTGTTGATAAAGAAACTATTGGCTTCTTCTTAGAAGCCCGTGAAATGGCTCCTAATCCCAAATGAAACACATACCCATATGTGCTCTTCCTATAATCTACACTTGCAGCTGAATCACTGTCAATGTAACCAAATAAATTAAAATTATCAGTTGAGGAGTGTAGAACACCATAATCCTTCGTTCCATTCACATACCTCAAAATTATTTTGGTTTCCTGCCAATGTGTCTCCTTTCGTGTCTCCATGAATCTGGAAATTAAGCTTAAAACATACATAATATCAGGCTTAGTTGCAGTCAAATACATGAGGTTTCTAACTATGCTCTTGTACAATGTCAGATCGACATTCTTGCAGTAATATTCTTTTCTTACTTTAACCTCATGATAGTTTGAGTTACTACTGCTTTGTTGTGCTGCATGTTAAACCTCTTCAAAACTTCTGCAGAATATTTTTCTTGGGAAATAAAATTTCCCTTTTCATTTTTCTTTACTTCTATGCCCAGGAAGTATCTCAATAAAAAAAAAATAGTCATCACAAATTCACTCTTCATGACTGCTTTAAAATGAGAAATGAGAGAAACTTCATTGCCAGTAAAGATTAAATCATCTACATATCAAATAATGATAACGATCTTACCATCCTTTTATTTGATGTAGAGTGTGGGTTCACCATCACATTTTTCAAAGACATTTTTTGTCAGGTAAGCATCTATCTTATTATTCTATGCTCTTGGTGCTTGCTTCAACCCATAAAGAGCTTTCTTCAACTTGCACAATTTGTGATCTTGGCCTTCAATCTCATAGGCTAGAGGTTGTTCAACGTATACCTCCTCTTTCGACACTCCATTCAGGAATGTTGATTTCACATCCATTTGGTAGACTTTCCACTTTTGTTGTGTTGCAATGGACAACATTGTTCACATTATTTCCATCCTTGCAATACGTGCAAAGGTTTCTTCACAGTCTCTTCCTTTTTGCTGCTTGTAGCCTTTCACAACAAGTCTTGCTTTGTGCCTTTCAATCTTTCCTTCAGCATTTCTCTTGGTATTATAGACACATTTTACTCCAATGAATTCTTTACTTTGTGGGAGGTCCACTAACTCCCATGTGACATTCTTTTCAATTACACTAATCTCTTCACTCATTACCTCAATCAATTTTTCTTCTTTTACTGCATCTTCAAAATTGATTGGGTTATCAAAATGAAAAATCAAAGAAAATAAATAATTAAGAACATTATCATTGTTAGCTTCTTGCTCATAAATTTCACTCAGATTTCTAAATCTTGGTCTTCTTGGTGTGCTTAGAGTTCCACTTGAACACGAGGGATTTTCTTATCCCATTGGTGTGCTTGGAGAAGCACTCCCTTGATTTCTCAAGGTTGTTATGTTTCTTGCTTGTGGTGTGCTCTTTTTTGCTTGTGTAGGTGGAGGAGGAACCACCGCGGAGGAATTATTTGCATCTCTGAATTCCTCCTACTCTTCGTGAGACACACGTGTCTTCACGTTCACTGTTTTCTCTAAGCTTCCATCCCAATCTTCTTCTTCAATAAACAACACATCTCTACCGATTATAAATTTCATGGTGGATGAATTAAAGAGTTTGTATGCCTTGGAATCATCTCTCTATCCAACAAAGATACACTTCTCCCCCTTGTTGTCCAAATTCTTCCTTAGTTGATCTAGGACGTGCATAAGCAACACATCCAAATACTTTCATGTGAGTGAAAAACTACTTTGTTCCACTTAATGCTTCTTCCATAACTCTATTCATAACTGCTTTCGTTGGGAATCTACTCAAAATATATGCTGCACAATTGAAAGCTTTAGCCAAATGCTCATTTGGAAAATATTTTGCCTTCAATATACTTCTGACCATGTCCATGATGGTCCTATTCTTCCTTTCTACAACACTATTTTGCTGTGTTGTATACCTTGTATTAAAATTCTCGTGTATGCCATTCTCCCTACTGAAACGTAGGAAATCATTGGAGATATATTCTCCACCTCTATCAGTTCTCATCACTGTGATGTAGTGCCCATTCTGCTTCTCAACAAGAGGTTTGAAGTGGTAGAATTATTCAAACACTTCAGTATTTTGTTTTAAGAAATACACCCATGTATTTATGGTGTAACTATCTATGAATGTCAAAACATAATGGCTGCCAGCTAAATATGGCATTTGCATTGGTCCACACAAATTTAAATGGAAAACTCTAAGGGTGATTTTGCCCTTATACTCTTCCCTACTAGGAATGGTTCTCTCTATTGTTTGCCCAAGATGCAGCCTTCATATAGGCTATCTGGTTTCTAAATGAGTGGTAATACTTTTACCATCCATTTTTTACGGAAGAGGTTTAAAACTCCAAAATTGAGATGTCCAAATCTCAAATGCCATAAATGGTTTTCATATTTCACTTCTTCTTGAAATACCTCTTTTGTGACTACTACTACCACACATCCTTCCTTGAAGTCTATTATAATCTTGAGAGGAATCATCCTATTCTTTTTCATGTGCTCTTTTGCAATGAACCTTTTACTTGGAGGTATGTCCATGATAGTATACACATCATTCTTAAAAAATACATTGTAGCCCTTGTTCACGAACTGTCCAATGCTTAGAAGGTTACATTTCAGGCTAGGTACATAATATACATCTGGCACAAATTTATTTTCTCCCTTCCTTGTGAGTATTGATACTCTTCCTTTTCTCTTGATAAAGACTCTATTATCAGTCTGTGTTATCATTTAGATTTCACATTTTCATCTAGATTGGAAAACGTTGCTATGCTTCTAGTCATGTGGTTGCTACAACCCGAGTCTAAGAACCATACATCTTCATGGTTTTCTTGTGCTACATTACATGATAAAATCACATTACTTTTCTTTTTATCTTCTTTTTGAAATTTTTTTATTTTGCCTATTATTCATGTCATTTTTTTTCTTTCTACATTCATTGGAATAATTCCCATACTTTTTACAATAATGAAATTGGACTTGGGATTTTTAATACCTTTCTACATATGCTTGACTCTAGCTTGAGCCGTCACTTTGATTCTGATTTCTGCCCCTTCCACTTATGTTTGGATGGTTGTTTCTTCCACCTCTCTCTCGGCTTCTTCCTCTTCCTCAGTAGTTTGATATTTCTCGACCTCTACCTCGACCAAAAGAAATTTGTGTCTTGAAAGGATGCTCCCTTGATGAGTTCACTATTATGTTCAGTCTATGTTCATGAGACATTAGCGATGCATGAAGCTCATCGACTGAAAATTGTGAGAGATTGTTTGTCTCTTCTATTGCCACTACTATGGCATCAAATCTTGACGGTAGACTTCTCAAGATATTCTCCACTATTCTTCTTTCCTCAAGTGTCTCTCCATGAGACCTTATTTGGGTAACCAACCCAATCACGTGTGTGAAGATTGAGTCTATGTTATTAGACTCTTTCATACATAGAGTTTCAAAGTCTCTCCTTAGCATTTGTAGCTTTGATGTCCTCACTTTCTCCATGCATTGATAGGTTGTCTTGAGAATATCCCATGGCTCCTTATACTTTGTTGCTACTGCAATACTTTGGAATATACTCTCACTTACTGCTTGATAGTGATATAATAGGGCTTAGGAGTCATTTTTTGTATTATCTCTCAACGAGTCTCTTTCTGTTGCTGTCAAAGTAGCCAACGTTGTTGCATCTGTTAGTTCTTGGAAACCTTGTTCCAACCATCGCATATATCTTGTGAAGAAAATAGGGCTCTCATTGTAATGGCTCAATAATCATAATTATTCCCATTAAACTTTGGTAGATGGGGATTTGTCAAGGTTGTGGCTTTTGCTGCCTTTCTGTCTTTGTTAAACAAACAATCAACTTCACTATGTAAGCCAAAAGCTTTCTCACTGTTGGAGAAATCTTCTTCTCAAACCAATCTTACAGCCTCTAAAACAAATAAAGCAAGCTCATGATTCATTGATTGAGAGCCTAGACTTGCTATGATACCATGTTGGAAATATTGAAGGAAATCAATAACAGAGGGATGCTCCCCCACAGCATAGAGACTTAAAAAAAAATGCGGAAATTAACTGTCACATATACATAGGCAGCGATACACAGGAGAGGATTGAAACTTCTGTTTTCTTTTAAACTCACTCTCTCATAATGAAATCACATAGCTTATATCAAAATGGTCGAAACCTATAAAAACATAATCTAATCAATACTGCTTCAATGCTTGAATAAACATTCAACAAAATTTTTCCTTGGGCCATCAAAAAGACCCTTTCTTCATTAATCAACACACATGATGTATTCATACGTATACATAAAAACACATGAAAAAGCATTCAAAAACACAAACTGATAGATCTCAAATTTTATGCAATGCAGTTCTAGTCTACATCGCATCCATGCAGATTGAAAAAAATAACTTTTAACTCTCACAGTATCCTTTAAAATTTGAAAACAATGATGTGTGATGTGACGTGTCATATTGCATTGCATCCAAAATAACATAGCGTGGAGTGGTTCAGCGTTAAACTTAAAACTTTATGATTGTGATATGCTATAGCGATATCGCACCGCAAATCAAATAACACAACTTTGCGGCCACGGAAAGGTAAGTGGTAAAACTTGCGCTTAGTGAAATGTGCTGCCCTATTGAGCTTGACATGTGCCCCATGTTATGATGGCATCACAAAAAAAATAAAATAACTTGCGGGCGGCATAAATTTTAAAACTTAAAACTTGCGAAGTGCATTCTGCAGGTTGCTTAAAGGTGGTAAGTTGTGATAACTGCGAAATGCACGATTACAAAGGAATAAGGTAGAATGCAAAGGTCTTCTCGCTGGATTGGTAATGCAGTAAGGTAGGTCCCGCCGATATCGCATCGGCGGGGAAATAAATTATCTGGCGAACGGCTTGAAGTTAAAACATAAAATTTGCGAAAAAGCACTATGGGAAAAAATGAAAGGTAAGTCAAAATGCGGTGGTTGGAAATAAACACAGAGTTAAAGGATTAATACTCTATTTTGCTATTTTGCTGTTTTGCGTAGATTGTGTGAAATCTCCTCCAATGCTTTGGCTCTGCTGTTGTCCTTCTCTACAATAAAAAATTATGAAGTTGTGGGTTATACCAATCCCTATTTATGGCAATGGTTGGGAGAAAAATTCGAACATTGTGTTCACTTCTCATGTATTATTTTGATGTATGGGAAATCCCGTAAAAAAATAATCAATTGCTAATAATATGGCTTCCTCGTTCTCATCTAATTTGTAATAAATGAATGCATTTCTAATTCACATTAAAATAGAAAATTATAAGCACTTTATAGAAAATAGAACCACTTGATAAGTGGCAGCACCAAGAACAAAGCGGGTGTAAGTGAAATGTACACCCAGATGTTATAAAGTCATTCGTATCTTCGAGCAAAACTTTGAAATTAAATTTTAAGCTCATCTTCTCCTATCCCTTCATATCCCTAGTATTTCTTAGAACTCCCAATATCAAGTAAATTAAATTTATTTGAATAGAAATGGCTCCCTTTCTCTTTACCATTGTCCCTGATGAATATATATCCATGGCACTATCTTAATTTTTTATGTGCATAGAAAGGAGGTTGCTAAAGTTAGTCTATAGGAGTATGTTTACAGTAGAATTACAGTGCCATCTCGATCCTTCCTCTCTATTTTTGTCTATGAGAAAAAATAGAAATTGCATTATAAGGACCTTGCTAAGTAGATTTGTTGGTTGGAGGATAATTACCAATTTTGAAGCAACAACCTTCCCTTTAATGTCTCCTATGTGCCAATTTGATTTTTAGTATTGGCCATAACTTGAGAAAAATATTATAAAATACACATTAAAACACAAATTTATCCAAATTTAAAAGGCAATGAAGTTTTGAAGTTATTATGGAATAAAGATACCATTTTGCTCCACCACAACAAAAACTAGTTACGTCTACATTCTTAGCATTTCCAACACCTTTTTCTATATGATCTAACTCATTATTGTAAATTACTACCTACATATTGAATGTACTATATTAATAAAAAAAACATTTAAATTCAATACTCCCTAATTTTGACTTGATCTTCATTACAATTTTCAGTGTAGACAATTCTTAAGCATTATATTTGAAATGAATTTCTTTTCTTTTTTTCCAATGGCTTTGTAAGGATGTCTTCCAAGTGTTTTTTGAAATTGAAAATCTGAAGATAGACAACACCATTATTGACTATATTTAGTATTCAGTGAAAATGTTTGTCAATTTGTTTACTTCTTTTTAGTGAAAACATAATTTCTAGAATACAATATTTGAAATATTATAGTAGAAAATAAGAGCTCTCTTAGAGATGAAAATCCCCTATCATTATTCTTAATCAAAATACTTGAACTGGTACTCGCTTTTCTTCTCAACAGTTTTCTTTTTCTAATGAAGTGGAAAGCATATGATTTATTTCTAGAACAATACATATAAGTTGCATAAGATACTAAAAATAACTTTCAAACTATGCAGCATTCAAATAAATCTAAGTGTACTACTGCCTTTTCCTTATCGACATTCCCCTCTTTGATTTATATTACTTCATGAATCGATGTTGCTGTTGTTAAAATTACAATGGGTGCATCGATATTTCCAACTAGAAACACTAGATCACAAATTTTCAATTGTCTTATTTGGAGAAAATCGATACTATGTGGAAACGTGACAAATGATCTCTACAGTGCTAGAAATATTTATTGAAACAGTCTTTAAAACAGTCACCACTATAGTAGATCACATTCTCAATAATTTTTGTCTCATGTTATTAGAAAACTACTGTTGACACAAGAAACGTTATTGTTTTTGATAAAAGAGCTGGCCATTATATACGATATCGTGTTAACTACATTTTTTATACGTACTTAATAAAGGAAAAAATGACAGTTCAAGCCCAAATTTTGAAAGGTCTCCTATCATTAATGAAATTAAAAGAAGCTACGACATTATTGGTTATTCGAAAATCAACCAAAGATAAAAAAAATGAAGGAAAATGTGATCCAAAATATAAATAGTGTTATAAATTCAATTAGAAGATCTGGACAGAAAAACGTTTCAGCTATACGTAGAGCAACACATATGGCAGTGGTTTCATTAGGTACTAAAGAGAATCGTTTCATAAAATGTATGGCATGAGCATTAGGAACCTCACAAAAAGCTTTTCACAAACATCAGAACTTTCAGTTGCAAATAGATGTAAGTAATGAAATCGCTTGTCAAAGAGCTATTTGTAGGCAACCATACAAAGATAGACTTGGAGAAAATGTTAAAAAAATAATATTGGAATATTGGAATAACAATTCACATGTTTGGCCAACTAAAAAGCATGTGATGCGAAGAATAATAGCATGAAATCAATATGAACACATGAAAACAATTTCTTGGAAACCACTCAGATAGATTTGTTCAAAAATTTCAAAGAAGAGAATCGTGAAATACATGTGTCAATCAATGCTTTTGTTCAACAAAAATCATGGTATGTAAAACCTATGACCATACACGACACTTGTTTTTTTCATTATAATGTGTCATAATAGTTCCTTAATTTTGGTAGAATATTTTGGAAGGATTCGCCTCCTCCTTCCATTATCTGTGATTTCATATCTCAAATTCTATATGAAAGACAAAGAAATGAACTATTTTAAGATAATAAATGTGTTGGTGGTAAAAAATGTGATGATTGTGGAAATTTGACTAAATTTCAAAACAAATATCATATTGATATAAATGATTAATCATTGTCCAACATGAAAGTGAAATGGAAGAGATATTAATATATCCATACATCGATTCAAGGTGCAAATAGTGCTAAAAGAATTGAATTATGAGAAGAATAAATTTTTGTGATAGAATTTTTGGGAATGTTTGAGGAAAAGAATTAATAAATAAACCAAGCATTCCCATAGAGCTCGATGGAAAGACTTGCAATTAAAAAAATCCCGTGAATTTTTTCCACTAGGGACCATTTTGTCGTTAATTGATATTGTAGAAAACTACACATTTGTTCCACAAAAAGAAATTCAAAGTGAATACTATCATTCTAACCAAGTCTCCATGCTCATCCATATTCTATATAGACATGCTGAACAAAATGTCGATAATATAGAAATCACGAGCGAAAATCAACATGTTATTAAATAATATCACTTCTATACAAGTGATGATTGTACACATGGTACATATTTTGTACAACATTGTTTTGGAAAGATTTATGACTCCTTAAAAATTCATGGAATAACATTCAATGAACATTGGATATGGTCAGATGGATGCAAAGGTCAATTCAAATCTACATGATCACTCTTTTGGTTGTGTTGTATTCATAAGAAAAACTGCATTAAACATTGTTGTAATTTCTTTGAGACTGGTCATGAAAAAGGAGAACATGATGATGCAAGGGCATGCATAAAATGAGCACTTCGAACATATCAAATGAACCCCTCTGCAAGCCATCTTGTGGATGCTAAAGAAGCTGTTCAATGGTGTATCGCTGCTATAAGCCATGAGACTAACCGATCAAGGGAAGTGCAAAGGTAAATTCAATTTAATTTTTATTGGATATCTAATTTTCAACAGTGTACATTTATCACAATTTGATTATCTTTGATTGATTATATTTGATTGTATTTTGATATCATATTTACATTCTTCTTTGAGTTCTCCATATAATTTTTTTTTGGCATATTGGGATTGAATAAGTAGATAAATCAATTCGAAATGACGTTTAAACAATAAAAGGGACTCAAAAATTGCATTCAATTAAAACAAAGTTGTCCAGAAATGTGGTTGCATTGGATAAAAGAAAATATTCTTGTTTTTGTCATGTTTTCATAGACAACACAGAATCCAATGAAATTTGTGAAAACAAAATGTATTTAAAAGATAGGAAACATACAGAGCTAAATAAAAAGGGTAAATTTTCCATTGCAATGTTTGAAGAAATGCAGGAGACTACAATATCATCCGATGGTGATTGAGTTTTTGATCTTGTTAGAGAAGGGAACATTTGAATTGCTTTCAAATGATAAAGATCTAGAAATAAATTTAAATACATAATTTTGTTAAAAAAAATTTATTGTGTAGGAGATGTTTTTGTTGTAATTGCACCTACTGACAACAATGAAATGTGAAGTATTATTTTATGGGTTGCACTGAGCGAAAAATGAAATTATTAGAAAACTATAATGATCATGAGTTTCCATATGAAAGAGGATCTATTATACTGAAAGGTTATTTTTTCAACAAACTAATGAGAGTCGGGATTTTGTTTACTGTTAAGACTATGAACCTGATGTCATAAGTTGTCAATATAGTCACTTGGTGTGTGCAGCATGCATAAAGTTGATAGAGGTTCAATCAGAGAAAAAAAACGGAAATTAAGAAATGGAAAATGTCAAAATCCGATAACGAACAAATCATTGAAGATGGCATTCCATTGAATTTTTTTTGATTGAACTTCCCAACAATTTCTTCTCTTTGGATTATGGGTGAAAGTTGCAAGATTACGTTTAACATTATTGTAATTATATGTATGGTTCGAAAGTCGTAGGACTAATTAATAGAGTTAAAGTGACATAGCACACAGTTATCGGTGGAAAAAAGTTATATATCTATATATATATATATATATATATATATATATATATATATATATATATGAGGTAAGATAAAAAGAAAAAATATATATGTAAAATGAAAAAGGCTGATAAGAAATGATAATAATTTAAGAAACAGAGTTAAGCTTGTTGTGCCAAAGTTTCCATCATAATATGAGATAGAATAGTGATTTGAGGTACAAAATATTTATAAAATGAAATTAATAAAGGTTTACTTTCATGATTGTATATACATATAAATTCCACATACACCATTATATAATCATATATTGGTTATGGTTATTTGTGATCAACTTAAATTTATATGTACATTGGTTGAAATTGTGGAAAAACTTGAGGTTATTTAATATTATTATATGTGTGATCTGAGGTGGTAGTCACCTATAATAGCATAATGTGATCTTTAGGCTCATGGCTTGGCCCCACACTACGCTTCTGAAACCATAACCATCTATTGATTTGGATGGTGTAGATTGAATCTTGTGAATGAACGATGGAGATTGTTTGTGCAAAATTCTATGAAACCTGGTTTAGACCATACGATAGACATAATAAATTCCATATGTTGGGAAAAATACTAAGAGGGGGAGGTGATTCAGTATTTTTTAAATTAAAACTTCCAACTTTTACTTTATGAAAAATATACACTAATGTTATTAAGACAACCTGCGTATGTATGCTACTTCAGAGAAGGGAACCATAGTATATCCAGTTTACTGATTTTTCTTATCATATGATTATCTTTTATCATTACATAAATATATTAGTTACCTTTAGTTTGCATTAAAAAACATAAATCAATCACAACAAATGAACAATACACATAGAACACCAGGATTTTTAGGTGGAAAACCAATATGGGAGAAAACCAGTATTGTTTTTTTCTATGTTTTATTTCTTATGAAATAAAGAAAATTATTACATTTGTAATGATGCAGTCTCTTGTTAGTACACAGGAACCCACTTGTAGAAACCTACAATGTTTTCTTGTTTTAGAGCACCTACTAGAAGGGACCTACAACCCCTTGAACTCATTTATCGTTTATTAACAGAAGTGATCTCCTACCTCCTTTATGATGGATGCAACTCTCAGCTCCTTGTGGACTAAATTTCAAAATATTCCAGATTAGACCCACCTATAAAATAATGACCACACAACCTGTAGGCCACCGTTCATCAAATTTTAAAAATGGAACCATATCAAACATTAACCAAAAAAAAACTGAAGTGATGAATCTAAGACAATGTCACTCTACATATCAACTGAAATTGTGTAGCATCAAGTCACTGAATTCATAACCCAACCATAAATTAAAAAATATCAAATTCACTACGCAAATGTACTCAATAAGATTGGTGTATATACATGTTTCTCTATATAACACCTACGTACATATCTCAGAATACGAAACTCTAAAGTATTAATAAATGAATATTACACTACTTACATGTCACTGAACCAGTCATATATTTTGGAACCAATGACAGATCATATATCATACACCCTGTCAAACTTATGTACCATTAGAAACTGATTTATTCAACCAATTCACCTCAATTTTCACTGTCAAACATTGATCATTATGATAGATAAATCATCGATATATAGCAACAAGTATTCCAAACAACAACAACTTTAAAAATGAATCTTCAAATAAAATTCTAGTTTCTATAGACGAATTTCATAAGAGATATATGTATATTTACCTGCTTATGATGCACAACACCCACGTATATATTTTCAAATACTAAAAATTATTTCGTAGAACATATACTTTACCCGTTATAGGTGAATCCACATATGTACGTGACTATTTCTGAAAGGATTTTGCTGCAAAAATTATTTCTGAAAAGCTTTTGCCGCAAACACAATTTCACTTTCCACAACATTTCCTATCAATACTACTAACTGAAGAATAAATAATTTAGATCACCACATCATAGTTTCACCAATATCATATATTTATACGTTTCCAAGAAGTAAATCAATCAATCATATATGTCAACATATGAAGTATATTTTAGAACACAAAATTCTCATTGCTATGTGGTGCTCAAATGTTCAAACCAAATTATGCATAGACAACCCAATACTTACACACCTTCACACTTTTATTTCCTTCTTCAGATATAGCTTTTCGCCTTAGGAAAGAACGTATTCTAATCCCTTATCAATTTCATAGATATTCTTTGATGGGATCAAATAATCGTTGTCGCTCCAATTACTATGGTCCAACAACATGGTAAAGACTCTTGGTTTTCAAATTACCATGGTGCAGATTATGTACACCTCTTTTCTTCATATTAGATGCATATTTATGCAACCTTTCTTTACAATAATCGCATATACCTCCTCAAAATTTAACTTTACCATCCATCTATCTCTGAATTTTCATTTCCCTATCCATATCACCTATAACATCTGCATTAACATCCTATTATCATAATGTTGACATCTTTATCAAGTGGGTTTTGCTTCAAGGAAAACATATCAGCCATAATTCCTAAATCATCGATTCATAAAATCTATTTTACCAAATTATTGGCGGCTCTACTCTAGTGAACCATCCGATATTTCAGAATGGTTTTCATCGCTACCAAACGTGATATACAGTTCAAGACTAGGTAATTTTTTCGAAACTTATGAAAAATTAATATTTTTGTTTGTTTATTTTACAACACCTTAAATTTAAATATCGCTTTTCATTTGTTTCCAAGTTCTAAAACAAAGTACAAATGTAGGTTTAACTGCCTTTGCATGTATTTCAACTCAACACATGCGATATCTATGGAGAAATATGGAGACTTATGAATTAAGCTACATTTCTCATATTTGATAATTGCTTGTGAATGCTTCTGGATCCTCATTAATTTTTATTATTCTATTTTCATTAAAAAAAAATCTGAAAATGTAACTATGAAGATAAAAAGATAATGAGCTCAAGATATAGTCTCCAAGATAAGCAAAAAACACCACAAGGGGGAAAACCCATACAAAATATTTTCTTATAGAATTAGATCAAAGTGAGATATCCAATACCCATGACGATAGAAATACTACAACCATCTATATTCCAAGTCAATCCCTTCTTCCACATAAAAATTCCATCAAAAATAAGAGACCAACAGCATATACAACATCAAAATAAAACCTTTATCAAGAGATGTGTTAAGGAAAAAATTTCATAAAATCAAGATGAAAAAAAACCGCACATAATGTCATTATCTAGCTATAATTTATGAGTGTTAAAACAATTGATACATATTAAAATCATAATTGTTTCTGCCCCCTCATAAGACTATCGTATTTCATATTTATGTTTGTAGTGTACATATAAATAAACAAAGAATTTTGAACCATATTAATTTTCCCCTAAAACTTTAATTGTGAATCCATCATTCTTCTAGAGTTTAGTCATTTTAAGATGGAAGTGGTTTCACATTTCTACGTTAATGACAACGAAAGTGGATTCTTTCTCTACAACATTTATCTTGTGATATGAAGGAGAAAGAAACCTAGTGAATCAAGTTGTTGTTGATCTATTTAGACCATGATGTTTAGGGATTTTAAAAATTATGTATTCATTATTTTATGCATCTTAGATCCGTTTAAGTAACCAAGAAACTTGAAAATTTTATTTTCAACAAAATCCAAATGACTGAATTCTTCCTTAATGCACAAAACCATGTCAAACACCTAATAATATTTATTTTGTAAATATGGAAGTTTGCTAGATGGGAAGTATATTATTTCTATGATAGTATACCACAATGTTTGTGGAAAATTTCATAGAAATAATTTAACTTTTCAAAGTGTTTCGTAGTTAGGAAATGACAAAATCTATTCTAGGAAAACATCGAGGTAGGTAAACAAGAAAACATTGGAGATCATTATATCTATTTCTCACATATATTATGTGGTGAGAGTGGTGAAAGTGGATAGTATGTGGTAATGTGAATGTTAATTGAGTAAAAGTTAAAGGTAAATTAAGTAATAATAGGATAAAGTGTTATTGTAAACATGTCAATATGATGCCTCATTGAGGTAGACACCAAGGGAAAAAAATCTAATGGAATGTGAGAAAAAAAGGATAAATCTACAACTAAAAATGTGTATTTTTAAGAATATGTTTTGACTTGATATGAGATGGATTTTGGAAATTCCACACATCTTAAAAGCCTCTGAGAAAATATAACAAGGGGTTTGTAGAGGTCACTCAAATACCATTAATATGTTTAAAATAATATCTGAGGAACAAAATACTATTTTAGAAACAAAAATCCTTTTGCAAGAGTGAATGGATTGATCAATAAGATGTAATATGAATAAGATATTGGAGGATTCCTCCTATATATACTAATAAAAAATGCCAAATGCTAAGAAAAACATAGTTATCGCCAATAGGAAAATAAGTATTCATTTGTAAAATTCTAACTAAAATTTCTTGGCCACATTGAAAAATAAATGTAAGACTCCAGTATCTTTTAAAACATAGACAGAAAAATTGAAATATAAAATTGCATTAAGTAATTCTAGTATTGACCATATTGAAAAAAAAATAAAAAATAAAAAATAAAAATAAAAAACTTATACATATCATTTATAAAATTCCTAGATACAAAAATCCACTTTTGAAATAAAATTAATGAAATATAACTCATGGATTTTAAGTAAATGACCCCTTTTATGTATTAAATATCTACTGGGAATTAATGTTTGATTTCCCATTGCTGAATTAATGACCATCTTAGGTTAACTAACTTAATGTTTATTAGTTTTAGATGTTTATTCACATAAAGGTTTGGGAAGGCCTATGTTTCTTCAATCAACATTAATTTTAGTAGTTTTTTTATTCCCTACTTACAATAGTTTCGCTATTTTTGAGGCATCAAATTTTCTGCATTTTTATAAGGTTTTCACTTGAAATATTCTTTATATGGAATGCATAAAAAATAATTATTATATAAGCCAAAATTCATTTGTTGTTTTAAATGTGCGATGGGACTTTAGTTTAAATACTAGGAAGGCCAACACTTATCCTACATCAAGTTGTCATAATATTGTTTATGATTTTCTTGATTTTTTTCTATCCTTCTACTAAAAGGTTGATGTATTACTTTTTTCTGCATTATTAAAATATAAGTATTTTTATACGGATATGAAAAATAATTTTTTACTATAGTTATATTAGCATGATGTTTACCATTTCTATAAGAAAGATATCTATTTACAAAATTTTCACCAAAAAAAATTCTTTCACCTTGAATTTGAATAAAGTAACAAAGAAGCCTCAATGTCTTGATATGAAATGTGGTCCATACTTATTTATTTTTATAACTAATCTATGAATAGCTCTTGTTTTCTATTAATAATTTTTTTTTAAGTATTGATGGTTTTCAAAATATTTCGGAGTAGCTTTTGTGATATAGGGATTCTGCACAAAATAGATCCTTGCGCATAATACAGTGTGAGTTTCCTTTTATCATGAGATCCTCAATCAAATTCTTCAATAACAACACATTTAATCCAGCTCAAAATATAAATAAATAAGAGAGAACCATACAAACAAAAATATTGGCATGTAATAACCATAATAAAATTACAGACTCAAACCATTTTGGTTGAATATTACAATTTGTGACCTCTTGCTCTTGGCCCTTTACAATAACTCTCACACCATTTATTGCTATCTCTCTCTATATTCCTCACTGTTTTCGATCTTCACACAATCCTCATATTTATACATAATTATGGATTAATTCTAATCCATGATTTTCTCCACACAAATCTCAACCAAAATCTAAAATAGATTTATCCGTTATTTGACTCGACTGAGTTCGATTGAAGGAATTCCTTATCCCTAAATTATCTACCTAACTCAACTCCACTCATATCCTCCATTTATTAAAAGAATATTGACAACAATCCTCACACTCATATTTTCCTCTCTTAATTTATTAAAATGAGCATAATAATTTATAAAATAATTAAAAAGACATCACCGCCAAATTACTCAATTAAATAATGAAAATAAAACAGGATGCTCCTGCATCAGACTCTCCATGTAGAGAAGTATCCATAGACTCATATCTATGAGGTCTGCCACTTTTTTGTAATAATGTGACAGCCACAAGTCTCCATGACTTGTTACCTCCAGGATTCCAAACTCTTCTCTGCCATTGGTCCTTTAAAGTATCAACTCCCTTTTGTAATTCATCACCAATATCACTCACTTTGTCAATCAAATTCCATCGGCCTCTCCAACAATTTCTTTCGCCAATTCCTCGAAGTAATTCTTCTTTTCCTAATGCTTTTGTTGCGAATTGCACTAAACAGTCAACTTCCTGAAATGAAGAATAATCAAGAATTTCTCCTTTACCACAACTATAGTCACTAACTGCTCCTATAGTAACAAATTTATCATGTGGTTTTGTACCTGCATTCATCAACAAACTATTAGTTTTAAAAAGATAAGACCTTTTGGCCTCTTTTGATGCTTCAAGCACCAATATCCCATCATAGACCTTTGAGATTTCAATAAATCCTCTTTGGAATTGCTGGCTACTTTCATCTTTATCCTGTTGGTTCAATAATTATGTTTCCTTTATGTCTCTAAGGACATAACTTTCTTACTGTTCCTGATCTTTCATCTCTCTAAATAAGTTTTGCTCAATTTCTCTGATTTCAACATTATATTTATTAATTTTTCCTTCTATACCTACAGCCACATTATTATTTGAAAAGTTATAACATTCACTCAACTCTATGAATGTTAAAACCATTTCATCCTTATCATGCATGACAACTGCAATCTCTTTTGTACTAGGTTCTGCAATTTTCATCTCCCCTTCAGGTTCCTTATGCCATCGTTCTAAGAACTCTATTTCCATGTGAAATATTTCCAGCATTTCAACACAACCTTCATTCTCAGTTTCATTCTTCTTCTGGCAATATTCCTGAGTTATCCTCGTTTCTGTATCATCACATTTCAAAATTATGTCAGCAATTTCATTAAACAAATTCATTTTTTTACCTCCTTGGAATATCACTTTGGCATTTTCATTGTGCTTTTGCTCCATAACAGCTTCAACTGGCTACCTTACACCCAACAAGAATTCATTTATGATTTCTTCCTGTTGCAACAAATTAGTACCTTCCTCCTCTGAAGGGAATTCTCCTTCATACTTCACCTTAAGAGTTTCATTCTTCTCTGTGATATTTTCACGATAATGTCCACCATCTTTCGCACATCCTCCAAACATACATAAACTGTGAGATTTAAAATACAAGGCTTCATAGCCTCATCTGCTTCTCTTGTCAACATATTTTCCAACTCTTCTAAACTATTCCAATAGTCCATGAGATCTTTTTCATTGATCTCGTCACCCATAATTTCACCCTGTTCTCGGCCACAAATGGAAACTTCCATTTTCAACTTAGCCTCTCTAATTTTTTCACATATCAATTGCACACTCATCATCTGCTCGAGCTTCCTCAACTCTTATGTCAACTGTATGTTTACCTGTTGTTCCCTCTTTGTGTGTAGCCTCTGCCACTTCACTTTCTTCCTCATGGTCCAACCATGACTCTGGTATTTCTTGTTTCTTTGCAATAATTCCATCAAGAAATTAAGGTAACTATTATCTCAGCTTTCTCCCACTCATACTTTTCATCAGTCAACTACTTACATATGCCATTTGCTCTTGGCATCTTCCTTCTTCTGTGGTGGTCTTTCTACGAACCTCTTAAATGACTATCAACAGTGATCTTCTCCTCCTTTGTGAACGCCATTTGTTCACGTGTGGATTTCATTCACAGCCTTCCTACTTTCCATTTAGAAATACAAGCTCTCTTCATGTGCTTGACCTCTTTCAGTTCTCTATCTTGGAATCATTTTTGGCAACTCTCTTGCCCCTCTTTGCTGCAAACAAAAAATTCAGTAATGCTTGTGTTACAATGACCAACTCTTTGGGTGTCGGGCTCTGCCAATCATGCACCCAATTACATTCAAACCTTTGACTTAATTTAAGACTCTTTGACTCCAGACTTTACATCAACTCTTCATCTTGGATGAAAATACATCCTCTTGTACAATAACTCAATCTTGACTCAAGCTATCCAAATTTTCATTTTACCTTAACCTCTGATTTGACTTCAAGGCTTGACCCAATAATTACAATAGTGGATATTTTGAGTCTAATTCAAGTTATAAAATATACCCTATGAACATCCACCCTTAATACATTTTCATGATGTAAAATCTTCACTCTCTCTCATACTCCATTCTTAAGAAAATATCACAAGTCACCAATCACACCATCTCCCTTTATCACTTCACATGATATTGAAGCCTTTAAATCGAAATGTAATCCATTTTCCCAAGATTTATTTTATGGTGAAAATAAATAAACCATTCATTTTTCAACATTCAAATTACCTTTTTGAAATGAATGATCATACCTCATGCTCCCTTCAACGTTATTAATAGACCTTATCTTCTAAATTTCAACTTTCTGGATTTCACTCTTTTGTGCCATCTTTATCACTATGAATATTTGCATTCCCTTCAGACCATAACCTCTTGAACACGCTCATATTCTTAGTGCAAATAGTTTCCCTATACTTTGATGCAGCTCATTCTTTGAAGTGATGATTCTCATGCAACACCATCTCTTCTCAGTGCATAAAACAAATCATTCCTAAGAATTTTCCAAAACTTCCTTTTAACATGGTGGCATCAACATATTTCTCCGGCAGCAACAAACACAAACTGCACTATATTTGGGACAAAAAAATGTGAACAGTTTCACATGAATTACAAGCAACGATCAATCATGATCTTAACTTATTATCCCTCTTAAAATAGCTCTCTTCCCTCTCATGAATTTTGGTGAAACACTCATAAAGTGAATATGGCTTTGACCACTATTCTTCTGAGTCTGAAATACATATCCATTTTACATTATGTAAATAACATAAAAACTCATTTGACTTACCACCTTCATAGTGTGCCCATCGATAGTTCTTGAGCTTCCGCACTATAGCTCTTTTTCCGAAGTATCAATGTATATAGTAGTGAAAAATATTATCAAAATATTTGTAAAGAGAATGGCATAACTAGACCAAATCTTATCCATAACACTGATGATATTGATGGCACTTTCTCAAATATTACTTCAATGAAGAGAACTTCCCAAGATTTCTTTCACGATCACATTATTCTCAATTTAGATGACCAATTTATAAAAAAGTTACATTTCCACCTTCACACGTTATAATTTTGTACCTTTTTGTCCCCATAAAAACAATTGGTTGCTCCAATCCCATCGTTCAACCTTCAATACTATAAAAAAATCTTCTACAACTTCGCTTCTTCTATTTTTAAAGAAAATACGCATCATGTAAATCATCTAATGAAGAGATTTTTTGTGAGCTTTAACACAACTCCACCACGCTAAGAAACTTTATGCGAAGCTTCTTTCTCAAGTTTTGTCGAAGCCTTTTTGGGAGATAATCTGCACATTCATGTCCATGCTCCAGTATAAATTCACGTGGCTATTGGCTTGAGGTGTCCTGACCCAGGTTCGGTGTGCAAGGTTTGAAAACAAACCCCTATACTACTGGCCCTTTTGGCAGTCACCTGCTTTTGCAAGTTATAGTCTCACCCGAAGTAGTATGGGTGGGTGTTGGAATTAGGTTTCCACAACCTCAGAAAGGAAGCGTAAGGTAAGCGGAGCTACTTTCGTTTTCTGTAATTCCCAGATCACCTTGTTCTTTGCAGGGCTAATTATGTATCTATTTTCATCCACGTGCACTAGATATATAATTATATGCTTTCTATAACATCAACACAACATTATATAAACAAAGAGGAATATATATAGATCCAAGAATTTAGTACACAGATCTTCGTAGTGAAAAGACATAAAATACATAACACAACAATTATCAGCAATTCATACAGCAGTACTCACAGATTCAGATCTCTAATAATCCTTCGCATCCATTCATTCATCAATCTTTCCTTACAATTCCTTTCCCAACCTATGCAAGTAGCTAGACTGGGATCTCCGCGCACACAGCCAGCAAGATTCCATTCCCCAAAACCAAAACAGATAGCTTAAGCAATAGATCGCATCAATATCTCATTAATTCTTATCCTTTTCGATACAAAATACATCTCTATTTATAAAAATCTAGCCTCGAATTTCCTATGGTCTGCAACCCATGGTTTTTAGACTCCTAGTTTACCATTTGACCAATTATAATGCATTCGGGGCTTTGAACCGCCCCAAAACCCCTGCGCTATAATAAATATAATAGAAAATAATCAAAATTGACCAGTTTCACAGCTTGTTAGGAGACTCCATTCCAACAGTCCCCCAACACAATCTTGTGACTCGTCCTAAGTTACTGCACTGGTTCAACCACATAGTTCGCAGACTGGTATGGTTTGAGTCGACTACCACTGACAAAACCAAGAATGTCGTCACCATGCAGGGTAGCTAACTAGACTACTTTTCCATTCATAACCTCCTTAACTGTGAAGGGACCAAGCCAGTTCTACTGAAATTTTCCTGGATGTTTCAAAAATTGGCTATTGTATAAGAGGAATATAACACCTTCGAAAAATGTCTTCTAGCATATGTGTCGATCATGCCAGGCTTTATCTCGAGCCTTTTGAACCTGTTGGTGAAACTAAGCAATAAACTGATCTTCCTCTAAAGTTACCAGTTGTGTCAGACGCTCTTCTATGATATCAGAGTCTGCCATATTCATGAATGTTGCGATGCGTAGGCTAGGAACAATGTACTCTATGGGCATGATGGCCTCCTTTCCATAGAAAATTCAGAAGGGTGTCATGTCGGTCAACCTTTTGCAGGTCATTTGGTATGCCCACAGAACCGAGGGGATGCGAACATCCCGGTCACTACGATCGGCATTACAAACCTTCGTTAATGCCTTCTCCATAATTTTGTTAAAAGCTTCAACCGCCCCATTAGCCTACGGATGATATGGTGGATCCAGAATTCCTCATTCAAATCTTGAATCATTTGGTTAACAAAATGCGTACCTCTGTCATTCATTAGGATCTTCGGGTAGCCAAACCTCGTCAGAATCTACTCAAATATGAAGTGCACAATAGTATCAGTAGTACAATCTTTTACTACTTGTGCCTTAGCCCATCGTGTGACGTAGTTAGTGGCAGTGATAATGTAGCGGATGCATGTTTTCTTGCCTCGTGGATTGATGGTTCCTATAAATTTAATGGCCCATTTATCAAAAGCTTGTAGGGCCATTTGAGGCTGTAACAGCATGTCATCTCGTTGTGAGGGTCAGCCAGTTCGCTGGCATGTATGACACAATCTGCAATAGGTGTAAGAATCCTGATGTAGGGTAGGCCACCATAAGGCAACCCCCAAAATATTTTGTGCCGTAGCCCTGCCTGCGTAGTGGCCGCCTGCAATTCCATCATGTGCTTATGTAAGGACGATGGGTTTTTCATGTTCCAATACATATCTGCAGACTATTTCATCGGTGCCTAGCTTGTAGAGCTATCCTGCAATGATAGTAAAGTCTCCAGCCTGGGTAACGAAATCCTTCTTCTGTTGTATCGAATACATAGTAGGGGCCATGCCCGTAGTAAGGAACTCAATGATATCAGCAAAGTGAGCATCAACCATATTAATGGTAAAAAACTGTGCATCGGGTAAGCCTTTTTCCAAGTTAGTGGGTTCTTCCCCTGTATCGATATGAGACAGATGATCTGGGCCTACCTTCAACCTCCTAGGCTTAACGATGATCTCAAAATCATATTCCTCAAATAGCAATAGCCAGCGACAAATCTTCCTCCCCAACACAGGCTTGTTGACCAGCTATTTCAAAGCCGAATGGTCTATGAACATCTTAAAGTGTCCACCTAGTAGATACTGTCGATACTTTTGCAGTACGTACACAATAGCCAGTCCTTCACGCTCAGTGGTATAGAGTAATTTATTTCGGCACTTGAGAGTTTGCGACTGGCGAACACAACCAGGTGATCAATATCTCCTTCAGCAAGCGGAGTGAGGACCGCACCGAAGGCAATGCCATACGCATCAAAATGTACATGAAATTCCTTTGACCAATCAAGGAATATCAGTATGGGCGCAAAAATCATTTTCTCTTTTAGCAGTTCAAAGTTGTTCTGACATTTATCATTCCAGAAAAAAGAGAGATCTTATTTTACTAGTTGTTACATCGGTGTTGTGATCAGAGTGTATCCTTGAATGAATTTTTTTGTGATAGCCCATGTCACCAAGAATAGAGCGCAATTGTTTTTCCATTGTGGGGGCTACTAGGTTGATAATTACGACTATCTTCACAGGATCAACCATCAATCCTTGCCGAAAAAATATGTGTCCAAGCAATATTTCGAAAGGTACGCATGAGATGCACTTTCTGATATCAAGGAGATCTGGTGCTTTCAGCACGCATCTAACATTAATCGTAGGTTCAAGACATGTTCTTTCACTAAGCCAAAACCTATCCTGTCATCGAAGTAGACCTCCAGGAGCTTATGAATAAATTCTTTGAAAAAAGCCACTACAATCCTTGAAAAGATAACAAGTGCATTCTTAAGACCAAAGGGCATGTCTCTATACTGAAAGGAACCCCATTTAGTGGCAAAGTTAGTCTTATGACAATCCTCAAGTGCAATTTCGATCTGGTGGTATCTTGAGAATCCATCAGTGAAGGAATAGGCCTCTTGGCCACCCACACTATCAAAGATTTCATCGGAGAAGGCAAGAGGGAAGGGGTGATGAACGTAGGCATCGTTCAACATTCATAGGTCCACACAGATGTTTATTTATCCCTTTCTCTTTTTCTCCTAAACAACCATTGGACTTACCTGATCTGATTGTTTAACTGGTTCAATGATACCTGCAGTCAGCATTTTGTCGAACTCTTCTTTGACCTTTTGCTTATACTTAGGATTCAAATGGTAGGGCCGCTGATTGATAGGCTGCGCCTTAGGCTTCAGAGTGATGTGCATAATTTCAAGGTCCCTAGTGATTCCTTTGAGCTCAGAAAACTTTGTAGGGAATAAGTCCTGGTACTTCGTAAGTAGCTCGGCAATTTTGCCCATGGTGCCTTCATCCCAATAGTCCCCAATTTTAGCTAGCTTAGGGTGTTCTTCTGTCCCAATATTAACTTTGCATAGCCGGAGAGGCTGCGTTACATCAACATCCTGGAGCGATGGTCCGATAATGGTATGTTCCCCTTCAAATTTCAGAACAGAGACATTCCGTGGGTTATCCTCTTATTCCTTAATCACTAAGCTCTGGTAGTTGACTATGTCTTGCATCTTGGCTTCCCATGTTAGAACGGCTAGTGGGGTGTGTGGGTGAGGCTTCTTAAATATGAACACATCAATTTCTTGCAGAGCATTGTCAAGCATCTCTGTTCCCCCAATAAGTCCAAACATTCCAACAAAGTCCTCTTTTAATATTTCCCAGTGGCGGGTCCTCTGATGTAACTATTCATCTAAGTACCAAGCAATAGGGATAGGGCCCAAGGCATGTATAAATAGATGGATCCATTCGTCTGGGGTTCGATTGACCCATTCGGTTGTCCAAGTACGCAGATGCACACGGGGATCCCTGGGCCCTATAAATATCTTGGTGTGCACATCAGCAGGAGTTGCAAACCATAGCACCATCCTATCCCAACACATTTCCTAGTCAGAGAATGCTTTCTTGTGGGTATCCCACTAGTGTGAAAGTGTGCCCCGTAGTGCTAGATTGAGTGCCCAAAGACGCCAATATTCTAGCACCATAGCCTCCAATCTTCTTAAGATCTCCTGGACAATACTAGAATCATCAAAGTGGGGAAGTTATCTTACCTCTAAAGTAATGTAGCAGAGGGTCCTTGCAACCTGATCGCATCATAGTGCTAAGACATTGTGTAGTCGGGTCTACCAACTCTCAAGTTCTTCATCCGGGTTAGAAAAGTACTCCATGTTTTTGTCCCATTCGAATACTCTGCCTGTTGTAGGGTCAACCTGGTCTTTTTCCTGTGTGATCATCCTGTAGATGTGATCTAGTTCCTCCTCTTCATATGCTGGATCTATATACCACATACCCTTAGCAAGATCCAGTGGTACTATTACACGTGTACAGGTCTTCTCAAACACGATGCTGCATTTTTTTAGATTAATGACACCATGTACGTCGATATCTCTGTCTATTCCTAGGAGTGCGGGATATGGATCCGTATCTTCCACAATTTATATGACCTCAAAGTCAGCTAGGACCTTCACTCTTGCAATATCGACCATGACTTTTGGAAACCTTCCCAGAGGGATGATCTTCTATTGATTCGCCATTCGCAGTTGGATGGTGGACTAGTCTAATTTAGGTTCTCTCATTCGTTGCCATGTCTGTTTTGGTAAGACGTTCGCATCAGATCCAAGATCAGGAATAGCCTAATCTATCTCATAGTCACCAATTTGCACAATCAATTGCATTTCCCTCCCAGTGCGCCGTTGTGCTGGGCCAGGCTCCGCAGTCCTGTAGCAATACATGAATATTTTCTCCAGCCTGTGGGTTCTGTAGTAGCTTCAAGCATGTCCTTAAAAAATTTTCAACCTCTTCTTCTATCTGGAGGTGCACTCACGGCTGTGCAGGGGCTTCCGGTGACTCTTTCTTCCTGGGATTTGGTTCATTCTGAGAAGCAAGCTCCTCCCTTGCTTCCTGGGTGACCATGCTGCATGTTATGACTTTTATACTTAGATCTTCGCTCCTTATCTCTGTTTTGACTCTCTGTACATTTTGTGTGGGGGTAGACTATTTGTCCTTCATTTTTGTTAACAAGATCAGGCAGTCTTCGATCTCATGGTCCAGCAGTCAGCAATATTTATAGGACTGCCTAGTGGGATTTGGGTAGTCCCTGGCGAAGTTCCTTACCTCTCCACAATTGTAGTAGATTATATAGCCCTGTCCTCGTCCTGCGCTCCCTCCCCGTCCCCCCCTGCCCCTTGTAGGAGAGCTACCAAAGGTCGTGGGAGATCTCAGAGAGGTAGGATTGGATTGTACCCTATAAAGGTTTCCCCGGTCTACCAACAAGTCATATGTGTAGAAATTTTGCTCATAGTGCCCTACATATTGGTACAACCTACACCATTGCTGCTTCAATTCACCCCTATTTATTCGAGGGCAGTCAGTTGTATCATGTAGTCCCGCTACTCAGCAATCTTCACACCAGAGGTCCGTGCCAACTCCTTTTCTCCTTTGCATCCGTAAGCTCTCTATTTCCATGTGCATGTCTCCGAGTTGCTCCTGAATTTGCTTCACTCCTTCCCTCGTGTCATCCTTAGCCAAAACTTCAAGTTTCATGGAAGCTTCCAAGGCTTTTTCCTTTGATTCGAAGGTCTGGTGGCCCATGGGTATGCGTAAGTGAGGTAGCAGCATAGCGATGAACCATTATGTGTGCCATTTTTCATCGTACTTGAACCCACCTTCCTTGATCGCTTTCCTTAAGAGTTGATCGGCTTCCCATACCAACTCAGTCATTTCTTGCTTGAAGTCGTTTACTTCTGCTACCAGTTGAGAATAGGATTTCTGCTTTAGGAATTGTTGTTTTAGGTCATCCTTAATATTTTGAAGCGTTGCGCTCCCATTTTGAGATATATACCACATATACTAGTCTAGCGCCCTCTCTTCGAAAGCCAAGACTAGTTGTGCTCTCTTCATAGTATCGCTTACCACCCCTTACGCCATCCATACTGAGTCGGCCACGAACCAAAACTATTCCATGTCCTCATCGGCTGCACCTTTAAAGGTGGGTAACTTTAAGTGTGCTGCCATGGGCTCCTCTCATTTTAATATCCATCTAAATATAATTTATTCATTTTAATATCCATTAACCTCAACAACCTTAAGGCAAATTGTGTACATGTGTCATTTTTCCCATACATTCTTAGAAAAAGTTTTTAAAGCATACATTTCATGTTTGCTTTCTTCCATTAACTTCAAAGCATGCTTTTTGTAAGTGCATAAAATAATTTTGCAAACCATGTAAATTTCATTTCTCTCAAACTTTAACGCCTAACAATTTAACCTAAAGTGGTTGAACTCTCATAGGATTTTGAAATTCCATAGGATTTTAGTCTATCTGTTGAGGGTTAACTTCTACAAGTTCTAAAGGTAGGGTCTATAAAGGGCCAAGCAACCTCTGGATCTCATCTTTTATCAAAGGTGACATATCTAGTAAATGCCCCAACAATCAATCTCTTTAACAGATCTAAATGGAAGTTCTTCATTTTAATATCCATTAAGCTCAAGCACTTTAAGTCAAACTGTGTAAGTCAAAGTTCTAGGACTTGAGTCGAAGTCCTAGAATACTTTGGAATTTACTTCCTAGAATATCAATTCTAGGATTTACCCTCTCAAATATATAAATGGTTGGGTAGAAACTTAACCTCTTATTTTTATTATTTTAAAACAACAAAACACAACCCATATATTTCAATAAAATAAATGGAATGGTATCAATATCTGATTAACCTTATTTTCCATGTTTTTTCAGAAGAAATAAATTGTTAATTTCCATTTTTTCTAAAAATTATTAGCCTAAATAGTGTAAATTATTTTTACCTTAAAATTTTCCAAATTTTTAAATAGAGACTATACAAAATTATTAGTTCCTAAACTTTAAAATAAAATTCCAACCTTAAAATTTTCCTTGCTCTTAGTTTTTTTCTTCGTTATTCATTATTATAATTAAATTATATACATAATATATGTCGCGAACTGGCCAAAGTTTTTAAAGCATACATGTCATGTTGGATTTCTCCCATTAACTTTAAAGCATTTTTTTTGTAAGTGCATAAAATAATTTTGCAAACAATGTAAATGTCATTTCTCTCAAGCTTTAAGGCCTAAAAATTGAACCTAAAGTGGCTGAAATCTCATACGATTTTGAACTTCCATACTATTTTAGTCTGTCTGTTGAGGGTTAACTTCTACAAGTTCTAAAGGCAGAGTTTGAAAAGGGCCACGTAGCCTTTGGATCTCATCTTTTATCAAAGGTGACATATCCAGTAAATGACATATCCAATAATTGTGATATTTTCCCTTCTTTCCAACTTAGTGGACATCCTTCTAGAAAAATCCCTTTTAATGAAGAACATATATCCATAGTGATCTACTGATATTTGTTCACAAACTACTATTCCATTTTGGACTTTTATAACTCAAAACTATGCTCATTGAATTTATGCATCTATATTTTTAAACTACTTGAAACTATTTTATTACAACATAGGAATCATTTCAATATATCTCCCATCTTAATGGGGTGTATCACATTTTGAGAAAAACACATTAGCCGTAAAAGTTTCCCATTGAAGCAAAAAGTGATTTGATACAAAAGACATGTTTTAACCTTCTATAGTTTAATTGTTTCAAATATATTTTTAATAAAATGAAAAATATTCAATTTTAAACACATGCACATTAACATATAATTGTGATACTTTCCTTTCTTTCCAACTTTGTTGAAATCCTTCTAGAAAAATCCCTTTTAATGAAGAAGATATATCCATAGTGATCCACTGATACTTGTTCACAAAAAACTCTTCCATTTTGGACTTTTATATCTCAAAAATATGCTCATTGAATTTATGCATTTATATTTGTAAACTACTTGAAACTTTAACTATTTTATTTCACCATAGGAATAATTTCAATATGTCTCGCATTTTAATAGGTTGTATCACATTTCAAGAAAAAAAACAATAGCCATAAAAGTTTCCCATTGAAACCAAAAGTGATTTGATACAAAACATAGGTTTTAACCTTATATATGTAATTATTCCAAACAGGTTCTTAATTTAAAATGAAAAATACCCAATGTAAAACACACGCGTTAACATATAATTGTGATACTTTCCCTTCTTCCAAACTTAGAGGACATCGTTTTAGAAAAATACGTTTTAATGAAGTAGATATATCCATAGTGATCCACTGATATTTTCTCACAAACAACTATTCCATTTTGGGGTTTTATATCTCAAAACTATGCTCATTGAATTTATGCATCTATATTTTTAAACTACTTGAAACTATTTTATTACACCATAGGAATCGTTTCGATATATCTCCCATTTTAATGGGGTGTATCACATTTTGAGAAAAACACATTAGCCATAAACTTTTCCCATTGAAACCAAAAGTGATTTGATACAAAACATAGGTTTTAAAATTATATAGTTTAATTGTTTGAAATAGATTTTTAATAAAATGAAAAATATTCAATGTAAAGCACATGCACATTAACATATAATTGTGATACTTTCCCTTCTTTCCAACCTAGTGGACATCCTTCTAGAAAAATCCATTTTAATGAAGCAGTTATATCCATAATGATCCACTGATATTTGTTCACAAAAAACTCTTCCATTTTGGACTTTTATATCTCAAAACTATGATCATTGAATTTATGCATCTATATTTTTAAACTACTTGAAACTATAGCTATTTTATTTCACCATAGGAATCATTTCGATAAGTCTCCCATTTTAATGGGGTGTATCACATTTTGAGAAAAAACACAATCGCCATAAAAGTTTCCCATTGAAATGAAAAGCGATTTGATACAAAACATAGGTTTTAACCTTATATAGGTAATTGTTTCAAATAGATTCTTAATTTAAAATGAAAAATATTCAATGTAAAACACATGCATTAACATATAATCGTGATACTTTCTCTTCTTCAAAAATTAGTGGACATCCCTTCAGAAAAATCCCTTTTAATGAAGAAAATATATCCATAGTGATCCACTGATATTTGTTCAGAAACAACTATTCCATTTTGGACTTTTATATCTCAAAACTATGCTCATTGAATTTACGCATCTATATTTTTAAACTACTTGAAACTATTTTATTACACCATAGGAATCATTTCGATATATCTCCCATTTTAATGGGGTGTATCACATTTCGAGAAAAAAACATTAGCCACAAACTTTTCCCATTGAAACCAAAAGTGATTTGATAGAAAAGATGGGTTTTAACCATATATAGTTTAATTGTTTCAAATAGATTTTTAATAAAATGAAAAATATTCATTGTAAAACACATCCACATTAACATATAATTGTGATACATTCCCTTATTTCCAACTTAGTGGACATCCTTCTAAAAAAATCCCTTTTAACAAAGCAGATATATCCATAATGATCCATGTTCAGATTCAGCAAGATGATGAGATTAGTGAAAAGTAAGCACCTTTACAAAGTGGGGCCCGCAGGCTATTTTTATATGTATGTCTATTTTTAGACATGGTGACCATATTCTATAAGTTGCAGGATGTTATTTGTAGATGGTTGGTCAAATGTGAAAAATAGATGAAATTATGTTTTTAGAATATTGGGTGAAGTTTATTTATAGATCTTTGTTCTAAAAATAGGTGCATTTCGATTATTATTAGCTCTTAATAATAATCCGAAAATAAACATCAACTTATTGTCTTGAAGCACTTTATTCCAATGAATAGATTTGGAAAATCAGTGGGATGATGGAATTACACAATTCCTAGGGCTTATTGGTGGCTCATGCATGAGGACTCAGTTAGAACTGAAGTGGAAAAGTTATGAAAGAGTTGGAATTGTAGTTAAAGGAGTTGTTATTTACTTTAACTCAGTTAATGGAGTTAAACTCAGTTGAGCTAGTTGTATCTAGTCTAACTGAAAGATACACTAGTGAGAGTTAATTGAATTAACTAGTTAATTAATTCACAACTAATAGATCACTAACAACTGAACAGAAACAACAATTAACTACAGTGCATGTCAGTTGCAGTGGAGACCCAATGGAGATATAGGTGAAAGGCTAAGATGGTCTATCCGTTGTGACTATAGTGATGCATTCAATGCATCTGACACACATTGGAGTTTCCAGTGAGGATTGCACAGTCAAAGAAATGCCAATTCAAATTTATTCAGGGGTCTTCTTTAGCAGGGATTGCACAGTGGAGGCACGCTGTCAGGAGGCAAGAAATTGGTGCACAGATATGCAAATTTGTGCATGACATTGTGTAATGAATCTACATTGTACTGAGAGCTTGATGTACTAAGCTTTGTATGAGATGATTACATGGTTCCATTGATATACATAATATATGATAGTTGGGGTTTTTAGATTTAAGAATTCCCATTAAACAACTGTGTTATGTGTGATTGAATTTATTCACATGTGTTTGCAAATGAGTTTTAAATTTCTGCGAGTTTAACAATGGAAGGATTCTGTATTTTGAAAGAGGATAAATATTGTGAGATAAGGAGGATCTAGTAATCCATCAGTATTAGTAAATTTCTACATGCTATCAGAGCAGTATTGATCATTGGAGATTGCAATTGTGAATAATTGTTGAGTTTTGTGCTGGTGGAAAATTTGAATTTGCTGCAGAAATTTATTGGTGCGACAATTGAGTATTCATTGAAATGTCTTTCAATGGGTTGCTTTTGGAGTATGCCCTTGAGGGAAGATTGAATTACATAGCCTGGAAGGATAGGATGGAGGTGGTTCTTGAAGATAATGTAATGAAGGAGTTCATCGACAACGATGTTCCTACGCCTGCTTCTAGTGATGTTGCATTACTTGACGCATGGCAAAAGAACATATCAAAGACAAGAAGAATTCCGTTGGAAGGTGTGAAGGACCATATTCTGTCAATAATTCATGGGAAAGCCACTCCATTTACAATGTGGAAGCCTTTGATAGATATTTCCAAAGCAGCATCGACCAGAGGAAGTTGGCGCTGAAAGATAAGATCAGAAAAATAAAAATGGAGAAGGGTGAAAATATTCCAAAATATCTCATGAAATTTGTCCATTGTAAGGATGAACTGGGAAGTGTGGGGATTGCAGTCAATGATGATGACTTGGTGAGCTTGGCTCTCCTTGGGCTTCCGAATAGTTTCCATAGCTATGAAGACTCTGTCAATGGATGGGAGAAATTGCCGGATTGGGAGTGACTTTGGTCGGATCTTGTGTAGGAGGAGATAAGGCGAAGTACTAGGGATGGCTCTTCATGAAAGAATGATGATGAAGATATTGTGCTTTGGCTACCAAATAAATGAAAGGTAAGGGGAAGAAATCCCATCCAAAATCCAAATCTAAAGTCAAGAAGTTGGATTTGTCCAAAGTGAATTGTTTTCACTGTCACAAAGATGGGCATTTAACCACATACTTCCCGAAGAAAAAGAAGAACAAGAAGGCTGCTGGAGCTGAAGCTGGAGAGGCCTTAGCATCACAATTTGAACTTGATTTCTCTTTTATCACATGCTTTTTTTTAAGCTCAATGGTATCGGTGTGCTATCTTGATAGTGGTGCATATTTCCATATGACGGGAGACAAGGAGTTGTTTAGTGACTTGGAGGAGAAGGATCTCCAAATGCATATAGAGATGGGTGATGAAGGCAGATACAGTGCAACCAACATCGAGACTTATGCATGTTCGAGGTCTGAAGAAGAACTTGGTCTCGGTCACAATGTTTGAAGATAGAGGTTATGATGTTTCTTTCAGTGAGGGAAATTCTTTCCTGTGACATGAAACAACAGGGCAAACCAAGAGGATGGGGATTCAAGTTAAGAATCTATAAAAGCTAGACATAGATGGTTGTGCTACAATGATGGGCAAAGAATAAGAAGTGGTGATCCAGGATGAGGGCGATTATGGGACAAGAGATTGGGCCATCTTCA
The DNA here is from genome assembly GCA_034641835.2 of Pinus albicaulis. Classification (NCBI taxonomy): domain Eukaryota; kingdom Viridiplantae; phylum Streptophyta; class Pinopsida; order Pinales; family Pinaceae; genus Pinus; species Pinus albicaulis. Next base: position 892,951,917 of record CM076583.1, on the reverse strand, counting down.
CCATGGCGCTTTGAAGATTTTGTAGCAGATTTCTATTGGAATTCCCAAGGTCACTCTTACACAGTAAAATCAGTGCAAGGGATGTACTATGGCTAAGTTTTTGAAGACCACCTTTCATGAGAAGGAGAATTGTTCTTTGGTGATCCTAGAGAGAATTCACACAGACGTGTGTGGACCTTTCTCGGTTGCTTCAACAGGAAAACACAGGTATTATGTTATATTTGTTTTATGACTGTTCTCGTAGATGTTGGATCTTCTTCATGCAGAATAAGAGAAAAAAGTTCTCAAAGTTTGTGAGTTTAAAGAATTGGTGGAGAAGGAGTCAGGGAATCAAGTGAAGGCTCTACGGAGCGATAATCGTGGTGAATATATCTCGAATGAATTCAAATAATTTTTTAGCAAAGAAGGAATTCTAAGAGAACTCATAGCGACTCATAACCGACAACAAAATGTGGTCGCAGAGAGGAAGAACAGAACGGTCATGGGTGCTACACGATCAATGCTTGAGAGGGAGCTAGACTTGTATGTAGTGGAGGAACTGCCAGTTCCCAAATATGAGCCTCTAGATTTGGATCAACCAAAGGAGGAGATTCATGGAGTGGAGGAGTCCACTCATGCAGAACCAAACATCAAAATAGGTAGAAATCGTACCACAAAAGCTGAGAGACTTAAGCTTGATGTGAAAAAGAATGTAGGAGTCCCTACATCATAGTTCAGAGAGAGAAAATCACTTGACTGATTTACTGGAAACATGAATATTATGAGCAAGTGTGTCGTGATAGAGCCATCTTCTTTTGAAGAAGTAGCGTAGGAGCCGACATGGGTAGATGTCATGGTGGAGGAGTATGACTCCACTGTTAGAAATAGTGTTTGGGAGATTGTTGCAAGGCTAATGGGTAAATCAGCGGTAGATTCGAAATGGATCTACAAGGTTAAGCACGCAGCTGATGGGAGCGTCGAGAAAAATAAGACAAGATTTGTTTCTTGGGGCTTCTCACAGAGCAAGGTGATTGATTATGAAGAAACCTTTGGACCAGTCACACGGTATTCTTCCATAGTGAACAGATTTGGAAAATCAGTGGGATGAAGGAATTACGCAATTCCTAGGGTTTATTGGTGGCTCATGCATGACGACTCAGTTAGAATTGAAGTGGCAAAGCTATGATAGAGTTGGAAGAGTAGTTACAAGATTTGTTATTTAGTTTATCTCAGTTAATGGAGTAAAACTCAGTTGAGCTAGTTGTATCTAGTCTAAATGAAAGATACACGAGTGAGAGTTAACTGAATTAAGTAGTTAATTAATTCAAAACTAATAAGTCACTAACAACTGAACAAAAACAATAGTTAACTATAGTGCATGTCAGTTCCAGTGGAGACCCAGTGGAGAGATAGGTGAAAAGGTAAGATGGATTATCCGTTGTGACTATAGTGATGCATTCAATGCATTTGGAACACATTGGAGTTGCCAATGAGGATTGTGTAGTCAAGGAAAGGCCAATTCGAATTCATTCAGGGGTTTTCTTCAGCAAGAATTGGGTAGTGGAGGCGGGCTATCAGGAGGAAAGAAATTGGTGCATAGATATGAAAATTTCTGCATGACAGTGTGTAATGAATCTACATTGTACTAAGAGCTTGATGTACTAAGATTTGCATGATATTATTACATGATTCCATTGGTATACATAATATATGATAGTTGGGGTTTCTATCTTTAATATTTCCCGTTAAACAACTGTGTTATGTGCAATTGAATTTATTCATCTATGTTTGCAATTGAGTTTTAAATTTCAATAAGTTTAACAGTGGAAGTATTTTATATTTTGCAAGAAGATAAATATTGTGAGATTAGGAGGATCTGGTAATACATCAATATTAATAAATTTCTACAATCCAATGATATTTGTTCAGAATCAACTCTTCCATTTTGGACTTTTATATCTCAAAAATATCCTCATTGAATTTATGCATCTATATTTTTAAACTACTTGAAACTATAACTATTTTTGTACACCATAAGAATCATTTTGACACGCCTCCCATTTTAATGGGGTGTATCACATTTCGAGAAAAAACACAAATTAGCCATACAATTTTCCCATTGAAACCAAAAGTGATGTCATACAAAAGATAGGTTTTAACCTTATATAGTTTAATTGTTTCAAATAGATTTTTAATAAAATGAAAAATATTCAATGTAAAAGACATGCATTCGTATACACCCTTATGTCTACGTAAAGTACTGTGAGTGATTGCATGGGTCCTCTACACCCTTCATAGGGTATAATTGGGACAGGTAGTGTTAAATTTCACAAGTTCTAAAGGCAGAGTCTGTAAAGGGCCAGGTAGCCTCTAGATCTCATTTTTTCTCAAAGATGACATATCTAATAAATGCCTCTACAGTCAATCTCTGTAACAGGTCCAAATATAAGTTCTTCATTTTAATATCCATAAACCTCAAAGACTTTAAGGAAAACTGTGTGCATGTGTGATTTCTCCCATAAATTCTTAGGCAAAGTTTTTAAAACATGTACATGTCATGTTGGATTTCTCCCATTAACTTTAAATCATGTTTTTTTGTAAGAGCATAAAATAATTCTGCAAACCATGTTAATGTCATTTCTCTCAATCTTTAAGGCCTAAAAATTGAACCTAAAGTGATTGAACTCTCATATAATTTTGAACTTCCATAGGATTTTAGTTTGTCTGTTGAGCATTAACTTCTACAAGTTCTAAAGGCAGAGTCCGTAAAGGGCCAGGTAGCCTCTAGATCTCATATTTTCTCAGAGGGGACATATCCAGTAAATTACCCTACTATCAATGTCTATAACTCATCTAAATAGAAGTTCTTCATTTTAATATCCATAAAACTCAACCACTTTAAGGCAAACTGTGTACATGTGTCATTTCTCCCATAAATTCTTAGGCAAAGTTTTTAAAGCATGTACATGTCATGTTGGATTTCTCCCATCAAATTTAAAGCATGTTTTCTGTAGGTGTATAAAATAATTTTGAAAAGCATGTAAATGTCATTTCTCTCAAGCTTTAAGGCATAAAAATTGAACCTAAAGTGGTTGAACTCTCATAGAATTTTGAGCTTCCATATGATTTTAGTATGTATGTTAAGTGTTGATTTCTACAAGTTCTAAAGGTAGAGTCTGTAAAGGGCCAGGTAGCCTCTGGATCTCATATTTTCCCGAAGGTGACATATCCATTAAATGCCCCAACATTCAATATCTGTAAAGAAGTTTTTAATTTTCATATCCATAAACCACTACCACTCTAAGGCATTTCTCCCATGCATTTAATGAGAATGTCTCATTTATCCCATGCATTTGCAATAAATTTCAATTTAATATATATTTTTATTAAATTTTTTTTAGGGATAAGAAAACTATTGAATATGGTTGAAAAATGAAAATTATTCATAGAATTTTATTGCTATCCCAATCCAGGGAAAGCAGTGATTACATATGTGCTTTCCAATATTGCGACTACCAAAGTCGTTTAAAGGAAAATGAATATACTGGGAAGAACAACAAAAAACAAGGCATATTAGATTGGATTGACAAAAGGCTTTGGAACAACTATGGAGTATGGATTAAATGGAATTGTAGTTTTCAAGAATTCTGAACTTGTGTGCAACCGGATGAATGGCATGTACCAATTTAAGAGGGAGAGGCTAAAAGAATTACATGGAATAGCAAATAATATTGTTAGCCAATTTCAATTTTTTAGTACAAGACATTGTACAAATGTGAATAAGATGTGTGTTGATCTATTGCGTGGGGAAATGCCAATTCAAGATTCATCTATCAAAGATAAATTAGAATTATACGAGGCAATGGCAATGCAAGTTTCATCTCTCAAAGATGAATTAGTTTTGAGACTCTCTTCTTCAAAAATTCAAGATTCATCTCTTAAATATGAATTAGTTTTGAGATGCTCTTCTTCAAAATTTCAATATTCATCTATCAAAGATGAATTAGTGTTGAGACACTCTCCTTCAAAATTTATTGATGGACATTGTAACATATCTTGGATATGTGTGTGTTTTTTACTTATACATGTGTTTGTTTTAATGACCATGTGTTTTTATCAATTATATAATAGGTGTGCTCCCACCACACCATGTAAAGCGCAACTTGGTGAACTTCACATTTGTAACAAGTGGTGAAATTCGCATTTTTATAAAATTAAAATGCAGGGACTTCAACAATTTTTTGTATAAATAGAGTTTGTTTAAATGGAGTTTCACTTCTTTTTTAATGAAAATGCGTTATTTTCAATTTTATACCAAGTGTTCTCGCACCATGTAAAGCGCAATTTGGTGAAATTAACATTTTTATAAAAAAAAATTCTTAAATTGAGTTTCATACATCAATTAATGTTTTGAAATTTGTGTTTTACATAATTTGTGTACACTAAATTGCATTAATTTTCTGAAATTTATTTTGAATTTTTTTTAAATTAGTCATTTAAAAAAATAATTGTAAATGTCCACCGTAGATATATATATCATGGAAAATGAATGATGAAGATCAACAGAATCCCATATCTCTACGATAGGAGGGGTCAGGGATCAAGTGATGTTCATGGTATTTAAATATAATCTTAAATCTCCATACATGTGTGTACACATGGAATTTATTTTTTATCAACTTTGTGAGTTAAATTAGTTGTTGATAAGTTTCATTTTTATTTTTTAGGAGCTAAGAGGTGAACGGTCTCTACTCCATCCATGGAGCATGCCCATGGTTCAACCAGTCATGGTATGGTTAACGCAATTTAATAAATGAATATGTATGTGTATTTATATGTATTAATGCATTTTTCAATTTATTATAAATTCATATCTGTTTATGAAGTTTCTCTCTCATATCGAGAGGCTGGTGGTGGTTCAAATCCCCTTATAGGGAAATCAATAAGTGCTAGCAGGTTGCGTGAAGGCGGTGATATTTATTCCCCTTGAGGCCAATCAACGACTGGTGGCATTGGTTCTCAGCAGGGTCATTCTAGTTCTCAACAGTTTCAGGGTCGGTAAGATGCTAGCCAACCACATGAAGGTTGCCATAAAATTCAATATTTTTTTCATTCAATTTGTAAAAATTTGTTTACATGCGTTTTTTATAATATAAATTTTTTTATATATTGATGCAAAGGCTGAAAATGCTCCAAGTTTTCGTCAAAAAAGACAGAGGGCAGAACGATTCATTCCAAAAGAAGGTTGTCCACCCACCACGATATATCCTACTGACATTTTTGATATACCATGGGAAATAAACATGCAGCAATGCACCTTAGAAAGGTGTCAAAATTTTCATGAAAAATTGCAGAGAGATCTTGTGTCTTTGACTCTACTTGTTGAGAGTCGACAAAGCTTGGAAATATTTACACATTCTTTAAGCCAACTAGTAGATGTGTATCAAAAGCTTGGGCCAACCATTGATAATTTTGTGGATGTCATGAGAAAAGAAAGGAAACAATGATGGGACTCGATAAATGGGAGGCTATTAAAGAAAGAGTTACAACAACAATGGAAAATTCTATGTTTAATTTCAAAGAAGGGCCAAAAATAAAGATGTTGAAGGTGCAATATTTCAAGCACCCTGATATAACTCACTATTTGTATGATAGATACCTTGCGACTTATGGAAGATTCCCATGGAACGACAAGGTTCCACTTTATTTTGTAAAATTATTTTATGTAGAATTATTTTTGGAAATGAAACCCAATTACAATTACCTTCCCTCTAAATATTTTGGTCTTGGGAAAGGTCGATTATGTGATCGTAGGGGTGCTAGGCGTGATGCTGAGTTGCTTCATCCTGAGCCACCATTGGTTAGTCGACCTATTCGTGTTGAAACTTTGTGGTCAGAGATGGAAGCCACTTCTCAAATTATTCGAGAAGCAAGGGATGCCATCATCAACAATGTTCATAGTAAATTGGGTGGAGTCGATGTTTGTTTGAATTGACAAAGAGCACGTGAGAATGCATGTGCCAACTTTTTGTATTATACATATGACGAGATTGACAACATGAGTGTTGAAGATCTTAAAACATATGCAAAGAATTTTTGTAATGGTTGGCATGACATAATTGTTCATGAGGAAGAGGGCATGGGAACGGTATGTGTTAATTGTTAGGATTCAATTATTTTAACACATACATACAATTTGTAATAAATACATATATGCATAGATTTATTTGTATGTACATTAATCTAACAAAATTGTATTATTATATGTTAACACAATTTCCTGTTGTCACGCTAGATGAATGATGAAAATGTTAATATCACATTCAGAGCCTTAGGTCAAATCAATCAATATGGGACTCACCATCAGGATATATTGACAAATGTTAGCGTTTTTTAAACTTGATATGTTTAAAATAAATAATTGTGCACACATGTAGATTTTCATGCATATATAATAAAATGTTTTAATAGATTCCAATTCTGTCCAATGTTTTTGGGAGGGTGGTACCTTCTTCTTCCGTGCAAGATGTACCTTCTACATCCTTAGGAGATGTGCCAGGTTCACAAAAAGTATGGAAAATTTTTCACTTTTAAAATTTATGCTTTTAAGTTATATATTCCACCTCAAAAAGTTCCGTTAAAAAATGAGATATGTCTATATCTTGAGTTATTTTAAATATTTTGAATTTTAGGTTTTTGGAGATTTTCTTTTCGACACTCTCTTAGGGGATTTGCCAATTCCACCTATAGAAGTATTCAATTTTTCACTTTTAAATATATATGTTTTCAATTTATAATTTATAAATTGAAGTTTAAAATTTTTATTATAAATTGAGATCTTGATCTTGAGTTATTTTATACTTAAATTAATTTTTTTAATTTTAGGTTTCTATAGAGGATTTCTTTTCCCCACCGACTCTAGCAATGGAGATAGGAACATCCACAACATTTCAACCATTTGAACAAGTTTTCTAATTTTTTTTAATATTACTGAAAGTAGCCTTATATATATATATATATATATATATATATATATATATATATATATATATATATATATATATATATATATATATATCCGTGTGTGTATGTATGTATGTATGTATGTATGTATGTATGTATATTGTACATTTTACTGTTGTAGATGTTGCCATGGGGGGATTTGTAGCTGACGAGCAACAAATGGAGAGGGAACCTCATGAGGTATTGCATGATTTTTTTTTATATTTTGTTTTTTACGTGAAGTTCTATATATTCTTACTGAATTCTAAAACATCAAATTTTAATGTTTGTACGTGCATTGTGTACAGGTTCCCCATGCTTCGTAGGATAGCTCACAGATTGATACTTTGCTGGAAATTTTTGAAGGAATTTTTTTGAACTTCATACTCTATTATCATGCAAAATCAAAGGAATTGTACAAGAGAATATCATCGAAAAAGAGACCCTAAGGAACGTAGAGAAGAGACAAGACAATCTCTCAAAAGAAAGATAGAAGCACTCTCAAATATTGAAGGGCAAAATCAACCTCAAATAGAAGTTGAAGCAGGTATGTAAATGTAAATATTATGAGTTTGATATATTTAAAATTTTCCTAGTGTAAAATGTGAAGCTTAATTTCTATTTGATGAAATAATTTGAAAAATATTTTGCAATGTAAATAGAGAGAGATATTCCTCAAAACATTGATTATGAGATACAAAATTTTGAAAGAGAAAGTGAAAGAGATATTGAACGAATGATTGAAGATGGTGAAAACGTTGAAATAAATTCAAGTGAAGAAATTTAATCACAAGGTATATATATATATATATATATATATATATATATATATATATATTGAACACATGCACGTATTATTGAAATTATACATACATTTATTAATTTAGTTATTTATTGAATACGTAAACTTGTTATGTACTATTCATTCGAATATGTACAGATGAAATTAATGTCAATGATGAGATGTTAGAAAATTTTGAGACTCACACATATGTAGATAAAAGAGCTGGGCATTGTATACGATATCGTATTAAATTCATTTTTTATACGTACTTAATAAAGGAAAAAGTGACAGTTCAAGCCCAAATTTTGAAAGGTCTCCTATCATTAACGAAATTAAAAGAAGCTACGAAATTATTGGGTATTCAAAAATCAACCAAAGATAAAAAAATGAAGGAAAATGTGATACAAAATATAAATAGTGTTATAAATTCAATTAGAAGATCTGGACAGAAAAACGTTTCAGTTGTACATAGAGAAATACATATGGAAGTGGTTTCATTAGGTACTAAAGAGAATCGTTTCGTAAAATATATGGCATGAGCATTAGGAACCTCACGAAAAACTTTGCACAAACATTAGAAATTTCAATTTCAAATAGATGTAAGTGATGAAATCGCTTGTCGGAGAGCTATTTGTAGGCAACCATACAAAGATAGACTTGAAGAAAATGTTAAGAAAATAATATATGAATATTGGAAGAACAATTCGCGTGTTTGGCCAACTAAAAAGCATGTGATGCGAAGAAGAATAGCATGAGATCAATATGAACAACATGAAAAACATTTCTTGGAAACCACTCAGATAGATTTGTTCAAAAATTTCAAAGAAGAGAATCGTGAAATACATGTGTCAATCAGTGCTTTTGTTCAACAAAAGCCATGGTATGTAAAACCTTTCACCATACACGACACTTGTTTTTGTCATTATCATGTGTCATAATAGTTCCTTAATTTTGGTAGAACATTTTGGAAGGATTTGCCTCCTCCTTCCACTATCTGTGATTTCATATCTCAAATTCTATATGAAAGACAAAGCGATGAACTATTTTAAGATATTAAATGTGTTGCTGGTAAAAAATGCGATGATTATGGAAATTTGACTAAACTTCAAAACAAATCTCATATTGATATAAATGATTAATCATTTTCCAACATGAAAGTGAAATGGAAGAGACATGAATATATCATACATCGATTCAAGGTGCAAATAGTGCTAAACGAATTGAATTATGAGAAGAATAAATTTTTGTGATAGAATTTTTGAGAATGTTTGAGGCAAAGAATTAATAAATACACCAAGCATTCCCATAAAGCTTGATCGCAAGACTTGAAATTCAAAAAATCCCGTGATTTTTTTCCACTAGGGACCATTTTGTCAGTAATTGATTTTGTAGATAACTACACATTTGTTCCACAAAAATAAATTCAGAGTGAATACTATCATTCTGACCAAGTCTTCATGCTTGTCCATATTTTATATAGTCATGCTGAACAAAATGTCGATAATATAGAAAGCACGAGCAAAAATCAACATGTTATTAAATAATATCACTTTTATACAAGTGATGATCGTACACATGGTACATATTTTGTACAACATTGTTTTGGAAAGATTTATGACTCCTTCAAAAGTCATGGAATAACATTCAATGAACATTGGATATGGTCATATGGATGCGCAGGTCAATTAAAATCTACACAATCATTCTTTTGGTTGTGTTGTATTCATCAGAAAACCTACATTAAAAATTGTTGGAATTTCTTTAAGACTAGTGATGGAAAAGGAGAACATGACGGTGCAGGGGCATGTATAAAATGATCACTTCGAAGATATCAAATGAACCCCTCCGTAAGTCGTCTTGTGGACGCTAAAGAATTTGTTCAATGGTGCATCGCTGCTATGAGCCATGAGACTAACCGATCAAGGGAAGTGCAAAGGTACATTCAATTTAATTTTTATTGGATATCTAATTTTCAACAGTGTACATTTATCACAATTTGATTATCTTTGATTGATTATATTTGATTGTATTTTGATATCATATTTACATTCTTCTTTGAGTTCTCCATATAAAGGTTTTTTGGCATATTGGGATCGAATAAGTAGATAAATCAATTGGAAATGGCGTTGAAACAATAAAAGGGACTCGAAAATTGCATTCAATTAAAACAAAGTTGTCCAGAAATGTGTTTGTATTGGATAAAAGAAAATATTCTTGTTTTTGTCATGTTTGCATAGGCAACACAAAATCCAATGACATTTGTAAAAACAAAATGTATTTAAAAGATAGGAAACATATAGAGCTAAATACAAAGGGAAAAATGTCCGTTGCAATGTTTGAAGAAATGAAATTAGAGGAGACGACAATATCATTCGATGGTGATTGAGTTTTTGATCTTGTGGGAGAAGGTAACATTTGAATTGCTTTCAAATGGTAAACATCTAGAAATAAATTTAAATAGATAATTTTGCTAAGTTTGTTTTATTGTGTAGGATATGTTTTTGTTGTAATTGCACCTACTAACAATGATGAAAATGTGAAGTATTATTTGATGCGTTGCACTGAGATAGAAATGAAATTATTAGAAAACTATAATGATCATGAGTTTCCATATGAAAGAAGATCTATTATATTGAAAGGTTATTTTTTCAGACAAACTAATGAAAGTCGGGATTTTTTTTACTTTTAAGTCTATGAACCTGATGTCATAAGTTGTCAATATAGTCACATGGTGTGTGCAGCATGCATAAAGTTGATAGAGGTTCAATCAAAGAAAAAAAACGAAAATTAAGAAATGGAAAATGTCAAAATCCGATCATGAACAAATAATTGAAGATGGCATTCCATTGAATTTTTTTTTATTGAACTTCCCAAGAATTTATTCTCTTTGGATTATGGGTTAAATTTGCGAGATTACGTTTAACATTACTGTAATTATATGTATGGTTCGAAAGTTGTAGGACTAAGTAATAGAGTTAAAGTAATATAACACAGAGTTATGGGTGGAAAAAGGTTATATATATGTGTGTGTGTGTGTGTGTGTGTGTGAGGTAAGATAAAAAGGAAAAAAATAAATGTAAAATAAAAAAGGTTGATAAGAAAAGATAATAATTTAAGAAACAGAGTTAAGCTTGTTGTGCTAAAGTTTCCATCATAATATGAGATAGACTGGGTATTTGAGGTACAACATATTTATAAAATGATATTAATAATGGTTTACTTTCATGATTGTATATATATGTATAACTTCCACATACACCATTATATAATCATATATTAGTTATGGTTATTTGTGATCAACTTAAATTTATATGTACATTGGTTGAAATTGTGGAAAAACTTGAGGTTATTTAATATTATTATATGTGCCATCTGAGATGGTAGTCACCTATACTAGCATAATGTGATCTTTAGGCTCATGGCTTGGCTCCCAAATACACTTGTGAAACCATAACCATATATTGATTTGGATGGTGTAGATTGAATCTTGTGAATGAACGATGGAGATTGTTTGTGCAAAAGTCTACGAAACTTGGTTTAGACCATACGACAGACATAATAAATTCCATATGTTGGGAAAAATACTAAGAGGGGGAGGTGATTCAGTATTTTTTAAATTAGAACTTCCAAATTTTACTTTATCAAAAATATACACTAATGTTATTAAGACAACCTTCGTATGTATGCTAGTTCAGAGAAGGGAACCAGAGTATATCAAATTTACTGATTTTTATTATCAGATGATTATCTTTTATCATTACATCAATATATTAGTTACCTTTAGTTTGCAGTAAAAAAACATAAAGCAATCACAACAAATGAACAATACACATAGAACACCAGGATTTTTAGGTGGAAAACCAATATGGGAGAAAACCACTATTGTTTTTTTCTATGTTTTATTTCTTATGAAATAAAGAAAATTATTACATTTGTAATGATACAGTCTCTTGTTAGTACACAGGAACCCACTTGCAAAAACCTACAATGTTTTCTTGTTTTAGAGCACCTACTAGAAGGGACCTACAAGCCCTTGAACTCCTTTATCGTCTATTAACGAAAGGGATCTCCTACCTCCTTTATGATGGATGCAACTCTCAGCTCCTTGTGGAAAAAATTTCAAAATATTCCAGACTTGACCCACCTATCAAATAATCACCACACAACCTGTCTGCCACCATTCATCAAATTTTCAAAACGGAACCATATCAACCATTAACCAAAAAAAATGAAGCGATGAATCTAAGACAATGTCACACTGCATATCAACTAAAATTGTCAAGCATCAAGTCACTGAATTTATAACCCAACCAGAAATTAAAAAATATCAAATTCACTACGCAAATGTACTCAATAAGATTGGTGTATATACATGTTTCTCTATATAACACCTACGTACATATCTCAGAATACGAAACTCTAAATTATTAATAAATGAATATTACACTAGCTACATGTCATTGAACCAATCACAGATTTTTGAACCAATGATAGATCATATATCATACACCCTGTCAAACTTATGTACCATTAGAAACTGATTTATTCAACCAATTCACCTCAATTTTCACTGTCAAACATTGATAATTATGATAGATAAATCATCGATATATAGCAGCAAGTATACCAAACAACAACAACTTTAAAAATCAATCTTCAAATAAAATTCTAGTTTCTATAGACGAATTTCAAAAGAGATATATGTATATTTGCGTGCTTATGATGCACAACACCCACATATAGATTTTCACATACTAAAAATTATTTTGTAGAAAATATTTGTCACCCTTTAGAGGTGAATCCACATATGTACGCGACTATTTTTGAAAATATTTTGCTGCAAAAATTATTTCTGAGAAGCATTTTCCGCAAACACAATTTCACTTTCCACAACATTTACTATCAATACTACTACCTAAAGAATAAATAATTTAGATCACCACATCATAGTTTCACCAATATCATATATTTATATGTTTCCAACAAGTAAATCAATCAGTCATATATGTCAAAATATGAAGTATATTTTAGATCACAATCTTCTCATTGCTCTGTGGTGTTCAAATTTTCAAATCAAATTATGCATAGACAACCCAATACTTACACACCTTCACACTTTTATTTCCTTCTTCAGATATAGCTTTTCGCCTTAGGAAATAACATAATCTAATCCCTTATCAATTTCATTCGTATTCTTTGATGGGATCAAAGAACCCTTGTCGCTCCAATTACTATGGTCCAACACCATGGTAAAGACCCTTGGTGTTCAAATTACCATGGTGCAGATTATGTACACCTCTTTTCTTCATATTAGATGCATATTTATGCAACCTTTCTTTACAATAATCGCATATACCTTCTCAAAATTTAACTTTACCATCCATCTATCTCTGAATTGTCATTTCCCTGTCCATATCATCTATAACATCTACATAAACATCCTATTATCATAATGTTGACATCTTTATCAAGTGGGTTTTACTTCAAGGAAAACACATTAGCCATAATTCCTAAATCATCGATTCATAAAATCTATTTTACCAAATTATTGGTGGCTCTACTCTAGTGAACCATCCGATATTTCAGAATGGTTTTCATCCCTACCGAATGTGATATACAGTTCAAGACTAGGTAATTTTTTCGGAACTTATGAAAAATTAATATTTTTGTTTGTTTATTTTACAACACCTTAAATTTAAATATCACTTTTCATTTGTTTCCAAGTTCTAAAAAAAGGTACAAATGTAGGTTTAACTGCCTTTGCATGTATTTCGACTCAACACATGCGATATCTATGGAGAAATATGGAGACTTATGAATTAAGCTACATTTATCATATTTGATAATTCCTTGTGAATGCTTCTAGATCCTTATTAATTTTTATTATGCTATTTTCATAAAAAAAAAAAAAAAAAAAAATCTGAAAATGTAACTATGAAGATAAAAAGATAATGAGCTCAAGATATAGTCTCCGAGTTAAGGAAAAAACACCACAAGGGGTAAAACCCATACAAAATATTTTCTTATACAATTAGATCAAAGTTGAGATATCCAATACCCATGAAGATAGAAATACTACAACCATCTATATGCCAATCCAATCCCTTCTTCCACATAGAAACTCCATCAACAATAAGAGACCAACAACATATACAACATCAAGAGAAAACCTTTATCAAGAGATGTGTTAAGGAAAAAATTTCATAAAATCAAGATGAAAAAAAACCTCACATAATGTCATTATCTAACTATAATATATGAGTGTTAAAAAAATTGATACATATTAAAATCATAATTGTTTATGCCCCCTCATAAGTCTATCGTATTTCATATTTATGTTTGTAGTGTACATATAAATAAACAAAGCATTTTGAACCATATGAATTTTCCCCTAAACCTTTAATTGTGAATCCATCATTCTTCTAGAGTTTAGTCATTTTAAGATGGAAGTGGTTTCACATTTCTACGTTAATGACAATGAAAGTGGATTCTTTCTCTACAACATTTATCTTGTGATATGAAGGAGAAAGAAACCTAGTGAATCAAGTTTTTGTTGATCTATTTAGACCATGATGTTTAGGGATTTTAAAAATGATGTATTCCTTATTTTATGCATCTTAGATCCGTTTAAGTAACCAAGAAACTTGAAAATTTAATTTTCAACAAAATCCAAATGACTGAATTCTTACTTAATGCACAAAACCATGTCAAACACCTAATAATATTTATTTTGTAAATATGGAAATCTGCTAGATGGGAAGTATTTTATTTCTATGATAGTATACCACAATGTTTGTGGAAAATTTCATAGAAATAATTTAACTTTTCAAAGTTTTTCGTAGTTAGGAAACGACAAAATCTATTCTAGGAAAACATCGAGGTAGGTAAACATGAAAACATTGGAGATCAATAGATCTATTTCTCACATATATTATGAGGTGAGAGTGGTCAAAATGGATAATATTTGGTAATGTGAATGTTAATTGAATAAAAGTTAAAGGTAAATTAAGTAATAATAGGATAAAGTGTCATTGTGAACATGTCAATATGAAGCCTCATTGAGGTAGACACCAAGGAAAAAAAATTATAATGGAATGTGAGAAAAAAAGGATAAATCTACAACTAAAAGTGTGTATTTTTAAGAATAGGTTTTGAGTTGGTATGAGATGGATTTTGGAAGTTCCACACATCTTAAAAGACTCTTAGAAAATATAACAAGGGGTTTGTAGAGGTCACTCAAATACCATTAATATATTTAAAATAATATAAAAAGGAACAAAATACTATTTTAGAAACAAAAATCCTTTTGCAAGAGTGAATGGATTGATCAATAAGATGTAATATGAATAAGATATTGGAGGATTCCTCCTATATATACTAATAAAATATGCCAGATGCTAAGAAAATCATAGTTATTGCCAATAGGAAAATAAGTATTCCTTTGTAAAATTATAACTAACATTTCTTGGCCACATTGAAAAATAAATGTAAGAATCCAGTATCTTTTAAAACATAGACAGAAAAATGTAATTCTACTATTGACCATATTGAAGAAAAATAAAAAATAAATAAAAAATAAAAATAAAAAACTTATACATATCATATATAATATTCCTAGATATAAAAATCTACTTTTGAAATAAAATTGATGAAATATAACTAATGGATTTTAAGTAAATGACCCCTTTTATGTATTAAATATCTACTGGGAATTAATGTTTGATTTCCCATTGTAGAATTAATGACCATCTTAGCTTACCTAACTTAAAAATTATTAGTTTTAGATGTTTATTCACATAAAGGTTTGGGAAGGCCTATGTTTCTTCAATAAACATTATTTTTAGTAGTTTTGTTATTCCATACTTACAGTAGTTTCGCTCTTTTTGAGGCATCAAATTTTATGCATTTTTATAAGGTTTTCACTTGAAATATTCTTTATATGGAATGCATAAAAAATAATTATTATATATGCCAAAATTCATCTGTTGTTTTAAATGTGCGATGGGACTTTAGTTTAAATACTAGGAAGGCCAACACTTATACTACATCAAGTTGTCATAATATTTTTTATGATTTTCTTGATTTTTTTCTACCTTTCTACTAAAAGGTATAAAATTTCGTAATGTATTAATTTTTTCTGCATTATTAAAGTATAAGTATTTTTATATGGATATGAAACATAATTTTTTACTATAGTTAGATTAACATGATGTTTACCATTTCTAAAAGCAAGATATCTATTTACAAAATTTTCACCCAAAAAAATTCTTTCACCTTGAATTTCAATAAAGTAACAAAGAAGCCTCAATGTCTTGATATGAAATGTGGTCCATAATTATTTATTTTTATAACTGATCTATGAACAGTTGTTGTTTTCTATTAATATTTCTTTCTTTACTATTGATGGTTTTAAAAATATTTAGGAGTAGCTTTTGTGATGTAGGGATTCCGCAGAAAACAGATCATTGTGCATAATACAATCTAAGTTTCCTTTTATCATGATATCCTCAATAAAACCACATTTAATCCAGCTCAAAATATAAATAAATAAGAGAGAACCATACAAACAAAAATACTGGCATATAATAACCATAATAAAATTATAGACTCAAACCATTTTGGTTGAATATTACAATTTATGGCCTCTCGCTCTTGGCCCTTTACAATAACTCTCACACCATTTCTTGCTATTTCTCTCTACATTCCTCACTGTTTTCCATCCTCACACAATCCTCATATTTATAAATAATTATGGATTAATTCCAATCCATGATTTTCTCCACACAAATCTCAAGCAAAATCTAAAATAGATTTATCCGTTATTTGACTGAACTGAGTTCCATTGAAGGAATTCCTTATCCATAAATTATCAACCTAACTCAACTCCACTCATATCCTCCATTTATTAAAATAATATTGACAATAATCCTCACACTCATATTTTTTTGTCTTAATTTATTAAAATGACCATAATAATTTATAAAATAATTAAAAATACATCACCCCCTAATTACTCAATTAAATCATGAAAATCAAACAAGATGCTCCTGCATCAGACTCCCCATGTAGAGAAGTCTCCAGAGACTGTTGTCTATGAGGTTTGCCACTTTTCTGTAATAATGCAACAGCCACAAGTCTCCATGACTTGTTACCTCTAAGATTCCAAACTCTGCTCTACCATTGGTCCTTTAAAGTATCAACTCCCTTTTGTAATTCATCACTAATATCACTCACTCTGTCAATCGATTTCCATCGGCCTCTCCAACAAATTGTTTTGCCAATTCCTCGAAGTAATTCTTCTTTTCCTAATGCTTTTGTTGCTAATTGCGCTGAACAGTCAACTTCCTAAAATGAAGAATAATCAAGAATTTCTCCATCACCACAACTATATTCATTGACTGCTCCTATAGTAACACATTTCTCATCTTCTGTTGTACCTGCATTCATCAGCAAACTATTAGTTTTAAAAAGATAATACCTTTTGGCCTCTTTTGATGCTTCAAGCACCAATATCCCATCATAGACCTTTGAGATTTCAGTAAATCCTCTTTGGAATTGCTGGCTACTTTCATCTTTATCCTGTTAGTTCAATAATTATGTTTCCTTTATGTCTCTAAGGACATAAATTTCTTGATATTCCTGATCTAACATCTCTCCAAATACATACTGCTCAATTTCTCTGATTTCAACATTATATTTATTAATTTTTCCTTTTGTACCTATAGCCACATTATTATTTGAAAAGTTATAACATTCACTCAACTCTATAAATGTTAAAAACATTTTATCCTTATCATGCATGACAACTGAAATCTCTTATGTATCAGGTTCTGCAAGTTTCATCTCCCCTTCAGGTTCCTTACGCCATCGTTCCAAGAACTCTATTTCCATGTGAAATATTTCCAGCATTTCATCACAACCTTAATTCTCAGTTTCATTCTTCTTCTGGAAATATTCCTGAGGTATCCTCGTTTCTCTATAATCACATTGCAAAATTATGTCAGCAATTTCATTAAACAAATTCATTTTTTTACCTCCTTGGTATATCACTTTGGCATTTTCATTGTACTTATGCTCCATAACAGCTTCAACTCTCTACCTTAAACCCAATAAGAATTCACTTATAATTTCTTCCTACTGCAAAAAATTAGTACCTTCCTCCTCTGAAGGGCATTCTCCTTCATACTTCACCTTAAGAGTTTCATTCATCTATGTGATGCGTTCACTAGACTATCCACCATCTTTTGCACATCCTCCAAACACACATAAACTGTGAGATTTAAAATACAAGGCTTCATAGCCTCATCTGCTTCTCTTGTCAACATATTTTCCAACTCTTATAAACTATTCCAATAGTTCATGAGATCTTTCTCATTGATCTCGTCACCCATAATTTCACCATGTTCTCGTCCACAAATAGAAACTTCCATTTTCAACTCAGCCTCTCTAATTTCTTCACATATCAATTGCACACTCATCATCTGCTCGAGCTTCCTCAGCTCTTATGTCAAGTGTATGTTTACCTATTGTTCCCTCTTTGCGTGTAGCCTATACCACTTCACTTTCTTCCTCATGGTCCAACCATGACTCTGTTCTTTCATGTTTCTTTGCAATAATTCCATCAATAACTTAAGGTAACTGCTATCTCAACTTTCTCTTGCTCATACTTTCCATCAGTCAACTACTTACATGTGCCATTTTCTCTTGGCATATTCCTTCTTCTGTGGTGGTCTTTCTCCGAACCTCTGAAATGACTATCAACATTCATCTTCTCCTCCTTTGTGAAATTCATTTGTTCACGTGTGGATTTCATTCAAATCTATTTTTCAGCAACCCTCCCTACTTGCCATTAATAAATACAAGCTCTCTTCTTGCGCTTGACCTCTTTTAGTTCTCTATCTTGGAATCATTTCTGGCAACTCTCTTTCCCCTCTTTGTTACAAAAAAAAAAATTCAATAATCCTTGTGTTACAATGACCAACTCTTTGGGTGTCTAGCTCTTCCGATCATGCACCCAATTACATTCAAACCTTTGACTTAATTTAATACTCCTTAACTCCAGAATTTACATCAACTCTTCATCTTGTATGAAAATACATCCTCTTTTACAATAACTCAATCTTGACTGAAACTATCCAAATTTTCATTTGACATTAACGTCTGATTTGACTTCAAGGCTTGACCCAATAATTACAATAGTGGATATTTTGACTCTAATTCAAGTTATGAAATATACCCTATGAACATCCACCCTTAATGCATTTTCATGATGTAAAATCTTCACTCTCTCTCATACTCCATTCTTAATAAAATATCACAAGTCACCAATTACATCATCTCCCTTTATCACTTCACATGATATTGAAGCCTTTAAATAGAAATGCAATCCATTTTCCCAAGATTTATTTTATGGTGAAAATAAATAAACCATTCAATTTTCAACATTCAAATTACATTTTTGAAATGAATGATCATACCTTATGCTCCCTTCAACGTTACTAATAGACCTTCTCTTCGAAATTTCAACTTTCTGGATTTCACTCTTTTGTGTTGTCTTTATCACTGTGAATATTTGCATTTCCTTCCGACCATAACCTCTTCAACATGATAATCTTCTTAGCGCAAATATTTTCCTTGTACTTCGATGCTGTTCATTCTTTGCAGTGATGATTCTCATGCAACACCGTCTCTTCTCAGTGCACAAAACAAATCATTCCTAAGAATTTTCCAAAACTTCCTTTTAACATGGTGGCATCAACATATTTCTCCAGCAGCAACAAACACAAACTACATTATATTTGGGACAAAAAAATGTGAACAGTTTCACATGCATTACAAGAAACGATCAATCATGATCTTAACTTATTATCTCTCTTCCCACTCATGAATTTTGGTGAAACACTCATAAAGTGAATATGGCCTTAAGCACTATTCTTCTCAGTCTAAAATACATATCCATTTTACATTATGTAAATAACATAAAAACTCATTTGACTTACCACCTTCATAGTGTGCCCACCAATAGTTCTTGAGCTTCCACACTACAGCTCTTTTTCCGAAGTATCAATGTATATAGTAGTTCAAAATATTATCAAAATATAGGTAAAGAGAATGGCATAACCTAACCAAATATTTTCCATAACACTGATGATACTGATGGCACTTTCTCAAATATTCTTCAACGAAGAGAAATTCCCAAGATTTCTTTCACGATCACACTATTCTCAATTTACATGACCAATTTTAAAAAAAGTTACATTTCCACCTTCACACGTTATAATTTTGTACCTTTTCGTCCCCATAAAAAAAATTGGTTGCTCCAATCCCATCGTTCGACCTTTAATCTTATGAAAAAATATTTTTCAGCTTCACTTCTTCTGTTTTCAAAGAAAATACGCATCATGTAAATCATCTAATGAAGATATTTTTTTTATGATCTTTAACACAGTTCCACCACGCTAAGAAAATTTATGTGAAGCTTCTTTCTCAAGTTCTGTCAAAGGATTTTTGGGAAATACTCTGCACATTCATTTCCATGCTCTATTATAAAGTCATGCGACTGTTGGCTTGAGGGGTCCTGACCCAGGTTCGATGTGCAAGGTTTGCAAACAAACCCCTATACTACTGGCCCTTTCGGTAGTCACCTGCTTTCGTAGGTCACAGTCTCACTCAAAGTAGTATGGGTGGGTGCTGGAATCAGGTTTCCACACCCTCAGAAAGGAAGGATAAGGTAAGCAGAGCAGCATTTGGTTTCTGTAATTCCTAGATCACCTTGTTATTCACAGGGTTAATTATGTATCTATTTGCATCCACGTGCACTAGATCTATAATTATATGCTTTCTATAACATCAACACAACATTGTATAAACAGAGTGTAATAGATCTAGATCCAAGCATTTAGTACACAGTTCTTTGCAGTGAAACGACAGAAAATACATAACACATCAATTATCAGCAATTCGTACAACATTACTCATAGATTCATATCTCTAATAATCCTTCACATTCATTCATTCATCAATCTTTCCTGACAATTCCCTTCCCAAACTGTGCACGCATCTAGACTAGGATCTCTATGTACACAGCCAGCAGGAGTCCATTCCCTAAAACCCAAACAGATAGCTTATGCAATAGATCGCATCAATATCTCATCAATTCTTATCCTTTTCGATAAAAAATACATCTCTATTTATAAAAATCTAGCCTGGACTTTCCTATGGTCTGCAACGCATGGTTTTTAGACCCCTAGTTTACCCTTTGACCAATTATAATGTGACGGAAACAAAACTGAAAGTTGCCCTCAGGAGAGATGGTCAAATGTAGTCGTGGCTCTGTCAGGATTCCCATAATTAGCTCATTTCACCTCCACGTGGTATTCTTCCTTTTCTTGGGATTTTTATTTATCAATTTCAGAGAAAATTGATAAATAAATACATTTAGAAACTTTAGAAAATCCAACTATATCAACGCTTATAACTCTGCGATAATTCTGATATAAAGCAGGCACCAACTCAGATTTAACTATATGGTAAAGTTAAATATATTCTGAACTTTTACTTTACCACCGAACCTTAGAACTAAGGTTACAACCCTTCGCACTTAATATGTTTCGGGCCCCACCTCCATGACCAATAGCCCAATCAAATGAATGCCCATACCTTAGATTATCGTTCGATCATCTCCCGATCACAGCCACCATCCGATGGCATCCCTCCAGATCGACGGTGTCCGGTTATATCGCTCGGCTTCCTTATACAAACTTTAACGTGCAATGGCATGAGGGAAAAGTGGTTTTGGTCTTCTTTCCTGGGCCACGTGTCGAAGGCTCTATGGAATCACTCACGATTGGAGAAAAATGCTTGCTCTAGAAAAGTGGCGCGATATGGGCAACCTGGGTTTGCTAATCCACTCACGGTTTTGCGTACAGTGGTTAACCAAGGTTCACAATGGGGTTTGCATTATCCTTCATATGTCTTAACTCAGGTTCGCAACTCGGGTTTATTTCAATAGATTTGGTCTGATAATTCAGAGGGGAATTTCATAGTAATACAGACAGAGGATTGCGTTGGAATTCAATTCACAGGGTTTACCCAAAAAATTCACGGGAAAATAGACAGAGAAAATGGAATTACCAGTACACAATCGCCTCACAGTTAAAAAATTATTCACAATTAACATTTTGAGACAGTTCAATGGCCAACAAGCATTGAAATTAATTAACTGGAGACAATTGTTAGCACACAGAGATTTTATTACAGAAAATCTCTCTCTCCTTCTCTTCTTCTTTCTATACATCCGAGGAACACAAATTATATATATTACAATGCGTCCCTTCTGTTCCTCTATGAGGACCATTTTATAAAATCAAAAGCCTAATTACAGTAATTCAACTAACTAAAACATGACAGATGGAAAATATAACTATTCGTCTTCTACCACTCTAACTAATCTAAATGAGACAGTCAGCTAAGGTATCGACACCTAGCTGTTATAACTTAGATTTCGAACCCTCCTAGCCACAACATGTGGAAAAAACCTCCTACATTGCTGGCTAGTGTCTAATGCCCCTGCATCAGACTCCCGAGGATAATTTTCTTCATGGGCTCCTATCCATGAGCTCTTCCACTGATCTGCCTATCTTCTGCAGCATTCCTTCAGTCATCCAAGTGGCATCTTCCCCTAGCTTGTCCTTCCATTTGATTAAGTACTGAAATTACTCTTGTCCTCTGGTCTTCCTGAACACTCTCTTGCCCAATATCTTTTCTGGTTGCAATGGTTGTGGTGGAGGTAGCTGTTCTTTCCACTCAATCTGTTCCTTGTCTGCTGATATTTCTTTTTCACTATCATCTTCATACTTGTACAAATCCGCAACATTAAAAATAGGAGATATTCCAACATTAGGAGGTAATTCAATCTCATAAGAATTTGCAGAAAACTTTCTAAGTATATTGCATGGCCCAATATTTTTGAACTTTAGTTTATTATACTGCTTCTTTGGGAATCTCTCCTTTCTCAAATGTGACAAAACCAAATCTCCTACTTCAAAATGAACTTATTTTCTGCTCAAGTCTTCTCTGCCTTTATATTTGATGTTTTTGCCTTGTAGTTTTTGTTTCACTTGTTGATATATGGCCTGGAACTCAGAAGCAAATTCCTCACCATCAGCACTTCTCAGTTCTGCCTTCCCCAGGTTTCTTAACTCTGATATTCCTCTGGGGTGCATTCCATAAAAAATATGGAATGGGCTCTGCCTTGTGCTTCTATTTGGTGAGTCATTATATGCATATTCTGCCTCGCGAAAAGTATGGTCCCACTGCTTGGGATGCTCTCCTGCAAGACTTCTCAACAAATTTCCCAGACTCCTATTCACCACCTCAGTTTGTCCATCAGTCTGGGGATGATAAGTCAGCCCAACTCATTATACCACCTTTCTTCCACAAGGTTCCAAAATGACCAAATCAGTGTCTCTATTCGAAACAATACCTGGGAAACCATGCAAATTCACCCACTTATTTGAAAAATGTTAGCAACATGGGTGGCATCACTAGTTTTATAACATGGAATAAAATGTGCCATTTTGGAGAATCTGTCCACTACAACAAAGACTGCATCATTCCCTCTCTGGGTCTTGGGAAATCCTAGAACAAAATCCATACTCACCATGTCCTAAGGCCTATCTGGAATAGGCAAGGGAGTGTACAATCCTGCATTCTGGCTCCTTCCATTATCATATTGAAATTTTCCAATTCTTCACAAACTTGTCCACTTTTGTTCTCATACTGGGCCAGTAATAGAAGTGACTCAGCTGCTCATAAGTTTTATCAGTACCAAAGTGTCCAGCAAGTCCACCACTATGCTTCTCCTTGATCAAATTTTCTCTCATGGAACAATTTGGTACACACAGTTGGTTTCTTCTGAATAGTAAGTTCTCCTGCAAGAAATAATCCAGCCACTGGTTCGTATCTGTTAAAACAGGATTACAACATGCCTCAAATGCTTCCTTAAAATATGAATCTGATTTTTACAATTCTTTGAGAAAATCAAATCCTACAACTTCAAATTTAGTTTCTTGAACGAGCATGTGCCTCCTACTCAAAGCATCAAATACTTTATTTGATTGGCCAATTATATGCTTCAAAACAAAATTAAAACCTTGGAGATACTCAACCCATTTGGCATGCTTATGTTTCAACTTGGGCTGCTGTACAATGTACTACAAAGCATGATTATCATAATATAATACAAATTCCCTAGACATCAAATAATGTCTCCACTTTTTCAACGCCTGAAAAATTACATAGAATTCCTTCTCATAAGAGGAATACATTCTCCTAGTGTCATTCAACTTTCCACTGAAATAGGCTATAGGCCTATCATCCTGACTCAACATAGCTCCAATGGCTTCCCCACTAGCATCACATTTTACTTGAAATGGTTTAGTAAAATCAGGCAGAATCAAAACAGGATTCTCAGTTATCTTTTGCTTGAAAAGTTTAAAATTTCTTTCTGCTTCAGCAGTCCACTTAAATGGTTGTTTTGTCTTTTTTATTGTCTCAATTATGGGTGCATTGATCTTACTGAAGTTTCTAATAAAATTTCTATAAAAACTAGCAAGTCCATGGAATCTTCTTACCTCAAAAACATTCCTGGGTGAAAGCCACTTCACAATTGCCTTAACCTTTTCTGGGTCCATCTTCAATCCTTCTGTAGAAACAAAAAAACCCAAATACACCAACTTTTCCTTCATGAATGAGCATTTTTTTAAATTTATCAGCAGTTTCTCTTGGTGCAGCTTCTTCAAGACATAATTAAGATGCCTCAAATGTTCTTCTTTAGTTTTGCTAAAAACTAATATATCATCCAGATACACTATCACAAATTTACCAATGAATTATTTCGACACTTCATTCATAAGTCTCATAAAAGTGCTAGGTGCATTTGACAACCCAAAAGGCATTACCATCCATTCATACAGTCATTCATTTGTTTTAAAGACAGTTTTCCACTCATCACCCTCTCTTATTATAATCTGATGGTATCCACTTTTCAAATCTATCTTTGAAAAATATTTAGCACCACTCAAATAGTCCATCAAATCCTCAATTCTGGGCAAAGGGAATCTGTACCTGATGGTGATCTTATTGATTGCTCTGGAATCAGTACACATTCTCCAGCCCCCATATTTATTTGGACTCAATACTGCTAGTACTGCACATGGACTCAAATTTTCTCTGATCAGTCCCTTGACCACTAATTCATGTACTTGTCTCCTGATTTACTCATTTTCTTTAGGGTTCATTCTGTAGGCTGCCTTATTTGGCAGATTTGAACCAGGGATAAAATCTATCTGATGGCTAATCTTTCTCACAAGTGGCAGCTCATCAGGTAAATCATTCACAATAATGTCACAATAATCATCTAATATCTCTTGGATTTCTACTGGCAAATCATAAATATTTGTAGAAGTAAGAACTAATTTAGGTTTGAAAACTAAAGAAAAACTCACCTCTTCTTCTTCTATCTGCTGCAGATATTCCTTCCTGCTCAGCAACAAGGTCTTTGGATCAATCACTCTACTAGATGGCTCTCCTTCTTCCATGGGTATCAATGTATGATGTACCCCATCCTGGAAGAACTTGTAAGTGTTCTTCTTTCCATCATGCACTGCTGCTCTGTCAAACTGCCAAGGTCTACCCACCAGTATATGACACACATCCATGAGTATTACATCACACAGGACCTTATCTTTATATTTTCCCATTTGCAGCTCTATCTCGCACTGTTATTTTACAACCAGTTGGTGCCCTTTATGTAGCCAGGACACCCTGTAGGGAGTTGGATGCTCCCTTGTCTTCAGCTTCAACTTTTCTATCACCTCAATGGAAACTAGATTGTCTGTGCTGCCACTATCAATGACTAGCTGGCAGCATTTCCCTTGGACTTTGCATATGCTCCTAAACAAAGTCTTCCTTTGTGCAGGCTCAGTGACCTCTTTGGCTTGCTTCAACAGGACCTTATATAACACCAAGGCCTCTCCCCTCTTTGGTATAATTTCTCCCTCAACTTCTGCCTCTTCTCTAGCCCGAGAACAACAACATTTCTTGGACTAGCACCCACATTCTCTAGGCACTCATAGTGCTTATGTCCCACTTGCTGACATCTATAACACCTCAATTCTCTACCCCTGCCTCTGTCTTTGCCTCCTCTTCCCTTTCCCCGATAAGAACACCTTCTGCCCCTTGCATCATTCTCTGTAGATGCATTATTAGGTGAGCTAATGTTAGCTCCATCCCTGGGTGTAGTAGGCTTTCCTCTACCACCCTGACTTCCCTTTCCACGGAAAGTACCTCTCTTCTTGGCAGACTGTTTCCTTAGGAGTTTCTCCTCTGTTTTCAAGGCCATTTGATAGGCCTCTTCAACTATCTTAGGAGACAGGAGACCAATCTCATCTTCGATCTCCAACTTGAGACCATTCACATATCTGGCAGTCTTCTCTGGTGTGTCCTGGAATTTCCCAGCTCTTATGCTTACTCTGTAGAATTCCTCTGTGTATAATTTTACTGTCAACAACCTCTGTCTCAGGTTCTGTATTTGCCTATAAAATGTTAGCTGATAATCACTAGGAAAGAATTTACCTTTTAATTTAGCCATCATTATGGTCCAGCTCTTGATAGGTTGCTTGCCAAATCTCCTCTTTTCTGCCTGCACTCCATCCCACCAAAGTGCAGCATGTCCCTTCAGCTTTGTCACTACCAACTTGACCCTCTTATCTTCGCTTATTTCTTCATAGTCGAAGCACTTGTTCATTTCATTGATCCAGTCTACTAGCTCTTCTAGATTCAGTCCCCCTACATAACTCGACACTTCAATTCTGGGCTTAACTGTAGACCCTAGAATAGTTCTGAGGAGCCTCATGTGAGGAGGAATCTCAAAATTTTCTTCCGCTTCTTTTGTTTCAGGTTCACTGATGTCTTCAGGATATCTGGGTTGTCTTCGCTCCATGCCATCCATTATGGCCTAAACCCTCTGCAACATCCCCAACACCTCTACGTTGGCAACAGGCCTCCTTCTACCAGCACCTCTACCAACTCGGATTTCCATGTCAGCTCTCTGCAAAAAAAACTCGAAAACAACAGCTCTGATACCAAAAATGACGGCAACAAAACTGAAAGTAACCCTAAGGAGAGATGGTCAAATGTAGTCATGACTGTGTCAGCATTCCCATAATTAGCTCATTTCACCTCCATGTTTTCTTCTTCCTTTTCTCAGGATTTTTATTTATCAATTTCAGAGAAAATTGATATATAAATATATTTAGCAACTTTAGAAAATCCAAGTATATCAGCCCTTATAACTCCGTGATAATTTCGATATAAAGCAGGCGCCAACTCAGATTTAACTATATGGTAAAGTTAAATATATTCTAAACTTATATTTTACCACCGAACCTTAGAACTAAGGTTACAACCCTTCGCACTTAATATGTTTCAGGCCCCACCTCCATGACCAATAGCCCAATCAAATGAATGCCTATAACTTATATTATCGTTTGATCATCTCTCGACCAAAACCATCATCCAATGGCAACCCTCCAGATCGACGGTGTCCGGTGATATCGCTTGGCTTCCTTATACGAACTTTAATGTGCAATGGCGTGAGGGAAAAGTGGTTTTGGTCTTCCATCCTGGGCCACCTGTCCAAGGCTCTATGGAATCGCTCACAATTGGATAAAACTGCTTGCTCCAGAAAAGTGGTGTGATATGGGCAGCCCAGGTTTGCTAATCCACTCACAGTTTTGCGTACAGTGGTTAACCAAGGTTCATGTCGGGGTTTTTGTTATCCTTCGTATGTCTTAACTCAGGTTCGCAACTCGGGTTTATTTCAATAGAGTTGGTCCAATAATTCGGAGGGGAATTTCATAGTAATACAGACAGAGGACTGCGTTGGAATTCAATTCGCAGGGTTTACCCAAACAACTCACGGGAAAATAGACAGAGAAAATGGAATTACCAGTACACAATAGCCTCATAATCAAACAATTGTTCATAATTAACAGTTCGAGACAATTAAATGGCCAACGAGCACTGAAATTATTTAACTGGAAACAATTTTTAGCACACAGATATTTTATTACAGAAAAGCTCTCTCTCTCCTTCTCTTATTCTTTCTATACATCTGAGGAATACAAATTATATACATTACAATGCGTCCCTTCGGTTCCTCTGTGATGGCCGTTTTAAAAAATCAAAAGCCTAATTACAATAATTCAACTAACTGAGACATGACAGATGGAAAATCTAACTATTCGTCTTCTACCACCCTAACTAATATAAATGATACAGTCAGCTGAGGTATTGACACCTAGCTGTTATAACTTAGATTTCGAACCCTCCTAGCCACAACATGTGGAAAAACCCTCCTACATTGCTGGCAAGTGTCTAGTGCCCCTTCATCATAATGCGTTCGGGGCTTTGACCCGCCCCAAAACCCCTACGCTATTTTAAATAAAATAAAAAATAATCACAATGGACCAGTTTCATAGCTTGTTAGGAGACTCCATTCCAACAGTCCCCCAACACAATCTTGTGACTCGTCCTGAGTCACTACACTGCTACGACCAAATAGTCCGGAGCCTAGTATGGTTTGAGTCCACAACCATTGACAAAACCAGGAATGTGGTCACCATGGAGGGTAGCTAACTAGACTACTCCGCCATTGGTAACCCCCTTAACTGTGTAGGGACCAAGCCAGTGCTGCTGAAATTTTCTTGGATGTTTCACAAATTGGCTATTGTATAAGAGGACTAGAACACCTTTGACGAATGTATTCTAGCAGATGTGTCAATCATGCCAGGCTTTATCTCGAGCCTTTTGAACATTTTGGTGAAACTAAGCAATAAACCAATCTTCCTCTAAAGCCACCAGTTGTGTCAGGCCCTCTTCTATGATATTGGAGTCTGCCATATTCGTGAATGTTGTGATGTGTAGGCTTAGAACAACGTAATCTATGGGAATGATGGCCTCCTTTCCATAGAGCATTCATAAGGGTGTCCTGTTGGTCAGCTTTTTGCAAGTCGTTCGGTGTGCCCAAAGAACCGAGGGGATGTGAACATCCCAGTCACTACAATCGGCATTACAAACCTTCGTTAATGCCATCTCCAATTTTTTGTTAAAAGCTTCAACCACCCCATTAACCTGGGTATGATATGGTGTACTCGTCGCATGGTGGATCTGGAATTCCTCATTCAAAGCTTGAATCATTTTTTTAACAAAATGTGTACCTATGTCGCTCATTAGGATCTTCGGGCAGCCAAACCTGGTGATAATCTACTCAAAGATGAAGTGCACAATAGTATCAGCAGTACAATATTTTACTACTTGTGCCTCAGCACATCGTGTGACGTAGTCAGTGGCAGTGATAATGTAGCAGATGCCTGTTTTCTTGCTTGGTGGATTGATGGTTCCTATAAATTTAATGGCCCATTTATCAAAAGCTTGTAGGGCCATTTGAGGCTGTAACGACATGTCATCTCATCGTGAGCGTCGACCAGTTCGCTGGCATGTATCACATGATCTACAATAGGTGTAGGAATCCTGATGCACGGTAGGCCACCATAAGGCAACCCTCAAAATATTTTGTGTCATAACCCTACCTGCGTAGTGGATGCCTGCGATTCCATCATGTGCTTCTGTGAGGACGGTGGGTTGTTCATGTTCCAATACATATTTGTAGAGTATTTCATCAGCACCTAGCTTGTAGAGCTATCCTGCGATGATAATAAAGCCTTAAGCCCGGATAACAAGATCCTTCCTCTGTTGTACCGAATACGCAGTAGGGGCCATGCCCGTAGTAAGGAACTCAATGATATCAACAAAGTGAGCATCAACCATGTTAATGGTAAAAAACTATGCATCGGGTAAGCCTTTGTCCAATTTAGTGGGTTCTTCCCCTGTATCGATACGAGACAGATGATCCGGGCCTACATTCAACCTCCCAAGCTTAATGATGATCTCAAAATCAACAGCCAGTGCCAATTCTTCCTCCCCAGCACAAGCTTATTAACCAGGTATTTCAATGCCAAATGGTCTATTAACATCAGATAGTGTCGATAATTTTGTAGTACGTACACCATAGCCAATCCTTCGCACTCAGTGGTAGAGTAATTTCTTTCGGTGCTCGAGATTTTGCGACTCACAAAGGAAACCGATTGATCAATATCTCCTTCACGAGGTGGAGTGAGGACCGCACCCAGGGAAATGCCATACGCATCGACATGTACATGAAATTCCTTTGACCAGTCAGGGAATATCAGTATGGGCGTAGAAATCATTTTCTCTTTTAGCAGTTCAAAGTTGTTCTGACATTTATCATTCCAGAAAAAAGAGAGATCTTTTTTTAGTAGCTGTTCCATGGGTGCTATGATCAGAGCGTATCCTTGAATGAATTTTTTGTGATAGCCCGTGTGACCGAGAATAGAGCACAACTATTTTTCTGTTGTGGGGGCTACCAGGTTCATAATTATGGCTATATTCGCAGGATCAACCATTAGTCCTTGCCGACAAACTATGTGTCCAAGAAAGATTTCAAAAGGTACAGAGAAGATGCACTTTTTGATATTCAAGGGTATCTGGTGCTTTCAGCATGCATCTAACATTAATCATAGGTTCGAGACATGTTCTTTCACAAAGCCAAAACCTGTCTAGTCATCAAAGTAAACCTCCAGGAACTTATGAATAAATTCTTTGAAAAAATCCACTACGACCCTTGAAATGATAGCAAGTGCATTCTTAAGACAAAAGGGCATGTCTGTATACTAGAAGGAACCCCATTTAGTGGAGAAGGTAGTATTACTGAAATCCTCAAGTGCAATTTCGATTTGGTGGTATACCGAGAATCCATCAGTGAAGGAATAGGCCTCCTAGCCACCCACACTATCAAGGATTTCATCAAAGAAGGGAGGAGGGAAGGGGTCATGAACGCGGGCATCGTTCAAATTTTGTAGGTCCACACAGATGTGTATTTCCCCCTTTCTCTTTTTCTCCTGAATGACCCTTGGACTTACCCAATCTGACTGTTCAACTGGTTCAATGATACCTACAGTCAGCATTTTGTCGAACTCTTCTTTGACCTTTTGCTTATATTTAGGATTCAAACAATAGGGCCATTGCTTGACGAGCCACACCTCAGGCTTCAAAGTGATGTGCATAATGCTGAGGTCCCTAGTGATTCCTTTGATCTCAGAAAACTTTGTAGGGAATAAGTACTGGTACTCTATAAGTAGCTCGGAAATTTTTCCCACGGTGCCTTCATCCCAATAGTCCCCAATTTTAGCCAACTTAGGGTGTTCTTCTGTCCCAATATTAACTTTGTGTAGCCGGAGAGGTTGCATTACATCAACATCTTGGAGCGATGGTCCGATAATGGTATGTTCCCCTTCATATTTCATAACAGAGATATTCCGCGGGTTATCCTCTTCTTCCTTACTCGCTAAGCTCTGGTAGTTGACTATGTCTTGCATCTGGGTTTCCCATGTCAAAATAGCTAGTGGGGTGTGTGGGTGAGGCTTCTTAAATATGAACGCATCAATTTCTTGCAGAGCATTTTCAAGCATCTCTCTTCCCCCAATAAGTCCAAACATTCCAATAAAGCCCTCTTTTAATATTTCCCAGTGGCAGGTTTGCTGATGTAACTCTACATCTAAGTACCAAGAAATAGGGATAGGGCCTAAGGCATGTATAAATAGATGGATAGATTCGTTTGGGGTTCGATCAACCCATTTGGTTGTCCAAGTACGCAGATGTGAACGGGGATCCCTGGGCCCCAAGAATATCTTGGTGCGCACATCAGTGGGAGGTGTGAACCACAACACCATCCTATCCCAACACATTTCCTATTCGGAGAATGCTTTCTTATGGGTATCCCACTAGTGTGCAGGTTTGCCCTGCAATGCGAGATTGAGTGCCCAGATATGCCAATATTTTGGAACCCTGGCCTCCAATCTTCTTAATATGTCTTGGATAGTACTATACTCATCAAAGTAAGGAAGTTCTCTTACCTCCAAAGTAATGTAGTAGAGGGTCCTTGCAACTCGAGGGCATCATAGTGCTAAGAGATTGTGTATCCGGGTCAAAAAAGTACTCCATGTTTTTCTCCCAGTCAAATACTCCACCTATCCTAGGGTCACCCTAGTCTTCGTCCTGTGCCATCATCTTGTAGATGTGATCTAGTTCCTCCTCTTTATATGTTGGCTCTGTATACCGCATACCCTCAGTGAGATCCAGTGGTACTATTACACGTGTACAGTTCTTTTCAAACACCATGCTACATTTTTTTAGATTAATGACACCCCGTATGTCGATATCTCAGTCTATTCCTAGGAGTGCGAGATAGGGATCTATATCTTCCACAATTTCTATGACCTCAAAGTCAGCTAGGACCTTTACTCCTATGATATCGACCACAACTTTTGGCAACCTTCCCAGAGGGATGATCTTCTATTGATTCGTTATTCACAGCTAGATGGTGGACCAGTCTAATTTAGGTTCTCTCATTCGTTTCCATGTCTGTTTTGGTAAGACGTTCGCATCAGATCCAAGATCAAGAATAGCCTAATATATCTCATAGTCACCAATTTGCACAGTCAACCGCATTTCCCTCCCAGTGCACCTTTTTTAGCTGTGTAATTTTTGTACTTATTTAACCTCAGCCATTGTGTTGGGCCAGGCTGCGCAATCCTATAGCAATACTTGAATATTTTCTCCAGCCTGTGGGTTGCGTAGTAGCTTCAAGCATGCCCTTAAAAAGGTTTCAACCTCTTCTTCTATCTAGAGGTGCACTGGCGGCTGTGCAGGGGCTTCCAGTGACTCTTGTTTCCTGGGATTTGGTTCATTCTAAGCAACAAGCTCCTCCCTTGCTTCCTGGGTGACCATGCTGCATGTTATGACTTTTATACTTGGATCTTCACTCCTTATCTCTGTTTTAACTATATATACATTTTGGGTGGGGGTAGACTGTTTGTCCTTCACTTTGTTTAACAAGATCGGGCAGTCTTCGATCTCATGGTCCAGTTGTCGGCAATATTTACAGGATTTCCTAGTGGGATTTGGGCAGTCCCTGGCGAAGTGCCCTACATCTCCACAATTGTAGCAGATCAACTGGCCCTGTCCTCATCCTGCGCTCCCTCCCTATCCTCTACCCCTTGGAGGAGAGCCACCAAAGGTCGCGGGATATCTCAGAGAGGCAGGATTGGATTGTACCCTATAGAGGTTTCCCCGGTCTACCAAGAAGTCATATGTGTGGAAATTCTGCTCATAGTGCCCTACAGATTGGTAGAACCTGCACCATTTTTGCTTCAATTCACCCCTATTTATCCGAGGGCATTCGGTTGTATCATGTAGTCCCGCTACCCGGCAATCTTCACACGAGAGGTTCGTGCCAACTCCTTTTCCCCGTTTCATCCTTAAGCTCTGTATTTCCATGTGCATATCTCCGATTTTCTCCTGAATTTTCTGCACTCCTTCCCTCGTGTTATCCTTAGGCACAACTTCAAATTTCAGGGAAACTTCCAAGGATTTTTCCTGTGATTCGAAAGTCTGGTGGCCCATGGGTATGCATAAGTGAGGTAGCAGCATAGCGATGAACCATTCCGTGTGCTATTTTTCATCGTACTTGAACCCACCTTCCCTGGTCGCTTTCCTTAATAGTTGATCAGCCTCCCATACTAACTCAGACGTTCCTTGCTTGAAGTCTTTTACTTCTGCTACTAATTGGGAATAGGATTTCAGCTTTCAAAATTGTTGTTTTAGGGAATCCCTAATATTTTGAACTGTTGCGCTCCCATTTTGAGATATATACCACATATACCAGTCCAACACCCTCTCTTAGAAAGCCACAGATAGTTACGCTCTCTTCATAGTATCGCTTACCACCCCTTACGCCGTCCATACTGAGTCGGCCACGAACCAAAATTGTTCCATGTCCTCATCAACTACGCCTTTAAAGGTGGGTAATTTTAAGTGTGCAGCCATGGGCTCCTATCGTTTATCTTCCTAGTGCCCTAACGTTAGGGTAGCTGACGGACCTTGTGTAGGTCTCAACATACTATGACCAGAGTGATCCTCTTCTCGACTATTTCGATAGTTCTTACCACTCCACGTTGCGCTTCCACCGATAGTATTACTCATTCAACCCTGCGTTATATCTCCAATGCCATTACCCGATCCTGTTTCTCAGGCTCCTTCTGGTCTCGGAAATGGAGCGATTTGTTTGTTTGAGGGGTCCTGACCCAGGTTTGGTGTGCAAGGTTTGCCAACAAACCCCTATCCTACTGGCCCTTTCGGCAATGACCTACTTTCGCAGGTCACAGTCTCACTCGAAGTAGCATGGGTGGGTGCTGGAACCAGGTTTCTGCACCCTGAGAAAGGAAGGGTGAGGTAAGCAGAGCTGCGTTCGGTTTCTATAATTCCCAAATCACCTTGTTCTTCAAAGGGTTAATTATCTATTTCTTTGCATCCAAATGCACTAGATATATAAGTATATGCTTTCTATAACATCAACATAACATTATATAAATAGAGCAGAATAGATCTAGATCCAAAAATTCAGTACACAGATCTTCGTAGTGAAAAGACAGAAAATGCATAACACAACAACTCGAGAAATTCATACAACAGTACTCACAGATTCAGATCTCTAATAATCCTTCGCATTCATTCATTCATCAATATTTCATTACAATTCCCTTCCCAACCTTCCAACCTGCGCACACAGTAACATGGTCTGCATACAGCTGGACTAGGATCTTCGCGCACATAGCCATCAGGAATCTGTTCCCAAAAACCCAAACAGATAGCTTAAGAAACATATCGCATCAGTATCTCATCAATTCTTATCCTTGTCGATACAAAATACATCTCTGTTTATAACAATCTAGCCTTCACTTTCCTATGGTTCGCAACCCATGATTTTCAGACCCCTAGTTTACCCTTTGACCCATTACAATGCATTCAAGGCTTTGACCCACCCCAAAACTTCTGCGCTATACTAAATATAATAAAAACTAATCAGAATGAACCAGCTTCGCAGCTTGTTAGGAGACCTCGTTCCAACAGCGGCCAAGCAAACATACTAAGCATACAATGATTTAAATAGACTTGTAGTCTCTAATACAGAGATCCCTCTATCTACATCTCGGCTCTCCATGAAGGTAAAACTCCATACAACAGAATACCAGAGTAGCAACAGTCTCAAGATTAGATTTGGAGAGTACGTTTAACAAAATTTACATATAAATAACATAAATCCCATTACTCCATATTGTGCTGTAAAAATATGTATTTTGTTTTTTTCATGGGAGCGTTCATCAACTAGCCATGTTCCATATGATAAGTCGGTGACAAACTTTGAGCAGCTCTTGTTGGGCTGTGGCGACTGTCCCGACTTGGACGCTCTGATTACCACCCAAATTTTGGTGGCAAATAGCTGGAAAACAAGACCGCAAACTATATTTTCCGAGATCCCATTTACAATTCTTATTTTTAAACAATAGAAAATACAGCTTACATTGGCCAAAATCGATAATTACGATTCACAATTCACACTATTAATTTCAATCTTCATTCAACATAATGGCATTATGATGCAAGGTAGACACAATGGAATATTTTCCATACAAGAAATATCGACATAAAAGAGCATAGTTTTATGGGTAGTCATGTGCGTAACAGAGTTATTTTACTGCTAACTCAGTTACAAAATAGGAATCGATGCCAGCTTTGAGCTATTGCCTACGCGGTTACAACATCCCAAGCCACATGCTTATCAACTCACAACTCCACGGTGACAGTATTTAAACTATGATGCAGTCTCGCAACAAGACCTTCACGTCAACACCAAGAACAACAATGAATGCCCAGTCTTCAATACAGATTTTCCTCTATGGAATTATCTCCAACACTCTCCAATTCCACATTCAACATTCTGTTGCTTCTGTGTTCAATCCACATCATTTTATTACCTCTACGCTATCTACCATCT
The DNA here is from genome assembly GCA_034641835.2 of Pinus albicaulis. Taxonomy (NCBI): domain Eukaryota; kingdom Viridiplantae; phylum Streptophyta; class Pinopsida; order Pinales; family Pinaceae; genus Pinus; species Pinus albicaulis. Next base: position 892,916,116 of record CM076583.1, on the reverse strand, counting down.
TAGTGTTCAACATTTTGTTGCTTCTGCATTCAATCCACAACATTTAATTTCTTGTACGTTGTCTACCATCTTATCATTTTACCAAACAGAGTTGGCTCCCATTGCACACCTATTCATTGGCCACCCTTTTCTCTTTTGGCATTCATCACACTATCACTGTTCTTCTCTACACAAATCTCAATCTATATTCAACACATTTAACCATTTTCCTTCAATGCATTCAACCTCGCTAGAGAGGGATTTTTGGCTCTGATACCAAATGATGCAGGGATTCTACACAAAGTAGATCCTTGCGCATAATACAATGTGAGTTTCCTTTTATCATGAGATCCTCAATCAAATTCTTCAATAAAACCACATTTAATCCATCTCAAAATATAAATAAAGAAGAGAGAACCATACAAAAAAAAATTGTGGCATATAATAACCATAATAAGATTACAGACTCAAAATCATTTTGGTTGAATATTTCAATTTCTGGCATGTCGCTCTTGGCCCTTTACAATAACTCTCACACCATTTCTCCCTATCTCTCTCTGTATTCCTCGTTGTTTTCCATCCTCACACAATCCTCATATTTATATATAATTATGCATTATCCATGATTTTCTCCACACAAATCTCAACCAAAATCTAAAATAAATTTATCCCTTATTCGACTCAACTGAGTTCCATTGAAGGAATTCTTGATCCCTAAATTATCTACCTAACTCAACTCCACTCATATCCTCCATTTATTAAAGGAATACTTACAATAATCCTAACACTCATATTTTTCTCTCTTAATTTATTAAAATGAGGATAATAATTTATAAAATAATTAAAAATACATCACCCCCTAATTACTTAATTAAATAATGAAAAAAAAACAGGATGCTCCTAGATCATTTTGTCTTTTCATGTGACATCATTGGGGTTATCACTTCGAGCATCCATAGAGTAATTTTTTTTTTTTTGAAATATAATTTTGACATGTGTGACCCCTCCTCCTTTATTTTTGATCCAGTGAAAGAAAATTACTTAAAGAGAATGAAAATACCATAAATCTAACACCGAGGAAGAAGCAACCAAGAAAAGAAGGCAATGTAGACAAGGTGCTAAGAATTGGTAAGTTCACTGTCATTGTTTGGGATATGTCTTTGTGCCAAACCTCAAAGTGGAGATGACTCTAGATTATCCCATAAAATCAATGTTAAAATACATGGTGAGATACATGGAAATACTGACTTATGATGTTGACCAAAAAAATTGCTACTCTGATCCAAATTATGACTACACTAGTCAATTCGTTGTGAAATTTCGTGAAAAGAGAACATAAAAATCATAATTTCTGGGAACTGTCGCATCCTCCTTGAATTCTGTGCCATAATAGATCTTAACATATTAATAATATTCCCTTATAATATTCTCTAAAAATACTCAAGGAGTTACCTAGAATCTAACACAAGATCTTTTCTTGCCTCGGTGTGTGTCTCCTCTCATATTGTATGTTGAGTGTTGATATGCCCAACCTCCATTTTCCTTCATCATTATGGGTGTCCCTTCAAATTCCAAAATGTTTGTTTAAATAAGTAGTTTCAATCATACTTACCAAGTCTTTCCTAGTTACTTCATTGGAAAGTGGCAATAATGTTAAGTGGGTGTATGAGGGTCAAGCTTGTGAGCTCTTACTATGGTTTATGGTAATAAAAATATTTAAACTTTGAAAAATAGTTTTTTGTCTACATATTAAACCATATTGACAATGTTTGACTACCTTCAAACATGTCTAGCCCTCCTTTCGATTCTAATAAAGTACCAATATTAGCCATGTCACCAACTCTAACTAGAACTCTACCATATACATGTGTGTTGGTCGGATTTATTTAGCCACTATCTAGCTGCCATGTTGAGTCAAAAAACTGGGCCATCTGGTATCTTTCCATTACTCTTCCCACAAGCACACTCAACCTTGTGTCCTTCCGCATTAAATTCCGCTCGGATGTAATGTCATGCCACTTGGGGTGTTTGGAGTGTGTCACATAGAATCTACTAGCGATCCCATGTGGCTTCTTCTTGTCATGCCACATGGCACTTCCAGTGCACCATTTTTCCTTGTCTCCACAAAATTTCAAATGAGCATAATTTTTTTGTACGTACTCAGTTCAAGGTGTGTTTCACATTGTTCGATCATCTCAATGAGATATTCAACTCGGATTTGGTTTTAATAAGATTTGAGAACTTCAAATACTGAGCCTTTTTGGATGCTTCTACATCAATCCTCTCCACTAGGAAGCTTTTGGGCCTCCAAAAGCCTTATCAATGAACAAGTAGGTGAGGGAATTTATCCCTTAATATTTCCTTTTCAATCCATAATGTTTTGTTGGGATGCATTACTTTAAAACTCACTTGAAGATACTCCACATCTCCCTTTCATGAAACTATGCTCCTTTTGTCTAGGATGATGTCCTCAAGAAAATTTTCCAAGTATTCTAGAGAAACATCATCCACTGATAGAAATTGACCACTCCCTTATGTATATATGGTCATGGAAGGTTCATAAAGTTTTAAGTTATCTACATTAAATATGGAATAAATTTTCATATATGTTGGAATATCAAGAACAAAATAAATTTTCTTAATATTGTCTAAGATGGTGAATGGACCATATGTATTTGGTTTCAACTTCTTTCCTTGTCCCTTCATTCTATCCTTGCTAATATTAAGCCATACCTAATGTCCAACCTTGATCTAATGATCAACCCTATTCTTGTCATGGAAGGATTTATCCTATGCTTAACATTTCTCTAAATATTCATGCACTCCTTGATGTATCATATAGATCATCTAATGAACTTGAGATCTTTGTATCCATCACTTTTTTCATTGGAATCCTAATTTTTACCAAAGACAAAATCAAAGTGTGACTCTTGCAAGTAACAAAAGCATGTCTCAAATGGTGAAATTTAGGTGGAAGAGTGAAAAGATCGGTTGGGTGCATGTTGAACATAATTTATTTGTTCATCGTGAAACTTAGGATTCTTTTTGCATTACCCTCAAAGAAAATGAGCCATTGCTAGTTGAAAACCTCTATCTTTCCATCGGTCTACGGAGGGAAATCAATACTCCTGTTTATATTTGTGTCCATTCTTCACACTGAACTTGTCCAAAACTCCCCAATTAATCTAGAATCTTTATCCAAGATAATCAATGTGGATATTCCAAAATGGTCCCATACATGTTGAAAGAGAAGATGAGCAGTTTGCTCAGAAATAATATTCTCTTTAAATGGAATCAAGATGCATATGTTGCTAAACATATCCACTACCATATACAATTAGTAATTACCCATTTTTAACAAAGGATACCCCCCTATAAAATCCATGGAGAAAGTCTCTAAATAATTAGAAGGAACAAGGCGTATTGTGTATAACCACAATTTTTCTCAGTGTACTTATAAGTAGAGCACATAAAACAAATCTTTACATACCCGGTTACAATTTATTTAATTAAAGGACAATATCAACACCTCTGAAAATGAGCTATAGTTTTTCCTACTCAAAAATTCCTAAAGACAAGAGAAGTATGAGGTTATTGAATTGCATTAACTCTTTAACTTATAGGAATACATAAATTTCCAACATGGTAGAGAAATTTTCCCTGTAAATGATAGTTCTCCACCTGTTACCCACAGGTTATATTCTCAAAAAATATTTAAAAGATACATCAATATCGTACTATTCAATATAGATATCGGGAGATAAAGAGGAATTATTCAAAATAATAGATGAAGAAATAGGTGGTCTAGAAATCATATCTTCCACTTTGTTACTTATAGCTTTGTTTTACTTTTTTAACAAATGGAACAATTGAATAAATCCCACCAACCTAAAGTCACGACCTTGTTGCATATTCGTCTATCACTAGAGTTATTATATGGGATGATGGTATGTATGCTTGATAGTCTTCTTATCTATCAAGTATTTTTTCCATTTCATGACACTTTGAACCAAGGAATACAATTTTTTTTCATATGTGGGATACTTAATAACAACTTCAGTAAATCTGTCACAAGGGTAACCAATAGGCTTACAATGTTGTATCAATACTATACTCATGGCATGTCCACTGGCCCCTGTCTCAATATTGAAAATATGTTGAGGGTTTATCTTTTTTCTTCAAGTTGTGCTTATCTTTTTCTTCAAGTTGTCGAAATGATTTTATTTATCTCCTCCCCATTTAAAGACCTACTTTACAATAATTATGGCATGCATAGGAGGTGCAATAAATGATAAGTTAGTTATGATTCTTCTCTGGTACTAAACCACTACCAAGAAGATTCTCCCTTCGGTCACATTTGTAGGTTTATGCCATTTTACAATTACAACAACTTTGCAAGAATCAATATTCAATTCACCTCCAATAATATGACCCAATACACTTTGGAATTTTTACCAAAATCAAATTTGAATAGCTTTACATATAATTTATCCCTTTTCAAGTATCCATTATTTTCTTGGCATTTCTTACGTGATAATTCTACGTTTTATTAAATAAAATAATAAAATCCAAGTATACAATCACAAAATAATCTAATAATTGTTGAAATACATCATTCATTGCAGGCATCGATGCTTTTCGGGCATTGCAAAAAACAAATGGCATCGCTAACCACTCAAGTATTCCTTGCCTAGTCTTGAAAGTAGATTTCCACATCATTTTTTGCAATCCTTATCTAATGGTAACCACTAAATAAATCCATCTGAGTTAAATAAAAAACATTATTTAATTGATCATGAAAATTAAAAAAATTAAAAAGGAATTCATTAGATACGTATTAAACCACGTCAAAAAGCCTTTGACAACCACCAAACTTCATTAGTACTCTATCCATTTTATGAAAATTCCAATATTAGCCACATCTCCAACTCTAACTAGAACTCTATCATCTTCATATGGGCTGGTGAGGTCTATTTGTTTTCTAACTGGGTGAAACATGCTACCACCTGATTAAGCCATGTGGGATCATTCCATTGGTCCACCTAAATTCATAGTCACCCCTATATCCTATCACATCAATCAGCAATAGGATGTAACATCATGCCATGTGGGGTGTCTGGAAGGTGTCACGTTGTACCTCTTGGTGGTGGCATGTGGCATATATGGTGGTGGCATGTGGCACTATTAATGCTCCATTTTTTGCTCTTTCCACAAAATTTCAAATGAGCATAACTTTGTCATACACATTCAGTTTGAGGTGTCATTCACACCACTTGAATCTTCTCGATGAGATCTATGAATTGGTGCCAATTTTGCTAAAATATGAGGAATTCAAATTTTGAGCATTTTTTTATCCCTCTAGATCAACTATGGATGGATCATCTTCTAATTTTTGAGTTTCTTCATGTTATTATATTTATTTAAATAAATTTTTTAGTTATTTATATGATGAATATTAATATATACATGTATGAATCAATAATTTCTCCTTTTCATTGGACACTTCAACTATACGTTTCTAGATTATAGTTTTGTTTTATTGTATAATTAGCTCAAGTCTTATCTCCTTTAATTTTTCTGACTAGCTTTCCTCATGGCTATTAGAAGACAATATAAATTTAAAATAAAATTTTGTACTATATAATTGAAACTTCAAATTGGGATCTATAAATATAAGATGTTAAATTAGGTGGTGGTAAAGAAGAACATGCATAATAATATTAAGGCAGAAAAGTATCCTAACATGTTTGTATGGGAAACTTATGATCCTAGCTTACCAATTTTATGGGGAACTAAGTTTTGGTGGTATATATATGAACATTTAGGACTCATAAAATGATCATTCAATTGATAAATTTAGTGTATTGATAAAGAGAAGAAGAAAATGATAACATTTTAATACATAAGAAATCTAATTCATCTAAATTAGAAGTGAATGGTATTGAAAGAATATTTACATCTTTGAAACACCTTACAGAATAATCATAATATGAATTCAAACTATAATGAATGATATATGAACCTTGTAGGTAAAACATAGAATATATATCCCATTTTGCAAGGCATAGGTGCTTACCAAAAGTAGAGGTTGATTTCTCTGTTTTGGAGTAATTAGTTTTTCTCAAATCATTTACCTAATGGCCTACCTAATTGCAAAGGAAACAACATCACATATTATTTTAGTACTAATTCTTTAAAAATAATTGATTTTATTATTTTTTTAGAAAGTATATCCTCTATAGGATTTTGAAAAAGGGGATGGACATCTTCTGGATTTTTAGGATTTCCTCTCTAATTCATTTTCTTAGTATAACATCCAAAATCATAAGCCTCTTTCAATTCATTACATAGATATTGACTCAACATTTTGGACTATTTTTAATTACTTTGTTGCTTTAAATTTTTTACATGCATCTTGGAATGACTTCTCGGTTTCTAAGTGAAATCTAATGAAAGACATATCACCAATCGAAATATTCAACTCTTTCCACCTTTTTCTAACTAAATCATGTAAAATCTGTAACAAGCATACCATATAATATCCCTAATATAAGCGATCCCTTCAATGACATGAATTATATAAGAAATCATAAATTACATATTTGTATTCAAATATCATTTAAATATCTCATATCCTTTACAAATATCATTTAAATATCTAATATCCTTTGAGACAATGGGAGATATAAATAGTGTTTAGGTATCTTATAGACATTCTCATTAAATCCATTATCTCAACCAATTCATACATATGATCGTTAAAGTCACTAAACTTAGCATTTCTACATTCATATCCCCTAAGAATGTTCTCATGGTAATTTTCCAATAAATCCTCAAGTTAATCCTAAAACAAAATCTACTTTGAAAGGAATCTTTTCTATTTTTGCCATCTTCCATGGCTGTGAATAATTTTGCTAATATTATATTGATTCTTGTTATTAAATAAATAAAAATTTGTTGTATTTTATACTTGGATTATGAAAGATGAACTATATTTTCCATGTATCAAAGGATACACTAAAAAAAACATAATGAAGTTTTTGGATATTCTTTTCAATATTGTTACTATTTCTCTTTCTAATTTGACTTCCATTTTGTATTTAGATGAGCGAAAATATTCGTCTCTATTTTAAATCTCTTCTTTTCTATTCAAAATAAACATTCATCTCATTTTTCTAAAATAGTAGTTTTTTCAAATATATTTAAGAAATCCTATAAGATTTTGTATATAGATTTCCAAATCCATATTTTTTTTTACGATAAGTTATAGCTTGAAAATTAGTTAAATTTTATTAGTTATTGGTTAATGACTATTTTTATGTGGTTTTAAATTGAATTGTGAGATATAAAAAAATATATTAAAAAACAATAAATCTAAAAAAAAATTCAAGTGTCGTAATAATTTAGACTTTGTTTCAATACAGTGAAGTTCAAATGAACTCTGATATCCTCCCCATTAAATTATTTATTAGGACTGAAAGTCCATATATACCATGGCATTCGTCTCCTCATTGCACGATTTATTAGAACATTTATAAAACAAGCTAGTCCATATCATGGAGACATTGAGATTTCTTTCTCACCGGGTAGAGTAGCTGTGATCATAATTATTTCTAGTTGCTATGAGTAGCTCTGATCATCATTATTTCTAGTGGCTATAAAGAAAAGTAGGACAATATTTATACAGACTATGTTGCTCTTTATGTACAAATTTATTAGCAATGGACTTTAACGTTTGGGTTGTAAGATATGGTTTCCTATCAGAATTATATCTCGTTGCTACTACTGACACATCGTCACCGTTTTTATAGACATTCTAAGACATGGAGATCTAGTCAATCTAGTGACTCCATGACTCTCATTGGCAAGAGTTGCAAATGTTAAAAACTCTCAATTCCATTATAGAGCACTTAGTCACGTGCCCATATGTGTATGGGCACTTCTATATAAAGATGCTCACAGCGCACATATGAAGCTGCACTTTTGAACTTTTGATATTCTATTCTAGATTCGGATCAAATCGACAATTCAGTCAAGAGTGACAACTGAGATAGTCCATTGTACGTTCGGATCAAGTCGTTCATTTAATCAAATATAATAACGGATGGTCGTGACTTTTTCTAGATTATTGATACAGCAAACTAGTGACTTGGTGCACTTCACTGCAATTTTATTATAAAGAATCAAGGTGCATGTCTATGAAGGTACGCTATTTGATATTCCAATTGTACATTCAAATCAACTCAATCAGGCATTCAAAGGTGAAAAGTATATATATATATATATATATATATATATATAAAAGGTGATAACTGTATATATATATATACACTTGATTTTGTATAATATATACCGTTACATAAAGTCGATTTTGTAAAAGAGTGGTGGTTTCGGTATTAGAGATATCAGGGATATTGGGATTTTTCATTTTAATGTATAAGACTTGTGTGCTGAAAAAGTTCACAGGGCCAGGATAGAATGTTGATCAAATTAACGCTTCTAATTATAATAAATTTATTTTCAAATTTATTTTGTAATGTTGACCAAATTAACGCTTCTAAGTGAAAATAATTATAATAAATTTATTTTCAAATTTATTTTGTAAAACAAATTATGATGTATATTATAATTTAGTTATATTATTTCTATTATTTAGAAATAAAATTTATGATGCATAGTTTATGTATATTGTGGTTTTTTTTAATAAGGATGATCTTCCTCCCAAATGAGCGTGAGCATTATGGATTCGCTTTATAAATTTGATAGGTTTCTCGATAGATACATGAAACTATTATTTTTAATTATTAAAATTGTAAAATGCAATTGTTTCGGATTGTATTTTAAAAAATATCAGTATTTCTCAAATAACAAAATTTCAAAAATTGTATTTTCGATAATCTCATGAACTGCTTCTACGCTGATGCTTTAGTGCCACAGTCCTTTCCTTTTATAAGCTTGCACGTGGAGGCATTAATTATGATGTCGGAAAGAAACTACTCACGGTGCAATGAACAGAGAACAACATTGTTCCATGCAGCTTGTAAGCATATGAGCCTCTCAGGACCAAAATTACATAGCTGTGTACAACAAATGGCCACCATATATCATGTAGATTAAGATGAATATAGTTTAACAGAGTAACAGATGCATAGCTGGCCGAAAACGTCGGGGCATTTGTCACTACGGAGATATCTGTGTCTTAAATAGAATTATAAATATACTAATCATAAATTATAAAAGGATGGATTGGTATGTATGTATTGTATTGTTTGGCATTTTAAATTACATATTGAAAATAAAAATCATATATAATTTTTTAAATTATTTAAAGAGACTTAATCTTCATAGATATGGTTGAACACAAATTTTTTTGTGAATTAATAATTTTCAAATAATTCTTTCTAAAGTGTTATTATCTATCATTCTTTCATAGTTTTTTTTTTCAAAAAAGTAGTTTTTTTTTTTTTTTTGCAAGTTAAAGGTTCTCAAATATTTCAATGAATTTTCTTTTAATAGAAAGATTGAATTGAAAAAACTTGTTCTCAAATTATTATTGAAATGTGTTATTTATTCAAATATTTAAAAATTATATTTTCCAAATTCTTGTAATTTAGCCAATGAAATAAAAATCAATTTAAATTCAATTCTGTTAATTCAATTCTTCCAATTCTTGTAATTAGTTAATGAAATAAATTTAAATTTAAATTCAATTCTTGTAATTCTTGTAATTTAGTTAATGAAATAAAAAATGATTTGAATTAAATTTTTCTAATTCATGTAACTTGGTGACGCTAAAATTTTTGAAAAGTAAATAAAAATCACCAAAAACCAATTTTTAATATTTAATGAATTTTAATATTTAATTGAAACTTTAAAATAAATAAAACAAACAAATGAGAAGCGAATACCCTTTAGGACCGTTGGAATGATAAACTTGGAGAAGAAAGTGGAGTTAATGTGCTTCCATTTCCTCCATGGGCCAATATTAGGGGATCGAAAGCCTCCCAATTGGGAGGTATGATCCAAACAGGATATGAAAGAAACATGAATGACATAGAATGCAAATACAGATAAAAATAATCAATAGGTAAAAGAAGTAGATTTACCACCATGGGTAACGATGAATAAGTGAGGTTGATCGCAGAGTGATGGACACACACTGAAGCACCCACTAACCCATTAAATAGAAAAAACCTCACTAACTACAAGAAGAAAAAAGTATAGCAAAGGAGACAATATTTTGAATATAACCATCAAAATAATCCAATCCAACTCTTAAACATAGGTAGAAGAATGATGTGGGAGAGTTTGATAAAAATCAACAATAGGACTCATTCTGATACTAGAGACTATTAATGGTCTAGAGAGACATGAAATTCTATAATTATCTAAAAATATTGATAATAATAGTCTATGGTCAATCGAGAGTTTTCCCAACTTGGGTCTCTAGGATAGTAGATTGTTTTAACATGGTTGATTTTTGTGAGCATTGTTTTATATTTTTGGTTATTCTTTGATCTGGTTTTTTCTATGAATTCTTAGTGTAGTGACATTTTCCAATCTCTCCATTGAATGAATGATACACAATTGATAAAATCATTGCTTTGTGGTAATCAAATCTATTGTTGCATGTTGGCTACACTCCTGTCACAAATCAATTTATATTATCTTATTCAAAGAGATATTTTTTATTATGGATTCAAGAGCATTGGTGTGGGTTCATGATTATATGTTGGCATGAATATATCACTCTATATCATTTGTTGGGTAGAGCTCCATGCACAACATGTATTTTTTTTCTTATACACAACACTCCACTGATTAGTTACTTAGTTGAGACAATATGAACACCAACACATTATTTTAATGTTTGCTTGCAATAAACCATTGCGAAACTCATTTACAAACATATGTACAAGCTAAACTAGGTCAAAGTCCATTATACTAATAATCAATACATGACAATGAATTCATATATTTCGATTTGGTGAATTTCATTGTGATAACATGAGTTGCTATCACAAGTTCAAATGGTGTTGTGGTTTGCATATATATCACCATTTTCTTGGAGTTGAGATCTCATGCATAGAAACTCCTTACATAGGTTGTAGAACCATAACTACTAGTTTCGTGTACGAAGCAAGTGAAAGTATCCAATAAGTTGAAGATAACTCCACACATAGGTTGTCAAACCATAACTACTAGTTTCGTGAACCAAGAAAATGAAAGTATCCAATAAGTTGATGATAATAGTTTAAGTCATGAGAGTCTTAGTCCAAAGGAAAAAAAAGTAGTTTAATAAATAGCCAAACCATATTTAAAAAAATGTATGTAAGGTTGAAATTAATATGCCAAAATTTCTTAAGTATACAATGTCATTCAAAACCAAAATAAAATGTATTATAAACAATTTGCATTTATAGGTTACTTTATCTTTTTTTCTTATATTTCTTATATATTTTTAGATAAATAAAAGACACCTTCCATTGTACATAAAACTCGTTCACTTTTATCATTAATATTTAACTTGATTTCTTACTAAAATATTTATAATTATTTAACTTGATTCCTTATTTATAATGAAAATATTGTAAAAATTTGAACTTTTAACCCAGTAGAGACTAAAATCTAGATGATCCAAATGAATTACATAATTTGATATTATTGTCATAAAATTAAATAGTTTCAGTGAAAATGGTTTAGATTGGATTAATTTGATACCATTGTGTGTTCGAGTCTACCTATAATGAAATAGTTAGAATAAAATTCTACGCAATCAAATATTTCAAGAACAATTTGTTAATAAACTCGACACACCTCTAACCGGAAAATCCACCTTAAATCAAATAAAGCTATTAAAATGATAGCCATTGATTAAAGTGTGGCAAATCCTAAAACTAAGATCTAAGCATCTCTTGGTTGAAACAAAAATTGAGCATGGCATAAACTGGTATGGATTGAAATAAGAGCCGCCCTAAATAGCCCCACTTGTAGCTCAGTCTGGTATGGATTGAAATGAGAGATGCCCTAAATAACCTCACTTATACCTCAATATGTATACTCTATCCATACACAGGGAATTCCTTTATTCCCTGACATATATGTTGTTTTTATAATAGTTGGTTGGACCATCCAAACCCTCTTACAACTTAAGAAAATAAATAAATAGTCTTCCCAGAACACAAACATACACTCACCAACCCTCTTACAACTTTTTTAAAAAATATCGAGGCTTCCCAAAACACAAACTTACACTAACCCCGAAACTCGTAGAAAATTTCATAGAAGCAAAGAAGTACAATTCTAAGACATGTTCCCTTCTCTTATAGTCCCTAGCACTAGGCCATCTACCTTCAAAATGATGTAGGGAGCCTGCAGTTCCCCAAGGATGAAAATATCTATACATTGTTGAATAGGGAGTCGCTAGAGTTGATAGCAGATATTCCACAGCAGTACCAAGATTTATATTCAAGTCACTACTTTTCCTTTCTTTGAGATTTCGAATTAGTTCTCCAACATGAGTTTGATGTTCTGCATACATTTTGTTTCTTTCATGTTTTGAATTAATTCTCTAGCATGAGCCTGATGTTCTGTAGATATTTTGTTGCTTTCATATTTTGAATTAATTTTCCAGCATGACCCTGATGTTCTACAGACCAAATATAACTTGCATGAGCCTGATGTTCTGCAAACCATATATAGCTTGATCCGACTTGCCTGGTAACTTGACCTCACTTGCCTCGGTTGACATGCATTTCCTTGCAATGTGGTTTCTATCGATTTTTACGTTACTTGTAGCTAAGTATCGACATGCTTTCCCAATTTCTATTGATTTTTATGTTACATGTAGCTAAGTATCAACATGCTCTCCCAACCCTCTTATTTCCTTGAGGGACAAGAAGGGGATTTCTCTTTCCTCCCTCTAAGCAATACTAGCTGGGATGGTTTTAATTGCAGTTGTCAATCACATGGTCCTGGCAAGTTCTTTCCTCTTTCAATGAAAATGATATGTAATGCTCTGGTTTACAAATGGTTGAATAAGCTTTGGTGAAATATCCATATTGATCCAAACTAGGAGCAATGCGCGTTGTCTAGCAGTGAGAATATCTGTGATGAAATTTGGATCTTACGGTGTTAATATCTGGAAATAAAGAATAATTATATGTGTAATATCATTTCTCTTGAAATAGGAATTGTCAATAGAATGTGACAACATTACCATGAATATTGAAGCTTTGTGAAATCCTTCTCTAGCAAAGCTCATAGTCTCTGCCCCTCAAATATGGTTTGCACCTCGTTATATTTTACTAACCCTTGGGTGCTCCTTTTGGAAATTGGTTAGCCTAAACATTGTTTAGTATTTTCATATTTATTTTACATATGTCGCTCTATTGTTTGGCCACATCCATTCAAAATTTGATTATAATATAATAGTAACACACCGAAGAATCTCACATCATAGAAGACCTTGCTTTCATCTCCACCAAGTGTGAAATCAGCCGAGGTACCCACAAGAGCCATCATGTGAGAAACTTAGCTTCGAACTTTCCCCTTCTTTTCTCTCCAAGAGATCTATCGAGAAAAATGCTACAATAAAAATTCACTTAAAAATTATAAAAAAAAATATTTAAGAAAAACAAAAATAAAAATCAATAAAAATAATAAATAATAAATAATATTTAAAAAAATTTAAAACTCAACTATTATAATAATAATATTAGAAATGAAAAAGTTAACTCCTTTTAGAAATGAAAAATTTAACCCCTTTTTCCCTATACTTTGAGCTCAATAAAATTTAAAATTCTTTCTTAATTTCCTACATATTTTTATTTTTTATTACTTTATATTGATTTTATTGAAGCTGAATTATCCATATAGAGAGGCCACTTTTAGAAATGATGGCACTAATCCTATAAACGCTCTTGACCTCAGTTTATACTAGATAGTCATGCCATTACGTTACATAATGGCAAATGTTCCAGCCTCTCTCTTGTATCTCCCTATCACCATATATCACTGATAAGTGGCAACATAAATTTACTTAATTTTTATAATAAAATTTAAGATATACTTTCGTCGTCTTTAAAACCGCAAATAAAGGTAGCATACTCTTCTTTAATATTCTTCAGCCGAAGACGTTCTAGGGCGCTGAAAATAGAGTAACTCCTCTATGTCCTCAAAAACTCGACTTCACCTCATTTTTATATAATTGATACTCAAATAATGTTCTAGAATTGCTTTTATCTAACATTGGCTAAATCATTAAGTTTTTCCATGATTTTTTATCCGCTTATTCCAAAGAAAGTTAAAGGTACCAAAACACACTTTATTCTAGGGTGAGAATATCAACAAATCCATTGAAATTTCTAAATACCATGCATATTGAATTGCACTGTTATAGTCATATTGATGTATAAGAGCTTAAATACAAGTACATGGATTAATGTATTGAAATATAAGCAACAAAATATAATATTTAAATCTTGATAATAATTCACTTAACTTTAATGAATGTACTGAAATGCTATAAAATTTTTTAACATAATGTCGTTTAACAGCTAATCATAAATATAAATAAAGTGTTGCACGGACTATAAAAACTTGACAATTATTTTATTAAGAAATAATAGATACAATTTCTTAAAACAATGCTTCAAAAGTTCATAATCTACTAAAATTGATAACAATCATCGGCCGGCTTGGATCCCAATGTCGTCCAAATTCTATTATGCTCATATTATTTTCTTTATATTACTGAATGCTTCGATTTTCTTTCATATTTAAAAATCTCGTCGTCGCCCCAATCTTATTATTCATCCGCGACGCTGTTTAATACGTTGAGATTACAAGTAAGAATGCTATTTGTTTAATGCAAGTTGTACATTTTTATTTTATGTATTTTAATTTTTACAAATCCTACCTCAGTACTACCATTTTACCATGACCCTATTTTGGCATTAAAGAGCAAACCCAGAACAAGAAACGTTGGTTGAAAGGTATGAAGATCCATACTTTATAAAATAATAACTTGAATAATGCAAGTTTCTGGAAAAAATTCTACTCATCGTTTAGAACGAAAAATAACATCTTTGAACACGAAAAATAGTAGGAATCATGTTAGCATGCAACTTCCCTATGGCAGAGAAAGAAAACCAGAAAATGTGTCTCAAATTCTCTTTTGGAATTTCGAAAACATGGTACGCATCCATGCTTACCTTCTAATTTGACAAAAGCGCAAAATGTAATCATGGAATGTTTTATTGAATTCGAAGGCGAAACACTAGTAAACTAAGATATCAAAACGAAAACGAAAATCAATAGTAAATAACCATAACAGTAGATCAAAACCAAAATTAAAGAGTGCCTCTACACTTGTGATGCAGATTATCGATGATGTTTTCTCTTACATTTCCCCTCTATCCCAGTTCTCCTCCATCCCAGTTGTTATGTGAAAATATTCATCATCAAAAGATATGCAAACCCCATTCCATTTTCAAGGAAGATATTCATATTTGGGAGCATATACATAGCAGAACCCACAAAAAACCTTTCAGCAAATAAGAGAGTTCCCTACAGCTCCACTGTTAAGGACACAGAGACGCTGGAACTCGTAATCAGAAAAATGCGCTGAGAAAATTAGTGCATCTTCATCCTAAATTTTTTGTAGATTAGTAGACACATACTTCTGCAATGACTGTACAACATGAATTTTTTGGTCTAAAATGCAGGAATTCCCCTTCCACCTCTCCCTCTTTATCTACATTACGGTTGGGTTTTCGTTGATTTTCAGAGGAAAAATTAGAGAGGACTTCGTTTGAGGAAGCTGAGACAACCGTCTTCTACAGGGTCGGAAAAGGTAAGACAGTTTGTTGCCTCGTCATCTTCTTCGAAGTCTTCATCTAAATCAAACAAAGCATCAGAATCTTGGTCAAAATAAGAACCATCAGCATCATCTTTGTCAAAAGAAGAATGAGAGCCTTTGGAACAAGGTAGATTATTATTTTTCAATTCATCGCTCTCATAACTGGAAATAATGCCATGTCTGACATCGAAATTGAGGGAACTCAAAGGCTCTCATAACTGGAAATAATTCCATGTCTTGCATCGAAATTGAGGGAACCCGAAGGCTCTCATAACTGGAAATAATTCCATGTCTGACATCGAAATTGAGAGAACACAAGGGCGAAGACAATGCTCTTGTGGCATTTTCATGGCACTTTATTGTAGCGGTGGTAGTCAGCTGCAACTGCACCAACTGTCTTTCCAACAAAACCGGTGTTTTCGATGTCCCAACTATGCAGATGTCGCTGAAATTTAGAGTAGAGTTAATGGAACCAGCGTAGATTGAAATTGCCACTGCATGGAGAGAATGGCGCCACCTTCAAATTGAAGATGTCACGTTTAATGCGCCGAAGAACTAACGGGACAGATGCCATGCAGACCGACCGGATAGATGTCAGATGTCAGGTAGACAGAAAGACAAAACTAGCAGAGATGAAAAGAGTTCACGAAACTGAAAAGTGATTTCATTCAAAAGAAAAAGCCTATTACCCTAACTAACTAATAAATATACTAATCATATACTATTCACTAAATTTTTTTATAATCATATTTCACTGAATATTTTTATAATCATATACTTTATCAAACAATAAGGCGCTGGAACCACCTCAATGTTATTAAAATTTTTGAAGATACGGATGATATGTAAGGCACTATTTCATTTTGACATCTTCCTTATGTATAAGATGTCATGTTTATGTTCAAAATGACATGTTATATATCATTCATTATTTGCTAATTTGATATTTTATAAATGATAATAAACATATTTTAAAGATAAGATAACTTGTAATATTTCAATCATATTATGAACATTAATCATATTAACAATATAGTGGAATATATATTAATATAAAGTTGATGAAATTGATTTTTGAATGTAACGGGGATGTGTTATTAAAACATAAATTTAATAACATAAATTAAATTTTCCAAGAGTATAATTACTTTAATTAAATAAATAACTAAATATTTTAATTATTATAATTAAATAGATAAATTAATATAATTTTTTCTTCATTTTTAATTTAAATTTTTCTTAATTTTTAATCTATCAAGTTTAGAAAATATTATTTTCTTAAAATGAGAATCTATTTTTATTATTAAATTTGAAGAAAATTATAAGAAATTGTATTTCTATTTTAATTAGAAAATCTAAAAAAAAATTAAGATAAATCTATATTAATTTTTAATAATATTATTTATATTTGTATAAATTTCATGTATTTATAAATATGAATATAATTATTATATATATATATATATATATATATAAAGTATAGATAGAGTTGATGAGATGATAAATAATTTAGAAAAGAAAAAAAAAACTTGGTAAGTAGTGAATTTTTATGTAGTTTTTAATTTAAATTTAAATATAAAATTTTAAAAATTTCTAATAAATCATCATGGAAAAAAATTGATTTTAATATTAACAAATAATTTTTTTTAATTAAATTCTTATTAACTAAATTTATTAGCTTTTTATATTTCTATTAATTTTATATTTTTCAAATGTAATAAAATCATTTTTATTTAAATGTATTTAATGACATATTCATATTATTGATAAAAAATGAAAAATGGAAAGAAGTGGAGTAGAGTATTGATCTTCTCAATATTACGAATCAGTTATATAACACTATATTGGAGACATCAACATTAAATGAGTGCAACGAGACTGAACTAAAATTGGAATAAGTGAAAGTGAACTCAGACACTTTGATGGACAGTTTGGACACCTAGCAGGTGGTTAGAATTAGATTCTCAAACACTCCCCCTTAATTACGACCACACAAAATTTTTAATTAAGATACATGTTGGTCTATGTCTCAGAGAGGCTTTGAATTTAAAAAATTGACTTCAACTAGTTTTAGTTTTCTTCTTCTCTTCTTCTAGATTCTATAGCCTCTAAATTGTTTCAACATTTTTTTCTTGTTGTATTCTTCAAACCTCTGTTTCCTCATTCGCTAGTGGAGGTCTTCTATTGTTCTAGGGTCTTTAAGCATGTCTTGGAATTCTTGAAGAAATGACTTGTCTATGGGCTCCTAACACATATTGTCTTCTATAGTGCACTTTTCATCATCAATCTATTGCAACATAAGATGAGAATAATATTTTATCTCCTCAAAACTCCAATATTTGAAAAATTTCATTGACGTGTTCATCATGCATGTTGTCTTGAACATTCATATCTACAACTTCTGTGTAGACCTCAACTGGACATGGTGTTCCAAGCCATGTTTCAAAGAACTTTAAGTCCTCTTCATAATCAATTTGTTTACTGGCACATTGGAAATCAATGGTTAGTGTAAAAACACCTCGAAAACCACATTGGATTTTTTCCTTTTGCTCTACAATTGAAACTTTCTATTGTTGCACTTCTTTCTTTGCTTCTGCCTTTGTTTATGTTTTCTCTTTGCGTGCTTCCTTCTTTGCATCTATCTCTATATTTTTTTTTGTATATGTCTTCACCTTTGTCTCTTAATTGAGTGGGATTTTATTACTAAATAGCATCATGTCTATATGATGTTTCTATTGCATCAGCTGCAACCAATAATCATCAGCCAAAAATTCTTTATCAAATTTTACATCATCAATATTAATCACTAGATTTACCATAGTAGTTTTACTCTCATCAACAAGCTTTATTGTTCGATTCACCATATCATCATCAACAAGTTTTTTTGCTGGAAACATCAAATTTTCATGAGCAAGTTGTGTTGTTGGATTCACTATATCATCATCAACAAGTTCTGTTGTTGGAATCACCAAGTTGTCATTAGCAAGTTGTGTTGCTGGATTCACCAAATATTCATTAGCAAACGTTGTTGTTCGAATCTTCAAATCATCATCAGCAAGCTCTGTTGTTGGGTTCACCAAATTTTTGTCCACTTGTGGTTGTGCACAGTGGGGTTCGCAAGCATCTTTGTGCTCCTTCTTTGATGCTTCTAGAATTTCTTCACACTCATCATCCACTTGTGGGTGAGTATTTTCATCACGATGTACATTTGCTGCTATAGGTCCACCTTTATCTTTAACTTCAATGCTCACCCTTGCACCAAATCACTTCTCAAGGGTATCCCAAGCCTCCTTGGTTGTCTTCGAATCTAAAATCAAGGGAAGAATGCTTTCGTCCATAGACTATTTTATGCATTTTAATGCAAGGGCATCATTTTCCCTCTTCACTTCAACATCTAAAAAGATTTCAAACATCTCATGTTGTCACTTTAGCCTCTTGTCTTTTCCCATTATTGAGTGTTGGCTTAGCTCGACTCAACAAGTAACAGAAATTGTAGATGTTGCAACTAAATGAAATAAAAGTGGCATTGATGCTCGACTTTCACAAAAAAAAAATCTTACAAATGCTCAATAAATACCTTGCTTCAAAAAATTCAAAAAATTATGTGCTAAGGCAACACTTTTACAAGGCTTTCACAATGCCCCCTTTTTAAATCTCCTTTTTGAAGAAAATCTCCTTTCACAAGTTCACTTTAACAAGGCTTTCACACATGTATTTTTTTTTAATTCATGCCATAAAAAAGTAAAACCCTTCTCTTTTGAAAAGAATTATACGAGCCCCCTTTTTTTTTACTCCTTTTACCCAAATTATGTAACTCCAAGCTTTACTAAAATGAGATTGTGTTTTAGGTACTTACGATAATACCTTTCTCATATATCACTAGTGCCTTTACTAACACCTTTGGATGTCTTGAATAAAGATGGTATTGAAAGAAAGTATAGGCGTTATGCCGGTTAGTAGAGGTCGCTCTCTGTCTCTGCCTTTGGAAATGTTTCTCAAATAGTATAAAACTTTTGAGAAGGCTTTAGATTTGATATTAAAGGTAGGTCATTGGGCGACTTCACAAAGATATATCACAGGTAAAGCATGTGGGCTTAGGCGAACCGATGCTACAGTTTCCATCTTATCTGATTCATTCCTTTTTTTTTAAATTAATTTTTGGTTGACCCTTTTTTTTAATTTTCCCACAAATCTCTCTTTTGCAACAAGCTCACACTGGCAGTAGATCCTTCATATCTCTTCTTCCTTCATCGATGCGTCTCTATAATAAATTAGTCGCACTGATCGTACTGGAATCAGATCGAATTAAGGCTTTACTCGATTAGCACACTTATCTCAATTGGATTCGTGTTGATCAACTCTATTCAGCTTCAATAGCGTTATGATGATCGACGTGTCTATTCCTCTAGAAAATGTGTTGGTCAACTTTTTGAAATTTTGACATTTCAAACTTTTCGCGAGAGGTGGACTTCAAACACTTGTGGTGGAATTTTTAGTTGCATTAATAACGCATTTTCTGAATTGATGGGGTGCGTTAATATCGCATTTTTTGGATGCACTTGACTTTTTTTTAAAAATCTTGCCCTTCTGTTGGTGTCTGGATATGAACAAAATTCAACCCTTTCTCCACATAAATTATCAACCAGAGGGAATTAGTTATTTCAAGACTAACGGAAAACTATATGCAGCTAAAAGCACATGACCTACTGTAGATCATAGTTTTAGCTCCATAACACACAAACCACTGCAACACCAATTAAATAAACTACAGAATTTAAAGGGGCATTCACAACAATTAAAATTAATCTGTAATAGTAGTAATGGAATCACACTAAATCATAAATAATGCGAGAAATAAAGACGCAACACCTGATCATAAGAGTGGGCCCAACTCTATAATCAGGGCTGTAGTAAACTCACGAACTATAGAAGAAACAATAAGTTGTTGTGCATTTAATTACTCATAAAAGAGGTTTGTTACAAGATCTGTATGTAAAATGGATTAACCCCAATTCATAGCTCGCAGGCCTCTTTGTATATGTGTCCTGAAACCCCCGGTTCCGTTCAGCATATCCATAGCTACAAAATACATCTTGTTACAACGACAACCTAGTTGCCTAGAAAGAAACCATGAAAAGGCCTAGAATGGTGTTGATACAAACAAGTCAGTTATGCTATAACAGAAAATGAGCAAAATGTTGGATATCATCGGCTGTTCATTGTCTTATGGCTGCAACACTCCTGTTTTAGCCAAACCTATAGAAATATTGGGGTCAATATGGAAAAAGGTAAAACCTCCATGACAAATACTTCATTAATCAAATATCCCATGAAATATAAGGAAAAGGGTTTTACCTCATACGTTTAAGAGTAATAATGGCACAAAGAGATAGAAAGATAGGTTAAAATGAGAGAGGAAAGTATACAAATCTTGTAACCAACATCTCCCCCCAACTAGTCTATCTGAATGTCCTCATGTAGCTCGTCATCTCCTCAAACCAGGATTGGATGGACTGTGATCGGCATGAAGCTGTGTAAGATCATATTCAGTGGCCATTTATGTTCCTCATGGCTTATATCCTTCTGTGAAAACAACATCCTTCCACCAGTCTAGATCAACGTTATATGCAGGAGTATATCGCTCCGCTGGTAACTAGAGAAGGGGAAATTGAAACCTTAAGCCCATCCATCTGACCCCACAGGTATGAATTCATGCCACGAAATGTGGCATTCTCTCTAAATGTAATGCAAATTTGGGTGCCATAAATGGTTCTCTTTCTCTGACGGCTGAGGATGAAACATCCACATTTTCTGGAAACTATCCAGTGCTTCCTTGCGAAACATCCTAATCTAGCCAACACATAGGTCAGCGCGCCATTTCGGGGTTGCCAACATGTGTTCTTTATGGCCCTCAATCTGTAGAAATGTATAATTCTTGTTATAAATGTTTGAGGACTGATCGTGCTCTATTCTCATCACTAATGGCCTTTCAGCTTGATTTTCTTTAAATGTATCCCAAGACTTTCTCCACTTAATCTGATTGATGGTGTAAGAGGTGAAAGCTCTTAAATGAATGTCCCCCATGAATGGAACGGGGTTAAAGGAATGATCACGCCTTAAGTAACACCCATGCATGTAGAGCTCGCATATTAAGTGTTCTCCTATGATATCATGAATTATTAAAATACAGAGAAATTGAATGGTGTCTTCAATTTCGTACCAAATCTCCTTATATATACTTTCAAGACAAAAGAAAATAAATTTTTCATGAATGAATAAGGCATAGCTATGTACAGGAGGTCTGCAGGGCATTACCTTTTGTGCCAGGGAAAACATCTCCTTCTTATCTCTCTTTAGGAACTGTACTTATTCTTCCAATTCCTCCATTCTGGCCTTCTATTTGGCTTGCCTCAGTCACGCCTTGTATAGCTGATCCATGTACCCTGTGATGACTCCGACAACCTATTCTCGAACCCTAGATGTTTCCTTTTTATGGCCGCTTGCAGCAGACTACCACTTCTGGATCTCAGTGGCCAATACAAATTCTCGACCTTCAAAAAAATTCTTCCATCGGGTTAGTCTGGGTAGTTGTAGTGGAGACCTTAATTTTTGGCTTTATTTCCATCCATTTGTAGATTTTTACCTTCCTTTTCAGCCGGGAAACTTGTTTTTTCAAATCTCAAACCTCCCTTTTTAGTCTCATGGTTTCACTAAACTACAACTGATACTTCTTCTTGAGAGGTAACCTTCTTTAACTTATTTTCTGGGCCTATGACAGGCTCAAGAGGCAGTAGAATGCTGCTAGTATTCTCAGCAAATTCTCATGTCAAGCCCTTTTGGCCAGGCTCCCTATCTCCAGGGGTTTCTTCCTCTATGTTTCCTCTAGGAACTTCTATCGTCTAGTTGACAATTTCATTGACCACTCTGTGTTCTGGTGTTTCCACAAGAATGTTGTCTTCGTCACGAGATTCTAAGTATTTTGGTTTGGTAGTGCATGGGTCGATCTTGGCCATGTTAACAAGTTTAAGCACTTGGGGAACGACTACTTCCTATTTTAGTCGTTTGGGTGAGCGGAATCCCCTCACCCCTCTAGGCATCATGGACTGGAACGGAGAGTGGGGGACAGACTTATCATCCTCAATTCCGGCTTGAACCGAAACTTCACACATTATTACCTCAATCGAGTTCGATGTCGGTTCTTGTGGAGCAGCATCAATTCCACAACTTCTTTCCCTTCTGTCCCCTCACTCTTTGTTCACCATGTATTCTTCTAGCATAGATATTGGTTCTTGTGGGAAAGTATTGATCTCCTGGTTCATTTCTTCTCTACCTTCTTGTTCCTCATGAATTGCCTCTTTTTCCACAATTGGTATTAGTTCTTGAGGAACAACATTGATTTCACAGGTTGACTCCTCCTATCTTAGCCGAATTGGGGGTGGTTCTTGTGTAGCACCCATACCTGTATCAACATCCATATCTGTTTGGGTAGGTGATGCTATTTCTTGTAAAAGAACATCACTTGCCACTTCTCTATCCGCAATTACACTCCTTTGTTATTCACTGACAAAATTCAATGACTTTATAAAAGTATTGACTTCCTGGACGATGTTCATAATTTCTTCCTCTATGGGATCTTCAAGCGAGGTTGGTTCTTTTGTGATAGCCTCAGCTTTGCTGCCAATTACCTCCTCCATTCTCATCCCTTCCTCTGTGGGATTTTCAAGAGAGGTTGGTTCTTGTGTGGAAGTGACAGCTGTATTGCTAATTACCTCCTCCATTCTTGTCTCTTGGGGTTCCTCCCGATTAACCATCATCTCCTCTTCCTCGAGTTCCTCCTGAATAACTTCTATTTCCATTTCCCTGGGTTCCTCTTGATCAATTCCTTTTGAATGTTCTTCTTCTACCAAACCACCTGAAGAGGCCGGTTCCTCTTCTCTAGAAACAATCATGGCTGCTACTTCTTCTTCTGAGGACCCACATAATTACACCTAGGAGACCGAAAGCACATTTATTTCATGCATGACCAATAATCACACCAAACCGTCATTGGAAAGCATTGCCATCATTCAACGTGAATTCCGAGAAACCTGAGCCATATGCTACAGTTGTTTCAATAGGAAGAAGGGCATGTTCAAGGCATGTACCTGAGCCTGTGGAAATCGAAGGTGTGTTAAGATTTTAAAATGATACTTGAAAAAAGTTGTGGCTTGGCCCTCACAGGTTATGTATTTTATTACGAAACCTAGAACTTCATTCCAAGGATATGGTATAGTTTGGCACTTGTATCCTCTGCCCATTTGAACGACACTTTCTCCTGCCTCCAAGAACAATTCGAGAAATTATGGGAGAGAAACTTTCTGAGAAAACCATTATGGCCCCTACTGTCTCAGCCTACTAACCTTTGCGATTACCTCTTCTTTGACAGGAACTTCCATACCTCTAACTCGTGAATAATTCTCCTCTAAATTGAGTGCGAATTCCATTGTGATTCCTCCATCAAACCCCTGCAATATGTAAAAGTAGGTATCCCACCTCGTGTCAACAAACATTTTCCATACTTCTGGTTTACTGTGAACTGAAGTTGTGTTTTCAATCTCATGCAGCAAAGCTAGCCCACCCAATTGTGGAGACTTGTAGTAGCACTATCTATAATAACAGACCATTGGGCAAGGTGGTGGGTACCAAATTCGAAGAAACAGCATGGTAAAAATGGAAAGGTGGTAATGGCAAATACAGATGGTAACTCTCGAAAATTGAGAAAAATCATAAAAGAATATGATAAGCATGGTGAATAGAAATAATAATTGTTTCGTATAGGGTGGACGAGACATCTTACGGATCCCAATACTTATTGAATGATGACAACACATATTGATGGGAATCGTAAGGTGTACCATGAATGGATTTTCATACTAAATTATGAGGAAAATATTACACTGTCCTTGACTATGATGGCACCCCCCCCTCCAAATTAAAGTTTTTTCGTCCACTGCATTATGATCTTCACATGGGATATTTAATTAAATCAGTAAAATTCTCGTGGAGGAATACCTGATGGCCTACCTGGATGATGTGATGGTTGGGAGGATGACAATTGATTAATTATGTGGATTCGAGTAGCAGCAGTACAAGTAACGAAATCTGGAGTAACAACATCCGGTGTAACGGCGTCGACTAGCAACATCAGAGTAGCAGCATTCGGTGTAACAGCAATGCGAGTAGCAACATCGGAGTAACATCATTAGAGTAACAACAATGCGAGTAGAAACATCCAGTGTAGCAGCATCGAGTAATAGCATCCAGTGTAGTAGCATCGAGTAGCAACATTGGAGTGACAGCAGTGCGAGAAGGAGCATCCTTTGTAGCAGCATCGAGTAGCAACATTGGAGCAAGAGCAGTACGAGTAGCAGCATCTGGTGTAGCAACATCAAGTAGCAACATCGGAGTAACAAGAGTGTGAGTAGTAACATCCGGTGTAGCAGCATTGAGTAGTGGCATCGGAGTAACAGAAGTACGAGTAGGAACATCCGGTGTAGTAGCATTGGGAAAAACAACATCGAGTAGCAGCATCGGAGTAACACCAGTGCGAGTCGCAACATTTGGTGTAGTAGCATTAGGGTAACAACACCATGTGTAGCAGCAACTGATACTTTGAAAAAAAACATTTCCTTGATTTTTACTCCTTAATAGTAACTCCTGCAAAAAGACAATAAGGTACAAAATATAATTCTTTATTCTTTTATATATATATATATATATATATATATATATATATATATATATATTTTTTTTTATTTTTATTTTTTTAATAAAAAGGGTCCAGAGGAAAGATTCTCTACATGATGACCTTCAAACCAGATTTCTCAGAGAGTTTTTTAATAAAATCATCCTTAGAGGACAGGCGGTGGTATAGTCTCAGGCAATGTCCATTGACTATAAATGAAGCATGTGTATCATCAATTGTGACTAGCCTGCCTATTCCATTATCAAATACAATGTCCACCTCATAAGGTCCCATCCAACGAGTGCAAATATTCCCCTTAAAATCCTTAAAACGAGATTCATAAAGTAGTGCCCAATATCCACTTTGAAACACCTTATTTTTAATAAACTAATCATGTTGTTTCATTCTCTTCTATTGAATAACAATCGTTCTCTGGACAACCATTGAACATATTTCATCTAGTTCATTGAGCTGGGCTAGTTGGTGTTTCTTGTTATCTTACAGATCCAAACCAACTTCAAGAGCTATTCTGAGGGTACTAATTTTGAATCCTATTGGAAATAATGCAGACTTCCCATAAACTAGCTTGAATGGTGAAAACCCAATTGTATTTCTCCATGTTGTTATGTACGCCCAGAAATATTTCGGGAACTTCTGGACCTAATCCCGACGATGGTATGCCACAGTTTTTTTCAAAATATGTGCTTTCTACTTGTCCATTCACAAGGGGTGGTATGGAGATGTCACTCTATTCTTGACTCCATATTTCTGCATGAGCTTTGATATCTTGTGTGATGTGAATTGTGCTCCTCCATCTGAAACAATCTCCCTTGGAGTACCTTAACGAGAAGAAATTTCTTCAAATAGAAAATCTCAGACCACCTGCTTTTTTTCTTTTGCAATAGCTTTGGCTTCCACCCACTTAGTCACGTAATTAGTACAGACCAAGATGTCAAATTTTTGATGGGAGGGTGGGTTAAAGGGTCCAAAGAAGTCAATAGCCCATTTCTCAAAAGGCTTGAGGAATACCTATGCCTTTAAAGGCATTTCAACAACTCGACTGAGCTACCCCATATGTTGGAAACTATCACACCTCCTAACATAATTCTGAGCATCACAAAAAATGGAAGGCCATAAATATCCCATTTGTAGCACCTTATGGCCTATTCTTTTGTCCGCAAAATTCCATCCAGAAGGGCCATCATGGGAAGCTTTCAATACCTCATAAATATCATCCTCAAAAACACAGCGCCGGATCTTCTTATCTACTCCTATATGAAAAAGGTACCCTACCATCCAAGAATATCGGGCACTATGACGAATAATCTTCCGTTGTTCCCTGTATGAAAAATGAGGAGGCGCTTTCCCTGTAGCAAGATAGTTAGCAATATCTACATACCACAGAGGTTTAGTAGACACTGCAAAAGGATGTTCATCGAGAAAACTATCTTCCACGGGTGTGCATTCACCATTTTTATCCATTCTAGATAGGAAATCAGCTACTACATTATCTTTTCCTGGCTTATCTACTATTGTAATATCAAATTCTTGAAGCAATATCAACCATCTTGTAATACGGTCGGGAGTAATAGGTTTATTCATCAAATACTCATTTTCTACATGATCAGTATAGACAAAAGTAAAATACCTAGTGATGTAGTGCCAGAACTTATTAACAGCATAAATGACAACCAAGAAGTCCTTTTCTGTCACTGTATAATTTAACTCAATAGGAGTTACGTTCTTGTCGAGATAGTAAATTGCATACGATATTTTGTCTACTTGCTATCCTAAAATAGCCCCTACTGATGTCTAAGAAGCATCAGTATGTATGTGAAATGGTAATGCCCAATCAGGTCCTTGGATGATTGGAGCCATGGATACTAGCCCCTTAATTTTCATGAAAGTTGTCTTACAATCTTCAATCCACAAAATTCTGCATCTTTTGTTAGCAATTGAAATAGTTGGTGTGCTATTTTAGCAAAATTTTCTATAAAGCACCTATAGTAACCAGCACAACCAATACATCTACGTACCTGTGTGGGTGTTTTGCGTACCAGAAAGTGTAATGTTACCTCTACTTTATCTGGATCAACTTGAATTCCAGCAGGTGAGATAAAATGTCGTAATACGACTCCTTCTTCCCTCATCATATGGAATTTAACTGTACTCAGGGATACATGGGTCTGTTTACATCTTTTGAGTACTTTCTCTAAATTTTCCAATCCTTCCTCAAATGAGTTTCCATAAGGAGTAAAATCATTCATATAGGTTTTAATGCTATCATCAACCAAATCAGAAAATATTCCCAAGATTTCCCTCTGGAAGGTAGCAGGAGCATTACAAAGGCCAAACGGGAGGAACATGTATGCAAAGGTTCCCCAAGGGCATGTAAAATTTGTTTTATCCTAGTCTTCTGAGGTTATCTGGATCTGGTTGTATCCATTGAATTCGTCTAGGAAGGAAAATAACTTCTTCCTAGTCAAGGTATCCAATACTTGGTCAATGAATGTCAAAGGAAAATGGTATTTTTGCGTTGCCTTATTTAGTTCCCTGTAATCTACATAGATCCGCCATTTACCATTCTTTTTGGGAACAAGAACTAGCAAGGATACCCATTGGCTATATGAGATTGGGTAAATGAATCCTACATCCAATAATTTTTGAAATTATCCCTTCACAATGTTTTTGAGAGCATGATTCCTCCTCCGTTGAGGCTGTCTTATAGAGCGGAAATATTCCTTAATATAAATATGATGAGTTCATAAGTTAACATGGATACCCTTCCTATCTATATAATCTAAAGCAAAATCTTCCTGATTATCTTGAAGGACTTTCAAAAGTTGTTTTGTCTAAGATTCAGACAGGTTTAGGTTGATATTAAGTGTTTTCCCTGGTTCAATCTCAATTGGAGTACTATCATGGGATGAGGTTACAGAAATGTCTTCAATTTCATCTTATGATTCAATGTTTTCCTATGTCTCACAACTCATAACAAAATCTAGAATATCTCGACTTGAATTAGAAACAGAACTGGAATAATTAATAAAAGCATTAATGGCATCATCTTCAGTTTCTTTTTTAAATTAAACGGCCTGCCCAATAGTGTGGACAAGTCTAACATCTTCATTTTCAGGTTTAGGCTCTTCTACAAGCAAAATTTTCTAACTGGGTAATGATTTTTCAGATGGGCTTGGTTCTGTAGGAGGGTAAAGCTTGAGATTATTTGTAATTGTCCCATTTGATATAATCATGTGGCCAAATCGCCACCCTATCTAGGCATCTATAGCTACAACACAAGGTCTTCCTAGGATCAATGGGTGACCACATACTGAATATCAGGTGTGTAATATAAGGAGGTCCATAGGGTAATGCCATGAGTCTACTGAAATGATCACACCCTCTAATTTCTGCACTGGTTTAATTGTGGATCTATCTGGAAGCTCCATGATATTAGGGGTTAGTTTAATGTTTCCAAATCCTAATGTGTCAATTGTTTCAATAATGAAAATGTTAATGGTACTCCAAAATCTACCAGTGCATTCAGGATTTCAACCCCATTAATCTGTACTGCTAGAATCGGGTTCCCAGGGTCTTCATATTTTACAGGCATGATTTTTCTAATAGATATTGGATAGTCTTCCCACTACATGAATGGTTAATGGATCCTTAGGTTTCCTCCCTGGTTTCTTTGAGCAGTACTCTGTCAGATTTTTTACATATATAGGTACATCCCTCATAGCTTGTAACAGGGGTATTTTAACAAAGATATTCTACAGTTCCCCTAGAAATTCAAATTATTCTTGAGGGTTTGGCTTACTTAAGGTCAATCTTTCAGGGTATGGAGGAGAAGTTAAATGATCTTGATGAGGAACAGCCTGGGGAGGTGTCTGATTTATTATGTTTTTATTTGAATTCTCCCTAATTGTTCTTTGTTATGTGTTTGTATCTTCACGGTCAAATTTTTCTGTGATAATGGGTGAAGTTGGTGCATTTAATACCTGACCAGACTGTAAAATTATTTCATTGAGCCCCATGGTAGAAATGTTGTAGGATGGAAGGTTCAGGGTGTTTGTTTGTTGGACCCCTTTATTACTCGGATTTGGGTTAGACTAGATAAGAAGTTGGTGTCTATTGGTTGGGTTTCCTGTGGATGCATTCGAAGGCAACTGAAGTTGTTGTTGAGGCATAGGCTGAGGAAATTGTCCAGTAGGAGAGGGTCCACGCTAGGTCTGATTCCATGAAGGATTCAAACTATCTTGAGGAACCCATTGTTGCTAAGGGGGATACTGATATTGAGACCACATGACTGAAAATGGTGTAGATTTGGGACACATATTAAAATTGTTAAATTACTTAAGTGGATCTTGAAACATACCTGGATTCATAGCCGGTGGTCGAGTTTGCCATGGCTTCTTCTACCACATAAAGTACATCTTGTCCACCACACTTTCTTCACTTTCTCCTTGGAAAACTGCTTTCAGCCCAGGCATGGAAGGTCATGAACTAGTCATGTGAGTCTGTTCACAGATCGCGCAGGCTTCCACCGTGTTCAATGGGAATTCCTTAAAAGGGTGTTTCTTCCTGCACTGAGGGCAGAATATGGCCATGGTTTTTTCCAACTCCATCTGCTTCTATTTTGCATGTAGAGTGTCCATCTAGGTTAATAGTGTGCTCATAATGTCGGTTCTTATATTGTCCAATAGATTTCCAATCTTTGCTTTTGTGAACCCTCCACCGAAAGTCTTTGATGACCAAATTCCATGTCCACTTATTGCACCACCTCGTGAACACCTGATACAGTAATCATAGACAGTTTCAAAGTTTTCTTTCGAAATATCCCCTTTTCCCACTATATACAGAAGTTGCAGAGAGCCTTTTGTAAGCGCTCTGAGAAGAATGATCTTCAGAATGTCCTTTTCCAAGTCACTATGTCCAGACCTCTGCAATATGTATTTAAATTGTTCTACACAGTCCTCCATATTTTCATCCTCTTTCTATGAAAATTTAAAGATTTATTCCTTAATTTCATGAGACTT
Organism: Pinus albicaulis; assembly: GCA_034641835.2. NCBI lineage: Eukaryota > Viridiplantae > Streptophyta > Pinopsida > Pinales > Pinaceae > Pinus > Pinus albicaulis. The sequence continues at coordinate 892,885,512 of CM076583.1, read as the reverse complement.
ATAGTAATCTTGGTACTTCCCCAATAAAGATTCTTTCATGCCTTCCCATAAGGTAGTCATACTCCCCCCTAGACCCATGAACCATATTAGGGTTGTCTCCCTTAGGGTAGCAGGAAATATCTTCAATTACTGGGCATCAGCAATATAGTCATATCCATGGTAAACAATATCGAACTCAAAAATGACGTATTAGGGTCCTTAGAAGCGAGCCCATGAAAACTAGGTAAGGCTATTAAAGGGATGGGTCTCATTAGTGCATCACCTGTAACATTTCAAACGGGGAAATCAATGGAAGAATTTACAGGTGCCATAAATACCCTCCAATACTCACTTGGACTTTCGATTGGTTCCACAGCTCTGGAGTGATTCAACTGTAGAAGGTTGCACCAAGGTCCCCTGGTCCCTTGGTGACTCAAAGTCTTTCAAAAATTCCCTTACCAGAATAGAATCATTCAGTTCAACAACAAGAATTTTTACAGTGTTGCCTTGGTCTCCTGGGAATGAAAACCCTTTTAGAGGTTCTTCTTCCCATTTAGAATTGCTCAGCTCCTCTAATCCTGTGCTTGCCACTTCTGCCCACTCTGCTACTGATAACAATATCTCCTCCACTGATACCATGTTTGTTAAATCTTCTACAGTACACATAACACCTTTTGGTACCGTGGATGGCACTGGTAGCTCCATAGACTACCCTTCAAACTTTGTCTGAATCTTAACCCAACAGTAGCATGGGACGATACCTCAGATCTAGATTTTTCAATAATTTTCTGAATGTATGTCTTCCTTCCCAGATCATTCCCTTTCTTTAGGGGTCTTCCTGTGCCCCTCTTATTCGGATCTTTTTCAATACAAATTGTGAATGGGGTTCATCAAATAAAATCAAGAATTTCTCAAGACACAAAGTAGGATAGATGAATTCCTCCCTGGGATGAGAGAAGAGATTCAATAAAACAAAACAAAAGTAAAGGAAAAATCGAAGTTCAGGACCTAAAGCAGGGTAATCACATACCCTCCTCAGGACGAGAAATTGGCCCAAAGAAAAGAAAATAAAAACGATAAACTCGAAACTATGCACAAGACTTAGAGTATGGATTCAAAATACATTCCCCAAGACAAGGGATTAATTTTAATGAAAAATAAATAGAACAGAGTAGAAAAAAAATAGCATGCTATGCTCAGGACTTAGACCAGGGTAATAACTGTCCTTCCCCTAAGATGAGAGATCAATTCTATTGAAAACAAATAAAATGTACGAAATAAAAACACAAATCACTTACACTCAAGACTTGGAGTAGGGAAATAAATTCCCTCCCCTAAGATGAGATATTTACCCTTAGATCTGTTGCATTTCTTGTTCTTGCACCTGTTAGCCTTCCTCGACAATGGCGCCAAAATGTTGGTGTCCGGATATGAAAAAAATTCAACCCTTTCTCCACATAAATTATCAACTCGAGGGTGTTAGCTATTTCAATACTAACAGCAAAGTATATGCAGATACAAGCACATGACTTGATGTAGATCACAGGTTTAACTCTATAACACACAAACCACCGCAACTACAATTAAATAAACTGTAGAATTTAAAGAAGCATTCACAACAATTAAAAGTAAATTTTAATAGCAGTAATGGAATCACACTAAATCATAAAACAATGAGAGAAAGAAAGATGCAACACCTGATCAAAAGAGTAGTCCCAACTCTCTAATCACGGTTGTGGTAAACTCGTGAACTACAGAATAAATAGCAAGTTGTTATGCATTATATTATTAATAAAAGGTTTATTACAATATCTGTATGTAAAAGGGCTTAACCTTCATTCACTTCCCACAAGCCTCTTTATACAAGTGTCCAGAAACCCCTGGTTCCGCTAAGAAAATCCATAGCTACAAAAATACATCTTGTTAGAACGACAACCTAGTTGCCCAAAAAGAAAACATGAAAACGCTTGGAATGGAATTGATAAAAACAAGTATATTATGTTGTAGCAACAAATGAGAAAAACATTGGAGATGATAGGTTGTTCCTTCTCTTACCGTTGCAACGCTCCTGTTTTATCCAAATGTATAGAAATATCGAGGTCAGTATGGAAAAAGGTAAAACCTCCATGACAAATACTTCATTAATAAAATATCCCATGAAAGATAAGGGTAAGGGTTTTACCTCATACGTTTAAGAGTAATAATGAAAAAATAGATAGAAATATAGGGTAAAATGGGAGAGGAAAGTATAAAAATCTGGTACCCAACATCATCTTCCTGAACTGGCTTTCTCTCTACCGATTTTAGGCAAGAGGATTCTACAAATTTATTAAAACTTTTGTTGCTCTCTCAAAAATTCTTATGCAGGTTCGTCTCTTCTCTCTGTTTCTCCAATTTCTTTCACATTGCTTGTTTCTCAAGGAGTCTTATGCAAACTAGCTATGATACCATGACAAAAATTTAAAACTAGAAAGAAGTGGAGCAAAGGATTTCTCTTCTCAAAATTACGAATTAGTTAAATACAAATACATTGGATACATCAACATTAAATGACTGCAGTGAGACTCAACTAAAACTGGACTAAGTGAAAATGAACTTAGACACTTGGATGGATAATTTTGACACCTAGAAAGTGGTTCGAATTAGATTCCCCGATAATTATTATTTTCTCATAAAATATATGTCTAATTTTATCGATAAAATCAAGTTGTCTTATAAAACATTTATTTAAAATGATTTAAATCAAAATCTTTATCTAGGGTAATCGTCAACATTTTAATCATTGGCCTTGAATTAAGTAAAATGTCTTTCACATTGATAATAATAATAATAAAATTGCAAATCCAACCACTGAGAAAGGTTTGTTTTTTCCTTTCTTCCTACAATGATTTTTTAGGACAACAATTATTAGATTTAGATTTTGAAATGAGGAGTGCTCCTCCATGTGAGTAGATCATAGGATTCCCACTTAACCTAGATTTTGACAATGTCTAGAAGTATGTTTAGTATGTTGGCCCTATACTTGGAATCCAAGTCTGCATCAACGATTCCACAATGAAGATGTCCCTTTTTATAGCACTGTTTTCCATGGAACATGGTTTACATGTTCATGCTCATTCTATAATGAGGCTAGGGTAACATCTTCCCTCATAATCCTCTCCCTGCAATCTATTCCTTAGCCAATTCCCTGAGAATGGAAATGGAGGAAGGGTCCCTTTGATTCCTATACCTAAATTGAAATCCCAATCATACCAGCAACCTGAAACATCTTCCATTGACTGAAAACCATCAAAAAGTGCTTGTGATGTAGCTACTTCTAAGGAGAAGTCGGTAAAAAAGAGAATCATGAAGGTCATTGATGTTACTTTTCTAGGGATTTTCTTATTTATATTTTTCCTTATAGGAAAGATATGTCAAGTTCCCAATGTAACATATTTAATATTTAGACAAAGAAGTAGTAGAGAATTTCTTCGTAATAACATACAGAAATTATCTAAAGGTGGATTGTTATTGAAACCCAGAAGTGGAGTAGAATATTGAAAAGTTGGGACAAAATGACTACTAGGTTTAGGAAGGAGACATGAAAAATGGAATCCTATATTTACATACCATTATACACATTCAAATAATGATTGAATGAAGCTAAACAGTTGTTCTCCACCTGGGCATCAGTACTTGCATCATGCATTTCCTTGCTGCGAGGTCAAGGGTGTCGTAGTGGGATTTGAAATGGAGATGTAGTGCTTTGACTTGAGCCTCCACACAAATCATGTTTTCATAATTCAAGGCTCCTCTGAGGTTGGAGACAAGCTTCTGAATCCATTGATGGTAATAGTCCTTGATATTAATGTTAAAATGTTGATTTATTTAAGCTTCTGAATCCATTGATGGTAATTGTCCTTGATATTAATGTTAAAATGTTCATTTTTTTGTTGAAAACATTGGGGTTATACAAATATTGGAGTCTAATGTTTATAATTTATTGCATACTTGGCATTTCCATTATAACGTGTTATTCTTGGTAGAAAAATAAGATGGAAGGATTGAAGAAAAATAAGTGTTTGTATATGTTGTGCAACAGATTCTATTTTATGTCTTCCTTGCTCTCTATAACACATGTTGAGCTTGTAATAGATGTTGGGATTGTTATAAACTCATTATTGTATATAATTTATTAAATAATATTGTTAAAATATTAAATAATATTGTTAAAATGATTAGTAAAATTCTGATTTTGTATATTTACAAATATATAAATTTAAATTCAATTATATTTTCTATCAAAAATTAATATAACTCCAGTGAGAGAAATTATTAATGATGTTTAAATTGGAGATTATGGCAATGTTTAGTAGTGGGATTTGTTTCTCCCCGGATAATTTTCCAAAAACCTTTAGTGTACCTCCACACCTCTAGAAGTAATTGATAGTTTAATAGTATTTTTAACTATGAATATCAAAATTAATAGAACTATTATTTAAATAATAGTCAATTATTAAAACTTACGATTATAACACATATTTATCATAATTTTTTCATAATAATATTATATGACTTTTCCATACTATGGGAAAGCCTATCATGGACAATCACATATTTTTGTTATCCACAAATACAAACTAACTCATCATTGTTATTCAAGGAAAGCCAGACAATCTAAAATGACCCGTTGGTGGTCCCTAAGTGGGTAGGCTTTCACTTCGTCAAATGCCTTTAGATTCTGGGCTATTAACTTGCTTCATTGGCAAAGAAGAAAATATTTTAGGATGTACTCTAGAGAAAAACAACATTATATGATTGAATAATAAACTAAATATTTTATTAATAAATTTAAACTAACTAATAATACTAATATTATTTAATTAATGAATAAAACTAATTCATTATTAATAATTTCGTCGCTAACTAATTATTATTTATATTAATTAATTAGTTAGGGTCCTTGAAAACCTGGATGAGAAAACATAAAAAAAATTTAGTTAAGGCCTTGGGAGAGCTCCAAATAAGCGGGGTAAGTATTGGGTGCTTTGACAAGTTCTCAAATCAGTCAAGCCAAAAAGAGAGAAACTAAAATTTTTCTCATTGGTTATTTGTTAATTTCCATAAAATAGCTTTGGACAAATAAGGAAGATGATAGAAGTGTCAACTCTCCAATTCTAAATAGCATATCTCACGTAATGAACGAGTTTGAGAAGATTGAGATATTTCACATGCTAGACAACCCAATACTACGGAAGATGAGATGGATAACAAGGGAGTTCAACTAGATTAATTAAAAATAGTAATAAATAGTATCATCGTTGAAAATCAAATTCCTCCTTAAATGTAAAAAAACACAGTGAAAGTATCCGCCCTCAAGGAAGAGGTAGTAGTTGAAATGAATCATGGAAAGGTTTTTAATAAAACTAAATATAGGCACACGATAGTAGATAAAGTGACCCAGGTGGCATGCATTAATACCCAAGTGGTCGTTGGAAAGGCAGAAGAGCAATAGCACAAAATTACAAAAATAATTGACACACAAAAACGAATACCACTTGCGTCTCTTCTATTGATCACACAAATTTGATTGATATGAATAAAATGAACCTAATTAAGGGTATTTACCCTTTTTAACTAAAAAATCGCTTGGCATGCACACACTTATCAAACTAATATATCACATAACTCGAATTGACCATCACATAACTTGACTTGACTCAACGCTCACTTAGCTAACTCTCTGAATATAGTTAAATCTCCATGCAGGAGTTAATTAAATATTTTAACTCTCCCCCTTAATGACAACCGCTAGACTAAGACATGACTCATGACAACTAAAAAATGCCTCATAGTCTATGTCTTAGCTATGCTCATAGCACCCAAGTTTCTTTTGTGAAACTCAAGCATATATTTTTCTCATGTATTTTAAACATGTCACCCAGTTGATCACTAGATTTACAAGACTTCAGGTGAACTTCTCCATTGCTCATAAGTTCTCCAATAAATTGATATCTAGTATCAATATGCTTGCTCTTTTCATGAAACACACTATTATTGGATAGTGAAATCGCTGAGGTTTTGTCACAATATATTGTTTTTCATCCTTATTGTTTATGCTTGAGTCCATCCAATACTCTTCTTACGCATACTACTTGAGATGTTGCTGATGTTGCTGCTACATATTTTACTTCTATTGATGATAGTGTTACAATGGGCCACTTCTTAGATTCCCATGAAATCACACCTCAACCAATATGGAAGACATAACTAGAAGTGCTCTTCCTATCATCCAAAATTTATGCAAAATCACTATATTTGTATCGAATCAAATCTTTATTTTATGTTCTCGCATACATTATGCCACAATCTCTAGTTCTTGCTATGTAGCTTACAATTATTTTTCTTGCACTCCAATATGTGCCTTTTGTATTGTCCATAAATCTGTAAATCAAATTCACTCCTTGCATAATCTCTGATCTTGTAGCTGTGAGATACATGATGCCACCGACCAATCCTTTGAATAAATTCGAACTGACATATGATCCTTCATAAGCCTTACTTAAATTTTTACCTATTGCAACTGGTGTAGGTACATGTTTGTAACTATCCATCTTGAACCTTTTCATCAAATCTCTAGCATATATTTTTGTAAATAAAAATTCCATTTTCGGATTGCTCAACCTCTATGCCAAGAAACAATTTCATGAGACCAAGATATGTCATCTCAAATTATTTCATCATGGATAATTCATCTAACTCAAGACCACCTGTAAAAATCATGTAATCAACATATAAGAAAACAATGAATTTTTTTACATGCTCATTTACCTTTTTGTATAGGAAGGCCGAACGTTTCTTATGCGAAATCTATTCTTAATCATGTAGTTGTTGATTCTGATATACCATGCTCTAGGTGCTTGCTTGATACCATAGAGTGCTTTCTTCAACCTGTAAATTTTTTCTTCTTTACCTTCAAATTCATAGCATGGAGGCTACTGCACATATAATTCCTCTTCTAGAATATCATTCAAGAAAACTGATTGGACATCCATCTTATATAATTTCCACTTGTTCTTATTTTTTATGGCTATAACTGCTCTTACAGTGTCCAATTTGGCTACTAGAGAAAATGTTTCTCCAAATTCTATTCCCGATGACTGCGAGAATCCTTTTCCTACAAATCATACTTTAAATCTGTCAATTTCACCTTTCTCATTCAACTTTGTCTTGTACACCCACTTCAAACCAATGAGGTTTTTATCCTTTGGAAAATTAACCAAATCCCATGTATCGTTCTTTTCAATAGCTTCGATTTCTTCATCCATGGATTGCATCCAATTTTCATCTCTGGTTTCTTCTTCAAGCAGAGATGGTTGGAAAGAAAACGATGAAAAATTTGAACTAAAATCCAAATCTTCATAAATTTCTTTCAAACTTCTCATATTTCTCTTTTCATTGCTTGATCCATCACCTGATTGGTTTCTTAGAGAATTCTGGTCTGTTGATCTTCTTGAAATCCAAGCTACTTTGAAAATATTGGAGTCCTTACTAGTGTGACTCTGTTTGGTGTTTTCTTTATTGATTCTTGCTACTCTTTTTCTACTACATCATCCTCTTCCATCAATGGTGCTTGTGCATTGATTGTTTTATCTACAGTCCCATTCCATGAATCTTTTCCCTTAAACACAACATATTTGCTAATTACGGTCTTCTTAGTGACACTATTATACAATATGTAATATTTTGAATACTCACTATAATCAATAGATATGCATTTTTCACTTTCATCATCCAATTTTCCTCTTATCTTCTCACATACACGTGCGTAGGATACACATCCAAAAACTCTAAAATGAGATATGTTGCATGACATACCTGACCCTGCTTCTTCTGGAACTCTCTTCATCACACTTTTTGTAGGAAATATGCTTATCACATAAACAACACATGCAACCGCTTCTACCCAATACTCATTAGACAAGTTTCTTGCTTTCGACATGCTCCTTGTCATGTTTGTAAATTTTCTGTTCTTTCTCTCTACTACACCATTATGCTACGATGTTTATTTGGTGTAAATAGTCGTCGGATTCCATTTTTTTTGCATTAATCATGGAATTATTTCAAATCATATTCTCCACCACGATATGACCTCAATACTTTGATTTGTCAATCACTTTGGTTCTCTACTAAGGCTTTGAATTCTTTGAACTTTGCAAAAGTTTCATACTTCTTCTTCAAAAAGTAGACCAAAGTATCTCTGCTATATTCAACAATAAAAGTGAGGAAGCAACAACTTCCACCAATTTATTGTGTCCTCATATGTCCACACAAGTATGTATGAACCAACTCAAGTGGTTGCTTTGCTCTATATGAAACTCCCTTTGGAAAAATTTCACGATGTTGCTTTCCCAATATGAAACAATCACAAGTAATAGCAGGTTCTTTGATGGGAGGTAATCCTCTAGCCATATGTTTCTATTGCAACAATCGTAAACCAGAAAAGTGCAAGTGTCCAAACCGAAAGTGCCATAACTAATAATCATTACAACATGCAATTGAAAAAGAACTTACCTGATCATTATAATTCATAATTAGAAGAAAGTTTTTTTTTTTTCTCATCATCTTCACCTTTTCTATTAGCTTCTTTCTTGGGGGTTTGTTATAAATATCGCACTCTTTCCCTTGAAAGATAACTCTGTATCCTTTCTGCGTCAATTGACCAACACTTCAAATTATGTTTGACACCAGGAACATAATATACCTCTGATATTGTCCTTGGTTCCCCTTTCTTGCTCAGAATGTTGACCACTCATTTTCCATCTAACATAGTCTTGTCAGTCCCCAAATTCACCTTTGTCTTTACAGTTTGATCCAAATTTGAATCCTAATTCTTGTTGCTTGTCATGTGGTTATTGCAACCACTGTCTAATAGCCACACCTTATCACACAGTTCATGCATGGTATGGAAAGGTAGGAATATGGAGTGAATATTCTTTGTACTCACATTAGCTCTATGATTTCATTGATCAGCTATGTTATTGCAGCAATCACTAGCATAGTGACCAAATTTATTGCAATACTAACATCTCGTCTTTGAATTGTCAGACCTTTGGTTATTGTTGAAGCCTCTGATATTGCTTCCACTTTCATGTTCATTTTCTTCTCGGCCATATATTTTACCAGCCTATCTTTGATGTCGTCCTCCTCCTCTCAATCCACCTCTGCGTCAACCTCTTGAAATAGAAACTTGTCTTTTTAAATCATTTTCTAAAGTGGAATCCTTATTTCTGTATATCCTGTCCTCATGTGATAGAAGTGATCCCATTGTCTCATCAAGTGTCAGTTTTTCCAAATCCTTTGTTTCTTCTATGGTTGTTACCATAACATCAAACTTGATAGGCAGAGATCTAAGGACATTCACAATCTTTGTTTGATCTTTAATTTCTTCACCATAAATTATTAACTGATTTACAACACACATGACTTGAGTCATAAAAGAATTGATGTCCTATGTCTCCTTCATCTACATAATTCGTATTTTGCAATTTAACAATATTGACTTTGGCCATACCTTGATAGCTTGTCGCCAAAGTTCCCATGCTTCCTTTGTCGAATTTGTGGTGATAATCTTCTAGAACATTGCTCCGTCAACTCCCTACTTGATAAGAAGCAACACGTGTGCATTCTTCCTTTTGTCTTTCTTCTATTGTTACCTCTCTACATTACTAAGAGCTTGTTGTTTTGAGGTTCTGCAAACCCAAACTTGACATGATTCCAAACATCATGCTATTTTAACATGGCCTCCATCTTAATGACCCACAAATTATAATCCTTCCCTGTGAAAGAAGGAAGTTGTGGCAGGAAACTACTTGTTTCCATCTTTGTCAAGAAAAAAATCACTTTTCTTATAAAACCTAAATATCTTCTTTTGTAAGCTTTGGAAACCTCGAAACAATATCCCTTATAATAAAACACTAAGTTTTATTTTTATAAATAAAAACATTCTTTTATAAAACATATTTTATATAAAAATAATATTATATAATAAGCCCTTTTTTAGAAAAACTTATTATAATCTCACTTTTCAAAAAATAATTTTTAAACTACTACTAAACCCAAATTCTTTTAAGTCCTGAAGGGATTCGTCTATATCTAGATATGATAAAAAATAGAATGACCTTTGAAGTTTCATTGACTCTTTTTGCTAATGCATCAAAAGTGTAATACGATTGCGTGTATGGAGTGAAAATAACGCAACTATGCTTGAAGATGCCTAACGTGCTAAGGCTCTACATGACGTTATTTTTCTGTGTTATTTCCTTAATGCACACAAGAATCAAGGCTGCTCGGGTGCATAGAATCATGTCAACTTTCTGAACCAGTAACATAGCTCTCTGTTGAGCTAACTAGCATTATAACACTGTGATTATAACTTCCAGATGTGTTATAACTTAAACAAGTGAGAAAAAAAATCTCCTCTCACATGTGGATTATTGATGATTTGTCTTCTCTTGGCTTTCTGTAACTTTGCTTTGATACCAGTTTCTTGGAAAGGAAAAAGAGTAAAGGCACAAAATTACACAAATAATTCACACACAAAAACACACACGAACTACGGCTCTTTTGTTGATCACACAAAATTGATTGACCGGAATACAATTAACCCGACGAAGGGTATTTATCCTTTTCAATTAACTACTTTCTTGACATGCACACACTTACCAAACTCATCTATCACATAAGTCAACTTGACCATCACATAACATAAGTCAACTTGACCATCACATAACTTGACTTGAGTAAACACTCACTTACCTAACTCTCTAAATACATTTAAATCTCCATGCCAGAGTTAATTATATATTTTAATAGTGGTTGATCGTTTGTATTACACTTCACACTAGAATGAGACAAGAGGTGGTGAGGATGGGGATGACATGACAAAAAAGTGAAGTTAATGAAAATGTCGAGCCAATCTATAGTCCTCGCCTTTGAGCATGGTAAAATATGTAGGATAAAGAATGTCCTAGTGGTAATAATTGATATTATAATGGGGAAGAGAATCAGAGTATTTATTGGCGGTGGTTCATTACATGCCAACTCTGATGTATGGTACCTTCCTTAATGTTATGTCCACAATGCTCGAGCTAGATGGTAGTTGTTACTTGGCTCTTCGTGACAGAATATTGTGAGATAAAGAAGGTTCTATTTTGAGATGCAAATAGGGGAATATGGCTAAGCATGTGATCAGTCAGTTTCTTGACCAACAAACACCATCAAAACCCTTATGCGTGCCTCACTCAAGCGTAATAAGGCCTTGGAACTTGGGGAGAATATCACGCAAGGGCTAATATTATAGTATGTTAAATGTAATGTTTCATTGCTTTTATTCTAGGTATTTACTCATGGGTATATAGCTACATGCACTTTAAAGCTTTTTCTCTTTTAAAACTTTTGTAAATCCAATATGTAATGCTAGAAAATAGGTTTTGTGATCCATTTTTGAAACTAGCATAGATGTAACGGTGCTAACATTGATTTTCAAATAATTTTAATATTTATATAAAAATAAAATATTGATGAAAATAAAATAAATGAGTATAGTCTAATTATTTTTTAATGATTATGGGCTATTAATTAATTATAATTTATATTTATTGATACATTAATATTAAAATTAAAACTATTAGCACGCAACTAATATTTATATTATAAATATAACTATTAAAATTAATAGTGTTGTTATTTAACTAATATTATTCAAACTAATAATTATAACATAAATATTATCAATAATATTTTTAATATTAATAATTTATCACTTAATAATTAGTTAAAAAATTCAATTAATCTAAATAACATCAATAATTAATTAATTAATTAATTAATCATTTAAATTTAACCTCACATTTTTCGAATATATATATATATATATATATATATATATATATATATATATATATATAGATATAGATATAGATATTCAACCTAATTAATTAACTAAATAAATATTCTAATTAATTAGAAATAAAAAATGACTATATTAATAACTTTTTTGGTAATCCATTTCCATTTCTCTCTCCATTTTAAAACATTTTACCCTAAACTAAAATTTCTCTTGTTCCTCCTCAATCACTAATAGTCAATATTATTAGTCATTACAAATCATTTTATTTAAGTTTTTTCCTCACTCTTGTTGTCTTAGGTGGAATATCCATACAGAATGGTCATTTCAATGAAGATACCCCAATTTTGTAGAGATAATAGACTCAAAATCTGATTAACTATTTTTATTAGTTTTTTTTTTAAATTGAATGAAAATTAAATTTCATTATTATTAGTATTATTTCGATTTAATGTTTCATTTTAACAATGCTACCATGTCTCTCTTTTTAGAGACAATATTTGATTTAAGTTTTAATAATATTTTAGAACAAATCTCAATTATTAAAAATCAGATTCATAAATATAACTAAATTAAAGACACATAATAAATTATGATATATTAAACTTGATACAATTTTTTTAAACTATAATAGCATTGTTTTATTTCATTCCATACCTTTTCATCTACCTTAATATTATGGGGTACTCAAATTTTCTCTTTATTCAATACTCATAAGTTTATTTATCACTATCATATATTATTCAGTGAGAGATTTCTAATTATATCACTTTCCTCTAAATTTTAAGATTTGGACATAGTTTTTATGGCCCTAAGAGTCTTACTATCTTATGCCATGTTAGTAGCAGTCAATTTCAAACATGGTTAACATTTGGTATCCCTATTCCAACATGTCAGAACCACATTATGCTATGTCATCTTATATTTCGTTGACATGTTACAATCCTACACCCACAAGTCCCCACCATAGTGCAATGCCTTTGTAGGACTATAAATCTAGCTATACAATTGCATTTGGCTAAAAACAATGCTAAAAAACATTTTTTCTAAAATAAAATAAAAGGAGGATTAATATATTATATATAAAAATTATTTCCAATAATGGGAAAACATTAATAGAAAAGAAAACTAACATATTCTAATTCTTTTCTTATTAATATTTTCTCTAATGATGAGAGATATTGTGTTACCAACAACAAATTCAACTAATGGACTCCAAATTCGTTGATGGTTGATTTTATCTAGTGACAAGGAAATTCTCTTGAATGTGATTTTGTCAAGTAACATATTATATTCACCCATAGGGGGAGTTCGATTGGAAATCCTAGTGTTATGGAGTATTATGTAAAACATGAGATTCAAGGTTCCAATCCTCTATGGGGTAAGTAAAAAAAACTAATGTATTCTATTCCATATTTTTTCATTTGATTCTAGGTTTTTTCAAAAGAACCCATTTTTACAAAGAAACATATTCTCATAACTCAAGCCCCACTTCATTAATCCCATGTCATATTTTCAGTGTAGATGCCACATTAATCACCATGAGAGATCTTTTGTATTACAATTATGTGTAATTACACCATATCAACATTCTATATTATCATACCACATTTGGATGCCACATTTGCATGAAATTTCATGCTTCGACATCACAAAAAAAGATTCAAGCTCTTGCAAATGGACTCCTTATCTCCATAAAATCTACATGTTAGATGTTATAGATATCTAGGATTCCACTACCAAGATAATTCATATTTCTAGACTTCAACACATAATAGATTTTGATCTTCGAAACATAATATATTTTGGGTGCTTCCAAACTTCCTCATTTGATTGATTATTATATCTAAGTTTTGGCTCTCAGTATGATTTGGACATTGCTACTTAACATATTATAGATGTCTTTGAACCTCTTCACTTGAAGTTTTTTTTATGACACTTGATAGAATTTGGATCATCCAAATATTTTAAATTACCACCCCCTCTATCCCCTTTTATATAGGGCCATGGACCAGTACTAGTCCATATGACTTAGGGATAAAGTCAAACTATTCGATTTGCAAATTTCCAAAATAATAAATCTCCCACTCAGTTCTTCGGCCTATTTCAAATGAATGGAATTGATTCCAATTAGGAAAATAATTTTTTTGAAAAATACCATATCTTTAGAAATATTCAATAACATCAAAAGGAATCGAAAACATTACCCACAATCTATATATTTCCAGCTAATATCTATGAAATAAAAATCACAAAAACGAAGACAAATAATGCCAAAAGCTACCAAGAATGTGAATATTCAATTTATATAAAAATTATTATTAAAAAAAACTTGTAATTTTATACTAATACCTTGACTCTTATTGTTTCACGTCTACAAGGAATGCATAGACTGAATAATGCAATTATAAAATAAACACTCTTTATTTAGGAATGCAACCAAATTTACAAATTGAGTAATTCAATTTATAAACAAAAAATATCTCTTTATTTTTTCATAATTGATAACTAGAAGAATATAATGAATTGATAAAGGTAAAAATATAAACTTATTTGAATATGTGAAGGATGATTAGAAAAATCCAACCAATTGAGTGATTTCTACCTAATCCTATGTATTTCTGGTATAGAAATTCACCCCGTAGCTAGGCTATGATATCATATTCAATGTGAAGTAGGAAGAATGGTTCTAATTTTTAGTCTACAAGAAATTTAACTAATATATAACTTCCACTATTATACTTTACAAAGGATATAGTAGCTACATGAACCGACACTATCTGCATCTCAAAACACATGAGGACTTCCTTTTTTTTATTCTCAATCTCTTTATCTTGTTTCGTAGATGACATAAAAGGTTATAAGTGATGTCGAAAATATTGTTATAGATTTTCTGTTCATAACTATTTAACAAATATCCACATCAATTGGTTGATACTATCTATATACTCCTAGCACTTGGATTTCTTCTATTTTCCTTTATAAACCTTCTTTTTTCTTCGTTTTTCGAAATCATACTTCCTCCTATTGAAATATCAAATGCATTTTTCTTTACAAGCATAATAGTGATGGCTTCACCATGGGAATTGGTTTTTTACCCTAATTATATCTTTAATAATATGAATAGGATTAGGAAGGGTACATAGAGAAAGAATACAAAATGTATTATATCCTTTCACCTTTCACCTTTCACCTTTCCCCTCTCTACTTATCAAGTTATCATCATCACCATTTTATTGACCACAAACTAGAATATTTACATGGTTTAAAATACCATACCATATCTATCTAATGGGAAAATATAAATATCTATTAGTAGTTTTAAACAAATTTTTAAAAAAAATATTGAAGAGATATTAAAAAATGTTACACCAAATATGTAATTTTTTCAAGAAATTAATAGTTATAAGAAATTATTAGTTGTTACTAATTTTAATATATATACATGTACAAAATATTTCCAACTTTTATTTAATATATATATATATATAGTAAAGACAAAAAAAAATACAATATAAAAACAAGTGTTTGATAATGTTGAGACATATTTACATAACATTAATAAAAAATCTCATAATTTTAAGGGAAGAGTGATTTCTATAAGTTTAATAATATTTACAAATAAATATTATAAAATTTTTGGATGTACATGGAAAAGCTCATAATTTTACGTACATCATGATTTTTATAAGTTTAATAATATATAACAATAAATATTATAAAAATTTAAAATTTTTTGGATGTGTCATAAATACCTGAAAATTTACCAGAACAATATGCTTTGCAAAGTGCTTTGCAAAGTTTTATAAATTTTTATAGTTAAATTGCATCATTTAGATATTGAAAGGATAACACTAAAGAAAACATGTGTACTATCATTTCAATAAAAGTAACATGTCTGAAAACATGTGCACTATAATTTTCATTAAAAATAACATGGCCAAATTCATATAGATATATACAATTTCTATAAATAAAAGTTATATATTCATTTTCCACATTTCATTCTATTTGACTATACTCAAATACCTTATACAAATATCTCTAAATATTTCTTTCAATAGATTATTTCTTTTGCAAATTAATATTGCTACTAATACATCATGAAAATATATCATTATCTTACATATATAAAAGATTACCCTTATAACACAAATCTTTTAAAGACCTAAAATATAAATATAATTTTTATTAAGAAAAAAAAAATCAAAATAGCAATGGCAAACTTTTATAAACATTTTCTTCAGACTTTTATAAACCGTTTCTTCATAAATAGTTAATGATAAACTTATAAAAAATGTCTATTTAAATATTTAAACAAGATATAAGAAAACAAAACATATAATGTCTTTACCTACGGAAATCCATATTTCATAAACCCTTAATCTATCACTTATTTCATAAAACCATTATATATAACTAAATTAAATATTATTATTTTTTTAATTAATTTACTGTTTATAATTGCATTTTAGTCATTTTAGTTTAGCAGTTAAATGTCTTTGGTTACATAAATCCATATTTCATAAACCATTAACCTAAAAATTATTTCATAAAACCGTCAAAATAATATAACTAAATAAAAAATTAATTTTTAAAATTAATACAATCTTTTTAAAATTAATAGACGGTCTCTAATTGCATTGTGGTCAATTGATAATTTCCCGAGTAAGATGTTGTCATGTTATGTTACACCTACGTTAAGTAATGTTACATTTACAAATTATAATAATGTTTAAAAATTATAATAATGTTCAAGTCGACTCAATTAGAACAAGAATAAAATTTAGTACACGCACGTTGAATCAAACCTGTAATAATTTGATGTTAGCGACGTTTTCGAAGACGCTGTGAACCAACATGAATTTCTTGGCATCTCCCTACCGAAAATATGTTGCAAGAAGGCATTTCTCAACACATTTCTCTCTCCGCGTTTTACAAGTAGCCCACGAAAATGAGGGAAACTGTTTTGGCTTACAAATGGTATCATTCATCTGAAAAACAATGATAGACAAAGGAAAACCAGCCGCTTACCTACACTGGTAAAAATCAAGAGATCAATTTGAGGTTTTTATTCGAATTCAATAAAATTTGTTTTTCAATAAAAGTATTCAGGATAAACTGTAGATGCTCTGTGTTCTTAGAGTTTACAATTTCATTAATGGAATTTTAGGGTGACCTCCCAGATATGCTGGGAATAAAACTAAAATAAAGTCTTTCACGGTATAGATTTGACTGAGATGACGATGAAGGGCAATCCCATGTTTCCTTATTTCATTGATTTATTTGCACGAGTATTTTAATATGTGGAGACAAATTTTAGTTTTTATTTATTTTTGGTAGGAACTTCAATTGGAGCTGTAGTTTTAGAGAAATTTGTTTTCAAATTCTGCTTAATTTTATATAAAAGTTTTTAATTTAAGTTAGTTTATTTTAATTTCAATTTATTAAATTTTAAGTGAGATTAAAAATTTGTTCAAGTATAATTTTTTCAACCAAATGTAAATCAAATTTCTTAATCTAAAAACTTATATTGAAATTTTGTGCTAGCAATTAAATATATTTTAAGAAAAAATCCAAGATTAAAAAGAATCTAATTATTTAGTGATTCCAAGTATTCATACTTCATTATATTTTTTTCAAGTATATTGTTTGCTTGTGTTTTAAGTAGCTTATATTCATCTTAATTCTAGATTTATTAACTACTGATTAAATTTCTCAAGGTGCAATTTTATTTTTTTTTAATTTAAAATTTGAGGAAAAGTTTGCATCCCAAGAAATTTAATCCTTGTTAAGGCTTGATATATCTAAAGTTAAGATTAATCTAGGTTAGTTAAAACAAATTACCAATTATAGTTAATAATTACTGTTGCTGATTTTTTGAATCAGATTTTGACAACCCATGATTTTACCAATGATATTTTTCTGTAATATAAATTATTTAAAATATCAATAACAAATATTTATAAATTCCTTCTTGACACTTTAAGTAGGCTATATTACATAAAAATACCATTTAAAAATCTAAATATTTTCCAAATATACATTAAAAAAACTAACATAAGATAATATTACATCTCTTCCATTTTGAAATAAAAAGTGCCTCTCTCCACAATTATCACATAAATACTAACATTTTTCTTTATTAATAATAAAATTTTTAACCTAATTTAAATTAAAATCATTAATAATAATATCCTAGCCACTCATATTTCTATTATTTTTTTATATATACATTTAATAAAGTATATACGAACCAGTCTTGTGTTTGATCTCGAGCAAGGTTGTAGCTCGTTGTGCGAGTAGTTAGTCTAAACCGGGCCAACCCACTACCTTTTGTTTGAGATTCGGAAAAACCTAAGAATTAGCTGCCGAGCGCTTTACTAGGGTTCTAACTACCTCTGCAACGGTGTTGTCCTAATCTCTAACGGAAGACTGGTAGATTTGCATGCTCCCAGCCAAGTGATTCAATGGAGTCCTGTGAACAGGTTATGGAATCTGCACCAGGGGGAGGTAGCTAGCCTCCCCTTACAAACGAGGAAAGGAATAATGCCTCATCTGCACAAAACAGGATGGCCTCTGACTAGGAAGCCACAGAATAGAGGAATGAAGTACCACAATTGCAGGCCTGAGCGGATACTTCGGAAACACCTGCTGCAACCTCTGCAACATGCAAACACATTTCGGCCGAAAGACCTAAGATTGATCTGCCCAGTTCTCGCATAAATGCTCAGATCCAATTCATGAAAGATCATGCTCTCATTGGGAAGTTTATTGGCTTCTGGCCAACTGAGAAAGCTCTGCAGGGGTGGATTGCCTCGAAATGGAAGCCCAAAGGACATGTCACCCTACATCTTGGGCCAAAGGGTTTCTTCAACGCGGTATTCAATTGTATCGAGGACCGAAACAGAGTACTGGATGGGGGACCTTACTTCTTCAATTTTGCTCGCTTATACCTAAGAGATTGGATTGAGAGATTCAACCAGGACAAAAAAAACTTCAACTAGGCTCCGGTCTAGATACGCTTGTATTCGCTGTCGCTTGAATACTGGATGAAGAATCGTTCAGGGCCATTAGCAAAGGGTTGGGTGAGTTCATCAAGATAGCGAAAGAGACAAAACTCCAAAGATACACCTCCTATGCGCGGATATGTGTATACATGCACATCGACAAAGCTCTTCCGGATGCGGTAAGTTTGTTTCATGATGATTTTTAGTGGATCCAGCCCATTGACTATGAACATGTTCCCTTTGAATGTCGTAGGTGTCATGCCCATGGGCATCCTTTCAGAGACTGCCCTCTTCACAATACTCCCAACAATAAAGAGGCCGAAGACAAGCCTGAAGCGGATGGGTTTACCAAAGTTTCTAATCGCAGAAGGCATAACAAGAAACCTCCATCAGCAGGAAAAAAATCCAATCCACAAGCTAATTCCCCCTCTACCAAAAACAGTTTTGATCTCATGTCTCAGCCTGACCTCACGACTGACACTCCCTCAACCCCCTCCAACCCCTCTTCCAAGCCCTCATCCTCAACCGCAATTCTCGATCCCTCAGGTTCTAATCCTAGCCCAACAGAATCACAAAGTATGGAGACCATGGGCCCTAAGCCAACACCAAAAATAGAACTTGTCATTTGGAAGCCAAATAGTATGGATATTAATAGTCTTATGCTTGATCCTAACCTCTCCAACAAGGAAAACCTAGAAAACAGTCATCTTAACGACATGGATGAAGATCCCGAGAGCTTCGAGCTGGGCGAGCTTGATCTTCTGGGATTGGAGGATGCTTGCAGACGAAAGGAATTTGACAAAATCAATCCTTGATAGATTGAGACCTTAGAAGTGGTCATTTCCCGAGCTCAGAAACAAAAGAAACTAGGTATTCAACCAAGAAGTCACTGGTATGGTCTAAAGATTATAAAGGAGTCCAAGAAAAGAGGTATAAAACCATATTGGCAACGCACCATCACCTTAGGGGAGATGTTGGTGGACTCAGGAAGATACCCCAAATTGACCTAGTTCTTCAAGCCGCTTCCCCATTGTTCCTCATGAAGCTCATCTCATGGAACGTAAGAGGGCTAAACAGCCCTGGGAAATACAGAATGATTAAAAAAAATATTCAGCAAGAAATACCACAAATCATCTTTCTTCAAGAAACCAAATGCAATAGCACAACTCTTGGCACTATCCTAACCAAAGCATGGCCCAGATGCCACTCAGTAGTAGTTTATGCCTCAGGCTCCTCGGGAGGCTTAGCTATAGCATGGGATACTCAAAATATCTCACTCGCAGACTCCATGCCTCGCATAATCTCATTCAGGCAACCTTCCACCTCATAGGCACCAATACACATGGGCACCTCTCAAATGTCTACTTTCCTCAAGATTCAGCAAGAAAGATGGCGCTCTTGAACAAAATGGAGGCTCTAAATTCCAACAGAAACGACCCCTTATGGATAATAGGAGGGGACTTTAACATGACCACCAAGCTTGAAGAAAAAAAGGAGGTCGACCAACATTGGAGCCTGAAAGCTCCCACTTCAAAGAATTCATCAACAGAACCTGGCTTATTGATCTACCTTTCTCTAATGGAATGTACACCTAGAACAAAAAAAGATCTGGAAATCAGCAAATAGCTTCCAATTTGGATCGCTTCCTAGTTTCTGATAATGCTAGACATTTGGGGGGAGATATCTTTTCTTCTATCTTACCAATCACGGGCTTGAACCATTGGCCCATTTCTCTTCAATGGCAGAGACCCAGCAACCAATCGAAGTGACCCTTTAGATTCGAAGCCTTCTGGCTTGACCATCCCAACTTCAACACCCTAGTTCACACAGCATGGAAGAACTTTGTTCCGTCCACTGGTTCCAAAATGTATCAGTTTCAGCAAAAGCTTCGATACCTCAAATCTCAAATCAAATCTTGGAACCACTCAATATTTGGTAACATCTTTCAAGAGAAAAAGCTCCTTGAACATAGAATGGCAGAAATTCAACAGGAAATCATAAACAATGGAAGAACAGAGATTCTCGTAGCTCAAGAACAGAGACTCCAAGAGTAGTTGTATGAAAGAACCAAATAAGAAGAAATAATTTGGTGGAAAAAATCCAGAATCCATTGGCTAAAGGAAGAAGAAAGAAACACAAAGTTCTTTCATCGTTCCACCATTCAAAGAAGAATGAATAACCACTTTGCCCATATCACAAATCAGTAAGGAGAGTGATTGGAAAATCATGACGACATTGAGCAAGTGCTCGTGGAGCACTTCAAAATTTTCCATCAAGAACCTCCAATCAACAAACAACCAGCTATCAACAAAATTATTCAGCATATTCCTAAAATTATAACAGAGGAGCACAATCAAATGCTTCTGCGGCCAATTACCCTGTAGGAGGTCGAAACTGCAATGGCCCAATTCAAGGATGGCAAAGCCCCAGGTCCAGATGGATTTACCTCAAACTTCTTTCACCATTTTTGGGATCTCATTAAGCTGGAAGTTTGACAACTAGTGGAGGAATCGAGATCAATGCACTGGCTACTCCCTTCTCTTAATGCCACTTTCATTTCTCTTGTACCAAAAGAAGATCAACCAAGCACGCCAGAAAAATTTCGCCCCATAGCTCTGTACAATGTGATCTACAAGGTGATCTCAAAAGTCATTTCCAATCAACTCAAGCCACTTCTCCCACTACTCATATCGCCCGAACAAACTAGATATGTGGAAGGTCGACAAATTTTGGATGGGATCATATTAACACATGAAGTCATTCAGTCCTTAAAGATTAGCAAAAAGGCAGGTATGCTTCTTAAAATCAATCTATGCAAGGCTTTTGATAAATTAAGTTGGAATTACATTCAAAAGATTCTAGGTGCTTTTGGTTTCAGTCAAATGTGGATAAGATGGGTTATGAACCTAATCTCCTCCACCTTCTCCTCCATCTTGGTTAATGGGATACCCTCTCATTCATTTTCTCCTTCGAGAGGCATTAGATAAGGAGATCCACTATCTCCATTTCTTTTTGTTCTCATGGTAGAAGGCCTAGGAAGGCTAATTCCAAATGCTCTTCAAACCCAGAAATTGAAAGGTATCTCCCTCCATGGCTCCTCGACCACCACCCATCAACAATTTGTGGATGATAATATGTTATTTGGCCACCCTTCTGTGCAAGAAGCCCATTTGTTTAAATTGATTCTGAACCTCTTCTCTGAAGCCTCCAGAACCTCCATTAATGCTACCAAGTCACAGATCTACTTTTTTAATAGCCATGTCCAAACCTAAGATAATATTGCTTGTATCCCGGGCTTCTCTATAGCTACTCTTCCCGCTGAGTACTTAGGAGCCCCCGTCATCGACTCTGCCATCAAGCATTCTTCCTGGAATCTACTCCTAGAAAAATTGGAAGGTCGCCTTTCCTCCTGGACCTATAGAGCCCTCAACATGGAAAGAAGATTAACTCTCATCAAAGTAGTGCTGCAATCTATGCCTCTTTACCTTTTCTTGGTACTGGCTGCACCAAAATGGATTCTCAAACAGATAAAATCTTTGCAATGTAAGTTCCTATGGGGTTCTTCTGGTTAGAATTGAAAATGGGCTCTAGTCAAATGGAGCATGGTGTGCACCCCAAAAGAAGCTGGAGGACTCAGACTCGGAGATCCGACTCACAGCAATAAAGTTATGGGAGCGCGAATATGGTCGAAATGGATGTCGACTCCACACACGCCTTGGGCCAAATTATGGATTGAAAAATATGCCAATAACATACCTCCAGAAGAACTAAATAGACTCTCCCCTGAGGAAACAGGTTCATTAATTTGGAATGCTGCTAAACAACATAGTGCACTGATACAACAACATAGTTTTTGGGAAGTCCGCAATGATGGTATAGCTAGATTTTGGGTGGACTCATGGAAAAAAAATCCCAAGATTGCTGACACTCTCAATCCTCACAATATGGGAGATCCAACCATTAATTTGGAAGACAAGGTAAATCAGCAATGGCTCCCCACGAGCAGCAATGGGCTCAGGCAATGGAAGCACTCTGCTCAAATCGCCCCCCAGGCACAGGAAGACACCTGGGAAGTTCTCAACTCAAAACTACAACAAAGGAAGATTAGATGATCAGATATCTCAGACATTCTTAGGTGGGGCTACATGACAAAAGGAATGTCCACCACAAAGGAAGCCTACACTTTGATGCACCCGAGCACTGATCCTCCTGATCCTCTTTGGCAGCTTATTTGGTCTCCTAGTATTTGGCCCAAAGTTTCAACTTTTCTATGGCTTCTCAGCCATAAAAGAATTCTCAATTGGGATAATTTGATAAAAAGGGGCTTCTCTGGACCCTCTCAATGTCCCAACCATAATCAAAGAAATGAAACAATTCAACACCTCATGGTCTCCTGTACTCTAGCAAATACACTCTCGGAGAAACTAAGCTTTCACTGCCAAAGGAGAAAACCTGCCGGGGATATAATTAATACCATTCGCAATTGGCCTAAGCATCCTTACAGTAGGGCTCTTCTCAACACTCTATGGAGACTCATTCCAGGCCTGCTCCTATTGTCAATTTGGAAGGAGAGAAACAAGATAATCTTCCAAAGAAAAAACACTACGTTGGAGAAAATTTGGAGCATATTTAGAAATAACCTTCAATAATCCCTAGCTCTTCATGAATGGAAGGAAGAAGATATCCCGAAAAAGCCATGGGAAATAGCCATTTGGGAGAACTGGCAACTTAAGATTACTCACACTCCAACCAACACAGCAAGGAACATTCCGAGAATTTTTAATCAATGGTCTCCTCCCTCAACAGGACTTGTCAAACTGAATTTCGATGGCGCTTCAAAAGGAAATCTCGTAGAAGAAGGATTTAGGGGCATTTTTAGAGACTCCAGGGGCACTCCTCTAGCAATCTACTTCGGCTCAATTGGTTGGGACACCAATAACTCAGCTGAATTGGAAGTTTTGTGGCAAGGTCTATGCTTAACTCAGCAATATAATTACTTTCCCATTGTAATTGAAGGAGATTCACAGGTGCTTATCAACATGGATAATCAACTACTCTAGGGAACCAATGCTGCCAAAGTGGCTACCAACTGGAGACTAGCCACATGGCTTCAAATGATGGTTCGTTGGTTAAAGATTCATAAATTCTTCTCGTTCACTCACATCAAATGAGATGGCAACAAAGTTGCAGATTTCTTGGCCAATCTTGGAGTGGAAAGTGTAGACACTCTCAAACATGGCCCCCTGAACATTATCCATGAGAGTGTTATTCTACAGGACAACATCACACTGGCGCACAAAGACATTGCAGTTCTGGATGCGGATGTTTATTGAAATGGATGGGACGTTCGTCCCTAGGAGGATCCCAATGTCGACCGCGTGGGGTGGCCATATGGCCACCCACAGGTGCTTTTACTCTTCATTAAATGTGGCCAACGTGCTCATCATTTTCATTTTCAATTCGCTCCACCGCCCATTCATGCTGCCACTCTGGTTTTTAATGGCGTCGAAACACAACAATTCGATTCATGCCCACCCCATTTTCAGGTCTCTTGCTTTGTAGAGTAGCTCTTGTCCTCCTGCTTGTGCTAAGAAAAATGCTCGAACGGACACAGGGAGACACTGTTTGCTGACCTGTTGCATTGAAACTCTGCAAGATTTTCATTTCACTCAAAGTGCACTTTGTTGCGCTAAGTCTCGGCCCTATGCTTAGCTTGTCATGCCTTTCTTATCTACTCTGTGTCATTCCCATCCGCATTTCAGTCCCCATAGCTCGTGCTCCACTGCCAAAATGCCTCGGCTCAGACATAGGATGAGAAGTCGTCGAGGCAGTAGCAGGGGCCAAACTATTCGCTCCCGGTCTTCCTCCAGCATTTATTCCTCCTCTGAGGATTTCTCTCGTGGCCATTATCTGGAAACTAGGAGCCAAAGTGGAAGAGACGACCTTGCTGGGAAAGCAAGTTCTACCCAGGGCTCCCAGCCTCACCATGCTGCGTCTCCTTTGCAATCGGTCTCCCAACCCTTTTTTTCCCCTGTCTCCACTTTGTCTGCTCAAATTCCCCTTCGCCAAACCTCCCAAAGAGCTGAATTTTGATTTGAATGCACTATGGACAGGCCTGTAATAACTGCTCATATCACCGTCACCCTTTGGGAGGAAGCTTCTGGCTCCAACCCCCCTGTTTCTCCCACTCCTCATTCCCCTCGGGACAAAGATGCTGCTAAGGATACAAGGGAGCCGCTGGAGATGGAACGAGCTGATAAGCACCAGGAACAGGTGAAGGATGTTGCTGGTAAAGCCACCTATGCAACCACTAAAGACAAAGATGGCAACAACGACAAATAAAGATGCCAAGTTGTGGAGGAACCTCCCTCTCCTGCTAATGACAAGTAAACATGGAAACCTCTGCTGGAACATGGTTCTGAAGCCCTAGTTTAATGGGTTGTTTTTTGTATTTCTATTTAGATCTCCTTTGTTGAAAGAGAATAATGTTATCTTCATAGGTTAATTTTTGTTTATATGGTTAGATTATCTGAACTCAATGTTGGTTTCCCCTGTGAGGGCGGCAAGACTAGCTTCTAGGGGACTAGTTTCCACTTCGAGGGCAGTCCAGAACTATGCATTGTTTTGACTATCAAACCCAGATTTCAGGCTCACTCAGCTGAAGCTGTGGTAGTATTGTACTTTTATGTTATATGAATAGTATTAGACTTATTTAGAAAAAAAATAAAGTATATATTCATGGTTTTTCTTTTTAATTCTTCAGATCAATTATATAAATTCTAATATATATTTTTTTTAAATGAAAATTTTAGCATATGTAAATAAATGTCTATTTAAATATTAAAGTTAGTTAATATAATTGGCAGGATGGCATGACTCAAATTAGTTAATATATTTTCCCAGATGGGGTGAAAATAGAGGTAGAAGGCATGGTGAGGTGGATTGGTGAGGTGGAAACACAATTCCATGAATTAATGATGAGAATTTCTAGCAGGTCAATATGGCCAACCATACCATGAAGGCTATGGAATCAAAATTTAGTTTTTAATCATGCTCAGTGTGCGGCAGTTGAGTTTTCAAGCGTGCGATGGTAATGGGAGTGTTGGAATTTATTTCCAACTGCCCACATAGAGGCTAAACCAAAAATTCGTACCTGAAACCATTTATAAATCACAGTCTAAAGTTTTTCGGGTGACAAATGG
Organism: Pinus albicaulis; assembly: GCA_034641835.2. NCBI lineage: Eukaryota > Viridiplantae > Streptophyta > Pinopsida > Pinales > Pinaceae > Pinus > Pinus albicaulis. The sequence goes on along the minus strand of CM076583.1, from coordinate 892,859,434 downwards.
CCATGACATCACGGGGCCAAGTTTTACGTGAAAATTTATTAAAAAAGGTTTAGTTCTGGTTTGAAGTCCGATGGGGCCCAGCGCTGGCCAATCATAGGCCGTTGTCGCAAATTTTGAGTCTGCTGACGTCATACGGATTTGTGACGCGAATTTTCATTAAAATTTGGTTTAATGTTTTTGAAGTTTGCAAGGAGGTTATAGAGCACGCATGTTTGCAGCGTGATTACCGTTTGATCAGAGATTAATAGTTTTCTGGGGGGAATAAATAGCGTGGGGGTTAACATGGGCACTGCCCCCACAGTTGACCCTGCCATCGTGCATTGACCTATGATCGATAGTCACGATCAACTGTGGGGGCACACCCCGATCATACTGAACTGGCGGAGGGTGCCCCCCCAACCACTATTAAGTGGTGTCACCACCTATTTAAATGGTGTCGCTACCTATGAACCGCCGATCCACCACAACTGCCACCAAACATCAATTTTGATATAAAAATGTTTTTTTTTAAGCGGTGCCACCTTGTTAATGAGTCCATCAATACGATTTTTCAAATCGATGATTTTTGTTGTTTTGTCAATCAATGAAATTCAATATTATTTAGGTTTGTAGTGAATTTCTATAGTCGTTAAATGTATATATAGAGATTGCATTGCACTGTAAGAAAAAAGAGACTGTGTAATTGTTTTTTTTATGCCTAAAGGCTACAACAGAGAAACAGAGAGATATTATAGCACTGTGTGAGTAACAGTCAAGAAATTTTTTTTGTTGTGAATCCAGAACCTTGTTCTGAAGAATTTTGTCTTGTAACAGGGTTTTATGTTTAATGAAATAGCAATGTTATATTTCATCTCTCTGTATCTACAGATTTTAAATTTTATTCTCTGTGTTGTGGAAGAGGAATTGTTTTTATTCCTCTATCTGTTTTGTTGAGGAATTTACGTAGAAAATTATAACATGGTATCGGAGCTAGTCTAGGCACTCAGTGAACGTAGCATAGTTTTCTCTTCACTATAGAAGCTGTAAGAAGTTTATTGAAGAATATTTCTCCAGCAAAGAAAGCTTTTGTTTGTTTTTGTTTTTATATACACAGTCAAGAAAATTGGTTGTTTCTGCACAGTCAAGAATGTCAATAGCAGGCACCAGTCTGACAAATCCCGAACTTCCCCGGTTTAATGGGAAGAATCATGAATATTGGGCTATCACTATGAGAGCCATGTTTGGTTCACAAGACATATGGGAGCTATTTGAGAATGGCTACCCAGAACCAGCAGATGCAACAACATTGGCTACTTTGACAACAACAAAAAGAGATGTGTTAAAAGATAATAGGAAGAAGGACTCCAAAGCCCTCTTCTATCTTTTTAAATCTATACATGAGATTATTTTCCCAAGGATTGTAGCAGCAACAAAGGCTAAAGAGGCATGGGATATTCTCAAAACTGTCTATCAAGGCATGGAAAAAGTGAAGACGGTAAAGTTGCAAATGCTGGAAGAGATTTCGAAACTCTCTCTATGAAAGAGTCTGACACTATAGACTCATTCTTCACTCATGTTATTGGGTTGGTTACCCAGATAAGGTCTCATGGAGAAACATTAGAAGAGAGAAGGATTGTGGAGAAAATATTGAGAAGTCTACCCTCAATATTTGATGCCATAGTAGTGGCAATAGAAGAGACAAAGGATCTCTCACAATCTACAGTGGATGATCTGAGTGCATCCCTGATGTCTCATGAACATAGAATGAACAGAGGTTCAGATTCCTCATTAGAACAAGCTTTAAACACTCAAATGTCTTTTGTCTAAGGCAGAGGTCAAGGAAAAGGCAGAAGCCAAAACAAAGGCAAAAAAAACCCTACAAGTTCGAGTGGAAGGAGCAGCAATCAGAACCAGAATGAAGGCTCAAGCCAACACCAAACTCATGGGAAAAGGTATGATAAATCCCAAGTCCAATTTAATTATTGCAAGAAATATGGGCACTATGCCAATGAATGTAGGAAAAAGCAAAATGACATGAATAATAGGCAGAATGGTAATTTTTCAAAAGAAGAAAATAAGAACGAGAAGAATATTCTGTTAACATGTAATATAGCACAAGATAAAATATATGATGCATGGTTTTTAGTCTCAGTTTGTAGTAACCGCATGACTGGAAACATAGCAATGTTTGCCAATCTGGACGAAAATGTCAAATCTGAAGTAACAACAGGAACTGATAGTAAGATCTCTGTCAAGGGAAAAGGCAGAGTTAGTATCCTGGCAAGAAATGGAGGACAGAAGTTTGTGCTAGATGTATACTATGTACCTGGCTTAAAATGTAATATTTTGAGCATTCGACAACTCATTGACAAGGGCTATAATGTATTTTTCAAAGATGATGTGTGCATAATCATGGACATAACTCCAAGCAAGAAATTCATTGCAGAGGTGCAGATGATAAGCAATAGGATGTTTCCTCTCAAGCTCAGAGAAGACATGAAAGAAGGAAAGAATGTAGCAGTTGTAACACAAGAGGTCTTTCAAAAGGAAGTGAAAGATGAAAACTGGTTATGGCACTTGAGATTTGGACATCTCAATTTCGGAGGCCTGAACTTGTTGCATAGAAAGGGAATGGTAAAATAATCACCATTGATTGAGAAACTAGACAGCCTATGTGAAGGCTGCATCTTGCGCAATCAACACAAAGAAAGTTTCCAACAGAGAAGAGTATAAGGGAAAAAGCACCCTTAGAAATTTTCCACTCAGATTTTTGTGGACCAATGCAAATGCCATCTTTAGCTGGCAATAAATATGTTTTGACATTAATAGATGATTACACCAGAAAAACATGGGTGTATTTCTTGAAACATAAGAGTGAAGTGTTTGAGAAATTTCTTCACTTCAAAACTCTTGCTGAGAAGTAGAGCGGGCACTACATCGAAGTTCTTAGAACCGAAAGAGGTGGAGAATACATCTCCAAAAAGTTTCTACATTTTTGCAGAGAAAACAGCATACAGAGGCAATTTACCACGAGGTACACACCTTGCAATGGAGAAGAGTGTAAAATTTTTTTTTAGATCAAGATCCATAGACCTTCTACTTATTCTATAACTATATTTTGGTCTTGCTAGGAAATAGCCCCAAAAACAACAAAATTAAACAAAGATACAAAATCATTTCTCAAAGGACAATGAAGGGGTTTCCTCCCCACCTGAACGAGATGTAGGTGTGTTTATATTTTTTGGGGATTTTGTCACTTCTGCTGCTACTACCACCCCCACTCTCAATGTTGTTAGTGGCTTGCCCCTTGTTCCCACCACATCTTTGACCTTATACTTCGTAATATTGGTCGGATCCCCAATTCCCTATCCTAGTGTAATATCTAGGTTGTGGATATACTTGAAGTAAAAAAAATTTCATGTCCCCAATGTGTTCCTCTTGTAGAAATTCAATATTGACTAACCTCTGGAGTGCATCCTCGACTTGCTTAAGTCTCTGCTCAATTTATTTTATCTGTAGATGGAATTCCATCTGTCGCTTAATTATCTCCTCTGTTGCCTAGGCCTGCAACTTTCCAAGCAACGTTTTGACATGTTAAGCTATTTTTAGCATTCTCTGCTACACCATTTGTCTTGTGCGAGACTTCCCCATATCGATTATCCAGTCAACCTCCTCTTCAATCGTATAATCTAGGGTTTTCCTCCTTTGTTGTCTTACTTCATTTTCCCTGACCTCGATGATTTATTTGCCTCTGTCACGAACAGTCTCATGGAACTTGAGGGATGCTTCCTTTTCCACATCCTCCAATATTTTTCTCTTACCAACTGCCAGTATTTGAGATTATGCTTGCAGCCTTCCCATTGGCCTTCCATCTCCATATCATCCCATAACTCTTCTCGATGTCGTGTCTCTCTAATAACCAAACCTTATTTTCTTACTTCTCCGCTTTGTCCCTTGTAGACTCATCACTATGTCTCACATGCAAAGTTCCTCCTTAACAATAAAGGAAAAATCCATATAACTACTATCCTCTTTGTAATTTGCAAATATTCGTTGATCATTACTGGAAATTTTCGTTTATCGACGTGATTACAGTGCAATTGTGTGAGGAAGGGAGAATCCTCCCTCTAATTTTCCTCTATGAACAGCTTGTACAGGCTCATTATATATACCAGTACCACTTCACCCCAAGATCCATCCTCATCCACCTTCACAACTATCCATTCTCATAAATTGCAACTCCCGGTGGATGATCATGAGATTCTGGCATCCACTTATTCTTTTCCGCTCCTGTCATGTCCCTCGACTCTTGTTACCATATACCTCTTCAATATTCCCCACTACCTACTACTTGTCCCTTCATATTTATCATAAAACATTCCTTTCGTCAGGTGGGATGTTTGTTTCCTCCTGCCCCACCCCGTTTCCTTCACGTTACTCTTCTGACATTGGTAGATCTCTTGCCTCGAGCTGTCAGTGATCATCCTTGAGTTATCCTTCCACCGTCTCTTCCCAGGTCATTCCAATTAGAACTTTGGTGGTCTCTACCCCTTCATTGGCCACTCTATCTGCCAACGCAATTTTTGAGCACCTGACTAGATTGAATTATATCATTTTTAGCTCTTCTAGATGCTCCTTAGTCCTATGAATAATTTTGATAAGTCACCAATTCCTCATGTATTTTTCCATATGGGTTCCAAATTTTAGTCTTTTAGATACCCGAATGGATAGATCTGAGTCTCCTTCTACTATTACATTTATCCTCGCTTCCCATCACAACGTTTCCAAACCTTGTTCTAGAGCATGGAACTCTACTATGTTTTTTGTGTCTTGCCCCATGTTTATGAAATATAAAATTTTTATTTTTCCTATCGAATAGCTAATGATTCATCCCACACCAACCTTTCCTAGGTTTCCTTTGTTTTCCCCGTAAAATTTCAATTTCAAAAGACCTTCAAAAGGCACTCGCAACAAGGTTGTGCATGTCTTGATACAATTTACTTTTGGCCTAAGCATATTGTCACAAAGGTAATTTAGGTAAAATAACTTTAAGTTTCTTTCTTCCTGAAGGGATTGATTTTCTTCCGTCATTTGAAATATTTTAGTACCAATGGATTCCTTCACCTGGGATTGAATTTCTTCTGTCAATTTTGCTACAGGGAGATTCTTATCTTTGAATATTTTTTGGTTGCATTCCTTCTAGAGTGACCAAAGGATGAACCCTCAGATCAAAATCAAGGTTAAATTAACCATGTAATAATTTGTACAGTGCACGTGCCATTTTTTAATTGTGCCTTGAATATTTTATTTTTTATGTCAGTCTGTCTTTATATAATTTTGAGCGAGCCCGATAAGGCTTTGGAATATTTACAAGTATTCAATGAATGGTTTATATTCTCTTCTTCCTACTCACACATGAGGTAGAACCATGATGGAACTATCATTCCTGTCCCTGTGATATTTTCCCATGTTATCACATTTCCTTCCAAAACTAGCCATAGGAATTTTTTTGTTTTCGGCTAGTGTGAAGCCTCCCACATTTTTCTCCAGGAATGGTCTCAAATTTCAAGGTTTTCGACCCTGATATAAAAATTGGCTTCTTTGATGTTTCAATCCCCTCCTTCTCATTGTCCCCTTCTGAGTTGATCGTTCTATTCATTTACCATAATTTGTCTTTTTCTTACCTCTTATGTGATTTATTGGATTTTGAATTGCTTATATTAGCTTGTCAGAGGACGTTTAAGTTCCATGCTCTCTAGTTCTCATTGAGCAGATATGACAACCACAAATGCTGGACCTTTTTGAGAACCATTCCCTATATCGTTTCCTATAGACATAACCATTATTGTTTATTCAATTTTGGTAGTTTTTCCAAGTCATGATCCAAAAATAAGGTGCTATTTCCATCTCTTACTTCCCAAAAGTTGTACTTTTGTATAATGTTCCTGTTGGAATATTCTAAAAACCAAATGGTTGACATCGTGATTGAAGCCATGATCCTGTGCAAGTTTGTCGTTTGAAAAATTTGGGCATATTTTTCATTCCATAATTTTTCCCACGAAATTTCCCCTCTCGTTAGCCATTATCACCACAAATTTTTTTGCATATTCTTTGTTGATTATCTCACGAACCTGAAGGAGTAGGCCTCTTGCTTGCCTAGAATTACAAATCATGTTTTGAGCTACCATTGCCCATTTTATTTTTTCCTCTGCTCCTCTCCACAAGAAATATCTTTGTATCTCCTTTACTTTTTATAGTGCTCCTTTAAGCGCTCGAAAGATAGATAATGTGTATCCCAGGATGGATTGGAGCACTGCCTTTACTGTCACCAACCTACCTAATAGGTTCGATGCTCTTACTGTCCATCTCTTGACCCTGCCTTTTAGGTTGGATATTATTTTTTCCCAATTAGAATTTTTCCAAGCTTGTGTTGTTAACGTAACTCCAAGATATCCGGAAGGGAGGGATTTACTTTGGAAACCCATGATAGCTGCTAGATGTTTCTGGATAGTAATGTGAGTGTTGAAAAATAAAACTATAGATTTTGACAAGTTTAACTACATAACTTAAGGCTTGATGAAGGTACTCAAAATGTGTTTGTAGTTACAGGCCTTGTTGAATGTAGGAAAAAAATGCTACATGGTGTCATATATAAATTGTTGGCAACTGGTCTCTTGAATGTTATCGTGCAATTTTAAGCCTGTGATAGTCCCTTCTCTGTTAGATGATGTCATAGTTCTACACAACCCTTCCATCATTAAGATAAACAGGAAGGGGACAAAGTGTAACCTTGTTGAATATCTGTCGATGCGAAGAGAGGTTTTGAAAGGGATCCATTAAGAATAATAAAAAATCTATGCCAAGATACCATAGCCGTGATCCAACTAATCCAGTAGTTATCAAATCCAAAAGCTTGGAGAATTGCTACCATATATTCCCAGTTGATCTTATAATAGGCCTTGGATAATTCCAACTACACTATCATTCCGACCTTTCTCTATTTCTTCCACAAGTGAGCCACTTCATGTGCTAGAATTATATTGTCTAGGATATTCCTTCCCTCCACATAGCCGGTCTTTATTCGGATATCAGATAAGTAAGAATCATTTTTAACCTATTAGAAACAACTTTCGAAATAATTTTATATATCACATCACATAGTGTTATAGGTACGAATGTTTTTGGGCTTCTTTCTAGTTATTCTTTAGCGATTAGGGATATAAATGTTGAATTTAGAGCTTTGATAATAATTGTTGAATATTGAGAGTCAGATACCACCTCGTACATGTCTTTTTTGTCTGTTTCCCCACAAGATTTAAACAAATATATCGTGAATCCATGAGGCACAAGGGATTTCCCATTCATCATTTCATTATCTAAAGCCACTTCCTCCATAGAGGCTAGCTTGTTTAGGTTTTTATTGTGTTTCTCAGTGAGTATCTTTGGGATGTGTTTCATTATCCTTTGAATATCTTCCCTTCGACCTGGGGCTCTTCAGATATATTTTTAAAGTGTTGCACCAGGACCTCCACTACGTCATAGTGAGCCTGAAATATTCCCCTTTGTCTTCCATTATTCTAAGAGTTTTTTTTGATTTTATATGCTCTATTGTTGATCAGTGAAAGAATTTATTGTTTTTCTCTCCCTCTTTAAGCCATAGCATTGGATATTTTTTCCTCTTGTTTGCATCTCTTCTCTCATTTAATTAGTGACCCAATTTCTTCTTCTTTGATTCCCTCTTAATAGCCATTTGAGATTAACCGTTGTGGTAGGACTTCCATTTTCTTTTCCAATTCATTTTCCTCCTCAAATATGTTTCCAAACTCTCATTTGTTCCAATACTTTAGTTTCATATTCATGTATTTTAGTTTTCATCATAGGGTAATCATGTTATATAAGTTTTCAATGATTCTTTCCTTCCACTATGTGTTGGTATTCTCTTTGAAGTTAGGATGCTCTCACTACAGAGTTTCAAGTCTAAAGGGTCTATTTTTAAAAGATCCTGCTAGTTGCATAATTAATAACCTGAGCTAGTCGTCATGTCCCCCATAGGCCAGAATGTTTGCTACTACATCTACCCCTTAAATCAATAAATCCTCCAAAATAAAGAATCTATCATTCCTGGATGCCACTTTATGCGAACCTTTCTAATTATTTCTCTATGTGAAGCATCCATTTGTTGTTTCCAAGTCTATGAGTCTCGTTTCCTTTATCAATTCTGTGAATGCTTATAAATCTCCGCATGTTCTTATTTTTCCCCAATTTGTTTTTCCAAAACGGAGGTTATCATATTAAAATATCCCTCCACCTAGGGGAGGTTTCTTTTCCATATTTTAATGCTTCTTATATTCCATAACATCTTGATATTTTCCTCAAGCCTTTCAAGCCTGTATACATTAGTCAAAACCATTATTTTGAGGGTTCCTAAAACTTGCATTTCTACTGACAGATATGCTTTTCTTTCTTATGAATATAGAAGAATCAGGGATTGGGGGTTACAGCAGATTTCCAAACCCCCAGCCAAGCACTGTGCTTCCATTTCTAATGACTCTGTCTTCCTATTTTATTGCTTAATTCATTTATTTTTCATATATAAAATTCTAATTCCTGAAAAATAAATACATCAAGTTGTTGCACTTAAATACTTTTTTTAGCAACATTTGTTTTTTTAGGATACTATGCCTCTTATATTCAAAGATAGAAGTTCCATAATTAATTATGGGTAGAGGAAGGTGAGCCTAGAGCTCTCATCTTACCTGAATTAATTGACATAGCTCCCAAATACTTTAGGGAAACACTGTTCTATTTTCTTCCTACCTTCATTTGGCTTTTCCATGGCACTAGCACTTCATGAGAATGCATTTATTTAACTCCTAGATCAGATCCCTTTGCAGAGCCTCCTCATTTTTAGGGATGTGGTCTTTTCTTCACTCTTAATATTGTCTCTTATCTCATCCTCAATAATTGCTTTTATTTCTTGATTCTTTGCCTATTTCCCCAATTACTCGGGTTGATTCCTTCCATTTCAATCAATTTTTTCCATTCTGGAACCTTTGTTCCTACCTCACTAGGTATCGTCTTCGCAGCTCATTTAAAATATTTGGATATATCTAAATATCTCGTTATTTCTCACAGTCCTCAGGTGCCCGCTCCATTTCCTCCCCTATCTTGTATTCTTTTTTCTCTATTTCTTTGTCTTCCCTCCCTTGCTCCTCAGGGTTCTCTTCAGCAATAATTTCAAAGATATTTGTGTGATTTATCCTTCCCTGATTACTTTTATGTTTCCTTCTGTTAGGTCTTCCCCTTAGCTTATTTTTTATAAAACCCTCTGGATATCTTTCATCTATCTCTTTATTTTTTTATTCCACTTTTCATAGTGGCCACTCCCTTATCAGGTGGCCATTTTCATGGCATCTATGAAATCTGAAATGGATTTTCTCGTAGTCCACTGGTTGTGGTGAAAATTCATCACTAAACTCTAGCTTCACTAATTTTGGAAGGTGTCTAGAGACATCCATTTCTACACAGTTTTGAGCACATGTTGTGTATCTTCCTTGTAAGGGCTTTTAAAATTTTAATGAATTTACCCAAGGAACACTATATTACCTCTATGGTTGTAGAAATAAAATATTCTAGGGGAATGGTGTACATCCTAAGTGATACTGAGATGAATGTGAAGGTTCACTTCTCTAGGGTATATTTGTCCATCCACGAGCACATATACAAACCAGCTAATGCAAATAAATATGGGACATCATCAATTATCTTGTCTCTGTCTTCGATATTAGAAAATACCACCGAGAAGAATCCTTTTGATCCTAAATATAGTTATATTTCCCCCCTTTTCTTCCAGTGATGTTTTATCCAATCACACAAGCCTTTTTCTATGGGCCACAGCCCCATGAATTTACATAAGATGCAACCCTTAACATGGCTCTTCCATGAAGTCGTCTTCTTCAAGGTCATCACCCTCAGTATCTTCCACGAACCTTCTTCAAGGACAACTCTCATGTCAGCCTTAATTAGTATCCTACTATTCGGATTCACATAAGTAGATATGTCAACTCTATAATCGAGAAAAATCTACTCATTGGGTTCATGTCAGCTCATTTATGGACAAAACTACTATATATATCAAATTTTGGTTTCACATTATACACACAAAACTTTTTTCACACATGTATGAGTTTTTTCGATGGTGAAATAGTTTGAAATTCTCTACAATCAAGTTTTAGTAAAGTTACAACAATACATAGGCTCGATGAAGTTAGACTCTCTATGTTTCGATGAAATTATGGTCTCTATGTTTCAATGAAGTTTCTATTTATATGTTTCGGTTAAGCTAAACTGAATAAGGCTCCGTGAGTTTATATTTATCTTTTTGACTCGTTTATATTCTTGGAGAAGGTCTAGTATAGGGACTTGGTGACATTTTAATGAATATTTTTGTATGCTATAGTAAAATTGGTGCTATCTCAACTACACATAAACTTGGTGATACAAATTTTCTATCATCTCAGTCATGAAGTTAGATGCTACAAGTGATGCTCCACAATGATATTACCTATGATGAGAAGTAATTATCAAATGATAATGATGCTTACGTGGTGTTTCATTTTGATTCTCGCTGCTATGTTTCTATCGTAACCTCAGTCAAGATAATAGGGATGAAATTTAGGTGCAAGCAAGGGAGATCTTGGTGTTATAGATATCTTGGTGCTTACACAGTGAATGGATGACTTGATGGAGGAAGCTTATAGTCTAAAGGTCTTCATCGTTTCATATGGAACCTATTGAAGAAATAATTTTTACTGGGTTTTCCCCAAAGAATGGGGTTTTTCACTGGAAACATCCATATGTATTGTTTCATCTTCTATTTCCTTGCCATTATTCTAGATCCTGAAAGATAAAACATAAGAACACCTAATAATAATCACAAGATAATGCCATTATAAGATAAAATAATTAACTTCCATTTCTGTAACATGGTATCAGAGCTACGGTCATGATCCAAGGAAGTTTTCACGTCAATAATATTAAGTCAAGAAGGACTCAAAGACTGAATTTAGAATACAAGTTCAGAATGTGCTTTAAAAACAAATATGAACAATTCTGGGATAATGGATCTTGGTTCACTAAGCTCAGTTCTAAAATTCACCTTGAAGAAGTATGAGAACATCTCACTTAAGAGACAAGTTCAGAAACTCAGATAAACGATGCTATTTATCACATAATGGTAATAAGAATATAAATAGTTATCACAAAATTTAGTTTTACTTCCTAGACACTACATAATTCGGTGGAAAACTCTATAACAGTACAATGGATTCTATACAATTAACCACAATTCGGATATCTTGGTGATATAATATTTTTCCCATTCAAGTGTAGTATATACTATTTGGGACTGCTATGAAAATGAAAAATTTCAGGTCAACAACACTCTCGATGTAGTCATGATTTTTATGAACTTATAGTAATAAGGGCGTGGTTACAATTTAGAAAGAATCACATTGCAATTCGAAATATCATAGTGTGAATGCCATCACAGTTTGGTGAGAAGGATTCAACTTCAGTTTGGTGGTATCACATTAACCTTAGTGCAGGGATAAGGTCTCACAGCGTATACTGCAGTAATAAGTCTTGGTGCTTCCAACAAGAAAAAGAAGCTCTATACTATCATAATGATTAGGTTTCATGATTGTATGAGGGGTTCATCGCATTAAGAAGGAGTGGAGGATGGTACAAATTTCTATAAACTTTTATCAAATACAAGCACAAGAAAATCAAGTAAGTATCACAACTAGTCTAACAAGCTTCAAATCAAAGGTGTGTTATTACGAGGTACGCATGAGCTCCTAGATCTATATAAATTCTTATAACTAGTTTAATCTATGATAAAATACAAGTTATAATCTTTATCTTCGAGATATAGAAACTAATATAATTAAATGTATTATTTTCAATTAAATTTATACTTACATCCCTCATAGTTTCATAATATATGTAACTTGAAAAATTAAGTCATGTTATTGGTATCATCATTTTGAATGAAAGTATGTATTACAGATCATGACTTACTTTTCTATGAAAGGACTTGTTAAAATATCAAGGAGTATGAATGAAGGCATCATAAGAATTTTTTTCATGAAAAAAAGGTATGTCTTAAAATTACAAATCTTTGTTAAATCTCTTTAGTAAATCCTTTTCTACAATATTAACATCTTATGTGCTTAGCTCTCTTGAATCTTGAAAGGTTCTTGTTTGGGGTGATTCATCATCTGATGAATGTAACACCTTATAAAAATCTAATTGTCTACATGAAAAGAACTCTGAAAGGTTATCAGGAAAACACAAACCTAAGGGTATGTTGATAATGTGTGAAACGATAAACTTATTTAGGGATATTAATTAAGGAATTCCTATACTCATTAATATATTGAGAATGTCAGGGTCATAAAAGCTCCCATTTTTTTTAGTTGAAATGATGTTTCTTGAAGTCTGATATAATAAGGGTTTTCTTTTATAATGAACTGAAACCCTAAGTTTTGGTTACGTATAAAAGAAAAATCCTTATTACTGGAAAGTCCTAGGAGTGAAACCCTAAGTATATGTTCTTTTGGTTGAATCCCTAGTCTAGGTCAATATATATGTCCTATGTGTTAATTTTTTTTACCATATGATATGCTTATAATGATGCTCTCGTAGAGATAATGTTGTTGAGCATTTATAGATGGAAAATTTAGGGGTCACATCAAACCCGAGTATACGTTATTCATTATATGTTTTCAAAATCTAGGGTCTAGTGAATACTGATCATGATAAAGTTCAAGCTGTGATTAATATTGATTGAATATTTTGTATGAAATCTATGTTTTGTATGAACTCCTAGTGGAAAGTATAACATGATAATTTTAAAGGTTGTTATATATCTTGTAGATCTATACTAGTTCTAGCGTTTTCTATATTTTACAGTAAGGTACGTTATACCTTGAAAGAAACAATGAAACCCTAGATAATAATGAAAGAAATTATGAAGTAATGTAGCTTCATGATAAAATTCCCTAACAATGTGTTGAAGAGTATATGTCTCTTGTTTGAGTATCTAATATGTATAAATTTTAAAATTCTTTCATATTTTTGGTTTTACTTGTTGTCGAAAGTTGTGCAAGTACATCATAAATATTAGAATTTGATAATTAATATGAGGAGGATGGAAGCCATGAAATACTATCCAACACATAAAGGAAGAAGTGGGTCTCCCTAGATTAAGATGGAGCCTGGATAAAATAAGAAATTATGTTGCATGCACTAGACGAGGACTAACAATTAGGAGTCTTAGCGAGGACTATGAGTAAGAATCATTGTCATGATTGCATAATTATTTGAGAAGGAAAGAAGTATCTTGTTGAATAATACATTGCTACATGAAAAGTAGGAAAATAAATTATATGAGGAATCTTCTTTCAAATATTAAATTCATAGTCCTACTAAAATAAGAAAAAGATATACATCAAAACCCCGTAGGTTTCCTTTGATTATATATTTGAATATGCATTGTTGATTAGGGTTTTGTTTCTATAGGTGAATCTCTCAAAGGATTTGATAGATGGCTCGTTATCAATTGGGTGATTGGAAAGATTGGTTATCATTGATCTGCTGGATAAAGGTGTGTTGAGGCTTTGTGAGTGAAGCATTTCCTGGAAATTTTCTTTATCTTCTAGATCAATATGTGTTGAGGATTTTTGAGTGAATCATTTGCTAGAAAGACATCGGGTAAACACTTTGTGTTAATTTCTAGTTGGGAGGGTGGAATTAGGTGGATGTGAACCTAATTCGTTGGTTTTATGGTTAGTAAGTAAGCCTGATGGTCCCTATAGAGGTTGAAAGCTTTATTCCATCTTATTCCCACTAGGATAGATTGCCTTGGTCAAGAATCTAGCCCACGACATTGCGGTGCCTAAATTGTAGAGTGACCAAGTGGTTATATTTCCCTGGTTAGGAATCTAGTCCATGGCATTATGGTCCCTAAAATTATTCATAGGTAAATTGAGATCTTCCATGTACTTGTTTTTATGAATATCTTCCTAGTGAAGAGGGAGTGTTGAAGAATGTAACTAGGTTTGATCTTCATGATTAATGTATTTTTCAAAATAATTTATTATTATTATTAAATTACTTATTAAAACATGGGTATCATGCCTTGGCCATATTTTAGTTCAAGGTCCCAATTGTGGACTTCTAGGTTAGTAATTACATATTTAAATTTATCCATATGGTGCTTTTAAATCATGTAATATTAGGTCATTCAAAAGACTCTTACATCAAGTCATCCTCCTCAAGCTCATCATCCTCGTTATCTTTAGTGGACCTTCTTCAAGGATAACTCTCAAGTTGGTCTGAAATAATGTCCTACTAGTCAGTTTCACATAGGTATGGATGTCAGTTCTATAAAAGAGACACAAATTTTCACTCAGTTCATGTCGACTCGTTTCTCAACAAAATTACTATATATACACAGTTTTGGTTTCACATTCCACAAAAAAAACCTTCGTCACACATGTCTTCATTTTTTGAATGATGAAATAGTTCTTACTTCTCTGAAATCAAGGTTCCATGAAGGTAAAACAATACACAGGCTCGGTGAAGTTATAGTCTCTATGTTTTGGTGAAGCTACGATCTCTATGTTTTGGTGAACTTGTAGTCTATATGTTTCGGTGAAGTTACAATGTATTAGTCCTGGTGAAGTTATATTTATCTTTTTGGCTCATTTATATTCTTGGAGAAGGTACATTACAATGGCATGATGGAATGGTATTGAATAATGTTGTATGTTGCATTAAACTTGGTGGTATCTCAACTACACATGAAATTGGTGCTTCAAATTCAGTGTCATCTCAGTCATGAAGTTCGATGTTATAAGTGATGTTGCACGATGACATTACCTATGATGATCAGTGATGCTCATACAATAATGATGCTCAAGTGTTCTGTCACTATGATGCTTGACGTTATGTTGCTATCTCAATCTCAATCAAGATAATGAGGATGAAGTTTGGGTGGAAGCATGGGAGATCTTAGTGCTTACACAGTGAAGGTTTGACTTGATGAAGAAAGCCTATAGTCTAAAGCTCTTGGTTGTCTCATCTTGAAATGATCTAAAAGTGAAATATTTTTACTTCTGTTCAAAGTATTCATTTCCATTAAATTAAGTGTGCAAAGTGTTTGTAAGGTCTTGCAAGTAAAACGAAGTGTTCTTGGTAATTGTTTATGAATTTAAGTGTGAAAGTATGTTTTTTAAATCTATTCTTTAACAACTTGAACCTGAAATACATATTATAATGACTTCACCATAAACACACAACAACATGATGAGGCAGTTCACCCCTCCTCGGCTACATCTGTCGGGTTCAAGGCTCCCAATGGGCATGTCCTTGATATATTATGATGCTAAAATTTGTAAAACAGTGAGAAAAATGCCTAAAAAGATCAAACCAGCTATAAAAATTCATTTAGAACATATAAATCAGTATAAATTGGCTTTTGTTTCACCTCAAATGGTTAATCATAGCCCAAAACAGCTCCAACTCTCTCTAGGCCCTCATGGTTCTCCAAGATTCCCTGAAGATCAACTCTGTTGGCTCTGAAACATATCCCAATGGCTCTGGAATGCTCAGAATAGTCGAAATTGACTAACATTTCATTTAAAAAGGTTCAGTAATGAAGAATTTATGACCAAAACAACATTTTACCCAGTGGCACTAAAAAAACTCCACCAAATTTAGGCTAACTCCAGTTAGGAGCGCCGAAAATGGCAAATGCCATCAAAAATTGGGGAAAGCACAAAATTAGTTGGGACTGCCGGTGGTGATAATAAATGTTAGGCATGCTGTGCTGGTCACATGCCTTCGCACTAATGGCCAGGTGAATTGTTAACTTATCCACCTATCGTGATATTAAATGTCTGTGGTACCACTGTCATATGTGACATTAAGGCTAATGGTTGGTGGTTATAACTTTTCCTGCCGGTGCTAGGGAAAACAGGGTTACTACATGCCTCAAATTCTTCTTTAAAATATGGATCTGTTTTATACAATTCTTTGAGAAAATCAAATACTACAACTTCAAAATTAGTTTCTTGAACAAGCATGTGCCTCCTACTCAAAGCATCAGCGACTTTGTTGGCTTGGCCACTTATATGTTTCAAAACAAAATTAAAACCTTGGAGATACTCAACCCATTTAGCATGCTTATGTTTCAACTTGGGCTGCTGTACAATATACTGCAGAGCATGATTGTCATAATACAATACAAATTCCCTGGACATCAAATAATGTCTCCATTTCTTCAGTGCGTGAAAAATTGCATAGAATTCCTTCTCATAAGAGGAATACTTTCTTCTGGTGTCATTCATCTTTCCACTGAAATATGCCACAGGCCTATCATCCTGTCTCAACACAACTCCAATGGCCTCTCCACTGGCATCACACTTTACTTGAAATGGTTTAGTAAAATTAGGCAGAATCAGAACAGGCTTCTCCGTTACTTTTGCTTCAAAACTTTAAAGTTTCTTTCTTCTTCAGTAGTCCACTTAAATGGCTGTTTGCTTTTCTTTATTGTCTCAATTATGGGTGCATTGATATTACTAAAGTTTCTTATAAACATTCTGTAAAAAATAGCAAGTCCATGGAAACTTCTTACCTCAAAAACATTCCTGGGTGAAGGCCACTCCACAGTTTCCTTAACCTTTTCTGGGTCCATATTCAATCCTTCTGCAAAAAAAAAAACCACAAAAACACCAACGCTTCCTTCATGAATGACCATTTCGTCAAATTTATCAGCAGTTTCTCTTGGTGTAGCTTCTTCAAGACATGATTAGGATGCCTTAAATGTTCTTCTTTAGTTCTGCTGAAAACTAATATATCATCCAAATACACTATCACAAATTTACCAATGAACTCTTTCAATACTTCATTCATAAGTCTCATAAAATTTCTAGGTGAATTTGACAACCCAAAAGGCATTACCATCCATTCATACAGTCCTTCATTTGTTTTAAAGGAATTTTTCCACTCATCGCCCTCTCTTATTCTAATCTGATGGTATCCACTCTTAAAATCTATCTTTGAGAAATATTTAGCACCACTCAAGCAGTCCATCAAATCCTCAACTCTGGGAAAAGGGAATCTATACCTGATTGTGATCTTATTGACTGCTTTGGAATCAGTACACATCCTCCAGCCTCCATATTTCTTTGGGCTCAATACTGCTGGTACTACACATGGACTCAAAATTTCTCTGATTAGTCCTTTGTCCACCAATTCCTGTACCTGTCTCCTGATTTCCTCATTTTCCTTTGGATTCATTCTGTAAGCTGCCTTATTTGGCAGATTTGAACCCAGGATAAATTCTATCTGATGGCTAATCTCTCTCACAGGTGGCAACTCATCAGGTAAATCATCCACAACAATGTCATAGTAATTGTCTAACATCTCTTATATTTCTACTGGAAAATCAGAAATCTTTGTAGAAGTAAGAACTACCTAAGGTTTGCAAACTAAAGAAAAACTTACCTCTTCTTCTTCTATCTGCTGTAGATATTCCTTCCCGCTCAGCAACAAGGTCTTTGGATCAATCACTCTGCTGGATGGCCCTCCTTCTTCCATGGGTATCAATGTATGATGTACCCCATCTTTGAAGAACTTGTAAGTGTTCTTCCTGCCATCATGCACTGCTGCTCTGTCAAACTGCCAAGGTATACCTAGTAGTATATGACACACATCCATGGGCATTACATCACATAGGACCTTATCTTTTTATTTTCCCATTTTCAGCTCTATCTCACATTGTTCCTTTACAACCAGATGATGCCCTTTATGCAACCAGGATGCCCTGTAGGGAGTTGGATGCTCCCTTGTCTTCAAATTCAACTTCTCTATCACCTCAGTGGAAACAAAATTATCTATGCTGCCACTATCAATGACTAGCTGGCAGCATTTCCCTTGGACTTTGCATATGCTCCTAAAAAAAGTCTTCCTTTGTGTAGGCTCAGTGACCTCTTTGGCTTGCTTCAACAGGACCTTATTTACCACTAAGGATTCTCCCCTCTCTGGAAGAATTTATTCTTCAATTTCCGCCTCTTCTCCAGCCTGGGCAACAACGGTATTTCTTGGACCAACACCCACATTCTCTGGACACTCATAGTGCTTATGTCCCACTTGTTGACATCTATAGCACCTTAATTCTCTACCTCTGCCTCTGTCTCTGCCTCCTCTTCCTTTTCCTCTGTAAGAATCCCTTCTGCCCCTTGTATCATCCTCTGCAGATGCATTCTGAGGTGAGCTACTATTAGCTCCATCCCTGGGTGTAGTAGGCTTTCCTCTACCACCCTGACTTCCCTTTCCACGGAAAGTACCTCTCTTCTTGGAAGAATGTTTCCTCAGGAGTTTCTCCTCTGCTTTCAAGGCCATCTGATAGGCCTCTTCCACTGTCTTAGGAGACAGGAGACCAATCTCATCTTCGATATCTAGCATGAGACCATTCACACATCTGGCAGTATTCTCTGGTGTGTCTTGGAATTGCCCAGCTCTTATGCTCACTCTGTAGAATTCCTTTGTGTATTCCATTACTGTCAGCAATCTCTGTCTCAGTTTCTGAATTTGCTTATACAATGTCAGCTGGTAATCACTAGGCAAGAATTTACCTTTTAATTTGGCCATCATTCTGGTCCAGCTCTTGATAGGTTGCTTTCCAACTCTCCTCCTCTCTGCCTGCACTCCATCCCACCAAAGTGCAGCATGTCCTTTTAGCTTTGTCACTGCAAACTTGACCCTTTTATCTTCGTTTATTTCTTCATAATCGAAGCACTTGTTCTATTCATTAATCCAGTCCACTAGTTCTTCTGGATTCAATCCCCCTGCATAACTCGACACTTCGATTCTGGGCTTAACTGCAGACCCCAGAATAGTTCTGAGGAGCCTCATGTCAGGAGGAATTTCAACATTTTCTTCAGCTTCTTATGTTTCAGGTTCACGGATGTCTTCTAGATCTCTGGGCTATCTTTCTTCCATGGCATCCATTCTGGCTTCGACCCTCTGCAATATCCCCAACACCTCTGTGTTGGCAACAGGTCTCCTTTTGCCAACAACTCTACCAACTCGGATTGCCATGTCAGCTCTTCTGCAAAAACAACCTTAAAACAATGGCTCCAATACCACTAATGACGCAACAAAACTAAAGGTATTTCCCAAGGAGAGATGGTCAACTATAGCGTGGCTCTGTCAGCATTTTTCCTTTGGTTTACCCCACGTGGTCTACTTTCTCTTACTTCCAGTTTATTTATCAAATTCGTAGAATTTGATAAATAAATACTATCCACAATGTTTGAACTTTAAATTATATTCCCGAACCTTATAACCAATGTTTAACCTTAGAAACTTTACATTAAACCCATTCACTGTGTAATAACCCTCGACCGGGCCCCACCTCTATGCTTCATGGCCCAATCAGCTGCGCGCACCGTACCAGTTATATTCCGTGCGTCTTTATCCAACAACCACCGTCTGATGGCCCTCTCCCAAATCAATGGCTCATACACATATCGCTCGGCATTCTGGTATGAACGTTAACATGGGATGGCGCGCTGTGAACGGTGGTTTTCCGAGGGTCCACCTTGCCATGCGTCGACAGCTCTATGAAATCGCTCTATGACCGGGAAATACCACTTACTCACCAAAAGAGGTGCGATATGGGAAATCCGCCTCCTGAAATCCGCTTGTGGTTTTGTATAGTGCCTTACTAGGGTTTGTCCGGGGTTACATTATTCCTTTTGGTTTTTAACTCATGTCTAATCTTCGGGTCAGGTTCCGAAAGCAACGACTTTTTCTCTCTTTATTAAGTGGGAATTTTATAATTGAACAGTGTTCACGCCCATGGTTCTCTACACAGACCTCGCCTGCGAGTGGGGTGGATTCACAGGGTTATCCAAACAATTTACGGGAATTCAAAGACAGAGAAACGGAATTTCCAATGCACAATCACCTCATAGTTAAACAATTATTCACAATTATCAATTCATACAGTTTGGAAATCAACAGGACTCAAAGTCCATTCAACCGGAAGAAATTTCTCAATACACAGAGTTTTATTGCAGAAATTTCTCCTTTCTTCTCCTCTGCTCCCTATATACTTCCTATGGATTACATTTATATACATGAACATTTGTTTTTTCGGTTCCTCTATGAGGACCATTTTAGAAAATTAACAGCCTAATTAAAATAATTCAACTAACTGAAATATGACAGCTAGACTAGCTGAGCTATTCGACTTCTACGACTCTAACTGATCTAAATAATACAATCAGCTGAGGTATTGATACCTAGCTATTGAAATTCAAATGTTTCCAAACCTTCCTAGCCACAAGATGTGGACAAAACTCCTACATTGCTAGCTAGTGTCTAATGCCCCTGCATCACCATCAAGTAGTGCTTCCATTTCTTTACACTTTGTACCAATGAATAGAACTCTTTCTCATCAGTGGGATAGTTAGTCACAACACAATTAAAATTTTTAGAATGAAATTAAATGGGTTTACCATGTTGCATGAGAACTGCTCCCATGGCATAATCACTAGAATTTGTTTGAATCTCAAAAGGATATCTAAGAGCCGGAAGTGCCAATACTAATGCTAAAATGATATTTTGTTTCAAAGCATCAAATTATTTTTTCAAATTATCTCCCTAATGGAAGAATTCCTTGACACTAGTCAATGCAGGTAATGGAGCTGCAATGGAAGAAAAAATAGCAATGAATTTACTCAAATATTGTGCTGCCACTAGAAATATTCTTACCTTTGTAATTGTATTGGGCTTGGGAAAGTTCACAATGACCTCAACCTTAGAGGGGTATATCTTCAACTCAACTCCTCTAACAATGTGTCCCAAATACACTAAAGAATTCTTTCCAGATTTACACTTCAACATATTAAAAAAGAACCGTTCTTTTCTCAAGACATCAAGTACTTTGTTCACATGCATGACATGTTCATCTATTGATTTATTGAATATCAAGTATCATCTCAGTATAAAATGACAAAGTCATCAATAAATGGCCTCAATACATCATTCATAACTCTTATGAAAGTAGCTGGATCATTCGTAAGACCGAAAGGCATAACAAGCCACTCAAACAATCCTTAGTTAGTTTTAAATGTGGTTTTCCAAATGTCCTCTTCAGCTATTCTAACTTGATGATAACCACTTCGTAACTCTAACTTAGTGAAATAATTTTCATACCTCAATTGATCAAGAAAATAATCAATTATTTGGAGTGGATTATTATTATTTACCGTGATTTTGTTCAGTGCACGAAAATCCACACACATGCGCAAAGACCCGTCCTTCTTTGACATGAAGATAATCGGTGAACCACGTGGCGAAGTAGATGGGCATATGATACCCTTGTTCAAAAATTCTTGAATTTTCTTCTTGATTTCCATGCTCTCCATTATTGACATGCGATACATGCTAATGTTTTGAAGTTGAAAATTTTGTTGCAGTTGTATCTCATGCTGAATTCCCCTCTTCGAAGGTAACCCATTTGGCTCCTGAAACATCTCGCCATGCTAAATTACCACATAAAACATATCAGATTTTAATTTTTCATCACAACCTTCAAAATATTGATAATCCATATCATTCTTTTTCTTTATCATGAGAAGCACAAAATTTTTTCTTGCATTTACTAGTCTCTTCATTTCCCCTGCATTAACTAAAGAAATGTTCAAATTTTTGCGATGAGCTCTCACAATATGAAAATGATATTCGTTCTCATAGAAATAAAATACTGGTTTCCTGTCATACAAATATGGGCTTCCAAATATAACTGCTAAAATTTCAAGCAGAACCACATCTGACTCAACTTCAAAAATAAATTTTACAGTAAAGGTAAAGTTGAATATACGTTTCCTTGTAACCTGTAAATTTTCATTATTGAGTATTCAACCCAAAAGGATATCGCTTATGATGATGTACAATTTCAAGGTTAATCATTTTGACCAAGTCTTTTGAGATTATGTTCGCTTGTGACCAACTATCAAATAATGCGTCAATATTTTTATGGTTTTAGATCACCCTTACATGGAGCAACTATATCCTTGTTTCTTCATTTGGAGTGTTCTTGTGACAACTTGAGGAAATCGTAGTTGCTATGGATTCATTTCCCTTTGTGACAATGGTTTTAATCTCGGTCTCATCACTGGAAACGGATCCAAGATCATGTTGTGTGGTAGTGGTCGTCTTTTGTTTCCCCTTTTTGTTTAGTTTCTTAGGCCTTAGTTCGAGATGTAGTTTCGAAGAGTGAGATTCATCATGCCCCTCTTTGGAACAATTTTTTGATGTAGTTTCCTCCCCTTCCTTCTTGACACTTGAATTCTTCTTCCCCTTCCATTTTCCTCCCCTCTTTTTCTCCTTACCCTTGAATGGCTTCTTCTTACTACCCTCTTCTTGAATGTTCTTTCCCCTTTCTTCAAGGTGTGTGGATTTCACACAAACCTCATCTAGGTTGCTTAGATTTAACATAAGGATAGTGTGTTTTAAATAGTAATGTAAACCACCTATGTATTTCAATATAGTGTCTTGGGAATTAAATTTTACACCTAACAAAAAATCCCTTTTCATAACCTTTTCGCTATAATATTGAAATTTTTGACCCTTGAATTGCCTAAATTTTTTGCAACTCATAATGGATTTTTGGATGTAAGCTAAAGGATAAAACTGTCTCTTAATTGAATAAATAAACTCAACCCAAAAAATGGATATCTTACCATGGATTCACATTTCCTCTTGAGTCTTTGCTTCCCACCAGACTAATGATTCTCCTTCTAGCCTCAATGAAGCCAGCTGGATATTTGTTTCATCATCTTGTAGTATTTTAATTCTAAAATAAACCTCAAACTGACGAATCCAATTGCTAACTTCTCTGCACTTACCTCACCATTGTACATGGGAAGTTCAAAATTAATGTCCAATTTGAGTAATGGATTTTTTCCTTTACGGGTTTTTCAGTGAGTATGGATAGTTTTTTTTCTGGAAGTGGAAGATGATGTTGATAGTGATGATGAGGATGATGATGAAGATGGTGGAGATGGAAAAGGATTTCCTTCACTATCCTTTTAATCCTTCTCTTCATCATT
Organism: Pinus albicaulis; assembly: GCA_034641835.2. Taxonomy (NCBI): domain Eukaryota; kingdom Viridiplantae; phylum Streptophyta; class Pinopsida; order Pinales; family Pinaceae; genus Pinus; species Pinus albicaulis. The sequence continues at coordinate 892,836,263 of CM076583.1, read as the reverse complement.
TTTTTCTTTAGAGGTTCCCTATCTATGTGGAGACTTAGAATTCCTTCCAACCATCTTGGTTCTCCTCTCTTCATAGAGCACCCTAACCATGTCAGTTAGTTCATAGAAATACTTGTTTAATGCTTCCTCTTCTAAAATACCTTCAGTATCCCTTGCACATAACATGATTGCTATGGATTCAAGTTGAGATTCTGGTGCAACTTGTACCTCCTCAATATCAACTAGAGATATAACTTGAGGTACGAAGGGTGGAGATGGGAGTGAAAATTGCGGTGGAGATGGTGGTCTTGTGGCTCTCCTTCTTTTGTTCCTAACCTTAGAACTAGCAACCAATATTTTCCCTTCTCCTCTCAGAAACTTTAACATCGTAAGCATCACAAATTTGCAACCATTAAAATCCTACTTGCAAACAATTCAAGAAAATAACATTTTCTATGATACCACCTTGATCTGAATCTCAATTTTACCTTTCCTGTGCTAATTTCATCTTCAGAATTATAAACAATTGTTGATAATTTTCTTCATGTGCATAGGTTTCCTTGTGGTATTTGTGAGTGTTAAACAGGTAATTGTGTCAAGTTGTATGTTAATTCATGAGAATTTTAATGTTAAAAAAAAATTATTGAATAAAAGAAATAAAATGTAGAACTAACCATCAAATTATCCATTAACACACTATTTTTATGAAGTATCTTACCCCTTTTGGGCTACATATCCTTGGACCAGCTTCCATGGCTTGGGCCTCTCTATTAGCTCAAAATGGAAAAAATTGTTATTTACAATCTGCTACAGCTCCTGAAACTTGCTTGAAGCTGCTCAGAATGTCCAAATATGCTAGGATAGACTCTTTATCAGAAAAAAAATGGTTGAATTTTGCAAAAGTTATGGTTTCATTAAATTTTGGCCTAGGAAACCTCATCCAAAACTGGAGAGAAGTTTAGTTAACTCCAGTTAACGCCACCAAATCTGGAGTTCCGCCAAAAATGGCGAACTCCACCAACTTCGTCGCCAAGATAAGACTGATTTAATTAAAGATAAGTGTGAGTTTAAATGTAATTAAGCGTGGGTTAATGTGCGCTAATGGCACGGTTAAGTTGGAGCGCTCCATGGTCATTGTGCAAGATCACATGGACCAGGGTCTAACCACCACCTCACATCTGCATACAACATTGTATTAAAACAAATATAACCAAAGTCCATAGTATGGTAAGAACTTCGACGCGGATATAGTGGTATGTCATTGTGTTTTTCTGGGTAAGGTTGTAGGGTCGACCCAGAACTTTGTCCCTCTGCCATATAATTTTTCCACCATTTAAATATGCATTTCGACCTTTGAACATAATTTAATTCGGCCTTTGGGAGGGGGCACATGGAGGCCCCTAGCTGCACCACATGTCCTCTTCCCATTGGCTCATTCCAAAGGCCAATAAAAATGCAACAAATCATCCAACTCTGCAACCAATCACAAAATGAGAAATTTCAGCATCCATTTTTCCCAGAGGAGCCTTTGACCACTTTGACCAACTACATAGTCAGCTGCCATGTCAGCAGTACATACTACTGACTGGGCAGCTCTCTGCCACTTTTTTTTCCAAAATTTTACCTTGATAAAATGGACAACAAGCTCTAACTTTCTCACAAGGAGTTATTTATCGATGAAAGGAAGTGCATTGGATTCATAGCGATGAGAACTTCGTGATTGTTCATGTTCTGAATGATTTTGAGTACTTCCATTTTTTAGCTTAACATTGAGCACCTAATAACTCCCTCCCTATATTTTCCTATCTCTTCTTCCCTATCTCCCCTGTCCATCTATATCTCTATTTTCCATTACCCATATGAATAGATCCAATAGGAGATTATGCATAATTTTCAATCCATGCATGAAATATTACGAAAGTTTCAAAATCTTTAACTTTTTTCTTAAATAGATATACCCAACACATTCTGGTGTAGTCATATATAAAAGTCATCATGTGTTTATTAAAATTTGTAGAAGGAATATGCATAGGACCACACCATTTAGAATAAATGAGTTTAAGCTTTCTATGTTCTCTGGAATGAGAATCATGAAATTATTGTTTGTTGTGCTTTCCTAAGATACAAGCATCACATTGCCAATGTTTCCTAAGAATCGTTGGCAAACAAACAACACCATTTCTCTCCAATAAAAACATACTTTCGTCATTTATATGTCCAAATCTATCATGCCATAAGAGGTTGGATGTTATTGTACATTCATAAAATTGAGAATTGTATGCATAATTTTTTGCATGAGTAGAGGTTATTGTGGCTTCAAAAGTCTTTCTTTTTCTCTCCCAATCATGAAAAGTAAGTTGTTTGATGATTTTCTGACCTCAAACTTTCCACCAAACATGTGAATGGAGTTTATTTGTTGGAATATGTGATACAATGACAACAAGTTACTCCGCAACTCCGTGAGGTAGATAAAATCATGTAGAAGAAAGTCTAGGAGACTAGGAAATCTGATTTTGAAGGTGCTACACCTTGATGACTTGAGTTTTGAATTTTATGCAAAGTATACTTCTCCATCAATATTATCAGTGAATTCTTCAAATAAATGTATTCTAAAGGTCATGTGGCAAGTTCCTCCTAACACAATAAACCATGCATATTTCCACGAAGCAAGTGAAGAATTAAAAACGTCTTTAGTTTCTATGATATTGCAATGTGCCAAAAAATAATGAGAATATTTGGGTGCTTTACATTTCCCTTTATACGGTGATTTTCCTATCTCTTAATTCCTCTCATGTATGATCTGATCCTAAGAGATCTTGCACGAGGAAGCATCATGTGCATTTCTTCTGCATCATATGTAATGAAGATCAGGTATTACTTCTTGGTAATTTGTAACCCCATCCTCTATTACTTTTCCTTCCACGCCCACTTCAAAAACCTATTAATCTAGAATAACCTTGTGGCTGATTCTTCTCTTTCTATGAAAGAGAAATGGTTTCTTTAGAATATTGAGAAACTTTTTATTCTTCCCAAAAGCTTTATCTCTTTCAATAAATTCTCTGGAAGAGAGTAAAAGGAAATCTTATTAAGTTTTCTACTAGCTTGTAATGAATGAGAGAATAAAAATAAGTAGGATATAATGCCTTGATGAAAGTTATGAGAGGTGTTGGGTGTGGGAATTGCAGTTATCCAAACTCTTTTCAACACTTAATTGTCAACCCGAGGTCCGTAAACTTAGAGACGAAGCGCATGAAACACCAGAAATGGTATGAACTTCCCCTATCCATTCCTACTTATCAAATCAAGATCTTGTAGAATTGAAAAGAAACATCACACAAAAATTTACACCAAAGAAGTTCTAGTGCTAGAAAGTGAAAGAAAGTACTTTGCAAATAAATAAATAAAAGGAACTCTGACACTTGATGTAAACAAACCTAATTGCTGAAGTGAAAGTATATGTTTATCTCCAATATGGGTGTTAGCAAGTTCCCAAGTGGGCCCTTGGAATGATCTCCCTCCTTGAGTATTTTCCTTCCTACACCAAGTTGTTATTCATGTGCTCCTGCAATCTCCTTGCACTAGTACATGTACAATACTTAGGGGTGCGAAGTATATTTTTAATTGCATTGGAGATTTATGTCTTTGTGCAGGGGGCTCAGAGATTTTGGCTTCAAGAAGTTTGTTCTTGTAACAAAATATTAGTTCCTGTACTGGAATAGAGATTCCTGCACCCAGTTTTAAATTCATTTCAAGAAAATAAAGAGCGTGTGAATCTATGAAAGAATATACAAAGAGCGAATTGGAATTCTGAAATAACTTGCACATGAAAAATAAATTCTTCAACAAGAATGAATCTTGCAGTGAAAATAACTTTGAAATAAAAAAATACTCCATGCATGAAAGGACACTTTGTTAAATGTAATGAAAGAGATAAATAAAGCATGAAAGTAGGCTTTTATCCTTGAGATAGTTACTTACATAAATAATATCTTCCTTTAATCCTTGTAGACTAAGAAAGGTTCCTTCTAATTCTTCATATTTATGTTTTAATTCTTTCCTTTTAGAAATATGAAGTGTAGGCACAAATCGATATAACGTAACAACACTTGTTCATCAGCTAACCAGATATCTTTTAATTCCTAAGATTCAACTTTTAATATTGAAAAGACTCTTATTTACTAATTAAATTTCACTTGTGGAAATAAATTGAACTATTGAAAATGAAATAAATGAAACAATCTTTGATGTGATGAACCGAAAGACTAAGTTTCAAAAACTATGATCACACTAGTTCAAGAAGGTTCTTGCACTACTCCAGGCAGAAATCAATTACGATTTGTGGAAAAGAATGTGACTGAAAATAAATTGAATTGTAACTAAACACACCACGGATCCATCAAGCTTGGTTGATAAAGAAATTAAATCAGAATTATTATAAATAAAATAATTACAAATTCAATCCACACGTTCCATAAATAAAATCAATACGCACACCTTTAACTAGATGAAAGTACGACAAGGAAAATGAGATGGGTTGGCTGTGCCCTAGCCAACCAACCCGTTTCTTGTTTAGGAAATGTAAAACTTCAACACTCAAAGATACATCAATGACAAGTAAAAACACAAGTTGTAAACAACATGGCATCGCTCCTTGTATTAATTTGATTCAGCAAAAATACATGAAAAGTATAGTCCAACCTAGAACAAGGGCGACAACACAAATTTATATATTTTCCAAAGTTATAGTAGCATGGCTATCACTCCTTAATTTCATATATAAGGTCTAATTTTATACAATACTTTCATCCTCTTCCATAAAAAAACTACATAATGTTGTTATAATTCCAACCTTTCGGCTGGAACAAAATAACAACCAACATTACGAAATAAGCCATCGACTATAATAGAACACTAACTATTTGTTGACCAACAATCAATATTTAGCCATATTCCTAATTATCCTGCACTCTGAGTTTCACTTAACATGACCATGACTGAATGGGTCATGCTCGAATGAATAGCCTATGATAGGTATTGAGTTGTTGTGGAAGTCTTCGAGCAGTTGGTTGCCAAAAGTGCAGGAATCTGCCTACACTAGACCATGTTGATTCGAGATTAATACATTAACTTATCAAAATAATTTAGGAAGAGAAACATTAGTTTTCAACAACATAAAAGGCATAAAATATATCTGAAAATGATTAATTATGTACTTACTAAACCTTAAGTATGAAATATAAACTAGTTCAGGGATAAGAAAATTTTCTTGGACTAGTGCAGGTATATAGAAGTTTATGAGGATAAAACAAGGGTTTATGATAGTGATTTTACAGTAGGAAAGGAGTTAAAAATGAGGCATTTTCACATAATAACATCCTCCCATCCCTAAGTTGTTGTGTGTCCTCACAAAACCCTTCACCTGCTGTAAAAATTTAAAAATGGGAACTGTTCTTTTCAATCTTGGAATTGTATAAAGAACCTTGCTTCCACTGTCCTTAATCTTTTTCCTTGATCCTTCTTAAGTTTTTGGGTCACCTTTTTAAGCCTTTTATAACACTTCAAGGCATCAAATTTCCATACCTTGACCTTTCACTTTTTATATCTAACTTCTTTTGTTAATTCCATTTTTACTTGTTTCTCCATTATGTCATGCTCCATCAGAGCTTGGTTTAATGTTTCCAGGGCAGGAACTTGCTTCTCAAGTTCTTCTACCCGATTACTCAAGTAGAGGGTATTTTCCTCTATTTCCAACTCATGTGGTGCAAGCAACTTCTCCACAACCAACTCTAAAAATGTATCATCGTCGTTGCGGTCAATGTTATCTTGGCTACCAAATTTTTGTAGTTCAATTTCATTGGGGGTTTCAGTGCCTCGAAATTCGATATCGCCGAGGATCTCAGTATCCTCCATGTCCATTTTCACAAGGGATTCAATACCCTATGACTTCATTTCCTCATGGGTTTCTTTACCCTATTCAATTATTTCATCAGACATTTCAGTACCCTCTTCCTCAATATTATCGAGGGTCTCTACATGCTCTACCTCATTGCCTTGACCTTGTACTGGCTCCTTACTTGTACTTGATTTCACTTTCCTTTTCTCCAATGTATGGAGGAGGGTCGCCAAGGGTATGTCATCATCCTTCTCTGCATGATCCTCATTGCATTCAGTATGGGTTGTTGCCTCTGAAAGAACCGAGAGATTATGAGCTCTCGGTGAAGCCGGTGGTGACTCATCCAAAAACATCAGGGAGCTCGATTCATTGTGACTAGTCATCAAAGAGGCAGGCCCTCCCTTCGTCGAGTTCCTAGTCGTTCTTCCTACTGTGGATGGAGTGACTCTCATAGGGTGCTCCTCTTCTTGCATTGGTGTTTTCTTGGTAGGGCATAGTGACAAAGCTTCTAATGTTTGTTTCTTTCTCACATTCCTCTTATTGGATGCTTTTCCACATAATATGTCCCTGGAGTTTCTTCAAAAATACCTTCCAAGTCATTCCTTGGCCTCTAGCTCTTTCCTAACTAGAATCGAAACCAACCAATAATGGTATAGTTTTCATGCGACCTGACTCACCTTCCCCTTTTGAACACCCTTCACCATTTTTTCCAAACTTCTAAGAAGGAAGTACGAAAAATTAATGAGTTTTTGCGACTCAAAGTGTAGAAAAAAGAAGATAAGGTAGAGTAATGCTAATGAGTAACATCCCTCGTAGGTGAGAAATTTTTGCAATATGTATAGGACGTATCGTCATTTCCCAAGTATGGCACTACGTGGAAGCCCTTTCTTCCAATCAAATTTCAACTTTGGGTCGATCACGAATATGCACCACTTTTTCTTCTCTATTTTATCATTTTTGAACCACTATTCTCTCATGGACGATAGGCCTGTAGCCTTAAATATGGATTCCTCTGTGACCTTGAACTCTAATGAGACGACCTTGGCTCATCCTACCTCAAATGACTTTTAAAATTATAATGCCACCGATGTATCGAATCCATCAAATTTCAGAAAAAATGGGAGAAATCTCGATTCTTGCAACAGTGCAAGACTACTCCGATACTCGGCTATCTTCTCATTCTCCTTCATAGAAGATAGTTCCATTCTCACAGGTGCCATCTCTTTTTTGAATCCTCCCCAGTTTTCTATCAAGAAAAGAATCACATGGAAAGCCTTAAGGGTTGTCAAGGATTTTATGATGATGGAGTCGTTAGTCCACTACCTTCTTAGCCTCTTTTGTCCAATCGTTCTTCATCATAATTGCTTCGGGACTCGTGTACACACTAACAGTTCTAGTACAAGTACTGGAATAGGTGGAGGTAACAGTCATGCACAATCAAGTTATGAGGTAAGGCAATTATCAATAGGTGATGCAAGATCTTTTCAAAAAAGGTAAGTGTTGGGTTTGGATGGGTTCATACTATCCCACATTTGTTTTATAATTTCACATAAGGCATACTTCAGTACCCATTAAAAAGATAAGACTTCATGAACTAGAATACCTTGTACTTATAATAATTTCTTCCTACATTAGTATATGACAAAGAAAATTCTTAACCATAAATCAAATAATTAGATTCTATGGTCCTTTGATGGGTAGTCTTTTGTCTGCAAAAAAATTAAGAGATAAACTTTCTAAATACACATTTTTACATCAGATTAATCATTCTTGCATATGTTTGCACCATCGAGTGCGTGCCTGCACTGATCGTGGTTGCACCGAACCTGTTTGGACTAAGTCTGCCTGCACCATAATGTGGCTGCACTAAAGCATGCTTGCAATGAGCCTGCTTGCACTGTAATGTGCCTAAAATGAGACCTGCATGCACCATGGATCTCTATAACATCGAAGAAAGAAAGGGACAAAGAAAAACTTTGATAGAATACAATTCATCAGCTAAAAAATAATTTCCTGATTATAAAAGGAAGTTTTATTCACCATTCTTTGGTGTCATGTATGCCTTCCGATCTGAATTACAAATTTCAGATCCTTCAATTGATGCATGAGAAGAAAAAAGAAGTAGGAAAGGGTAAATTTCAGAATGGGAGGGAATATCATGGTAGGGATTCTAAGAATGAAACAACCAAGAGGGATAAATAAAAAAGGGATTTTGGGGTAAAAAATTCAGTTGAAAAAGAGGGAACTATAAAGTCAGATAGGGATTGTTTCCTTAGAATAAAAAGGAGAGTAATTCATTGCGGGAATTAGAAGAAAAAAAAATAGTAGGAAATTACAAAACGAGAAATAGAAGAAGGGAAAAATTTACCTCTGGAATCTACCTACATTGGTGCCTGAAAAGGTAAATGCAACGGGAATTGAGAGTTATTTTGATAAACATTTACATGCTATCTACACCAAACTTGGGTAAGGGCTTGGTTCCCATTTGAACCCGCTTCTTCTTGGTGACAGCCAACATATCTAAAAACAAAAAACATTCCCTTTTTATTGAAATTTTGATCTCCCTGCCAACATGCTGGTTTTTAGGTTGATCCTTCTCCAATCATCTCAGTCAACTAACTTTCACAATTACAGGAAAAAAAATATTCTTTTTCTTTCTATTTTTATTTTTGTCATTTTTTTATTTTTATTTGTTTTTTTTTTCTTTTGGAAAATAAAGAATTATATTTCCAATAAGTTGGCATTTCCACCTACAATCTCCTTTTCAGGTTGATGTTGGACTTTCTCCATTAGACTCCCTTTAGTGAGGGGATAAAAATATACCATTGACCTATGCCCATTCACCAGGAACACTAAATTTCGTCCATCAATAGTTTTGATTTCTACCACTCCATTTTCAAAAACTTTGACCACCTCGTAAGGTCCCATCTAGTGTGTATGAAACTTCCCTTTGAAATATTTAAATCTAGAATCATAAAGGAGTACACAATCACCTGATTGGAATTTCTTCTTTCAGGTGAAATTGACATGTAACTTTTTGCACTGTTGTTGAACCAATATGTTTTTCTAAAATACATTTCTTCGAAATTCATCTAACTCATTCAGTTGTAGAAGACACTATTGTTGTGCTTCAGAGATGTCTAGTCCCAATTGGACTTCAATTCTAAAGGTCTTGATATGGAGCTATATCAGCAAAAGGACTTGTGTCCTGTATACCAGGTCATATGGTGTATATCCTGTGCTATTGCTCCAAGTTGTTCGTTATGCCCACAAGGATTTTGGTAATATGTTAGCATATTCCTTTCTATGCATGTTTATTGTCTTTTTGAGGATGGGCTCAATTACCTTGTTTATGGACTCCACCCAACCATTTTCTTGTAGGTGATAGGGTGTGTATCTCAAGTGCCAAATTTTGTATTGGTCCATCACACCGTGTACCAAATTAGAAATGAAATACAGACCATTGTCAAAAAATATCTCTCTAGGCACACCAAATATAGTAAATATTTCAGTAAAAAGAAAATCAACAACCACCCTTTCAGTAGCAAAAGAGACAACTTTAGCCTCTACCCATTTTGTAACGAAATCTCTACAAACCAAAATATGTTTTTTATTTGATGATGTCGGATTTATTGGTCCTATGAAATCAATAGCCTATTTTTGAGAAGGTTCAATCATAACTTGAGGACATAAAGGAATTTCATTAGTTTGATTAGGTTGGCCCACTCACTGACAATTATCACATCGCTTGACATATTGTTTGGCATCCTTGAATAAGGAGGGTCAAAAATAGCTTGCTCGTAATATTTTATATATAGTCCACTTATCAACGAAGTGACCTCTGTAAGGCTCTTCATGAGAAAATTTTAATATTCAAAACACTTCTTCATCTCTTACACACCTTCGGATAATGAGGTCTGGCCCAGTGTAAAATAGGTCTCCTTAAACCTAGGAGTATGCAATAGTTTTCAGTATAATATTATTCTTTTCACGAGCTGATAAGTGAGGTGGTTTATTGCAAGTGAATAAATAGTTATCTATGTCAGAGAACCATGGAGATCTCATTGACCTAGAGAAAATATGTTCGTCAGGAAAATCATCATCAACAGGAATTACTTCACCAGGATCATTTAGTCTTGAAATATAATTTGCTACTACATTAGATTTTCCTGGTCTATCAACAAGAATAATATTAAATTCGTATAATAATAATAGCCACCTGGTCACTCTACCTCTAGATAATGGTTTATTTAGAAAATATTTTATTGTGGAATGATCAGTATGAAAAAAGACTTCATACTATGTAATGTAGTGTCTAAATTTATTAATAGCAGAAATTATAGCTAAAAATTCTTTATCAGTAACTGTGTAGTTTAATTCAGCGGGTGAAAAGTTTTTACTAATGAATTAGATAGAATACGAATGTTTGTATTCTTCCTGTCCTAAAGCTATGCTAATGGCAGTATCTGAGGAGTCAGAGGAAATGTGAAATGGAAGGGACTAGTTTGGTCCTCTCGAAACTAGTGCATGTACTAGTTTTTTGTAATGTTCCCAAAATTAGCATGAAGCTAATTTGAACATTAATTTTTCCTATATCAGCTAGGAAGTGAATAAATGCGTAAGGAGGCCCATGAGTAGAAATAAAATCCCTCATAGTGTGAAAGGGATCATCAGAGTAGCCATATTTTGCACCCTCAAGTGTGAAAAGGGGCAAATGCATGAGGACAAGGTCAGGTTTGACCAAGTCAACAACGCTACCATAGAGGGAGTGGATCGCTTTGAAAGACAGAGTAGTGTGAATGGGGGAGAGAGAATTTGGTGGAGGAAACCCTAATTTTTGGGGGCCAAGGAAATAAGGCTTTAATTTGTATAAAGGGAGGACAAGGCAACCATAGAGGGATATGTTATTGAGTATTAATTTTGGTCTGCATGACTATTTCTTGTCTTTAGTTGTTTAACTGAGATTGTTGTGCTACTTAGCACAAGTGATTTCCTGTTTAGGAGTCCTTCCCCCTTCTTGAGAGGCCTCTTGAGGGATTTTAATTCATTATCGACATTTCAGGCTCAAGGCCAGGCCACCTCCTTCAGCTACAACGTTATTGCTGTAGAAGAAAATGTTGTGTTGTAGGGTGTTGGAGTGGAGGGTTCCACAACACCATTTCCTTGGTTCATCTTTCAGAGGATGGAGCTTCTATTCCTCTAGGAGTTTAGTGAGGAAGATTCAGGAGCTAATTGTACATCTTTGGCATCAAGCCAAGCACTTCCCATGTCCTATAGCACAGTCCATCTCCTTGACTACGTTATTTCTGAGCGTATTTGCAGTGGGGGTTTGTACCACTATTTTGGAGGGTGAGATCTTAAGTGATTGGATCAGCCTTTCACCTGAAAGATCCATTGGATGAGATTTAGCCATGATATGCAGCATCTTCAGTTATCTTCATCCATTTCTTTAATTTCAGCTGCTACTCAGTTTTTGTGACTGTAACTCTAGCATTTTGGCCATTGTGTATATTTCAGCCAATCCTTCTAGGATTGACTTGGCATTGCTTTTCAGGGGTTTAGAGCTTTGTTCCCTCACTTTTTTGAGCTATATATTTTTATATCCATGTATTGACATTATTTATGTAGTATTGTCTCCTATAAACTGCGTAGTCATAGCCTTGGCTTTTCTATATGTAGCAGTGTATTTCATATGTCTCGTACATGTTCTTTTGAGGTTCTTTTTCCTAAGCTTGAGTGATCATTTCTTCAAGATCTTGTACACATCATGCTACTATAACATTAATAAGATGGCTATGAGTTCTTTTGTCATTTTCTGAAGTTGATGCAACACTTCTCTTTCAATATTGTGTTTACATATTGCTGGATCTCCACATTCGGAATATCTTAAGATATTCCCAATAGTGTAGAAATTCCCTATTTTTGGATATTACAGTGGTAGAAAAGCATGATATTTAGATCAGCCTGTGAGTTTCATCCATAATAATATAGAAGAGATCAATATGATTAAGAGGATGAGACTGCTCTCATCAGTTTTTAGATCCAGAAAGGACCTCTCCAAGGAGGTTAAGATGGTGGAAGAAGGAGATGAGGAAGGACCATGCACTTCCTACTCTCACCAAGAAGAAGACATGAAGCATGAAGAACACTTGGAATCTAAAGTTCTAAGTGAATACCTTGCTGAATACCGAGCTAAACCTAGAGCCTTCAAAAATACTCTAGCTTTACCACAATTTATTCAGCTGAAGGAAGAGAGAAGACCCTATAGCTATGGGATGATGAGAGGCAATAGATTTCTATTGTCCAATTTTGATGGATCACTCGCATGTGTATTAGAGGCTTAGGTTATTAATCTAGAGGCTTTCTTCCTGCTACATCTTGTAGTATATAGAAATTGCAGCACTACACCTTCAAGGTGCAGCAAATATTTTGTGGTTCAACCATTTGAGCCATGCAAGAGTGTCAACTCTTGTTGAGTTTTCTCAAATATTGATCAAGAGATTTGGCAAAGGAGAGGAGAAGCCCTCACCACCAGTGGAAGAGGCATGTACTAGCATTGTTGTGCCCATGGAGGAGAAACCTTCATCTTCAGTAGTTTGGGAAGCCAACACATATGAAGAGGAAACTCTTGCAGCCCTGGAAGGAGCTTCCAAATTTCACCAAGGTATTCTTAAATGTCCATGTCTTGTCATTTTAGCGAACATTATGGATGGGTCCACATCACTGCGTATTTTTTATTTAGAGCAGTAGAGTGGAAGTGCACTGTACAAGAGCAATGATGGAGAAGAGAGGAACCATTCCTCCTGTGAGCATTCAAATGTTAGCTTCATTCAGGAAGACATGAAGGAAGCAGTAAGGAGTAGACATCTGGAGATAAGAAACTCTTTCTCCTCTCTAGATGACACTCTCCTAATGAGCATGCCATTGCTCAAAGATATACTTCTACTTGCAGTAGATCCAAGGCCTCTTTGGTTTTGGAAGGCCATGCATGAGGAGGAGATCTCATGGAGAGATTTCATTGGAGGTGCACTTCAACACATCATGGAGTGCAAAGTTCTTCAATAGTTTGAGGAGGTTCTTCCCTTCTCACACTTGGATCTTTATGGATTCAAGGAGGAGCAGATAGATAATGGAGGACATCTTAGGATGGATAACATCTCTCATGCCTGTGTTGGACATTTCTTGAGCCCTACACATCATGATGGGAGGTTTTTTCCTAACACCTATTTGGGTCCTTATGGGATCAACTTGATCCTTGAGAAGGTTGCATTTCAATATCCCATGAAATGCAAGGATAGAAATATGATTTGGGAGGATGATAGCCCTCATGGGAGGAGTACCAAGATGAAGGATGGAAGGAGACATAAAAAAATTATTGAGTGGATGTGGATGAAGAGAAAGAGTCTAGTAAGCCACTTGCAGATCTATGACACCGAGCTGCAGGAGTCTTGGCTGTGCTGGTTACTCTTGAAGGAGTTTTGCCATCACTTGGCATACACTCTTCCTAAGGGTAGAGGGATGGAGATGATCTAGCAGGATGCTTGCATCATTGAGCAACAAAGATTATGGATGCATGGTGTTGATGTGACATTCATATCATTCATTATGTCTTCATCACATGACTTGTATGATGAGAGCATGAGGAGGCAACAAGCACTTGTGTTGTTGGGATTGTACTTGAGAGAGCAAGGGCAGATTTGTTGTCACATGTTGTATGATGTTGCAGGAGTAGGAGATGGAACTATCATTGTGCAAAGGGGCTACTCCTTAGCCTTAGATGAACAGGAAGTACTTCCATTTTGGAAGGAATTTCGTAATTTCAACAACATTGTTAGAGAAGTATTTAACAAGGAGCATGTCAAAGAAATGAGTTATGGGTTGGCAAGAGCCTATTTGCATAGGCCAACAGCATTGTTATTTTGGAGCATGGACTTATTAATGCATTCATGCATCACTTTAATTTCATCACATGGTGAGAATGTTGTTTTTACATCCATTGATTATGTAACACAATATTTGCATCTTCTTACCATTATCATACAGTGCATTGTTCCACAGGAGGGAAATTTTATTGTTGAGCCCCATAAACAAAAATTTGCAAACTATTATGATGGAGACAACCATCCTTTTTATAACCATGGGAAAGTTTTTTATTATTTCTTGTATGATCAGTTGGCACATTCTCTCATTTACTATTCACTAGTAGATGTGATGATTCACACAACTAGACATTTGCTAAAACACCACTTGCCATGTTATTTTCTGAAGCTGCAGGGGGAGATACTGTGTTGTATCCACTTGAGACATTGTTTGTATCATGCAGCATCATGTAAAAATTTCAGCAAATTTCTCATTTGGATACCCTATGATTATCATGTCGTATTCATCATGGATGAGATGTTTTGGGCCATCTTGTTCTTCAATGTTGGAGAGGAGATCCTTGGAGGATTGTTCTTCATTTTTCCACTTAAGGGAAAAATTATTGCAGCCTGAGATCAACACATAGTCTACAGTTATCATAATGGGAGAGGAGGATAGCATGGGGTAGGCTACCTTGTCTACCATGATCAAATTTTCAACCCACCTACTTTGCATGTGCCAAAGGTGGAGGAAGACTTTCAAGAGTTGCCATCTTGGAGGGTATCTCATTTTGTATGGATGATTGCTTGGGGATGGGAGATTCATATGGGGATGGTAGATCCCAATTCATTTCAGCCTCATGCCTCAATAAGGCCCTTCATTTCTATCCTTGCAGTTTCTTGAGGACAAGCAACATTTGAGACAGGAGGACTGTAATGTTCCCAAAATGAGCATGAAGCTAATTTCAACATTAATTTTCCCTATATCAGCTAGGAAGTCAATAAATGGGTAAGGATGCCCATGAGTAGGAATAAAATCCCTCATAGTGTGAAAGTGATCATCAGAGTAGCCATATTTTTCACCCTCAAGTGTGAAAAGGGGAAAATGCATGAGGACAAGGTCAGGTTTGACCAAGTCAAAAACACCACCATAGAGGGAGTGGATCACTTTGAAAGACAGTGCAGTGTGAATGGGGGGGAGATAATTTGGTTGACAAAACCCTAATGTGTGGGGGCCAAGGAAAGAAGGCTTTCAATTGTATAAAGGGAGGGCAAGGCAACCATAGAGGGATATGTTATTGAGTACTGATTTTGGTCTGCATGAATATTTGTTGTCTTCAGTTGTTTAACTGAGATTGTTGTGCTGCTTAGCACAGGGGATTTCCTGTTTAGGAATCCTTCTCCCTTCTTGAGAGGCCTCATAAGGGATTGTACTTAATTCTCCACATTTAAGGCTCAAGGCCAAGCCACCTCCTTCAGCTACAACATTAGTCCTGTAGCAAGAAACATTGTGTTGTAGGGTGTTGCATTGGAGGGTTCCACAACACCATTTCCTTGGCTTATCTTTCAGAGGAGGGAGCTTTTATTCCTCTGGGAGTTTAGTGAGGAAGATTAAGGAGCTGATTGCACATCTTTGGCATCAGGCCAAGCACTTCCTGTCTCCTACAGCGTAGTCCATATCCTTGAATGCGTTATTTCTGAGTGTATTTGCAGTGGGGGTTTGTACCACTATTTTGGAGGGTGAGATCTTCAATGATTGAATCAGCCTTTCACCTGAAAGATCAATTCGATGAGATTCAACCATCATATGTAGCATCTTTAGTTTTCTTCATCCAGTCCTTGATTTGCAGCTGATATTCAGTTTTTTTGACTGCAACTCCGGCATTTTGGCCATTGTGTATATTTCAGCCAATCCTTCTAGGATTGATTTGGCAATTTTTTTAGGGGTTTAGAGCTTTTCTCCCTCACTTATTTGAGCTATAAATTTTCATATCCATGTATTGACATTATTTCTACAACAGTGTCTCCTATAAACTGCATAGTCATAGCCTTGGATTTTCCATATGTAGCAGTGTATTTCATATGTCTTGTACATGCTATTTTGAGGCTCTTTTGCCTAAGATTGAGTGATCATTTCCTCAAGATCTTGTACACATTCTACTACTATAACATTAATAAGATGGCTATGAGTTCTTCTATCATTTTCTGAAGTTGATGAAACACTGCTCTTTTAATATTGTGTTTACATATTCCTGGATCTCCACATTTGGAATATCCTAAGATATTCCCAATAGTGTAGAAATTCCCTATTTTGGGATATTACATTTTTCCTTCAATGTCTCAAATGACTGTTGGCAAGCTCTGGACCAAGAAAAATCATTATCCTTAGCTAAAAGTCAGAAAAGGGGGGTACTATCCAAGAGAATTTCTCAATGAATCTCGTATAGTAGCCCGCATGTCCTAGAAAACCTCGCACTTCCCATTGATTTTTGGGTGCAGGAAGACTCACAATGATTTCTATTTTTGCAGGCTCAACCTTGATATTTTTATGAGAAATGAGATGACCAAGAACTACACATGCTTTGCACATTAATCTGCACTTTTTATCTCACAAAGCCAGATGAGCTTCTTGGCAACGAAGAAGAACCTTTTCTAGATTTTTGAGGCCATCCTTAAATGAACCCCAAACACATAGACTTCATCCATATAGATTTCTACATACTCAAGTTAGCAAAAATAGCCAGGAATTCCATTTGAAAGGTATTCGAGGAATTACATAGCCCAAAGGGAGGCACTCGGTAAGAAAATGTACCCCATGGACATGTGAAATTCATTTTATCGTGATCCTCGGGTGCAATTTGTATCTGGTTATAGCCACTAACACCATCTAGAAAACATAAGTACTTATTACAAGCAAGGGTATAAAGCACCTAATCGATGAGAGGAAGGGGGAAGTAATCCTTAAGAGTGGCTTTGTCCAGTTCTCTATAATCAATGCAAATGTGCCATATCCAATATTTTTTCGGGACTAACACTAATGGGGAGACCCACTGGCTATCAGAAATAGGATAGATAAAATTAGCATCCAAGAGTATTTCCAATTCTTCTTTTACAACATATCTTATATATGGGTTCATGTGGCTTTGGGGTTGTTGGACAAGTCAGGCTCCATCCTAAATATAAATATGATGAGTACAGGTTCTTGGAGGGATGCATTTCATATCTTTGTAACCCCATGAAAAGGCATCAAGATTGTTTCACAACAAATTCACAAGCTACTCTTGCTCGAATGAATCCAAGTTTGAACTGATATGAAAATATTTTCCAAGACTAATATAAAAAAGAGTGGTATCAGGCTGAATAGTAGAAAATGGTGCTACCAGATATGGTGATGAGGGATTTTGAGGATTGTGGCTTTCCTAAAAATCCAGACTAAAAATCTAGCTCAATGACTCAAAATTATTCATGGTGTCTTGATTGTTCAGGAATTCATGTATCTCACTCTCATCTGAGGACTCAACACAATGATCTAACATGGAGATATACTGAGTCTCTTCATCACTATTGTAATCTATCCACAAGGTGTCCTGGAGCTCTTGAATGGATCTAGCAGGTGGATATAAGGTGACCTTCTTCCTCGAATCTCAATGGGAAATATAAATGTCACCAAAACATCATCCAATGTAAGCATGAGCCATAGCAAGCCATGGTCATCCCAAGATCAAGGGATTCCCTCCCACATGATTCTTTGGCTGAAGCATAATGAATTCTTTGGGATATTCCCAAGAATCTAATGAAACGATCACATCATCCAACACTCCTTCTGGCTTTATTTTAGATCTGTCTACCAATTCAAGCATAGTGGGAGTATAACATATATGGACCAATCCAAGTTGATCCATTTCTTGCTTGGTCATAAATATAATGGCTTCCGCTAGGTCTATAAGCACATTAGAGACAAGGAATTGACCTATATGAACAGAGACAACATGGTTTCCTGGGTAAATTTATTTCTCCATAGGTATACATCTTGTCATTAAATATTCTTCTCTTCCAAAAAATTGAATGGTTTGGGGTTCCAATCTTCTCCTTCCTCGCTTCTTGACACAAATATCCATAATAATTTTTGTATAGATTGGAATTTCTTTGATAGCCTGGAGCAAAGGTACCTTTATAAAAACATTCCTAAGCTTAGAAGCCAAGCTCGACTCAGGAATGGGGTCATTCCTCTCCACAGCTAGCCTCTTTTGATAGGGAGGTTAGTTTGAAGTAGGGAAAATTTTAAGGATGGAAGTTTATCTTAAAGTTTACAAACCTTGGCGAATCTTACTAGTCCCCAATATGTAAATTGTAAAAACATTTATAGAATTTTTGTAAAAATATTTAGGTTTCTAATAATTGTATATTAGTACATATAAAATTTTGGTGATTTTTAGGGTAAAATAATTTGATACTATAAAATTTGGGTGAATCAATTTCCAAAAAAAATGGAAATTGACAAATCTTTTTTTTTTGGAAAAATCCTGGAAAAGTAGCCCACCTACGAATATTAGCCCCTAAAATTTTCCTTGGTTTGAAGAGGATGGAAAAATCTCAAAAGGTACAAGGATGGGCTTAATGGTGACATCTCTCACTGAATAGTCAGGAGTTTCCTCCTTACCCTTCTCTTCAATAATCACCATAGGCTTATTTTTCTTTTATGAGGTTGCTATCTTCCCCGATCTAAATTGGAGATCATTGAATCCAACTGTCGTAAACTGATATCTGGATGGAAAAATCAGGTTCATAGAATGGATCATTTGTACCACTTTGTAATTTGAATTTGGTATGGTTTGGGTAGGCTTTTGAGGATGTTGAAATGGTGGAGGTAAAGGTACTGTTGGCATAGGTTGACTTAGCTGGGGTAATAATGGTTGTGGCATTGGGTAAGGTGCATATGTTGGAGGGTATGATTTCATCGGTGTAGTATAACAATTTTGTGAATGGTTTGGCCCTCTCAACCCTTGTTGCCACATTTGGGAGGGTTTTCCATAATGGTATTGGTTCCCATGCTGCTAATGTTGAGAATGACTAATTTTAGGAAAGGAATATGGATGTGAATTATAACCAAAGAAATGTGGTGGAAGTTCAGGAGACATAATTGCACTTACCTAAGGCTAGTTTCTTCGTGCTCCTATAGCATGCAATGATTCAAATTTAGGTTTTCCTTCCTTAAATACAGCTTTCATCCCAGGTATGGAAGGAAATTTATCCGTGGCATGCTTCTCTGCACAAATTGCACATTTATTAGTTCCTTTAACATCAAGAATAAATTCTCTTAAAGATGTTTTTTTCTACATTTTGGACAAAAAATAGATAATGATTCTTGTTCCCCTACAAGTTTTTGCTGAAATTTCAAAGAGACTATTTTTTTTCTAACGATATTTATTATATCAATTTTCATATTATCCATTTTTATCTCCAATCCAACAATCAAAACATTCGTAGATTCGGTTTCCTTTTTTTTGTTTCGAATTGCTTTACCGGATCTATATTTATTACATGAGAATTTCCTACACAAGTCACATATTTTATCAAAAGGTTTCTAGGAAATATCTCCTTTTCCTAACAGATTTAAATTATTCCTAGCATCATCAGCAATTCCACGTAAGAACAAGGTCCTAATGGTACTTGGATCAAATTTTTTCTTTGACCTTTGAAGGATATACATGAATCTCTCTATGTAATCCTCTAGGGTCTCATCATCATTTCACACAATAGTAAATATTTCACCTTGAATATCTCTAGTTTTACAATAATCCTAATATATTGACAAGAATACTCTCTTCATCTATTCCCAAGAAGTTATAGTGTTTCCCCTGGTCCCATGAACTAGCGCAATGCTACATCCTTGAAAGTTGCTGGAAACAACTTTTATTTCTAAGCATCAGATGAATAATCATAGTGCAATAGAAAAGATTTTGGGTCTTTGTTTACCTTACCATAGAAATGAGGAAGAGTTGATGGTGGTATCTTCTTCATTTGCAGAATTACATCAGGATCCACAATTGGGAATCCAAAAGTGGATTGTTCCTCATTTACCTCATTTTTAGAAGTTCCCTAAGCATGGTATTCGTGATTTGCCATTGTTGTTCCTCCAATCAAAGCACTCTCAACAAGCTGAGAAGGTTGACTATGGGTTCCAATAGTCTCCTTCTTCCCATTCATGAGATGTGTCACTGCTGGACTACTGTTACCAGAATGCAAGTGGACAGTTCCTGTGTGATGAGTCTGGGTTTTTCTGGACTCTATGCCTACAAAAGAAGGCCTAATATGAGAAATTTTTTCAGATTCACCAGTATTTCCTCAGCCCTTACTGGGCTTCGGACCTGTACCCAAACAAAAATTGAATAAAATGTTTCAATTAAAAGTAACTTAACACCTATAAATTCCTTCAATGAATGGAAGCACACTTTATAAAAAATAATAGCTGACTTACATCTATTTCAAAAAAACATAAAATTCTTACAGATTCAAATTGCCTCCTCGGCAAGGATGTCAAAATTTTAGGTGTGAGAATTGCAGTTAAGCAAACTTCTTTCAACACTTAATTGTCAACCCAGGGTCCATAGACTTAGAGATGAAGCACAGTAAATGCCAAAAATGGTATGAACTTTTCCTAGCTATTCCTACATCTCTAATCAAGATAGTGTATAAATGAAAAGAAAGATGACACAGGAATTTACACCAAAGATGTTATAGTGCTGGAAAGCAAAATAAATTACTTTGCAAAGAAATCAAATAAAGGAACTCTCACAATTATTGTAAACAAACTTCATTACTGAAGTGAAATTCTATGTTTATCTGCATTATGGGTGTTGGCAGGCTCACAAGTGGGCCCTTGGAAAGATCTGCCTTCTTAAGGATTTTCCTTCCTGCACCAAGTTGTTATTCATGTACTCCTGCAATCTTCTTGCACTAGTACGAGTATAATACTTAGGTGTGGGAAGTAGATTTTTAATTGCACTGGTGATTTATGTCTTCGTGCATGGTGCTCAAAGATTTTGGCTTCAAGCACTCTATTCCTATAATAGGACATTGGTTCATGTATAGGAAAAAAGATTCCTTCTCCGATTTTTGAATTACTTTCAAGAAAAGAAAGAGTGTGTTAATCAATGAAAGAAATCTGCAAAGAGAGAATTGGAATTCTGAAATAAATTGCACACAAAAAATAAATGCTCCAACCACACTGAATATTGGAGTGAAAATAAATTTGAAATGAAACAAAACTCCAGATGTTAAAGTACACTTTCTTCAAAAAGAAATAATTGAAGCATGACAACAAGCTTTTGTCGTTGCGATAGTTACTTGCATAAATCAGATCTGCCTCTAATCCTTGTAGACTCAAAAAGGTTCCTTTTAATTGTTCAGATTTATGTTTTAATTATTTCCTTTTATAAATATTAAGCGAACACACATATCAATATAATGTAACAACACTTGTTCATCAGTTAACTAGATATATTTTAATTCCTAAGATTTAGCTTTTAATATTGAAAGGACTCTTATTTACTAATGAAATTTCACTTGTAGAAATAAATTGAACTCTTGCAAAGGAAAGAAATGAAACAATATTTGATGTGATGAACCGAAAGACTAGGTTGCAGAAAATATGATTGCACTAGTGTAGGAATGTGCTTGCACTACTCTAGAAGGAAATCAATTGTGATTCATGGAAAAGAAAATGACTGAAAATAAATCGAATTGTAATTAAACACACCACGGATCCGTCACACTTTACTGTTAAAGAAATGAAATCATAATTCTTATAAATAAAATAATTACAAATTCAATCCACACATTGCATAAATAAAATCAACATGCACACTTTTAACTGGATGAAAGCACAAGAGGGAAAATGAGCTAGGTTGGTTGGGTCCTAGCCAACCAGCTTGTTTCCCATTTAGGAAACGTAAAAATTCAACGCTTAGATATACATCAATGACATGTCAAAACTCAAGATGTAAACAACATGGCGTAGCTTCTTCTATTAATTCAATGAAGAAAAAATACATTATAAGTACAATCCAGCCGAGAGCGAGGGCGAAAACACAAATTTACATATTTCCCAGAGTTATAGTAGCATGGCTATCGCTCCTTAATTTCCTATTTAAGATATACATTTATACAACCCTTTCTATCTTAGCCATAACAAAATTACATAATATTATTCTAATTCAAGCCTTTTGACTTGAACGAAATAACAAATAACATTACAAAATAAGCCATTGGCTATAATAGAACGCTAACTATTTATCGGTCGGCGAAGAATATTTAACCATATCCTGATTATCCTCTACTCCGAGTTTCACTTAAGATGATCACGACTGAACAGGTCGAGCTAGAACGAAGAGCCCACATTAGGTATCGAGTTTTTGCAAAGTGTTGGGGCGGTTGGCTACCAACGGTGTAGGAATCTGTCTCCACTAGATCGTGCTCGTTCAAGATTAATAAATTCGTGTATCAAAATAATTTAGGAAGAGAAATATTAGTTGCAAGAATATAAAAGGCATAAAATCTATTTAAAAATGATTAATTGAGTACTTACTAAACCGTAAGTATGAAATATAAACTAGTGCAGGGATAAGACAAAGTTTTTGGACTAGTGCAAGTATTTAGAGGTTTATGAGGATAAAACAAAGGTTTATGATCGTGATTTTAAGGTAGGAAAGGGGTTAAAAATGACGCATTTTCACCTATGAACAAGAGGAACATCCATTTTAAGAAGGGTAGTTTTTTGTATCAGCATAATGGAATTTATTTTAGAGGCTAAGGTAACAGGATCATCATATTTTAATTCTATATTAAAGAGTTTGATCATTAACTGTACTACTTCTAGCTCAAACTATGAGCCATAGAAATATTTCATCTTCTTTAAGGCTTTAAAATCATTTTTAAATGCTCTAATAGGATGACTCACCTCTTCATTGAGTGATGCTACAATCAATTCATAGGCCTTACTATTCTTATTCTCCCATATTACGAGCTCTTTATCTGAAGTGGGATTTTTTGAAGGATTTCCACCTTCCCACTCACAAAATCCTTTCCCCCTCTCATTGAAAATGAGGGTATTATTTATCTTCCTATACCATTCATGGTATTTCTATTTTCCGGTGAGAATTACTCAAACTATGGAGATGACTAAACTCATTTCTGCAAAACTTCTAGCTTTGACCTTGAATAGAAAAAATACTTGCTAGAAAAACATTTTAACATAGACTCATTATACATGAATTTTATTCAAAAAAATAATAAAGCAAACCAGAATATGACATCAAATATTTGAATGGTTTGATGTATGAGAATGGTTTTAAATGTATAACAATAAATTACCACCATTTTAAAATTCCATCAATTTGAGCCCAATTCACCAAACACATATACTAATAAAACTTTATGGTTTTCAAGTTCCTCTGGTTATCATCTTCTGAAGAGCTTCCCGGATTATCCACAGTATCAAGAAACATTTGTTGACATTTTGAAACATCGACAAATGTTTCTTGATACTGTGGATAATCCAGGAAGCTCTTCAGAAAAATTTATGGTGTTATGGATATAACATACCACAAATAATTGGTATTCAAAAATATTTATATGATCACATAAGGCCTTCAAAAAATATTCCACACACATATGCCTAGTATTAAAATCATTCACCGTGATCTTCAAAATATATTAATGAAAAACATTCAATATATCATTACCAAATGCAACGTTGAAAAAATTTCAACTCACAAGGTGAATATATCGATATCATACCATTACACGATCTTTAAAAAAATGTATACCACCACTTACTATTTTCTACGTAGAGAAAAAACATACCATACACACCTTGTGCAGAGCTCATTATAGAGCACAATATGACATATGAGACGCCATTTCAATGCACCATACACACCAAATTCCAAATTCAAATGCATAAAATTTCAAAGAATGACCAACGTACAATATTAACACATTCAAAAAAACAAACAAAGAGGCTTCTCCATTCCAACACTTCAATAGAATTGATGCATAGCGATAAAGGATAGAGGAAAGAACATGGAATATAACAGAAGTTACAGGAGAAGAGAATTAAATTGGGGCCTAAAGCTCTGATACCATGTCAAGCGAGGTTTGAGTAACTCCACGAATTACATTTTCCACTACTAGAAATAATGGATATATATAAGGAGAGGGAAACTATTGGAATTTGTATTCCAACGTATTTTCGTGTTCTCATTTTTCTATTGCAATATTTTCAAATAATTTCCTAATCCCAAATATTAGGAGTCAATGAAAACACTCTGGTTCAAGTTTATGAATTTCCTTCCTCTTTTTCCATTTCCTTACAACTTCTACATGTCTTTCCCTCCTCTATTATTATTGGCCCCTACCTTCTTTCCTAACATCCCTGTACTTATCCTACGCTCGGGCTTCGTCTATCCTTATATACGCATCCTCTCCTTCTCAAAATTTGGTTTATATTTATACACACTCTACATTATAAGTGTGATTGTCATAAAAGCTCTTTTAAGTGTCTTTCAATGGTATGTGTTTTTTCAAGGCTTGCATATTTTCCTCCTGATATTATTGTGCTAACTTTTTAGGTGTACCTCTTGGGAGGTCCCAGTAGCTGTGGTTATATTTTATCTAGAACTCAACCTATGTGGTGGCCCTCATGAGTCCCCAATTTCTAACGTCTGTGTTGGCCTCTCCATGATTTTTTTTTATTCTTTGACCTTTACTCCATGTTGTTTCAGTTGTGTGAGTTGAGAGGGGTGTCACCTAGTACCAAGATTAATACCATAGTGGAGGTGCGCGCTTGAAACTTTAACTAGAGGAATCTTCTTCAATATTTTGTGATGTCATGTTGGGTCACATTCAAGAAGAACTCATTTATGCTAATGGGTAAGCTTCATTTCAAATATTTCCCCTCTAATATATATAGGTTCTTTCTAAATGGGTAGACTAGACTCTAGACATAGACCATGGGAGAGGTAATCTAAATCAATGTATATAAATTATTGATCTTTATTGGTATATGAAGTTTTCACTCGGGTGCACTATCTTGGACCAGCACAAGCATCTTGTGGACAGTATACATTCCCTTGATCATTTGCATCAACATATGATGGAATTTGATTGAAGGTTGGTGCGAATTAAATTGCATCTCAACATACCCCCCTTGATAGTGATAACCTTCGATGATACTAAAGAGCACATCCAAGTTGTAGTTTTAGACTCAAATCCTTCTATCTCATGTCTATGTTTTATGATTCTTTTGTGAGTGACGTTTTTCTACAAAGCTACTTAGGTTAGTCTCTCACTTTAGCCATGTTTAATTTTGTCCCTTCTAGTACTCAATTACCTCTCTCCTCCTAGGAAGAACAATTTTTTGGACCTAGTGAGGTCTCCCTAATAAAATTATAATGTGAATTTATTTATTTATTTGAAATTATAGTTTTGAAGGAAATTCAATTCACCCCACAAAACAATATTAAGTTAAATAATTAAAAATATATATTTTATTATAAACCATCTAACCTTACCATCGAACGAGGTCTTGGAAAGAGGGTGATGGGTGTTCTATTAAGGAAATCCTTGATGTGAAGTCATCAGTTCAATTTCCCACCCCAATCAAAATAATGTATTAGACATGATGAAAATCTAATACTATCAAACTTTTAAAAAAATAAAAATAAAATAAAATAAAATCTTACCCTAACCATAAACATAATTAACGAGCAAAGATAACACAAGCTATTCCTTTTGAAATTAACTAACTTTTTTATTAATCCAAATCATCCACGTAAAGAAATTCTACTACTCAATAAACTATTTTTTAGTAGCATTCTTTGATTACAAAAAATTAAGGAAAAAACGCATCATATTTTATAATAAATTTTAATAAATTCTTTTATTAAACAAATTTTAATAAATAAAAAAAATGTATATTTTATATAAAAAATATTTAATAATAAATTTTTAACCACTTTTCTTCAGTCTTAATGGATAAATCAATTTTCCACGTTAAACCGAGGCAATACAATCGTTCATACGAACGACTTTTAATATCATTCTTGGATTATCACATCTTTAATAGAAAGAAGAATTGAAATCTCTTACGAAGAAAATATTCTAAACAACAAATGATTTTAAGATATATAACCATTATTTTGGTAAGTATTTCTAATTTCGTTTAGACGAATATTATTTACTAATATATATTTTTGGAATATTTCTAAATTTTGGTTTCAATTTATAGGTGCTTTTTATTTCTAGTTAAAGAAACATTTCACGATAACACAAAAATTTAAATTATAGTATGCTTGTATGTGAGACTGGAAATCAGACTAGCTACAATAAAATAAAACTTTGTTCCATTATGTAATTGAGCTAGCCCAAAGGATTGTTTGTCTATGATATCTCCTAGGCATATTAACAAAATTTACATGTCTCATGACCCTTAAAAATTTCCAACATACTGGAGGTCAGAGTGTAAAACAATTTTTAGATCAAGATCCATAGACCTTCTACTTATTCTATAACTATCTTTTGGTCTTGCTAGGTAATAGCCCCAAAAATAACAAAATTAAACAAAGATACAAAATCATTTCTCAAAGGACAATGAAGAGGTTTCCTCCCCACCTGAACGAGATGTAGGTGTGTTTATCTTTTCTGGGGATTTTTTCGCTTCTGCTGCTACTACCACCCCTACTCTCGATGTTGTTAGTGGCTTGCCCCTTGCTCCCACCACCTATTTCACCTTATACTTTGTAATATTGGTCGGATCCCCAATTCCCTATCCTAGTGTAATATCTAGGTTGTGGATATACTTGAAGTAAAATTTTGTTCATGTCCCCAATGTGTTCCTCTTGCAGAAATTCAATATTGACTAACCTCTGGAGTGTATCCTCGACTCGCTTAATTCTCTGCTCAATTTATTTTATCTGTAGATGGAATTCCATCTGTCGCTTAATTATCTCCTCTGTTGCCTAGGCCTGCAACTTCCCAAGCAACGTTTTGACATGTTAAGCTATTTTTAGCATTCTCTGCTACACCATTTGTCTTGTGCGAGACTTCCCCGTATCGATTATCAAGTCAACCTCCTCTTCAATCGTATAATCCAGGGTGTTCCTCCTTTGTTGTCTTACTTCATTTTCTCTGACCTCGACGATTTCTTTGCCTCTGTCACGAACAGTCTCATGGAACTTGAGGGATTCTTCCTTTTCCACATCCTCCAATATTTTTCTCTTACCAACTGACAATATTTGAGATTATGCTCACAGCCTTCCCATTGGCCTTCCATCTCCATATCATTCCATAACTCTTCTCAATGTCACGTCTCTCTAATAACCAAACCTTATTTTCTTACTTCTCCGCTTTCTCCCTTCTAGACTCATCACTATGTCTCGCATGCAATGTTCCTCATTAACAATAAAGGAAAAATCCATATAACTACTATCCTCTTTGTACTTTGCGAATATTCGTTGATCATTACCGGAAATTTTCGTTTATCAACGTGATTACAGTGAAATTGTGCGAGGAAGGGAGAATCCTCCGCCTAATTTTCCTCTATGAAT
The DNA here is from genome assembly GCA_034641835.2 of Pinus albicaulis. Taxonomy (NCBI): domain Eukaryota; kingdom Viridiplantae; phylum Streptophyta; class Pinopsida; order Pinales; family Pinaceae; genus Pinus; species Pinus albicaulis. Next base: position 892,808,925 of record CM076583.1, on the reverse strand, counting down.
AGCCTGTACAGGCTCATTATATATACCAGTACTGCTTTACCCCAAGATCCATCCTCATCCACCTTCACAACTATCCATTCTTATAAATTGCAACTCCCGGTGGATGATCATGAGATTCTGGCATCCACTTACTCCTTTCCGCTGTTGTCATGTCCCTCAGCTCTTGTTACCACATACCTCTTCAATCTTCCCCACTACCTACTACTTGTCCCTTCATATTTATTATAAAACATTCCTTTCTTTAGGTGGGATGTTTGTTTCCTCCTGCCCCACCCCGTTTCCTTCACGTTGCTCTTCTGACATTGGTAGATCTCTTGTCTCGAGCTGTCAGCAATCATCCTTGATTTATCCTTCCATCATTTCTTCCTAGGTCATTCCAATTAGAACTCTGGTGGTCTCTACCCCTTCATTGGCCACTCTATCTGCCAACGCAATTTTGGAGCACCTGACTAGATTGAATTATATCATTTTTAGCTCTTCCAGATGATCCTTAATCCTATGAATAATTTGGATAAGTCGCCAATTCCTCGTGTATTTTTTCATATGGGTTCCAAATTTTAGTCTTTTAGATACCCGAATGGATAGATCTGAGTCTCCTTCTACTATTACATTTATCCTCCCTTCCCATCGCAACGTTTCCAAACCTTGTTCTAGAGCATGGAACTCTACTATGTTTTTTCTATCTTGCCCAATGTTTATGAAATATAACCTTTTTATTTTTCCTGTCGAATATCTAATGATTCATCCCACACCAACCTTTCCTAGGTTTCCTTTGTTTTCCCCATCAAAGTTCAATTTCCAAAGACCTTCAAAAGGCACTCGCAACAAGGTTGTGCATGTCTTGATACAATTTACTTTTGGCCTAAGCATCTTGTCACCAAGGTAATTTAGGTAAAATAACTTTAAGTTTCTTTCTTCCTGAAGGGATTGATTTTCTTCCGTCATTTGAAATCTTTTAGTACCAATGGATTCCTTCACCTGGGATTGAATTTCTACTGTCAATTTTGTTACAGGGAGATTCTTATCTTTGAATATTTTTTGGTTGTGTTCCTTCTAGAGTGACAAAAGGATGAACCCCGAGATCAAACTACAGGTTAAATTAACCATGTAATAATTCATACAGTGCACATGCCATTTTTTAATTGTGTCTTGAATATTTTATTTTTGATGTCAGTCTGTATTTATATAATTTTGAGCGAGCCCGATAAGGCTTTGGAATATTTACAAGTATTCAATGAATGGTTTAGATTGTCTTCTTCCTACTCACACATGAGGTAGCACCATGATGGAACTATCATTCCTGTCCCTGTGATATTTTCCCATGTTATCACCTTTCTTTCCAAAACCAGCCATAGGAATGTTTTTGTTTTTGGCTAGTGTGATCCCTCCCACATTTTTCTCTAGGAATGGTCTCGAATTTCAAGGTTTTCGACCCTGATATAAAAATTGGCTTCTTTGATGTTTCAATACCCTCCTTCTAATTGTCCCCTTCTGAGTTGATCTTTCTATTCATTTACCATAATTTGTCTTTTTCTTACCTCTTATGTGATTTATTGGATTTTGAGTTGCTTATATTACCTTGTCAGAGGACGTTTAAGTTCCATGCTCTCTAGTTCTCATTGAGCAGATATGACAACCACAAATGCTGGACCTTTTTTAGAACCATTCCCTGTATCGTTTCCTATAGACATAACCATTATTGTTTATTCAATTTTGGTAGTTTTTCAAAGTCATGATCCAAAAATAAGGTGCTATTTCCATCTCTTACTTCCCAAAAGTTGTACTTTTGTATAATTTCCCTGTTGGAATCTTCTAAAAACCAAATGGTTGACATCTTGGTTGAAGCCATGAGCCTGTGCAAGTTTGTCATTTGACAATTTTGGGCATATTTTTCATTCAATAATTTTTCCCACGAAATTTCCCCTCTCGTTAGCCATTATCACCACAACTTTTTTGCATATTCTTTGTTGACTATCTCACGGTCCTGAAGGCGTAGGCCTCTTGCTTGCCTAGAATTACAAATCATGTTCCAAGCTACCATTGCCCATTTTATTTTTTCCTCTGCTCCACTCCACAACAAATATCTTTGTATCTCCTTTACATTTTATAGTGCTCCTTTAAGCGCTCGAAAGATAGATAATGTGTATCCCAGGATGGATTGGAGCACTGCCTTTACTATCACCAACCCGCCTAATAGGTTCAATGCTCTTACTGTCCATCTCTTGACCCTGCCTTTTAGGTTGGACATTATTTTTTCCCAATTAGAATTTTTCCAAGGCTGTGTTGTTAAGGTAACTCCAAGATATCTGGAAGGGAGGGATTTCCTTTGGAAACCCATGATAGCTGCTAGATGTTTCTAGATAGTAATGTGAGTGTTGAAAAATAAAACTATAGATTTTGAAAAGTTTAAGTACATAACTTAAGGCTTGATGAAGGTACTGAAAATGTGTTTGTAGTTACAGGCCTTATTGAATGTAGGAACAACATGCTGCATGGTGTCATATATAAATTTTTGGTGGCTGGTCTCTTGAATGTTATCATGCAATTTTAAGCCTGTGATAGTCCCTTTTCTGTTAGATGATGTCATAGTTCTACACAACCCTTCCATCATCAAGATAAACAGGAAGGGGACAAAGGGTAACCTTGTTGAATATCTGTGGATGCGAAGAGAGGTTTTGAAGGGGATCCATTAAGAAGAATAAAAAATATATGTCAAGATACCATAGCCGTGATCCAACTAATCCAGTTGTTATCAAATCCAAAAGCTTGGAGAACTGCTACCATATATTCCCAGTTCATCTTATAATAGGCCTTGGATAATTCCAACTACATTATCATTCCGACCTTTCTCTATTTCTTCCACGAGTGAGCCACTTCATGTGCTAGAATTATATTGTTTAGGATCTTCCTTCCCTCCACATAGCCGATCTTTATTCTGATATCAGATAAGTAAGAATTATTTTTAACCTATTAGAAACAACTTTGGAAATAATTTTATATATCACATCGCATAGTGTTATAGGTACAAATTTTTTTGGTGTTCTTTCTAGTTATTCTTTAGCGATTAGGGATATAAATGTTGAATTTAGAGCTTTGATAATGATTTTTGATTATTGAGATTGAGATACCACCTCGTACATGTCTTTGTTGTTTGTTTTCCCACAAGATTTAAACAAATCTATCGTGAATCCATGAGGCCCAAGGGATTTCCCATTCATCATTTCATTATCTAAAGCCACTTCCTCCATAGAGACTGGCTTGTTTAGGTTTTTGTTTTGTTTCTCAGTGAGTATCTTTGGGATGTGTTTCATTATCCTTTGAATATCTTCCCTTATACCTGGGGCTCTTCAGATATCTTTTTTAAGTGTTACACCAGGACCTCCACTATGTCCTAGTGAGCCTAAAATATCTCCCTTTTTCTTCCAGTATTCTAAGAGTTTTGTTTGATTTTATATGCTCTATTGTTGATCAGTGAAAGAATTTATTGTTTTTATCTCCCTCTTTAAGCCATAGCACTGGATATTTTTTCCTCTTGTTTGCATCTCTCCTCTCATTTAATTAGTGACCCCATTTCTTCTTCTTTGATTCCCTCTTAATAGCCATTTGAGATTAACCGTTGTGGTAGGACTTCCATTTTCTTTTCCAATTCATTTTTCTCCTCAAATATGTTTCCAAACTCTCATTTGTTCCAGTACTTTAGTTTCATCTTCATGTATTTTAGTTTTCATCGTAGGGTAATCATGTTATATAAGTTGTCAATGATTCTTTCCTTCCACTATGTGTTGGTATTCTCTTTGAAGTTAGGATGCTCTCACTAGAAAGTTTCAAGTCTAAAGGGTCTATTTTTAAGAGATCATGCTAGTTGCATAATTAATAACCTAAGCTAGTGGTCATGTCCCCCATAGGCCAGAATTTTTGTTGCTGCATCTACCCCTTAAATCAATAAATCCTCCAAAATAAAGAATCTATCATGCCTGGATGCCACTTTATGCGAACCTTTCTAATTATTTCTCTATGTGAAGCATCCATTTGTTGTTTCCAAGTCTATGAGTCTCGTTTCCTCTATCAATTCTGTGAATGCTTCTAAATCTCCGCATGTTCTTATTTTTCCCCAATTTTTTTTTCCAAAAGGGAGGTTATCATATTAAAATATCCCTCCACCTAGGGGAGGTGTCTTTTCCATATTTTAATGCTTCTTATATTCCATAACATCTTGATCTTTTCCTCAAGCCTTTCAAGCCTGTATAAATTAGTGAAAACCATTATTTTGAGGGTTCCTAAAACTTGCATTTCTACTGACAGATATGCTTTTCTTTCTTCTGAATATATAAGAATCAGGGAATAGGGGTTACAACAGATTTCCAAACCCCCAGCCAAGCACTGTGCTTCCATTTCTAATGAGTCTTTCTTCCTATTTTATTTCTTAATTCATTTATTTTTCATACATAACATTCTGATTCCTGAAAAATAAATACATCAAGTTGCTGCACTTAAATACTTTTTTTAGCAACATTTGTTTTCTTAGGATACTATGCCTCTTATATTCAAAGATAGAAGTTCCATAATTAATGATGGGTGGAGGAAGGTGAGCCTAGAGCTCTCATCTTACCTAAATTAATTGACATAGCTCCCAAATACTTTAGGGAAACACTGTTCTATTTTCTTCCTGCCTTCATTTGGCTTTTCCATGGCACTAGCACTTCATGAGAATGCATTTCTTTAACTCCTAGATCAGATCCCTTTGCAGAGCCTCCTGATTTTTATGGATGTGGTCTTTTCTTCACTCTTAATATTGTCTCTTATCTCATCCTCAATAATTGCTTTTATTCCTTGATTCTTTGCCTATTTCCCCAATTACTCGGGTTGATTCATTCCATTTCAATCAATTTTTTCCATTCTGGAACCTTTGTTCCTACCTCACTAGGTATCATCTTTGCAGCTCATTTAAAATCTTCGGATATATCTGAATATCCTGTTATTTCTCACAGTCCTCAAGTGCCTGCTCCATTTCCTCCCCTCTCTTATATTATTTTTTCTCTATTTCTTCGTCTTCCCTCCCTTGCTCCTCCGGGTTCTATTTAGCAATAATTTCAAAGATATTTGTGTGATTTATCCTTCCCTGATTACTTTTATGTTTCCTTCTGTTAGGTCTTCCCCTTAGCTTATTTTTTATAAAACCCTCTAGATATCTTTCATATATCTCTTTATTTTTTTATTCCACTTTTCATAGTGTCCATTCCCTTATTAGGTGGCCATTTTCGTGGCATCTCTGAAATATGAAATGGATTTTCTTGTAGTCCACTGGTTGTGGTGAAAATTCACCACTAAACTCTAGCTTCACTACTTTTGGAAGGTCTCCAGAGACATCCATTTCTACACATTTTTTAGCACATGTTGTGTATCTTCCTTGTAAGGGATTTTAAAATTTTAATGAATTTACCCAAGGAACACTATATTACCTTTAAGGTTGTAGAAAGAAAATAGTCTAGGGGAATTGTGTACATCCTAAGTGATACTGAGACGAATGTGAAGGTTCGCTTCTCTAGGGTATATTTTTCCATCCACGAGCACATATACAAACCAGCTAATGCAAAGAAATATGGGACATCATCAATTATCTCGTCTGTCTTCCATATTGGAAAATACCACCAAGAAGAATCCTTTTGATCCTAAATATAGTTATATTTCCCCCCTTTTCTTCCACTGATGTTTTATCCAATCACACAAGTCTTTTTATATGGGCCACATCCCCATGAATTTACATAACACGTAACCCTTAACATGGCTCTTCCATGAAGTCGTCTTCTTCAAGGTCATCACCCTCAGTATCTTCCACGAACCTTCTTCAAGGACAACTCTCATGTCAACCTTAATTAGTATCCTACTATTCTGATTCACATAAGTAGAGATGTCAACTCTATAATCAAGAAAAATATACTCATTGGGTTCATGTCGGCTCATTTATGGACAAAACTACTATATATATCGAATTTTGGTTTCACATTATACACACAAAACTTTGTTCACACATGTCTGAGTTTTTTGGATGGTGAAATAGTTTGAAATTATCTACAATCAAGTTTCAGTAAAGTTACAACAATACATAGGCTTGATGAAAATAGAGTCTCTATGTTTCGATGAAATTATGGTCTCTATGTTTCGGTGAAGTTTCTATTTATATGTTTCGGTTAAGCTAAACTGAATAAGGCTTTGTGAGTTTATATTTATCTTTTTGACTCGTTTATATTCTTGGAGAAGGTCTAGTATATGGACTTGGTGACATTTTATTGAATAGTTTTGTATGCTATAGTAAAATTCGTGCTATCTCAACTACACATAAACTCGGTGATACAAATTTTTTATCATCTCAGTCATGAAGTTCGATGCTACAAGTGATTCTCCACAATGATATTACCTATGATGAGAAGTAATTATCAGATTATAATGATTCTTAAGTGGTGTTTCATCTTGATTCTCGCTGCTATGTTTCTATCGCAACCTCAGTCAAGATAATAGGGATGAAATTTAGGTGCAAGCAAGGGAGATCTTGGTGTTATAGATATCTTGGTGCTTACACAGTGAAGGGATGACTTGATGGAGGAAGCCTATAGTCTAAAGGTATTCATCGTTTCATATGGAACCTATTGAAGAAATAATTTTGACTGGGTTTTCCCCAAAGAATGGGGTTTTTCGCTGGAAACATCCATATGTATTGTTTCATCTTCTATTTCCTTGCCATTATTCTGGATCATGAAAGATAAAAAACAAGAACACCTAATAATAATCACAAGATAATGCCATTATAAGATAAAATAATTAACTTCCATTTCTATAACATGGTATCAGAGCTATGGTCATGATCCAAGGAAGTTTGCACGTCAATAAGATCAAGTCAAGAAGGACTCAAAGACTGACTTTAGAATACAATTTCAGAATGTGCTTGAAAAACAAAGATGAAAAATTCTGAGATAATGGATCTTGGTTCACTAAGCTCAGTTCTAAAATTCACCTTGAAGAAGTATGAGAACATCTCACTTAAGAGACAAGATCAGAAACTCAGATAAACGATGCTATTTATCACATAATGGTAATAAGAATATAAATAGTTCTCACAAAATTTAGTTTTACTTCCTAGACACTACATAGTTCGGTGGAAAACTCTATAACATTACAATGGATTCTATACAATTAACCACAATTCAGATATCTCAGTGATATAATATTTTTCCCATTCAAGTGTAGTATATACTGTTTGGGACTGCTATGAAAATGAAAAATTTCAGGTCAACAACACTCTCGATGTAGTCATGATTTTTATGAACTTATAGTAATAAGGGCATGGTTACAATTTAGAAAGAACTCCATTACAATTCGAAATATCATAGTGTGAATGCCATCACAGTTTGGTGAGAAGGATTCAACTTTAGTTTCATGGTATCACATTAACCTTAGTGCAGTGATAAGGTCTCACAGCGTATACTGTACTAATAAGTCTTGGTACTTCCAACAAGAAAAAGGAGCTCTATACTACCATAATGATTAGGTTTCATTATTGTATGAGGGGTTCATCGCATTAAGAAGGAATGGAGAATGGTACAAATTCCTATAAAATTTTATCAAATACAAGCACAAGAAAATCAAGTAAGTATCACAACTAGTCTAACAAGCTTCAAATCAAAGGTATGTTATTACGAGGTACGCATGAGCTCCTAGATCTGTATAAATTCTTATAACTAGTTTAATCTATGATAAAATAAAAGTTATAATCTTTATCTTCGAGATATAGAAACTAATATAATTAAATGTATTATTTTCAATTAAATTTATACTTATATCCCTCATAGTTTCATAATATATGTAACTTGAAAAATTAAGTCACGTTATTGGTATCATCATTTTGAATGAAAGTACGTATTACAGATCATGACTTAGTCTTCTATGAAAGGAATTGTTAAAATATCAAGGAGTATGAATGAAGGCATCATAAGAATTTTTGTCATGAAACAAAGGTATGTCTTAGAATTACAGATCTTTGTTAAGTCTCTTTAGTAAATCCTTTTCTACAGTATTAACATCTTATGTGCTTAGCTCTCTTGAATCTTGAAATGCTCTTGTTTGGGGTGATTCATCATCTGATGAATGTACCACCTTCTAAAACTTTAATTGTCTACATGAAAAAAACTCTGAAAGGTTATCAAGAAAACACAAACCTAAGGGTATGTTGATAATGTGTGAAACGATAAACTTAATTAGGGATATTAATTAAGGAATTCCTATACTCATTAATATATTGAGAATGTCAGGGTCATAAAAGCTCCCATTTTTTGTAGTTGAAATGATGTTGCTTGAAATCTAAAACCTTTGAAGTCTGATATAATAAGGGTTTTCTTTTATAATGAACTCAAACCCTAAGTTTTGGTTACGTATAAAAGAAAAATCCTTATTATTGGAAAGTCCTAGGAGTGAAACCCTAAGTATATGTTCTTTTGGTTGAATCCCTAGTCTAGGTCAATATATATGTCCTATGTGTTAATTTTTTTTACCATATGATATGCTTATAATGATGCTCTCATAGATATAATGTTGTTGAGAATTTATAGATGGAAAATTTAGGGGTCACATCAAACCCGAGTATACGTTATTCATTATATGTTTTCAAAATCTAGGGTCTAGTGAATACTGATCATGATAAAGTTTAAGCTGTGATTAATATTGACTGACTATTTTGTATGAAATCTAAGTTTTGTATGAACTCCTAGTGGAATGTATAACACGATACTTTTAAAGGTTGTTATATATCTTGTAGATCTATACTGGTTCTAGCGTTTTCTATATTTTACAGTAAGGTACATTATAGCTTGAAAGAAACAATGAAACCCTAGATAATAATGAAAGAAATTATGAAGTAAAGTAGGTTCATGATAAAGTTCCCTAACAATGTGTTGAAGAGTATATGTCTCTTGTTTGAGTATCTAATATGTATAAATTTTAAAAAAATTTCATATTTTTGGTTTTACTTGTTGTCTAAAGTTGTGCAAGTACATCATAAATATTAGAAGTTGATAATTAATATGAGGAGGATGGAAGCCATGAAATATTATCCAACACATAAAGGAAGAAGTGGGACTCCCTAGATTAAGATGGAGCATGGATAAAATAAGAAATGGTTATGTTGCATGCACTAGATGAGGACTAACAATCAGGAGTCTTAGTGAGCACTATGAATAAGAATCATTGTCATGATTGCATAATGTTTTGAGAAGGAAAGAAGTATCTCATTGAATAATACGTTGCTACATGAAAAGTAGGAAAATAAATTATGTGAGGAATCTTCTTTCAAATATTCAACTCATAGTCCTACTAAAATAAGAAAAAGAGATACATCAAAACCCCATAGGTTTCCTTTGATTATATACTTGAATATGCATTGTTGATTAGGGTTTTGTTTCTATAGGTGAATCTCTCAAAGGATTCGATAGATGGCTCGTTATCAATTGGGTGATTGGAAAGATTGGTTATCCTTGATCTGCTGGATCAAGGTGTGTTGAGGCTTTGTGGGTGAAGCATTTCCTAGAAAATTTCTTTATCTTCTAGATCAATATGTGTTGAGGATTTTTGAGTGAATCATTTCCTAGAAAGACATCGGGTAAACACTTTGTGTTAATTTCTAGTTGGGAGGGTGTAATTGGGTGGATGTGCACCTAATTCGTTGGGTTTATGGTTAGTAAGTAAGCCTGATGGTACCTATAGACGTTGAAAGCTTTATTCCATCTTAGTCCCACTAAGATAGATTTCCCTGGTCAAGAATCTAGTCCACGACATTGCGGTGCCTAAATTGTAGAGTGACCAAGTGGTTATATTTCCCTGGTTAGGAATCTAGTCCATGGCATTATGGTCCCTAAAATTATTCATAGGTGAATTGAGATCTTCCATGTACTTGTTTTTATGAATATCTTCTTAGTTAAGAGGGAGTGTTGAAGAATGTAACTAGGTTTGATCTTCATGATTAATGTATTTTTGAAAATAATTTATTATTATTATTAAATTACTTATTAAAACATGGGTATCATGCCTTGGCCATATTTTAGTTCAAGGTCCCAATTGTGGACTTCTAGGTTAGTAATTACATATTTAAATTTATCCATATGGTGCTTTTAAATCATGTAATATTACGTCGTTCAAAAGACTCTTACATCAAGTCATCCTCCTCAAGCTCATCATCCTCATTATCTTCAGTGGACCTTATTCAAGGATAACTCTCAAGTCGGTCTGAAACAATGTCCTACTAGTCGGTTTCACATAGGTATAGATGTCAGTTCTATAAAAGAGACACAAATTTTCACTCGGTTCATGTTGACTCATTTCTCAACAAAATTACTATATATACATAGTTGTGGTTTCACATTCCACAAAAAAACCTTGGTCACACATGTCTTCATTTTTCGAATGATGAAATAGTTCGTACTTCTCTGAAATCAAGGTTCCATGAAGGTAAAGCAATTCACAGGCTCGGTGAAGTTACAGTCTCTATGTTTTGGTGAAGCTACGATCTTTATGTTTTGGTGAATTTGTAGTCTATATGTTTTGGTGAAGTTACAATGTATTAGTCCTGGTGAAGTTATATTTATCTTTTTGGCTCATTTATATTCTTGGAGAAGGTACATTACAATGGCATGATGGAATGGTATTGAATAATGTTGTATGTTGCATTAAACTTGGTGGTATCTCAACTACACATGAAATTGGTGCTTCAAATTTAGTGTCATCTTAGTCATGAAGTTTGATGTTATAAGTGATGTTGCACGATGATATTACCTATGATGATCAATGATGCTCATACAATAATGATGCTCAAGTGTTCTTTCACTATGATGCTTGACGTTATGTTGCTATCTCAATCTCAATCAAGATAATGAGAATGAAGTTTGGGTGGAAGCATGGGAGATCTTGGTGCTTACACGGTGAAGGGATGACTTGATGAAGAAAGGCTATAGTCTAAAGCTTCTAGTTGTCTCATCTTGAAATGATCTGAAAGTGAAATATTTGTACTTCTGTTCAAAGTATTCATTTCCATTAAATTAAGTGTGCAAAGTGTTTGTAAGATCTTGCAAGTAAAACGAAGTGTTCTTGGTAATTTTTTATGAATTTAAGTGTGAAATTATGTTGTTTAAATCTATTGTTTAACAACTCGAATCTGAAATATATAGTAGAATAACTTCACCATAAACACACAACAACATGATGAGGCAGTTCACCCCTCCTCGACTACATCTGTCGGGTCCAAGGCTCCCAATGGGCATGTCCTTGATATATTATGATGCTAAAATTTGTAAAACAGTGAGAAAAATGCCTAAACAGATCAAACCAGCTGTGAAAATGTATTTAGAACATATAAATTAGTATAAATTGGCTTTTTTTTCACCTCAAATGATTAATCATAACCCAAAACAGCTCCAACTCTCTATAGGCCCTCATGGTTCTCCAAGATTCACTGAAGATCAACTCTGTTGGCTCTAAAACCTATCCCAATGGCTCTGGAATGCTCAGAATAGTCGAAATTGACTAACATTTCATTCAAAAAGGTTTAGTAATGAAGAATTTATGACCAAAACAACATTTTTCCCAGTGGCACTAAAAAAACTCCACCAAATTTGGGCTAACTTCAGTTAGGAGCGCCGAAAATGGAAAATGCCATCGAAAATTGGGGAACGCACAAAATTAGTTGGGACTGCCGATGGTGATAATAAATGTCAGGCAGGCTGTGCTGGTCACATGCCTTTGCACTAACGGCCAGGTGAATTGTTAACTTATCTGCCTATCGTGACATTAAATGTCTATGGTAGCACCGTCATATGTGACATTAAGGCTAACAGTTGGCGGTTATAACTTTTCCTACCGGGCTTGTGGTCATGTTATACGAGGGCCGGCCCTTAGGGGTTGTCCCCCTTTGCCGCTGCCCAAACCTTTGACAAAATTTAAATAGGACTTACGCCCAATACATGTCAAGTAATACTACATAGCCCGAACGGTTGGGTGCTTGTGATTGCAGAGATGAGGTCTCAGGTTAGAACCCATGGACTCACAAAAATTTTACCACATGAAATATTCATAGGCTTGGGGCCACGTGGCGGCCTTCGGGGAGGCCACATGGTGCCTGCTGATTGGCCCCCAAAACCAAAGTCAAACCACTGCCCATTCACGGAATGCCAAGTGTCGAAGCCTAATTCGCCCACATGGAATATTCCGTGGAATATTTCAGGGAATATTTCAAGGAATATTCCCAAAATATTCCAAGGAATATTCTTTTTTTAATAATTCCAAAGTCAAAATTCAACCCTGGTCAAATTGATTTTTGGAGGATACTCGAAACTTCAAACCTACATAACTTTCATATACAATATCGTATTTGAGTGTCGTTCATGGCACCAGGATCGCATTGACGAGGCCTATTTGGTCGTTCTATTTTAAACCAATTTTGATCAATTCCAAATCTGATCATTTTCACAACTTAGGACATGATCACCTGATCACAACTCCCAAATGGGAAGCTTTTGGACCCCAAAAGCTGTCTGATTACAGAAGCTGAAGATGAGGAGACTGATTTTCCACTCTTCCAACCTTGAACAACTGAAATCTTCACGACTTCATCAAATTGAGCTTCTGATAAAAAGATAAATTGTTCCTTGAATCCACTGACCGACCGTTGCTAAATTGACTGAGTCATGATGTAAATTTTTGAAATTTGAAAAACAACAACTATAATTTGTAGAATACATATTGTTTCAACAATGGTCAAACTTCAAAGAAGACTGAAAATAAGATTCACATTGGCAACTATCCACATGGCGAATTTTTGTTGAATGAGCCATGTACTTGTGCCGAATCCCGACCAAGTTTTCTCGCCATACTAATCTGCCATCCTAAGACCAGCAATGACCCTTGCTGAACTTTGTGCCCTCTTTTCTTGCATGATTTTCCATCTCACGGAATCTTGCACCGCTTTTCACTGACACTTCATTCTCTGCACCGATCGACATGAAAGGCACCTTGTGCAACATCTTCTCATCTTCTTGCAAAGAAAAACGGTTACCAGACTGAAACATATCATCATTTATATCACCAATAATATGAAAAGGAAATTGTACAAAATATTTTTGTTTAACCATCGACAAAGTCATATTTTGACTTGCATTGACAAGCCTCTTCAATTGCCCTGCATGGACTAAAGAATATTCTAGCTTCTTATGATGTGCTCTCACAATAAACTCTTTTCCATCCTTTAATAGATGATACTTGTTCTCATGGCGATGGAAGATTTCCTTTCTATCATATAAATATGAACTACCCAACACAACACCTGTAATTTCAAGCGGTACTACATCCAATTCAACCCAATCAACATAATGAGCTGTTATGGCGAAGCGCAACATGCACTTTCTTAAGACTTGTAAATTTGCATCCTTGCAAGTCCAACAAAGTGGATATGGCTTTGGATGTGGAATTGTCTCTAGTTTCAGCTTCTTGACTAAGTCTTCTGAGATGAGGTTCGCTTGAGACCCACTATCAAATAATGTGTCTATCTTTGTGTGGTTTGAGATTATCCTTACATGAAATAGCTCTATCCTTCTCTTTTCATTTTGAGTTTCTATGTGACAGTTTAAAGTTCTAGAACTGGGATTTGTTTCTTGTACAACCTCTTTCCCCTTTATGTTCTTTAATACCATGGTGATGCTTTTAGTTTCGTCACCTGACTCAGACCCTAAGTCCTGTTCAAAAATTTCAATAATTTTTCCCTTTTATTTGGTTTTGTCTTTGTTTTTAAATTTCTCTAGTTTCAACTTCAGATGAAGCTTCCAGCAATGGTCTTCATCGTGGCTTGTTTTGGAACATTTTTTACAAAAGAACTTTCCTTTTTCTTTCCTAGAGTTTGCATTTATTTTCCTCCCTTTGCCTTTGAATTCACTATCCATATTCCCATGAAAATATTGTTTACATCTACCCTCTAAATGCGTAGCTTGCACACAAAATTCATCTAGACTAGTAGGATTGAGCATAAGGATAGTATGTATAAGATAATTGTGTAAACCACCTATATATTTCAGCAAGGTATCTTGACTATGCAAATAAATTCCAAGTAGTAAAGCCCTTCTTCTAAAATTTTGAGTGTAATCTTGAACACTTTGTCCTTTAATTTATCTAAAACTTTGCCAATTCATGATAGCCTTTTGTAAATGAGCTAATGGATAAAATGGCTACTTAATTGTGGAAATAGATTTAGCCCATGATAACGTGATCTTACCATGTTTTTTCATTTCATCCTTGGTCTTGGTTTCCCACAAAACCAATGTTGCTCCTTCCATCCTCAAAGAAGTTAACTGAATCTTGGTGTCGTCTTCATGAAGGTTTGTATCCTCAAGTAAAATTCCAACTGTCTAATCTAATTGTCAAGTTTCTATGCATTGACTTCACCGTTAAACATAGGCAACTCAAATTAGACATCAAGCTTTAAAAATGGAGTTTTACTAGTGGTTTTAGACTTGTGATATTGATTCACCGAAGTTGAGGATGACGATGTAGAGGAAGAGGATGAAGATGGGGATGGTCGATCACCATTTCCTCTGCATCCTTTCTTTGACTTATCATCACTTTTATTTCCTCCTGAAGAGCCCTCTCCTTCTTTCTAATGTTTAGACCCTTCTCCAACAAGCCTATCATTCCTTTCTTGGTATAGTATCCTTACCATCTTTGTCATGTCTAGAAAATCTTTTCAAAATACTCGTTCTTCTTCTTTGGGATCGATATCTTCAGGAGCTTCTCCCTCTCTTGAAGACATTTTTGAAGCTGCTTCTATGGCTCTTGGAGGTGGCTCTCTAACCCTTCTTGGTCATGGATTATTTTGTGCACTAACCAAGTGTCCTTCACCTCTCTTGAGTTTAAGCCTAGTGAGCATCAAAACTTGCAAAAAATCAACTATATCTTTGCACAAAACAAATGCTGAGTTAAACTCTAGCTTCTAGGGCTCTAATCCTGAGCTCTGATACCATCTGATCTGAAAATTGAAGTATTTGTACTACTATTCAAAGTATTCATTTCCATTAAATTAAGTGTGCAAAGTGTTTGTAAGGTCTTGCAAGTAAAACAAAGTGTTCTTGGTAACTGTTTATGAATTTAAGTATCAGGGTATGTTGTTTAAATTTACTGTTTAACAACTTGAATCTGAAATACACAGCAAAAAAAATTCACCATAAACACACAACAACATGATGAGGCATTTCACCCCTCCTGGGCTACATCTGCCGGGTCCAAGGCTCCCCATGGGCCTGTCCTTGATATATTATGATGCTCAAATTGGTAATACAGTGAGAAAAAGGCCCAAAAATATCAAACCAGCTGTGAAAATGAATTCAGAACATATAAATCAGTATAAATTGGCTTTTGTTTCACCCTAAATAGTTAAGCATAGCCCAAAACAACTCCAACTCTCTCTAGGCCCTCATGGCTCTCCAAGCTTCCCTGAAGCATAAGTACCTAAAGATCAACTCTCTTGGCTCCGTAGCCTATCCCAATGGCTCTGGAATGCTCATAATAGTCGAAATTAACTAAAATTTCATACAAAAACGTTCAGTAATGAAGAAGTTATGACCAAAACAACATTTTGCCCAGTGGTAGTAAAAAACCTCCACCAAATTTGGGCTAACTCCAGTTAGGAGTGCAAAAAATGGAAAATGTCATCGGAAATGGTTGAAAACACCAAATTAGTCAGGACCGTCGGTGGCAATAATAAATTTCAGGCGAGCTGTGCTGGTCACATGCCTCTGCAGTAACCGCCGGGTTAGTTATTAACTTATCTACCTATCATGACATTAAATGTCTCTGGTAGCACTGTCATATGTGACATTAAGGGTAACGGTTGCTAGTTATAAATTTTCCCACCGGTGCTAAGCTTGAGGTCACAAGCTTGTGGTCATGTTATATGAGGGCTGGCCCCCTTTGCCACCACCCAAACCTTTGACAAACTTTAAATAGGACTTCCGCTCCATACATGTTAAGTAATAATGTGTAGCCCGAATGGTTGGGCGCTTGTGCTTGCGGAGATGAGGTCTTGGGTTCGAACCTGTGGACTCGCAAAAATTTTACCACATGAAATTTTCACAGGCCTAGGGCCACGTGGTGGCCTTTGGGCAGGCCACGTGGTGCCCGCTGATTAGCCACCAAGACCAAAGTGAAACCATTACCTATTCACATAATGCCAAGTGTCGAAGCCTGATTCGTGTACATGGAATATTCTAGGGAATATTTGTAGGTATATTCCCAGAATATTCCAAGGAATTCTTTTTAATAATTCCAAAGTCAAAATTCAACCCTGGTCAAACTTATTTTTGGAGGATACTGGAAACTTCAAACCTTCATAACTTTCACATATAGTATCGGATTTGAGTGTCATTTGTGGTGCCAGGATCGTATTGACGAGGCCTATCCGTTCATTCTAGTTTCAACCAATTTTGAGAAATTCCAAATTTGAGAATTTTTACAACTTACGACATGATCACCTGATCATGAACCTATTGTAGAAATAATCTGGACTGGGTTTTCCCCAAAGACTGGGGTTTTTCCCTAGCAGCGTGCCTACATTTTGTTTCCTAGTATATTTTTTTGGCATTAGTCTTGATGATGATAGATAAAACAAAATAACACATAATAATAATTCCAAGATAATGTCATGATAATAGAAACTAATTAACTCCCATTTCTATAACATGTACTAATATTAGAACTTGTTGGTATATCAAAGAGCTATAATAGAGGAAAATACCTAGTCCATAAGGCCCTTCAAGAACTACCATTAAAAGTACATATTTGATCATTGATTTTAGAAATTAGATTTGAAATTCCTAGTATGGATTTGTTCAATAATTATTATCTTCCTCCTATTTTATCTCCTAGAATTTATGATTTTTGAACCATTAAGATGATATCCATACTATGAATAGATGATTTATAGTGTTTAATGTTGAGAAGGAATGAAGGGCCTACCAATAAATCATCATATAGATTATTTGGGATCAACTCATAGAAAACATGAAGATTTATGTAGCTTAACATTGTCTCTCTTTCAAAAAGGCTTGGATGAGAGCATTCTTTTAAAAGTTGCAGAAATGGTCTCATCCGAAAAAGTTTGGGATACTCTAAATATGACATGTAGTGAAATGGAGAGAAACATTGACCAACATAAAGTTAAGTCATAGAAAGTTTTCATTGTTGACGAATTAATAAGATGAAGAAATATTGAGAAGAAATTAAAGTTGACGTTGAGGAAGAAAATCTATGAAAAAGAAAAAGTTTTGAATAAAACAAAGAAAATTTGTGTATAACATAGATATAATTCCAAGTTGCACTAATATTAAAATGTATTTTCAATCCGTTTCAAGTGTTCTAATCATAGCTAAGTATTAGACTAGTAGGTGATCATGTTATGAATTTTGTAAGGGTTGTATGCGCGGTATTGGAAAAGAATTAACATAATTTCCCAAAAAAAAATGTATAATTATGGTTGTAGTTAGTTAAGTACTGTAATAAAGATGATATTTTATAAAGAAATTAAAAGTTGTGGCTCTTCTATGTGATTATGTATGTGTTTTTCTTTAAAATAAATTTAGGCATATTTGTATGTAGTTCAATGTCCATTTCATCACATTCTTGACATCTAATTTTACTCGTGGATTGCTCATCTTTGGAACTATCCGAAGAAATTTTCTATATAACATTATTTTTGTTGGAGCCTCCACTAATTCCCTCATTTTCTTGCCGATAAACTGTAATCCTCATTGGAAAAACCCCTTCATAAAGGACTCTTTTAAATTATCCAAAAAACAAGATCCTTCACATTGGATAACATGGAACTATGTTGAGTTTTGAAGTAATTTCTCTTTTCACCATTATTCTTGTTCCTAAATCCAGTAATGTCATATACAATTCGGTTTATCCTGAAACTCTTAACGGAATTAAACTTTACCTTTATTCTACTTTCTTTCCGTTTAAAACGACCATCTATGAGCTGAAGGCTCAATTAATTGATTTTTCCATATGTCTTGTGGTCACTAATGTTTTCGTGGAAATTTTGGAGACTTGACATTTAAGCTCTTGGCACCTCAACCCAAAATGTTTGTTTTTGGTTTTGGATTACACCTTCATTCTTTTTCCTCATGGGAAATCTTCCCATAATTCCTTCCTTTACCATTTCAACAAAAGTTATCCCACATTCAATTTATTATAGAAATAAAA
The DNA here is from genome assembly GCA_034641835.2 of Pinus albicaulis. NCBI lineage: Eukaryota > Viridiplantae > Streptophyta > Pinopsida > Pinales > Pinaceae > Pinus > Pinus albicaulis. The sequence continues at coordinate 892,790,643 of CM076583.1, read as the reverse complement.
GAATTTAGAAATCTTTCCTCCTTAGATGTTTTCATCTCTCCTATTCTTGATGAATCCCTCACACACCAAGTTTATATCTTCATTCCCATTCTCCTCCTCACAAGTAAAAAAATAAAAAATTATTTGTTTATTACCCAAATCATTCACATTTCTACTCACTCTCTAGAAAATGAAAAAGTTCATTTGAATGAAACCTTTATCTCTAACGGGTACTCTAAGTCCCTTATTCATAAATGTTTTCCTAATTTTTTTAATAAAAAAAAAAAATGTCCCCCCACTTTAAATTACATCTAAACTTATCCAACACTTACATCCATGTTAACTCCAAACTTGCTCAGGCTCACATTTGCTAGCTAGATCCAAATTTAAAATACATCTTAACTTATCCAGCTTTAAAATATATCTAAACTGATTTAATTATCTTTTCAGATCTCTATCTCATTCTTCAATTACGTCATCCATTCTTTTCCGTCTCCCTCCGATCAGATTCTTCTCAAATATGAAATTTATTTTAATATTAATTAATTTAACTTTTTCCTTTTGAAATTGTTATAGTCCCATTGGATATAAAATTCCATAGAACACGTACCATATAAAACAGTAGTGTCGACATGAAATACCTGTCCAAATCTTTGACAGCCGGATTCGCAGTTATCAAATGGCATTCCTATAACAATCTTACAAGGAAGGAGAAGATCGCAGATCCCCAAGATAGCGAAATTCGGAGACGGTGTATAATAATTCTACTATACCGGATGGAGATGGAAATCTTATCCGAGAGGATTCATGAAAGGCATGTCGCAAACAAAGTAGGAAATCTACAGGGTGCTGTACTATTCACCCAGCAATTTGCTCGAGCGCTTTTTCTCCTTTTCCCCGTTTGTCCGGAGGAGGCAATTTAAAAAACCCTAAGGAACTATACAAGATTATGCTCCTCCGGACGGGGCCCAGAACAGATTACAAATAATTCTTTATTTATTAACCCAATCAGAAGCATTGGAAAATAATGTTCATAAGCTTAGTCGGCGTATCCGATAGGAATATATGAGGTGTCTGCATGTTCTGTATTCCATAAATTCTTTGTTTATTCAAATCTGCTTTTTAAGTTTTCAATCCCACCGCCTAGATTCCCAGTCTATTTAGAAAGCATTCTTCACCTCCAAACGGGCAACCCACTGCATTGTTTTTCTGAGATTTGTTTTCAATTGGACTGAAAGTGTGAATCCTCTCTGAAATCGTTATCTGAAAGTGTGAAACTTGTAAAATGAGGGAGGGAAGATTGGTTTTAGAGGCCACCACCGATACGTTTACTCCAGTGGATCTGTCTCGTTCCCTAGCCGTTATTAATCCTCATTTGAGTGAGGGTACGATACTTATTCTTCTTGCTGTGCTATGCACAGTCATATGTCTCGCAGGGCTGGCTTCAACGATTCCATGGCACTACCTTCGGAGGTCACGCCACGATTATCTGGCCACAAGAGTGGCTAATACTGGCATGAACGAGAAATCAATACAAGCACTTCCCTCTATACTCTATGGCAAATTTATGCCACAGCTTGCAACTGAGTGCCCTATTTGCTTGGCAGAATTCTTAGAAGGTGAAGGTGTGAGAGTGTTGCCGAGCTGCAACCATGGCTTCCACGTGGCTTGTGTAGACAAATGGCTTCGATCTCACTCTTCATGTCCTACTTGCAGGCATTATCTTCTTGATACTGAAAACGTGGCAGACCGCATTCAGCCCAGTAAATCGGTTGCCCGGGATCAGCAAATTAATCAACAAAGAGCTTCACAGGAATCTAGAGAAATCATCGATCTAGAGGGTGGGGTTAAGAGATAGAAATATCTTGTATGTGGGTTAATAGATAGAAATATCTTGCATGTGCGTTAATAGATAGAAATATCTTTTGGTTCAATAATGAGATGGGGAGGTTTGGTTCTCACATGCCCTGGCGTCTCAAACACAATTTAAGCAACATTAATTATAAGGATGGAAAGGAACATTATAGAAATTGTTTGAAGGCAGCCCTGTATCCGGGGGAAGGCTGTAATCATGACTTCTTGATGTAAGCTGAATATAAGGAAAGTAAGAGAAAACCATATGGAACTCAGAGCACTCCTAGAAGTCTCTATCCCACTATACTATGTACGCAGAAGGCAACACTCTTCGATACAGTTTGAAAGCATATCAGCGAGTGGGTACCAAAATCGCCTGATTTGTGTTAATGATCATCAAAATATCCTTGAGATTCATATACTTAATCTCAACACTGTAAATGAAATCAAGGAGGAGTATTTCTCAATAGAGGCAATTCATGAAATGATGAGCTCCGTGTAACGTGATGACTTTGTGTTTAGATGTTTAATTGTAATGACGGAAATGAATTTTTATTAATGAGAATCAGATTTATGAAATTGTTGTTTTTAGTGTAAAGGAATTTAATTAATTTTAAGATATGTTTCTTTAATATATGCCTTTTTTTCTTCTAATAAGTGTTTTAATCATCTAATGCAATTGTAACTTTTTTATTTAAAATAATTTTCTATCACATTTTAATTATTAAAATAGTGTTTTTTCATTATATGTTTAATAAAAATTTATAATAATATTTAATAACAAATATAGCTCCTATCGAGTACTTCTAAAACTTATTTAATTATATAATGGCAACATATTTAATCTTTTTATAATAAAACTATAAAAGGAGAAACCATTTTCAATTATATAATTTCTTTCTTTAAACTCCATACCTATCTCCATCAAATCTTGAAAAGAATGCAGTTGACGTATCGAGTACTTCTAAAACTTATTTAATTCTATAATGGCAACATATTTAATCTTTTTATAATAAAACTATAAAAAGAGAGACCATTTTCAGGTATATAATATCTTTCTTTACACTCCATACTTATCTCCTTCAAATCTTAAAAAGAAGGCAGTTGACGTCTTAATGCATGATATTTTAACGCACTTCCCAACGGTGAAGTAAAGGGCATTTGTGATTATGATTTCGAGTGGGATAATGAGTGCAAGTTTGTGGAAAGCCCGGGAATGAGAAGATTCTTACACAATATCCTTCTTTACACTCCATACTTATCTCCTTCAAATCTTGAAAAGAAGGCAGTTGACGTCTTAATGCATGATAGTTTAACGCACTTCGTAACGGTGATGTAAAGGGCATTTGTGATTATAATTTCGAGTGCGATAATGAGTGCAAGTTTGTGGAAAGCCCGGGAATGAGAAGGTTCCTACACGACAGAACCAAAAACCTTCTTCCATAATGACACTAGTATGTGCCGGTTTGTAAGTACATTTTACTATTTAATGGTTAGTGCTAAGGTGATCATGAAAAACAAAAACAAGTACCGCGTTTATTTGTTGTTATGGATGTGGGTTGGAACAAACATTTCGGAAGTTTGGAAGCTTCGAAACAATTTAGGTTGAGTTACTATCTTGGAGTCTAGGTTGATACAAATGCTTTGGAGGCCTTGGTGGGTTGGGTCATTAGTTCTTGGAGTCGAGTTGGATAAATGCTCTAAAGCCTTGGAAGGCTATGGGATGAGTTACTAGTTCTGAGAGCCTTGGAAAACTTGGGTAGAGACCAATCTGATTGGTGTTAGTGATGTCTGACCATGAGGTGGAATCACTAGTTGACAGTTGAGGTGGTTTGGACTTTGGAATCGGTAGTATGGTTTGTTTGGTTTATTCCATTAGATCCTACATTCATGCTTGGAATATGCTACGAGGGTGATTGAATGAAAGAGATATTTGGTTTAAGCCCAATCTATGGTTCGGCGATATGTGGAAGTCCCTCACTTCGTTATAATTTTCAAATCTAAATATGAGGTATTTTTTATTGTGATCTATGAGCATATGTATTCATTACTATGGTGATAATATGGTCAAGTTTCCATGGTTTCTATGGTGTTTATTTGTTTGTTATATGTTGGTTATGTGATGTATATTACTTAGGGCTCTTAACATTTTTGATGAATATATAGATGGTTCATGAATGTATGGACTACTAAATGTTATTGAAATTATGTGGAGAGAGCATAGGGCCTTGTTGGTGATTCTTATATCAATCTCATACACCTATGATAAAATATGCATTGATGACTTGTAGCTTACATGTTTTCCATATATTTAATGAAATGACTGTCATGGTTAGGACTAGGTAGGTCATGTTCTTGTTCAAGTTTTGTATGAATAAAAATTTCATTATGTTATTTATGATCCTAGAAAGTCTCAGGAAGTTCTGGGTAGTGGTATGGAGGATGACCTAGAATTGTGGCTCATATATCGAGACCCCATCCTATGAACTCGAAAATTTGGGTCACAAATGCATGGAGGTAGTGTTGCAGATGCAGTTGGAGGCCTATAACCATGTGGAGGAATTTGTGTGCTTACATTTAGGGGTTAAGTTGTTAGAAATGCATTTCCAACTCAATCTTTGGTCAGTTGGGATGGTTCTTTAACCCATGAGTGCCTTGTATCCTTGAGGGATTTTGCAAGTTGTCAGTTTCTAGTCATTTTGTTGGCCCACTTCCATAAATGGATCTAGGAGGCTAGGTCATGTCATAGTAGCTCTATGTGTCATGTTTACGCTAACAGGCATATGAAATTGGGTGATTATGGGGGGGGAGGGGAGGGTGTTACTAGTCCACACTAATGATTATGGCATAGTTCCAACACTTGTTCATGAGTGCTTATACAGCATCAATGCCTGCAAAAATGATGCTTAGTTGGTCTAATTCATCACATATTTCTTCTTCTTGAGCTATATTGTAATAGGGTTGTGAATCTCATGGCTCGAGGCCCAAAATTTTGGATGGGTGTTACATTTTCGGTAACAACAACTGACAAATCACGTGGATCAAATGTGATTTTGCAAGGAAACGAAGCCCATACATCATAACTCACAAGGTGCATCATGGTATCAAAGGTACATTAACTCCTCACATGAGGGGTAATATGAAGGTATTTTGTATATGCTGCTATATTCAATACCATGGTATCAAATGTGTTGGAAACACGTTGGTAAGTTGTATATGTGCCATATGTAAGGATTGTTGAGAAGTATAGGGAGTTAGAATTAGGTGTTTTCTATTTTATTATAACTACCTGTGAATGCTATTTACTTCTTTAGATTATGTTCCTCTTTTGACTTAGATTATTAAAGTGTTCTTATTCATTAAAAAAAAACCAAACCATAAACAATAATGAGACAAGAAACATGGAATGTAGGTGATCAACTAAGTCCAAAACCTCTCCAACTTGAGAGGAAAATCCAAACGAATTATTCTTGTTGTAGAAACTTCAAGTGGTGAATACCAAGACAAAGACCCTTCACACAACAACCTCTATAAGGCCAAGTCACAAGACCCTTCTTCATTGCTTCATATTCTTGCCCAAGAAAAAACTAGTCAAGACTTTCCTTCCTTTCGATCTCAACTACCCCTCAGATTTGGACTCTTGGATCAGACCTGCAACTCACGGCCTCTTCAGAAACCCTAGTTTCAATACATGTGAGATATTTGTTCCTTAATTCCCTTCACTTTAGGTGGAGACTCCTTTTGCAATTCATCTTGAATACCAATTTGTTTTTCTCCCTTCATCCAAACTTCTAGTGTGAATATCATATCTTGGCTCCTCTTATGGTAGATATAGATAATTCTTCTCACAAGTGTGAGGAATATTCAACCAAAAAATATTAGAAACAACTCAGTTATGATCATCCTCCCTTCGATTGGAGATTAACATCTTCTCTTGTGATCTTCACACTTATTTTCTGTGATTTCATGCATCATTGAATTTTTCCCTAAGCGAGGCTGAGCTCACTCTATATATAGTGATATTTTTCTTGAAAATTGAAACAAGAAATAATGAAAATGGAATCAAAAGGGATTCTAAATTAATTTTCTCTTAATTAAATTAGAAAGAAATTGTAATTCCACATCACATGACAGCTTGTACAAGTTAACTGAGTAAGGGAGAATTAGTTAGATTGGTCAATTCAAGTTGAGGGTCAAACTGGAGGCATGTAGAGTTCACTCTAAGTTTTATAGGGTCGAGTTACAGTTTATTTTGAGTTGTAATTAGTTAACTCAATTATTTGAGTTAAAATCGGTTTAACTAGTTCTAACTAAGAGAAGAACTAGTAAGAGGTCCAGTGAATAAAATCTGATTTAATTCACATGTAGTGATCAATAAGATAAATGATAATTGTCTATAAATATTTGTTGCATGTTAGTTTTAAGGAAGGCCCAGTTGATATTGGAGTTAAAGGGAAGTTTACTTTTGGTTGTATAATCATCCAAAATGTACATGTGGTGTATGCGGTTAGAAGAAGGCCTGAAGTGAATAATTCCTTAATTAGATAAAATTTCCTTTAAAAGGAGGAATGAAGGCACAAGTTTATTCACTGTTTCAGTAAGCACGAGTTTGTGAGACCAAGAAATAGGAAGCACAAGTTCATGTGTGTAGCCTCGGAGAGAAACATGTGCAAAGAGAATCTTGCACACAGGTTGTTAGACTCAGACAATCAGCATAGTGCATAGGCTTCTGAGGAAGGGAAATAACATTGTATTGCTTCATGATATTGACCTTCTCCAATATACAGATAGTGAGATTTTGAGCATTTTCTTTCACGAGATACATCTTATTTTCGGCAATTGAATTTCTTTCTCTTAATTGTTTATGTGATTTTGAGATCGAAATTGGTTTCTGAAATTTGTAGATTGTTTTAGTATTTTGTTTTAGTACATTACAATTTTAGTTGAATCTATGTGCATTTTATATATGGTATTAGAGTAGGATTTTTTTTGGCGAAAAGTTTGCACAGAAGACTTGAAATTTTTGGTGCAAAATTTTCAAAAGAAAATAGCATATATGGATTCCTCGCGAAATAATACCCAAATTCAAAAAAAAATCATCCAAATCAGATTTTAGACCAGGGGGATATCGCCAATTTAAAATCATCCCTTTTTTCAGAAAACTTTGCGACAGCGAGACAGTTAGAGGATGAATATGAGTTCCTAGAGTGCTAAAATGATGTGATATTTATAAAAAGGAAAATTTTCCTTAGACACATTGTCATGGGACAAATGAAATAGATGGGTGTGTGAGTCAAGAACCTTCATGAATTTGAGGTACCAGATGCATGCAAATCTTTGCGGAGCGAGGAAAAATTTAGAGACTTGGCAGTTGAGAGGGAGAATTAATTATCTCTCAACATGTAGCTTCACAAGAAGCTTCAACATGTCGTGTAGAAGCCACAATTGGAGAATCAAAGAGGAGACAGAGTGGACACATCCACTCAAGTAGATACCTTTAGTAGGGGGGAATTAAAAAAAAGTGGGCATATAGAGCACATCTAGCCATACTTGTAGGTGAGAGGTGGGGCGATGTGAAGTCATTGGCCCAAGGGTTCATAAATTTGGGCAAGGTCCATTGAGATATTTTTTCTCATGGATCATTGCCTTGCTACGGGATCCCAAGTACATAGTCATAGGATGGATCAGTGGCAGATGATGCAGTCAGATGTTAGAGTAACACATGCAGATATTAGCAGTAGTTAGATATTTTGGAGTGTAGAGATGATTTGCAAATAGTGAATATGGAACAGTGCATAGTCAGCAACAGTGCAAAGTTTTTAGTAGATAGTGAAGTAGGTTGTATCAGTTTGACGCTATGGTGATAGATGCATCATACTGATTCAGTTTGGTTTCTTTTCAGTTTCAAAAGTTGTAGTAGCGACAAAAATAGAGAGAAGTGTTGCATGTCGAACATTCTAAAGGTACCAGATTTGGATAGAGTTGAATTTCTTTCTTTTTTAGAGGGAGTGTTGAAAATGGCAAGAAGAAATGTTGGAAATAGCATCGAAAGGGATTCTAATTTAATTTTCCCTTAATTAAATTAAAGGGAAATTGTAATTCGACATCACATGACAACTTGTATGAGTTATTTCTATTAGGAAGACTTAGTTAGCTCATTCAATTCAGGTTTAGGGTAAAACTGGAGGCATGTAGACTTCAATTTATGTTTTATAGGGTCTTTTTGCAGTTTATTTTAAGTTGTGATTAGTGAAATCAATTATTTGTGTTAAAATAAATTTAACTAGTTTTAACTGAGAGATGAGCTAGTGATAGGTCAAGTGAATTATATCCGATTTAATTCACATGTAGTGATAAATCATATAACTGATAATTAACGATCAATAGTTGTTGCATGTCAGTTCTAAGGAAGACCCACTTGATATTGGAGTTAAAGGGTAGTGTACTATCAGTTGTATTATCATCCAAATTGTATAGGTGGTGCATGTAGTCAAAAGAATGCCTAAAATAAATTGTCCCCTAATTAAAGAAAATTTCCTTTAAAACAAGGAATGAAGGCACACATTTATTCATTATTTTTGTGAGCACAATTTGGTCAGAGAAAGCGATAGGAAGCACAAGTTGGTAGAGTGAGACAATTAGTAGAGTGCAGAGGTTTTCTGGGAAGGAAATAACATTGTATTATTTCAGGATCTTGTCTTTATGCAATATACATCTAGCTAGGTTTTAAGAAGTTTATTTCATGAGATACATCTTTTCTCATGCGAATGATATTTATTTCTCTTGTTTATGTGATTTTTTTATCAAAATTGGTTTCCACAATTTGTAGAATGATTCTGTATTTTTTTTAGTACATTACAAGACCGATTGAATCTATTTATATATTTCTACAATTTTCGATTCAAATATGATGAATTGAGCGATGAGGTAGGCACTTTCCATTCTAGAAACATCTTCACGTCCTTTAAAGGTCGACATGATAACGTACTTGTGACAAGGTCTTGGAGGGTTTCTGATACAAATAACTTATCTTTTTACAATGTGTAATTCCCAAATGGGTTTTCAATCCTTGACATTCACTTACTAGACTTTATGACTTGATGACCAATCTTAATAGCTCACAATGGGAGCTTCAAATTAAAGTAAAATTACTTGAGTATGAAACCCATTACTCAAGCATAACAAAAGAAAATATTTTTCTTCTTAACATATATTGCATAAAATCATTATTAGACATGTCATTATGAAGACACAACCTAGTTACATTTTTTAACACGTCCTCTTGACTAGGGAGGTATTCAAAGTCCATAAAAGGGACTTGAAAATTCTCAATCTGAATAATTATCATAAGAAGAGTCACATTGGTAACCCATATGTATAACATCATACCATCCAACATTTTTACATTGCAAGGCCTTGACTAACATTTCTATATATCCACAACATCAGAGCACAATGATGGCGAGACTAATGATTTATATACTCCCTCATAATTTCCTCTTTTCTACGACTAATCTTACCTTGGATTCCCTAAATCATCCTGAAAGAGTGTCAGATGCTAGATTTTCACCCAATCCTCAATTCTTTCTTCCCAAGCGAAGACAAGACTGATGTGTCCATATATCCCTCTCAACTTATGGAGGACATAACCATTCCACTCAAGGAATGTACTCATTCCTATAAAAGGGAATTTACCCAAGGTCCCTCTTAACGATGATCTTGAAAAGGCTACCCCTTGACTAGGGAATTTCTTCCAGTAGCTCTTGAGGTGGATATCATGGAATAACTAGTTCCTTGTAGAACTTCTTCCTTTTATTTCATGAGTTTTTTCTTTGTCATAGATTATACATATTTTGAGAACTTCTTCATATGCCACAGTCCATCCATCACTTTCATCTATCATTCATGTCAGTCATTTCATCATTCCTTTCACTCGAAAGCTATCCATTAATCCATATCCAACTTTCATTCCATGCTTCCTTCTTCATTCCATGTTCCCTTACAGATCTTTCATCCTTATACATAGGCATCAAATGTAGAATATATCCACAATTAATCCCTTGGAAACCCTACACAAGCCCATCCTGATATTGTTCAAAAATATAAAATAAACATTAATTCAAAATCACCTTTTCCATGGTCTTTCATCATGACATCTTCCTTTTTGCATCAGCATCCTGCATACATATTGACACATCTCCAAAAGATATGCAATGCCAAGTATATATTTCCTTTTCAGACTTCATTAGGGTCTTCATATTTCATGCAGATATCTCAGTATTTTATTCCTTGGATGTAGATCTCATTCTCCATAGCTGCATTCTTCATGATCTCTTCCTTTCTTTCTGCACACGTTTCGTTCTAGGAACTTCTAATGAGACTTCCTCCAATTTTGTAAACCACCTCATATTTCATATGAGGAAAGATTATTTCCATTTCATCTAGTCAATGCGCAACCAATGCCTTCGTGCATCCTTTCAAAGGATGAGATCCTTTCTTTTGATCATACTCTCATGTTAGAACATTCATATTTACTATATGCAACTATATAATGACACGACTTGACTAGTTAATAATAAGCATACATACCTCAATTATTTTTTGGTCATATAAGATTCCTTTAGTAGCTTACTCTCCTTGATTGAGAGTGACTAAATCACCTTTGATATACTAAATTCCTATGTCATCATACCATCACTCTTCTTAAACAATGAATTCGACTTGGAGTGAAATTTTAAGTGATGCATCTTTGAAGAGATGAACCTTCTGAAGAATATCCTAGTAGAGGATCTAATTATCCTCATCTTGCAGATGGTCCTTCTAAATAATGTATCATGAGGTTCATATTATATGATTCTCATTTTACCCAAAAGTGATCGTTATGCTTGTAATGAGGTTATCGAGAGATACTTCCTTCTAAAGATGACTGCCATGGAATTATACTTTGGATATCTTCCAAACTTATTATGTTGATTTTATGATATTGAGATTCACTTTGTATGATGCCACCTCCTAAATAATGCATCTTGTCATAATGATTTTCTTTCTTGACTCTCATGGTGGAGGCCTTTTCCATCCTTAACTCCATCTTGCTAACATCTATACATCCATGGTTTTAAAAATTCCTTATTCCATCATGTTTCGTAGAACATATGTTCATCCCATCCATGTTATCTCCTTGTACCTACCACATTTATTGACAATCACCCCAAGCAAAGTATATGGCACAAAAACATGATGCTATATTTCTAGAGTTTACTTACAATCAAGAGGTCATCATCGGCTTCTAAATTTCAAACCCTAGATCAATTTTCATTCCCTATTTATGTCATGCTACTTACAACAATGTATCTAATTTAGTTCAATATTTTCTTGATAACTTGGACTACTTCAGGCCTGCTTCCTTAGTCCTTCCAAACTTGTTGAAGCCTAGAAAATCTCTGCTTCAAACATTGGGGAAAACCACCTGGTCGGGACCTTAAGACAGCTCCTTTTCCGTTTGGTATGGTGGCTCCGACTGGATTTAAAGGACCAGTTTCCTTATAACTAAATGGATTGATTTGGATGGGTGGAAATGAGACTAAATTAACTGAAATAAAACTATCTAATTTAAACTAAATACTGGTAAAGAAATTCTAACACTAACCCGGGTAATTATATGTGAATACAACTTAAGATTGTTCCAATTTAACAATAACCATGAAAATGTATTATTATTTAAATTGAAATGTGCAGAAACAAATAAAAATAACTCTGTTTAAGAAATTAAACGGAGTTGTATTAGCATATTGCATTCATCACGTAAGCGAAAAGATGAGCCGTAAATCTGTCGAGTTCGCGAAAGGTCATAGTGATACCCGCATTCTTCTACTTTGTCCGCACGGATCGAATCCCTAAGCCCAGTGGGGCACGCCACGTATTTCATATGGCTCTGGCTGTATGGGGCCCTTATGTCGCCAGCTGGCGCTCGGTGCCGGATCATCGTAGGCCCGTGAGGGTTTCCTGCAGAAAGCCATAGGCCGCGCCGCCTCTACCGTTGATTGAAGGTAGCACAGAGCAAGAGATCTTCCTTTGCGGCGAAGGTACAGATCTGCTAGCAACAGTCTCAAATGGGATGAGACAGGTAGTTTTTTTGCTGTATTATGGATCTGAAGGCCGGATCCGAGCTCCAGGGGAGATATATCTCAGATATAAAGCCACGCATCCAGATCTGAAGAAATCAGCGTGCGAATCTCGATCAAATGCGCCCTGCGATTTTTTCTACCGACTCCGACTTACTTTTTTCAAGGCAGATCACGCCACAGGGCCCTTGCATGGTTTCTCTACCACTGGCAGAGAGATCTGGCTGTCAGGGCCTAATCAGGCGGATGAACAAGGTTATGGAGCGAAAGGGTTTCTGCACCTCAGAGCGCTTGGAGGCAGGGCGTCTTTTGTTTCGGGATCTCCGTCTATGGAAAGTCACCTGACCGGGCTTGGCAGGGAGGTTCTTTTGACCTCTTCGCATATGGGGCCTGTCAGGACTGAAATAAAACCCAAAAAAAAGAACGGCAGTGCCCAGAAATGCCAGATCTGCAAGAACCCTACGCCGCATCAGAAGAAAGGGGAGGCAGAGACAGCGCCCCCTTTCTTGCACCTTGAGGCAGCGCAAAGTCATGGGCAGCTAGAGCAGCCAGAACCCAGGCAACAGGTAACATCATTTTTTTCTTTTCAGATTTTCATTAAACCCCCTGTGGGGGAAACCAGACTAGTATGGGTACATGCAGAAAGCTCCATTATGCAGTTGAAACAGCAAATCTGGGCATTGATGGGATACCCTGTTCAGATCCAGCATCTGGTCAGTGGTAGAAGGTCCCTTCAGGATACCAAAACCTTGAAGAACTATGATATAAGTCCAGAAACAACCATTGCCTTAAATCTTAGGCTGAGAGGAGGTGCTGTGCCTCAGGGTCATCCAGGCACCACAGGAGGAGACAAGGGGAAAAAGACAACAACTCAGCAACAACCCAAGGGAGGCTTCTCTTACAAAAATATCTTACAGGGTAATAGAGATCTAGGGTCTCCTCCAGACCAAGGTGGACATACACCTAGGCCATATATAGTAGATCAGCTTGGGCAAACCCCGGCCCTCAACATTGATTCTACAGGACTAGAAGAATACGTCAAGTCATATGAAACTCAGGCCCTAATCTGTCGTTTTAACAGTTTTTGGCCAAAGCCAATGGATCTCTTTCACTGGATCTATACTAACTGGACCATGGAATGTGATATACATCTATGCTCCAAGGGGTTTTTCATTGTCAAGTTCGCATCCACGGAAGCCATAGATACAATCATCAGTGCAGGGCCTTGGTTTTGGGGAACAACGGGTCTTTTTATGACCCCATGGTTTCTAGATTTTGACCCAAACAAAATGACTGTCTCCAGAATGCTGGTTTGGGTCCGTCTATACAACCTTCCTCTTCACTTTTGGAGTGAACGAGTTTTGGAAGGAATTGGGAACAGCATAGGGAAATATATCAAAGCAGATCTGGAGAGGATTGAGGAGAGGATCTACACCTTTGCACGCATTTGTGTGGAAGTCGATCTAAGTAAAGGACTGCCGGAAAGTATAAGGCTGGTTTACAAGCAACAAAACTGGCTGCAAGGGCTAGACTATGAAAATACTGCTTTCAGATGCAGAATCTGTAGGCAGACAGGACACCTGCAAAATACATGTCCAGAAGCCAAGAAAGCAAACAGCAAAAAGAGGCAGAAAGGGAAGCAGAGAAAAGGGTGGCAATACCCCCCTCCAGACTCAGAGGATGACGAATCAGAAGCAGAGGAGGAAGCCACTCCCACAGAGAATAACGAGCCTACCCAAGGAAAAGAGACCCAAGAGGAAATCATATCAGCAAACAAGGCTTCACAACCCCATTCAGATCAGGCAGAGAAGACAAGCGAGGATCTGAGTATGGGAGGGATCAAACGGCATCACCCCTCAGATACATCAGACTCAGACAAGGATACAGGTTCACAAAAAGTAGAAACACAGTTAGTCCTAGCTACGATTGAGCCCACCCAAGGAGAGTGGCGCAAGGTCGAAAAGAAGAAGGGGAGAAAAACATGAGGTGTGAGTTTCTACTCACTGCCGGGAACCAGTTTTTCTGTCCCTTCCCTCTTTTTTCTTTTTCTTTTTCATTCTTTCTGAATGCACGGTAGCCCCGCTACGTCGCATTGTGTGCCAAAGTACACGAGCCCAATGGGAAACTTCTGAAAATGCTTCAATGCATATGCTATGTGTAACTTTTCATTTTTATAAATAAAAGGTTACCGATTTTTTCTGTGGAAAAAAAAGAAAATATTGCATTCATCATTGTATACCATCTATATATACTTATGACAGATAACGTTTCAATTATACTCAGAAACGTATATAAAAGGAAGCGTTGTGAAAACAAATATATATAAATGATAGCAACTTTAGAGCGAATATCATAAGACAAAAAGAAATCAATAGTGAACATATAGAAATACCTTATTCATCTTGAAGACTTTCAAATGAAATCTGATACTCTAATCCATTAACTCTGATGCAAAATCAAATTCCAAGGTACAGAAATGCAACACTTCAAAGATAATTCCGCATAAAAATCACCAGATGTGATCCTTTTTAAAAATATATAAGACAGTGGAGTACAAAAATGTAATCTCCAAGTCAAAAATATTAAGATCCAGGACCCTTCTCTAAATGCATGAGAAGGGTTTAAATACTACTTAGCTAAATCTAAAAATAGTCTAATTACAAAAATTAAGGATTCGGTTCAATGACCGTCCTTTTCCTAGGCTAAAATACAGTAAAATTAAAACTAAATCTAACTATATATGAACTTGATCTTTAAACTTGCAGGCATCTAGCATAGTTTTGAGAAGATGTGGATGACCGACTTCAGCATTCAACTGTCCTGAAAAGACAGAGTCGGCAAGTGTAGGCGCAATCTTCTCTGTAGCATTGATGATACAATTAAGCGCACTGTGCTGACTGTGTGGCTTCACCAAGTACGCCCAGTATGAGTCCCAATTTAATCTTGTCAGCTCTTGAATTGATTTTGCTCTTTCTTCTGCCTTTTGCCTCCATTCTGTTTGCAATTGATGTGCCTGTGGGAGATATCCTGGAACAGTTTCTGGAATCAAGTTAGCTTTGTGTAAATTGTCATTTACACAGTCAGTAAGAGTGTTTGCCGCTGTAGCCGCCTGGTCAGTCAGCTTCTTCTCTTTTGTGCATTTCTTATCGGGGCTTTTCGTCATATTAATTTTCGTAATTTCATCTTTCGATTTCGTTTTCGCCATTTTCTCATATCATACTTCAGCCAAAGTAGTTTCTTTGTAGATTTGACCTTTCGCGTATTTTTCTCTATGCCGATCACGCTCCACATCTTTTTCTGGCTCAGGATTAAGTGCCTTGAATTTGGTCAATGTTTCCTCATTTTGCCCACAAGCTATTTCAATTTTCTTCTAACTCCCGACTTTTCTCAAGAAGAGCTTTATGTTTCGAGAACTCCCTGGACTTCCAACAACTTCTTCAAGAATTTAAAAGCCTAGATATGACTTTAAAATCATATACTCATCTTGTAGGTAAACTCATCAATAACCCTCCCACTTGGATATTTGAACTTGTGAACAGTGTCTAAAACATCCTTTTTTGATACTGTCCACCCGTGTTTGTTTTTCTTCAATGGTTCATCTCTTTTGGTCCATTCCTGTGTGCATTCTGACAAATTCGCATGTTCTCTGGCAAATTCTTCCATAAATTGCTTATTATAAGTCGCATGAGGTTCCGGAAAATTATACATCAGCCTCACATCTTCCGTGGTGAATGACCCGATTATCTCTTGAGATGGAGTTCTAAATTGCCTGTCTGAAATATCGGTGCTGTCCAGCACCCATTTCACCATGTCCATATATGGGAGAATCCTCGGCCTTGCCTCTATCCTATGCAGAAATGAGCAAGCCAGTTCTTTAAGAGTTGCCTCAGACGTATTACTGGAACCTGCTGTAGCCACAACTTTCAACACCACAAGATTTTCGTCTTCCAACAAATTATACATTCCTTCCCAAGGGATATGTTTCCATCCTTATCAGCGACAATCAGTGATGGGTTATTTCTCTATTTTCGTAATTCGAGTTTTCTCCTTCTACCTATAATGTTCTCGTGGAAGTTTTTAAGGATGTCATTCTTCAGGCTCGCGCTTACGAGTTAAATGAGAGTAATGGCATGAGAAAGGTGATGAGACTGTTTTAAATGCAAAGGCGGATGAAATATATTATTTTAACGTGAAATGACTTTCAATCAAAACGAAATCTCATTTACCATTAATTTCCAATCCAATCATTTAATCCAATCATTAAAGCGCATAACAGATATTGATATATGGGAAGATTGCCTTTGAACAACGCGCCTACATGAATCTGCGACATTGCGATCTGCGATTTGCTGCGCAATATCGCAATATCGCAATGTCACAATATCGCAATATCGCAAAATGAAGCCATCGCAGTTATGTAAAATAGCGCAAATTGCGCAATAGCGCAAAAGCGCATATCGCAAATCTCGCAAAAGCGCAAAATTGTAAATAGCGCAAAAGGTATTCGTTTATCATTTCTGTTTTCTGCGCTATGCGATCTGCGACCAATATGTTTATTGTATAGGCTTTTTGGGATCGCATTATCGCAAAAGTGCAAAATCGCATTTTCAGTTTTATAAAAGATATATACCATTTTGCGATGGATGTGCTATTTTGTTTAAAGAACAATTTTATTGTAATCTATCATAAACTTAAGTGTTTCTTAATGTTCTTTCTAAGGGATTTCTCTAAGTTTATGATAGAAAGTTTTATTTGAAAAGGAAAACAAATCCTAATTGATTTTTTGGATTTTTAACTAAGGGTCCCCATTTATTTAGTATTATTACTAATATTAAATAAAAAGGGGGGTTGTTGCTGGTCACAACAATTGGCGATTCACTGAAAGAAACAGTTATCTCTGAAAAAATAAAATGAACACTATATCTTTAGTAAGTAAAGATTTTTAAATATAATGAAAACTATCTTAGGATAATTCAAATAAAATGTAACTATGAAAAAGAAATAAAAATCATTTCATAATTTCTTTCTAATTTCTTAAGAATAAAAACATCTTGGGTTATCTCAAGTTTTGATTGGTGTTAATAATAAAGTAAGTGGATTTCTCCAGGTTTTGGTTTTATAATATACTCTATTGCCATAGGTATTGCCTCTGCTGCCAGCAAACGTTCATAGTCTCGACAGGGTTACCTTTAAACCATTAACCATTCATTGTCCTATCCAACTAAAATTATGACTTTTTAAAAGATAAATTCATAAGACTTATTATCTCATGTTTTTGTCTTTTACTTATTTTTTGTTTTAAAGCCATTGTTCTGGTTTGGTAGCCAGTTAATAATAATGCCATTCACTAGTTATAATTAAACTGAACAAGCTGACTCGTGATGAGACCCCTTGTCTTATATTTATAAGCCATTACCCTGTTTTGGTATGCAGTATTGGTAATGTCAATTTTATTACTCCTTATGAACATGGTAAGTCGGCTCATAATGAGACCTCTTATCTCTTAAATTTTCATATAATTTCTTAGAATTACATTCTAAAAAATCACAACTTAAATGGATGGGGTGAAATATTTTTATCCTTAAGAATCAATGGATGACAATTTTCAGAGTTTCTTGAGTACCAAGACTTTGAAAAATCTTTACTTTTATAGATAACCTTTCTCTGCTCAATAAACTTATAATGATTTACATTCTCCTCAAGTTTTCAAAAGATCATGCAAATGATTGAAATAATCTTTCAAAGTTTAACATCTTATTTTAAACTATCCAAAAATTGTGATCATCTCTTTAAAAATTCTTATTTACACAAAATAAATATTTATAATATTTTTCCTAAGAAATTTTTCTAAATAGTAAACAGTCAATTAGAGACTTATTAACAACCTTTATTTGCAAAAACAATTAAAAACTTTGCAGAAAGGAATATGTACAATTTAAGAAGGGGTTACCTCCTTATGAAAAGAATTTCTTCAAGATAAGCCCATTTACAGGAAGAGATTCTCTCTTACCTATTAGATCTTGGAGTGTGAATGTATTTGAGCCTATCTTTTCAACGATCTAAAATGGTGCAAGCCACATTTTCTGAAACTTGGTATGTTTACTTTTTTCTTCATGTGCTTTATCCCATTTCAGAACAAGATCACCAATTGACAAAATTTTTGAGCCGGTAGAACTTGCATCAAAAGAAGATTTTACAAGCTGTTGATGTTTTTCATGAATAATTTTTGCTTTATCTCTATATTCTTCTAGTTTAAGGATTTGATCATATCTCAATTGAATGGATGAAGAAGGATTTTCTTCAATAAATTGCACTAGGGCTAATGATGGAAGAGTTAAATTTGATGGTATCACAGCTTCTTTTCCATAAACCAAATTGAAAGGTGAAGTCCCTATTGAAGCTTTTTCAGTGATATGATCAGCCCATAATGCAAAGATTAAAGATTTGTGCCAATTCTTTTGATTTTGATCAACGGTCCTTTTAATGATTTTGATAAGGTTTTTGTTAGTGGATTCAGCCAAACCATTACCTTGTGGATAATAATTTGCTGAATATTTTAATTTAAAACCTCTTTTGACTGCAAATTCTATTAAACTATTTCTAGAGAAGTAAGATGCATTATCAAAGACTAGAGCGTTAGGTACACCAAACCTGGTTATGATGAATTGATCTATGAAATCAATAATTGCATCAGAATTGGCTACCTTCAACAGGATTGTCTCTACCCATTTTGTAAAGTAATCAGTTGCAGTAAGGTTGTACTTGTGTTGTTCGGAAGAATGAGGTACTATCTCACCAATAATGTCAAGCCCCCATTGTTCGAATGGTTGCTCAATAGTCACTGGTTGCAAAGGAAAAGCTGGTTTCCTTTGTCTTCCACTTGCAGTTTGACAAATTCGGCACTTCCTTACGTAATCATGTGTATCTTTAAAAAGGGTAGGCCAATAATAACCAGCACGAATTATTTTGTGAGCTGTGGTATCACCTCCAAAATGACCTCCTGCTGGTCCATCATGCAACTCCTACAAAACCTTTTCAGCTTCAGTCTTTTCAAGACATCTTAATAAAATTGAATCATAATTTTTCCTAAATAACACATTATCAATGATCTCATATTTAATAGCTTTTAACCTTAAAGCGCGTTTACTCTTATAGCTGAGATTAGAAGGAGCATACCCATTTTTCAAGTAATAGATAAGATCAGTAAACTGAGATCCGGAATCTGTAACATTTATCTGACTTACTTGATTATCTTGATTTGAATCTTGATTTTCTGGTATGTTATGAGCTTCTGCCAATAATCTGCAAAAACCTTGTCCTCTAACAATCTTAGCTGGTTTAATATCAATATCATATTCTTGCAAGGCTGTTACCCAGTTAGCTCTCTTTTCTCCTACTTCTTTTTGAATTAATAAATGCCTCACTGCAGAGAATGGGATGATGATTTTTGTATGTGTTTTCAAGAGAAAATGTCTGAAATGTTTGATTGATTTAAACACAAAAAAGGCTTGTTTTTCAACATCGGAACAATTAAGCTTAGCTCCTTGCAGATTTGAGCTAAAGAAAGAAATTGGTGCCTCAATTTTCTGATCATTGAGCTGTGTTAAAACAACTGCATAAGATGTTTCGGTGGCCAAAGTATACAAAGTAAAATCTTTAGAAAAATACGGGGTATTCAATGCTGGTGCATTAATGATTGCTTGTTTGATTGCCTCAAAGGATTCTTTCTCTTTATGCCCCCATTTGAATACTGAATTCTTCTTGATCATATTTTGCATAGGTAAAACAATAAAAGAAAAATCAGGAATGAATCTTTTAACAAAATTGATCTGTCCAAGAAATGATTGCATGGATTTTTTGTTATGAGGTAAAGAAATATCATAAATTTCTTTCACTCTATCTAGATCAATATATATACCATATTTTGACACAACAAATTCTAAGATTTTTCCTTCATCCAAAGCAAAGAAATATTTCTTTCGATTTAAGGAAATACCAAACCTTCTACATCTTTCAAATATTTGCTTTAAATCATGTAGATGATTGGCTCTCTTTTTTGAAAATATTCTTATGTCATCAAGATAAACAACAACTGATTTATTGATCAGACCTTTAAATGCTATGTCCATGGCTCTTTGAAAAGTTGCTCCTGCATTTATTAGACCAAAAGGCATTTTCTGATAAGCATAAGTTTCCCATTTTGTTCTGAAAGTTGTTTTCAATCTGTCATCTGGATGAACTAAAACTTGATTATAGCCCGAAAATCCATCGAGAAAGGACATAAGTTTAGAACCAGCTACCTTTTGAAGTATCTGTTCCATGGTTGGCAATGGGAAATTGTCTTTTAAACATGCCTTGTTTAAATTTCTGAAATCAATACAGATTCTTATATCACCATTCTTCTTCCTTACAAGTACCATATTGGAAACCCAATTGGAGTGCCTTACAGGAAAAATGATTTTGGCTTTTAAAAGTTTATTAAGTTCTGATTTGATTTGACCTTCGAGATTTGGATGAAACTTCCTTAACTTTTGTTGAACACGTTTAATATCAGGAAGCATTGGAATTGTGTGTTGAATAACCGAAGTATCATACGTTTTTAAATCATCATAATTCCAAGCAAAACGTTTTTATATTTGTTCAAGAGTTTAAAGAAAGCGTTCTTTTCCTTTGGTGTTAAATTGAGTCCTAAGTTAACGTTTTGAGGTTTAGAATCAGAACCAAGATTTACTAATTCAAACTTCAAAGTGGAACTTTGAAGTTTAGCATTAGTGACTTTCTTAAATCTGTCTTTAATGTCATATAAATCCTCTAATTTAACAACAGATTTTGGAATGAGATTTTCATTACCTTTTGAAGCAATTTGTAAATCATGATCATTCTCATCAATAATTTGCTCATCATAAGATTTCTCTGAAGTCATGAAATTTAAAATATCTTGATCATGATAGAATACTCTCCAGTTTGTAACATTGTCTGGGACAGATGGACGAAAAATTAATTCTACAGAAAATCTATCAGGACTGCAATCTTCAGCAGGTAGGAGTTTAGATGAAACATTAGCTAACAAGTCAGTTTATGTATTATGATTCCTAGGAATAGGAGAAATATTAAATGCTAAAAAATGAGTGGTGAGATCTTGTACTAGGGTTTGATAGTGTTTAAGATGTCCTGAAAGGCAATGAATAGTATTCTTAACTTGTTTTATGACAATTTCGGAATCACCAAAGACTTTCAAGTATTTAACATCTAACCCTATAGCTTTATAAAGTCCTTGAACCAAGGCTTCATATTCTGCGGTATTGTTAGTACACTCAAATTCTAGCCTACATGACAGCATGGTTTTCTCTCCATCTGGATCAATTAAAATGCATCCTGCTCCAGCTCCATCACTAGACTTTGATCCATAAAAATATAACGACCAAAATAAATATTTATCTATTGACTTATCTACAATTACATCAGAATTATTTACAATTCTGGAAGAATCGGATTGTGAAAAATTTTATATTTGAGAAACAAAAGTATTTACAGAAAAAGGTGATTGGGGTGCTTCGAAATTTCCAAGAAATGATTCAGCAGAATAACCTCCAAGAATATTGTTGTTGAATGCCACAGGCTCATTAGGTTGTTCAAATTCAGTGACAGTGTGGGTCATATGTTTTTCTCGTTCAACTTTGATTTGATTTGGTTTCCCTTTGTAGGGAAGCCACATATGTGAATAATCAGTCGAGATATAACCATTAAGTTTCGCAGACCAGTCCCTGCTTAAAATTAATCCATAGAATTCAGGAATATCAACAATCAAAATATCAATTCTTTGGACAATTCTAGGATCGGAAGCTAATCTGATAGTAACTGAATTGATTTCTCCTACAACTTGAACTTTAGAGTGATCCAATTGAACAATATGAACTGTCGATTTCTGTGGTTCGATATTCAATTTGGCACAAACAGAAGTAGGCATTATATTAGAGGAAGCTCCAGAATCAATCAAACAATTATGCAGATTCTTATTGTACATTTCATAAGTCAGAAGAAAAGGAGGAGTTTGAGAATTTGACTTTTCTCCAATGAGCACGGTATCAGTAGCATCTACCTTATCTGGTGGCTTACCAGCTCCCCTAGCTGCTTTTGCAACTACACCACTAGGTAAAGGAGCAATTGGTGTAGCGTTTAATTCTTTCAATAGCAACTTCTGTTGGTGTTTTAGTTTGCTGAGTTCATGTAAGGAAATATTGGCTTTAATATTTTTCATGTCTTCAACAATGTTATACTCCATAGGATCTGACACCACTAAAGTCTTTGTTGTCGATGTGGGAGGATTAGAAGAAGATGGCTGATTTTGAGTAGGTAATGGAGAAGCTTTCTTTGCAGGGGATTTGTCTTTGGTACTTGGAGTTGTGATTTTCTTTTTAGGAGCTGTTTGTATAGGCTCTGTTGTAGATTTACTCCTAGTACTTACAGGCATAGCTTCTTGTTCTACCTCACTATCAGAATTAGGGAGAATAAAATCCCACATTCCATGTAATTCATCTATTTCTTCATTCTCATCTTCCTCATCTGATACTAAAGATGTATCTTCTTCTTCTTCTTCTTTCTCTGATTTTTCATTAGAGATTGCATTAGGAGGTCTAGATTCAACTTGGTTTCTTTTGAAATTTCGGAATGGTTTTTTAGTAGAAGTTTCAGCTACTTGTTTTTTAATTTCAACCATTTCATTTGACATGGTTTTAAGAACTTTCTGTAAACCTTCCATGTCATATGGATCTTTGGCATTTTTCTTTGAATCATCTTTGAAGCTGACTTTCTTCGATTTCCTTTCCTCAATAGCATTTTTATTTTCTAGAGAAATAATTCGTTTTTCTACTGCAATAGCCTCTTTCATATTCTCGGCTAATGTAGGTTTTGCAGCTCTATCTACAAAAATTGCTATGTTTGAGGGTAAGGCAGTTATATACCATTCACTTCTAACTTGTTCACTAGGCCGTGAATCTGTGTGGATTTTGTTCAAGAGTTTGTTGAATCTAGCGTTGAAATCTTTAATGGGCTCTTTGGGTTCTATCTTCAAATTTGAGAGGTCATTGAGTAAAGTAGCTATTGATCGATCATCTCCAAATTTGGTTAAAAAATGATCTGCAAAAATGGCCCAACTTGTTATGGATCCCGAAGGTAATGAAAAGTACCATGATCCTGCTGCTCCTTGAAGATTATAAGGGAATAGTATGACTACAACATCTTCATGTGTGACTCCATTCAAATTAATAG
Source organism: Pinus albicaulis (assembly GCA_034641835.2). Taxonomy (NCBI): domain Eukaryota; kingdom Viridiplantae; phylum Streptophyta; class Pinopsida; order Pinales; family Pinaceae; genus Pinus; species Pinus albicaulis. Next base: position 892,767,421 of record CM076583.1, on the reverse strand, counting down.
CCAACATAAAGTTATTGATATGTTCTTTAGCTTGAATGTTAAGATCTGGACTAAACTTTGGAATCCATTTTCCAGGATTGTCTGGTAAATCATGTAAAGGTGCAGCCATGTTGACTGCCCCTGGAGTAGCCCATGGTCTAGCCATTATTGGAACAACTATTGGAGGAGTAGTAGAAACTGGTGGTGTTTGAATAGAAGTTGTTGGAATAGATGATGTTGAGATTGATGATGATTGAGGAGATGAGTGAGGAGATGATGATTGAGGAGACGATTTGGAAACAACTGTACTTTTTTGAGTTGGGATTTCGGAAACAGGTAATTGAATATGAGATGATGAACTTGTATCACTCTCTGATTCCGATTGAATTCTTTTTTTCTTGCCCTTACTAGGTAAAGGAAATTCTTTCGGAGGAATACCAAGTTTTTCACTTTGCAGCCTAGTAAGAGGTTTCGAAGGAATAAATTTTGAGGTTACACTACCTTCAGATATTTCAGACTCTTCTAGAGATAATGAGAATCCTTTCAATTTATGGATTAAATCTTGTACTTCAGGAGACTCAGGAGTTTTCTTGTCTGAATGTTTTGAGATTTTGGTAGTGGGTGTCTGAATATTCTTCGCAATTTCTTCTCTAGGATTTTGAATTTCAGAAGAAATTGAAGAAGTTGATGAGGGTGTTTTGCTCTCAAAATGGCTTGTGGGTAAAGATTTACTTGCCATTCATAGCTCAGGCCCTCCTTCTAGTGCCAAAAATGTTGAAGCCTATAAAATCTCTGCTTCAAACATTGGGGAAAACCACCCAGTCGGGACCTTAGGATAGCTCCTTTTCCGTTTGGTGTGGTGGCTCCGACTGGATTTAAAGGACCAGTTTCCTTATAACTAAATGGGTTTTTGATGGGTTGATTTGGATGAGTGGAAATGAGACTAAATTGACTGAAATAAAACTATTTAATTTAAACTAAATACTGATAAAGAAATCCTAACACTAACCCGGGTAATTATATGTGAATACAACTTAAGATTGTTCCAATTTAACAATAACCATGAACATGTATTATTATTTAAATTGAAATGTGCAGAAAAAAATAAAGATAACTCTGTTTAAGAAATTAAACAGAGTTATATTAGCATATTGCATTCATCATTGTATACCATTTATATATGCTTATGAAAGATAACATTTCAATTATACTTAGAAATGATATATAAAAATAAATGTTATGAAAACCAAATATATATAATTGATAGAAAATTTTAAAACGAATATCATATGACAAAGGAAATCAACAGTGAACAGATAGAAATACCTCATTCATCTTGAAGACTTTCAAACGAAATATGATACTCTAATCCAGTAACTCTGATGCAAAATCAAATCCAAAGGTAAAGAAATGCAACACTTCAAAGATAATTTCCGCCCAAAATCACCAGATGTGATCCTTTATAAAATATAAGAGGCAATGGAGTACAGAAATGTAATCTCCAAGTCAAAAATATTACAACTCCGGATCCCTTCTCTAAATGCATGAGAGGGATTTAAATAAGAAATTACATAAAAACAGAATCCTACTACTACTGCTACAATCTATCAAACTAAAAACAGAAATACTACCTTTTAAAATGAAACTGATTCATTGCTTTTCTTTCTCGCTTGATGTAGCCAAGTTGCAAATTTTCAGCATATCTTAGAGCCTCGGTGGATGAATCATCTCGGAATGTAGCTATCCAGCGTATGTGGCATCAGAAAATTCTGGAATTAAACAATCAACATCATTTTAAAGGAATTTAATAGCCATTTGTTGATTGTTTGGCTTAATTAAATAAGTCCACATATTGTCCCAAGATATTGCTTAAATTTTGTTGATCTGTTGACTTTTATTCATCATTTCTTCTTTCCATCTGCAATCGATTTCTTTGACTTTAGGCAAACTGCCTGGAACACAATCTGAAATGAGATTAATTGAATACAAGCTGTCATTAATAAATTGCGTTATATTACTCATCATGCTTCTAGCTCTTGATATCGCTCTCTCGGCTTTCATTAACTGATGTTCCCATTCTGTAAACAAGATTTCTTTATGTCTTTCTTCTATCCTAGGAAGATTAGCTTCTCTTCCTTTTTCTGTATCTTGCCAAGTAAGAAATTCAGAAATCTTTTCATCAGCATCATCAATTTCTTGCCTGAGAGTGATAATGTTCTGGATCAAGGATGATGTAATATCACAAAATGGTTCTGCCTGTGATAATTTTGCACAAAATTCATTTAATTGCTGAGACAGTAGTTTATTAACTTCAAGAGCTTCCGATTTGATTTCACTTAATTTAGGGAAATCCTTGAACCTATCTAAAGCTGCTTGAAATTCTTTTTCCTGTACGATCTTCGCATTCTTCTCATTTTGCAACAATTCTTGTAACTTGGAAATTTCTTGATTCAATTGTTGTTGTTTGCCTAAGACCTGCTCATCAACTTTCTTCTTTTCTGTGGCAAGCTGTTCTTCTAACTCTTTAGACCTGAGCTCTTGATCTTGTAATTGTTGTTTCAATTGAGCAATCTTTTGTTGATTTTCATTAGCTTGTTCTTCAAGTAAAGCTATATGGAGATCCTTTTGACTCATTAACTGAGAAACTTCTGCATCTTTATCTATTGTTGCAGCACTATATACTCCTACATATTGGGACAACTTAGTGAGATCCTCAGATGGATTCACTTCAGTATTCTTGTAGACAATATTCATGAACTCCTCTTGTGGAGTGGAAAACATGTCCTGATCCATCTTCCTTCTTTTTCTCTGTTTTCTAACAACAACCTTATGTTTAGGGCTATAAAATACATCCAAAGGAGCGATCTCCTCAATCTTCAATACAATCTTCCCTGTAGGATGTTCAGGAATGATTTCGACGTCCTGATCTTCTTGCTCTTTATCTTTACCCTGCAGTCCTAATTGCTGAGCAAATTGATCATATTGTTTCAACAATTGAGAAGAGACATTAAGATCAGCAGAGTCTATAATTTTCTCAGTATTTTCTTTTCCTTCCAATTGTGTATCTGTTTTCTCTGTATTTGTTCCCTGCTCAATGGTTTTTCTATCTGATCCTCCTTTTGGATTATGCACATTAGTATCAGTACTTGTGCATTTTTCTTTTGTTTGAGCTGTGGACTGCTGATCAGTATTCCCTTTCTGAACATCCGGTTTGCCATCAGTGCTCTTTTTCTCAGTATGTACAGTGGGCTGGTTAATAGCCGATTGTGTAGTGACTTTATCGGCAGATGTTTCTCGTGGAGTTTTTCCAGATGTACCCTCTGTTTCTGACCCTTGTATAGGAATTCTCAGTTGTTCTAGAGGAACTTTCAGCAATCTTTGACTTCTAAATAACAAAAAATTATCCATTTTTTCCTTCTGGAATTTAGACTTGGCCAAATCATAAACTTGAGGAAAATCATTCAACGAAACAAAAAAATCATCAAACTCATCTGGTTCATGCTCAAATCGAGCAATCGAAACTGAAGCAGTAACATTAAAAGCTATTTGTCGTGGATCATACTGTCTCCCTGGAATGGTCACAAATTTAAAACCCTTTATTTTGGCAACTTCCTTTTCTGCATGTTTGAATTAATTCAAAGTAAAATGACCACAATTGAACGGGAATGGAGGCCACATTCTCTTCTTACTATTGTTTAGAGCTCTGGATATTCCTTCAATTGTTAATTGATAGGAGATTTCCTGGGCGAGAAGTTTGTCTGGAACAAAAAGAGGGAGAACATGGGGTTACACAATACTCCCAAAAATCCTGATGTATGTGAAATTTTCTTCTCCAAACCAATCTCCTATTGAGGATAAGTCAGCTTTAGCTTTGTCGGAGAATCTAGGAGGGAAGCTATTGAAAATGGTTTGAAAGACAGGGATAAGGAAACCATGACATATTCTATACACATTATCTTTGAAATGAACTTTCCAAATAATTTTATGATATATATAAATCAGAGTGGGATCTTTGGGAGTCCATTTCCATCCTAACAAGGGAAACTCAGAATTAAAACAAAGAGCGTCTAGAATATAAGCACAAAAGAAAAAAGGATTGGTATTTCCAGCGGTTTTATCTTGTCTGTACTCGAGTATTCTATTAGCCATTCTATCAGAGAGAATAACAGCCCAGTCCATAATGTCGGAATTGACAGCAGCTAAGATTAATGGGACCATTTGTATAGAAAACCTAGCAGAATTGTCATTACCAAATAATCTACACATCATCGCAGTGGCATAGCAATACGGGGGTAAGAGGGAATCTACTGAATACATACCGGATGATTCATTTCTATGCTTCTCAGGATTTTTCCTCCAATCTTTGATAGGATCAGATTGAACCTTATTATTATCAGCAAACTCTTTGATAAATTATTTGTTATAAACCTTCTGCGGATCAGGAAGATGATACATTGCCTTAATGTCTTCTGCCTTAAACAACCCAAAAGATACTCCAGAAGCTGAAACAAACATTCTGTCCTTTATCTTCACACTATCGATGACCCATCGAATCACATCATAATAAGGCATGATGCTTGCTCTGGCTGAAATTCGATGTAGAAATGAATTTGCAAGTGATTTTTCAGTAATCTCAAAGTCGGAATCTGAGCTATCTTCATCTGGAACTGATGCCTTTCCCACAGTGACTTTGGGGTTTTCTTTCTCCAATAGATTATAAACTCCTTCCCACGTCATTCTTCCGAGCCCTTGGCATGATGTATCTGTGACTAATCTCAGTTTTGTTGGCTTTTCTTTTGAGACTGTAGGAGTCTCAACAAACTTAACGGGAATAGCAGTCTTGGTTCTCCTCACTCTCTTCGAAATTTCTGTGTTTGATACTATTTCCCTTTGTCTGTGAATGAAAGGATTCAGTGTTCCTTGATTCTGCAAGACAATAAACTTTCAGTCGTGACAAACAAGCAACTTGATAAGAACGATTATGAACTCATGATTCATTATTTATTGGTTTCATATAGCGCATAAATGTTCTCTTTGGGTCACACTCATGTATTTAAAACCGAATCATAAACCAATATTCGTTTGATTTGCTATTGAATACCAACGTACAATTGGAGATTTGACGCTTTGTGAAATATTACAATATTTATCTATCTTGAATTCTTCGAATGTAATAAATTTCATGTATCAATCACATCGAAAGTTTTCAAATGGTACATAAATATCATAATACAGATTTCTCGATTTGCCAATTGCGATTGCAAACTTTTCCGATTTCCGATTCGATGATCATAGATCGCAATCGGGGAGTTTCAATCGAAAATAATTGTTAATGTCTTTCTCCGATTTCTGATGGTGGGGTCTACTATATAAAGGTTTTTTTTTTTTAAACGAATGAACATTTGTTTTCCTTTCGAAAAGTGTTTTCTTTTAGAATAACGCGCATTGCATCGGAGAATTTTAAATTGTCCACAAAGAATTCATTAAAAAGTGTTCCGATCATGCGATTGCGATTAGGCACATCGCATCGGAGTTATGTAAATGAATAACTTAAACCCTTTGCGATTGAATTTTTTCTATTGAACTAATCACATCGGAGAATTTGAGTTTCTATGTTAATTTTTTCTCTAAGGATCCCTCCAATCTCCGATTGCGATTATTATTCATGAGACTTTTACACTTGATTTCTTTTTTTGATAAGGTCTTTTATATTTGATCGAGTCGGAAGTTTTGAATGTTGTATTTGGTTTGTATACAAACAAAGATGAGCTTTTTCAAAACAATGAATCTTTATTTCTAATTATTTTATTTCTATAAAAAGAAAAAGGGGACCCTATTTCTAAATGAATTTTATACTAAAATTAAGAAAAAGGGAGGGTTGTTGTATAGTACAAAACAACGTTATAAAACATGTTGTCCCAAATAATTCCATATATGATGAGTTGGAAATCACCATCATATGGCATCCAATCAATCCAATGGCCCACCTCATACAAGAAAAAATGTTTTGTCGTGGTGGCCATATCACCTCTCATGCTCCCATTAGAATATGTAATGCAAACAATGTGGGAAATCTCTCCCAAAATCATGCTCCCAATAAAAATAAGAACAACAAAAACATAGGGAATAATAATGAGAATCATACTTGCTTCCATATGTAGCAATGGAGAAGGACAATGGTCCCTCAAATGCAACCAATGCAGTTTTACTCTCAACTGTAATAGAGAATGAAAAAGGTGTGGTTTCTCAACCACTTGCTTGCTGCCCCACTCTCCTCATAATTTTGCAGAAAGTGTATAATGTGTGGTGTCAAGTAAGCATGTTTTCAATGAAAAATCTCCTCCCCAGGTCCTCCTAGGGTGTGGCCATCAAAACTACTCATGGCCTCAAGTACACCATGAAGTCTAGAAGGAATAATGATCCTCCTTTGAGCAAATTCTTGCACATGTATGGTTAAGGGATGCATATATACATTATACAAGTTATTATGCAAACAAAAAATACCCTTACCATACGTTTTGCTTATGCAAATGGAGTGGCTCATAGATGAGTCTCCTCTCATCCTCAAAGAGAAAAGAGGTAGTTGTGCTAACTCTCCCAAAGATTTTTGTATATCCTCCATCTCCATATGACCCATGCATCTCCTCAAATGATGATATATCTCCTCCTAAAAGTCTTCCCAAATATACCCCTCCATGATGGTGTGGTATTCTCTCATAGAATAAGTGTGGCTGAAGAGAAAATCCTCATGAGCTGCTAGTAGCAACTTCTCCTTGAGCTTGGAAGATCTAGATAAGAATATCCTACCATGATAGTAGATGACCCCATATCTAACTGAATATCCCTCCTCATGTAGCTGGTCATCCAACATCATACAAGTGAAAAGATCCTTGGAATACTCCACCAACAGCTGGGAGTTCCAATATGGATCTATCCTCCATAGTGATAGCGCTGATGATTTCTCATGAAGAACATCTGTCATATGGTCATCCTCCTCTTTGACACCTCCCATGCCAAATATGCAAGTTGGAAGGTTGCTATCCTTCTCATGCTGCTTCTGCCACAGTGCAGAATATGAAGTTAAAGTGGGTAATGATGATGTTGGGAGAATATCTCCCTCCTCCTTGAGTCTACCCAAGACTCTCAGTGATGTACAATGACCTCCCAAGGTCTCCTCTCCTCTGAAATCAATGAGTGGTGCCTCAAAATGTGAAGCATCCTTCATCATCTGTTGATCTAGTGGTCTCCTTGGTGAAATGTCTCCATGGAATGAGACATCAACATGAAGAGTAGACTACATATATGAATGGACAGACTTGTCCCAGCCTTTACTATGTAATCCACTCTCCCTCTTAGGTGAATCAACCTTATGAAATAGATAGGGGTGTGTGCTCCTCATCACATGATGTTGGTCGTCCTCCCTATCTCCTCCTTTTATCTCCATAGTTTCACACCCTATCATCAATGGCACATGTAGATCATGAGTTGCGCCTTGATCTCCACATATGAGATCTTGGGGAATTCCTTGCAATGCTGCAAGTACCCCTCTATTTGGAGCATGTGCTCCATCTACCTTTGCATGAGGTGCTAGATCTACTCTAGACATGACAGCATTTTTTCCCTCAACTGTATCTTCCTCTCCAATATGAATTGGAAACCTCCCAATGATTGGATCCTATTTTGAGAAAGGGATCTCCATACCCTCTTGCTCATGAATATGAGATAGAGGTCTTTCCTCTAGCAAGGTATGATGCAATATATCATCCACCTCAATGGTTTTCTAAAGTGGAGTTTAGTTTATGGTTTACTCCTTCACATGCAAGGTTTTTTTTTGTTCATGTTTGCTTATCTTCACCACATGTGTTGCAGAAAATTTTCCATAAAACCTTTCCACCAATTTCTTAATAAACCTTGCATAGGAAGAATTATTTGCATTTTTCAAATAAAATGACTCAAATATCCACCATGCATAGGCCTTACTTCCAAGATGCAGTGCTGCAACTCTGATGGCTTTATCTTTAGAAATTCAGTGATGCTACAAAAAGGTGTCTAGTTCTTCCACCCAAGCTCTAGCTGAATATGTAGGTGAACCATCAAAATTGGACAGAAGGAATCTACCCCCATCATGTTGATTTATTCTCTTCACCTTGATCTTGCAAAAATATGTAAAAGTGATATGATCTCTCAACTTCTGAGTTTGAGACTCATACCCTTGCAGAAAATTACTAAGAGTTTCCCTCCTAGTCATTCCTTCTTATTCCATCTCTCTCATGGAAAATCTAGGCATGGGACTGCACTGTGCATAATAGGGTGTAGCTGCATGCTCACACCTATCATGTGCAAATATGGAGTTTGATTCAGATTCAAACCCTCTTGCAGATTCTATATACATCTCCCCTCTTACTTTCTTGAGATCTCTTTGAATGCTCTGTATGGATTTAGGAAAAAGCTTGGAGAGCCTCTCCTCCTTCTTTCCTCCAAAGAATAGAGTCTTATTTCTGTTCATATTCTCTTCTCTTGATAGCATCATGGCTGAAACTCATAGGCTGAGCCAAGATTATGCTCCGATACCACTGTAATATTCCAAAATAGAGAAAATGAACAATAATGGGAATATCTTAAGATATTCCAAAATTGGAGATACAACAACACGTGAACAAAATAATGAAATAAAAGTGATACATCAACGCATAGGATGTAAGAAGATCCAAATAGCCATCATATTAAGATCATAGCAGCAAATGCATACAATGTCTTGAGGAAACAATCACCCAAGTTAGGCAATACAAGCCTCAAGAAACATGTACATGGGAAAATGAAGATCACTGCTACACAGAAAATGCCCAAGGCTATAACAGTGCAGTTTATTAAGAGATAACACTTCTGGGAAGTTTCAATACAAAAATATACAAATGTAGGTCCCAAAAAATGTTGAGAGTGAAGATATAGACTCCCAAACTGAATTTCAAGACAGTCCGGAAAGGATTTCTTGAAAAATACAAAATGGAAAAAATGTCGGAGTTGCAGTCTCAAGACTGAGTAGCAGCTGCAACTCAAGAACTAGATGGAGATGGCTAAAGATGATGCATAAGATGAATAATTAGACCTCCTCGAATGGATCTTCCAAGTGAAAGGATGATCCTATCACTGAAGATCTCACCCTCCAACAATCTTGCAGACCCTTACTGCAATTGCACACTGAAAATAACGTAGTCAAGGAGAGGGACTGCACTGTAGGAGAAAGGAAATATGTTGGCCAAGTGCCAAGATCTGTAATAGGCTCTAGAATCTTCGTCAGTGGTGTTTCAAAGGAAAGAAAACTTTCTCCTTTGAAAAAAAAGCTCCGGAAGTGGTGTTGTCAACCCTCCACTGCAACACCCTGCAACACAACCCATCTCTCAACAGAAACTGCACTATAGCTGAAGGAGGTAGCTTGACCTCAAGCCCGGATGTGGAGAAACTAAGTGCAAGCTCATTCAAGAGGCCTCTCTTGAAAGGAGAAGGGATTCCTAAACATGAATGCCTTGTGCTAAGCAGCACAGAAACTCTGTTAAACAGAAAGAGAATGAATAAAGTCTAACCAGACCATGAAATCGATAATCCATAACATGAATAAAAATGGTTTCCCTAACCTCCTTTTAAACAAATGGAAGCCCTCTCACCATGGGTCCCACTCATTAGGGTTTCCTCCACCAAGGAATCTTCCTCCCAGTCATACTGCTCTGTCTCTCAAAGTGTTCTCCACCTCCTATCCTAACGTTGTTGACTTGGTCAAACTTGACCTTTTCCACATGAAAATGACCATGTTCACACATGAGGGTGTGAAATGCAGCTCCTATTATGAGCCATTTTCACACTATGAAGGATTTTATTCTTATTTCTGAAATGTATGGACCTTCTTACCCATTTATTTATCTCCTAAGTGACATGAGAAAAAAATTATATTCCAATTAGTTGCATGCTAATTTTGGAATATCATTAAAAAATCTGTTAGGTCCCTATATTACTAGTGTAGTACCTTATTGTTGTTAGTGTATCCCCCTTATTATTATTTTTGTACCCATGTAACCCAAATTTTCTTATTATTGTGCCCTTACATTATTATTGTTAGGTCGGCTAGGATTATATTGTGACCCCATGGACTCCTATATATAGAAGGAGGTTTTTTCATTTGTATCATCCAAGAATTATTCGTTTATGTAATGTAAAGGAGGTTTCCCCCTCGAAGTGGTGTATTTATATGGCGTTGATCTCTCTTTTCTTCTATTTTTGGAGTTGGTTTCATAACATTTGGTATTAAAGCTTTGGATTCTAAGGTTTTGTAGCTCCAAACAGTTCATTATGGAATTTTCGCTATAACTCGTTCTCTACGAAGGTTTCAGAGCCAAAATTTTTATCACATGAAGCCACAATCCTGAGGAACTTTATGTAAAAAATTCAGATCTTGGTTTCCAATATTTTGAGAGATATGATATGTGGAAGTTAGGGTTTTTTTCAGGCTCCCGAATTTCATCTCAAAGAGGTGATCATGGGAAAATCATCATAACTCTCTCAGTGAGAATCATATTGGAATTATGTAAAATGTGGCCGCAAATATATGGACTCCAGTTTCCTGTCTATCAATTTTAGAGTCAAAGGAGGAAAAAATTACATGTGGCACTCTGTGCAAGCTAGCTCTACTGAACTAGTCCATAATTAGGTCATTATGGGAGAATGGACATAATGTTTCCTAAAGGAATACAAATCAGGTCAGAAGTATGGCATCCGAAAGATGATTCAGAGGGCTACTAAAACACCGAATATCATATATTGAAGGTGCAAAATAACAGAGATAATTCAGTTTCAATATAGAGCTCCTCAAAAGTAAGAAAAAGGTGTGTATTTTTTTGTTCTGAATTGCATAAGTCTTGTTTGAAAAATCAGTTTGAAACGATTCCAAGGGCATATTGTAGAATAGATATCAGTATTGGGTTCTAAAATTCCCCCTAAAAATAATTCAACACCCATTAAGCCTTCAGAAGGCTCTACTATGGCTCATGAAGACAAAGAAGTGCAACATGACATATCAAAAATATAAGATCAAGTGCACCAAATTTTGCTCTCACAAAGAGAAAAAAAAAATTAAAAGAAAGTTTTGAACAAAGGCATGGAAGCTAAGATGGATGGTTTGAAGAAAGGCGTGGAAGCTAAGATGGATGGTTGAAGAATTGAATGGAGGATAAGATGGATGGCATGGAAACTGGCATGGAAGTTAAGATGGATGACATGGAAGCTAAGATCGTAAACATGAAGAATGATCTAAAAGTAGACATGGAAGGTTTGACAAATTTGATACAAGAAATGTTTCTTAATGGGGAAAATATAGTAGAGGAAACTAATGATGACAAAAAAATAAATGTTAATCGTGATTTCATAAACTCTAATGTTGGATGGAAGACCCCACATATTCCAAAGATCAATATGAGGAAGTTTGATGGCAAGGATCCCATAACATGGATACTACATATGGAGCAATATTTTGATCTCGATAATGTGAAAAACACACAAAAGGCATGCATTGCAACTTTATGTTTAGAACAAAATACATTTGTATGGTATCAATCACTTTGCTCCCATAAAAATATTGTCACTAGGTCAATTTTTACTGAGGAAATGATAGCACATTATGAGGATACAAAGAGAAACACATTATTTAGCCAATTGATAAATTTTAAGCAAAAGGGTTCAGTGGTGGAGCACATTGAGGACTTTCAAAAATTTAATATAAGGGTAACGTATATTCCATAAGAACACAGGATTGATGTCTTCATAGGGACTTTAAATGATAACATCCAACATGAGGTTCGTGTTTAAGAACCTGATTCATTGGAGAAGGCATTCAGGTTGGAAAGAGAAATTGAATGTAAAATTATGGCGACAAGGAATCCTACCACTCACATCTATAAATATGGAAGTGTGTTACTCCTATACTTCCACAACCTACAAGGTTGACACCACAACAATTAAAAGAAAAAAGAGAAAAAGGGATTTTCTAGAGTTGTGATAGAAAATACACTAAAGGTCATAAGTGTGCTGAGAAAAAATTATTTTACATACATTGTGAAGGGAAGGAAGAAAATGAACAAGAAACTTCAAAAGAAGAGGATATACAACAGGAACCAGCTATAGAAGAAGAAGAAATGATGCCAACCATACCTTGTAATGCATTGGCAGGAATTACCACTCCTCAAAATCTCAAGATAGAAGGACGTATCAAGAAGAAAAAGGTAATAGTGTTGACTGATTCAGTTAGTACCCATAATTTTATTCATTGTAAGGTATCCAAGGAATTGAATTGTTTTCTATACCCGACACCAGAATGTCAAGTGATGGTTGCAATTGGAGGAACTATAAATTGCTCTGGAAAATGTCATAATATCAAGCTAACCATGGGGGAATATGTATTGAATAGTCTTGTTATCACACCCTATATTTTCAAAGCATCATTGTGTCAACTCTTCTTTTGGTCATGTTTTCAAGGAGGTTTAGAAGTCATTTTAAGTCATTGGTAAAGGATAGGTCATATTACAAGTTCAAATGAAGTCTTTTAGGTCCACTCCATGATCAATAAACTCTGAAAGTTTACCTTGTTTTAGTCATGATCTTAGATAGGTGTTAGGTCATTACATGCTTTAAAGGGTAGCTGATAGGGTTAGAGTCTCAAAAGTCTCATTTTCATTTCCAAACAAAGTTTAACAACCTTATTCCATGGTGTAAAGGTCCCATCATCCATTTAGAATTAATTCCATTAGGTTTAAGGTCAAATTTTACAATCATGCTAGGAATCCATGTTTTCATAGCGCAGCTAGTTCAAAAAGGGTGATTTGCACTACGAAAACGCTATTTTCGTAGCGTGCTACGAAATGGCTGAAACAACCTTTTCAGCAAAAAACCTTGTTTTTCTGCTTTTAGTAGTGTTTTTCCAGAGGGGTTCCTGAGCAACTGAAAAATATTTTTTGAAAACTGAAAGAGGTTTTTCTTCCCAACATAATGAAATAAGAAAACCTCTTTGAGTTTCTTCCTATTAATTATGAGGTGGGATAAATTGATTACTCAACTTGCGCTACGAAAATAGCTGAAAGTCATTGAGAGAAAAACTATGTTTTCTGTGTCTAGTAGTCAACTTCATGATCATTTTTTGGCCACAAGAAAATGTCTTTTCGAATTATGAAGGAGGTTTCATTTCATACAATCTCCAGATACAATAAATTATCTCACTTTTCTCACAAGTGTTACCAGTTGGGAGATACAAGGCTTTCTTTGAAGCCATATTTTCAAAAATCAATATTTTCCAGTTTTATACAGGTTGTTCAAAGACAGTTTATGGGAAGTAGGAGAAGTATTTCAAAAAAAAAAAGATAGGTTTTTGTTCAAGAAATCATGGTATCCAAAAGCCTCATTTAGTTTTTCAAAATACATTATGGGTGAGAAAACAAAAACTCTGTCTCAACACCTATTTTTCAGATAAATCAGAACAGTAAGTTATAATTTCTTTATGCAGTTTTGTTGTGGAGAAGGATTTCACTTTCTGAAAACACTTCAAGGATGAAATATTTTGATTATTAAATCCTGTATACATCATGGAAAAAATGCAAGAAGTTTTTAAAAACTGATATTTTTGAAAAAGTTTGTGTAAAAAGACATGGCACAGCAGTTTCGTAGCGCGCTACGAAACTGCTGTAGGTGCAGTTTTGATCATTTTGTTAAGGTTTCAAGAGGTAAAACATATGGTTTTTTAATTTTTGATGCTGCTATAGGATTGAAAGAGTTCAAAAATGAATTTCCAGGCTTTAAAGCAGAATAAATTCGATGTTAGAAGATGTTTACAAAGACATAGTTACTGCGCTACGAAAACAGCTAATATTTTCGTAGCACAGACAAATCAGCTCTCTTTACACTCTTTCAAGGACTTAATTTTGCATAGGTGGAAGGATTGAAGAGTTTTTTTGATGTTAACAAATGTTACATATACAAGATATTCATCAAGGCTATCAAAGATGTTGGAAGACAAGCATGGAGGTAAAGGCTAAATTTCAGCAAACTCTGTTTCCTGGTTTCTAGGGCAGTTAGGTCATGCAACAACAAGGTTCATAACAAGGCTGGAGGCATCACCAAATTAGACCTCATGAGGTTGTAGCTGTTAAAATAAGCATTAAAAGTTTATATAATGTTGTTGAAACATGTTTTAGGAGTTTTAGTCCTATTTGTATTAGGACTTCTAAAAAAGAGACAATTAGCCGTCAGTTGTAATTAAGAGTCTGTTTTAGGAGTAGAATAGGTGTCAATAATATAAATTCGAATTATCTTGATGAGTGATCATAGAATCCAATATGGAAAAGTCTATATATGAAGCAAGAGGTCAAATTAGCGAGGGGTTGGAGACTTTTTGGCAAAATATGCTGCTTTATGTAATTGACTGTGATCAGTTATGAAGAAAGGTTTTCTTCTTCATAGACCTGAGATTATCATGGGGTTTTAATTCTTTATTGATCTACCTATTATGTTTAGCTATTTCTAGTAGATCTCATTTCTATTACTCATAATTCATAACCCTATGCTCTGAATTCCTTTAGTAATGAGATGACTGTGTTTTTCTGCATTTTGTGAGGAAATTACCTTTGAACCATTAGCAGTAGATTCCATTGCTATTACTCAGAATTCATAACCCTATGCTTTGAATTCCTTTAGTAATGGAATTACTGTGTTGACCTATGTTCTTGAGTGAATTATATTTGTTTAAAAACCCCATTTGTCTCAGCTCCCATGTCCAGAAACCTTTCCACTGAATCTACTGACTTGTTGACTCCATAGCCCAATGGTAGCAAGCCTTCATCTTTCAATCTATAAACACACAAAACAAATATAGAGTTAGCCATCTATATTATCATTAATCAATATCATAAATCCTTGAGAGAGCCCTCTCAAGCTAAGGAGGCTAAGCCTCAACTAAAATATCGTTCTGAAATAGTTACACTGAGGTAGTCCGATCAGCAGCGTATCAGGGTCCTATTTTGGTGATAACATTTTGGTGCGTCTGCTGGGAGTCTGAAGATATACATCTCCCGAAAATCATGAAGTTGAACTCTTGAAGGTAGCATGAGCTCAAAATCTGTTCGAGGCTACATAACTACCTTGGTGACTTCATTGTTGAAGAATTCAAAATTCATATATTCATGGTGATTCCACTGGAGTTATGAAGAACTCAGATGCTGCCATTCTTATTTCAAGGTATGCATGCATAAATTTTTCAGGAATTCATGGTTTCCCAAATCATTTTCCCAAGGATACATATTTTCTAAGGAATGGTCCAAAATTCAATGGAGATGATTTGAGTTTGACTTTGAAGCATATATTAGATTTCCGTGATTTTACCGAGCTTCTTAGAGTCAAACGTGAAGATGTTTGCATTATGCTGTTCTATGATTCATTTCAAGGGAAATGTAAAAAGTGGATTGAAATTCTTCCTGACAGATCTATTAAGTCATTTGTAGACTTTTGGCTTATGTTTTTGGAGGAATGGATAGACATAACAGAGTTGGTGGCAAACTCTCCTTCAATTCAAGGTTTCAAACAATGGAATGATGATCAAATTAATCAAGAAATAGATGAAAATTTTTCTTTGTCCTTGTCTTCTTATCTAAAATCATTTGAGTACAAGACAGAAGATCAGATTAAATTTTTGGATGAAGTTGCTAAGAACATTGAAAAAGACATTGAAGGTTTACAAGGTCAAATTCAATCATATAGTCCTCATGATCATGATCATACTTTTCAAAATCTTTCTATGGCAGAATACAAGGAGAGGATGTTACTTCCTTTCTCTTTTGAGATTGAGGAACAATACATTGTTTTTAAAAATAAATTTGAGGAGAAGTTTGAGAGCACACAGCTGAAGCCTCATGTAGATGATCAAAGTATTGGTGAGTTGTCCAAAGCTACAAAATATCATAAGAAACATCAAACTAACCATGTCTTCTTTGATCTTATAGCCGGCTACATGGAAAGGTTCTGTTAGCCCCCCTATAAATTTTTGACAAGCAAACAGGGGGCTAAGATGTTGTCGAGCCTTCAAGGAATGCATTTCCCCTGAAAACACATCATCCTTGAAGCCTCCTTGTGCCTGTTGTCCTTTGATAAAATCCCCTCTACTGATTTCCCTTATAAAACTTCTGTGTTTGTGAAGAAATTCCCAAGGGCCTCCCTTTCCCCTTATTTCACCCCCACTTAGCCTCTATTTTATTCGCCCTTGTCTCCCCTTCTATTTCCTTTCTTATCATTCAAATCCCCCCAAAATCCCCTTTAATTTCTTTCCAAATATTTTATAACCACTTCCCCTTTCCATACCCCGCCATGTATTACAAATAAACTCTATTGTAAATTTTATGTTATATAATATGTAGCCCGCCGCGGTTTTCATCGCAAAGCGCATGATCACATTTTCACTTGTTCGTTCGATCGATCCATCGCAAATATTTGCGATGCGATGCGATCGCGTCGCAAATTCTCCACTGTCGATTCCCGTGCGAACCCAACCATCATCACACTTCCAAATCGTTTCCCCTTCCTTGATCGCAATCGCAACTTATAAGTGTGCGTCCCTCTCGTCCATCGTGATTGCGATTCCCCGACTAAATCTTGGCCAACCGTTGGGTTTAAGATCCAACGGCTCAAAGCAAATTGCCATCCGCCTCCGGCTGGGTTCCTCCTCATCGCATTTCACTGCCTTCCATTCACATTTCTTTGTATTTTGTTCGAAGTCCAAAATCTAAGACTTTACACTAAAGTCTTATGTTTCACAGTTGTTTCCGCCCACTTTCATATATCATTCCGCTGCTCGATCCCCACTGTTGATCTTCGCTCCCAGGCCATGATCTAATGGTCTACGCTGCATCCTGCCATCAAACCCTATTATTCGTGAGTCTTCACCAGTTCATTAAATTTTGTCACCATTGTTTAGTGAAAGCCACCTTTCTGTCGCCGCGCTATCATATTTTTCGCCCTTCGCTCCACCAGTCTTCCATTGCATTGATTGTCTACACACTGTTGTGAGCAGAGTACAAGAGTTGAAACGCTGCCATAACTACACAGTATGGATGCAGCAGTAAGTTTTCCACTGACAGAGGCAAGGAATTTAATGAAGGGTGGGTTTCCACACCAGCAGAATGTCTTCTTTCGAAGAAGGACGGATAGCCCATACTGTTTGATTATATGTCGTGCTCCAGAGGAGATCTCCGCTCGGAACACAGTCCAAGGATATCAGAGCATTTGTTGCTCAATTATGGCGGACCATTCTGTTTTTCATTGCCATTTTGTTTATTCACCAAGGGTGCCACAAAGTACAGCGAACCAGAATGCATCAGAGACATATCTGGAATTAATGAAGCCTGACGAAGACCATTCTTTTCTCCAAAGAGTGCCAAAAATTAATGCTTAGAGTTTAAAACAGAATGGGCTTTGGCCCTCTTCTTCTTTTCTGAGTTTAATGTTATATTTAGTGTTCTACCTACTTCCTCTGCTCTTTTTCAGCTATAAAAACTATGAGAAAATTGTTGTAAAGGTTGTTGATGAGATAGCAGAGAGGTGCAAGAAGTTTCTCTTGAGATAAGTTCTATGTGTATAGTTGTAAGATAGGCTGAGGAAGATGTATTCAAACTGAATGACCAAGCTATTGGCTATGTTGTACCTGATTGGTGTTGATGTTTAATATGATAAGCACATTTCATTAGATCCTGATCTAAAGCTGCGGTGATGTTTTTCTATCTCTGTGTTTATTTCCATTTCATTTCATTTCATCTGGCTCACATCAGAAATTTGGCATAAGATTCACCCTTGTTAGGTGCCTTATGTTGCTGCTCTCCCAGCCCTTTATGTTTTCTGCTTAATGTGTTTATCTAAAGATTGATTTCAATCGATTTAACCAGTGTAGTGGATGTTGTTGCCTACTAGCTGATGTATGAATTAACGGAATCTGTTTTAGATGTTCTTGTTAGGATTTAATGGAATGTGTTGAGAACACTGGGAGGTCTAGAACCCTGTATCTGCCTCACTAGGATCTTTCCATTCTGATTAAGCCTTTCCAAGTTCCCTTGTGCTACCTTTGATTTTGTCTAAGCAGGTCTGGAGTTAAATGACCTCTGACCTGATCTATAGATGGGATTAGTTGGTTCTCCCCCCTTCACTCTTGGTCCTTAATGTCCCATACCACCCTATCACTTTAGGATCCAAGGCTTTAGATGACTATCCCAACTGAAAGCTTGCATATTGATAGCAAGTAAATCCTTTCTTGACTCCATTACCCAATGGACTTGATTTTCTTTGGATTATCTCTCCTTTGCCTAAATTCTTCTTTGCCCAGTCCTGTCTCATGATGAACCCTTCCTTCTTGATTCCCAACAACAAAACTCTTAATCAAATAAACAAACCCTATGCATATAACTAGCCTAAAATCATAACTTAGAGCTTCAAAGACATACACTTTGACTCATATATAGATATCCCTCTCTGGACCTAGGAGGGCTAGATCCTAAGGTCTGAAAGTGGTTTTGATGTTGTCTCGTCTTTTGGTCTTGCCAATCTGGCCAAAACACGGGAATCCCAACATAATGGTGACTCCACTGGGGACACTAAGTGCATTACACCTTAAGCATCCTTAAGCATTCAAAAGACCTACAATCTCTGGTTAGGTTGGCAGTTAAACAGATTCTATCCTCACATCAACCTCTACACCATTTTTGTGCTTCCCCATACTCTTGGACAGAGTCTGGAAAGGGCCAGGTAGCCTCTGGATCTCATACTCTCTCTGAGGTGACACATCTGGTAAATGCCCTCCCAGTCAATATCTGGTTAGAGTTTGTTGTGTTGTGAAGATATCCTTGAAAGAGGACATCCCACAAGCACTGTGGTGGATAGTGTACCCTCCCAAAACATCTCAAACCTTCCACCTGGAGACTCCAAGGCTCCATAAACGTTTCAAAGACTCCACTGGTGATCAGTAGGCCTGCTGATTATCTTGGTTTCACATAAGACTCCACTGGGAGACCAGCCTTTTAAACAGCATCAACCACAATAGGAAAATCAAGTAGGGTTAGCTCTTGGTTGAAAGGCAACATTCTGGCTTCACGAAACGTCTATACAAGAGCATATCCTAACCCAAACCCACCTGAAATAGTTGATAACCCTGAGAGAATCATCAAAGGATCTCCTGCACTTGAAGGACCAACTATTTCTAGTCACATTCATAGAGCTAACTCTGCACCAGAAGACCTAACAGCTCTATCACATTTTTTCCCTGACCTAGACCTACCTAATAGACTACCAAGGACTAGGTCATTCAATCATCTAGACCAGCCAGACCCTGAGTTTCAAAGTTCACCATCTCATAGTGGTCAACACACTAGAGACAGAGGAACCCCTCCATCTACACCACCTGATATCCACTTCATTCAAAACTTGGGGCTCTCCCACCCTAGATCTGCTCAACAAACTTCTGTTGGTCCTAATATCCCTGTCATCCATATACCAGTTGCTCAAGTTAACCCTGTACCCCATCAGAACATTATCATGGCAACCTGGTATGCACCTCTGGTTTTACCTCAACCCTTGTTACCCTTACCCAATGATTATCAGTCAAAAATCCCACACTTCACTGCTAAAGAATCCATCACAGCCCAGCAACATGTAGATAAGATGGAGGATTCTTTTGACTGTATGGAAATTGACGATGAAACAATCAAAATGAGAATCTTTGCCCAAAGCTTAGGGGGTGATGTAAAGAAATGGTTTAAAATTTTACCTCCTGGCAGTATCCAAGATCTCCCTGCGTTATATCAAACCTTCATAAACAAATGGGAAGTTAGGGCAAACCCTCGCCAGCTCCTAGCAGACTACATGACCCTTAAGAGGAACGTGGGAGAGAGTGTCCATGATTACACCACTAGATTCAACAGCATTTACAATGCTCTCCCTCCACACATGAAACCTCCTCAAGGTATGGCCCTAGCCAAATATCCTAATGGATTTGATGTTGACATGGCCTATGAGCTTAGAGATAAAGAGTATAACACATTGGAAGACATGTAGAAAGGAGCCATAACTATAGAATCAAACTTGATGGAAAAGAGGGCAAGATTGAGAGCTGAAAAGAGAGTAACATATAGAGATGACAATGTAGCCTCCACATCCAATCCCAATTATGATAGATTATCTAAGAACGTGGAGAAGCTGCAACAAATGATGGAAAAAATGGCTGTCACAGTCAACAATCAAAACAGAAACCAAAATCAGAACCAAAACTTTAGGAGAAACAATACCACTCCCAACAGACAAAGAGAGTCAGACCAAAAAGTTGTTCCCCCATTCCAAAACTTTCTTGATGAAGATGAGGGAATCATAGAAGAGTCTGAAGGGAATGAAATAAACATGTTTGAAACAGAAAATTCAGTCCATGGCTATCCCACAGAGGAAGATCAGCCCTTATCCACATATTGGGATGAGGAGTGGTCAGAGTCTGAGGATTACAGACTTGGATTTGAAAACGCCATCATGCAGGTCAGAGAACAATATGAACTTAGGAGAAAAAATAATCTAGACACTTCCAAACCAAAAACTCCTGAGATTACCAATAAGAAAAGACCTGAGAAATATTCTAAAGAAATTGCTGAGAGTAATAAAACAGCAGCTGAAAGTTCTGGAAAAAACAAGGAAAAAGACAACCAAGACACTAAAAAACAAAGCCAACCAACCAGCAGCACTAGCACTACAGTTAGTGCTCCTGATAAAACGATTCCTGACCCCGTACATAGTGAGAAATCACAAACTGATTCAGCTACTAAGGCAGTAGCAAATAAAACAGAGTCAAGCACTCCAAAGACCCAGTCCACTTTCAATTTAGAGAGTGATATTGCAAGAATCAAAATCTCTGTACCATTATCTGAGCTGGCCACTCAGGATGTATATAAAGGCCAAATTTTGGAAGGGGTAGTTCCACCTTTCTATATCAGTCTCAACATTCATGACAAAATACTCCACAATGCCATGCATGATTCTGGAGCGTCACAAAATTTAATGCCTAAGGTAGTGATGGAAAATTTAGGCCTAGAGATAACACGACCTTACAAAGACCTATATTCGTTTGACTCTAGTAGAGTAAAATTCCTTGGCCTAATCAAGGACTTATGTGTGAGTTTGACCCAGATTCTTGCTAAGTGTATGGTCATGGATGTGGTGGTGGCAGATGTGCCACCCAAGTATGGCATGCTGCTATCTAGATCATGGGGAGCTAAACTTCAAGGAACAATGCAGATGGATGGCTCATACGCCACTATCCCTATCTTTGGCCAACTTAGAATACTCTATAGAGAATCCCAAATGAAATTCCTAGTCAGTAGCCCCAAGAAACCTGAAAATTCACCATTGTACTCTGTACACACAGACCTGGATTGTTTCATTATTTATAACGACCAATCCTTAGAAGAGCCAGAGTCAGAATAGAGAAATACAAACAAGGACACAGAGCCCATGGACTTTAGCATAATGGCTACCCTAGAAGAATACGATGAAGAAAACCATGGGCAGGATAATGAAAACGAAACTCAGAATGAACTAGAAACACAATGCAGTCAACCTATTAGTCCCACTCCTCAAATTAATACGCCACGTGAAGAACAAGACAACCCACAACCTAGTACAGACCCCCCAATGCAACACAATGGAAAACCCCTATGGGAAATGAATTTCGATGGGTCATGTACTAGAAACAATGCTGGAGTAGGGGTGTGGCTACGAAACACGGGAAATGATCATGCAGAAAGCCATGCTATCAATCTGCACTTCAAATGCACAAATAATATTGCAGAGTATGAGGCTCTTATCCTGGGCTTAAATCTATTGAAAAAATTAGGAGCCCATAAGATAGCTATGCAAGGAGACTCACAGTTAGTCATAAAACAAGTGAACGGTGAATATGCAGTGAAACATCCCCGATTAAGAGCATATAGGAACGATGCCATGGATATATTGAAAACTTTCATGGAATATGAATTGGTGTTTGTTCCCAAGAGTCAAAATGTCATTGCAAATGGATTAGCTTGCCTGGCTAGTTCATATCCTAAAACTCCAGCTGACCAACAAATCATAATTCAGACCAAGTTCAGACCTGCAGTGCCAGACAACGAAAAATATTGGCAGGTCTTTGAAGGAGACAAACAGATTGAAGATTTTCTGGTGGGTGGAAATGAGTTTGAATTTTCTGATCCCGACTCAAAATCTGATGACAGCTGCCCAAGTGAGGATCCCCCAGACGAACAAGAAACACCCTGTAACATAGAAATAAACGCCCTTTCTGAAGAAACTGGAAATCCAACCGAAAAATGTGAAAACGTAGATAGTGAGGAAATGGAGGTGCTGCAGGCCAAAGATAATAATATACCCAGAGGCCTGGCACCCTTAGAGGACCTTTTTTACTTTGATGATGTAGCAAAAAATCCCACTATAGAACATGCAGATTCAGACGTAGAAGAGTGCAACATAGGCACTGAAGATAGACCCAAAATGATCAAACTGGCTAATTCTATACCTGCAAACATGAAGAAGAGATATGTTGACCTGTTTAAGGAATTTATGGATGTGTTTGCATGGAGCTATGAAGACTTAAAGGCCTATGACACCAACATCATACAACACAAGATGCCCTTGAAGGAAAATCAGAAGCCTTTCAGACAAAAACTCTGTAGGATTAATCCAAAACAATTGTCTATAGTAGAGAAAGAGATTAAAAAGATGTACGATGCAGGCATAATAGTCCCTGTGAGGTTTTCTGATTGGGTGTCAAACTTAGTGGCTGTGAGAAAGAAAATAGGGGAAATTAGACTATGCATAGACTTCAGAAACCTCAACAGAGCCTCCCTGAAAGACAACTACCCCTTGCCTAGAATGGAACATATCTTACAGAAGGTAGTGGGCTCCAAAAGGATTTCCCTGTTAGATGGTTTTTTAGGATATAACCAAGTATTGGTACTCCTAGAAGATCAACTCAAAACAGCATTTACCACTCCATGGGGCACCTTTATGTATGTGAAGATGCATTTTGGTTTGATGAATGCTGGAGCCACCTTCCAGAGAGCAATGGATATAGCTTTCTCAGATGAAATAGGACACTTCATAGTTATCTACTTGGATGACTTGACTGTCTTTTCCAAAACTGAAGAAGAACACCTAAAACATCTGAGGAAAGTGTTTGAAAAATGTAGAAGGTATGGTCTGTCACTAAATCCTAAAAAGACTGTTTTTGGGCTGCAAGAAGGCAAACTTCTGGGCCACATTATATCTGAGAAGGGGATTAGGATAGACCCACAAAGAGTTGAGGGAATACTTCAAATCACACACCCAAGAAACATCAAAGAACTACAGTCCTTCATTGGAAAGATCAACTTCCTCCGGAGATTTATCCCAAATCTGGCTGAACACCTTAGGAATATGACTAACATGCTGAAGAAAGGTGTAGGAGTGAAATGGACTGTTGAAGCCAAGAAATCTTTTGAGACAGTAAAACTTGCACTCACACAAGCTCCTGTTCTGATCAGCCCTGATTTCTCAAAGGATTTTTTGATCTTTTCATTTGCCTCTGAACAAACAATAGTTGCAGTCTTGCTGCAAAAGAACACAGAGGGAATGGAACAACCAATTTCCTTTTTCAGCAAAGCCTTAAGAGATGCACCCTTGAAATACAACATTATGGAAAAGCAGGCCTATGCCCTAGTAAAGGCCTTAAAGGAATTTAGGGTGTACATTCTGCATTCTCACACCATTGCTTATGTGCCAAATATAGTGGTCAAAGATATCCTGTCCCAAGACCCTGATGGGAAAAGGGGCAAATGGATTGCTACAATATTGGAATACGACCTTGAAATAAAACCCACCAAGCTGATCAAAGGTCAAGGCCTGGCCCAGTTAATGGCTGAATCAAACTTGCAGGCCCTTGATATTGACATGGTGAATGCCTTGGATGAGCAGGAAAGCCTGCCTGATCCCACTATAGAAGAGAAACTCCAAAACTCTCCATGGTATTCTGATATCCTTTATGTCCTCACCAATCTCAATGCCCCTCCAGAACTGTCAAAAACCAAGGCCAGATTCACAAAACTCAAAGCCAGAAATTACTGCATCCTAAATGAAAACTTATATTGGAAAAATCCAAATGGTCTATTGCTGAAATGTTTGTTTGAGACTGAAGCTAAAAATGTTAAACAATAATTCCATGCTGGGGAGTGTGGAGGCCACCTGAGTTGGAAAGCCACTGCAAATAAGATACTCAGGGCTGGTTACTATTGGCCCACACTCTTCAATGATTTCCATAAAATGATACTTGCCTGCTATAAATGTTAGATCTTTGAAGGCAAAAGAAAACTCCTCCCCCTTCCCCTACAACCCATTACTGTTGAAGGACCCTTTATGCAATGGGGCCTAGATTTCATAGGGGAGATTCATCCAGCCTCCTCAGGACAACACAAATGGATCTTAACAGCCACTGATTATTTCACTAAGTGGATAGAGGCCATCCCCACTAGGAATGCCATAGATTCAGTCATCATTAGGTTCCTAGAAGGTCATATTCTCTCTCGGTTTGGCTGCCCAAGGAAAATTATCACCGACAATGTTGTTGCTTTTGGATCCAAGAAAATGGTTGATTTCTGTCACAAGTACGGAATAGCACTTGGTCATTCAACTGCCTATTACCCTCAAGGTAATGGCCTAGTTGAATCATCAAACAAAATCCTAGTGATCATCATCAAAAAGCTATTGGAAGAGAACAAAAAGTCATGGCACAACAAGTTGGTGCATGCTTTGTGGGCCGACAAGCTTACAACGAAGAAATCCATTGGCATGTCACCATTCCAACTAGTCTATGGGATAGAAGCAGTATTTCCTACCAGCCTTGGAGTTCCAGTAATCAAACTTGTCCAGGAGATCCAATCAGAGGAAGATAACATGATAAGAAGGATAAATCAGACAATCCATCTTTAGCAAACAAGGGAGAAGGTTTACAACAGAGCTTTCAGAGTTCAGGAAAACATTAAAAAGGTGTTTGACAAAAGAACCAAAGCTACAGTCTTCAAAGTTGGTGACAAGGTTCTGAAATGGGACTCAAGAAGAGAGGACAAAGGTAAACATGGAAAGTTTGACAGCTTATGGCAGAGTCCATACATCATCCAAGCTATTGTGGGTCCTAATGCATTTTTGTTACAAGAACTTGATGGTACAGAGATGTTTGGGGGTCCTATCAATGGCAGGATGCTCAAACACTACTTCTGCTAATTTTCATTTCCAGTTCCATTTTCATTGTATATATACCACTACAGTTTATTTCAGAAAAGAGAAAGGAGTTTCAAAAAAAAGAAAAAAAGAAAGAGAGGTAAGCTGGTCCTAACACACTCAAAATATGGACTAGCAAAGGAAAAGGAAGAATCAGCTCTAACATGCCTACAACCAAAGCTGAAAATGAAAAAGGAGAGGTGACTCTAATATGCTCAAAACCTGAGTCACAAACAGAGAAGGGTACTTCAAAAGGTTCAAATTTCAAGCGTTCAAAGTTTTGTTTCAGTCACAGTAAGTCAGACTATTTAATCCTGGCTTGGTTGTTTTGAATTTCCTGTTTTAGAATGTAGGAGAAGAAGCCTATTGGACAGTTCAATCCCAGCAGGTATTAGATTAGGTAGAGAAACATATGAGACCAACAGTTTAATCTGGCCTCATGGAGAAATAAGGGTAGTTGTAGAATAGGTTTATTTTCTGTTGCAAAATAAAATGATGTAAGGGGTCTGCTAGTTAAAATGCACCCAAAGGGAAATGGTAGGATTGCAGTCTGGGTAGGCAGATTGGTTGGGAAATATTTCTACTGATTTGTGTGTCTAACATATGGTGGCAGCCGAAAATCAAAAAAGAAAGGGATGTGCCAAGCAGCAGGCAACTGGCCTACTCCAAAGATCATTTCTGGTTTCTTGACTCCTTCAAGAAGAAGCCATCCCCATGTGGAGCCACTGTTAGCCCCCCTATGAAATTCTTGACATGCAAGCTGGGGGCTATATCATTTTGGAGACCTTCAAGGAATGCATCTCCCCTGAAGACACATCATCCTTGATGTCTCCCTGCACTTTGACTTATGTGAAAGTCCCCTCTGCTGATTTCCATTATAAAACCTCTCTGTTTGTGAAGAAATGCTCAAAGGCCTATCTCCCTTTCCCCTTATTTCACCCCCACTTAGCAACTATTTTATTCGCCCTTGTCTCCCCTTCTATTTCCTTTCTTACCCTTCAAATCCCCCCAAAATCCCCTTTAATTTTTTTCCAAATCCTTTATAACCACTTCCCCTTTCCATACCCCGCCATGTATTACAAATAAACTCTATTGTAAAGTTTATGCTATATAATATGTAACCCGCTGCTGTTTTCATCGCGAATATTTGCGATGCGATCTGATCGCGCCGTCGCACTTTCCGCCCATCACAGATCGTACTCATCGCATGATCGCATTTTCACTTGTTAGTTCGATCGATCAATCGCAAAAATTTGCGATGCGATTTGATCGCGTCGTAAATCCTCCATCGCCCTTGCGGCCATCGCTTGTCCTCTCCGATTTGGTGTGAGCCGTTGATCTGGTCCCCAGATCCAACGGCCAGCGCTCAATCGCACCCCCCGCCCATTCACAATCGCAATTTCCAGACGCGCGACCCTTCGCATCTCCCGATTGCTCCTCCACCGTCGGTCTGCCTCCAAATCGGATGGTTGGCGTTTCATCACACCCCGCCAGTCGCCTCGCACTTCCTAATCGCTTCCCCTCCCTCGATCGCAATCGGAAGCTATAAGTGTGCATCCCTCTCGTCCATCACGATTGCGATTCTCCGACTAAGCCTTGACTGTCCATTGGGTCTAAGATCTAACGGTTGAGATCTGATCGCCATCTGCCTCTGGCTGGGTCCCACCTCATCACATTTCACTGCATTCCCTTCACATTTATTTGTATTTTGTTCGAAGTCTAAAGTCTTATGTTTCACGGTTGTTCCGCCCACTTTCATATATCATTCCGCTGCTCGACCCCCGCCGTTGATCTTCGCTCCCAGGCCGCGATCTGACGGTATGCGCTGCATTCTGCCATCAAACCCTATTATTCGTGAGTCTTCACTAGTTCATTACATTTTGTCACCATTGTTTAGTGAAAGCCACCTTTCTGCCGCCGCGCTATCATATTTTTCGCCCTTCGCTCCACCAGTCTTCCATTGCATTGATTGTCTACACACAGTTGTGAGTTTCTGCAGAGTACAAGAGTTGAAACGCCGCCATAACTACACAGTATGGATGCAGCAGTAAGTTTTACACTGACAGAGGCAAGGAATTTAATGAAGGGTGGGTTTCCATGCCAGCAGAATGTCTTCTTTCGAAGAAGGACAGATTTCCCACACTGTTTGATTATATGTCGTGCTCCAAAGGAGATCCCCGCTCGGAACGCAGTCCAAGGATATCAGAGCATTTGTTACTCATGTATGGCGGACCATTCCATTTTTCATTGCCATTTTGTTTATTCACCAAGGGTACCACAAAGTACAGCGAGCCAGAATGCATCAGAGACATATCTGGAATTAATGAAGCCTGACGAAGATCATTATTTTCACCAAAGAGTGCCAAAAATTAATGCTCAGAGTTTAAAACAGAATGGGCTTCAGCCCTCTCCTTCTTTTCTGAGTTTAATTTTATATTTAGTGTTCTACCTACTTCCTCTGCTCTTTTTCAGCTATAAAAACTATGAGAAAATTGTTGTAAAGGTTGTTGATGAGATAGCAGAGAGGTGCAAGCAGTTTCTCTTGAGATAGGGTCGATGTGTATAGTTGTAAGATAGGCCGAGGAAGACGTATTCAGATTGAATAACCAGGCTGTTGGCTATGTTGTACCTGATTGGTGTTGTTGTTTAATAAGATAAGCACATTTCATTGGATCCTGATCTAAAGCTGCGGTGATGTTTTTCTATCTCTGTGTTTATTTCCATTTCATTTCATTTCTTCTGGCTTGCATCAGAAATTTGGCATAAGATTCACCCTTGTTAGGTGCCTTATGTTGCTACTCTCCCAGCCCTTTATGTTTTATGCTTAATGTGTTTATCTAAAGATTGATTTCAATTGATTTAACCAGTGTAGTGGATGTTGTTGCCTACTAGCTGATGTATGAATTAATGGAATATGTTTTAGATTTTCTTGTTAGGATTTAATGGAATGTGTTGAGAACACTGGGAGGTCTAGAACCCTGTATCTGCCTCACTAGGATCTTTCCATTCTGATTAAGCCTTTCCAATTTCCCTTGTGCTGCCTCTGATTTTGTCCAAGAAGGTATGGAGTTAAATGACCTATGACCTGATCTATAGATGGGATTAGTTGGTTCTCCCCCCTTCACTCTCGGTCCTTAATGTCCCATACCACCCTATCACTTTAGGATCCAAGGCTTTAGATGACTAGCCCAACTGAAATTTTGCATATTGATAACAAGTAAATCCTTTCTTGACTCCATTACCCAATGGACTTGGTTTTCTCTGGATTATCTCTCCTTTGCCTAAATTCTTCTTTGCCCAGTCCTGTCTCATGATGAACCCTTCCTTCCTGATTCCCAAAAACCAAACTCTTAATCAAATAAACAAACCCTGTGCATATAACTAGCCTAAAATCATAACTTAGAGCTCCAAAGACATACACTTTGACTCATATAGAGAGATCCCTCTCTGGACCTAGGAGGGCTAGATCCTAAGGTCTGAAAGTGGTTCTATGTTGTCTCATCTTTTGGTCTTGCCAATCTGGCCAAAACACGGGAACCCCAAAAATACTTACAAAAAATTCTTCATTGGACCCCCCTCCATCCGAACATGATTGGGTCATTGACATCACACAAATTGGAGACAACACACAAATTGGCTTCTCAAACAAGTTGTGAGAGAAACTGCAACTTCTTCTTATTTAATCTCCCACATACCAGCATTCATGCCATGAATGTCATTGCAGTTGATGATGCTAGGTTTTTCAGGATTCTTGGTGGAGTGACCAGCCTTGGTTAGGTGTTATTCCTAGCCAGGAGGAGTTGGTTTCTAGGGTTTTCTTAGTTTCCCTAGCTAGGGTTAAGAGAGCTTAAAATTGTTCCATATTTTGATAAGCAACAAGTATGTACATTTAATTCATCTTTTCTATATAAATAAAGTGTTTCATTAGTCCAATAATTGAGTACTTGAATATTTGAGTCCAATAATTGGGTACTTGAGTAATGAGATTTCCATAACTTGCTTATAATTCCAATTTGACAGAACATAAGGTTGAAATTTTTAGTGTTTTAGCATATATATGTGCCCCAAGAAATTACATACTTTCTTTTGTCTAAATATTTAATTTTAAAACCTGATTTGTTCATGGGCATGATAACTAAAACAATTTTATTAAAGATACAATGGCTCTTGCGCAAGAGTAAAGGTAAGAGCAGTAATTTCATCTCAATTATTATGAAATGCAACACTAATAGAATGAAGACACATTACCAAATCTCTTCAGTACTAGTATGCAACTAAGAATACAAATATTCTTATAGCATATAACAGAAAGGGAAAATTATGAGACCTTTGGTTTATTTTTTATACTTTTATCCATGTTGGGCCTTAAAATGCCCATGCTTTCATCTTTCAATATCACCATTCATACCCTAAAACCTTATTTTTTTAACTCATCTCATACCTTAACTCCATAACTTGTCGCCAAATACATATTTTACACTCTATGGTTGGTTATCATTAGTTTTCTTAGATTTTATATTATTAAAGATAATATTGTCATGATTTACTAATGTTAGTTTCGCTAAGTTCATTTTCCGAAGAGTTCTATCGTCAAAATTCTTCACAAGTCAGTAAAACTAGTTACTACAGAGTTGAGTACGGAATTGATGTAGGTGAAAATCTAAAGTTTGTGATCAAATAAGGAAGAATCATGAAATTTCGTCACGCGAGTTTTGTTCAAAATACCCTTATTCATGTAACCCAGAAACCATTCGGAAACATTCGTTACCATGAAGGAGTTATGGTCAGGGGAATATTCTAATGTAAATGTAATCATGTTGAGCGTGAATGACTTGGCCAATTCGGATTTGGTTGTGCACGCCTTGTTGAGCTAAATAAGGAAACAGTTCCTTTAGTTTCTCCATGATAAGAACAAGCTAAACATGACCCTTCTTAATACTTTTCTAGAATATATCATATGGCTTAATTTAGCCTTGAGGTTGTATTCGATTTGTTTAGTTATATTGGTTGTGCATTGGCTTCATTATAAAAATCCCGATGCTCTCTAATACGAAAAAAAAGCAAGCATATGAATAATGGAATCCTAGTACGGTAGAGTAGGAGGAGTAATAGATGGAAGTGGGAAGTAGTAAGCATACGTAATATTTCTTATGTTATGAATAAAATGAAGACTTTGATGTGTTTGATGTTAGAATCCATATTTTGCTTAACTATAACATAGAATTTCGATTCCATACTTAATGTTCTGTAAGTGGCTTTTGTTTTTAATTTTTAAGCGATTTGAGTTAATCCAGGCTTGCTCCAGGAGTGGCAAGGTTAATTTTTAAGCGATTTGAGTTAATCCAGGCTTGCTCCAGGAGTGGCAAGGTCCCACCACAACTACAAACAAGTCCTTTAGCCTATTTAGATCATAGGATTTACATTCGAAGTGTGAATTTCATCAAGACATTGTTGTGTGAAATCTAGAATCATTTTGTACTTAAAACTCCGTCTTGTAGA
This sequence comes from Pinus albicaulis, assembly GCA_034641835.2. Taxonomy (NCBI): domain Eukaryota; kingdom Viridiplantae; phylum Streptophyta; class Pinopsida; order Pinales; family Pinaceae; genus Pinus; species Pinus albicaulis. The sequence goes on along the minus strand of CM076583.1, from coordinate 892,736,596 downwards.
TTTAAGATTAAAAATTCTAGAACACATTCAATTAGAATTCTTCTTGGTTTTTTAACACAATTATCTTGTAGTGTCATTTCTGTGTAAGAATGCTCAGAAACAATAGAACACGATATTGGTTATGTTAATTATTAATTAAACTTGTAGCATTGCTTCGATCCATTGGCATAATAAAAGCATGATTTAATTGAGGGTTGGATGTGTTGATATCATGGTATGGAATATCGATTTATAGATTATATTGCTTAAATTCTTCTGAACATTTGCAGGATTGAAATTCCTATCGATTAATTGCATATGTTATGAGACTAGGCTTGGATAAATTATATAATTATGCATTCTATACTTATGCAGAGTCATTCTTTACAGAAACAAAGTGATTTCGTACTTAACAGATTCTGTAATATCATGTTTATATAAATGGCCAGCAAATCCATTTTATTGCCAAAAAATTCATTGACTACCATCGAATATAATGTTTGATCCAAGCGTGGCATGCATTCTCATCTTTCTCTGAATGCAGTGAATTCATTTAACTTGTAAACCATTTGGAGTTCAGTCAATACAATTTTAATTAAGGAGTTAAGTTATATTGTAAGCTTGTGTTTAAGTTTGAAGAGTTATAATTAGCATTTCCAGATTTTGTTTTCAAGTGTTGTGTGTGAATGTTTCTTTATTGGTATTCATAGGTTATAATAATGTGATTAAAATTTGACAATTAGTGTAGCATTTGCAGTGACTTTGTTATTAATTCATTTACATTGGTTTAGTTAAATAGCATGATTGCAATGGTTTTGTTCAAATTTCAATTATAGTAATTTCATTTACGGAGATTTAGTTAGTGATTTCATTATGATTTCCATCATAGTAATTTATTTAATAGCATAATAGCATGATTGTTATTGAGTAGTTTATAAATTATTTTATTGGATTGTGTGATCTAGTGAAGTAGAATAGAGTAGTTTTTGGACATGGTGTGATTTAATTCAAGCATTTCCAATATGGGTAATTCAAGCATTTTTGGTGTGATTTAATTCAAGTTATTAAAATATCATTTCTAGTCTGATTTAATTCGATTCATTACAATATCATAGGGTAATTTATAATTAGTTCAATTTCCAGAACAGTAGCATAGATTTGGTTTTATAAGCAGTGTGACATCAATTCAATTTCATTTATAAATTAAGGGAATTTTGTTAAGATTTAATTTTTTCTTTAAACGACCATTTTCAAGGAAACTTATATACTCGGACAATTAAGTTGAGCCAAAAAAATAGTACAACTCATGTTTATAAGTCCCAGATTGACAAGTAAATATTAAGAGGTTTAATTTCTTATTAAAACTCTCAACATTTTGGCGTCATTGTCGGGGAGTTGTATTTTGGTTCAGGTAAGATTTTTATGTAGAGTTTCAAGGGTATTGCAAGGCATTCAGAGGGTAGAGAGAGTGTGGTAAGATGTGAGTGAAGAGCCACGCATCCACTATGGTGCGGTTGCTCCAAATTCTGTTTGCTTTTTATTTTATTTGAACATTTATTTCCTTTCCTTTATGCATAGAAGTAGAAGAAGGCCTTAAAATATTCTGGAACATTATGTAAGTAATTTAATTTCCACATTTCATGTAATTCACAAAGTGTGTAAATCTCACAGACTCAGTAAGGCACATCTACAGGAACCAAAGCTAAGCCTCAAAAGCATAATAGGCATTAGAATAGTCTGAAACATTCTGTGAGACATTTACTCCGATTTGTTTGCTTTCAAAGTGGGATTGTAGAAATTCATGATCCAAAATTTTCCCCAACATGTTTTTCCCTTCCTTTTATGCAAGTGTGGTAGCTTTATTTCAGCCAATAGCTTTTAAATTCATTTATCTTCAGATTCCAATCTTTAATGTTATATCATTTTTTAGGGGTGTTGTAAGAACCCTTGTTACTAATATGTGTGTGGATATAGGGACTATCAATCAACCAGATGGACTTGAAGATGATAACAAGTATGAAGGACCTCTCTCAAGCATTAGAAAATGCTGGGATCTTGATCTATACCTCTTAGAAAGAGAAATTGTTGACAATAGTCGAGAACTTGTCCATTTCTCCATTTCTCCACCACCACAAGAGGATTTGGAAGTATCTTTTGATTTCCCTTACCAATAATCTAAGGAGACGAATGAATCATTCACTATAATCAATGGAGAACATCCACTGGAACCTGAGATTGAGGAGTTCTTGACATGTCTATCAACAGATACTGAATGTAATCAAGAGACTACTCACCCTAAGGAGGACAATTGACATGACATGGAATAAGATGAAGTGCAGCATGGGCCAAATCAAGAAATGGACCAAGACTACCATGATTACATCAAACATTGGTTCTGAACAATGACTCAAGCAAGGAAACATTCTCCTCTTCTAAAACTCTTGTTGTCATATCATTTACATTTCTTGGTTTTTCATGCTCATGCACACTTCCAAGTTTATATGTTAAATCTGAGCATGAATATATATTTGTTCCTGATCCGCTCATGGCTTCATTGGAAGTACTCCTTAACTTGAAGGATTTCATCTCCCATTCTTCAGTAGAATAGGAAATTTTGTATTGTAATAAATAAAGGAAAAATAGTAAAGAGAAAAATAAGTCCTTTTGTGAAAACCGTATTGTCTGGCACATCTGGAAAAAGGCTTTGCTTGAAAACTAGGTAACTGGCAGGTAAAGTTCTCAATAAAGTTTTGTAAGCTTGTATTAGTTCTTTCCAATCATGTAATCTTCAGAATATTATGTATGCACTTGCATCGGTTGATGTGGGATTCCTTAAAGCCCACCTTCCTATAGACCTTGTTCATCGATATCAGCAAATTATCTGGGGTTGAGGTTAGAGTTAGATAAGGTGCCTGGGATCCTTCATGCCTTAATGGTAGGTATCCTTGTCATCTACTAAGGAAATACATCAATGTTTCTTGGTTGATGAATTTTGTATTCCATTTGACTCCAACAAATCTATTCATGGCTATTATAATGTACCTAGTGCCTTGATTCCCATTAACATCAAAGGTGGGATATCTCACATTGGTTAATGACCCTCCTCAATGGTTAGTAATCCAATGATTCTTGCTTAGGTTCGACATCAACGCCACTCATTCACATATGCAAGATTGCATAATGGATTGTAGCGGATGAAGAACATGTATTTTGAGATCTCAACACAAGTTTGCAGTAGTTTGGTTCTTTGTAGCAACATTTTCTTTTCTTGTAGCAGTCATATTGTTTCAATAAAGGTTTCCATATAGCAGCTTGATCATCATTTGCAACAGTCACCTTCCTTATTTGTTTGGGGACATACAACTCCTCAGTAATGGGGGAGAAGGGGACCTTCATTTGTCAACCTTCTTTATTATCTTCAGTTCATATTTCTTCAGTAGATCCATATCACTATACACATCAACTCCAGTCATTCCATATCTATATCAGCAATCATTCCAACTCCAAATTTCATTCGTGTTCTGGTTCATCTTCGACTTCATCCTACAACAACAATTACATCAAAACTAAAGGTAACCTAAGGTAAAGTTGGCTTAAGATTCTTTAATTAATTAGAGATTGAAGAAAGCTTTGATGATTAACCACCACATATTCCATTTTCATATACCCTCCATTTTCAAATTCATCATTCATAATATAATGCATGCTACTCTAATAAGGTCACAGTCATGAAAGGAAAAGATATTGGTTCATATAATCAAAGCAGAAACTATAGTGCCTTCCCCTCCTACATTCGCAAATATTGTCAATTGAATGTATTCAATAAAGGATGAATTCATTGCCACCCTTCATAAAGGAACCATCCATAAGCATTGGCCTCACAAGAGTAGTGTATGCAACCACCTCATCTCATCCACTATCTCCATTATCACATCATGTCACCCACCTTTTCCATTTTCACCTATCATCTCATTCATCATCGCCTCCTACCATATCTATTGCTTATTCTAAATTTGTATCACTCTCAAAATTAAATCTATGGTAGTCAAATAATAATGGTGTTTCTCCACAAGAACCAACGTGCCCAAAGCCACGATGCCATAAAATCTATAAATCAGCAAAGTACTTGTTTGCATGAAGACATGCAAATCCTCAGGCATGGGGAGATGTTGGGCCTTAAAAATTCCCATGTTTTCATCTTTCAATATCACCATTCATACCCTAAAAACCAATGTTTTTAACTCGTCTCATACCCTAACTCCATAACTTGCCGCCAAATACATATTCTTTTGGAATCACGATTTTCGTTAAACCAAAACCCATAGGTTTTAGTCTCCGCACAATCGCTAGAGTTAGGATTCATGAGAGGTGGTTATTCCATGTCTCGAAACACATGGGGAGTGTTGAACCTCCCCCCCCCCCCAACGTGAGTCGGATGAGTTTTGAACTCGAGACCTGTCGCTCTGACACCACTTGTTGAAATCACGATTGCTGTTAGCCCAAAACCCCCAGGCATTAGTCTCCGTTACAATCACCAGAGTTAGGATCTATGAGAGGCGGTTAGTCCATGTCGTAAAACACATGAGGAGCATTGAACCCAATGTCCAACATATTTTACACTTTATGGTTGGTTATCATTAGTTTTCTTATATTTTCTATGATTAAAGATAAATTTTTCATGATTTTCTAATGACGGCTTCGCTAAGTTCATTTGCCGAAGATTTCCATCGTTGAAATTCTTCAAAAGGAATTTAAACTAGTTACTACAGAGTTGAGTACAGAATTGTTGTAGGTGAAAATATAAATTTTGTGATCAAATAGGGAAGAATCATGAAATTTTGGCATGCGGGTTTTTTTTCATAGTACCCTTATTCATGTAACCCCCGAAACATTTGGAAAAATGCATTACCATGAAGGATTTACGTTTGGGGGAATATTCCAATGTAAATGTAATTATGTTGAAAGTTAATGACTTGGCCAATTTGGATTTGGATGTGCACACATTGTTGAGCTAAATAGGGAAATGGTTCCTTCAGTTTCTCCATGGTCATAACAAGCTAACCATGACCCTTCTTAAGACTATTCTAGAAGATATCATATGGCTTAATTTAGCCTTGAGGTTGTATTCACTTTGTTTAGTTATATTTGTTGTGCATTAGCTGCATTATAAAAAGCCTCATGCTCTACAATACCAAAAAGAAGCAAGCATATGAACAATGGAATCCTGGTGTGGTAGAGAAGGAGTAATTGATGGAAATGGGAAGTAGGAAGCAGATGTAATCTTTCTTATGTTATGAATACAATGGAGAATTTGATGTATTTGATGTTACAATTCATGTTTTGTTGAACTATAACACATAATTTTCATTCCTTACTTAAATTTCTGTAAGTGACTTTTGTTTTTAAGATTTAAGTGATTTGAGTTAATCTGAGCTTGCTCTATGAGTGGCAAGGGACCACCACAACTAGAAACAAGTCCTTTGGCCTATTTAGATCATAGGATTTACATTCAAAGTGTGAATTTCATCGAGAGATTGTTGTGTGAAATCTAGCATCATTCTGTAATTAAAAATTGTCTTGTAGATTTAAGATTAAAAATTCCATAAATAAATCAATTAGAAGTCTTCTTGGTTTTTAGCATGATTATGTTGTAGTGTCATGTTTGTGTAAGAATGCTCAGAAACAACATAACATGGTATTGTTTGTGTTAATTATTAATTAAACTTGTGGCATTGCTTCGAGCCATTGGCATAATAAAAGCATGATTTAATTGAGGATTGAAGTCCCGATCCTTTTTTATGTGTTGATACTGTGGTATGGAATATCGATTTATAGATTATATTGCTTAACTTCTAATGAACATTTGCAGGATTGAAATTCCTATTGATTCATTGCATGCGTTCCAAGACTAGGCTTGGATCAATTATATAATTATGCATTCTATACTTATGTAGAGTCATTATTTACTTAAACAGAATGATTATGTACTTAACAGGTCATGTAATATCATGTTTATATAAATGGACAGCAAATCCATTTTATTTCCAACAAATTCATTGACTACCATCAAATCTACCATTTGATCCAAGCATGGCATGCATTATCATATTTACCTGAATGTAGTGAATTCATTTAACTTATAAATCATTTGAAGTTTAGTCATTACAATTCAAGTTAAGGAGTTGAGTTATATTGTGATCTTGTGTGTAAGTTTGAAGAGTTACAATTAGCATTTTTAGATTTTTTTTTTCAAGTGTTGTGTGTGAATGTTTCTTTATTGGTATTCATAGGTTAGAATAGTGTGATTAGAAGCCGGCAGTTGCAGTAGCATATGCAGTGAGTTTGTTATTAACTCATTTACATTGGTTTAGTTAAATAACATGATTGCAATGGTTTTGTTCTAATTTCAATTACAGTAATTTCATTTACGAAAATTTAGTTAGTGATTTCATTATGACTACCATCATAATAATTTAGTTAATGATTCAGTTAATAACATAAATAACATGATTGTTATTGAGTAGTTTACAAACAATTTGATTGGATTGTGTGATCTAGTGAAGTAGAATAGAGTATTTATTGGACCTAGTGTGATTTAATTCAAGCATTTCCAATATGTTTAATTCAAGAATTTCTGGTGTGATTTAATTCAAGTTATTAAAATAGCATTGCCAGTGTGATTGAATTTGAGTCATTAGAATATCATAGGTAATTTATAATTAGTTCAATTTCCATAAAAATAGCGTAGATTTAGTTTTATAAGCAGTGTGACATCAATTCAATTTCATTTATAAATTTATGGAATTTCGTTAAGGTTTTATTTTTCTTTAAATGACTATTATTATTAAGGAAACCTGACACTTCGACCATTAAGTTGAGCCAAAAATGTAGTACAACTTGTGTTTACGAGTCTCGTATTGACAATTAGATATTAAGAGGTTTAATCACTAACAATAAAATATTATGAGGTTTAATTGTTGATTAAAACTCTCAACAATCCCTATGGGCACAGTCAAAAATGCTGAGAGGTTCTTCAAGAAAGTGGATAGATGGTGAAAAAAATCCTATTATATAAGTATTTGACCTCCCGCCCAATGAATAATGTAGAAGACATGTATTTTTACTATCCCTACACACTTTTCAAAGTTAGATACAAAATTGTATTCTAGTTTCATTCTAAATTAGAATAAGGTTACGAATTTTCCTTGTAGGAATAGCTTTAGTGGTAACAATTTGCAATACAATACCACTAGAGGAAGTATCTTTGATCCTAATGGTCCATGATTCAAACATGTGCTCTTCACATACGAGTTCAAAATATGGATAGTTGCATCTTATAAAGTCTAGTAATAAGGATATATACATAAATATAGCACAAGGATCTGCAAACTTCAAACATGTGAAACAATTGGACATCGTCAACCTGGAATGGAAATATCAGTCTCAAGAAGTACTAGTATGCAACTAGGAGATGGAGTACTAGTACCCAAAAAAATTTATTTATTTATGTCCAATGGGGATGCCTACTTTTTCTTGGAATTTGGGAAAGGAGTACACTCTAAACTAAAAAACATGACAATTTAGTTTAATGGATATCTCCTTGACATCAAACAAGTTGGAAATCCTACCATAGATTGAACTACTCTATGGGTTTGTGTATTTAAAACTGTTGCCTTAGACCAACCTCATGTGTGTAAATTTTTGTATACTAGATGGATTCATAGTTAATTCAATGAAAGTAGTAAAAAACAAGATGAAGCACTGATATGTATCATTTTTGTAGGAGCTTCTCCTTTCTCCCCAAATAATTGTTTATAATATAATTTCAAAAGTGGATGAGGCTACAAATTAATCTAAATCACCAAGCATCAATTAAAAAATGTATATATAGAAAATTTCAAAGAGAAACGTGTCCCTGAGATAATTGGATATAATGTCCCACTAGTGGATATGTTCATTTCACTCATTTTCACTGATACAAACCCACTATAACAAGATGCCTATAGTGTCCTAACAAGACAACATTTCGTAAGGGTTAAAATATAACAACCACATATATTCTAAGACAGTAGCAGAGGAGAATGTCTATAAGTGACAAAGGTTCTCACATACAAGCATTGAGACTTTGATGACTTCTTGTTTTTCATGATCACTCAACACATAGGTTAGGGGGATTTCAAAATAAGAGTGTTAGGTAACATGCTACAGTATTTTTTTTAGAAATAGTATCGAGATGAATAAGCTACCTTAAGTAGTAAATTGATGGCTTACCTTTTCTTGATAGAGGCAAATTTTGTGTATGGTCTTTTGTTGATATGGAGATATTCCTTAAATGTACATGGTGATACTTTGAGGCAATCATGCCCTCCCAATAAGAGCACATGTCCCCAAGTAGGAGCCTGATGTTAAACACCAGTTTGTATAAATATTGTACATATGATCTTCACCATATTTTTAAATAAATTTCCAAGATGACATGGTTTTAAATTTGGTAGAATTTGGCATCATGGATTGTTGGTCTTGAGTGGTTAAATGTATTTTCAATGCCTCAAAAATACATATTATTGATGAAGAATCCTACAATATAATTTTAAAGAGAATGGGTGCCAGTTATTTACAGATAATTGTCAATATTAGGGATACTACTCGTGACAATTATAGACCCGTAACAATAGTCATATAAATAGTATTTATGGTGTTTGCAACATTAGGACACAGTGTTTGAATATATTTTTGAAACACTGGAATTTTTTATCAACCCCTTTCATTTTTTTCATATAATACCTTTGTCAAATTCACCAAGAATAGGTGCTCAAGATGTTGGTTAGAGTATTCTCCTTACAACTATGCATTATGTTATCACAAAATTGCACCTGATAGGCTGCTAATTAAACAGCCTCATGTAACTATTTCAAACCAATCTTGCAACTGAAGCTTAGCCTCTTCAATCTGAGAGGGATCTCTCAATGGGGTTAATTATATTGGATAAATATAATATAGATGGCTAACTCTATTTGGAAAAAAAACTTGCTTGTGATGTGTATAGGTTGAAAAGAGTATAAGTCTGCAAACATTGGGCTTATGGAGTCAACAAGTTCAGTGATTCAGTAGTAAGTTCACCTGACATGGAAGCTGAGGCTGGTGAGAGTTTTTAGCAAAGTAAGCACACATGAAACATGGAATAAAACATTCAATTCTATTGAATATTTGGTTAAACTGAGAGGGGGGGGGGGGGGGGTGAATCAGTTTAACACATGCATTAGCTTTTTAAATTTTCATCAAACTTATTTACAGCTTAATATGTGAACAGTCTTAAAATGTTGCAGCAACTGTTAAATTAATGTGACATCACCCTTATTGTGAGAGCAGCAAACAAGTAAACAGATTGAGTGGTTCATATCAACATATAAGCAGCACACATAGAGATAGAAGATGTAAGTGGAAACCCATAAAGGGAGAAAACCACATCTTATTATTGTTGTGATGCAAAGGCAAGCTCCAACTCCCTCTCACCACTGTTTTTCTATAGGCACCAACCTACAAGAGGCTCCAACCTCAATTTTGCAAGCTACAACTTGCAAGGAAGCTCCAACTCCCATCAATTTTCTGCAGGCACCAACCTACAGGAGGCTCCAACCTCATTCAGCTACAACTGACATCTATCAAGCTACAACTTGATAGGGAAGCTCCAACTTCCTCAAATTATCTAAAGAAATGTTTGCTGATTTATCTCAGATATCAGCTCTATTATGTAGCATCTCTTTTTGCTCCTCTTTTCTTTATCTTCTCTGCCTCAATCTTCTATAATCTACATTCTCTATCCTTACTCTCTCTCTCTCTTCTATGCATATAAGGTTGATATTATATATAGAGTTCATCACATGACTGTTTTTATTCCACAAGGAATTTGGAGTGAACAACCATGACTCTTTGGCTTCTGCCTTCTCATTCCTTTGTCCAAATCTTTAAAAAATTATAACAATATGTACAAATTTCAATGTTACAGTGTGATTTTTCTTTTCCTTCGAACACTTGCCTTTGCATCACAAACAATATAAAAAAATTAAAACATTTACATTTTCAGTTACAATATATAATCTTCACTCAGCCCTTGGCTTTCTGGTTTTGTCCTACAACTGTCCTGCATACCTCTGTTTACTGCAACTCTGAGTACCTGTGCATGTACACCTATGCATGTGCAATTTTAAATCCCTTCGCTGCATACATCTTCAATTCTGCAGTCTCTGTTTACCTCTGTATATATTCTCCAAGCTCACTATAGTTGTGTATCTGCTATATATATATCTATTTTATAACACAGGTTAACACCCCCAGTCCCTGAATTTTTCTCTCTGTGCATATAAAAATGCACCTTCTATTTCCTCTCCAGCACAATTTCATTATCTGGGAAATTTCGATACTTTGTTTACTAAACTGGTAATTTAATTACGTGGACTCTCCTCATACAAATCTCTACCATGAAGACTTCTTCACCGTTAATAAATAGTTATGAACCCATAGCTATAGCACTCACGCATATAATATGCTCTCATATACAAAGAACCCAATCAACCCAGTTTTCAGCTCTTCTGTATGTGCCTAATTCAAATCTGTGGTAAAATCCCATTTCATGGATGTAGTCATTTCACATACGAAAGCTGTATGATTAAACTTATGGTGAAAACCATAGCCAAAACCCCAATTATCATTTGTCGAATTAATATTTGAATATTCATCAACAACTTAGGTTTTAAAACCAATGGTCAATGAACCGTCTTTGAACCTCGCTTAATGAATACTTTATATTACGCCCAAACTTCATATCCAACCATAATATATACAATAACATATGATACGACCTCCGTTTAAATACTTGGAACATTATAGTAAAACCCACAACTTTGGATTTAAAACCTCACAATAACATATACAGCATCTTCGGGCCCACAGTAGTTACCTCTCACATCTGACGGTTGAGAAGTTATCGCTTTGTTTTGGGATGATCTGACGATAATCGCACAACCAAACTGCCCTCCTTTTAACTACTCAAAAATGCACGATGACGATGGGTCCCAGAATTAACTTACCCTGATCATCCAACAACAAAAAACACGTCGCACTGCTTCAGATGATCCAACGTCCGCAATCAAATCTCGCGTGACTTAGATGCATGGGATTTTAACTCGCGATGAGAGTGGTATATCCAAACCGCTTAAGGCCACGTGTCAGCCTATGGCATTGATCGCATTCGAATTGGAAATACAGCTTACCGTACAAAGGCGGTGCGATATGGGTGGGGTTGGTTTTGGAAACCCGCTGTCACTGTTCACAGTGCTCCTGGTTCCTCTCCTTTTACTCCAGGTTCCGTCTAACTCCTCAATGCACCGTTTTTCCTTAACTCTGCCTCCTTGTATTTCTTCTATGCCTATTTTATACAATTTCCACCTTTACTCTGGCTGGTTCTTTTGGCACACAGTTCTCTCCCAAATCAAAGCGCCATTTTTGTCTTCTCAGCTGATGTCATTTTCGTCAGGCTTTCGTCTGGAGATCAATATCGACTAAAAAAATCGATATTGCTCATTCACTCTACGCAATACAATTTGTATCAGTAACAAATGAATTCCAAAGACAAAATCTTCTACATGCGGGGTTAAGCTGAAACTGCATAAGCCAAATATAGCTCAGGGAACAAATTCCTTCTTCACACCGAGATTAACACTCCAGACCTCTTCGTAGCATAATGGTTCAGAGCCTAAATGGAATCAATCCTTCCTTCCATAGATACTACAGGAGTTCCATCCACTGCAGACTTCATCCTCTACATACATATAAAACCAGGCAAACACTTACTGCTTGTTGAGAGTCGATCCCTTCTGTGGTCGATTCCTCCAAAAGGCAATTCGATTTGAATTATACACCGCATCATCACCGACTCCTATTCAGAGTTATATCACATATTTATGGAAGCCAACCATATTCACACAGGGTTTAACACGCACTAGTTCTCACTACAATATATATAATTATACTTTTAGCCAACTTACAGAGCCCCACTCATTCCAGCTCACAGAGATTCCAGGCATTCCTCTCAGAGAATTAAATCAATGGATGTACAGTGATACTGAATTAAATCAATAGATGTACAGTGAATTAACTTACAAACTTCCTTCAGCCAGGTCTTCAACTCCACGGCCTTCTTCCTTACAGCATCATGCAGCCTATGCAGGTCTCTATGCAGGTCCCTTTTCAATGTCTTTGTAAATAGACTCTCCCTCTGTTCTTCTCATGCTCCCTGTAAAGAACTGTTGTCTTCCCTTCTGCCTCTACTGTTGTCCTTTTTCTGACTCCGCCTCTGCTTCCTCCTTTGCCATTAATGACAATATTTCCAACAGTCTCCCCGTTTGGAATTGATGGCAATACACTTCCTCTGCTTTCCTGTTAGGACCCTTCTTTCTGTTGATTCCTCTTCCTCCCCCTTTGACATCAATGGCAAGGAGTTGCTCAATTTTATTTTATTTTTTGCTAGCTGATCTCCCCCTGGAATGATATTTCCGTTTCTATTCTCCCCCTGAAACTATGCTTTCTCTTCATATCAGAGAGTAGCATCTATAGATACTACCCCTAGTCTATCTCTCAAATATTCAAATGGTTCTCTAGCAAGAGGTTTGGTAAATATATCTGTTGTCTGTTCTTTTGTTGGTACATACTCCAGCTTTACTACCTTCTGAGCAACTTTTTCTCGGAGAAAATGATACTTGATTGGGATATGTTTAGTTTTTGAATGAAGCACAGGATTTTTTGATATGCTTATAGCACTTGTATTATCACATTTGATTGAGATAGGTTCATCAATGCTTACCTTCATGTCTTGGAGGGTTTGCTTCATCCACATGACTTGTGTACAACATGCTGCTACTGATATATATTCTTCTTCTGCTGTAGATAGAGAAATAGATGTTTTTTTCTTGCTTAGCCATGCCACCAGACTTTCTCCTAGATAGAATGCACCTCCACTTGTGCTTTTCCTATCATCCACACAGCTGGCCCAATCTACATCTATGTATGCTGTCAAAGTGAGGCTTTTTCCTTTTGGATACCAAAGTCCATACTATGCAATTCCTTGTAGATATTTGAATATTATTTTGACTGCTAGAAGGTGATTTTGTTTAGGTGCTACTTGATATCTAGCCACAAGTCCTACTGCTAGCATGATGTCTGGTCTTGATGCTGTCAGGTACAGCAGACTTCCTATCATGGATCTGTAGAGTCTTTGATCTATATCAGTAGATCCATCATCAGCACACAGCTTGCATCCCGTGATCATGGGAGTTGACACAAGCTTGCATCCCGTGATCATGGGAGTTGACACAGGTTTGCAGTCTTCCATTTTGAATTTTTTCAACATTTCTTTTAAGTATTTTTCTTGTGATATGAATGTACCTATGTTCTTTTGCTGAATTTGAAGTCCTAAATAGAAACTGAGCTCTCCAATCATAGACATTTCAAACTCTGATTTCATCTCCTCAGCAAACCCTTTTGCTAACTCATCTTTGTTGCTTCCAAACATAATGTCATCAACATATACTACAACAATTAGGAGTTCATTTTCATGGGCTTTTATGTATAGATTTATGTCTACTCCTCCTCTCTTAAAGCCTTGTTTTTGCAAGTATTTATCCAGCCTTGAGTACCAAGCACGAGGAGCTTGTTTTATTCCATATAGAGCCTTCTTTAGTCTGCATACATAGTCTTCTTTGTCTGTTAATGAGAAGCCTTCTGGTTGTTCCATGTAGACTTCTTCTTCTAGATCTCCATTCAAAAATGCAGATTTCACATCCATTTGATATACCTTGAAGTCTTGGTAGCATGCAAGGGCCAGAAACATTCTGATAGCTTCCATTCTGGCTACAGGGGCAAATGCTTCATCGTAATCAAGTCCTTCGATTTGTGAATATCCTTTGCAGACAAGTCTAGCTTTATTCTTGATTACCTCTCACTAGTAAAAAATGATGAAATTAATGACTACGAGAATAAAAATGTTAGTCACCGCAATTATTTCAAATGAATTACTACTAAATTTGAGCAATTTTAAGTGACCGAACTAAAAATGACTAACTTAAATGACTAATTTAGTCTTGAAATAAAATATACGACTAGATAATAAGTGAATAAAGTAAAAGTGACTAACTTAAATGACTAATTTAGTCTAGGATTAAAATATATGACTAGATAATAAGTGAAAAAATTAATAATGATTAATGTAAATGACTATTATAGTCTAAGAATAAAAATATGGCCAAATAATAAGTACAACAAGTATATGAATTAGTCATTTATGTCAGTGATTTTTAACTGTGTCACTCCATATATGGAAAATTTCAATTTTGGTACCGAAGTGTTACATTTCACTATAGCCGTTGTCTCTAGATTCATTTGTAGTGTTAAAATTTAGAGACAAAGGGGTCTATGAATTTACAGTGTTAAAATTATGAATACCCTTTGGTCTCTAAAGTTTAACAATGCAGATGGATTCATCTACAATTAACATAATTGCATGTATCATCTATCAACTTTACACTAATGCCTTCATTATAATTTTAGTAAAGGTAATATTAATTAGATAGCCAAATTAATATTTATATTTATATTTAATATTTAGCCATAAAGTTTAATTTTTAAACTTCATTGATTTATGTTAAAAGTGTGAGTTGTTTTAAATCCAAGGTTAAATCTTCATATTTACATTTAATAACTAGATAAATATAACATTTCTTATGTTAAAGATGTGAGTTCATTTAAATCTAGTATTAAATCATCATATTTACATTTGATAAATACTAAATAGATAAACCTACAATATATATTTATAGACCTATTTAGTAAATAGGTATTAACATTTGTTAATTTAAGTATGAAACTTAATTAAATTTTTAATGATGTATGAAACTTTGTTTTTTTGTAAGTTAATGTTATATTCATGTAGGAAAAAAGTAGTACATATAGCTAGTTACAAAGCAGGTGATCTCACCTCAACTTGGTTTGTTGACAAAAAATTGCACTAGATGCAAAAAAAATGCAAAAGAGGGACTAGGGACATTGTCCATAAATGGTTGGGCCAAAGACACAAAAACACATATAAAACATAAAGAACACAAAATAGCATACTATTCGTCCAATGTTATGGATGTAGGGTTGTCCGGGGTTATTCCTAGATGTAGTGGAGGACAGAAGTCACACTGACCGTGCCCTTCAAAGTGTGCCAACCAAGTCTCCAGCTATTATACTTTCTCAATGAGTTGATTTTGGGCTCGCCAAACAACTACCAGTATCTCTCCTGGACTTGGCATTGTAAATAGTGCATTCAGTCCAATGTTGCCATCTGCTCTGCATGCTCCTCATGACATAATCTCCCAGTTTTGTCCACTCTTTCCATAAGGTTGTTGATAAGTGCACGACTGTTCTCTAGGAAAAAATGTTGGTTAACCTGCCCCTCATTTACCTCAAATTAATCAAACCCACGATTCCCCTTGCCACCACAACCTCCTCCGCTTTGATGACTCTGTTTTTGAACCCTCAAACCCCCACCTATGTTATCCCCCCACTTACCTCCTCCACCACCCCCATGCACACCCACACTAGCGAGTTATGCACGCCCCGCAATATTTCCACCCTGGTGTGGAGCCACCATGATTATTTATGAGTCTGCCACCCCCACAGGGCCATGGATGATAGGGGAGAGAGAACACCCACACCACACCAGGGGCTCCATAATTCACCAAGGTCGAGGAACCCTGTTGTGTGTAGAGTCGAGAGACCAGACCCCCCACTATAGAAAACAAACACCAACAGCGAGGGAGCCAAATGTCTTCTCCCACCACCATAAGGAAGCACAGAGACACCTCCCACTACCATATAAATACTTCCACCACCACAAAAGAAAATATTATCACCCACCAAACTAAAACAGGAACTTCAACAAAAAATTATGACAAAGTAGCTGAAGCCTGAGCGTAACTCCCCCAAGGTAGTGACCAGCCTCCAAATTCTCCACATAGAGACCACACACCAATCCACCAAACATCGTCACACCCATGCTGGAGGGCACAAAATTTGGAAAAGAAATTAGTTTTCTGACACCACCCTCGAGGTTTCCTCGACTACAAATTGTAGCTTCCTCTCTTATCATGAAAAAATAGGCTCACTAAAAGCCAATAAAAATGGAAACGAGTGATCTCACTTCCTTTCAACTTCCTATCCTCAACCCAGACATAGTAAATGGTCAAGAAACTGAGCAACAGGGACTGATTGAACACACTACACTAGCGAATTCCCACGACAAGCACACACATTAAGCCATGTGCACTCCCTTCGTAAACCTTCCTGCAAAATTTATGCTTCCTCTTCAGAGGCCACCATCAAGACCAACACCAAACCATATTTAGGAGCATAATGTTGGGCTCCCTCATCTTCCCTTTCCTTATCCTTTCACCACCTCTGAACTTCAATGCAAAATTATTTTTCACACGAATTGCCAAAGTGAAGAAAGTAACTCTCAACCCATAACCCATTAACTCCTCACCCCTAACCCCTAAAATCCTTAACTGTTAAACCCCCTAATCCCTAATCCCAACTTAACCACTAACTCATTATTCACCTAACCCCTAATTTTTCCTAAATCCCCTGACCCATAAGCCCCCAATCCCTAATCCCTTAACCAATAACTCATTATTCCCCTAACCCCTAAATGCGCCTAAATCCCCTAACCCCTAACCCATAAAACCCTAACCCCCTAATCACTAACTCATTATTCCCCTAACCCCAATCCTTGATCCCTTAACCTCTAACTCATTATTCCCCTAACCCCTAAATGTGACTAAATCCCCTAACGCCTAACCCCTGAATCCTTAACCCCTTAACCACTAACTCATTATTCTCGTAATCCCTAACCCTAAGCCCTAATCCCCTAATCCCTAATCCCTTAACCAATAACTCATTATTCCCCTAACCCTTATAACGGTCCTTAAAACTCATTGAGACTATTCATTCCAAACGAGAGCGGGTCTAGTTGGGACCTACGATCGGGTTAATTCCCCCATGTTGGCAAGATTAAAATGGTTAATCTTCAATATACAAAATGTAGATCTAATCTTTCATTAAAAAGAGTGAACCATACCCTCTCTGCCAAGCTATTCCTATCGGTTGCTTGACCTCTTCTTGCTCTCACATGAATGTAATCTTGCTTGACTGGTATAGAAGAAGGTTTCACATTATCAACTATTTGTTTGACACAACTTTCAGTTGTTTCATCACTGTTACATTCTTCAAGCTTATCCTTTAAATCATCCTAGTATTTTGTACTCTCTCCAACTTTGTAGTGCTTTCCATTCTTCTCAGTCTCATCTGTTTCCTTGGTTTGTTAAGGGACAAGGTCAACAACATTAGGATGTTTTTGCAACAAACAAGGGTATTTCCAGGACACAATTAGGTGGAGCAAGAGTATAATTTCCAAATTTCTCATGAATTGGGACACTCGAACTTAAGCTTTTCTGTAGCAGTCATGAGGTGCAGTGTGGTTATTGAGACTTCATTAGATGTCCATTCTCCGGACTCAAATTATGTGACAACACTGTGGCTGAGTTTGAAACTGGAGATTGAACATACATTTGGTTTAATTGCAGTAGACATTTTCATGGATAAATGTAAATAAATGGCTAAAAAATACTAGAAATTAATAGATAGAGAAGACATGGCAATAATCAACAATAACTAAAAAATTGTTACATTGAGACACAAAGAATAAATAACTATTGTGCACAAACATAGACCAACGAAACTATCATCTTAACCCCTAACCCCTTGAACACTAATTCCCAACCCTTAACCCATTTAACCCATAAACACTAAACCTCTAAACCCTTAACCCCTAACCCCTAACCCATTTAACCCCCTAAACCCCTAAACCCCTAATCCATTTAACCCCCTAAACCCTAAACTTCTAAAACCTAAACCCCTCACCCTTA
This sequence comes from Pinus albicaulis, assembly GCA_034641835.2. NCBI lineage: Eukaryota > Viridiplantae > Streptophyta > Pinopsida > Pinales > Pinaceae > Pinus > Pinus albicaulis. The sequence continues at coordinate 892,718,597 of CM076583.1, read as the reverse complement.
AACCCTAATTCTTGGCCCCTAACCCATTTAACCCCCTAAACCCCTAAAACCGTAGCCCATTTAACCCCCTAAACTTAACCCCATTAACCCCTATCCCCTAACTCATAAAATTCTTAACTGCTAAATCCCCTAACCCCCTAATCCTCTAAACCCCTAACCCATTTAACCCCTAAACCCTAAACTCTAAACCCTTAACCCCTAACCCATTAAACCCCCTAATGCAACAAGCAGATTCCAAGCCAAACTGCATTACCTTTTTATTCACAATGATTTTATTCATTGACAAGATTTATTCAAACCAAAAATTTTGCCATGGCGTAGGGTAGGGATTAACTCAAAATCGATGGCCTTTTAGGTGCCAATATGTTTTGGTTGATCGCATACCATGCTTGCCATGTGTTGATTTAGAGAGAAACCACTGCAAGTAATGATATGGCCCCCAAAACACAGAAGGACCCATGAATGTGACTCTGTGTTGTCCATGAGAATGAAGGAAACCCTTTGAAACATGCAATAAGAAAACACGTGGAATTTAAATGTCAATTGAGGATAACATAAAAACGTGGTTGTAGAGAATTTGATGAAAGACGCAAAAAAAAATGCTACTATAATGAGGCATCCTTGTCAGTCTTTTGGGAAATAATAAGTTTAAGAAGCTCGAAATAACTCTTGGAGTCATGTTCAATGAGTGACCATAAACTTAGGGGTGTTAGAGGGGCTAATAATCATTATTTATGGTGGATGATATTCACCATACATAACATTTGTCGTTTAGGTCATTTGTTTGGTGGTCAATGTTGGTGAATCAATATATCATATCATGGCACCGTATATTTATTTTTTAAAGGAAAAAATCTATTGAACATGAAATAAATTGCATCTTGTGTAAATGTTTAATGTCGTGATGTTGTGAATGGTTTGAACATTATATGTATCATATATTTGTAATCACTTCTTTCAATTTTACTTTAAGAAATAAAGGAAGCGGTGCACGACCTTACCATAAGAAGGAATTGCACTAACTCGTCTCCTCATATCATTCAAACATTAGCCCATAAATCAAACACATACCCTAATTTCTCTAGTATGGAAACCCTTGGATGCATATGATAATGAACTCCTCCCAACCACTAGTTCTAACCCAACTATTGAATGTCTTTGGTTGGCACGTGTAAATGGCTTTAATGGATCCATGGATATGTATGAAATCCAATTTTGCATTGAAATGATACAAATACCCAAATTAACATGAGGTATAGAAATTTCAACCTTACAACTCTCTCATCCAATATTAAATACTTCACTAATTGGTGAAGGGGTAATCTACTTAACTGTATATTTATTAAAAGCACTCATAGTAACACAAGAAAGTAATAATAGTATTTAATATAAAGTTATAATATAGGTATATGCTAAATTGGCATGTGAAACCCCCTTGTTCGCGGGACAATGGATGCCCTTCATGCAATGATTTAACTATTTAATCCATGGACGTATACATACCTCAATTTCCCTTGGATTCAAACCTGTGACATTTAAAAGGGAAACAATTTAACACAATTCTAACAAGTAAATACAAACTTAATTTGTATATGTATCAAAGTTAGTCTAAGTGTTGCATGACATGCTTAATTTTGCACGAAATCAACAGAACTCGTGAAGGGTTGATCACAATAGGCATGTATGGTCGATTTTGATTATCATAGGTATATTAGTTTGGTTTTCCCAATCCAAAAATTGCACACATTGTTACTATTGTTAAAGGTATGCCATGTTGGTTTACTTGTTCAACATCATGCACATTTGGTCATGTTCATTAAAGGCATTTTATTTCATTGAAAAAACCAATATTTTGTCAAGATGGTCAACTTAGATTGGTGATGTATTAGGTTTGTTATTAACATTTATTTTTTATTAACACTATCTAGGAGAAAACAAACTAACTTATAAATACAATTGCCTTTCTTTTTTAAAAACATCAAAACATTTATAACTTTAATAACTTAAAAAAAAATTAAAATATTTATTATGTTCAAATAATATTCTAAAAAATAAAAATATTTATTATATTTAAATAATATTCTTTTTACATTGGCCTTTTTCATTTGGAATTTCAGTTTCCCGCCAACGAGGATTGCCATGAAAATGCCCACAAAACACATTGATTCAGAATCGGTAACGCTGTCGACCTTGGTACCTGCATCATCAAAATCTTGCAGCAAGTGCTAGTGAGGCCAGCGGAACGAAGCTCTGGGTGCACTCCATCAAATGCACCAGAAGGGAATCTCAGTCGATTTCAATACCTATGCATCTCTTTTGCAGACCTGCGGCAATGCCAAAGAAAAACGCAAGGCTACGCCCAACATCGGTTTCTCGTTCTTGTCACCGAATTGGTTAGTATTCTACATTTGTCTCCACCTCTATTGGTTTCTATTCATAAACCTATGGTCGTATCCATGTTGGGCTAGCTTTGATCAACGGCCTCTCTGGTTTTCTTAGGTTTACATGGCGGTTGGTTGTTATAAGTACAAAATCCCAATTGATATTCGTGGAAATCGCTGCTATTTTTATTTTTTTGCAGATCTGTTTTAGGTTAAATATATTCTAATGCATGGCACTCTGTTAGAGTTTGGAATGAGGGGAAAATTTAATTAAGTTTTGATTAAATTATGCATTCTCAAAGAATGTTTCTCAAGCTGTCTTGAATGTCGCATGTTTGCGTTTTTTCTTTAAATGATTTCCTGCTGATGGGATTATATGTGGAAACCACTGCTACTTTTATTTTTTTGGAGATTAGTTATATTCTAATGCATAACATTCTATTAGAGTTTATGATGAAGGAAAATTTACTAGAGTTTGGATTAAATTATGCACTCTCTAAGAGATTTTCTCAAGATTTCTGGAATGTCTTATGTTTTGGATTTTTGTTTTAATGATTTTGTGGTAATGGGTTTTGAAATTTGGTCCTACAAAATGAAATCTTAAAGTGATGTTTTAAAAAGTTGTTTACATGACAGGGTATTGGTTTTAAGGTTGACTGGATGGTTTTTTTTTTAATTATGAAAATAGTTACTCTGAATCATTATTGTTATTATCTCAAATCACAATCAGCGGAGTGGAAACTATTCAAATACTAACAACACTTTGGTTGTTGAATTTACAACCAATTCTCCTCATATCTTGAGCCTACCAAACTGATCTGACTTAAAACCATAAGTCCAACAGTTGTGAAATACCTTTGCTTAGCCAGGTGTTGGCAACTTGTAACATGAGTGAGAAGAATTTGATCTTGCACCAATCGTCCCTCCGGAAGCTCTGTATGTATCTTTTGGTTTACAAAGATTTATTAAATATTAAATTTGATCCCTAGTCACTCCAATGGAGGAGGATGAGCATGCTCACTTATTTTTCTAATAGATAAAGAGATCAGACCATCTTAACATATCATGACCACCACCTACCAGTGTCATTCTCAGTCAGTAATAGAAGATTGAAGAATTAGGATTGTCTAATACGCATCAAAATCAACTTACAAGCCAAAGTGAATCATTTTTCTGTACAGGAACAAGGTTGCAGGAAAGTTCGCATTGCCGACAATTTGGCTAAAAGAATACAGTTGTTGTTAGTCAAAGTTGCATCCGAAATATTTGACCATGCTATAAATAGGATATACTAGATGGAACAAAATTAGAATGCATTATGTAATGGTATCTTCAGGCATATGGATTGTTTCTGCCAAAGATCCTTCCTCTTTTGTCAAGCCGTTTCATGGAAGCAGACTCTATGACATTATCCACAGTTCACCGAATGGTGCATGATGAAGATGAAGAAGCCACAAATAGGGTTATAGTAAAATAATAAGAACTCAAGCTGTGAAGCCACCTAAAGAGAGTGTTACCATTTACACCTTTTGGAGCTGAAGCAAAGAAGATCACTAGGAGTGCTGGAAGTTTCAGCCACAACGTGCAGTTTCCTTAACAAATTTCCAAGACTACTCCAAAGGTTTTTTTTTTTTAATGAGACTATCCAAATGATGCTTCTACAATCTTCAACAAGGATGTTCTAAAGGAAGTGCTTCAATAAAATTCAACAATACTGCTCCAAATAATTCTCTGTGTCAAATCCAAATGTTGCTTCTAAAATGTTTAGTGACTATTATAGATGATGACTTTGGGAGTGCTCCAAATAGTCTCTGAGTGATACTCCAAAAGAACTGTCTCAAGACTCCAAGTAACATGAAGTGCCTAAGTCTATTTTTTTGATGCTACTATAATCTGAATTTAGTTGTTACCACAGTCAAAATTAGGATGCCTCAAAACTTCTTCATGTTAAGAATTCTTAACACTTTGAGTTGAAGGACACCTAGCATGGGAAAAGCTTTGAATGGGGAGAGGCTTGAATACTTAAGAGACTTAAATAGATAGATCCAAGAGGAAAGTTGATATTAGATGCAAAAAGCACATGAGCTGGAAAAAGAACTAGCCAAATGCCAAGACTCTTTCACCAACATGAGGTAAGAATTATACAAGATCATCTTGTAACTCTTGCAATTATGAAGTAAATTCATTTAGCTAGGTAATTGGTAAGAGGAGAGGTTCACCGAAATGACTGCTTAGTTACCAATGTTTGACAACAAAGGAGGCATTGAAGAAGCTACAAGCAACTTTCCAAGAGACCAAGCAAGCCCCGTTCAATGCCATTGCAAAAGCTACCATCATGACAAAACCAAGAATGATAAACTCACCTTCCAAGATCCTATCAAAATAGCCCCTTAGAGATTTCCAAAAGCAGAATAAAGACACTGGTTCCAAGTCATTGGGTCAAATCGTCTATGATGACCAAGGGTTACTACGCAAGAAATGCCAAGGGTTTATGTTCCTTTTTATAGCTCAATAGAGGCTCAAGCATGAAGTCTAGGATTCAGTTGATAAAAATCAATCACCCGTGCATTTTAAAAATATTCATCACCTCTCCAATGGTTTCCCAGGGACTACTTTTAAGACATAAAATTTTACCATTTTAAGGACTTCTTATTGAGATGCTTAAGGTCCCTCATGACCATTAGTGAAATTTATAATTTAGTGATCCTATTTATCATTATCATTTTCCACCATCCTTGGACACCGAAAATTAGTGATCCTATTTATCTTTTTACCATAAGTACTGTATTTATAAGTTAGGGATTTTTTTTATCATTTTCCCACCATCCTTGGACACCATTTTCTGTAGCACCATTGAGTTAAAATTTCTAATCAATTGACTTTGACTCCAGAAGTGTTCTATCATATTCTTGCACAATTATTCTCATGAAAACAAAAGAATTATTGCAAACTTCACAGAGCCTAGACAGAAAGACAGACAAACACTTGAAACCCATGTCTCAGTTTTTCAACATTTATAGAAATCAATACATAGTTTCTCTAAAAAATATGTTTGATATAAACATGACAAGTATTTGAAGATATTATTATTTTTATAATGCTCAAATTTTATTTCCCAGACCTCTTTTTTACTAGATTTATTTTCAAAGTAACATGTCCATCAAGTTCTCCTATGGTAGTCTGGAAGCTCTGCTTGAAATCATAGCTGTGATAGTTGGTGAGTTTCCATGTCTATTATTCATTACTAAATTGTCACATGACGGTCATCTACTAAAGATTATGAAGATACAAGGAATAGTACAACTTTGACAAGAATTTTTGACTTGTAATAGATACATAATTTCATAACCAACTTAAATCACACAGGAGACAGAAGGATTGTCTAATACACATCAAAATCAACTTACAACCCAAAGTGAATCATTTTTCTGTACAGGAGCAAAGTTGCAGGAAATTTCGCATTGCCAACAATTTGGCTAAAAGAATGCAGTTGTTTTTAGTCAAAGCTGCATCTAAAATATTTGACCATGCTATAAATAGGAGATATTAGATGGAACAAAATTAGAATGCATTATGTAATGGTATCTTCAGGCAGATGGATTGTTTCTGCCAAATATCCTTCATCTTTTGTCAAGCCTTTTCACAGAGGTAGAATCTACGACATTATCCACAGTTCATCGAATGGTGCATGATGAAGATGAAGAAGCCACAGACAGGGCTATAGTAAAATAATAAGAGCTCAATCTCCAAAGCCACCTAAAGGGAGTGCTACCATGTACACATTTTGGTGCTAAATCAAAGAAGATCACTAGGAGTGCTGGAAGTTTCAACTACAACGTGCAGTTTCCTTAACAAATTTCCACTGAACTCCCACCTATTCCACTTTCACTTCTAGCAATCTCCACTCGAAAAGAAATTAGGATTTTCACCAAATGCATATTTCAACCTTCTAGGAACACAGTGAAGAAACCAAGCTGCACTGCCAGCATTTACATCATGAACAGAAGTAGGATCAAGGACTACAGTAAACAAAAAATCCACTAGATTGTGTGGACGATAGGAAAGAAGCTAGGGACAGGTCAATAGTAAAATAGTAAAAACTCAAGCTATGAAGCCACCTACAGAAGGTGTTACCAGTTTCACCCTATCAGAGATGAAGAAAAGAAGATTGAAAGTAATGCTTTATTGTTGCAGCCACAGATTGCAGTCTTCCCTGACAAACATCCATTGAACTCCCACAAACTCCACTTCCACATCCAACAATTTTCACTTCTTTAGCTACTCTATGTTTATAGCTCTCCCAATCCTCAGTACAAGGCCCACTGGCACATCTACGATGACTAACTTCCATGCTTAGAAGAGACATGTTTATATTTTCACCAAAAGCATATTTCAATCTTAAGGAAACACATTGAAGCAACCCACCTGCACCACTGGTAGCATCTACACGAGAAAAATAAGCAGGATCAAGGAAAAAAATGAGCCTAAAATCCACTACATTGTGTGGGTGATCATAATGAATGTTGCTCTTTGACAGAGCACTGGCTGCTTTATTTGAAAAATCCAGATTTGCATTGTCTAGAGACATTACTATGTAAGAATTCATCTGTAAGTGATTGTCTAAGCATAATTCAACATGGGGCCTTTCTGAGGGAACTGTATCAGCACCCTGATCTTGAGCTATCCCCTACTTCCATACAATGAGCTTCAAAAATTCTCGAAGAACTCATATTGGCATCAATAACAAAGTGACAAAGGAAGCAATTTTAAATGCATCATATGGTTCCGATACAACTCGCCTGCTAAAAAATTCACATAGTTCACCAATTTCCTGAGAGTTTAGTTCATCTTGGCTATTTTTTTTCTTTCGTGGTAGTGGTTGGTGTTGCTACTGCACTAGTGTGTACATGTTATAATTTTCCACACTCAGACCTTGCATATGAAGTTGAATTGGAATTTTATTTTGTCCTCCTAAATTAGGAAAACTTACTTCATACTCATGGCCCCTGCTAAAAAAGTCACATTGTTCATCAATTTCCTGAAATTTTAGTTTATCTTTCCTATTTGTTTGCTTTTGTGGTAGTGGTTGTTGTTGCTGCTGCACTAGCATGTACATGCTATAATTCTCCACACTTATACCTTGCATATGAAGTTGAATTGGAAGTTTATTTTGTCCTCCTAAATCAGGAAAACTTACTTCATAGTTCATACACATGGCCCCTGACACAAAAAATAAAAGCTGGATCACAGAATAAGTAATCAACCAATTATCCATCTGCTTTCAAAGTCAAGCGCAGAATGTCTAGTAACTGGTAAAATGACCATAGAATTCCAAGATACTTCGCAATGCTGCGTAATTTTTTTTTAAGAGAAGCAAGAGGGACCCAACCACCACCATAACCACTATCATTCCCAAGTTGAACATAAATAGACCTCTCTTCATCCTCATCCACTGGTAGATCAGTTCCTGTAGTCTTAGGAAACTCAACCAAATTCATTCCCGCTTTATGTGCTGCCAGACATTGTGTTTCCAACACATTTTTTATGTTAGTTACTCTATTTAATATAGTGTCTTCCCTTCAGGTTAATGGTGCTTCTTGAGAAATTCCAGAAGAAACGGTGCCTACTTCATTGGCAATGCCGATGGGAGACTGCCCAACATTCATACTTGAATTATCTGAAGTTCCTGGGACCCCTAAATGTGGATTAAGATGACTTTCCATAGTATTTAATCTGACATCAACATACCTCACGATAACTTGCTGAAATTGTGGATAGAGCATTGAGTCTTCTCCAGGAGCACCACCCTTAGGTGGTATAGTTGGCTGCAGCCATACTTGATCACTAGCAAAGCAACACATATCAACTACAAACTTCTTGCGATAAATGATGCGAATCCAATAGGGACTTTGTAATACAACAGAAACATCAGTAGGCAATAGAGAACTTGGCACTATGGTCGGCCCTCTACCTGTACTCGATACAATGGATCCATTTTGTGTATTCAGATTACTACTAGCCCCACTACTAGGTGCTCCACCAGATATACCTGCAGTAGCTTGAGGGTCAGAGGAAGATTTAGTGCTTTGAGCTAGCCCTTGAGACACCATCAATTTATTTGTTTTAGGAGTTATTGGAAATCCTAATGGTACTAAACTTAAGCCAGTGCTCTTCTTGTCCATCAAAGAATTAGGATGTCATCATCATCACTTCAAAGCTTAATTTAGCATATGAACTCCAACTACAATACGTATCCATAAAATAAAAACCTAATAAAAGACATGACATGTGCTTGCATGGTTAGTAAACCATGCTATAAAATGATTGTTAATCTGTCAGTATCCTAGAGGACCATGTCTCTAATAAAGATAGTTGGTTCTATCTTGGCTACACGGTCATATTTGGAGGCAGAGTATTTCCTCTGAACATTAATAAGCTTCCCTTCCCCTACCTTCTGATGATAATGCACCATCATCTTGGCAGATTCCCAAAGTTGCATTCAATACTTCCATTCCAACATGGAAGTTTTTTCAGGATACATTGTGCAGTATAAAATGCGGCCGCCGCAAGCATGGACTGTTGATATCTCAACATAGCATACTCCACCAGGAAAAGCTCCATGCAGAAAAAAGACAATCTCTTTGTCTCTTCATCAGATTGAGCTACCTTCAACAATCTCTTCATGAAGACATAAGGAGTTGGCACTGCCATATTGAAGTGCAGAGTACTAAGTATCAATCTCTCCATTTGTAAAACTTATCCTTTAGTGTATGCATTGTCAGAGATAAGAACGAAGTTATCAACCACATGAATAGAGGCCTCCTCATACTTGCATTCCAAAAGCATGGCGGTGACACCTACAAGATGCAAATGCTTTCTCATCACTTTCTGTCTTGAAATTTGTCTGTCAACAATGTTGACAGTCAAAAATAGAGTTTCATCCATGAGCTCAAACTTCATGTGCAACTCAATGAGCCAGACAATCAGGATAGCCCTCATTCTCTCATTTATGTCTGATTGCTGGGACATGTAGTCATGTGGAACACAACTAAAATTCTCCCTAGTTTTATACAAAATGTAAATGTCTTGTATATATTCTGAAACAGCCATTGGGTCTCCTGCATCATACTCGTCGATGTTTGACATCGGATCAACTGAATCTACCATTTCCACTTCATATCTTTCCTTAGTCTGAACCACAAAAGGTATAGTCGGCTCTAATGTCATATGATCTTCCATATCAATTTCATGCGCAATTTGATGTTTATTGTTCCCTGTAAATGAGAGTGTCTTTTTTGCATCGCTCCCACCCACAGATTCTCATCAGGTCTATTCACAGGTTGGGAATCCTGTACAAAATGTTGATTGTTTGCTAATGTGGCAACATATTTCCTTGTCACTAGACAATTGAACAGAAAAAAATTCTTTAGAACCAACAGCACGTCGATTCCTTTGGGGCATGGCAGAAACAACATTCCCAATGTCACCTAGAACTTGACGACCATTTTCTTGTCCTAATGGCACTATTGCTTTGTTGCCTTCCATTTCAGGAGGACCTTTAGTGGTGGTGGGTTTGGCAAATCCAGGTTTGTTTTCAACAAATCCTACCATTTTCTGCCTCATGTAACATTGTTTTGAAGAAGGGTTTGATGGGTTTTCTGTCTGAGTCCAATAGAACAGATAGGCAGATCTGGACTCTACAGGGAAGCTTCCTTGGACAAACAAATATGAAGGAAGAATACTGTATTTACGTCAAAATGGGGAGAAGCCCAATAATTTCATTTGCAATGGGTGTAATCAAATTTATTAGTCTCATAACTCAAAGAATAGAGGGACTGCACAGCATGGTCAATCTTATACTATATAGACATTCTTTATCCCTACAGCATGAAAATTAGTGATAACAGCACCTCCAGGAATCATGGGTACTGTTACAATAAGAGAATGAAGATGTCTGGTTGCCCCTAAGCACTGCTCAGCTATTTATCAAACGAACTGGTTATGATGGAGACATCTAGTAGAGGTATTGAGGGTGAAATCTAGTAGAGTTGTAACTCCTTCAAGGCATTGGCAGTAGTGCAATGTTACTATATATCATTAAAGGTTTAGCTGTTGACACATATAAGCCTTGTGGCTTGTTACAAAATTTCCATGGTGTATGCTATAATTGCAATCCATGTATATCAGAGCATAGGTGAGGACAAGCCCAAGCAAGAAGAGAATGCAATACAACTGAGAAGTGAGATATTCTACCTTGAAAGCATGACTCATTAGGTATGTAGTTGAAATGAGAGATAACACAGGAGATATTTTTCCTCTGGGATCCTTACATTGACTACGAAATTTTTTAGTAAACGTTGATTTTTCATAGTGACATGATTTTGCATAGGAGTCTAGCAGTTATTTGTATGTTAGAATAAGAGGCAGCTCGAAATTTGTAACAGGAATTGAGTTCATCGAAGTCTGGCCAAATCAAACAAGAGGCCTAGTATTGACTTGATTCTTATACTCTGAAAAACAATGAGTATTGTTGTAGTACCACTATAAGAATGAAATGCTAAACTTGCTCGTAGTCCTAAAGCAGTCATTTGGACTTCCTTAAGGACAAAAGGTTTTGTTTGATCATGGATTCTTCATTTTGTATGTTTGTCACTTCAAGTGGGTATGCTCTGAAATATTTCGACTTTTGGAGAAGTGATAGTCCTATTTTGGTGTGGGATTCGTTGGATACATGAAGGTGTATTAAAGACTCTAAGGGCTCAGTATACAGGCATTTCTTGAGAACTATTTGACACCTGGCTATATGAGTCATAGCTATACGTTGATAAGACTTCATGCCTGTTCAAATTTTAAGAATGACTTCAGCTCATGTTGATCCAAGTTTCAAAGACTGCAAACCACTCTTATCTGATTTTTAATGGAAGATTACAAATCTAGGTACAAAGCTTCTTCTGTTCGAGTTTGAGGATTTATTTAATCACTCTCTTCTACCCTATAACAAAACGACCTGTCTTGCGGATTGTTCACTTGAAACAACCTCAATATAGACCAAGATTTATTTGGCCTGAATTCTCTTAAATTTGATTTGAAGTTCTGAACCAGATTACAGTTTTTTGTTGTTTAATGTTCTCATAAGCAGTTGTTGGAAAGCTGTGGTCCCTCCTATACTCTTTGAACAAGACTATTAAACATAAGTATGATAAATATTTGTTATTAGGACTAGGGCCTAAAGAACAGAAGTGTCATTGGCATATCTCACTTAAGTTTCATGCGTGAATATTTTACTATTTGAAAGGCTAGTTGTCTAAGTATACATCTGATGTAGAATGAGTTCAAACTTGCAAGAAGACTTCTCTAGTCCAAGGGTTTACAACAGAAGTCTTGATCAAGACTCAGTTCCTAGTAAGACCATCTCAAATATTAGCTCTCCAAAAACTTGAATTGTGAGCAGTAACCTATTGTGAAATCTCCAAAATTTTGATCTTCATAATGACAAGGCAGACAACATACATCTTCAGGACATCAGAGGTACATCAACTTAGTTTGATTTCTATATTTTCTCATTTGAAGGAATTATCATCAGTTGAAGTAACTGTAAGGTTGGGTACAGGTCAGATTAGCGGCATCCAATTCACAGATCCTTTCAAGAATATAAGTTTCACATTTCTTCACATTACAGGACATTCGTCCTATAAAAGGTAGAAAAGCTAAGATATTGAACAACATTCAAAACCCATCATGACCGTCATGATCTATTCAAGGACCTTTCCTTCATAATTTTTAGGGTGTCTGAAGCAGATCATTTGATTTTGAAAAGCGTAGCATGCAAAGTAGTGATAGCAACACCTACAGTCATCATGGGTACTGTTACAATAAGAGAATGAAGATTGTGTAAGTCTATAATGGAAACACCCTTATTCGAGATTGACTATGAATCAAGCATTCTTGATCCTTAAAGCAAATGAGAGGTAGAAACACCTTATGATTTGAAACAATATTTTTTATGGCTAGTTAGCTGAGGAGTTCAGAATGATGGTACTATATAACCTGGAAGTGACATTTTCATAATGATAACTTTCTTCATGAACAAATTTGTATAACAATAGATGAATTTTAAACATGATTATGACCTCTAGGAATAATATGTGGTCCTCGTAAGTCTAACCATATGTCATTATAGTAATAGTATGTGATAAGTAATTGGATAAATCATAAAAGTTCTCAGGGACAGTTCACTCTATGATGATTACATCTACTAAAATCATGAGTGCTTGTTTACAGAGTTTATACTCTGAATGGAGAGAGGATTGTGTCATAAATTTCATCATTGTGTTTTACAAAGTAATTGAGATAGTTGTTTACAACACACGAGCTTTTGAAATTCCAATTCCACTCTTTCTTGATTGCATTTTACTGAACTTGACAAGATTACAGTGAAATGTCATTAGCCTATCGACCATCTCATGTGGATGCCACATATGACTTCAAATATGGTGTTCATTCGGTTCAGGTATGCTTAAGTATGCCTATTTGCTGAGTACTATGCCTCTCTTTAAATGCTTCTTGCTTTTGAAGATACAACTTAGTGATTTATGTGTTATAACTGCATTTCTATAAAATGCAGGGAGGTGGCAGATCTTCAGCATGGGAAACAATTGGAAGAGTAGTAGCTGGGGCTGTGTCAAAGAAGATACTTGAGCTAAAATTTGGGACTAAGGTACAGTCATACTACTTTCAGTATTGCAATTTGTAGAAATGTGTTGAGGCTTCTCGTATACTTTTTTCCTCTCTAGATGAACTAGACATTTTTAATTTCTTGGAACATTATTTCTCTACTACCTTAAATATATATTGTTGATCTTTAAATTTCCAGAAAATAATATAGTGTGGAAAACCTCATTTAATTGCAGAAATTTCCAATTATTGAAAGCAGTGCTGTGAATGCCATATCAAATTGTTTTCTCTGTTGGTGTCTATGTGAAAATTGCTACAGATAATCATTAAAGGACTCATGATATGCACGTGGTAAACAATATCATGTACGCATACTGATATTGCTAGGATGTGGGAATTTCCATTTTGTAGTTATTCATAGGATGCGAGCAGAATAATTGTTTGAAGAATTGAAATTATGCCAAAGATATGAACCCATGAATTTTACCATGCCCAATTTTAGGCATGTGGCTTGGGCAATACTAAATATTAAGTTGGATTTCGTTGACACTTAAATTACAGAATTTGAAAATTAAGACATGTAAGTGCTCTAAAGCCATTAGCTTCTAGCCATCCTCTAGTTAACCAACAAAATGAGAAATGGAAAATTAGTGGAAGTCATGAAAACTAATGAAAATGCATGTTATCAAAATGTCCAATCTGATAGTATGTGTTAAAATTTCTTTGAAACCACCATCCTGGAAATTTACCACCTATCAGATTACAAATCTACCGAATAAAGATACAACTGGGATGTTAAATTATCCTAAAACCAACTATCTAAGCAAACAGATCAAATCTAGTTACTTGCTGGAATTATTAACTCAAAAAACTAGTTACTAGTGTTCTTACACATTCATCACCCAAAGATATATCACAGCCACCCATTTAAATGTCAAACACGTGGCTTCCATTTTGCTAATTTAGGGAACAATTCCTTGTAAGCAAGGAGGAAGAGGTGAGAATAATACTAGGTGACAAGTGGCAAGTGGGAATGTATCACAGTGTATTTGTAAACATCTAATTGCAACTCTCATGTTTAGGAGACAAACAACTACCAATAAGCCCATTGATTTCTCCAACAATTGACTTCATTATATTTTGGATTTTATGTACTAACAATGTCTGCATTTGTGGCATTCCTCTTTTTGTGATCTTCCTTTTATTTTTAAAATGCCTCTATATTACTTACACTTATGCAATTAATTACACTTGTTATCATCATCTTATTTTACGTGAGTCTTCTCATCTTTATTTGTAAGAACATATAAGATATTGGGCAAAATATTGCCATCTTTTAATGTGATTTGATCTATTGTCAATGATTAACTGAAAACTAATGTGCATCTTTGACAGCCCATCCAAGGCAATGTGAGTTGGGATGAGTTGAGTTGGTAACAAGTTTCCTTTTCAAGCTTTGAAGCAAAAGCTTATTTTGGTTGCCATTATCAATGACCATATGTACTAGTTGTACTTGATTTGGCAGTTTTATGTACAAAGAGCTTTCTTGTTGCTTTGGCAAAGCTATCTTGGGAGCATTAGTGTCTGAGTATTATTGTCAATATAGTTGGGATTTTGACATCAACCTCTAAGTCTCAACCTCTCAGCTAATTCTTATAAAAGTGGTTTTCCTTTTGGAGCTCTTTTAGCCTAAATGTTTGGCATTCCTCATTGGAATGGGCAACATTCCTATGATAGGTGCCATGTTCTTCAACTTCCCCGCAGGTGGGTAGAGGATATGGTATTGGTTTCTCTCTGTTCTGCCCGATATTGTTGGTAGAGTAATTATTAGAAATAAAATAGGGGTGAAATTCTCTTCATCTAAAATAATTGAATGGTCTTATATGTGGCTTCAATCTTGGAACCAATTTGCATAAAATGCCACAAAGGAGAATAGAAAAGCTCTGCTTATTTTTTATTATAGGGAACAACCCAAAAAATAATTTGGTGTAGAGGGTGTATATTTTGGAGCCTTTGAGACTCTACCTTGAGTTGGGAGGGTCCATTTTTTGGCTCTCCATAATTATAAAGATCTGGTCTCCTTGGATCATTATGGTCGGAAGGAAACATTGAGACTTTAGTTCAGTGTTTACGGACCAAACAGAGGAACATTTTTTTATCTTGGCCATGAATTGGCTGATTATTTCTTGACAAAGGGCTCTTTTGTATAGAAATTAAAGCTAATCGAATATAATTTGTAGTTAAGAGAACAACCTCCTTTGAAGATCAATTATCATGGCTATGATAAGATACAAACACAGGAAATGATTCTTGCTCACTATATGCAATCAATTGTGGGTTTGGGAGCGTCCTCTTGTATTCTTGGATATGATTGAATTTCTTTTAATATGACAAGGTATTCATCTTCAATAAGATTTGCCTTCAACAAATGGAATTGACCTTTC
The DNA here is from genome assembly GCA_034641835.2 of Pinus albicaulis. NCBI lineage: Eukaryota > Viridiplantae > Streptophyta > Pinopsida > Pinales > Pinaceae > Pinus > Pinus albicaulis. The sequence goes on along the minus strand of CM076583.1, from coordinate 892,703,098 downwards.
TTCCTTTGTCTCATATGGTTCATAAGAAACAACTTGATGATATGATCAACATTCTTTTTATTCCTCATTAGAATCCATGTCATATGTAGGATGGATGTCAAAGAAAAAATATAGGATCCTGCCTTTGTTCTATTCGAACTTAATAGGTAATGTTGATTGGAGATGCACATCATTATGGGTGCCGAGATTTCTACCATTCAAAATCGCATATAGAATTTGTTGGTCTTGAACCTCGAGAGGATCTTCAAGCTTTCCCTTCATTGACAGAGTTTATTATTACTCTCATTCTCGAGAGAAACTAGAACTATAGTTTCATCACATTATCTCCATACGCACTCAAGATTTTGTCATATGTTGGCTGAATTTCAATTTTACGGTGTATAAAGAGGCATGGCATGATACCCACATCATCACGTGCTAAGTCTTCTCGAAAGGTGATTGCAAGATTGGTAGAAAGTTGTTTCCTACCCTCTTGCTGATATGGATGAATCAAATGAAGAGAAATGTCCAAGTGTAGAAAGCGATTTGGCGGGCCGAAAAAATTGTAGGAAATTGTTCTTTTGTCTTCTTCAATAAGGTGGGCATTAACACCTCAAAAAATGAGTGCGGCTAGAATGAAGCATCCCATTGTTTGCACTTCACAATCTATCTTAGGAATAGACCTCTTTATCTCTACCACACTCATCATCACGACATAAAAATGTAATTAGCAGGTGTTATATTTATGTTTTGATCAAACTCATAATGCAATTTTGAAAATTTACGCCAAATGTGTTTCAAAATACCCATAATTTTGTATTACCCTCCACGACCACTTAAATTTTTTAAATGCCACTTATATTACTTACACTTATGCAATTAGTTAAACCTATTATCATCATCTTATTTGCATAAGTCTTCTCATCTTTATTTATAGAAACATAGAGATATTAGGCAAAATATTTCCATCGTTTAATGTGATTTGATCTTTTTCAGCCAAATTGCTTTAAGCTAATGTGCATCTTTGACCCATCCAAGGTAATGTGAGTTGGGATGAGTTGAGGTCATTAACTTAAGTTTGCCCTCCAATTGAAGCAAGAAGAAGCTATTTTGGTTGTCATTATCAATGACCATATATGCTAGTTTGTACTTGATTTGGCGTTCTATATCTGATGAGCTTCCTTGTTGTTGGCGAGGCTCTCTTTATGCATTAGCATCAAGTGTGGGTCAATGTAGGCTGGGATTTTGACATCAACCTCTAAGTTTCAAACCTCTCAATAATTCTTATAAATGAAGTATTTTTCCTTTTGGATCTCTTTTGGCCTAAATGTTTGACATTCCTCATTGGAATGGGCAAGCTTCCTATTGTAGCACAATTTTACTCAGCAAAAAGTATTTTCCTGAACTCATATTCTTAATTAATCTTTCTAAAGCAATGAGAGGTATTGACAATCCTCTGGTGATGATTAATTTGAGCAAATCTCATGAATCTATTCATAAGATAAAGATTTAATAATTCTGACAGAGGAGAGCCTTGTATCCAAAGAATCTGTCATTCGAGCTGTCTTTTAGGAAAAAAATGTGCATGCTGGCAATGCAATGCATATTCTTGAATCTATATCGGCCAAATAAACACATGATTATTGCCCCAAAAACTGTGTTGCCAAATTGGGTTCACGAATTCTCAACCTGGGCTCCAAGCATTGCTATCATTCTATATGATGGTTGTCTAGATGAACGAAAGGCTATGAGAGAGGAATCTGGACAGGATGGTAAATTTAATGTACTAATTACTCATTATGACCTCATCATGCGGGACAAAGCATATTTGAAAAAGATACACTGGCATTACAAGATTGTTGATGAGGGGCACTGCCTAAAAAACCATGAGTGTGCTCTTGCACGGATTTTAGTAACAGGATATCGTATTCGCCGGAGGCAAAATTCCCAAATGGGGATGGCACAGAGATCTCTTCAATTGGACGAAATCAGTCAACACTCAAGGATCCTCCAGAGTCGCAGCAACCTCTGAAACGGCTCCAGAAAATGCATGTAATAACGCATTGCAACAGAAAAAGATGAAACCTATTTTTTCTGTTGAGCAAAGGGGCAATATCGAAGTTCTAAAGGTGTTGGCCATATGCGGTTCCCTCAGGAAGGCTTCTTACAACCGTGGCCTTATTCGTGCTGCCATTGAAATAGCCAAAGAGTTGATTCCGAGCATGGAGATAGAGCTGATAGACATCAGCAATCTCCCCTTTCTGGACACTGATCTTGAAGTGGATGGTCGTTTTCCAGATGTTGTGGAGAGCTTCAGAAAAATATTCCTTGATGCCGACTGTATACTCTTTTCTTCTCCAGAGTACAACTATTCTGTCACTGGTCACTCCCTTGAAGAGCGCTATAGAATGGGCATCTCGATCTCCCAATGTGATGGCGGGCAAACTTGCAGCCATAATGAGTGCAGCTGGATCTCTTGGTGGTGCAAGAGCTCACTTGAAGCAAATTGGGGTCTACCTTGATTTGCACTTCATCAACAAGCCAGAGTTTTTTTTTTTTTTTTTTTCAGAAGAAAAAAACGCTGATTATATTAGAATATAAACAGTACATAGAACATGCATAATCTCAGCTATGAAGATCAATAGAGAGAAATCCATCATACTGGCCAGACATATCAACTCATTTGAAAGATAAGGAGCAGGAAAGTATTTTGTCGGCCTCCCCATATCAGGATTTTACATCCACCTCAGAATGACCCTCATTCAGATTGAGAACCTTAGAATAGGAAAGTTGGAATGAACCAAAATATATTGGGCCTTTCGACAAAATGACAAAAAAGATTGGATTGGAGATCAGCTATTGTGAGTGATAGAGAAGTTATACAGCAACGAAATTGTAATGATATCTCCCCTATAATATCGTGTATATCGGCCAATTCATGTACTGAGAAATCATTCACGCTTGATAGAAGTTGGCAGGATCATAGAATAATAACATATGTAGCCTAGCTTTATCAATCTGGATAGTCCCATCAGGCTCGCTTGCCTAGTATTACTTCTGGCTCGCTTGTAATATGAATCCGCCTCGCTTGATACCATAATACCCGGCTCGCTTGAAGACCAAAAAATAGGCAGTAACAGTATTAAGAAAAAAACATTCACACAGTCATGGAATCAGATTATAGAGCATGTATGACAGCCCGACGAATATGATAAACTGGACAGGCTCGCTTGTATTGAAATCATCTGGCTCGCTTGTAATATTTGACCATTTCTGCTGTAGACAATTATCCCGGCTCGCTTGTATATTGTGGTAGGCCAATTTTGAAAGGACTGTTCAGGCCCTCTTGGTGCATGATTATAACTAATCATGCACCATTGAGCAAACGATTCAAAACCTATTGAAAATCTGTGTGTCCATTCTGATTAAGATTATAGTGCCCTGCAAAAAACTGAAGACATTACAGGCAAAACAAAAAATCATAGCATTACCACTTTATGGAATTGGGATAGAAGTTTTCCAGAAAGATAGGCCATCTTTGAACAGCTGAACCTGCATAATCCCAAAATCAGAGTCCAATCCTTTTCTGGACAGTCCATCAGCTCTTGTATTTTTTTCTCTGTATATATGATTGATAGGCGGTTTGTTGAGTGTGTCCCATAAACCTCTAACCCTTTGCAACTAGCCCAGTAAACTAGGCCGCATCATGACCATATCTCCAGTAACCCACCCAATAACGATATGTGAATCCCCATATACATGTACCCCTTGAATCTGAAGATAGATAGCAAATCGAAGAGCACCCCATAGTGCAATAAGTTCCGCCTTGTTGTTGGATCCCCGACCAGCATTCCAATAAATATGTACCCGTTCCCGCTCAGAAATTGTAATCCAGGTTCCGCATCCCATCAGTCCATCCTCACAAGCTCCATCAAAATATATCGCCGGAATTGAGATCTCATGAGGTCTAATGTGCTTGGAGCAATCCGTGACAGAAACGCAAGGGGATGGGCATTCCTCCATCCAACCAAGTATGTAAGCGAAGACCTGTGAAAACTGGAAAGGCGTTTCCTTAAAAATCAATCTATTTCTACCCCGCCATACCTCCCATATGAAAAAGAAAGGCAAAGATTTAAATTTTCCTTTTATTTTATCCCATTCCAAAGCAACATTTAAGAAGTCAGACGGAGCCCACGCAGAACCCATGTGGTGAATGGAAAATAGCTTCCAAAGATGCATGATGACGGGGCATCTAAAGAATATATGGTCTACTTATTCTAGGTCAGCACAACATATGTGACATCTAAAGGGTCCCGAGAAGCCTCGGCGGAGCAGGTTTTCACCCGTGAGGATCCTACCCTTCCAAACCAACCAGCCGAATAGCACAATCTTAGTAGGAATCTTCCTCCGCCAGAAAGGAATGAAAGAGGTTGACATTTGATCCCTATAAGAAGCCGAATTGAGGACCCTGTATACATCTTTGACAATAGGCGCACCATCATGTATGGGGCCATCCCATTCAATTATATCACCACCAGCATTCCAACTAAAACCTACTGCTCTGAAAGCATTCCGAAGCAAGTCCCACTCATCCTCCACATTCGCCGGAAGACCCAGTTGGACCGCACTTTTGAATTCTGGAGCACTGAAAGACCAGACTCTAATAGTCTGCGATATGAACATTATCCCCTTGTGTGAAAGGCAGTGCACCAGTTGCAGAGAGGGGCCGTGACATGTGGGGAGACCGATAATTTTTTTAAATGTGAAAGGGATATTACCCCCATCCCTAAACTGCCATGCTAGCCTGTCGGATATATGACAAATAATCTTCTTGAAGCTGTTCCAAATGGCCGATATAAACCTGGGGTGGGGGAAATTTGAACATAGAATTTGCTGTAGGATATCTCCATTGATATATTTGCATTTGATTACAGCACTCCATATGCCATTTCCATGTAAAGCTTTCCAAAAGGACTTGATAAGTAGTGCCATGTTGAAATTCCTCGTGTTGAGAATACCCCATCCATCATGCTCCTTAGATCTGCACAGGCGCTCCAATTTACATAGATGTATTTTATGAGTCATAGAAGCCCCTCCCCATAAAAATTTAGCCATAATTCGATTCAACATTTTGATGATGCCATCAGGAATATAGTACAAATGTCCCCAATATACCAGCATTTGTGATAGTACCGCCTGGATTAAGATTACCCTACCGCCCAAGGATAACCACCTATGCGTCCATCCCGAAATCTTCCGACGGAATTTGTCGACCATCCAGGTCCAGTCCTGGATCTTATATCCGCACGGCTTGATCCTGAAGCCCAAGTATGTGAACCCAGCAGCAACCTCCCTAATGTCGATCCCCATGAATTCAGCGATAAATTCAACCTCCTGCAAGTCTCCATATTCATATATAATAAAGGATTTGCTTCTGTTAATATTCAGACCTGTGGCAGCTTCAAAGCGATTAAACATTAAATGTATATAGAACCAATGGCTCCGTTTCAGATATCCATACAATAGCAGATCATCGACAAATAAGGAGTGTGAACAGGAAACATCGTTTGAGAAGGAGAAGCCTTTAATACAACCCCGCCTCTCCGCACTATGCATAATACCACTGAAACTATCCATGATAATAATAAATATCAATGGAGAGAGCGCGCAGCCCTGTCTCAATCCACGCTCAGCAGCAAAAAAGGTAGTTGGGATACCATTTATTAGAACTGCATAACGAACAGTAGATATGCAGGACATAATCCATCTAATAATCCTGATAGGGAGACCAATCTTCATGAGCACAAGCCTAATATATGACCAATCAATTGAGTCATAGGCTTTATGTAGATCCACTTTCATCAGAATAGCCTTCCGTTTCTCCGAATGAATGGAGTGTACAACTTCTTGTGCAACTGCCACGGCATCATGGATGGAGCGACCCTTAAGGAATCCGTATTTTTCTTTTGAGATACTTTCGGACAGTATTCCTTTGAGACGTTCAGCAATAATCTTGGAGTTTATCTTGTAGAGCACATTACACAGAGAAATCGGTCTGAAATCTGTAAATGATTGGGAATCATTCATTTTAGGAATTAGTGCTATGAAAGTAGAATTTAGGTTTGCTGGCATGTCTCCCGTTGTCCTGATATGTTCAATGATCTGGGTCAAATCCTCCCCCATCAAATCGAAGAAGTGTATGAAAAATTCCGCAGGCCACCCATCAGGCCCCGGACATTTATCCGACGAAAAAGCTTTAAGGACCTTTAAAACTTCATTCCCTAAAACTGCACAATCCAAGATCGAAATTGCCTCAGCATCAAAAAATCTATTGACATGCTCTAAAAGCCATACCTGGTTCTCATAATCGATGCCTGCCTGTTTCGAGTAGAAGGATGAAAAGTAAGCAAGCACTTCTTTTTGGATTTCCTGTGAAGTGTAAACCACTAAACCATCCTCTCGCTTAATGCACCATATAGTGTTGCTATTATTTCTCCCATTTGCATACTTGTGGAAGTACTTTGTGTTTAAATCACCCTCTTCCAGCCACGTAATTCTGCTCTTCAGCCTCCAGGTGACCTCTTCAATCCTGAGGATTTCTCTTTTTCTTTCACCAAGCCTTATTAGTTCTTGTATAATGTTCTCGTCGGGGTGAGAAATAATAAAAGAGGATATAATCACTTCCATCTGTCTCTGTATTTCCCAATATTCCTTTTTAAGATTCATTTTATTTTGACGCTCCCATGTCTTGGAGGCATTCTTAACCTTCTGAAGTCTGTAATGAAAGAAATCCCATACATCTGCAAATGGCATGTCATATTCGGCTCGCCAAATCTCCTCAACAATACCTGTGTATTGAGGGTCTTCGAGCCATATTCTATTGAACTTGAAGGGTCGATCAAATACTTCCTCATTTTTGGACCAAGAGAAAGAAATTGGCATATGGTCAGAAATGTCAGATACCAGTATCATCGATCTTGGATTTTGTATGATGTCCACGACAGATTCTTTCACCATCACCCAATCAAGCCTCTTTCCTATGTATCCATCACCCCCTCTCTTGTTGGACCAAGTAGGCGCCATTGGAAGTGGCCTAATGTCCTTCAGCCCTTGTGTGTAAAATATGTCATTTAGAAAACCCGCGAGGGGATCCAAACGAGCAGCTTTTCCCCAAATCTCATCCGCACCAAGGGTTGAATTGAAATCACCCATCATAATAAGATTTGGCAGAGCCAAAATGCCCGATGCCTACATTCTATTCCAAAAAGCCACCCTATTAGCATATGGAGCATATATGTTAAGAAGATTAAAATTGCCTGGCAAACCTCTGAGCCGCCCTGATAGCAAAATACCCCCAAAAAAGCTAAATGCCCTGAAAGCAACAAAATCGGGATTCCAAATGGCGATCAACCCACCGGACCGACCACTTGAGTTAATCGCCACTGCCTGCCATCCTTTCCTGATGTTTAAAAACATATTAATAGCCTTCAAACGAGTGGACATGGTCTCCTGTCCCAAAAATACGATAGGATTCCTTGTATTTAAAAATTCCTTGAGGCAATTGTATTTGGGGGCATCGCCCAAACCCCGTAGATTCATTGAAATAATTTGATTCATGAGAGTGATTTCCGCGGGTGGCTTGCTCTAAGCACCCTGGTTGAGCCATGTGGTCCATCATAACCAGAAATAGGAACATCTGACAGGCCGACATCATCATCGGAAAACAGAGACACAGACTTTAACTTGCCTTTGTTCAGCCTGCACGCTGCCTTTGCCTTCTTCTTAAGAGAGTATATAGCTGTAGATAAGCTAGAAGAGTTTTTTGGTGGAGAGGGAATAGGTTTGTCAAAAACCGTTAAGGCAGCCAGGTCAATGTTGGGGTTCCCTAACAGCGAATCGATATCACTTCCTATTGTGTTCCTATGGGAGTCATATAGGTTAATAGGGCCAGCTTTGTCTGGTGAATTGTGTGACGAGGCGAAGTTAACCCCACAGTTCAAGTAGTCATCTATCAATAGGCCTGTATGAGAAGATTCCCCCCCACATAAAACCGGTTTGTACAGAGGCGGGTTGTGCTTCGGTGAGCTCAATTCACCAGAATGTGTAGGAACCATGATTTGTAAGGCAGCATTGTGGGATGTAGGTTCTATCCTTATTGATTTCCCTACCTTACTACAAGAGATGGTATTGTTGTCTGGAAAGTTGGAGTCATTTGGACCAAAAGAAGGGCATGGGACCGGGCCATCCATGTCCTCCGGAATATTTATGGCATGTGATAGAACAGAATTTGGCATATTATCGGTTTGTGGCTGAAGAACCCTGTATAGTTTACTACCAACTGAAGGATGGCGTGCTCTATTAGGAGGAACCATAGAATCCGAAACGGGAGAGACAGATTGGCCATTTACAAATTTGTAAGGTTCATCATCATGGGGAATATTGTAGGACATACCTTTTTTATCACCGCCCGAAGTTCCTGAGCCTCCATTGCGACGACCATCGTCGCCCAAAGCCAGTTGTCCCTGTCCCGCTTTGCAAATACGAAGCCTGAAAGGGAAATGATCCCTAAGATGGCCTGTCTTATGGAAAATCAGGCATCTAAAGGGTATGCCCCAGAAATCAATACGCTGTCGGTGCCTTCTATTGCTCCAAAGCAAATCAACATCACCAGGGAGGTCATCCATATCGTTTATCTCAACCAAAATCCATGCAATCCGCTTATCAGCAGTACCCACAATGCTGGGGTCGATATATTTGGTGGAGCCGATTGAGTCACCAATTGAGCGCAGTGCCTTGAGAGTCCAGAACTCCAAGGGCAAACCCGGAAGCTTGACCCATACCAACCTGCTTCGAGGGGCCTCCAACACTGGATTAAAACCAATATACCATGGTATAATCTGTAAAAAACATCTTCCCCTAACCCAAGTGCAATCTGTCACCTTGTGGACATCCTTTTCATTCATAAAATGAACGCTGAACCATCCGTTTATAAGCTTACTGACAATAGGAGAATATCCAATAATGGATTTCCATTTCTTATTGACCCATGAAGCTGAATCAAAGTCCTCGCAGTCAGGGAATACCCATCTACAAACAATGGCCCTGCGCTGTAAACTCATGACCCGAATACAAAGATCATCGTAGTCCAGAGAGACTTCTTTTATCTCCATCCTTTGTTTGAAAACCTTCTTCTTACGCCAACGAACTCTTCTATGATAATGTCCTCTGGATCGATATTTTGAAAAAAATTTAGACTCAGAAGAATCTAGTAACGCCTGCTTAATGATAGCGTCATCTGCTTGAAAATCAGGTAATATGGAGCCATCGCCACCTTGCGCCCTGTCATCCATATAAGACTCGTGTCCCATGCCACTCATGTTGAGGAGTCGACAGAAACGTATGAAGAGTCAATTCTACTACAAGTTCAGAGTGCTGCCACCTTGAGAATCTGTCAGCCCGGACAGATAGACGACGACGGTATAAGACCCTCAGGGATCGCTTGTGGAAACTGAAAGATGGGAAATCTCGAAATCATCAACCACAATATAATATGTATAAAAGGTTGTCGTTGGGATTGCAGGATATATTTTGAGAGCCGTTGAGACAAGAGCCAGCTGTGTGTAATGAATAATCTTATCACCGCCCACCAACCAATCCAGGCAATCGTACCCACCTCCGTCACCCGAACTAAATAGAATGTTTATAGGACATTGAGTACATCAGTAAGGTCCATAAATAGCGATAAGAAGATTTGGGATTCACTTCATCCGAAGTCAGAAAATGGAATAAACATATGTACTCTGGTAGAATTCAACAGCAGGTGCCCGCAACCCAACCTGATCAATCTATCTGTCCTCAAAACAATCACCCCCCGCCGTCAAAATACTTATCATCCCGGAAAATTCAAAATCAATACATTGTATCTAATTGACGATAGAAAGAGCAAGTAAACGGTCGACACCCGGCCAAGCAGCCCTGAGCTAGGCTTGGCAACAGCAACAGTAGAAGCAACCCGGGATCGACCACCACCTTCTGAATATCCTAAAACCAAAGCTTTTACATGGGCAAGATACAACTACTAGATCCATAAAACAACGCCAAATAGCCAGCTCATGAGAACCTTGACTGAACTCATTTGTAGTAGCATCACACGACGAACATGTATTCTCGTTACAACACTCCTGAATACTCATGAGCCCCACAGCCAACCTAAATGTGTGAAGAGTAGGAGCCCGACCACCACCAGCGACAAAAAACTCTTATAGGTACCAGCAATAAACTAGAACCATCCCAAGATAACTGCACCGTCAAGCCATAATAGCCACTATGAGCTGCAAAACTGTCCGACCAGGGTTCCAGCTAAAGAAGAGATTGTCCGGGCATCAGGAAAATTTGAATTGCTTGATCGCTTGTTGCCTAAGCTCCAGAGGACAAGGCACAGAGTGCTACCTTTTTCTCAAAGGACTCGTCTTATGGATGTCCCAAAAATTCATTTGAATGTGTATGGCTTTATGTTTATGAGACTCGATGGAACTACAAAAACAAAAGAACGGGGGGCTTTACTTCAGAAGTTTAATGCGCCAAGTTCACCATACTTCATGTTTATTTTGAGTACCCGGGCTGGTGGGCTTGGTCTCAACTTACAGATTGCTAATACTATGATATTATTTGATAGTGATTGAAATCCCCAAATGGATCAACAGGCAGAGGATCATGCCCATAGAATTGGCCAAAAGAAGGAGGTTCGTGTTTTGTTTTGACTAGTGTTGGTTCTATTGAGGAAGAAATCCTTGAACGCGCGAAACAAAAAATGGGGATCGATGCTAAGGTTATCCAGGCCGACCTTTTCAACGACACTTCCACAGCTCAATTCAAATTAGTTCATTTCCCATTCAAATCAAACCAGTACTTCGGTAAACCGAGTTAAAGGTTGGAGGTGAATATTTTCCCACCATGGTTTATCAAAGACCGGGGCAGCATAAACAGTATGCGTCTGTACAAATGTATTATGCACAGCGCTAAGTGAAATAATAAGGATTTCTTCCACTGAAGCTATGCAGCATCAACGATTTGGATCATCCAGTTCGATCCAACGGTTTGCGGGGACATAAATTAAACGGAGTTCATGGGAGATAGCGCCCCCGCAAAACGGTTTAGTTGAAACCATCATCTACAAAATCGACGGCTATGGTGCGTTGCGGCACTTTGAGGTTATTTCTTAGAAACCGCTATCATTGCTCCCGCAGGCAGTTTTCGGTTTTCATAAACCATGGGTGGCTTTGTCATAAATACAGATGGATGTAATGGGACCCAAGAGTACCATTTGTCCTTTTTACTTGCGCTCCTATTTTTGGGTTTTGTATTATATATTATATATATAATATTAAAACAAATATTTTGTAAATTGAAATAACTCCAACACTTCCAAGAATCAGTTTCAAAACTGATTATAACAGTTCGGAAGTTATTTTAGATGGCTGATATAAAAGCAGAGATAGGAGGAGGAGTGAGGGTTCTGAATTTTGGGAAAACCTTGAAGAAAAATTGTGTACTCCAGAATAGCAAATCAATGAAAAAGTATGCAAGTTTCTAGCATTTGTTTATGCCGAAGAGTTTATCCAGTTTACATAGTGTTCTCATGCCTGTGAATGAAATAGAATGATTTGAGCTGCGGGTCTCTTTATACTATTGTATCTAAGAGTTAAACACACCTTAATGTGCGCTCCTCTATTTTAGCCTTATCTTTACATAATTCTTCTGAGTTTTAAAGTGATAGATCCTGTTTTAAACAACAGATCAGTTTGAAATTCCCTTATCATTTTCTTCCATTCCATCATTTCAGCATAAGTGAAATATAGCATTGCATAACATATATGGGTTTGTTGTTTAAGGGGTCATACTATAAATGTTTTAAGAGTTTTTAATACAGAGACAAAATATATTTGTTCGTGACAGAATTAGATAATGTCTCAAGCACTGATTCCTTTACACAGCAAGGAATTGTTTCTTAAGGAATAACACTTCCTATGATAGGTTCCATATTTCTTCTTCCCACAGTGGGTAGAGGATATGGAATTGGTTTATTCTTTGTTCTACGGTCTACCCAATATTGTCGGGCTGAGTAATTAGTATAAATAAAATGAGGACGAAATTCCCTTCATCCACAGCTTCTTGAACCACCATTTTTTTGTTGATGTTTCTAGGTTTTGCATTGCAAGATAATACCCCAACTTAGTTAAATAATGTCCACTTGTGGTTTTATAGGACCAAGAAGTTTCATCATTGGAATCACTTAAATGAATGTGGGCCTTGCTTTCTTTCATGTCCCAAATTATGTGCTTGGACCCATCCCTATCTCCAAATTTTCATTCAATTGACAACAACATTTCTATTAAGTGTGCATTGACGTGTCTCTGGAATTTGAGCAATAAGTGTCTCTAGCAGGAATACATTGTCCCCAATCAGAACTATTGCATCTGTGCCAATTTTGACCCATGGGCTTGAACCCAACTTCCATGCTAGGTATTGTCCAACTATGAGAAAGGCTAGAGTCAAAGCCTTCCATTGGTTTGATACATTCTGGTATTTTTTTGGCTATTGCAGATCCAATTCGAACTTGAGAATTTTGAGGATTAGGCTTTAAGAGAGGGGATGCATTTTTATGTTATTTTGTTTTTGGTTTTTATGCATTTTGGTGCTCTATGGGTTGCCTAGTTTCAAATGGATTGGTTTGAAATTGGATCATAAGTGGGTAGGTCTTGTCCAAATTAGTTGGTGGTTTAACCACCCAAAATAGTGGTCTTGTCAAGGTATTCATGAGAGTAAATATACAAATGAAATATGACTACAGAAAAATGCAAATCAGCAAGCATAAAGACACTCAAAATACTAGACATGACTCTTAGAATAGCACCAAGTTGACTGATAGGAGCCCTTACAAATTGGGAGGTGAATAACTTGCTATAGACTTTAGTAAATGGTTGTAGATGATAAAGTAACTTGCTGTTATGCACCTCTAGATCTGAGAAATGCAGTAAGATGTGGAAAATAATAAGCTAAACCACCCCTTGGGGGCCACCCACAAGTGTAGAGGCGCTTTTAAGTGTTGGATCTATGGGTAGAGAAGCTAGGGAAATGAATAGATAATAACAAAAACCATCCCATCATTCAGAGTAGATGAGTAAAGCTAATGATAATACAATTGATTACCCTACAATTGGGGTCAAATCTCCATAGGGTCAAAACCCAATTTTATTTTTATTTACACTTTTTTTTTTTTAAATTTCAAGCAAGTTTAAAATTGTTTATCACTTCAAATGATGATAAAATATAAAGCGGAAGTGAAGAAAAGAAAAATGATCATGAATATATACCTTTTTTATCAAACCCTTGAATGAAGGTTTCACTTACATAGTAATTAGTACATTAGCATTTGTTGTTAAATATATATAAATAGGGGACATGCAATTTAAAAACAATATTTTAGGGGCAAATGGCATAGATATTTCATTAAGAATTACAGTTATTACGTCCAGGAGCCAAAAAGTAGTCAAATAAGAGTTTCTTGCCTACAGAACAAATAACAGTTAACACTCCTTGACCCCAACTTAAAGACTGCCCACATCTTACCTAAAAATGGCAATGTTGGGCAACAATTACATAGTTAAACTTGATCTAAATAGTAAATACATAAATTTCTTCCAAATTGAACGAAGTGTTCATCTCATGAAACGTTTCCTAACTATGTCACTTATATAAGTAGGAAGGGATTGTTAGACAGATAACATCCCACAGTTCTACAGGCTTCTCGAACCATCCATTTGCTCCCAAATAGAGCATTATTCCAGTGAACACAAGAAACAGAAAAATTAAAGATTAAAACAGAGATTAATATTAATGGCTTTGAAAGATAGATTCAAAGTTGTAACATGCCATACAATAACCACTCGTTACACCTCTTACAACATAATATTTTGGAGCATGTATGATTTGTTTTGGAAAGCAGGGAAACACATTCTTAGTGGTTATTCTTGGTCAATAAGTCATGTTCAAGACAGCAGAGGTCTTTCTATGGGATGCCTGGCCACCATTAGTTTTTCTGGGCAGCAAGATCTTCTCTCTGTGATCTATCTATGGTGCACCAAAGCTCAGACCATTGGTTAAGGAAAGGTAAGGCTGCGAGGGGTCCTTTATGAGGCAATAAAGCCAAACAGGAGGTAGTGAGGTTGTTCCCAACCAAACAGGAGATCAGTAGGTTACTAGGTGGTTTTTAGGGCCCAATTTGAATCATTTAGGGCATCACCTGTAGGCGGCCTTCCTCCTGAGTGTATTTAGGGCTGCAGAAGATATCTCTTTCAGGAGTCTGTGATCACATGAAGCTTTGAAACCACTCCCCAACAATTACAGGCCAACAATTACTAAACATCCCAAGCAGGCCTCCAGAACCTATAGTTTGTTGACGTGATGTAGAAACAAGATCAAATCTCCAACCGCAGGTGAAATTTGGATCAAAAGGGGACTGTCATAATATCTAACCAGCCATTTGACCAGGTTAGGAGACTACTCCAACCGAAAATTGAAACTCCACTAAGAAAGGGTTGTCACAAGCTCTTCCTAACAACAAACAAGTTTGGAGGCAGCACAATTAGACAGTGAGCTATTAATTAGTATATTACCAACTAAACTTGGATAATGCTAGTGTGGGTTACAGTTGGAATATTTATCTATTGAATATTGAAATTACAGTCAGAATTATATTGGTGGATTATTGGTTTTATAGGTCTACTGTTCCTTAGGCAGTTAGCCCTAACTTGTGGTGGTTTGTTGAAGAAACAAATTACTGTTAAATATCTCTTATATTATTAGTGAATTATATAGAAGGGTACTTACTGTTATATGAGTTGATAAATGTGCATTGCTGTTATGATTTTTTTCATGATTGGAAAATCCTAGATAAGGATTGAACCCCAAGGCCAAAAATTACCTAGGGACATTGCATACTTCCATTAGAGAAACATTGGATCATAAGCTATAACCAAAGATGTTGTATTGTCAAATCCATGAGAGGTTGGGGTAGGATGATGGCCCGTAAAAGGCAGAAAGGAGTTGCAGCAAGGTAAACTTCAGTAGGTGTGCATTGCTATTGAAGCGGATCTCCATAATGTGTCCCTATATGGTGAGGATGCATGGTAGGACATAATGGTTCAGAGGGAGGTGAAGTAGAGGGGAATATATTTCCAAGGGTGTTTGAGTTTGTTTCAGGCTGCAGTGGATTAATAAGGGATATGAGGGCTCAAAATTCTATTTTGACTTTTTGAAAATAAAAGTGGCAATGAACAGGATCTTGGATTACTCCATGCAAATGGTTCTTTTTTTGGCGCTCCAATTGACATTATGTTCAAATTGCAATTTCAAAATAATTTTCTCCTTATACCGTGATGGATCATGTAGTGGCTGCAAGAAATGCTTATTGTAGGGTCAATCTTCATAAGGTTTTTATTGGTCACTAGAGCAAGTTGAAGAACGATGACTTCTCAAAAGAGGAGGATTTTGCAGTACTTAGCTACATGAAGAATGGCAAGTCTCTCGGTACTAAATCTAGATGGCATTCTGAGTGAATTTTACAAGGCCATGAGCCATGATTAGTGACAATTTTTGTCATTTGGCAAACACATTCCCAAAAAAGTAGCCACAAACACAATTGATGATTGACATCCAATTACATTGCTTAGTGTGGCACACAAGATCATGGCTAAAACAGAGACTCTAAGGATCTAGGAAATGTCGTGGAAGGTTATCTAACTATAACACAAGTTTTGTGTACAAACAAGTAATCTCAATACCATGTTTTCAACACGTAAAACCTTCAAATGTGCACAAAAACTAGCCAGCAACCCCTTTTATTTGAAATTGCATTTGACAAAGCTTTTGATTGAGTGGATTGGAGTTTCATTATTCAGATGTTGACTCATGTGGAGTTTGGACCTAGATGTGTGACTACGGAGAACACATTTTTCACTAATACATTAGCTTTTATATACCAAATAATGCTTAGATAAGTTTAGTTGATGATGCTCACGCTTGTTTAGACATAATCAACCTGGCATCAAGTGATGTGTTTAGTGAATAGAAAACTATTTTTTTCCTGGTGGGGTTGGACTCTCTTCCTTCCTAACTAGAATCCCTTAGCTTGGAAATTTACCCCACCCTGTATGGTTGTTAGATATTTGTGTATTCCCTTTAGTCTAGATCTTTTTCCAATATCCATGTAGAATTGGTAACTTCAGCAACTACAAAGGAAACTTCCTGTTTAGCATAATCGAGAACTTCCCTATATGATGAAGTTGACCATGGTTGCACAATCCTACTAGACTTGCAAATATATTATGTGTCTTGTTGGTTGCATAGCAAGGCCCGATATCAATAGTAGAGCAGATTTTGGGATTGTAACCATGGTCTCAATAAAACAAAAGGGTCTTCCATTGGCCCCTTGGGATGTGTTACTATCCCCAAGGATGTCAGGGGGATTGGTTTGATCAAGCTTCCCACTCAAGTGTCTATTTTGGCTACCATATGAGTGTCAAGGGGTCTAGAGGGTGATGCTCCATGGCAGGTTTTGTTTTGTCCTGTAGGATGTCAACATGTGGGGAAAGTGCAAGGGGATTTTTATTTGTGTGAATTCATCTCCTTCATCCTCCCCCTGTTTATGATAGTAGCACTAGACAAGTACTTCCAAATAGATTTGAGTGTCTAGACTCTAGACATGTGATTGGATGGAAAGGGAATTTCATCCAAGTGATATGTTTTGAAATCTGCAGTGCAGCAGAGTGTTCTGCAACAAGGATCATTCCCAATAAGGTTGTACAACAAAATTCTGTAGATCATCCAACAACAATGGCACAATGTGTCCATACTCATCCTGAGAGAGAAACGCGAGTTGTGTGGAGGGTTCAAAACAATAATGTGTGATGCATTAGGGCCGCATGTGTTGTGCAAAGTGATCAGGGC
The DNA here is from genome assembly GCA_034641835.2 of Pinus albicaulis. Lineage (NCBI taxonomy): Eukaryota > Viridiplantae > Streptophyta > Pinopsida > Pinales > Pinaceae > Pinus > Pinus albicaulis. The sequence continues at coordinate 892,686,112 of CM076583.1, read as the reverse complement.
AGTCGCACATGCCAGTTGAAGCAGTAAACTATTTCACGTGCTATGGGCAGGGGTGTAAACAATCGCACAGGTGACAGAAAGGTTGCACTGCAAGTTGAGCAGATGGAAAGTCATGTGGTTTATTAGGAGAATTTGGGTAGTACAACCTGCACAGGTGCCCAGAAATTTTCTATAGTTGTTGGAGATTGTAATTTTCCACAAAGGACCATGTTTCCAGTAAGGAAAACCTTGTACGATAAGATATTATTTAATGAACACCAAATTTTGATGTGCAGATTTTTTGTGTATGCATGTGTGGGATTGGTGTACAATTTGCAACTGCTGATTTTATTTTATTTACTTGTTAAATCCCAGTAGTGCTTTTTATTTAGTAAGCTGAAACTTTAAATAATCTACAACAAGTAAATTTACTAGAAACTAAATTTTCCAGTTGCTAGGTTTAAGAAAATTTAGCACACCAAATTCCAGGTCTCAAGCTCACTTATTTGAATTTCCTAGAGTAATTGGTTAGCATGGAAAGAAATTGTGGGCTTGGCTAGGTGGAACATGAAATACAAATTGGGATCTGGCACGCAGTCCATTTGGAGTTGGAGACGCAGGGTGATTGCCTTCGATAGTTGCACCACCTTCATGCTCTCACATTCAACAAGAAAGGCATCCTCTTTTGGGGATACATGTGAGATGAAACTAATTGATATTAGATGAATTGGTAGTGCTTGTCTCGAGAGAATGACCTTCTCGACCCTAATAAAGATTCAATTATGGAGTTGTTCAATACACAACAATATCTAATGAAAATAAACATTGGAATTTCAACTCCATTTTAGAAGGATTGGGAGTAGATTTTTGGTAAGCCTTTGTAATAATATTTCTCTTCTCAACTATACTCAATATTGCATCAACAATATCCAATATCCCCCTAAGCTCAATGGAAATAAGTTTCCAGTGAATCATCCTATTGTTCGATATCTTTAGTAGAAGCACTGCTTTCTCTTGTAACAACTCTAGTTTCTTCTTCTTTTGGCTGCACTGCATTATGGGATGTGGGTTTAATGCCAACTTTGCTCCCTCTTCTCAAAGATTTGGATCCACAACATATACACTTGGTAACATCTATTGTGCATGTTCTTGAGCCTTTTATGGACAATAGTAATCCTGTTGAAACCTCCTTTAGGGGTTTTGGAGCCTTGGGCAACACCATAACACATTTGAAGTCTGCCACCTTGAGGAGAAAGGAAGCAGAGTGGAGAATCACAATCAGTTTCCAAGGGCAAGTCTCCTCTTAAAAATGCTGCTAGGTCAAAGGCAATGCAAACTTCTTAACCTGACACATTGGTTCCTTATCATAGAAGAATTATTATGAAGGCTTTGCCTTGGGCTCTATCTCTTGGCACATATGCTCCTAGAAATACTACCAAACTATAAGATTTGAAGAGTTCTTTGCCATTTTTCTTGTGCAATATATTCACAAGATCAAAGGACTTTGGTGTTGGGGTCTTTTCACTTGCAACTATAGTCACAAGTGATCTTATTTACAAAGATCCAACTTGCTATTCTGCTCTAGATGTTGTTGGTTTGCCTAATTCTTTTTTGGATTTCATCATGGTTGGTATCCTCCCTTTTGCATATGCAGTAGATTGTATACCACAATGCTTAGATGATTTGTGACTTAATAACCTCAGACTTCAAGCTATTAATGATTGTGGTGCTCTAAGATCTTTTGTGAATTTGTTTACATCAAAAGCCTACTTACGGGCTTTGGCAAGTTACACTCTTAGTTCCTTATCATCTACCTTGGATGAGATGATACGACATGCTCCTTATTTGAGGGGGCATGGGATGGATGTATTGATTGAAATATTAAATACTATTTCAAAACTTGGATTTGGTGTTGAAGTGTCTTCCATGTTGCAAAAAATTGCCAGCTCTTATGTGCATCTTCCCTTGGAGACTGATTTAGAACAACAAACAATTAGTTCAGTGGATGGAGTTGAATCATCGATGGCTACATCTGACTTAGGGGTTGATACTTATGCTGAAAAATTGTCTTCAAACATGGAATTCTTTCTCCCAGATTGTATAAGCAATGCTACATGTCTCTTAGAGAATATTCTGCATAATATAGATACATGGGTGTTTATTGAGAAAAATGGTATAGAGACTATGCTTCAACTGTTTGATTTATGCCTCTTACCATTGTTATTTCAAGGTGGCTAGAATATTGTTGTTGCATTTAAGAAATTTTCACAACAACACTCATCTCCTCTTACAAGGGTTGTTTGTACTACTTTGAGAGAACATGTGAAACCTGCAAATGAATTCATGGATTTGTAGGCTAGAACAAAGCTGGAAAATATTGAGGTAGCACAACACATATGAACTTTGAGATTACTTTCATTTCTAGATGGCATTTTATCCTTTTCAACACATTTACTGAAAAGCACAACAATAATTATGCCTGAAATTGGTTTTGGGGATGCAAACATATTGAAGCATGTAGGGATGGTGTACAAAGAAATAGTTTGGTATAAATCTCTTGTTAGTGATTCAAAAGTAGATGCGAATAAATAGGTTGAAAAGGACCTGCAATTGAAAATTTGGCACCAAATGTAGCAGCTACAGAAGTTGGAAATGACACTAACACAGTTTCAGTTGTTCGACATGTGAACCCAATGTCTATGAGGAATGGGCTTGCTTCTCATTGGTCCATTGAACCCTAATATATTTTTGTTATATAAACAAGACAAAAACAAACCATGGTATCGAAGGGATTTCAAGAATGTGTCTTGGTCAGCTTGGGCGACATGCAAATGCATCAGAGGATGACATTGGAGGCTCTGTAAGTGTAGGAGAAACATCTCAAGCCCAAAAAGTTAAAAGGATGTCATTTGATCTCTTGGACTTTGACAATATGAATAAGGTTGTGTTTGCAATGTGATCATATTATGTGACTCTTGTGAAGGTTTTTTTAGTTCACAATCGACATCATGATGATATAGGATTGCTTAGTGCAACAACGAAGAATGTAATACAACAATGGTGAACTATTTCTATGATCATGGTACAATTAAAAGTCTTTTTGAACACTTTTGAAGCAACAATTCATTTACTCTAGATAGTACCATTATCTCATAGCAAGGAATGGAAACAGAAAATGAAAAAGATATTGAAAATGGAAAGCAAGAGCATGCACCTTAGTAGTGGAAGAAGCTTTAGAAGTTCAAAAATCTTCAAAAAACTAAGTGACTAGATGAATATATACCTATGAGCGATATCGTATTCAATTTTTAAATACTGGGCTTTGAATAAAGACTTAAAGGGTTGTAAGGCATTGCGTCTTATGGTGTTTTGATGTATTTGGCTTGCCAGAAACTCTGACATATTTCAAGGTAATTATTAGCCATTGTTTCAGTGTGTCTCCAAGTCATGACTGAGCTTTCAAAGTAAAAAAGCCCCTAACGCTGGTAAAGGAAGGACATTGATCCATCTTTCTATTGTTAAGAGTGGGAATGGTGTTATTTCAATTTTCGACAGTGCCAGTCAAGGTCAACAAGCAGAATATGTTGCAGGAGGTATTCTATACCATAGTGATTCTATTATACTCATATCTTCAAAAATTAAAGCATTTATTGGTACAGACTCTAACATTTCTGATGAAATAAAGGCACTAAATTTTTTGTTAATAGTAGCAGTAGAGGAGAGGTGACTGAATTCTAGGTCTTTGGGGCTTCCTTGGTTATCAATTGGTTGAATGGAGGTTTAGGATGGAAGAATTTTTTTTGCAACCCATTCTAGAGTAGTTGAAGACAATCAAGTCACAGTCCTTGAAGATATCATTCCATCATATTTCTAGATAATTTAAGTCAAAGGCTAATGGATTGTCTAAAGAAGGCTTGCTAATGACGCAAAACGATGGTTTAACATGGGAAACTAGTTATGGTGTAAGACTCTAGGAAAGGTCATTGTAAGAACTAGGCCTATGACTTTATATATATATATAGATATATATCACCTATAGATCTCAGTCAAGTATTTTCTTGTGCTTTCGTTCTTTAGTCCCTTAGGTCCATCTTATTTAGTATCATTTCAAACATTTGTACAAACTTTGTCAGTTGATAGGTACCCCAATAAGAAATTGAGCACAACAACATTAACACTTGTAGATTCAACATGTACGGTTAGAAAAGTTTGCATGAGTCCTTCCTATTATCACTTTGTACTTATTTTGATGCATGCAAAATAAACGTTTAGGTTGACCCTAAGTACCACCAATAGAACTACTGAATTTATACCATATGAAAATACTTGAATTCTATTGATGGAAAAATAATTGCCTCTTTTATTATTCGAAGCATCCATTGTATCTATATACTATTCATAAACATTACAATTTTAAAAATAGGATTGAAAAAACATCTTGCACAAAGTAATAATTAGATTATACTAGCAAGCCAAGAACCTTCAAATTATTATTGACACCATTGCGCAGAGATGCAAATATTGGGCATTTAACACATGCCTCAATCTTGATAGAATATAAAAATTTGAATGATTGGTTTCATGTAAATGTACTCCACAACATGCTATATTGTGATATGTGTATGCACATATTTTCTCAAGCTCGACACAGAAGAAGGTTTGAGAACTAAGGAAAAATATTTATGATGTTACTTGTTTACAAATTTGAGAAAGCCTCAAGGGTTACAATCAAAATCAAGAAATTTTGTTTCCTGGTGGAATGTGAGACATTCTTGGATTTGTATAGCGCTTCAATGTTTGTTTAGGATCTAGGTAAGTGTGAATGAATAAAATCTTTCTGTCATTGTTCTATATTGGATTCCCATTCTCTCTAAGTTATCAAAGGCAAGTTAAAACCTGTTTAGACTAAGGGACAACATATTCCATTGCCAAATTTTAACCTTACAGGGAAGTGCACTACACTTGTTTGATACTTCCACACATTTTGAGGGTATGTCAATAGAAATGTCAATGTTGTTGGATACACAGGTGTTAGTTAGTTTTATAAAAGTTCTCTTTGTCAAATATGTTGTTTTCATGAAGTAATATTTCCAACCAAGAGGATAAAGACTTGGCATGTCTAGGACATAGTGGTGTTATTTCTTGCCTGTATTTGTGATTTTTTAGTATTCCACCACTAATAACTTCATTATGTAGTTGTATGTTTAGTAGTATATTACAACAATGGCTTGTTAAAGGAAAATGATTCTAGTTTGTTTGAACATCATAAACTGTAAGGAAATCTAGCTTTGAATTAGAAAAATGGAATATATTTTGAAAAATATGTTTTTTGATCAAATATAGGCCAGTTCTCTAATCATTAAAAAAAAATCACAAAAATAAACAATGATTTTGGACACGATGAATTACAGAACTCTCTAGCTCAAAAACAAGTTAGCATATTCAGTTTTGTCTGTGTTAGAGAAAAATGAATGAGTAACATCAAGTTTGCTTTGAATATTTATAGAATCATTTTAGAGATTCTAAATGGAAATTGCGTGTGCTAATCTTGCTCAATTAATTACAGGGAAAACAAGGAGAATACATAATTTGTTGGCTTATGGGAATTGGATTCCTTTTCCCTTGGAATAGTACGTTGATAATTGAAGATTACTATATTGAAGCTATATTCCTGGTTAGTATCACAATTTACAAAGTCTTGTCTTATTCTGTTTTAGTTTCTTGTTGGTAATCTCGTGTCAGAAATACTTTGTTGCACCCATTAGATTTCTACTAATCAGTTTTATTGTTGAAGTGTCACTACTTAGAGATAACTAGAGGAAATGATACAACTACAAAAGTGGAGCATGAGACATTCTTATTAGAAATTGCTAGCTTTGTTGTGTTTATTTGTGACATTTTAATTGATTTGTTTATACAGGTCATCTGGCCACATAGTGGCCACTATTTCCCAACTAAAGAAAACTTGTTCGAGTTTCTTGCTTTTATGGGGAAAAATGACATTAACAATATTGCTGATGTTGAGGTATATATCGTATAAATCCTTTATAGTCTACTTTAGTTTATATTCCAGTGTTCATCGACTTTCATGTCTTATACTTTGCATTGTAACTTTTTTTGTTTTCTTTTTGCAGAAAATGGACTCAGTATTGATGGTAAGAAGCAATGATTGAAGAAAGAGGGGAACAATAACACTAGAGTGACAAAGAAAGAGAAGTGTATTGGTCTAGTGGTACTCGTAGAGCCAATATCTCGCATAAGACACACACATAAAGACTGATGGTCAAGTTTTTAGAGTTGGTGAATTCACTTGCATTTCCTTGGCAAGATAATGATAATGCTTTGAAATGATCAACAATATTTTATCTGTAAATTGTACTCCAACCAATATTAAGTTGGAAATTCATATTGTAATACTTGACATTTTATATAATATAATTTATGCGGTTGAAATTATTTATAGTTCCACTTGATATTACTTGGTATTGTAATTAACATATGTAACTTTGGGTTTTCATATTAGATGAACATGTAATTTGTATGACATTTTTTTAAATTTAGTTGCAAATTCATACTAGTTAATTTTTGTCGATTAATAATGAACACATAAAATCAATCTAAAACTATTAAAATAGTAGTTTATATTGATTAATAACGAATACAAATAAAATGAATATACAATTAAATTAGTCATTTATAATGATTATTAGTGAAAGTAAATGAAATAAATATAAATTACTAAATTAGTCGTTTATATAATGAATAAATGACTACTGGAAATGATAAATTTGTGACCACAAATGATGACTATGTAGAAATTCGCTGAATAATGATTAATTATCCACCGAGACTATCCTGATCACATACAATTCGAATTTATATGCAACACATAATCTCTTCCACTCAGATCATCACACATGCGGAAATAAAATTAAGCGATAACACATCAAATCATCATACACATTAACACAGTATGTATGGGGAAAGCTTATAGCTGAAAACCCCGCAGCTATTGTGTATATTATAATGGAGAAATCATGTAACAAACTCAGTACAATACTCCTCACAAGTACTCGGTACTTTCTCATGAAGTTACACACAATCTAGCTCAGTTTTGAACAGGTTACTGGTTCAAAACTCACCGCCAATTGCCTTGCCTCTATTGCGCAATCATGGGCTGTCTATATAGAGATCCAAGGTTCGAATCTCCTTGGCTTGACAGCGCAATCATCATGGGAAATTCCTCCAAGTGTGGTGCAAATCTCATGCACAACTGATGTCGCCACTGATAGCTAACTCCACCCCTTCATCTACCTCTTTCACTGGTCTCCACTGAACTGATCATGCACTGTAGTGAACTGATGTGTTCTTGAGTTGAATAATGAGTTACTAATTAATGAATTAAATAATATTTAATTCACTCCACTCATAACTAATTGATTATCTAGTTAAACTAATCTCAACCGGTTCAACTAAAATAAACAGAACACAACTCCACTAGCTGTCTCATTAACTCCACCAAACTTCTGCCACTGAAGTCCTAACTGAAGTCAACCATGCATGTGCTCACCAAACCCTAGGAATAGCATAATTCCTCTGTCAGATGCATGAGCCACTTCCAAGGCTCGAACTAAAGTGCTCCAAGAGAGTAAACTGAAGTTTAGAGTCCAAATATTATTAAGGGTAAATAATATTTGACTTCCCTATTTTAAGGAGAGGCAGTCTAAAAATAGACTTTGACCTATAGGTCCAAGAAATAGAGGTCCACTTCTTTTGCAACAACGACCAATGCTCAAAGATAACATACCCAATACTTAGACCAGCATATATATACACAAATAGACATAGTCTAAAAATAGACTTTGCGCCAGAATTTGCCTGCGGGCCCACTTAGTGAAGGCGACTTCATTTCACTAAGCTCCATCATCTTGCTGCATTCTCAACACTCCCTCTCGGCAAGATATGGATTATCTGCAACCCCTATCCTGCCTCTGTGGAATTCGAACTTGCTCTGGCGGCGCAGCAATCGGGATGCCAGCATCTGATCCTCGCTCAAGAACATATAAACATCGCGATTCTCCGCAGACACAATCTACGATATGATGATACAGTGTCAATGTGTTTGGACCCTATCACGGAAATCTTTGGATTAGCCGGATTTAATGCAACTACGGGTTGCTGCGATGAATCATTGTAAACTCCAAATACAATGTAACAATCTCGAGGATCTTCCGTATCCCAAATAGCCTCGCATACGGCTAAGCTAGGCTGCAATAACCTCTCGGCCTCCTCAGCTTTGAGGCGAGTGCCACGGATCCTCTGCTTCTGCTTGTGCAAGGAAACACTGTCGACCCAATGCGAAAACTCCTCCCAGGATGTCTTAGGGTGGTGGGACTCTGTGCCCAATGCACGCATCGGTGAAGCGAGCTTCGCTCCATCCTCCTGTCTGTACCATAGACCATATCCCGATGTGCCTCTAATATAGTGCAATACATGCTTGTCTGCCTTCCAAAAGAGCTTGGTAGGCTTAACCATAGCTTGCGAAAGCTGGTTAACTTCATAGCATATATCGGGTAGTGTATTGACCAGATACATAAGCGACCCCACCAACTGTCGATAGATAGTGGCATTCATTACCTCCGCTGAAGTAGCATCCTCCTTCCTCCAACCACCAGGAAGAGGAGTGTCAATAGGCTTGCAGCCTTGCATGTTGAACCTCTCCAGAATCTCCAGGGCATACTTTCCCTGAGAAACAAACAATCCTCCACTGCGTTGCCAAATCTCCAATCCCTGGAAATAATGAAGGATGCCCAAGTCCTTCATCTCAAACTCTCGTGCAAGATCCTCCTTACATGAAAGTATCAACTGCTCATCGCCAGTCAAAATCAGATCATCTACATACAGTACGATGATCAACAGCTTCCCCTCCACCACAATCTGGTACAGGTTTGGATCCGCCTCACTCTTGGAGAATCCAAGCCCGGTGAAGTAGTTGTCTATGCGAGTGTACCAAGCACGAGGTGCTTGCTTCAGCCCGTACAGTGCTCTCTTGAGTCGGCACACATGCGACTCACTGCTGAAGATCTCGAAACCTTCAGGCTACTCTATGTACACCTCCTCCTCAATGACTCCGTTGAGGAATGCAGTCTTCACATCCATCTGATGAATGTGCCACCCCATCTGCGTTGAGAAAGCAAGGATCGTCCGTATGGAAGAGTACCTTGCGACAGGTGCAAAGGTCTCCTCATAGTCAATCCCCTCGATCTGTGAAAAGCCACGGGCGACAAATCTCGCCTTGTACTTCTCCACACTCCCGTCAGCCGCCTGCTTCACTATGTAGATCCATCGCGAACCCACCACTAATTTCCCCACCGGTCTTGGGACAATCTCCCATGCACTGTTCCTGACGATCGAATCATATTCTTTGATCATGGCATCAACCCATGTGGGTTCCTCCACAGCTTCCTCAAAAGAGGATGGCTCCGTCACAACACATTGACTCACAAGAGCCATGTATCCAGTGTACCGATCCGGTGACTATCTCTGTCTGCGCTGTGCTGTAGGTGGTCCTACAACCTTTTCTGCATCCTGAGCCAGTCGCTCAGTTTCTGTAGTGCGCATGCGCCCTCTGATGGTTGGCGCTGCCTGGGTGGTTTCTTCCACCTCCCGAACCTCCTCTTGTGGCTGATCCACATCCGGAAGCTCCTCCTTAGGAACTAACAGCTCCTCATCTGCATGCAAGTGTAGCTCCCTCTCAAGCGAACACTGCATGGCTTTCTCCTCACGAAATTTTATATATCCGTGCTTTAACGGTCTTACATTGTCGCTAAATACACCCGGTAGTTGTGAGGTGTATCAGTGTACCCCACAAATATTCCAACCTCAGCAGTTGGATCCAGCTTCCTCCTCGCATCCTTCGTCACATGCATGTAGACAGGAGAACCAAAAATCCGCAAATGGGAAATATCAGGCCTCTTGCCAGAATAAGCCTCCTCCGGTGTACTCATGCCAGGAACCTTGTGAGGACAACGGTTCTGCACATACACTGCTGTATTGCATGCCTCAGCCCACAAGTGAAGGGGTAGGCCCTGATCATGCAACATCGCCTGTGCAGCACCCACGATCGTTCTGTTCTTCCGCTTAGCCACCCCGTTCTGCTGTGGGTTATGGGGTGCGATGAGCTCTCTCCGAATCCCTTCTGCGCTGCAGAACTCCTTGAATTCAGCCGAGATGAATTCACCACCGTTATCACTCCTTAGAGCAATCACCTTCTTCCCCGACTCCTTCTCGACCAGTGCTTTAAACTCACAGAACTTCGCGAATGTATCGCTCTTCTTCTGCATGAAGAAGATCCAGCACTTTCAAGAGAAATCATCAAAAAAGATCACATAATACTTGTGCTTTGCTGTCGAAGCAACTGAGAAAGGACCACACACGTCTATGTGAACTCTCTCAAGGATCGTCGTGGCGCGACTATCCTTCTCATGAAAGGTGGCTCACCACTTCTCCCGCTTTGCATGCCATAGCTGCACAGCCATCAACCTGCAAGGCGATAAAGGTTCTTGGTTCAAACCCATATCTTCCGGGTCTCTCCAGTAGTCTTACTGCGCAGGAAGGCTTTTCCTTCACTGAAGACCACATCATACCCCTTATCCTCCAACATCGCCACAGAGATCAAGTTCTTCTTCAATCCAAGTACATGCATGACATCCCTCAATACAAAGGGTTTACCAGACTCCCTCTGAAAGGATATGGTACCGATACCAGTCGCACTGTATCTACCATCATCGCCCATCTCGATGTGCAAACCCAAATCTTTGTCCTCCAGATCTGAGAACAAATCCCGATCTCCCGTCATATGAAATGACGCACCGCTGTCCAAGAACCACACCGATCCCATCACACTTGAAACCAAGCATGTGATTAGTGAAAATTCAAGCTCGAACTGTGAAGCCAAAGCTTCTCCATCTGCAGATCTTCCCGCTTGCTTTTTCTTCTTCTTCTTTGGACAATTGGTAGCATAATGTCCGTGATCATGGCAGTGAAAACACTTCACTTTCGCCATATCCTGCTTCTTGCCCTTTGCACCAGAATGAGAGGTTTTCTTACCCTTCCCCTTCTTTGCTTTGGCAACCAAAGCGCAGTTTTCTTCATCGGCTCCCTTTGATGAAGATCCATCTCGAGTAGTCCTCCTTATCTCCTCCTGCATGAGATCCGCCCAAAGGCGCTCCCATCCCGGCAGCTTCTCCCGACCATTGACACTATCTTGATATGAGTGCCAAGCCTTCGGAAGACCAAGGAGATCCAGGTCAACCATGTCCTCGTCTTCGACATTCACCCCCACACTTCCCAGCTCATCTCTGCACTAAGTGAACTTCGTGAGGTATTTGGCGATACTGTCGCCTTTCTCCATCTTGATGTTCCTGAGCTTATCTTTGAGCGCCAGCTTCCTTTGGTCACTCTTACTCTGGAATAGATCCGTCAAAGCTTTCCACATTAAATATGGAGTAGCCTTTCCATGCAGGCTGGATACAATATGATCCTTGACGCCCTCCAACAGGATCCTTCGACATTTCGCAATCTTCTTTTGCCATGCATCGACTAAAGCTGCATCAGTGGGCTTTGGGACATCCGTATCTACGAACTCCTTCAGACCATTATCTTCTAACACTGCTTCCATGCGATCCTTCCATGCAACATAATTCGAACTGCCTTCAAGAGCATATTCGAGTCACAAACCGTTGAAAGACATTTTCAACACTGGCACCAAGAAAACAAAACTGCTGCAAAATTTCGAATTCCACCTCAAAGCTCAGCCGCTCTATATCTGTGAGAACAAATTATTTCTAGCACAGAGATTGACTGCAAGGGGCATTTACCAGACCTTTCACTTTCCGAAGAAAGATGAATCCGGAGGCTACCTGGCCCGCATGCAGACTCTGTCTACAGAAATAAGTTTGTAATCACTGTGATGATCAATCTCTGCTTCAATAGCTCTGATACCATGTAGAAATTTGTTGAATAATGATTAATTATCCACCGAGACTATCCTGATCACATACAATTCAAATTTATATGCAACACATAATCTCTTCCACTCAGATCATCAAACATGCGGAAATAAAATCAAGCGATAACACATCAAATCATCATACACATTAACACAGTATGTATGAGGAAAGCTTATAGCTGAAAACCCCGCAGCTATTGTGTATATTATAATGGAGAAATCATGTAACAAACTCAGTACAATACTCCTCACAAGTACTCAGTACTTTCTCATAAAGTTACACATAATCTAGCTCAGTTTTGAACAGGTTACTAGTTCAAAACTCACCGCCAATTGCCTTGCCTCTATTGTGCAATCATGGCCTGTCTATATAGAGATCAAAGGTTCAAATCTCCTTGGCTTGACAGCACAATCAGCATGGGAAATTCCTCCAAGTGTGGTGCAAATCTCATGCACAACTGATGTCGCCACTGATAGCTAACTCCACCCTTTCATCTACCTCTTTCACTGGTCTCCACTGAACTGTCCATGCACTGTAGTGAACTGATGTATTCTTGAGTTGAATAATGAGTTACTAATTAATGAATTAAATAATATTTAATTCACTCCACTCATAACTAATTGATTAGCTAGTTAAACTAATCTCAACCAGTTCAACTAAAATAAGCAGAACACAACTCCACTAGCTGTCTCATTAACTCCACCAAACTTCTGCCACTGAAGTCCTAACTGAAGTCAACCATGCATGTGCTCACCAAACCCTTGGGAATAGCGTAATTCCTCTGTCAGATTCATGAGCCACTTCCAAGGCTCGAACTGAAGTGCTCCAAGAGAGTAAACTGAAGTTTATAGTCCAAATATTATTAAGGGTAAATAATATTTGACTTCCCTATTTTAAGGAGAGGCAGTCTAAAAATAGACTTCGACCTATAGGTCCAAAAAATAGAGTCCCATATATTTTTACCAACATGACCAATGCTCCAAGAATAACATACTGCAATCCCCGGACCATGCTCCATATGTCTAAAAATAGACATAGTCTAAAAATAGATTTTGCGCCAGAATTTTAGTGAAGGCAACTTCATTTCACTAAGCTCCATCATCTTGCTGCATTTTCAACAGACTAAGTTTTGCATATATACGATTATTAGTAGCAAATTTACAGTATCTTATAACACGACTAAAATTTATCATATTTCTTCAGTCATTAATTGATTTCAAACGATGACTAAAATTTGCATATATATGACTATTAGTAGCTAATTTACAGTATCTTATAACACTATCAAAATTTTAGTCATATTTCTTTGGTCATTAATTGGTTTTGTCGAGTGATCGTATAGTAATATATTTTGTTGCATATTTGGTCATTAATTGTGAGAATTAATGACCAAATCAAAGATTAAATCAATGACCAAATAAATGGCCAAATTAATGACCAAACCAACGGCTAAATTAATGATAAAATCAATGACTAAAATAATGACTAAATCAGTGACTAAATTAATGACCAAATTAACGACCAAATATACAACTAAACAACAAAATTGAGATAACCAATTAATGACTAAGCTAAAAACGACCAAAATTTGGTCGCGTTATAAGATACTGTAAATTAGCTACTATTGGTCACCGACCAAAAAATAGTCGTTTATATGCAAATTTTAGTCGTTTTTTTAGTAACTAATTAGTCGTTTTGTACTAGTGTTTGGAAATGGTGGTACAAGTAGTTGAGTGGGGGGTGGATATATGAGATGGATGTGGTTGAGGCTGTGGCTGTGGTGGAGGTGGTTGGTAGGGATAACATGGATTGGGTATGGAGGATTTTGAGGGAAATATTGAGGATGTTGAGGATTTTCTCAATAAGGTCCTTGCCAATCATGTTGCCAAGATTGGGTTTGAGGTTGAGATGGCCAAGGTTGCCAAGGAGGGAGTGTGTCCCAATTAGTTTGAGATGGATGTGAATAATCTTGACATTGTGAAGTAGGTACTTGCATCATATCAAGTTGACTAGGCTGCCAAGGTCTCCTTGGACCTACATAACATAGCTTCTTTGGTGATTTCCTTGCTCCATTGTCTTCTTGGTAAACTTATTTAAACATGGGGACTGATGAAAAAAATTTAGTAGCATATGATTCAGCATGGATAACAAAAACATCAACATCTTCTTTTTGCTCATTTTGCATTCTTAACATTTCTACTTGTTCGCTTAGATTGCTAAGAATTCCTATTTTAAAGTTATCAAGAAAATTTCCAAGTTCATCTTGCCTTACCAATGTTGATGTTGATTTACTTACTCATTCCCTTCCTCTGGAAATGTGCTTGCATGTTTCACAAATTTCTTCAAATGACAATTGGTATACATCTCCTCTACTCATGAGATTAAGCAGATCAATCCACTCATCTCTAATTGTTCTAAGTAAGAGGGTTTTTAGTGTGTCAAATCCTAGATGATGCACTTTTTCCCTCTTAACATTATACATGAATCTCTCTATTAGATCCTCAAGGATCTCATCTTCTTCTTGGTTCATTCTAAAAATTTCTTCTCTAAGATCACGATCTTTATATTTCTCTAGAAATATCTTTTTCATATCATTCCATGATCTTATTGAAATAGTACCTAGACTCATGAACCATTTAAGAGCTCTATCCTTAAATTTTGCAAGAAATAATCTCAGTTTTTGAGTGTGTGATAAGTAGCCATAAGACCTACAAACTATCTCAAATTCAAAGAGAAATGTTTATGGATCCTCTGTCCTCATACCATGGAAGTTGGGAAGGAAAGATGGAGGGATGTTCTTCATAGGTACACTGATGTCCAAATCTTGAATGGGAAACCCAATAAGATCTTCTTCATTGTCATCACATCCTTCCATCTCTTCTTCCTTTAAAAGTGTATGGTGTTGTGGTTCTTACTACACTACGTGGTCAAGTGGGGGGGTTGGTATTGGAGAAGTATTATTATTTTTTTAAAAGATTTTGAGTATCCCTACTCCTATGAGGCATGAAAATAATATATATATATATATATATATATATATATATATATATATATATATATTGGAAACAACATGAAAAGGAAATCAGAAAAGAATGCTAAAAAAAAATCAAAGCAACTACTAGACACCTCCCCGGCAATGGCACCAAAAAGTGGTGAGGCCTGGTATTGCACCAAGAGTGCTGCAACTCCCAGGGGCTGCCTTGCTTTACTTTATCAACCCAGGGCTCGTACAAAATTTGAGGTGACAGTGATATATACACAGTAGATGCATTCTGTTCATGTAATTCTCTTCCGCTTTACGTCGAAGGGGTGCTATTTCTAAGGGTTCTCACTGAAGTATCTCACATTTCAATGAAACTAAACTAAATTGCAGAAAGGAAACGACAAAAGGAAACTAAATTACATTGCAGAAAAGAAATGAGAGGAATGAAACTAATTTAAGCTGCAGAAAAGGAAATCACTGAAAAGAAACTAAGCTATATTGCTGAAAATGAATGGCAGGAATGAAACTAGTTCTAAACCATACTTAACTTATCCTATGATCTATCTACCATGCTACCATGCTTATAACCATGCAACTATTCATGATCTAACTAAAATTTAAAAGGTGTTGCTTGCAGTTTAGGGGAAAAAGGGCTAATGGAGGCTTAACACATGAAACGAGGCTTAGAAGTGGAAAGAGGGGGTTAAACCCTTAGAAAACCTTATTATAACGTGAGAAATGATTTTGGAGCGGAAAGAACTCAAAAGTGTGATGGAGGAAAAAATCCGCGATGTGCGATGTCGCAATCGCAACTTCACAAGTTTAAGTGGATAGCAGTAAGGGCTTAACAGAATAAACTAAATTGTGCGAAGTGCGAAGTGTGATGAGTGACGTGGCAAGTCGCGAATCGCAATATCAAAAGTTTAAATGGATAGTGGTAAGGACTTAACGGAATGAACTAAAATGTGCGAAGTGTGATTTGCGATGTGGCAAAGGTTGCGGGCTGCGATCTACGATGTGGTAAGTTCAGCGAAATGCGATTTGCGATAAGATAAAATATGTGAGATTCAATTTGCAATGGGGATGACTTGGCGGTGAAAAGAAGAAAGGGAAACATTGCGATTTGCGATATGTGATGTCACAATATATAAATTGAAAGAATGAGTGGTAAGAGTTAAAGGTAAAAGCTAAGAGTTGCGAAGTGCAATTTCTGATTTCGCAATGTTGCAATTGCAACAAACGAGCAGTAAGTGTTAAAGTAAACGTTAAATGGTGTGATTTGCGAAGTGCAACGTATGGTGGTGGGAGTCTCGAGGAGGAAGGCGGAGGTCAGGTTTTCGATGGTTTTCAAGAGTTTTTGCGTTAAAACAAGTCTGGCGATGGTGACCGATAGAACGAAGGAATAAGACAGGAAATCAGTGAAGGAGAGCGGTAAATCTTCAAGGCAAAAGGTAAGCGGTGTGAAGTGCGATTTGTGATTTCGCAATATCACAATCGCAAGGAACGAGCTGTAAGTGTTAAAGGTAAACGTTAAATGTTGTAATTTGCAAAGTGCGACGTACAGTGACAGGAGTCTCAAGAGAAAAGGCAGAGGTCGGGTTTTCGGTGGTTTTGAATGGTTTTCATGTGTTTTTCATAAAAAGGGGAAGGCAGTGAGAATAAGTGGGAAAAAGCAGAGTGTAAAAGTAGTGTGCAGAGCATAACAACAGAGATGGAAGGGAGATGGGGGATGAAGCAGGAGGTGCTGAAGAACTTCCCCAAGGACTAAGCTACATGTACCTGTTATCAACTTGCCTATTTATGCAAGAGAGACAGACAACATGTTCATGAGGATGCAAACACTGATCTAATCTATTTCCAAGAAATCATAATCGAGAAAGCATTTTTTGGTCTGTGGGAAAAGGTCTACCCTCCTTGAGCTCTATTGACAGAGTTGAGAGGGGAAGGCTAACCTCATAGCTTTATGGAGTTTATCAACTACTCTACCACTCTGTAAGAAAATTCAATCGATAGCAAAAGACAATGGGAAGCAAACTAAAACATCAATAAAAATACCAGCAAACAAGCTAAATGCTCAGAAAAAGAAAAAGAAAAAGAAAAAAAAAACTAGCTGAATGACATGAAAGAAACGAATGGAAACAACAGAGAAGCTCAGGCACATGGGTTGGGCCCTAAAACATGACCCCAGCTCTCTGGAATTGAATCAATAAAATGGGATCTCTCTACTCATCTCATAAAAAGGAATAGTCTGTTACATCCATAAAAGCTTTAGCAGAGCCTAATGGCTTTACAGCAAAAATTCGAATCCAATGGAATGGAAGTCGACTAGAATCGACTCACTGGATAACGAACTCCCCTTTTCCTAGCTCTAGCTCTGCTCTATTTATTCTACAGGGCAACTACCAATAACTCCCTTGAAAATGGTGATTGAGTCCACTTTGACTCCAAGTAAACATAGATTGAGTTCACTTCGTCTTCAGTTGCTTGGCTGCCTCTTGAAATTCGATTTGCTGGAGACTCCAGGTGAAGTATGGCTTGAGTGAACTTGGTCTTGAGTTGCTTGGCTGCCTCTATAATTCAAATTTCTGGAGGGGGATCTCATGAGGATCCTATGGCTGCCTTTGAGAGTTAAGGAGGGTGGACAATTCCCTTAAATATCTCCAATATTTCTCCATAATTTCCTGATGTGCTCATTTATTCTCCAATCCTGATCTTCCAGTGGCAGGGAGCAAGTCCCTAAATCATCTCCTTCTCCAAATCTGCGTAATCTGCCAAATATTCTCACAATATTCTACAAAAATAACAAATATTTAGCACAAATATTCAAATACCTTTAAACCTTCCTAAGAAAATATTAAAGGATAAGTAAACATTATTAAGTGCAAAATGAGAGATTTAATATATCCTTTTATCTGCATAACAGAGGTAGATGGGCCTAAGAAAGGTTAGATGGGGCTTAATTTATGTCTAATTTAGAGGCCCATCACATCCCGAAGAGCCAAAAAAAAAAACACTTCCTCCTTTCCAACAATTACATAATCTTTTTACTAGCTCACTTGGTGTAAAGTTACTTTATGATAATAGAGGTCTTGGGTTCAAGTCTTTTTGTCAAACTTCTTTTTCTAAAAAAAAAAATTTCAAGTTACTTTTTCTTAAAAAGCTTTTTGGCAAGTTACATTTTTTTTAAAAAGGGTTTTATTTAAAAAAACACATGTAATTTATGTTTTAAATTTACTTTATGTAATAGTGTTTCTCATCCATTATAAAATGTGAGTCACTTACCATCTAAAGTCACTTTATATTTTATTTAAGTTGCAGTCTACTTGGTCATTATTTTATAAAGTAACATTGTAAAAGTGACTCTCAATTATTTAAAAAAAGTGGGTCACATAAATTAGTATTTAAAAAAAAAATTGAGCTCATTATATTAAGTTTGGAAAATGGTGGGATTTTATTTATTTTTTTTTTTTTTAGTACAACTTCATCGTCAACTTTCAACCTATCATGTGACTACTTGACATCTACTACAACTTATCTTCAAAAGGCCTTAACTTCTTCATCCGGAAGTTGTTTTCAGAGTTTCTTTCTTTTTTTTCTTTTTTTTTAACCAGCCTATTTTTTCAAGATCTTTCCATTGGAATAGTTAGTTTCAACCTTTATAGCCTTTGTTTTTTAAAATGGAAGTGCATGTTTGGTTATTCTTAACAACACCAATTATTTCCAATGGTTATCCTACATGGTAGACTTAGAAGTAAAGGGATTTATAAAATAACCTCAGGGCTAAAATCTAAACCTACTAATTAAGATAAACATGCTAAATTGGAGAATAAACAAGAAGTTGACTCCTCTTATGAACCTATCAAAAAGCTAAATATTGTTTCGGCATTCAAAGTGAAATTAGAGCCCACCAGCTTGAAAATGAGTTGCTTACTTTGGACCCCAATAATTTCTCCTCTATTGAAGATTTTTTGTCCAAATTCAAGACCCTTAAACTTCTTTTCGAAGGTTGTAAGGTTAAAAAGGAAGATGGTAGTCTTATCTATTCCATTTTTGCTAAGATAGGCCCTCTATACTCTATATTTGTTTGCACCTTCCATTTCACTAAAGAAGCCCTCATTTCTCAAGAAATGACCTATAGGTCCCCCTCTTTTGACGCATTTTACGATTATTTGATAAGAGAACAAGAAAAAATCTTGCACCTTGGTCTTATTAATATTGGAAACTCTTCTAAGAAAGCCTTAGCAGCCCAACAACAACCATATCCAAAGAATCCTAAGAAGCAACATCCTAAAAATAATGGTCCTAAAGAAAACAAGGGTCCTAAGCAATCTCAACCACAAACTGAAAAAGAAACTCAACAAATTGATAAGGCAAATAAAAAAAAAGGGAAAATGACAGATAGACATTGCAACTTTTGTAATCATGATGGCCATGTAGATTCAAAATGTTTTAAGAAGATGGAAGCCTTGGAATCAGCAATGAAGAATCACAACATCCATTTGGATAACTCTTCAACTTAATTTTCGGGAATGAAACTTTCTGCATGTGGTTGTCAAGCATCAAGATCTGGTTATGCATTGAATGTATCTTCTTTTTCTAATTCTCATGAGTGGCTCATTGATTCTAGAGCCTCTTACCACATGGCCAAAAATAAAGCCATGATTTCTTCTTTAAATGATTGTAACACCAATAATATTTATGTTGGTGATGATATATCTCTTAGTGTTGTAGAGTCTGGAACCATTCATTTAGTTAATGGTCAGTTTAATAATGTATTATGTGTGCCTACCATGTCCTACGACATTCTATCTATTTATCAGATAACTCATTCAGGTGAAGGGAAAACAATATAATTCTCACCTCATGATGTTGTAATTAAGGACCTAAGAGATCCTAGACATATTTTAGCTATTGGCATTACTGATGATTCCAAAAGGTTGTATAAGTTTGACAACTTTGGGTCATCATGTCTCCCCTGTGTTTTTGTTGCTCATAATGATGAAGTGAGAAAAATTTGGCATGTGCGATTTGGTCACTTAAACTATTGCTCTCTTCAAAATCTATGTAAAGAAAATATGGTGACAGGTCTTCCTATGGTATCTTTTCTAGATGGTGTTTGTTCTGGTTTTGTACTCGGAAAAACATCATTGGGATAGTTTTGACAAATGTGCCTCTTGGCACGCTTCAACCCCTTTGAAACTTCTGCACAATGATTAATGTGGTCCACTTCATGTTACTTCTTTATATGGCTACAAGTACTTCGTAACTTTCATTGATGATTTTTCCAGATGAGCTTGGTTATACTTCTTAAAACTCAAAAGTGAAGTTTTTAACATGTTCTTGGCCTTTAATGCCTTTGTTGAGAAACAATTTGGACATCACATTCTTAAGTTAAGATTTGACAATGGAGGAGAATATGTTAACAAAAAATTTATCAAATTTTGTACTAAGCATGGCATTAAATTGCAACATATCGTTCCATATACTCCACAACAAAATGGTGTAGCTAAAAGGAAGAATCACACTCTAAAAGAAATGGCTAATTGTATGCTTCAATCTAAAGGATTTAGTCTTAATTTTTGGGTAGAAGCAATTAACTATGAAAATTACATAGTAAAGCGCACTCCTACTAAGGTTTTAAGGAATATGACTCCAAAAGAAGCCTGGAGCTCAATCAAACCAGATATAAGTCACTTTCATGTTTTTGGAAGTGAAGCTTGGGCCCATATTCCCGATGATAAACATAAAGCCTCAGAACCTAAGAGTGAAAAATGCATTTTTGTTGGATATTCTGAAGATGTCAAAGGATATAGACTTATTCAACCCAAATCAAAAAATGTAATCATTATAAGAGATGTAAAATTTGATGAAAATATATCATCCTGCTAGCCTAGTTCGGCAGGTGTGCCACCTTTGACCTGTGAGCCTGATTCGACATATGTGCCACCTCTCTTTATCTCTTCTGCTTCCGACAACATTCCTTCTACTTCGGATGATGACAACAAGGATGAAAATCCTCCTCCACCTCCTTGGGATCTTCCTTAAGCTCCACAGCTTCCAAAATGGGTCTGCTCTACTCAGGATGCAACGAGTTCTCTTGTAGGTGACCTTGCAGAACATCATACACATTCTTAGTTCGAAAAAGCCTCTTCCTTATTGGCTCATGTTCCAAAAAATCATGATCCATATACCTTTGAAGAAGCTTCAAGTCATCCAGATTGGGATGCAGCTATGACTGAAGAATATCGTTCCTCATTTGCAAACGATACTTGGGATCTTATTCCTCTTCCAAGGGGAAGAAAACTTATCAGATACAAATGTGTTCACATAACAAAGTTTCGACCAGATGGAAAAGTGGATAAACATAAAGCGCATCTTGTTGCTAAGGATTTTCACTAGTTGAAGGCATTGAATATACTGAAACCTTCTCCCCTATTTCCAAAATGAACTCTATTCGCCTTTTTTTTTCCCTTTCTGCCTCCTTTAAATGGGAAGTCCATCAGATGGATGTTAAATCCGTCTTCTTACATGGGGACTTGCATGAATAAATGTACATGGAACAACCCCCTGACTTTATCCAAAACGACTCTAGCCTTTTTTATCACCTTAGGAATTCTCTCTATGGTCTCAAACAAGCCCCTCAGGCTTGGTATGCCAAAATGGATGGCTTTCTCTTATATATTGTCTTTTCTAGGTGTCATTCCAATAACACTGTCTACACCAAGAAAGTGGGTAAGTCCTTAATCATCCTTGTTATTTATGTTGATGATATTATCCTTACTGGTAGTGATCCCAACCATATAAACCATGTAAAGTCTAGCCTCAAAAAGAAGTTGAAATGACAGACTTGAGACATTTGCATTATTTCCTTAGTCTTCAAGTCTTGCAATCCAAAGAAGGTATTGCCCTTTCTTAGTCCAAGTATGTCTGTGATATTCTACGCCACTTTCACATGGAATATTGTAAACCAGCCCCATCTCACTTTTAGTCTGGAGCTAAGCTTTCAGTCACTTGTACTTCCCCTGAAGTTGATGCTACCTTATACCGTCAACTTATTGGTAAACTTCTATATCTAACCCATACTTGTCCCGACCTTTCCTTTGTCGTTGGTCTTGTTGCTCAGTTTATGCACAAACCTCATGAAAGTCACTAGAACGTGGCTAGAATAATAATTCGATATATTCGAGTTACAGTTCAGTTCAAGATTCGTTACAGTGCAAGAGTATCTCCATTGTTGGTTGGTTTCATTGATTCTGTTTGGGCTGGTGATTCTGATGATTGAAAGTCTACTGCAGGTTATGTATTCACTCTTGGTTCAAGACCTATTACATGGTCTTGTAAGAAACAAAGTGCCATCTCTCTTTCTTCGTCAGAAGCAGAGCATCGTGGTGTTGTTGAAGCCAGTAAGGAAGCCCTTTATCTTCATTAGATCCTGTCTGAATTTGGTCTTCATCAGCAACATCCAACTACACTTTGGTGTGATAATCAGAATTTCATTTAGCTATGCAAAGATCCAGTTCAACATCAGTGCATGAAACACATTTAGCTACACATACATTTCATTAGAAAGCTCATTCATGATCGTGTTCTTGAAGTGCACTATTGTTCAACCAATGATCAAGTTGTTTATATATTTACAAAGGCTCTCACAGAAGCGAAGTTTACCAAACTTCGATCTATGCTTGGAGTTTAGGAAAGTTATCTTTAAGGGGGATAGGCTCTAATGCCTCCTTCCTTCTCCTATTGTGTCACCTTTGTAAATCCTTCAATCCTATCCCAAGTTGTTCTTAAGGGGGGATGTTAGGATATTCCGACACATAGGAAATAGTTAAGTATAAACTGGTCTAGCATAGAATTAGGTAAAGTGTGTTTATTTACTATGTACTTTTGTAACTTATAATCTCACGGTCATGATATGTAGTGATCTGGTGGTTCATTCTCTCCTCGGTATTACCGACACTTGATCCATGACTTAACACCTAATTGGTCCATGATCTCTATTTAAAGACCATGGAGGATCATTTTTTTGGTGACTGTTTATGAGAGAAGCTTATGTAAATTTTCTTTCTTTATATTAACAAATTTCCTGAAGTGGCTGCATTGGCTCAGGTTGTGGACTGTTTACCTCTTTGATGGTTTTAACGAGGTAAAATATTGGTGTAATGATATGTGATCTATTTGTGAGTGGTGATCTTTAGTGTTTGATCTAAGGAACTTACCCTCTAAATTCCTACACCAAGAGACATAAAAAATAACATTAACTAATGGTGCCTTCGAAACTTAACCAATTTTTGTAATTTTCAAATTTTTACAATGATATTTTATGCATGAAGTATGTACAATTTGGAAAGCCAATGTAATTTCACAAGGGACCAATATATAGTAAGGAAGATAAGAAAGTAAGGGAAGGAAAAAGGAGGTCATGTAAAATAGAAAAGAAAGGTCCCCATGTTATTATGAATTAGATACAAATGGGGGTTGTTGTTTTATTATAACAAGATTAGTAAGGAAGATAAGAAAGTAAGGGAAGGAAAAAGTAGGTCATGTAAAATAGAAAAAAAAAGGTCCCCATGTTATTATGGATTAGATACAAATGGGGGTTGTTGTTTTATTATAACAAGATACTCATCCTGAGAAATCACGTGCCAATTCCAAAAAGGCAAGGAGGGAAATAAATTCTTTTGGCCATTAGACACAATTTTAGGCTATACTTATTGGCGAGTTTGTCTTTGTCCCATACACCTATAACTTAGCCATAGTTGAAATGAAATTTTAGATCAAATAAAAGAAAGAAAAATGATTGATTCCAGATAAGCGACAAGTATTGCACTTGAATCAATATTTAATTGGAAGTTGTTTCTATTAATTTCTAGTCCTTTTGATTTTGTATTTACTTGGAAGAATGTTCATTTCTTTATTAGGGTTGTGGCCTTTCCACCCTAGATGTCTTAGAGTAAAATAAATCTTTGACTTTCTAACCTACTAGTTATCTTTGAACGAGGAGAATTGGGAGTGAATCAATGCAATGGTTACAAGTATGTTAGAGTTCAATAGGTCTATTTAGGTGCATAGTTTTGATGTTTCATTAATATTTTTCTGATGATTCATTACTTTTAAATAATTAAAAATAATTATGTAAATTATATTAAAAATATAATTGTAATTATTTTGTATTTTTTTAATTGAAAAAAATATTAGTTATTACTTCTTCAAATCATATATGATTTCTATTTGTAAGTTTTTGTACAAAGGAAAATTTTAAAAAATAAACTTTAAATTTATCAACCAATGATAATTTATGTCTTATTTTGTAGTGTTATTAGTATCATATAATATTATACCCATAGAAATTTGGATTGGTAGTGAATGGGTATATTTTTAAGTCACTCTTTACCAGACTTCACTATTTCAAAGAATCACTTTCAAACTTTATAATTTGTATATGTAAAAAAAAAAAATTAACAAAATTTTAAATCTAAATATGAACAATATTTTAATATTTAAAATTTAACAAATCATTAATTTATCATTTTCAATTCTATAAATATAAAAAAATAATATTAATATTAAATAAATATAAAAGAATACTAATAAATTAATTTTATTTATAAAATATATATGACAATTTTATATATTATGTAATAATGACTTTTATTAGGATCCCCCAGGGAAAAAAACTCACGAAGATGGTTTGTGGATATTAAATAGTGTAATTATTATGTAATTTAATAAAAAAAATCATGGGTCAATTATTTTAATGCCCTCAAAATTAGGCTTTGCTTTCTCTAAAAAATAATAAGTATCGACTAATGCGTGCAAACTTTGTCGTGTGTCAAGTAGGGACAATCCGTAATCATTTATTAAGCAAACCAGTCCTAGTAAGTACTTTGCTAATAAAAAATCGTGAGTGCCCTCAAAATTAGGCTTTATTAATAAACGAGCTTTCATCCTAAAAATAATAAGTCAGATACGATCAATGTCGACTAATGCATACAAATTTAATTAATGATTTAAAAAATAAAATAAAATAAACAACTATTTTTTTTATTAATTTTACGTATATAATATATTAGCATTTAATAAATTTAATGGTTATTTTTTCATTTATAGATAGCATTTCTAGACAAAATTATTAATGTAAATGAGTGCATTTGACCAAACAATTTTACAACTTTTCTATATACTCTTCTTGTTCTTTTTTTTTTTTAATAATATTTAAATTTGTTTATTTTAAATGTAATTAGTTCAATTCTTATTTTGAAATGATTAGGGTACTTCATCATGTTTTAATGATGTGTACAATGTGACTTTGATGTCAATCAATCAAAAATAGGGAAATTCATAATGTGACTTTCTAATGGTACACCCCTATTATAGATTGTTGAATGAAGGCAGTATGATCATGCCTTCAAATATATATGTTCACTTTCCATGCCTTCAAATCTATATGCCCACTTTCCTTAACTAAGGTTGGATTTGGTGCCACAAAGTTACCAGATGTATTTGTGATGTTTATATTTAGCATATTCAGATATATTTGTGCAATTGTAATATTGTATAAAAATAGAATTTGATGAGAGGCAATATATATCTATTTTTGTTTGCAGAATTCCAATGCAAGATAACATTGAGACTAGTAATCTTATCCACCTCACATGTTTATTTCTTGATATTGTTGACTATTCTTTAGCTATTATAAACATGATTGATGTATTGTACATTTCCAAATAGTTAACACTATTTTTTTAGCTTTTAAAGTTCAATAATTAAACTAAGTAGCAGGAACGCTAGCTATACGACCTTGTTAAGTAATCAATTATTAAGAAAACAAGTCAGTAAATATTTTGATAATAAAAAATCATGAGTGCCCTCAAAATTAGACTTTATTAATAAACAAGCTTTCGTCCTAAAAATAATAAGTGAGATACAATCAGTGTCTAGGTTGTGTGAGATATAATGGGTTGTGCAACAAATTTTTGCATAGAATACTTGCAACATTTTGGAAGGAGGTGTCTAAGTTGTCTTTTTCTCCTTCTTCATCTTTAGGAATCTCCGCTACATTATCATGTAATTCTTCTTTGAAAAGTATGTACATGCAATTCCATGAAAATATCCCAGTGTCCTTAGTAATTACTGCATGAATGTGTTAGGATTGCTTTCATGCACATCTTCGGGAGCTAGTTGAGGAGGTTTCTGCACCTGAGGTTTATTTTTAGATTGCTTGCCCATACTTGATGTTCTTGCAGAACATGTCGAATGAACAAAATAAAACACGAAGGAAAACTAAAATAATGACATAATTTAGCAATTCAAATCATTTTTTAGAATTATGAAACGAAAAAAATTATGACAAATCAAACTGAAATGAAATCATTTAACTATTGAAAATCCATGACTACATGTAGTACAATATTGACATAATCCACCGATTCGCCCAAATTGAAAACAAAAAGACGCACATTTATTTATGGATGTGCTCTTATTAATTAAAAATTGAAGCATCAATCATCTGACTGATTATCTAATATGTTATGATTAACCTTAATTCACAAGATGCGCTCTTATTAATTAAAAATTGAAGCATTAATCATCTGAGTGATTATCCACTTTGTTATGATTAACCTTAATTCACACCGCAGGAGTAAGGTCATGTTCAACTAATTTTTTATGTGGAAGTCGTGGTGGGACGAAGAAATTGAAGGAGAAAATTCACTGGCATTAACATACATAAGGATTGAACTAAGTTGATGTGGCAGAGTCTAATAGGGGTGCATGGGAAAAAAAATCCACATAGAATCATTAGCCACATCATTATGGAAAGGATTGCCTCGCATGAAGTTGTGTTTTACCATTTAAAATGACTAGCGTCTATAAATTGATGGATGCAAGAAGATGGGAGGTTTCAAGGAATTTGATGGAGAAATCTCTATCCCTTCGTGAGATTTTGCAGAAGAGTAAACACTTAACAACTGAAAGTTGGGGTGCGATTGACAAAAAACTTGACATGAAGGTATGTGATATGACGAGAAATTATCCTTTTCATCGTGCAATGATTAGGAATTGAATGTTAAAGGATCAACCCTAGAGATGGGAGTTAGGATGAGAAATTATTTGTGAATTTGTGGGAAAAAGTTATGTCTCGTCGTGGGACTTTTAATAAAGTGTTATATAGAGGATTGGGCACAATCACAATCAATGGCTAAGAAATTTTTGTCCCAAGAGACAGAAAATAGCATTAACTAACAATGCCTTCGTAACTTAACTAATTTTTGTAGTTTTTCATTTTTTACAATGATATTTTATGCATGAAGTATGTACAATTTGGAAAGTCAGTGTAATTTCACAAAGGACCACTATAGCTAGGAAGATAAGAATGTACGAGAAGAGAAAAGTAGGTAATGCAAAATAGAAAAAAAAAAAAAAAAGATCTCCATTTTACTATGGATTAAATTCAAATGGGAGTTATTGTTTTACATATACATCTTGAGAAATCACATGCCAATTCCAAAAAGGCATGTAAGGAAATAAATTTGTTTGCCCATTATACACAAATTCAAGTTATACTTATTGGTGAGTTTGTCTTTGTCCCATCCACTTATAACTTAGCCATAGTTGAAATGAAATTTTAGATAAAATAAAAGAAAGAAAAATTATTGATGCCAAATAAGCCACAAGTATTGTAGTTGAATCAATATTTAATTGGCATTTATTTATATTAATTTCTAGTATTTTGGATTTTGAATTTTCATGGGAGAATGTTCATTTATTTATCACTGTTGTGGCCTTTTGAACCTAGATGTCTTAGAGGTAAAATAAATCTTTGACCTTCCAACTTACTAGTTATCTTTGAACAAGGAGAATTAGGGGTGAATCAAGGCAATAGTTACACGTAGGTTAGGGTTCAAGAGATAGATTTAGGTGCAATGTTTTGAGGTGAACTAGTTTTGATGTTTCATTAATATTTTTCTCATGATTCATTACTCCTAATTAAGTAAAATTAATTATGTAAATTATATTAAACATTTAATTGTTATTATTTTTTATTTTTTTAATTGAAAAAAAAAATATTATTTATTCATTTTTCAAATCATATATGATTTTTATTTGTAATTTTTTGTACAAAGAAAATTTAGAAAAAAATAAACTTTAAATTTATCAACCAAAATTTTATTTTAACTAAACTGCCTCAATTTAATTTTCCTAAATAAATAAAACAAGCATGATACCAAAGGGGAAAAACTCGCTGATTTGTGAAGACAATTTGTGGATATTGGATAGTGTAGCTATTGGAGTTGTTTTTAATGTGAATTTTTGGGTTCATCCTGAGAAATCACAAGCCAATTCCAAAAAGGCACGGAAGAAAATACATTAGTTTTCTCATTATACACAAATTCAAGTTATACTTATCAGTGAGTTTGTCTTTGTACCATCCACTTATTTGTCTTTGTCCCATCCACTTATAACTTAGCCATAGTTGAAATGAAATTTTAGATCAAATAAAAGAAAGAAAAATGATTGATGCCAAATAAGCCACAAGTATTGTAGTTGAATCAATATTTATTTGGCAATTGTTTATATTAACTTCCAGTACTTTGGATTTTGAATTTTCTTGGGAGAATGTTCATTTCTTTATTACTTTTGTGGCATTTTGAACCTAGATGTCTTAGAGGTAAAATAGATCTTTGACCTTCCAACCTACTAGTTATCTTTGAACAAGGAGAATTAGAGGCGAATCAATGCAATGGTTACATGTAGATTGGGGTTCAAGAGATCGATTTAGGTGCATTGTTTTGAGTTAAACTAGTTTTGATGTTTCAATAATATTTTTCTCATGATTCATTACTTTTAATTAATTAAAATTAATTATGTGAATTATTAAAAATTTAATTGTAATTATTTTGTATTTTTTTAATTGAAAAAAATATTAGTTATTCTTCTATAAAATCATATATGATTTTTATTTGTAATTTTTTGTACAAAGGAAATTAAAAAAAAAAGAAGAAATTAAATTTATCAACCAATGATAATGTATGCCTTATTTTGTGGTGTTATTAATATCATATAATATTATGTTAATAGAGATTTGGATTGGTATTGAATGGATGCATTGTTAAGTCACTTCTTACCATAGATTACTAGTTCAAATCTTACAACTCACTTTCAAACTTTGTAATTTATATGTATCTATTTTTAAATGTAACAAAAAAAAAAAAATAATATTTTTTTCTTAAATCTAAATATAAACAATATTTTAATATTTAATATGTAACAGATCATTAATTTATGATTTTCAACTCTATAAAAATAAAAAATAATATTAATATTAAATAAATGTAAATTAATATAAAATAATACTAATAAATTGATTTTTTATAAAATATATATGAAAAATTTATATATCATGTAACAAAAAATGTATCTTAATTAAAGTGCCTCGATTTCTTTTCCTAAATAAATAAAACAAGTAGGATTCCAAAGGGGAAAAACTCACTGATTTGGGAAGATGGTTTGTGGTTATTGGATAGTGTAACTATTATGTATTTTTGTAAATATTATTAATCAATTCATTAATATAAATGAGAAAGACTTATAGAAAGCTAGTTTTTTTTAAATATTATTAATCAATTCATTAATATAAATAAGAAAGACTTATAGTGAATTAATTTAATTAGTTGAAATTTTCGCACTAAAATACTTTGTTAAGAGTTAGTTTAATTAATTGAATTTTGATAACTAAAATACTTTGCTAATAAAAAATCATGAATCAATTAATTTGACTCATTAAAAATTAAGCTTTATTAATAAACAGGCTTTCTTTAAAAAAAATATATTGGGCTTTCCTCTAAAAATAATAAGTGAGATATGGTCTGGTTTGTGAATATTACATAATTCCTATAACTAAAGCACTTTGCTGATTAAAAAAAATCATGAGTCAATTATTTTAATTCCCAACACACAGCACTTTGCTGATTAAAAAAAAATCATGAGTCGATTATTTTAATTCCCAACACAGGGCACTCTGCTGCTTAAAAAAATCATTGAGTCAATTATTTTAATTCCCAACTCTCTGTGTCAAATTTCAACGCGTTTTCACAGGCTGAAGACGATCCTTAGCTCCGTGTGAATGGGTTGAAGTGAATGTGGTATACAACTACACCGTCTAGGTAAATGAGAAAATGTAGATCCAGTGGGGCCTGGACACTTCCCTTTGATCTGTGCGCAAGTTCTTTTTTTTCAAAAGAACGACAAAATAAAGTTCTGCGTTCTAACAGCGTCGGTAAAAGCAGAAGCCCACAAAACGTGGGGCACTATGAAAAGTCCACCACGAATTTTTCAATCAGGGTTTTCACTTTTGGGTTTTTCTTGGCCCTTTCTTCTCTCTTTCAGGTAAAATTCACGAATTTTTATATCACTAGGTTTTCAATTTTTGAGTTTTTATTGGCCCTTTCCTCTCTCTGGTTAAAATTCATTTTAGTTTTACAGTGGACGTCAAACATTTAATTAATTAGTAGAACAAGTTCTAACTGGTATGCAAATATGAAATTCATATGCGTCATTCACCAATATTTCAATCAACGTCACTCTAATATTCTATCAATAAAATTTCATCACAATGGAGCTTATTTTTATTTTATCTTTAATCAACAAAATCTCATTGTGGAGTTCATGAGAGTTCGTTCTAATCTTGGCTATATTAATTTTCTTCTTTGCGCTACTTTCGATCTTCTAGGGTGGGGTTGATGACCTCTTTATAATATTTTAATTTTCTTTTAGCTGCTAGATTTTTCTCACACCACATTTTTTCTTTGAACTTAGAAGTAACAATTTTTTTAATGTTATTAATGTTTTGCAATGCAACATTCTCGTCGATCTCTCAATGGTTTAACCAGGCCGTGGTGTCTTTATACCAACCTCGTTTAAGCCTTAGGTGGTTTTGGCTGGAATTTAAAGCTAGCTTAGGAAGTCCATGGTCTCCTATGCTATTGAGCTTGTGCTTGTACAACAGAAACCTAGTCATAGCCAGGCTCTCGATAGGGGAAAGACCCACTTTTATAAGGAGAATAGGATAGGGTGTATTGCTTTTAATTTTAAGGTTATAAGTTATAAAACGATTCTGGATTTGCTCAATCTTTCTCCAGGATTCTCTAGAAATGGTGCAACTCCAAACCTCACATCCATATAAGATAACAGGAGTGACTAAAGTTTCAAAGAGGAACTTCTTTCTATCCCACATTACGAGGTTTGTCATTTTACAATTATTTTCAAGACCAAAATAAGCTTTCCACCCCCATTAATCCTTTTCTGAATGCTATAGTTCCAGTTGAGCTTGTGATGAATATCAATTCCTAGGTAGTTGTAAGAAGACACTTCCTCCAAGGTACTATTGTCATCCATAAAATTAGCGTAAGTGTCCTTCTTGGATTTGATAATCATAACTTTTGTTTTGTCAGTGTATGGTAGAGCAGAAATCCTTAAAAAGTCTAAATTGCTTATCAAGATCAGATAGACACCTTGCGAGAAGAACAATATCGTCAGCATAGAGAAGAAGGATAATGACTATCCCAACTAAGATTGTGAAGGATGGTGACTATCCCAACTAAGATCGTGTCAGCACATTGCTGTACCTTTGACAATTCTCTTAAATTTGTACCTTTCAAATATAACTATTCAAGCCTGTGCCACTTGCGTGGCGAGTACTTCAACTTGTTGACAGTAAGTGAGATTTATGTACTTAAGCGTGCATATATCTCCCAGAGTTTCACTTGACATGGTTAAATTAGTGCAACCCTCCAATTCAAGATATTGGAGTTTAATTAATTTATCGAAGGAATCAGGCAGCCTCTCCAAAGCCGACCACCCAGACAATTGGATGTGAAGGAGATTACTTGAATTGCCGAAAGATTCTGGCAGAGTCTGCAGATTCAGGCACTCGACCAGCTGGATCTGCTGAAGGTTGGTTAAATTACCAAAAGAATCTGGCAGGCTCTTCAAAGCGTACCACCCAGACAGCTCGATGAGGTGGAGGTTGGTTAAATTACCAAAGCACTCCGGTAATGACTTAATATTTAAGCATTGGTTTGATACCTCGAACTTTAACGACTGCAGAAGGCAAAATTCTTCCGGCAATTTTGTGTGGGTCACAAAATCATCGAATTTAGGAGAACTAATCACAATCCGTTCTAGGTGCTTCAAATGTCAAAGAGGGGAGCCCCAATATCCAACTCCAACAACTGTAATGGTGTCTGCAAAATGTTCACAAAAATATAAATGTAATATCGTTCTCATCAAATAAACCCTCACAACATGTTGGAGACACTGTGTTACAATATCGATAGCTAATAAACACAGACTTCAATTCAAAAAAATCCTAATTTACCTCTGATTATTTCTTCCACAATTCTTTTAAATTCAATCCTCGCGCGTGTAGAACCCTTAATTTTTCCATTGGAACCCCGAAAGACAGAGAATAGAAGGGAACCGGAAAAGGCGTGGAAGGCGGGATCCGCTGGGAAGACAGGGAAGAGAAGGGACAGTCGTTCCAGCGCAGCCATATGAGATTTGAAGACTGAACCTTTCTCAAAATGCGTTCCACGAGACAGCCTGCTTTACCGCGGCCTTAAAAGTAGATCCGACAAAATGTGAACACTTAAACACCAATGGAATTTGTGGGGCCTATCACAAATTTTCCAATCACTATGTTTTCACTTTTGGGTTTTTCTTGGACCTTTCCTCTCCTAATTTTTTTTTACAGTTTTATGGTGGACTCAATTCATTTTATTGATTTTTTTTTAAATTTCGCTAACTTTTACTTTATCAGTTATCAATAAAGTCTCATCACAAACAAGTTTATTTTCACTTTATTTTAATCAATAAAATCTAATCAATAATATCTCTGTATATTATATTTATTTTTTAAAATAAATTAATTAAATATTCTAAGTATAAATTGATATTATTTATTTTAATTCACACATATCTTTAATTTAACAAAAAAAAAATTTTAAACTTTTACACAAATATGTTGTATATTATAATTTAAATATTTATGTAAAAGTTAAATGTTATACCAAAAAAATTATGTAAAACTTAAAATGTCTTACTTAAAAAAATACCCCATTTAAATATAAAGTTGGATTTCTCATGTAGCCTTTCACTTTGATATTTTTTATTTTAAATATTTTTTAGTTTCCATTTAAACTTTCAAATTATTTTATTTTATTTTATATGTTAATAAATAAATATTTTATTAAAACTAGCGTAGATCTACCTAACTCAGGGTCTATCATATGCCAAGAAGGATCAAATCCCTTGAGGTGCAAGCCTTCTTTCTAAAGTGTATAAATGATTGCACCTCGAGGGATTTGGCCCCTTTCAGCACATGATAGATCCGGAGTTAGATGGATCTAGCTTGGTTCCATTTGAGGGCAACAATGTCACATTTTTAGATTATCATTATTATGTATATTATTGAGATAAACTCCATACTTTGAAATTTACATTATGTTTTCTTTGTTTGGCATGACCATATCATTCTCCTATTTAATTTAGTCTATGTCGCTTGCCTTGAATGGTTTGTGTGTCTATGTTTGGATGCTTTTGAGTGGTTTGTGTGCTTATGTGTTTGGATTTCAATGGTTGGACCGAAAAATATCTTTCCAGCAGATTCAACCATTTATCTATGGCATTTGCATCTATCTAGCCTTCAAATATAGAAATGTCAAAGTTAGCTTGTATTTTAAAGGGGGTGGCACCCCCAAGGTTGTTGTTGAATCAATATGCTTCGCCCGCTGATACCTGCCAAAGGATCTAGGAAAATTTATCCATCATCTCATTCCTTTGTAGCTCAAGTGATTCTTCAAGAAATTTTTTGAAAGGATCTCCTACTCCCTCGTATTTATTTTCTTCTGCCATGGGAAGTCATCGGGGTTGATGAGGTCGGCCTTGCAAGGGTTCAACCAATTCATGTCCTAACTCCTTATATCCTAACCTCATTGGGGACATGTATAGAAAAACAATGAAAGAGTAGACCACTCTTATACCATTGATCTAGCTTTATGTAGGAACAAAATGAAATACATATTAAACTGGAAACATAGAGTTGCAATGAAAACTGAACTTCAATTCATTAATAACAGAATATCGAAATTGTTTACATGCAGAACATAAATAAACTATCTCTAGTGATGGTAGATTATCTTTGAGAAGAGATGTGGTGGCTACATGCCTTTGAACTGTGTTACAACGAGGCTGAGAGGCCTTTTTATTATTCAGAAACAAGGGAAAATCTTTAAACATCCAAAAACCTAATCGTAGGAGATGAAGTGCCAAAATTTTATGGGCTCCATCAGGGTTAGTTCGTACATCAACTTCCCAGGGTCGTAACTTTGGTATACGATCTATGTTTGACATGTACAATACCTCATTAGAAATATTTATCTGAGGACTACAACATTCACTCCAATCCCTTATTGTAGGCAATGGGTTTTACCTTTTTAAAACAAAAACATCGTTTAGGGCCTTAAACGGCTACGAAAGTTTAGGTCCTGAAAAAATTCCAAAAATAGTAAATTGTGCTACAATCAAGGAAATAGAAAGAAATAATGTTAGGGGTACAAGTGGAATATGCGAGTGGTCACCAATATCTACCTAGATCAATTGATGGGAAAAATTGACCATATCAACATTCAAGAAATCGCTCGGTTAAGATCCTAATTATACCCTTTTCTGTTTCAGATAACAATTTTGACTGATTAAATGGGTATGGTTACAATTGTATAATTTTGTTGCAACATATGGAGACTTAATTGCAAATAATGAACAAAATGGGAAACAATGTAAAGAACAGGTAACTATGATGCAATAAAGCAAGAAAGATTAATAATAAGGCTATTAATATAATGTTGAACTATATATATATATATATATATATATATATATATATATATATATATATATATATATATATATATATATATATATATATATATATAGTGTGTGTATGTGAAAAGGAAAAGGTAGCAATAAGCAAGAGATGTAGATCATTGGTTTCTTTGCTATGATAACTAAGTTGTAAAGGGAAAAATAATTCATTTAACTAGTTAAATGAATTCAATGCATTCACATTATTCACATACCATCTCAAATATTAATGTCTCGAGAACAAAAGCAATAGATTTGATCAATAGTCAAAAACAAATTTGGCAAAGTGAAAATTTGTTTAGATGCATTGATGGAAATAAAATCTTAAACAATTGGAGTAATTTTCACAGGAGCATCATTGGATGACCAACATCCAGCATAGACTTCTAGAAGAGGTGTGAGATGTACAAGAAGATTAAGTTGAATATTGACCTGACAATTGAAAATACATGCTCTACATTTGGTAGTTCATATAAAATTATGTTATTTATTTATTTGGTCATTTAGAAATAGCTTTGTAGTTTGACCATGTATTTCCAAATATAATCAAGATCAACCTTCAATATTTGTTTGATATTGTCATGAAATTACAACTTGATTTCACTTGCCTTTTTCCTTAGAGCCTCTACCTCTAATGGTTTCTCCTCTTGAACTTATGTATTTAACTTTGTCTCCCTAAAAACTTTCATGATGAATTGTACTAGTGGAAAACAACCTTGTTTTTTCATCATGATCAATTCCCTATAATTGTGCAAGTTAGATTTCTAGGATTTGAGAATTGTTTTCATTTGCATTGCGTTGATTCTTAGTAGGTCGGGGAAGTATATTTTTTCATCATTGTACCAAGACAATAGTTCAAACATTTTCTTCTTTGCTTCTTCATATTTTGTATCTTTATCAATATGTTGTTAAAGGAGTCTACCAATTTCTCTTTAACTTACATGAGGCTCAACCTATCACAACATTGTTCATGTTCATGTAGAAACTTTTGAGTAATTCTAGAAGTTTGTTGCTTGAATTGTGTTAAGTCCATTGTATTACTTCTTGAAACTTGAATTTTCAATTGTAATTCAATTAAATGTGTATATGTTTTCTGATTTGGGATTTGAAATTCAAGTTTCAATTTATTACCTCCTCCTCTCAAAGCTTAAGTTGATCATGTATTTGACTTCCCTATTGAGACAATTTTTCTTCCAACTATTGAATTTTCTCATACTTTTGTTTCAAAAAGTCCTTCAATTAGGAAATAAAATCCATATTTTCATTTGCATAAACTCCAATAGAAAAGGCTAACTACTTAGTTGTTTGTTCTGGTCTAAGTTGGCAGCCATCACAAACTATTTCCAAAGACACTTTTGTTATTTCCTTAGCATCTTCAACTTTCATGTTTCTCCTTCTCCAATTCATAATTTAATTTTGTTGGGGATTGTAGAAGAATTAAATTAGAGGGATATGTTCAATTTCAATTGGCAACACGTAACTTTCCAATACTTCTAACTATGTACTTTCAACATGTATAAAATTTGTAGGATTTTTCATTAAGAAATCAGTAGTGACCAAACAAGTTTCACTACAATCAACAATACTATGAGGAGGAACATTTAGTTGAGGTTGTTTTGCTTGCTTTTCTATTTTTTCTTAGGAGTGGAAGTTGGAAGGAGAACCTCAAGTGTTTTCTAATATTCATTTGTTGTTATTTTTTCAAATTATTCCTATTGCTTATGAATTCTAATTGCATCTTGAATTATTTTGATAGTGTCTTCTTGTAGAAGCTCATTGGCCAATTCTAGAAGAATTTGTTTAATTTTGTATAGGCTCTTTTGTAGGAACAATTTTTGGAACTAGATGTGGAAGCTTCTGTTGAAATCGTTCCACCTATTGGTTGTTGCAAAATTAAAGGTAATGAAGCTCTTATTTCTTCTCTAAATGACAGAAAAATCTAATACCTTTATGGGGGGAGCTTTTTTGCTTTCCTACAAAATTCTTAATAAGACTTGGCTCTATAAAAAATATCATCAAAAATGGACTTTTCTTGCATATATTTCTTCATTGCCATAGAAACACAATGTTCACCAACAACGTCTAAAGGATCATGACATTTGAAAGGAATTTGGGCTAGTTTGAATGCAAAAAAGTTGGTTATATATTTTCCGGCATGTTGAACATTCTGGAGGGCATAATTGGCAACCTGAATTAGGAAATTAAGCCATATTTTTTAATATTTCGTTGGTAATTTGAATACCACGCCCACTTCAATTGTTTAATAATCTATTTCCTTACATACTAACATGTCAGGGACAAAAATGGGTAAAGAATGTGGGGGTGTCTGACAACCATATATTCTTAGGTAAGACAAGTTTTCTTCAGTGAAACAATCACAAATTCTTTCAAATGATTCTTTTTCCTCTTCTAAATCTGATCCAGGGTAAATTATTGATACCCTTAACCAAGACCTTTTACTTCAACTGATAAATTAGAATTGCATTGTTTGAGGCATCAATGAACATAAATGAACAACTAAATGCTATAAAAAAAGAGGAACATAATATGTCAAGATCAACAATCATAAGAACACATCATTTGATAACAGAGTTTGTCCAGGAGGGACTACGTCTCTGGGCCTCGGTGTCAAGATGGTGTAGGCCGCTGCATTAAGTTTTGTAAGAAGATGTACATGAATGTGTTTCTCTGACATACAAGGAAAATGCCCTCACACAGGAGTGGCTAAACCTCTCTACGAGATGTTCCACTGCGGAAATCTCATGCATAAAAATGACTCCTATCAGTATGATAATATCTCACGCATAAAGACTGTGAGTATCCCGCTGACATGGCAAACAAGGGATATCAATGATTTACGTGTGACACGGAGTATCTCGCCAACATGGCATAAAAGGGATCTCAACAACATACATGAGTATCCCGCTAATATGGCATCAAGGGATCTCAAACATAATACAAGTCCATGACAGAAAATACATCAATAATAAAACAAGACAAGATCCCACGATTCATACATCAAAATGGATTTGTACAACACTAAGCATCTCAGGAACAAAGAAGTACATGAAAGAAACACATCATATACCTCGTTGAAGATGACTGAAGAATGGTTGTTGCTGCTACTGGATCTGAAAAAACACCATCACAATCACAGCGTCAAGAGGTGCAAAATTGACTGCTCACTCGCTGAAAACTGACACATGCAACTTCACTTCAAAAAGTGACCGAAAAAATTAAATCTCAGATGAAATATCTGAATGCGCCATCAGATTCGTGGTGTCAAATAGTGAAAAAAGGACATAAAATTTGTCCCATTTGAACACTGTCAAAGTTTCGCCCTCTTGAAAGTTAAGCTCAATCAAGGTTCCGCCTGCCTCTTTCTAGGCTTATGGTTCCACTGTACCTGCAATAAAAAATTATTAACACCTCGATCTACGTGCGCACACTCTGCTGCTCCATGGCCTTGGCGCATTATGCAAATAATGGGTTTAAATAACAACCTTCGGGCAGACTTCACAAAGTCGAATGGATGGGTTGTTGGTATAAAGTCTATATTGGGTGCGTGGTGGTCATAATAACATATATTTAAAAAAAATGTTGAGGAGTTATAACCGTTGGTTTTTATTAACCCTAAAATATGGTGTTGTGGTGGTAATGGTTCCGTTGGTTTAGGTGGGACCGGGGAATGGTTATAACCATAACCCAAATATAACTTCAACATAATATGATTCCACCATATGTATTCGTTGCACCATATTAATATTTTGTTTCAACCATATGTTATATTTACCACAAGGCTTGTTATGTGGTTATTATAATCATTAATTTCTTTTAAAATGATTTTTAATTACCATTTAAAATGTGATTTTAATGATTTTTTTGTTTTTTTGTGTTTTGTCTTTTATGCAAGTTGAGGACCAATGGAGGAGCATCATGTGTCATCATGTTGAGAGACTGCCATGTGGGTCCCACGTGCTCACTAGGATGCCATGTGGCACACTGTGGGCCCCACGTTCCCTGCCTTAACGAAACTTCAAACTTATCTAACTCCCTCATACAAGCTCGGTTTGAAGAACCGTTTGCACCGTTGTGATCAGGACAATGAGATCTTAAACCTGAACCTAGTTCAAAAGCAATCTAAGAATTTTGAATTTTGATCCCTTTTTGTCTTGTGTGTGTCTCTCGAGCCACCTGGATCAAAATCCGAGGAGGTTTAACATTGAAAAATACTTCTTAGATAGGAATAATAACAAAGTTGCAAATTTGATAAAAGTTATCAAAGTACTTCTCCTCCTAGAGCTTGTTATGGTATATATGAATATGGAGTGCTTGAACATGTAACCATTTCCATCCCATAGTTGATAAAGAAGTGGAAAAGGAAATGGCATCCATAACAAAGGATGGCATATAGAAAGTGGGATTGAGTATCGATTCTAGAAAGGTGAAAAGAATTGTTGTGCTTGGCTAGGTTATATGACAAAATATTTTCTCAATTGAAAGAATAACCTTTTGATTTCCTTTGAATAATGGGAACCCAATCTAGAGGAAAATGTGTTACATATTCCTTTCCATAGAGTCTACAGAGCATAGTAGAAATAAAGACAATTGCAACATTTTAAGAAGCAGTAGGATATTCTCTGGAAGATTTTTCTTTAAACTTTTGTTCATTAATCATCCATGCTTTAACTAAATTATGCATCCTTTTTTTGAATTCAACACATTCTTCTTTGATGAATTTTTTTATGAACTGAGTATTATATGTTAGCTTAGGCTCAGGAAACGTATACATAACCTAGAGGTCTTCTATGTGAGAGGAACCGATAATTGTGCCACAATAAATACAATTTAATAAACCGCATACAGAAACTCTTCCGATCTCCATAAATTCTAATGTGAATTTCTGGAAGAGTTTTATTGAATGAACAATGGATCATAGAAGTTTACATTCTCAAATAAAATTTAGTTGCCTTCAACACATTCTTCTTGGATGAATTTGAAACAAATTGAGTATTATATGTTATCTTAGGCTCATGCAACTTATATATAACCTAGATGTCTTCTAGGCGAGAGGAGGTGACAATTGTGCCACATTTAGACACCTAGAGGTTTTTGCACACTCTACTGCCCAACATATCATATTCGCATGTGGTAATAACTTGGGTCATTCAACAAATTTGTGCAGAGCAGACTTGGATAATTTTGGAAGGAGGTGTCTAGGTTACCTTTTTCTCCTTCATTTGGAGGAATCTCCACCACATTATCATGTAATTCTTCTTTGAAGAATCTATACATGCCATTCCACGAAGATATCCCAACGTCCTTAATGATTATTGCAGGAATGTGTTAGGATTCATTTCATCCACATCTTCGGGAGCTAGTTGAGGAGGTTTATGCACTTGAGGCTTCTTTTTAGATTGATTTCCCATGCTTGATGTTCTTGTAGAACATGTCGAATGAAAAGATTGAAACACAGAGGAAAATGGAAGTAATGGCATAATTTAGCAATTCAAAGCATTTTTAGAATTATGAAACGAAGAAATTATGACAAATCAAACTAAAATGAAAGCATTTAACTATTGAAAATCCATGACTACATGTATTACAATATTGACATAACCCATGGATTGACCCAAATTTAAAATGAAAAGAGACACATTTATTTATGTAGGTGCTCTTATTAATTAAAAACTGAAGCATTAACCATCAGACTAATTATCCACTAGTTTGTGATTAACCTTAATTCACATCGCGGGAGTGGCAAGGGTGGTAAGATGTACCTTTGCATGCAAGCATAAGCAAGGTGTCAGAAAGTTGGCTTGCACCAGAGCATTAAAACCATGAGGAGACAAGCGTAGGGGTCTCATTATGAGGCAAGTTTAGCTGCAGGAGTGATCGCGGAACAGGAGATGTCAAACGCAAGACCTCCTCTGCAATTCTCGGGTATGTACGTCGCTCTAACCTATTTGTGCACACCATGGTTATTTGTTTGAAGGTTGTTTGGGCTCGTAATGGTCCTCACGGGAGCAAAAGGGACTGGTACAGGCCCCTGTGGGTTAGAGGAGGGCGGAATAATGACCTTGTTGTACTAGGCATTATAGTGCATTAGTACTGGGGTCAGATGGGTGAGAGATACCTCTAGGCTAGAACTGGGAGGTGTATGGAAACCTTGTTCGTGAATAGGACCAAAGATCAGTCTAGAGATGAGGAGAGATTAATGAAACAACAATTCAACGTCCAGCCGAGTCCTAGTGACTCTGTGCGCAGGGAGATGGGGGGAGTTAATTCTCGGCAGTCTAGTGCTGAAGCCATAGACTCACCCTTTGTTACACCTGCGACCAAGAATGATAGAGAAGTTGGGCTAAGGAGTAAGCGTTGGGGGACTAGTGTGCAGGGGTCGGGGTCATGGGGTCTGGGTAAGGTCGACTCGGGTCAGAGTCACACGATGACAGAGATGAGACAATTATGGTATGCTATAACTCATGTTTGGTCCAATGATTGTTTAAACTATAAGGAATTACGCCTATGCATGATTCATTGGACAAGTTTCCTGACGCAAAACGGTACGACGGCTCGTGGTTCAGCTCGCTCCAAGAGTCTCGTCGCTTGTGGGCATTTGAAGAGGCCTGCTAGTCGCGGTCATGGTAGAAGAGACAAGGGGAAGGAAATCGATGGCCAACCCAGTTCCCCCTGAAGCAATCTTAGAGGGCGCATGCCAACCATTGACATAATTCAAGAGGAAGCAACAACGTACCATGAAAATACCTCAGAAGAGATTCAACAACTTATAGAAAAGTGGGAGGCTGACATTAACAAACAGGTGAAGTTAGAGATGGCCACTAAGGAGTGGAAATATTCAATTCCAGACCCGAGCCAAACTAGAGGGCATCTCATTCAATTTAGACAGACCCTATATATGTACTGGTCTATGAAAAGCATACTCAGAAAAGCTCTTGAATAGGTATCAATGAGCTTGGTGGCTCTAGCCCAGGACTTTCCGGACTACATGATGGAATTTGATAAGCTTAAGTTTTAGTTAAGGAAGAAGGATGGTCGGCTAGACCGTATTGAGCATCACATTCCCTGCATTGTCAAGCCATTTGAACAAGTTGGCACTTAGCTCAGGACTCGACACCTGTGGAGTCAGCCTCGATCCCAAATGAGGCAAGGTAATTTGGTAATGGTTAACTCTGTTTTTATTATTATTAGATATATGCGGATAGCTTTTAAATTTCAAATGTTCAATAGATATGATAGGCAGGATGGTAAAGACTGTGTAAGTGTGAATATTCAGGCCATGTTTGCCTAGTTTAACAAACTAAAGACTCTATCTTTTTGGATGGCATACCACGCCATTAGGTGGCCAACAGATCCAGTTTCCCGTCATGGGCGGGTTGAGGCCACCAAACTGATATATCTAGATGTATTTTGTTTAGAAAATGAATGAAAATAGAGTACTATGAAGCTTACAAAAAAAAAAAAAAAATAGAAAAGGGAAAAAAATAAAAATAAAAAAGTTAAATAAAAAGGAAATGAAACAAAAAACAAGAAATGAGTAACTAGTAGAAATGGAAGTTACTAAAAAGTCCATAAGAAGATTTCAACCAATCATCTTACAAATAAATAAAGTTAAATAATAATAAAAAATTTAAAAAAAAATTGAATTTCCAATACTAAATTAATCGGCATATTTTTTTTAACTTATCACTTTTATTTTATATTTTAACAATTAAATATTTTAATTGAATTTAGGCTTCTGTAATCTATATCTTGAAAAACAAGAAAATTTTCAGTAAAAATCACATTATCCCAATTTTCGCTGACAAATTTAGAACCATATAATATATCCTCAAGACAAGATGAAAAACCACATTCTACAAAACTCTTGATAATATGATTTTTACTTTTTAAAATAAATATTTTATCAAAATAAAAGATAAAAAGAATATTTATCTTTTAAACTTTCAAAATCACCACTAAATAATATGTTTTTAAATAAATGATAAAAAATAATATGTTTTTAAATAAATGATAAATTTATTATTTTACATGTATTTGTAATAATGGTTAAAATTTTGATTTGGTGTGTTTTAGTTATGAAAAAAATTTCCCTCGTAATTTTTTAGTGTTTCATTAATGAGAACAAACTAATAATAATAAATGTTAAGTCATACACATATATGTTA
This sequence comes from Pinus albicaulis, assembly GCA_034641835.2. Taxonomy (NCBI): domain Eukaryota; kingdom Viridiplantae; phylum Streptophyta; class Pinopsida; order Pinales; family Pinaceae; genus Pinus; species Pinus albicaulis. The sequence continues at coordinate 892,643,033 of CM076583.1, read as the reverse complement.
ATTAATAGAGTTGGTAGATAGTGTCTTTTGGGCTATGAGAAAGAGCCTTCCTCTTATATCTTCCTTGACCATTATGTTCAATGTCATCCATTATAAAAATTATTTTCACAATAAGTTAATTATATTATCAGGAGTTTTGTGAAAAATATTATAGCTCATAACCTTTTGCTATTGCAGACTAATTTTTGATGTCCCAGACATTAAAAATCTTGAAAATAATCAATGAAAAATGCAATGGTGTGCCGAGGATTTATAAACATTAAACCCTTTAGCAATCTATATGCCCAACTCTCTCTCTCGGGTTTCAACGCTCTGTGTGAATGGTTTGAAGTGAATATGCTGTAAAACTTGAGTCCGTCCAGGTGAATATGCTGTAAATGACAAAATGTGGGCCGAGTGGGGCTTGTACATCGCAAGCAACAAAATATGTAGTGATAGTCCACTTGTGAAGGACAGCCTGCTTTACCGCATCAGTAAAAGCAGATCCGACAAAATGTGTGGGTCCTACCACAAATTTTATTCGTACTTGAAAGAGCGATGGAATTTGTGGGGGCCTACCATAAATTTTTCAATCACAATGTTTTCACTTTTCGGTTTTAATAAAATCTCATCACAAGCAAGCTTATTTTTACTTTATCTTTAATCAATAGAATCTCATCATAATCGAACTTGTTTTTACTTTTATCTTTAATCAATAAAATCTCATAAACTTATACTAACTTTCAATCCAGGGAATATATATATTTATTTTTTAAAATATGCTAAGATAAATTGATTTTTTTTTTATTTTTTTTTAAAGATTGGTAGTACCTTTCATTTGTTACTTTTTTCCCTTTTTTGTTTACTCCATATTTCATCAACATGTTCAAATACATCACTCATATAAGAGAAAGGAATCAAAACCCCACAAACAATATAATCTATTTTAATTCATACATATCTTTAATATAACAAATTCTTCATTATAAAACTTTTACACGAATATATTTGTATATTATATTTATTTGTTAAAATATGTTAATTAAGCATTCTAAATATAAATTGATATCATCTATTTTAATTTCCACATATCTTTAATATAACAAATTCTTCATTTTAAAACTTTTACACGAATATATTTGTATATTATAATTTAAATATTCATGTAAAAGTTGAAATGTTTTACTAAAGGAAAAAATTATGTAAAAGTTAAAATGTCTTACTTAAACAAAATGCTCTCTCTAAATATGATGTTGGATTCTCATTTAGCCTTCAACTTTGATATTTCCCATTTTAAATATTTGTTTTAGCTTTCATTTAAACTTTTAAAACTTTTTATTTTATTTTATATGTTAATAAATAAATACTTTATTAAAACCAGCCTAGATCCATCTTACTCAGGGTCTATTAGGGGCCAAGAGAGATCACATCCCTTGAGGTGCAAGCCTTCTTTTTAGAGTGTATAAAGGATTGCACCTCGAAGAATTGCACCGCGAGGGATTTGGTCCTTCTAGGCCCATGATAGATCGGGAGTTAGATGGATCTAGGTTGGTTCCAGTTGAGGGCAACAATGTCACATTTTTAGATTATCATTATTATGTATATGATTGAAATAAACTCCATACTTTGAAATTTACATTATGTTTTCTTTGCTTGGCATGACCATATCATTCTCCTATTTAATTTAGTCTATGTCGCTTGCCTTGAATGGTTTGTGCGTTTATGTTTGGATGCTTTTGAGTGGTTTGTGTGTTTATGTGTTTGGATTTCGATGGTATTATATGTGAATGTTATAGTTGTTTTTTTATATTTCTATATGTGTATGCAATTGTATGCTAGTAATTAGTTGGTGATGAAGAAGGCATACAATCTTGTCAATAGTTTGTAGGAGGAATGATATTGCACATCTATTTCATTTAATTTTAGGTTTCATAACTTTTGACAACTAATTAATTCTTAATAGTGCCCCTCTAAGTATTACTAAATATATCTTGAAGAGTAGTTTTATTAATTTACTACATCAAGATTACAATTGATATTGTCCCTCTAACTGGACCATAGTGTCACAAATTTTGACATTATTAGTTTTTCCATCTTTTCATATTGATTATATGAAAAGGGCAGTTGAAATCATAAACCATTCAAATATTTAACTCGAGCTATTGTAGTAAGCATCATACATTGTCTCTCTAGCTCTCCAATATTAATAGGTTGAATCACTATAACACAAAAATCAATGCACATTGTCAAGAAATTTTTTGTGGTTATACTAAAATCAATGTGCAATGTTAATCCAATCACTTTAGTATTAATGTACCATCATACATTCAGTTACATCAATCATAAATCAACATCTACACTGAAATCAATGTATCTAATGCAAACAATCATATAGGATTAGAAACCAAAATCTACATTAGAACCAATGCATATAGTGCAAGCAATCAAATATAATTAGAAATCAACATCTACATTGAAATCAATGCATCTAATGCAAGCAATCAAATAGAATTAGAAGACATCTACACTGAAATCAATCCATCTAGTTCAAACAATCAAATAGGATTGGAAATCAACATCTACACTGAAATCAATGCATCTAGTGAAAACAATCAAATAAGATTAGAAATTAACATCTACACTGAAATTAATGCATCTAATCAAAGCAGTAAAATTCGATTAGAAATCACCATCTACACTAAAATAAGTTCCTCTAGTGCAAGAAATCTTCTTCCCTCTCCCCCTCTCCATATATATATATATATATATATATATATATATATATATATATATATATATATCCCTTCATCTCTCCTTCCTTGTCTCTCTACTTCACACCCCCAAACACACACACTTTCTCTCTCTATATCTATCTCTTCCTCTCCCCTCCCTCTCTATATCACTCTCTTCTTCACACTCTGCACCTTCCATCTATATCTCTATCTCCCTTTGTCTCTCCTTTGTCTCTCTATATCACCCCCCAAAACATACACACTATTTCCCCCTATCTATCTATCTCTCCCTCCCTCTTCCTCTCCCCTTGTATTATGCTTCCAACACATATTTCATTAAATTTGGAAGTTTTCCGTCGATCTAGAATTTACAAATTTTAAATAGATTAAGTTTTTTCAAAATGTGGAATTATAAAATCACTTAGTTTACTAATTTTAATGTAGATATTCACCATTTTTGGTGAAAAATTTATCATGGTAAACTATATAAAATAAATAATTTATAAAAACTTGCAAAAGAAAATCTTTCACATCTAAATCTTGGATTCCTTACATTATCTTTTTAAAGATTTTTTATGGTTTGTACTAAAATCTAAGCTTGTTAAGGTTATCTTATGAAAATAATGTTGTGTATGTTACTATTATTAACTTTATGAAAAGAAAGTTGTGTATGTTACTATTATTAACCCATTTAATTATAATCTTACATAGTAAATATCATGTATGTGATGACAACTGAAAGATATCTGATAAATTACTATGGATCACAAAATCTTGAATTCAAATATTAAAACTCTGCTAGATAGGGACTTGGTAACCAAAATTCATCATGTATGTGTTAAGTTAATAATTACTAAGGCAAGGTTGGCACAATTTAAAAGTCTATCACCTTTGCAACACTAGTAATATGGTTGAAGATGAAAAACCCTCTTAGATCATCCAATTTATACTCATATTGGATTTGAATTTCAAAATATTTGTGGCACTACCAACCTTCTTAATATTTTAACTAAACAAAATTATGATCATCTTGAAACACTTCTTTTAATGCTTTTTGAGCATAACAATAAAATTCTAAAGAATTTTGAGTAATATCTTTATAGCTTCTTATATACCATATTTGGTCTTAGTGGATGATAATAATCATTATCACCATCATCATCACATACTATTGTAGGAAGTTTGAAACATTTTAGGGTTGACAGGAGAAAATATTTTTTTACGAACAAATTAAATGTTGAATGATAGTATTATAATTTATTTATTATTTATTATTTGTACTTTTGTGTTAAAAACTAAGTTAATTGAGACATACTTAATGAATAATATATTAATATGCAAGATATATATTAAGTATAAAGTTATTTAATGACAAATTATCATAGTAACGTGTCCAATATATACCAGCATAGATACATCTTAAATAGGGATTTAACATGAGCCTAGAGAGATCAAATTATATAAGACCAAACAAAAACTATATATATATATATATATATATATATATATATATATATATATATATATATATATATATATATATATATATATATAAGTCATATTTTTTATTTTTTATTTAGAGGGATCAAATTATATAAGACCAAACAAAAATTATATATATATATATATAGTCATATTTTTTATTTTTTATTTTTAATTTAAAATGGCACGAAACATACAAACTTAAATATCCCCTCATACTAAGCTATATAATGAGCCTAGCCTTGAGGCTCAATTACTAATCATTTTAATTATCAAAATCAATCATGAATTAGAATAGTAACAAAGTAATACAATTTGATTATTTTCAAATACAAGAGGAAAGAGAGAAAATTTGACTAAACTATTTATTACAAATGTTTAGTTTTTATTCCTGGAGTGTTTAAGGATATTAAATTGAAAAGAACATATTGAAATTCATCTAAAACTTATATTCATTACATTATTTCTATTATCATGAATATTTTTATTTATTTATTAAATTTGACTGGTGAATAATAGATTTTGTAAAAAAAATCTTACCTAGTATAAAGTTATTTAACAATATATTATTATTGTGTTTCTGACTATTATTGACCATTTTAAATTGGCACTAACTACTTTTCCTATGTTGAGTACAAATTTATTATACTAGTACAATGTTGGCACCACTTCAAAATCTATAAGAGGAAATATTTTATAGGTCTAGTTGTGTTGTTCAATGATCAAAATCAATTTTTATAAATTAGATTGCAACAAAACAACAAATTTTATTTTTATCAATTATAACAAGGAATATTAAGGAAAACTCACTTCAAACATTATTACAAGTGTCTAACATTTTTGTTTAAATGGTTTATATTAAATAGAATACTAATTAGCTACTCCACTATTGTTTTAATAGACCAAGTTTAGAAGATGTTGTTTTTAAGTGCATTATTGAATTTGATTACACATATTTGATATGGTGATAAGTCATGTTGGTCAAACAAATATTTGAAAATTTAAATATTTTATGGCAATGTCATGTCATTTGTATCACCACGTGATTACATTGAAAATAATAAATAATATAAAACTTCTCCAAAAATAATATGAAGAGAATATTTGATATACAACTAATATTGAAAAGTGTGTCTAAATGTATATTAATAGATCCTTTAAAAAAAAAATTACATTCATGAATCATATAAACCTAATCTTAAGATATTCGCTCAAGTATCCAATATTGCTCTAAACAATTTCCATTGTATTTCCCTGAAATAGGCTTCTGCCAATCAACCTTTACATGAAGATTTTCACTTTCATTATCCCTAAAGATATCTGAGATGGATTTTTCCATCCAAATCATCTCTCCCGCATCCTCATTTCCTGATCTAACTAGCAACATATTTCCTTTCTCAACATCAATCATTGGATTGAATGTTGGCTTTGGCTTGTTGCATTTGGGTCCAACAAATACTGGTTCATCTATTGCATTATCAAAATCTCCATCCATAATACTTGAGATTACATGGAATTCATTACGATCAACACCAACAATGTGCCTTGTCTTGGGCCAGAAATCCTCAGAAGATGAATCACTTCCATCTATTATTCTATGATCATTATAGATTCCATATAATGTATCAAGAACTCTTTCCCAATATACTAATTTATTTTTCCATTCCTCTGTAGCAATTGGTGAATCCTCATTCCTGATAGTGTCTTTCCACATTTTTATGTATGATGTTATCCCTTCCTTTAGTTATTTTAAATAGGCATCATCCTTTTTGGAAGCTAAGAAAGATGGGTTTCCTATGGGAGTTATAGGTCAACCTTCATCATCTATATTCCATAACTCAACTGATTCTAACCACTCAATATCTCTAATAGATTCTTTGTACATTAGTACTAGAATATCATTGAGTACAAGAAATTGGAAGTATTGAACATTAAGATGTCCAACTATTTCAATTTTTACCTGGAAACTTTTGAAGTCATAAACCTTGTCAATAAGTGTAGGTGGAAACACTCGATTTTCTTCAATTATGTGATATGTATCCATCATTTCAGGTAAAGAATATATAACTTTACCTTTTAGGTTGGAAGGCATTCTTCTGTAGGTTCCATCTATGTCTTCATAGATGTGTGTGATGTTCCCAATTAGCCATAGCTACTTGGAACATTATAATTACTCCATTTTTGAAATAAGAAGTGAAAGACACAATAAAATCTATCCCAGTGTAAAAAGGGATTGAGGTAGGAGGATAAAATAAAGCCCCTTGAATGTGAAGAGGAGAAAAAGAAAGGAGCTACTAGAGTTGACCAAGTGAACCAGCGTTGTAAAAGGGAGGGAAAGCCTCTAGGGCAACACAGTTTTGAAGGAGGAAGCTTCTTGAAGAAGCTACATCTCCAATGTGTGGGGCCCAGGATGGGGAAGCTCTCTTGGAATAAAAAGGAAGGAATGGAAGCAAGGGAATTCATTCATTCATACTTCTTGTTTCAGTCTTATGACTGATTGCAATCTTTAGCTATTTAGCTGGAGTTGCAACACTGTTTAGTGCAAGAGTTCTCATGCAGGAATTCTAGTTCCATTGTTGTTGCAGGTGATTGGGAGGTTCAAGGAGGAGGTCTTGAGTTCCATTCTCATCAGATATCTTGAGGAATCCTTCCTCTAACTTAGATTGCACAGTCACTCTCAGTGAGTGCGTTATTTCTGCAGTAGCTGGGGTTGATCTACTCAATTGAGCTTATTTTAGGAGGTGAGGGGGTGATTTCCACTCCAAGAGTCTATTGAGGAGGGTTTTGAGCTCATTTTTGTATTGTGCATTCTTCTTTGAGCATATCAGATATTTCTTAATAAAGAGTAGCTGGGTGCAGCATTATCCTTCTGCAGTGCTGTACATTGTGTTATTATTTTGCCAGAACTCTTTGCCGGGTGGTCCCAATGTGCTTGTAAAAGAGGTTAATCCTCTCATTTCTGATTTTGTGATGAATAAAAGCTCCAGACATATGATATTCCATCTATTTGATGTATTTTACATAAAAGAATAACTTTTTTGCTACTTCCGACATTTCTATTTTATGAAGTACTGGGGTTATGATGCCTTTTTCTACACTTGAGTTTGGAAGATCTGTTTATTATAGCTAGAGTTATTTCTTTCTGAAGCCATTCTATATTTAGTTCATATACAACATATTCTTGAGGGTCCAAGCCCTGGACTACGTTATTCTTGCACTGGTTCACTTATACAGCATCCTCATTAGAGATATTGCTGAAATTCCTAAAAAGGGACATTACAGTGTGCCCCACAGGCAAGAATACAACCTCAATAGTGATGAAGACACCAAGTGCATTTAATAGAAACATGAAAACATAGCAATTCTTATTATCACTTGCTGCATTGTCCAATTGTAACAACAAATGTGGAGGAAGAGGTTTAAAATCAACATTTTGACTCTTTGATCTTCAATGAGATATAAAATCATCCTTGTACACTTGACATTTTGAGTAAAAAGAGGTTTCAAGTAGTGCATTTGTAAGTGGGTTTCTTGAACTTCCACTCTCATAAATTAGATCAACATGCATATCAATTTGTGAGTCTTCAAGGTCCCTTGAGCACTTTGCAAGGGACGTAATAGTAAATTGTGATCCCATATGTACAAATGGTAGGGAGAAATTACTAAAGCCTCTTGTCTTATGCCCATGTGTTAGCATACTTGTCAACGACAAACCTAATTTTTTTTCCTAAAATAAATTTTGATTTGACACATAACCTTGGGATTGAAGTCTTTGTTTTATCCATTTTATCATGGATAATGCTCAAATACTCCTTTGGAAACCGCTCTGACATAATTCTATGGGCGTAGTAGCAATATCTTCCACACATAACAATCTTGTTATGTTTGTTCAACCTACCTCGTGCCTTTTCTTCCAACTCTTTTGTAGTCGTTGGCTTCATATGTGATTTCCACACAATACATTCACTGCATTTACTAAAGTTAGTGTTGTTTGAAAATTCCACATCTCAAAACTTAGTATTCCAAATCTTGCTCATTGTCGACTGTGATATTGATGGATAATTGAGCTTTTGAAGAGCCTCAATGATATCTTTTAATAAATAATTTTGTGTGTAAGTCGAAGGAAACAATCTTAAAGGAGCAGATGTTCCATCTTCTTTAACTTGACATGTTTGGTTTGGTGAAAAATCTGAATTATCCATTACAATTTTGTGCAATATTTCTATGGCTGCCACAGTGTGTGCTCGTGTTTTGCATATGTTGGTGTTACCATGAATAGCTTTGATCTGTCCAGGTTGGAAATAATGCTGGTACTTATAGAATGTTCTTTGAGGAACCTTATGTATATTATACTATGCTTTCTTACAAATAATATTCTCGGTAAATCTCATGTCCTTTACATTTCTAGCAATAGGTGCTAGGCCATGGCCATGGTTCCTTGACATGACTATGTTTGACATGAGTGAATTCAAGAAAAACTCCCTAATAGCATTTTTATTTATTTGTCTCATACCCCTTCTAGCACCTACAATGGCCTTCCTATCCACATGTTGAAGACAACATTTTCTACAACATACATCTGCGGCCAAAAGTCGAATTTCTTTCTCTTCATCTATTATTGTTTGACATTTTTCAATTTTTGCTGTAGCCATAGCTCGTTTAATCCTTTTATATGGCCTTGTTACATGCATATCAATTGAGTTTCAATATTTTTCATTACAAATATACCCATCACATTTGTTTAAGGGATTTGTGCCCTCTATAACATCCCATATCACCATTTCCTTGGGTGGCTCCTTGAACTTTTCCTCAACCCTTAATATCACACCTTTGCTTTCCACCAACTTATTTATTGGCCATCTACCCAAACAATGTATAGACTTACCTTGAATTCTACATATTTCACAATTTCCATCTATCACTTCCCAAAAAATGCCAAATTTCATTTCACCTAGTGCTTCACCTTCAACAATGTCATCCTCGCGGACATTAACTAGCATTCCTTTGGAAATGCACATGCTCGTTCCCATGCATTCATGTGTAAGAGAAACCTTTGTACATATGAATATAACCCTATCTTGGGGAATATTTATGGCATGATAATGACTGTGAGGTTGCAAATCTGATTCTGGCCAAATCTCTTAAGATTCCAATGCACCCCCTAATGTATGGTCAAATCTTGTTGAGTATGTGGTAGAGCAACATCATGTTTTAACACCTTCTCAATTTTAACCACTATGCATCCTCTCTTTACCATCTTTCCATGCACTTTATTCCCAAGCTCTGTATAGAAAATGGAACCCTCACCCACCTTCACTCCATGTTGTAGAAGATCTACCTTGTCTCCAATAAAAAATGTAGAAGAAACATTTGCACCTATAAACGAATGTAAATAAGGTTAGTATTTACTCCAAAAAAAGTATTATACTATCAATAATATTTGAACACATGCTTCAATATTTTTATTTACCTATGTTGTGCCTCAAATCCATGATCTTCCATGGATGTATGTCCCCTTCATCAACATCCTCCTCAATCAAATGTGGTTGAGTGACATCAATTATCAAAATTGCAACATAACATGCATTAACCCTTTCTCCGGCATAATAAAGTTCTAGACTCTGTAGATTCGACCATTCCTAGCCCAACGACTTGATCACTAATAAAGAGATCAACATAGTCCCCTTTTTCCAAAATTATATTTTCCATTCTAGCTTGTACCAATTCTGTAACAACAATTAAATCAAAAATTGTAATTAAAAGGTTGAACCATGTAAAGTGTGATTTTATATTTTTCGCAAAAGCACATAACTTTCAAAAAAGTAATATAGATGCAATCATTTAAATAGTATGGTAGTCATATTGTATGTAATGAAACATTGTTCCCCACCATCTATTGCCTACTACCAAAAAGTACTTTACATGTAAATTACACAAAAAACGTATATGAAGACCATGCAATTAGAGATGTAGATAGTATCATAGAATGACAAATATCAACTCATATCAAACTACCAAGTTCCTATTTAACTTCAGAAATGACACTTGTAGTCTTAATGCATGTGTATGAATAATGATCATAAGAAATTTGTAGAAGTTGAAGAACCAAAACATGGTTCATTGGAAAATCTAAGAAATTCAAAGATTGATGCTACATAAGATGTCTCAATTTTAACCACTATGCATCCTTTCTTTACCATGTTTCCATGCACTTTATGCCCAAGCTCTGTATTTAATATGGAGCCCTCACCCACCTTCCCTCCATGTTGTAGAAGATCTACCTTGTCTCCAATAAAAAATGTAGAAGCAACATTTTCACCTATAAACGAATGTAAATAAGGTTAGTATTTACTCAAAAAAAAAAGTATTATACTGTCAATAATATTTGAACACATGCTTCAATATTTTGATTTACCTATGTTGTGCCTCAAATCCATGATCTTCAATGGATGTATGTCCCCTTCATCAACATCCTCCTCAATCAATTGTGGTTGAGTGACATCAATTATCAAAATTGCAACATAACATGCATTGACCCTTTCTCTAGCATAATAGGTTCCAGACTCTATAGATTCGACCTTCCTAGCCCAACGACTAGATCATTAATAAGGAGATCAACATAGTCCCCTTTTTCCAGAATTATATTTTTCATTCTAGATTGTACCAATTCTATAACAACAATTAAATCATAAATTGTAATTAAAATGTTGAACCATGTAAAGTGTGATTTTATATTTTTTCTAAAACACACAACTTTCAAAAAAGTAATATAGATGCAATAATTTAAATAGTATGGTAGTCATATTGTATGCAATGAAACATTGTTCCCCACCATCTAGTGCATACTACCAAAAAGTAATTTACATGCAAATTACACAAAAAACTTGTTGTGGATGATTTTGTCACCCTCCTAGAGACAACCTAGAGTTGCCATAGACCAGTGCCTAGGACATCTTAATATAGCAAGGAGCCCTTTATAGTTTGGGTTGTCATTCCAAGAGCTCACTTACTATCTCTTGTTTGAACAAGGAAATTAGTTTTGAATGGGACCAATCTCTCTCAGAAGCTGACACAAAGATAAGAATAATGTAGGAACATCATGTAAAACTTCAGCATGAAAGCATCAGACAGTTAAGAGACCGCTTACTGTAAAGAGGGCTGATTCAAATAATATATCACAGAAATCAGATATCAGGAAGTGAGTGCAGTGAGGAAACATAAGAAGATATTAGCTGGCATGAGACTGATACCCAGATACACAACAGAACCATATAAGGGCGCACCAATTTACGAATCCTTATATGAAAATGGCGTTTTAAAAGCACCCTCCTCAAGCAAATAATATAGCAGAAAATATGGAAAGAGTGAACATGGAACAGTATACCATGACTAGGCCTATTTAAAGCGCTTGACTAATTCCAGCAAGGGCATCAACGAGGATGAATCCTTAATGCAAACTAGTGAGCCACTCGCATTCTAGAACATGATACAAGAAGATAATGAGCATGAAAGAGATATTGTATTAACACATGAGAGAAATTACATACTGTGAGATACCAAAGACCAGAATCCTCATTACAGTTATAACCCCTCCTCACTGAGACCCTACGGGCTCTGAAGCTTCATACATAAATATTACAAAAATGTATACAGAAGTCTTCTCGCTGCACAGTTTGCTGATAGAAATCTGGAACCCTTATCATGTCTTTCCTCTTAGCTTTTATAGAAGAGGTAGAAAATTCTAGAGGAGGAGGTAGATGGAGAACATTTAATGACTTATTTTGAAACAAATGGCGGAAAACATTCGCGCCCATACTTATGAATGACTGGACATAAATGATTGTACTTCACAATTTATTTATGGAAATGAAAGCTGAAAATGGAAATTCACTTATATACAAGATATAAATAATGAAATATGCAAATAGTCGGCTCTTCTGCGGAGGGAGAAGATCTGCGGCAATAAAACCTAAAGGCGCCTGCTCCTGAGCATGGTACTCTCGATCTTTGGATTTTGAATTTAAACTTGAAACCTTTATCAAGCTGGACACTGAATTTATTGTTTCTTCATAAATGATCTGTAGCTGCGTTAATGTTTCCATCCGCCTCAAATGTGCCTTCTTGATTTTCTCTGGAGAGTTCTGTAGATAGAAGTACCCTTCTTTAATGGCGGTCACATCATAGTGACTCCGGGATCCTTTCCGCCAATTTTTCTCCCATCAGGAGTCCCTGCAAAACCAAAATCCTGCTGAATAAAACTGATGACAGAAATGGTGGACAAAATGGGACTAACAGAAGTGATGGCATGGATTTGGGAGGGTGATGGAATTACGCGGGGCGAAACCTTTAAACAGAACATAGTGACGTGAAACATAACCGAAGTATGAGACTAATGGAGGAGAAGTGGGTGACACGTAGGCAAATGACGAGATGTGGCGGAGGAATGTTGGCGGTATAAAGACTTTGAAAATTGACTCTTAGGAAGTTACAAAGGGAAAACATAACAAAACGATGAACCAAAGGTTTTAGAAGTGGGACCCGGAGCGCATTTCGCAAAATCGCAAGAGGAGAAAAAGCGATGGGAGAAAAAGGGGATAACCAAAATTCCGCGCTCTGCGCTATGCGATGGGCGTGGTGAGCGCAGATCGCAAAAGTGAAAAATGCGATGATGGGGGACAACGCGCGAGAGAAACTGCGCTTTTACGATGAGGCGGACATGCGATGGCGCGATTATGAGATCTGCGATAAGCTCTCAAAAGGGGCAGCACTTGGTTATATGCAAGAGGAGACGCGGAGCTAGGAGGAAAAGGGGCCAAACCTTATATAATCTTTAAAAGTGGACTTTAGCCCTTTTTCAATGTATTTCCGATGCGGGGAGGGGCAGCGGTGAAAGAGGAAAAGAGACTATAGCCAAGATTCAAATGGAGGGGCTGATTGGTACAACAAAACTTATATGAAGACCATGCAATTAGAGATGTAGATAGTATCATAGAATGACAAGTATCAACTCATATCAAGCCACCAAGTTCCTATTTAACTTCAGAAATGACACTTGTGCCTTAATGAATGTGTATGAATAATGATCATAAGAAATTTGTAGAAGTTGAAGAACCAAAACATGGTCCATTGGAAAATCTAATAAACTCCAAGATTGAAGCTACATAAGATGTCTAAAAGCCCCGTGAAAGAGGATGTTTGATGTTTGAACTTGATAATAAAAAGCCAAACTAGAGGTTTTCTTCCAAATAAAATTTTTGAATGACAAATATCAGCTCATATCAAACCACCAAGTTCCTATTTAACTTCATAAATGACACTTGTAGTCTTAATGCATGTGTATGAATAATGATCATAAGAAATTTTTAGAAGTTGAAGAACCAAAACATGGTCCTTTGGAAAATCTAAGAAATTCCAAGGTTGATGATACATAAGATGTCTAAAAGCCCCATGAAAAGGAGAAATTATATTTTCACTTAGTGAGGATATTTGATGTTTGAACTTGATAATCAAAAGCCAAAATAGAGGTTCTCTTCCAAATGAAAGTTTTGGTACTGTAAATACTAGATAATTCTCACTTTTATTCTAAAAATAAAGAAATTTCATTTTACAAATCTTTAGTTCCAATGTTAGCACTCCCTACCTTACACATCTAAGTACATACTATTTAGGATGGATACAAAGGGATGTTAACTTTAGGTCCTCGAAAAGTGTAGATTTGATTTTTCCTACATTTTTATGTTGATGAGGAAGAGTATTATCTTATGCATCCTAACATTAGTGAAATTGTTTTTGGAAGTTCATAACTATACAACAAAATAGAGATAAAAACAATACATGTTAAAAAAATGTGCTTGATACTTTAAAGTTGCATACATGTGCATTGGAAGCAAAATATAGTATACCTCAATAATAAATTTATTCATAAACTTCAAAATTATACAAAGATCACATTATTCTCCATGGATCAAATAATTATTATTGGATTATTGTGTTTGTGCCAAAAGGAAACCTATACCATTATCTTTCCTTCCAACTCGAGCACAAATGTAGTGCCAACAACAACATATATCTATATACAATTATTTTTCACTATCATTGATCTCCATAAATTGTTCTAAATTCAATAAAAGGGCACATCAAAAGCTATAACTCTAACTATTGTGATTATTGAGACAATGTGACCCCTAGAGCATTGGTTGCATAAGTGTAGTGTTGTCTAGGAGAAAGCTAGTAATCACTAGGTATCCTTCTTGCATAAGCACAAATGCACTGCCAAGAACAATATCAGAGCACTAACCTTGGTGAGGATGAAATCTTGATAGTTTTCCTTTTGGAACAAGAACAAAGAAATCTAGTGCATTCTATAATTCATTCTAACACAAATACAACCACATTGCCAACAATAATGTTGCATTGTGAAAAAAATCTAACCAATGCAAAATTTACTTCTATCACAAACACAAACACATTTTCAACAATAACATTGCAAGATGAAGGAAATTTAACACATTATAGCCTTCCTTCTAGCATAACAACAAACATATTTCTAATAACAACATTACATTATGAAGGAAATATAATGTGTGCTAGCTTTCATTCTATCACAAGTAGAAGCCCATTTCGAACAATGACAATGCACCTCAAATGAAAGCTAACAATCAATATCATTCCTTCTACTACAAACATAAGTATATTGCTAGAAGCAATTTTAAATGGTCAAATAAATCTAGCACATGCTAGATTTCCTTCTAGCAGAAACATAAGCACATTTCTAAATCCACCACATGCTAAATCTCCTTCTAGCATAAATAAAAGCATGTTACTCACAAAAACATTGCAAAGTACAAGAAATATTACACATTCTAGAGTTTCTTCTAGCACAAACACAATCACATTGCCAGAAACAACATTGTAGGGTGGAAGATATCTAACTTATGCTTGATTTAATTTTAGCACATTGCCAACAATAAAATTGTAGGGCAAACGAAATCCAATGCATGATAGAATTCCTTCTAGCACAAACACAAGTATATTTCCAACAATATTGCATTACAAAATAAATCCAGTGAGGTTATATTTCATTCTAGCACAAATGCAAGCATGTTGCCAACAACAATATTGCATTGTGAAACAAATCTATTGCATACTAGATTTTATTCTAGTACAAACAGAAGCACGTTGCTAACACCAATATTGCATTGCAAAATAAATTTAGTGCATGCAAGAATTCCTCCCACCATACACAAACATATTAGCAACATCAATATTGTAGGGTAAAAGTAACCTATATCATGTTAGATTTTCTTCTATCACAAACATAGGAATATTTCCAATCACAATATTGCAAGGGGAATTAGATCTAACATGTTATTTGTACTTATATCTCAAACACAAACATGTCACCAATAACAACATTGCAAGTTGAATGAAATCTAACACATGCTAGATTTCCTTCTCTCGCAAACACAAGCACAAAACAATATTTTAGGGTGAAATAAACGTACCGCATATTAGATTTGCTTCTAGCACAAACAAGCATATTGTCAAAAACACCTTATGCAAGACAAAAGAAATCTGGTGTGTGGTAGATTTCTTTCTAGCACAAACACAAACACATAACATTGTAGGGGTTAAGAATCTAGCGCATGCAAGATTTTGTTATAGCATGAACACAAACATATTACCAAAGACATTCTAGGGCAAAAGGAATCTAGCACATGCTAGATTTCCTTTTAGCTCAATCACAAGCACATTGCCAATAACATCATTGTGGTGAAGGAAATATGACGCATACTAGATTTCCTTCTAGCACAAACAATTGAATTGCAAACAACAACATTTCAATGCTAAAGAAATATAGTGCACACTAGATTTCCTTCTAATGCATATACAACCACATTTTCAATAGACTCATAGAAGGGTGAAATATATCTAATGTATGCTAGATTTCCTTCTAGCACAAACACAAACACATTACAATATTTCTAGATAAAAGAAATCTAGCAAATGGTAGATTTACTTCTAGCACAAACAAAAGCATATTATCAACAACCACATTGCAATGAAAAAGAAATGTAGTGCATGATAGATTTCTTTCGAGCCAAAATTGAAGCATGTTTCCAATAACAAGATTGCAAGGTGAAGAAAAGCTAACACGTGCTAGCTTTACGCATAGCACAAACACAAGCACACAACAACATTGTAGGGTGAAAGAAATCTAGCGTGTTAGATTTGCTTCCAACATAAACAAAAGCATATTGCCAACGACAACACTGCATGGAAAAAGATATCTAGAACAATTTCTATCATAAATAGAAGCACATTTCCAATAACAACATCGCAAGGTAAAATAAATTTAATGCATGTTAGCTTTACATGTAGCACAAATACAAGCATACTATCAACAAAAACATTTCATGCCAAAAGAAACATAGCGCATGTTATATTTCCTTCTAATGCAAACACAAGCACATTGCCAAGGTGAATGAAATCTAACACGTGCTAGATTTTCTTCTATAATAAAGAACCAAATTGACAACAACAATATTGTAGAGCAAAAGAAATCTAGCACAACTTCTAGCCCAAACACAAGCACATTTCCAATAAGGAAATCTAACACGTGTTAGATTTCCTTCTATCATAAACAACCAAATAGACTCACAACAATATTGCAGAACAAAATAATTCTAGTGCGTGTTAGATTTACGCATAGCACAAACACAAGCACACAACAACATTGTAGGGTGAAAGAAATCTAACGCGTTAGATTTGCTTCCAGCGTAAACAAAAGCATATTTCCAACAACATTGCATGGAAAAAGATATCTAGAACAACTTCTATCACAAACACAAACACATTTCCAATAACAACATCGCAAGGTAAAATAAATTTAATGCATGTTAGATTTACATATGGCATAAATACAAGCATACTACCAACAACAACATTTCATGCCAAAAGAAACCTAGTGCATGATATATTTCCTTCTAACACAAACACAAGCACATTGCCAAGGTGAAGGAAATCTAACGCGTGCTAGATTTCCTTCTATAATAAAAAACCAAATTGACAACAACAATATTGTGGAGCAAAAGAAAACTAGCACAACTTCTATCCTAAACACAAGCACATTTCCAAGGTGAAGGAAATCTAACACGTGCTAGATTTCCTTCTATCATAAAAAACCAAAAAGACAACAACAATATTGCAGAGCAAAAGAAATCTAGCATAGTTTGTAGCCCAAACACAAGCATATTTCCAATAACAACATTGCAAGGTGAAATAAATTTAATGAGTGTTAGTTTTACATGTAGCACAAATACAAGCATACTACCAACAACAACACTGCATGCCAAAAGAAATCTAGTGCATGTTATATTCCGTTTTAACACAAACACAAGCACATTTCTAGTAAGACATTCCAAGGTAAAGGAACTCTAACACATGTTAGATTTCCTTCTATCATAAACAACCAGATTACTAATTCAATAACATTGCATTGTGAAATTTCCTTCTAGCATGTCAATAAAAATATTGCAAGGTGAAAAAAATGTAAGGTGTGCTAGTGTTGGAAATATTGAGATGGGGGTTGAATCAATATTTATTTACAATTGTTATATTATGCCAGTTAAAATCATCAGTTAAACCAAAACACAAGATGTGCAACAAGAAAATAATTTTATTAATGAATTTGAGGACTCTAAAAACCCAAGCTCCAACTTGTACAATAAACTCTTTAACTCCTTCAGGGCTTCAACCTTGAACCTCTAATATTCAACTACAAATCCAAGCTCCAACCTTGTATGACAACTCCAATCGTCTAGGGATCCAATCCTATCAGTTTTCTTCAATCCCTTAAGGTGACTTCAATACTGCTTCAAGCCTCCATCAAAAAATTTAAATACTTCTAAAAAATGTATCCAAGATAGGTCTGCAAAGTTCTCTCAAATATACCTCTACAAAAACTTCATGTATTCTTCAGCAAAACTTTTATGGTTGCACCAACAAAACATGTCTTCAAGTGTTGATCTTCAACTATGCTCCAATGCTCCAACAAAAAATGTCTTTAAGTGTTGGTCTTCAACTGTACTCCAAGGGTGATTTCTTCAACAAAACAACTCTTCAAGTGTTGGTCTTCAACTATGCTTCAAGAGTGATTGTTGTTTCTTCAAAGGCTTGAAGAATGCTCAATTAATGTCATCATGAATGCACTCTATTGTCAACTCAAAATATGCTCAAAGTATGTTATCATTTTATCATTTGATGAAGGTGTCTCATAGGCTCTTCATGTGTGCTTTAAAGAATGTCCTTTGATCTGCAAGGATTACTTTACTTTTGTTTCAAATCTAACTTGATATGTTGATTAAGCCTCTCAAGGTGTAATATTCCTAATGGAAAAATAACAGTGATAACAAAAGCATGCAATAAACCCAACACAAATATTTTGCAGCAAACGCCCATAAAACATAAATGTTCCAAACACACCAAAATGGGAAAATTTTATTATAAGATCTTGCTGGAGTACAATATAAAATAGGAAATGTGCACCTAGGCTTACACAAGGCAAGCTACAAGCCTCGGGTGGATGCTTTATCAATGCCAAACTGCTGCCGAAATTTTCCCATTAGAAGGTTGCACTGGCCTTGTGATTTTTGCATTGTTGGTTGTGTTGATACCCTGATTTGACCCCTCCTAAATTCTTAGAATATTCTAATAAATTAGTCATGGAATCTTGGTCAAAAACCCAAAAAAACCCAGAAAGGGTTTGCCCTGGTTTTGATGCTCCAAAAATGGCCCCAAATTCCTTGACCCTCCTCTAAGTGCAGAAAAACTAAAACCGTGACTGATGCTAGAATGATTGTCCCAAAATTGCTGGAAAATTATTCTCAATTGCACCCCAAACCAACCCCAAGAAACCCAGCTCTCAAAATCCCTTCAAAATCCACCTTGCAATTACGCCTCCATAATGATTGTGCAGTTTCTGGGCAGGATGACATAGTCTCTCCTCCGAAAAATCAGTTTGATGTTTTATGTCAAATTCTACCCTTGCAAATCTTGCTCCTTTTTCCTAGAATTGGCCAAAAATTACTTCAACAATGCTACAGCTCCCAGCTCTAGTTGTTCCTCCTCAACTCTCAACGTGGCCTCCTGAACTGTGTCTCAGTTGGCCCAGAAACCGTACCACATGCATGACCCTCTCTCCAACTCCTGAAACTGATGAAGAATCCTTCCTAGGGTGGTACTCAGAGTCCACCGAAGAAAGGTTGAGCTTCCTCCTTGGGAACTCTTGTGTTGAACAACACTATGTAACTCTGCTAAACAATTAGAGCAACACTTCAGTTGTCAAATTATCAAAAGGCATCAAATGTTGCTTCCTCTCTCATATTTATAATTTTTTGTTCATTTCCTCCATGTGGGCCCCTCACTAGGCAATTCAAACCTCTTCCCTTGGCCATACAATTTCTCTCTCCTCAAGGAGTGCATATTAGTTGGGGAAGTCGCCCCCACATTCCACTAAGGCAAACATTTTGACCCCCTTGTCCTATGTTTCCTCTCCAAAATTATCTTAGGCCCCCAAAATTAACAAAATGGAAAATTTGTGGTGCTATTTACAAAATTATTTAGGAAGGGACATTACAGTTCTCCCCTCCCAAATGTTGCTTATCCCCAAGCAACTGTAAAATTGGGCACTAAAAACTTTGCTCATTTTCCCACATGGCATCCTCAACTGGAAAGTATTTCCACTTGACCAAATGCTCCCAGATGACCATGTTTCTTAGCTTCCTCTCCCTGGTCTCCAATATGGTCTCGGGTGTCAATATCAAGTGTCCCTTTTCATCCAACAGAGGCAACTAATTGACTTTCATAACCTACTTTCGCAACGCCTTTTTCAGGAAAGAGACATGAAATATGTTGTGAAATCTGCTCTTCGGGGGTAACACTAGCTCGTAAGCTACCTCTCCAACTCTCTCAGTCACCCTGTACGGCCCATAGAAGCATTTCTTGAGCTTCACCGCCCCTTTCTGCTTGAGTGAAGATTTTAGGTAAGGCTACAAACGTAGGTAGACCATGTGCCTACCTCGAACTATCTCTCCACCCTATGCTTATCGGCGTACATATTTTGTTGATTTTGTGTTACCTACAAGTTATCCTTAAGAACATTAAGAATATCCTGGCTCTCTTGGACCCAATCCTTTGCCCCAAGGCCTTTCTATCTCCAAATATCATGTCAGAAAAAGAAAGTGCATCATAACCATAAAGTGTTCGAAAGGGAGACATACCAATTGACATGTGGTAAGTAGTGTTGTAGGCTTATAGCATAACTCTCCCAGGTGTAGCCACTTCACGCACATCCTCTGTTGTCCCGTGCCATAATTGTGCAGGTAACCCTCCAACCATTTGTTCACTATCTCAATGTTCCCATCCGTCTGTGCGTGACAGTTGGTGTTGGGTATAAGCTTGGTTCCCACTAGACGGAACAACTCCTACTAGAAGGCCCCGACGGAACAACTCCTACTAGATTCATGGCAATAATCATCAATCACCTCCTTGAAACCTTTAGCTGAAGGCACTGAAGCAGCACCCAGCAAAAGGGAATCGTCAGCGAACAGAGCATGGTTAATGCTCTTGACTCCTCTAGCTATGCTCAGGCCCATGAGGTCTTGATCCTGTAATTTTTTATTCAAGAGGAAGCTGAGCACAGAGGATTGAAGAACAAAGAGCAAAGGGGATAAGGGACACCCTTGTCTCAACCCACGGGAAGCTTTAAAAAAGTCTGTAGCCCTGCCATTTACCAGAGGGGCAATCCAAGGCTCACTGATACATGCCTTGATCCACTTAATGAATTTAGATCCAAACCCAAATTTTTCCAGTACAGTCAGCAAAAATCTGTGTCTCACTCTGTTGAAGGCACTCTCCAGATCTAGCTTGACAGCCATACCTTTCTCTTTGCGGACCACACTAGAGTGGATCGCCTCTTGGACCAAGATGAAGTTGTCCACAAGCTGTCTTCCCTGAATAAAGCCTCCTTGATTCTCAGGGATGATACCAGGGAGGATGGTTTTAAGTCTGTTGGCAATAACTTTCGTGATCAGCTTATATCCGATGTTGCAAAGAGAAATGGGTCGGAATCTGCTGAAGGAGTTTGCCCCTTTCTCCTTGGGAATAAGAGCCAAAAAGGATGAATTGGTGCTTCCCCCAATTTTCTGGCACTCTTGGGATTTCCGAATCATTCTACATAGATCCTTCTCCACAATTGACCAGCAGGATTGCAGGAAGCTGGCGGTAAACCCATCGGGCCCCGGGGCCTTATCTGGTTCCATAGCAAAGAGGGCTCTCTTTACTTCGTTGTTGGTAATCTCAGCTTCCAGGAAATGATTCTGTGTGTCGGATATCAGTGAGGGGACCTCGTTCACAAGAGTAGAGTCCTGTTCCAACACCTCCAATTCTTTATAGAGATTGTTGAAATGAGTGAAAGCCGCGGTTTTGATACTATGGATGTCACGATGCGTGATGGTCTCAACAGTTATTTCAGAGATGGAGTTGCGGCAGATTCGGGCCTGAGCTTGCTTATGAAAGAATGAAGTATTCCTATCTCCCGCCTTGAGCCAGAGACTGCGGGATTTCAATCTCCAGTAATCTTCCTCTGCCAGGCTAGCTTTAAGAAACGATTGCTGGAGTGAGGCCTCTTCATCAAGCCTCACCTTAGTGATCTCAACATTTTCTGATTCCAGTTGATGCTTCTCTAACCTTTCCTGGATCGCTTTCCTTTCCACAGCCGGGTTGGGTAAGGATCTAGCCCAGGCTTTTAACACAGTTTTGACTCTCCTTAGCTTCTCCTCCCAAAAAAAAAAGGGAGAGCCAATGACAGGGGTCTTCCAGCACTCTTTAATCAGAGGCATGAAAGATTGCTCCTTGAGCCATTGAGAACTGAATTTAAATGGAATGGGGCCATAATTCAAGGGCGCCACCATCTCAAGTTTGATAGGGCGATGATCAGAAATACTACAAGGAATGATTTGCATTTTAGTCTCAAATCCATGAAGTAAAAAAGAACTTTGAACCAAGAATCTGTCTAACCTTGCAGCAATATGACCTGGGCCGATTCTTTTGTTTGTCCAAGTGTACTTCCCGGACAGAGGCTTTACATCTATCAGATCCCAATCGTAAATCAACTCTTCAACCCATTCTCGCGCAGGATCTCGAACAATACTTCCACCACGTTTATCTGACGAGGATAAAGTCAGATTGAGATCACCTGCAATTATGATATTCTCCAGCACTTCGGACTCTGACAGACTTCTAATAGTATCCCAGCAAATTTTTTTCTCCCCTGCGCTGACAGGGGCATACACGTTGAGAAGTGAAAGAATCAGCTCGGATTCTATGTGACGGAGCTTAGTGTACGTCCAATGCATGCTGCTAGCTTCCTGGATCCTTGTGAATTTAGAGGCATCCCAGATTGTGCCCAGACCGCCTGAAGCACCACGAGCTGAGACTGCTTGACCTACGCTATTCTTCCACAGTTTTTTGCCAATCTGGAGGAAGGAAGTATCCTCCATTTTAGTCTCCTGGATGAGGAGTAGATCTGGAGATTCAGTTCGTTTCAAAATTCTTAATGCTTCTTCTTTTGATCTGCTTCCCAACCCCCTACAATTCCAGGAGACGATCTTCATTACTTGCTTTTTGTGTGTTGAGCTCCTCTAGAGCTCTGAGGCTGATTTCTGTTCTTCTTCGGAGTGTTAGCCAGGAGTTTCTCGAGGGTAGGTTGACTTCCCTGAAGTTTATCCTTGTATGTCTCTTGCTCTCTTTTTTCCCGAGCTGTTTTCCGGCCTCTTAACGATCTTCTGGCTGAAGTTTGGGAGATCTCTATTTCGCCTTCTTCTTCTGAGTCATCAGAGTCGTGCCCATCCTCTGTTTCTTCTATGAAGACTTCTTTAGATCCGTCTTCAATGCTGTCCCCAAGCTTTGATCCCGAGGGGGGCTCTGTGGGAATCGAGTCTTCCTTCTGCTTCTCCGGTTCTTGGGAGCCTTCTATGACAGTATTCAAATGCACAAAACTGTTACCTTGTTCTTCCATGTTTGGAGTCTGGATACGAGGGGCGGCCTGAGAGCCCTTGCCATTAGGGATTTCGGCACGAGGGCCTCGATGAGCAGTTTTATTTCTTTTGACCTGAGTCCATCCTTCATCCTTTCCTTTCTCCGCTTCACGATTTTTTGGGCAGCTTCGGGCAAAGTGGCCATAAACATGGCATTTCCGACACTTGAATGGTAGTTGCTCATAGTCCAGCTTTTGTAGATGAGTCCAGCTACCAACCCTGATCTTCACAGCCTCCGGCAAACCTATTTCCAAATCGACTTCTACACAGATTCTCGCACAATCGTATTGATCTTTGTTACTTGCTCGATCAATGTACTTGCCTAAGGTGTTTCCAATGTGTTTTAACGATTCCCCATTCCAGCAATGCATAGGCAGGTTGGGGAGCCTAACCCACACTGGAACAGCCGTGGGCACGTCAACAGCAGGATCAAAATCGGGCGTCCATTTGTTCAGGTACAGCCCCGAGGACCCATGAAGTAGGGGCCATTCCGGAATATTAGATCCTTGTCATCTTTGTCCGAGAATTCAAATAGAAAGAAGCCCTTTCCAAGGAAGTACGAGGTGACTCTGTTTTTGATCAGGGGAGCCCAGTTACGTGCGACCCAACTTTCCGTCGTCTTGGGGGAGGGCCAGAGGCCAGTGAACTGGCCAACCAAGGCCCTCTCAGCCAAGGAAAGAGCAACCTTGATCGGGCCTTCGGGGGGGAGAGATATCTCAGGAATATCCTCCACTCGTTTCACAAATTTTGCAGACTCAGAGACTTTCTTCTTCGGCAGGGTCTCCAATAGTTTAAGGAAAGCTTCGGCATCGGAGGAGGGGGGCGGAGGAGGCGGATCCATAGTGAAGAAACCCGCAAACCAACCCTCACCACATCAGAACTTCACCGATATGCAGACGCCTCCACAAGTCACGAGCAAACAAGGCGATCACCAAAACGCTGAGGGCGGAGAGAGCCACGCCTCCAGAGCGCGAGAGGCCACACCAAAAGCACCGGGATGTGCCTGGAGAAAAACGAGGCCCTCGCAGGGGGGCCGGCCGAGGGAGGCCGAGCCAGAAGCGCAGCAGAGGCCGAGCGGCGGCCTAGGTCACGACCGGGCTAAGCGCAGCGATCATATCCTCGGAAGAATTTTAAAGAATTTATAACTTTACCTTTTAGGTTGGAAGGCATTCTTTTGTAGGTTCCATCTATGTCTTCATAGATGTGTGTGATGTTCCCAATTAGCCATAGCTACTTGGAACATTATAATTACTCCATTTTTGAAATAAGAAGTGAAAGACACAATAAAATCTATCCCAGTGTAAAAAGGGATTGAGGTAGGAGGATAAAATAAAGCCCCTTGAATGTGAAGAGGAGAAAAAGAAAGGAGCTACTAGAGTTGACCAAGTGAACCAGCGTTGTAAAAGGGAGGGAAAGCCTCTAGGGCAACGCAGTTTTGAAGGAGGAAGCTTCTTGAAGAAGCTACATCTCCAATGTGTGGGGCCCAGGATGGGGAAGCTCTCTTGGAATAAAAAGGAAGGAATGGCAGCAAGGGAATTCATTCATTCATACTTCTTGTTTCAGTCTTATGACTGATTGCAATCTTTAGCTATTTAGCTGGAGTTGCAACACTGTTTAGTGCAAGAGTTCTCATGCAGGAATTCTAGTTCCATTGTTGTTGCAGGTGATTGGGAGGTTCAAGGAGGAGGTATTGAGTTCCATTCTCATCAGATATCTTGAGGAATCCTTCCTCTAACTTAGATTGCGCAGTCACTCTCAGTGAGTGCGTTATTTCTGCAGTAGCTGGGGTTGATCTACTCAATTGAGCTTATTTTAGGAGGTGAGGGGGTGATTTCCACTCCAAGAGTCTATTGAGGAGGGTTTTGAGCTCATTTTTGTATTGTGCATTCTTCTTTGAGCATATCAGATATTTCTTAATAAAGAGTAGCTGGGTGCAGCATTATCCTTCTGCAGTGCTGTACATTGTGTTATTATTTTGCCAGAACTCTTTGCCGGGTGGTCCCAATGTGCTTGTAAAAGAGGTTAATCCTCTCATTTCTGATTTTGTGATGAATAAAAGCTCCAGACATATGATATTCCATCTATTTGATGTATTTTACATAAAAGAATAACTTTTTTGCTACTTCCGACATTTCTATTTTATGAAGTACTGGGGTTATGATGCCTTTTTCTACACTTGAGTTTGGAAGATCTGTTTATTATAGCTAGAGTTATTTCTTTCTGAAGCCATTCTATATTTAGTTCATATACAACATATTCTTGAGGGTCCAAGCCCTGGACTACGTTATTCTTGCACTGGTTCACTTATACAGCATCCTCATTAGAGATATTGCTGAAATTCCTAAAAAGGGACATTACAGTGTGCCCCACAGGCAAGAATACAACCTCAATAGTGATGAAGACACCAAGTGCATTTAATAGAAACATGAAAACATAGAAATTCTTATTATCACTTGCTGCATTGTCCAATTGTAACAACAAATGTGGAGGAAGAGGTTTAAAATCAACATTTTGACTCTTTGATCTTCAATGAGATATAAAATCATCCTTGTACACTTGACATTTTGAGTAAAAAGAGGTTTCAAGTAGTGCATTTGTAAGTGGGTTTCTTGAACTTCCACTCTCATAAATTAGATCAACATGCATATCAATTTGTGAGTCTTCAAGGTCCCTTGAGCACTTTGCAAGGGACGTAATAGTAAATTGTGATCCCATATGTACAAATGGTAGGGAGAAATTACTAAATCCTCTTGTCTTATGCCCATGTGTTAGCATACTTGTCAACGACAAACCTAATTTTTTTTCCTAAAATAGATTTTGATTTGACACATAACCTTGGGATTGAAGTCTTTGTTTTATCCATTTTATCATGGATAATGCTCAAATACTCCTTTGGAAACCGCTCTGACATAATTCTATGGGCGTAGTAGCAATATCTTCCACACATAACAATCTTGTTATGTTTGTTCAACCTACCTCGTGCCTTTTCTTCCAACTCTTTTGTAGTCGTTGGCTTCATATGTGATTTCCACACAATACATTCACTGCATTTACTAAAGTTGGTGTTGTTTGAAAATTCCACATCTCAAAACTTAGTATTCCAAATCTTGCTCATTGTCGACTGTGATATTGATGGATAATTGAGCTTTTGAAGAGCCTCAATGATATCTTTTAATAAATAATTTTGTGTGTAAGTCGAAGGAAACAATCTTAAAGGAGCAGATGTTCCATCTTCTTTAACTTGACATGTTTGGTTTGGTGAAAAATCTGAATTATCCATTACAATTTTGTGCAATATTTCTATGGCTGCCACAGTGTGTGCTCGTGTTTTGCATATGTTGGTGTTACCATGAATAGCTTTGATCTGTCCAGGTTGGAAATAATGCTGGTACTTATAGAATGTTCTTTGAGGAACCTTATGTATATTATACTATGCTTTCTTACAAATAATATTCTCGGTAAATCTCATGTCCTTTACATTTCTAGCAATAGGTGCTAGGCCATGGCCATGGTTCCTTGACATGACTATGTTTGACATGAGTGAATTCAAGAAAAACTCCCTAATAGCATTTTTATTTATTTGTCTCATACCCCTTCTAGCACCTACAATGGCCTTCCTATCCACATGTTGAAGACAACATTTTCTACAACATACATCTGCGGCCAAAAGTCGAATTTCTTTCTCTTCATCTATTATTGTTTGAAATTTTTCAAATTTTGCTGTAGCCATAGCTCGTTTAATCCTTTTATATGGCCTTGTTACATGCATATCAATTGAGTTTCAATATTTTTCATTACAAATATACCCATCACATTTGTTTAAGGGATTTGTGCCCTCTATAACATCCCATATCACCATTTCCTTGGGTGGCTCCTTGAACTTTTCCTCAACCCTTAATATCACACCTTTGCTTTCCACCAACTTATTTATTGGCCAACTACCCAAACAATGTATAGACTTACCTTGAATTCTACATATTTCACAATTTCCATCTATCACTTCCCAAAAAATGCCAAATTTCATTTCACCTAGTGATTCACCTTCAACAATGTCATCCTCGCGGACATTAACTAGCATTCCTTTGGAAATGCACATGCTCGTTCCCATGCATTCATGTGTAAGAGAAACCTTTGTACATATGAATATAACCCTATCTTGGGGAATATTTATGGCATGATAATGACTGTGAGGTTGCAAATCTGATTCTGGCCAAATCTCTTAAGATTCCAATGCACCCCCTAATGTATGGTCAAATCTTGTTGAGTATGTGGTAGAGCAACATCATGTTTTAACACCTTCTCAATTTTAACCACTATGCATCCTCTCTTTACCATCTTTCCATGCACTTTATTCCCAAGCTCTGTATAGAAAATGGAACCCTCACCCACCTTCACTCCATGTTGTAGAAGATCTACCTTGTCTCCAATAAAAAATGTAGAAGAAACATTTGCACCTATAAACGAATGTAAATAAGGTTAGTATTTACTCCAAAAAAAGTATTATACTATCAATAATATTTGAACACATGCTTCAATATTTTTATTTACCTATGTTGTGCCTCAAATCCATGATCTTCCATGGATGTATGTCCCCTTCATCAACATCCTCCTCAATCAAATGTGGTTGAGTGACATCAATTATCAAAATTGCAACATAACATGCATTAACCCTTTCTCCGGCATAATAAAGTTCTAGACTCTGTAGATTCGACCATTCCTAGCCCAACGACTTGATCACTAATAAAGAGATCAACATAGTCCCCTTTTTCCAAAATTATATTTTCCATTCTAGCTTGTACCAATTCTGTAACAACAATTAAATCAAAAATTGTAATTAAAAGGTTGAACCATGTAAAGTGTGATTTTATATTTTTCGCAAAAGCACATAACTTTCAAAAAAGTAATATAGATGCAATCATTTAAATAGTATGGTAGTCATATTGTATGTAATGAAACATTGTTCCCCACCATCTATTGCCTACTACCAAAAAGTACTTTACATGTAAATTACACAAAAAACGTATATGAAGACCATGCAATTAGAGATGTAGATAGTATCATAGAATGACAAATATCAACTCATATCAAACTACCAAGTTCCTATTTAACTTCAGAAATGACACTTGTAGTCTTAATGCATGTGTATGAATAATGATCATAAGAAATTTGTAGAAGTTGAAGAACCAAAACATGGTTCATTGGAAAATCTAAGAAATTCAAAGATTGATGCTACATAAGATGTCTCAATTTTAACCACTATGCATCCTTTCTTTACCATGTTTCCATGCACTTTATGCCCAAGCTCTGTATTTAATATGGAGCCCTCACCCACCTTCCCTCCATGTTGTAGAAGATCTACCTTGTCTCCAATAAAAAATGTAGAAGCAACATTTTCACCTATAAACGAATGTAAATAAGGTTAGTATTTACTCAAAAAAAAAAGTATTATACTGTCAATAATATTTGAACACATGCTTCAATATTTTGATTTACCTATGTTGTGCCTCAAATCCATGATCTTCAATGGATGTATGTCCCCTTCATCAACATCCTCCTCAATCAATTGTGGTTGAGTGACATCAATTATCAAAATTGCAACATAACATGCATTGACCCTTTCTCTAGCATAATAGGTTCCAGACTCTATAGATTCGACCTTCCTAGCCCAACGACTAGATCATTAATAAGGAGATCAACATAGTCCCCTTTTTCCAGAATTATATTTTTCATTCTAGATTGTACCAATTCTATAACAACAATTAAATCATAAATTGTAATTAAAATGTTGAACCATGTAAAGTGTGATTTTATATTTTTTCTAAAACACACAACTTTCAAAAAAGTAATATAGATGCAATAATTTAAATAGTATGGTAGTCATATTGTATGCAATGAAACATTGTTCCCCACCATCTAGTGCATACTACCAAAAAGTAATTTACATGCAAATTACACAAAAAACTTGTTGTGGATGATTTTGTCACCCTCCTAGAGACAACCTAGAGTTGCCATAGACCAGTGCCTAGGACATCTTAATATAGCAAGGAGCCCTTTATAGTTTGGGTTGTCATTCCAAGAGCTCACTTACTATCTCTTGTTTGAACAAGGAAATTAGTTTTGAATGGGACCAATCTCTCTCAGAAGCTGACACAAAGATAAGAATAATGTAGGAACATCATGTAAAACTTTAGCATGAAAGCATCAGACAGTTAAGAGACCGCTTACTGTAAAGAGGGCCGATTCAAATAATATATCACAGAAATCAAATATCAGGAAGTGAGTGCAATGAGGAAACATAAGAAGATATTAGCTGACATGAGACTGATACCCAGATACACAACAGAACCATATAAGGGCGCACCAATTTACGAATCCTTATATGACAATGGCGTTTTAAAAGCACCCTCCTCAAGCAACTAATATAGCATAAAATATGGAAAGAGTGAACATGGAACAGTATACCATGACTAGGCCTATTTAAAGCGCTTGACTAATTCCAGAAAGGGCATCAACGAGGATGAATCCTTAATGCAAACTAGTGAGCCACTCGCATTCTAGAACATGATACAAGAAGACAAATAGCATGAAAGAGATATTGTATTAACACATAAGAGAAATTACATACTGTGAGATACCAGAGACCAGAATCCTCATTACAGTCATAACCCCTCCTCACTGAGACCCTACGGGCTCTGAAGCTTCATACATAAATATTACAAAAATGTATACAGAAGTCTTCTCGCTGCACAGTTTGCTGATAGAAATCTGGAACCCTTATCATGTCTTTCCTCTTAGCTTTTATAGAAGAGGTAGAAAATTCTAGAGGAGGAGGTAGATGGAGAACATTTAATGACTTATTTTGAAACAAATGGCGGAAAACATTCGCGCCCATACTTATGAATGACTGGACATAAATGATTGTACTTCACAATTTATTTATGGAAATGAAAGCTGAAAATGGAAATTCACTTATATACAAGATATAAATAATGAAATATGCAAATAGTCGGCTCTTCTGCGGAGGGAGAAGATCTGCGGCAATAAAACCTAAAGGCGCCTGCTCCTGAGCATGGTACTCTCGATCTTTGGATTTTGAATTTAAACTTGAAACCTTTATCAAGCTGGACACTGAATTTATTGTTTCTTCATAAATGATCTGTAGCTGCGTTAATGTTTCCATCCGCCTCAAATGTGCCTTCTTGATTTTCTCTGGAGAGTTCTGTAGATAGAAGTACCCTTCTTTAATGGCGGTCACATCATAGTGACTCCGGGATCCTTTCCGCCAATTTTTCTCCCATCAGGAGTCCCTGCAAAACCAAAATCCTGCTGAATAAAACTGATGACAGAAATGGTGGACAAAATGGGACTAACAGAAGTGATGGCATGGATTTGGGAGGGTGATGGAATTACGCGGGGCGAAACCTTTAAACAGAACATAGTGACGTGAAACATAACCGAAGTAT
Organism: Pinus albicaulis; assembly: GCA_034641835.2. Classification (NCBI taxonomy): domain Eukaryota; kingdom Viridiplantae; phylum Streptophyta; class Pinopsida; order Pinales; family Pinaceae; genus Pinus; species Pinus albicaulis. Next base: position 892,612,280 of record CM076583.1, on the reverse strand, counting down.
GAGACTAATGGAGGAGAAGTGGGTGACACGTAGGCAAATGACGAGATGTGGCGGAGGAATGTTGGCGGTATAAAGACTTTGAAAATTGACTCTTAGGAAGTTACAAAGGGAAAACATAACAAAACGATGAACCAAAGGTTTTAGAAGTGGGACCCGGAGCGCATTTCGCAAAATCGCAAGAGGAGAAAAAGCGATGGGAGAAAAAGGGGATAACCAAAATTCCGCGCTCTGCGCTATGCGATGGGCGTGGTGAGCGCAGATCGCAAAAGTGAAAAATGCGATGATGGGGGACAACGCGCGAGAGAAACTGCGCTTTTACGATGAGGCGGACATGCGATGGCGCGATTATGAGATCTGCGATAAGCTCTCAAAAGGGGCAGCACTTGGTTATATGCAAGAGGAGACGCGGAGCTAGGAGGAAAAGGGGCCAAACCTTATATAATCTTTAAAAGTGGACTTTAGCCCTTTTTCAATGTATTTCCGATGCGGGGAGGGGCAGCGGTGAAAGAGGAAAAGAGACTATAGCCAAGATTCAAATGGAGGGGCTGATTGGTACAACAAAACTTATATGAAGACCATGCAATTAGAGATGTAGATAGTATCATAGAATGACAAGTATCAACTCATATCAAGCCACCAAGTTCCTATTTAACTTCAGAAATGACACTTGTGCCTTAATGAATGTGTATGAATAATGATCATAAGAAATTTGTAGAAGTTGAAGAACCAAAACATGGTCCATTGGAAAATCTAATAAACTCCAAGATTGAAGCTACATAAGATGTCTAAAAGCCCCGTGAAAGAGGATGTTTGATGTTTGAACTTGATAATAAAAAGCCAAACTAGAGGTTTTCTTCCAAATAAAATTTTTGAATGACAAATATCAGCTCATATCAAACCACCAAGTTCCTATTTAACTTCATAAATGACACTTGTAGTCTTAATGCATGTGTATGAATAATGATCATAAGAAATTTTTAGAAGTTGAAGAACCAAAACATGGTCCTTTGGAAAATCTAAGAAATTCCAAGGTTGATGATACATAAGATGTCTAAAAGCCCCATGAAAAGGAGAAATTATATTTTCACTTAGTGAGGATATTTGATGTTTGAACTTGATAATCAAAAGCCAAAATAGAGGTTCTCTTCCAAATGAAAGTTTTGGTACTGTAAATACTAGATAATTCTCACTTTTATTCTAAAAATAAAGAAATTTCATTTTACAAATCTTTAGTTCCAATGTTAGCACTCCCTACCTTACACATCTAAGTACATACTATTTAGGATGGATACAAAGGGATGTTAACTTTAGGTCCTCGAAAAGTGTAGATTTGATTTTTCCTACATTTTTATGTTGATGAGGAAGAGTATTATCTTATGCATCCTAACATTAGTGAAATTGTTTTTGGAAGTTCATAACTATACAACAAAATAGAGATAAAAACAATACATGTTAAAAAAATGTGCTTGATACTTTAAAGTTGCATACATGTGCATTGGAAGCAAAATATAGTATACCTCAATAATAAATTTATTCATAAACTTCAAAATTATACAAAGATCACATTATTCTCCATGGATCAAATAATTATTATTGGATTATTGTGTTTGTGCCAAAAGGAAACCTATACCATTATCTTTCCTTCCAACTCGAGCACAAATGTAGTGCCAACAACAACATATATCTATATACAATTATTTTTCACTATCATTGATCTCCATAAATTGTTCTAAATTCAATAAAAGGGCACATCAAAAGCTATAACTCTAACTATTGTGATTATTGAGACAATGTGACCTCTAGAGCATTGGTTGCATAAGTGTAGTGTTGTCTAGGAGAAAGCTAGTAATCACTAGGTATCCTTCTTGCATAATCACAAATGCACTGCCAAGAACAATATCAGAGCACTAACCTTGGTGAGGATGAAATCTTGATAGTTTTCCTTTTGGAACAAGAACAAAGAAATCTAGTGCATTCTATAATTCATTCTAACACAAATACAACCACATTGCCAACAATAATGTTGCATTGTGAAAAAAATCTAACCAATGCAAAATTTACTTCTATCACAAACACAAACACATTTTCAACAATAACATTGCAAGATGAAGGAAATTTAACACATTATAGCCTTCCTTCTAGCATAACAACAAACATATTTCTAATAACAACATTACATTATGAAGGAAATATAATGTGTGCTAGATTTCATTCTATCACAAGTAGAAGCCCATTTCGAACAATGACAATGCACCTCAAATGAAAGCTAACAATCAATATCATTCCTTCTACTACAAACATAAGTATATTGCTAGAAGCAATTTTAAATGGTCAAATAAATCTAGCACATGCTAGATTTCCTTCTAGCAGAAACATAAGCACATTTCTAAATCCACCACATGCTAAATCTCCTTCTAGCATAAATAAAAGCATGTTACTCACAAAAACATTGCAAAGTACAAGAAATATTACACATTCTAGAGTTTCTTCTAGCACAAACACAATCACATTGCCAGAAACAACATTGTAGGGTGGAAGATATCTAACTTATGCTTGATTTAATTTTAGCACATTGCCAACAATAAAATTGTAGGGCAAACGAAATCCAATGCATGATAGAATTCCTTCTAGCACAAACACAAGTATATTTCCAACAATATTGCATTACAAAATAAATCCAGTGAGGTTATATTTCATTCTAGCACAAATGCAAGCATGTTGCCAACAACAATATTGCATTGTGAAACAAATCTATTGCATACTAGATTTTATTCTAGTACAAACAGAAGCACGTTGCTAACACCAATATTGCATTGCAAAATAAATTTAGTGCATGCAAGAATTCCTCCCACCATACACAAACATATTAGCAACATCAATATTGTAGGGTAAAAGTAACCTATATCATGTTAGATTTTCTTCTATCACAAACATAGGAATATTTCCAATCACAATATTGCAAGGGGAATTAGATCTAACATGTTATTTGTACTTATATCTCAAACACAAACATGTCACCAATAACAACATTGCAAGTTGAATGAAATCTAACACATGCTAGATTTCCTTCTCTCGCAAACACAAGCACAAAACAATATTTTAGGGTGAAATAAACGTACCGCATATTAGATTTTCTTCTAGCACAAACAAGCATATTGTCAAAAACACCTTATGCAAGACAAAAGAAATCTGGTGTGTGGTAGATTTCTTTCTAGCACAAACACAAACACATAACATTGTAGGGGTTAAGAATCTAGCGCATGCAAGATTTTGTTATAGCATGAACACAAACATATTACCAAAGACATTCTAGGGCAAAAGGAATCTAGCACATGCTAGATTTCCTTTTAGCTCAATCACAAGCACATTGCCAATAACATCATTGTGGTGAAGGAAATATGACGCATACTAGATTTCCTTCTAGCACAAACAATTGAATTGCAAACAACAACATTTCAATGCTAAAGAAATATAGTGCACACTAGATTTCCTTCTAATGCATATACAACCACATTTTCAATAGACTCATAGAAGGGTGAAATATATCTAATGTATGCTAGATTTTCTTCTAGCACAAACACAAACACATTACAATATTTCTAGATAAAAGAAATCTAGCAAATGGTAGATTTACTTCTAGCACAAACAAAAGCATATTATCAACAACCACATTGCAATGAAAAAGAAATGTAGTGCATGATAGATTTCTTTCGAGCCAAAATTGAAGCATGTTTCCAATAACAAGATTGCAAGGTGAAGAAAAGCTAACACGTGCTAGCTTTACGCATATCACAAACACAAGCACACAACAACATTGTAGGGTGAAAGAAATCTAGCGTGTTAGATTTGCTTCCAACATAAACAAAAGCATATTGCCAAGGACAACACTGCATGGAAAAAGATATCTAGAACAATTTCTATCATAAATAGAAGCACATTTCCAATAACAACATCGCAAGGTAAAATAAATTTAATGCATGTTAGCTTTACATGTAGCACAAATACAAGCATACTATCAACAAAAACATTTCATGCCAAAAGAAACATAGCGCATGTTATATTTCCTTCTAATGCAAACACAAGCACATTGCCAAGGTGAATGAAATCTAACACGTGCTAGATTTTCTTCTATAATAAAGAACCAAATTGACAACAACAATATTGTAGAGCAAAAGAAATCTAGCACAACTTCTAGCCCAAACACAAGCACATTTCCAATAAGGAAATCTAACACGTGTTAGATTTCCTTCTATCATAAACAACCAAATAGACTCACAACAATATTGCAGAACAAAATAATTCTAGTGCGTGTTAGATTTACGCATAGCACAAACACAAGCACACAACAACATTGTAGGGTGAAAGAAATCTAACGCGTTAGATTTGCTTCCAGCGTAAACAAAAGCATATTTCCAACAACATTGCATGGAAAAAGATATCTAGAACAACTTCTATCACAAACACAAACACATTTCCAATAACAACATCGCAAGGTAAAATAAATTTAATGCATGTTAGATTTACATATGGCATAAATACAAGCATACTACCAACAACAACATTTCATGCCAAAAGAAACCTAGTGCATGATATATTTCCTTCTAACACAAACACAAGCACATTGCCAAGGTGAAGGAAATCTAACGCGTGCTAGATTTCCTTCTATAATAAAAAACCAAATTGACAACAACAATATTGTGGAGCAAAAGAAAACTAGCACAACTTCTATCCTAAACACAAGCACATTTCCAAGGTGAAGGAAATCTAACACGTGCTAGATTTCCTTCTATCATAAAAAACCAAAAAGACAACAACAATATTGCAGAGCAAAAGAAATCTAGCATAGTTTGTAGCCCAAACACAAGCATATTTCCAATAACAACATTGCAAGGTGAAATAAATTTAATGAGTGTTAGTTTTACATGTAGCACAAATACAAGCATACTACCAACAACAACACTGCATGCCAAAAGAAATCTAGTGCATGTTATATTCCGTTTTAACACAAACACAAGCACATTGCTAGTAAGACATTCCAAGGTAAAGGAACTCTAACACATGTTAGATTTCCTTCTATCATAAACAACCAGATTACTAATTCAATAACATTGCATTGTGAAATTTCCTTCTAGCATGTCAATAAAAATATTGCAAGGTGAAAAAAATGTAAGGTGTGCTAGTGTTGGAAATATTGAGATGGGGGTTGAATCAATATTTATTTACAATTGTTATATTATGCCAGTTAAAATCATCAGTTAAACCAAAACACAAGATGTGCAACAAGAAAATAATTTTATTAATGAATTTGAGGACTCTAAAAACCCAAGCTCCAACTTGTACAATAAACTCTTTAACTCCTTCAGGGCTTCAACCTTGAACCTCTAATATTCAACTACAAATCCAAGCTCCAACCTTGTATGACAACTCCAATCGTCTAGGGATCCAATCCTATCAGTTTTCTTCAATCCCTTAAGGTGACTTCAATACTGCTTCAAGCCTCCATCAAAAAATTTAAATACTTCTAAAAAATGTATCCAAGATAGGTCTGCAAAGTTCTCTCAAATATACCTCTACAAAAACTTCATGTATTCTTCAGCAAAACTTTTATGGTTGCACCAACAAAACATGTCTTCAAGTGTTGATCTTCAACTATGCTCCAATGCTCCAACAAAAAATGTCTTTAAGTGTTGGTCTTCAACTGTACTCCAAGGGTGATTTCTTCAACAAAACAACTCTTCAAGTGTTGGTCTTCAACTATGCTTCAAGAGTGATTGTTGTTTCTTCAAAGGCTTGAAGAATGCTCAATTAATGTCATCATGAATGCACTCTATTGTCAACTCAAAATATGCTCAAAGTATGTTATCATTTTATCATTTGATGAAGGTGTCTCATAGGCTCTTCATGTGTGCTTTAAAGAATGTCCTTTGATCTGCAAGGATTACTTTACTTTTGTTTCAAATCTAACTTGATATGTTGATTAAGCCTCTCAAGGTGTAATATTCCTAATGGAAAAATAACAGTGATAACAAAAGCATGCAATAAACCCAACACAAATATTTTGCAGCAAACGCCCATAAAACATAAATGTTCCAAACACACCAAAATGGGAAAATTTTATTATAAGATCTTGCTGGAGTACAATATAAAATAGGAAATGTGCACCTAGGCTTACACAAGGCAAGCTACAAGCCTCGGGTGGATGCTTTATCAATGCCAAACTGCTGCCGAAATTTTCCCATTAGAAGGTTGCACTGGCCTTGTGATTTTTGCATTGTTGGTTGTGTTGATACCCTGATTTGAACCCTCCTAAATTCTTAGAATATTCTAATAAATTAGTCATGGAATCTTGGTCAAAAACCCAAAAAAACCCAGAAAGGGTTTGCCCTGGTTTTGATGCTCCAAAAATGGCCCCAAATTCCTTGACCCTCCTCTAAGTGCAGAAAAACTAAAACTGTGACTGATGCTAGAATGATTGTCCCAAAATTGCTGGAAAATTATTCTCAATTGCACCCCAAACCAACCCCAAGAAACCCAGCTCTCAAAATCCCTTCAAAATCCACCTTGCAATTACGCCTCCATAATGATTGTGCAGTTTCTGGGCAGGATGACATAGTCTCTCCTCCGAAAAATCAGTTTGATGTTTTATGTCAAATTCTACCCTTGCAAATCTTGCTCCTTTTTCCTAGAATTGGCCAAAAATTACTTCAACAATGCTACAGCTCCCAGCTCTAGTTGTTCCTCCTCAACTCTCAACGTGGCCTCCTGAACTGTGTCTCAGTTGGCCCAGAAACCGTACCACATGCATGACCCTCTCTCCAACTCCTGAAACTGATGAAGAATCCTTCCTAGGGTGGTACTCAGAGTCCACCGAAGAAAGGTTGAGCTTCCTCCTTGGGAACTCTTGTGTTGAACAACACTATGTAACTCTGCTAAACAATTAGAGCAACACTTCAGTTGTCAAATTATCAAAAGGCATCAAATGTTGCTTCCTCTCTCATATTTATAATTTTTTGTTCATTTCCTCCATGTGGGCCCCTCACTAGGCAATTCAAACCTCTTCCCTTGGCCATACAATTTCTCTCTCCTCAAGGAGTGCATATTAGTTGGGGAAGTCGCCCCCACATTCCACTAAGGCAAACATTTTGACCCCCTTGTCCTATGTTTCCTCTCCAAAATTATCTTAGGCCCCCAAAATTAACAAAATGGAAAATTTGTGGTGCTATTTACAAAATTATTTAGGAAGGGACATTACAGTTCTCCCCTCCCAAATGTTGCTTATCCCCAAGCAACTGTAAAATTGGGCACTAAAAACTTTGCTCATTTTCCCACATGGCATCCTCAACTGGAAAGTATTTCCACTTGACCAAATGCTCCTAGATGACCATGTTTCTTAGCTTCCTCTCCCTGGTCTCCAATATGGTCTCGGGTGTCAATATCAAGTGTCCCTTTTCATCCAACAGAGGCAACTAATTGACTTTCATAACCTACTTTCGCAACGCCTTTTTCAGGAAAGAGACATGAAATATGTTGTGAAATCTGCTCTTCGGGGGTAACACTAGCTCGTAAGCTACCTCTCCAACTCTCTCAGTCACCCTGTACGGCCCATAGAAGCATTTCTTGAGCTTCACCGCCCCTTTTTGCTTGAGTGAAGATTTTAGGTAAGGCTACAAACGTAGGTAGACCATGTGCCTACCTCGAACTATCTCTCCACCCTATGCTTATCGGCGTACATATTTTGTTGATTTTGTGTTACCTACAAGTTATCCTTAAGAACATTAAGAATATCCTGGCTCTCTTGGACCCAATCCTTTGCCCCAAGGCCTTTCTATCTCCAAATATCATGTCAGAAAAAGAAAGTGCATCATAACCATAAAGTGTTCGAAAGGGAGACATACCAATTGACATGTGGTAAGTAGTGTTGTAGGCTTATAGCATAACTCTCCCAGGTGCAGCCACTTCACGCACATCCTCTGTTGTCCCGTGCCATAATTGTGCAGGTAACCCTCCAACCATTTGTTCACTATCTCAATGTTCCCATCCGTCTGTGCGTGACAGTTGGTGTTGGGTATAAGCTTGGTTCCCACTAGACGGAACAACTCCTACTAGAAGGCCCCCATGAATCTATTGTCCCTGTCACTGACTATGTTCTTTGGGAGCCCATGCAATCGAAACACCTCCCAAAAGAACAACTCGACCACCTGTGAGGTTGAATATCCCGATGGGATCACAAAGAAATGGGAAAATTTAGTTAAGTGATCTACCACCACGTACATGCAATCTCTCCCTTGTATCGTCAGAAGTCCCATGATGAAGTCCACGGGCACACTCTCCCACTTCCTCTTTGGAATGGGAAGAGAATATAATTGTCTGGTCGGGTGTGACAACTTCAGCTTGTTCCTATGACAGGTTATGCACTCTTGTATGTGCCTCAGCTCATCCCCCTTGAGCCCACTCTAAGATAAACGCTCACAGATGGTACAGTAAGTCTTGAGAAAACCTAGATGTCCTACATGAGGGGAGTTGTGAGCTGCCTGTATAACCTTCTCTCTGTCCTGGGATCCTGACACTAAGTATATTCGGTCTTTGTAGTAGATCACATCATCCATCACCCAGAATCTACCATCCACATGTGTCATCTAGTATCTCACAGGCATGTTTGTCCTTGGAATACATAACCAAGAGTTGGGCCTTCCAATCATGTGCAACGTCCATCAGAAAGAGCATTGCAGGCCTCCGGGAAAGTGCATCTGCCACTATGTTGTGCTTTCCCATTACGTACTCGATCTCAAATTTGTAAGCCTGGAGCTTACTCACCCACTTATGTTGCCTCTCCTGCAATGTATGTTGCTCTAGGAAGAATCGATGATTCTTGTGATCAGTCTTCACCTTGAACCGGTTCCCCACCAAGTACTGTCTAAATTTGGCCAAGTCTTGCAACACGACCAACATCTCATTGTCATAAATGAAGTCGCTCATGGGGTAGCAACTTTCTACTCTCAAAGGCTATGGGGTGGCCTCCCTACATCAACATGGCCCCAACTCCCTCACATAAAGCATCACACTCCAATACAAACAATGGAGTGAAATCAGGGAAAGAAAAAACAGAACAACTGCTCATGACCTTGCGGCACTCAAATGCCTCATGTGTTACCTTTGTCGAATCAAATGCCTCAAGTTTGTGAAGTGTGATGCAAGCTTTGAGAATCCTCTCACGAATCTCCTGTAGTACATACAAATTCCCAGGAAGCCCCTTAGCTTAGTCACATTCCTGGGTGTTGGCCAATCCAAAATGGCACTGATCTTCTCCTAGTGTACCTTCACTCTGTCCTCTGGGCCAATCACATGCCCAAGGTACAACATCCATGTCAATCCAAACTAACATTTGGACCTATTCGCATACAATTTTTGCTCCTCTAGTATGAGAAGTACAACTTCAAAATGTTGAAGGTGCTCCTCCCACGTCCGATTATAGATGAGTATGTCGTCAAAGAAGACAAGGACAAAGTGTCGCAACTACCCAAGAAATATGTGGTTCATACAAGACTGAATGTAGCCAGAGCGTTTGTTAGCCCAAAGGGCATTGTAGAGCTATAAAAAGGGTCTCTTTCACCTCTAATTACCTCACATTAATATGTCAATCCGGGAGCATTTTGTTATTACAAAGAGTGACTCAATCTGAGGCTATCATTTATCAGAGTAATGCTAGTAGTACAGTGCTTAAGAAATACAAGAGTAAACGGATGCTTGTCTGTAACTAAATTACTTCAAAGAATAAATCACACACTCAGAAAACTCAACAACTTATCAGTCAAGGGTTCGGCAGTGATAACCCATCCCTTCGGAAACTGATGGAAAGGAGATTAGAGCATAGACAATGAGCCTGGGAGCTAGAAAGTGACTGCTAATGCTCACTACAGCCTTAGATCATCTCTCACACCAAAGCAACAAATGCGATTAAATGGAACAACAAATAAAGGATTGAACAGCAATTCTGGAATAGAACAGCAAATCTGAAATGGAACAACAATTGAATAACTAAGTCCCGCGGGTTGTAACCAAGCTTAATCTATTAATTTCAATACACTCTTCACAATCAAAACAACAATCTTTCATTCTTGAAGCAGATCACACGAAACACACTAATGGAACAGCGTTACTATTGATAAATTATAGAACAGCACTAATAAATCAGAAACGCACACAACACGCTGGAATAATAATCGGATCAACATTAATCAACAGGAATACGACTGTGCTTCCAAATAGATCTGAATCCAACGATTATGAAGAACACTACCTCAAACGAATGTATGACACGAATGTTCAATATAACAGCTCTGTAACAGAATAGTAAGAACATGCAATTAACTCTTGAAAAGATTAATAACTTGATACGGAGTCAACACACGATTCTATCTGTAAAAACCTCAATGATTCAATCTTAAACAGAGCATGTGATATCAAATTATAAAGCATATCAAATTACCAAATAACAATGATAAACAAACCACGCAGAAATCAAGTCGTAATGGTACAGAAGCAAGTGTCCTCCGGGGCCGGGCCCTTAGCCTCCAAGGATACACCACTTTAAGTTAATCCAGACGCAGAGATGAAATAATCACCAAGCTTTTATTAATGCATCGGTCAAAAATACATTGAACCAGTTCTCAACGAGACTTAATAATCAAAGCTGATGTTTTACAGAAAATTACATAAAAGCGTATCCTTCTATATATTAAGCTAATAGTGCTGTCCCTTTATATAAAGGCGACGGCGGAGATGTCCAAGTAACAAGATAAATAAAGCAGCGATGGGGATTCGCCAAACTGTTAATTCTTCATCCTTTCCTTTCTTTGGCGCCGAGCTGGTGTCTTCTCCTTCTTTTCCGAGCCGATTTTCTGTAATCTATTTAGCCTTGTTTGCATTCGGTTCACCTTCAGAGGGACAACAGTTATCTCGACTTTGTCTCTTCCTTTGGAGCGGCAATTCCTCGTTTTCTCCTTTTCCTGTGCAGAAAATAACCATTATCAGTGGCTAAGTCTTGCATATCAATTCTCACATGTTTTGTTATAGTTCCTTATTACTTTCCAAATTCATGATACAAAAAGGTTCACAAATTCTATTAAAAAGCCATTGAAATAATCATCAAAAGCATACCTTTTTAGTACTCCACACACCCCCCTGCTTACCTTGTTTCATGTCCTCATGAAAACATTGTAGTTGACATGCAAGGCAGTGAGAGAATATGCTGGCGAAGGAGTCTCATTCGGAGGCCTACAACCATGATGAGTGATTAGATAGTCAAAGAACTGACCTGTTTGCCCCTCAGGCATTTCATACAGGGCCTGGTATCCGGGTGCAGGGTGCCAAATGATTGGAGTGCGAAATCTATATCCTAACCAGGATGACCCTGCTTTCAGAATTCTCTCGCCATAGAGGTTCAAACGGTTGGCAGCTAACTCAAAGTTCTCATACTTAAATGGTTCCCTGAGCTGGATGTTTGGATCAGAGATTCGGTACCGAAATTTGGCTGCATTAATGGCCAAGTCTTTGATGGAAAGAAAATATTCTAAACTCTCTCGAATGAGTGCCTCATGCATGGGTCCTAATGTTTCATAGACACCCGGAGTCTTTATGAGGTTTCTATGAGCTTTCCACAACTGTACTGGGTTCCTAGGCTCAGCCCTTACCCGTAAATCTAGACCATTTTCCTGACTCTGGAAAGTATCATAGGCTTTGAGTCACTTAATCTGATTAACCCCGAATGAAATGAATGCTTGTAATTGGATGTCTCCAATGAAAGGGCCAGGGTTTAACTCAGTCTCCTGATTTAGCACAAGGTCATGCAAATAAAGTTCACACAACAATCTCTGGACTTTTACTCCATAATGTTTACAGCAGTCTATAAAGTCATTGACAATGTTGATTTGTATAGGGGCGCCTGCTTTAACAGCTTTTATTTTTAATCGTAAATACCGTTCTAATAAAAACAGAGCATAGTTTTTAGCAGGGGCCCTACATGCTAAAACATCATTGTATAAAGAACACAAGGTATTCATCTGCTTGATAACAGTATCTAGCCTACGGGTTACCTGTGCAACTTCCTCTTGTTCCTTTTTCCACCCTTCAAGGGCCTGGCTTTTGGATTGACTGACGTCCCTTAGTTGCTGCTGTAACTCTTTATATTTTTCTCGGGGAACCGTTTGCTCTCTAAGTTGTTCGGCTTCTTGCTGGGCTTGCTTCACCATCTTATGCAAGGTTTTTGTCTTCGGATCTTTTTTCCATAGGTCAGTAGAGGCCGGGAGTTTTACCTGAACTTTCTTATTATGCTGTTTGGAGTTCAGAACCCTTATTACCCCTGAGAGTGGTGCCTCTGTCTGAATTTGCTTGTCACTGGTCCTTATATCATCCTTTTCTGTTTTAACGCGAACATCCGTCTGTTTCTGTTCCTCAGCATCATTTGGAACGGCAGCTGGATTCTCAGTAGGGTTTTGAACAGCAGGCCGATTGTTGGCCCTCTTTTTCCTCCTTCCGGTCTTTCTTACCTTCTGGTTCTTTTTCAGAATCCTAATTTGTTGTCTGAGCTGGGTTATCGTATTCAACAATTTCTGCCGTTCCATCCGCAACTTCTTAATTTCCAGCGTTTCATTAGAAGGAACAGCAGGCTGTCTGCTGCGGTCTGGATCATGACTAGTTTCTAAATCTTCCTCTCGGGGTTCTTCCTCACTGTTCTGGGGTAGGAACCTCGACTGGTTCTGTCTCTTCCTGAGCAACTGCTGTTTCTGCTCTTGCTCCCTCTAGAATTTCCTCTTGCACCCTGGGAACAGATTGTTCCCGTTCAGTATTTACCTCCTCTTCATCATGAACAGGCAGATTACCTTTTTCTGCCTCTACTGTATGTGATTTTTCAGACATATTTTCTTCTTGGGGTTTGTCGTGAGGGTCCTCTGAACTAGAAGGTTGGCCATACTTACCCATATTGGCTAGGACTGCGGCCAAGTCATCATCTCCCAGTAGGTCTTGTAATGGGCTATCTTCCTGCTGTCCCATTTCTTCCTCCTGTTCAGCTTCTGCTTCGATTTCCGAATGCTTGGCTGCTACCCCATTTCCCTCTTCGAATTGCTCGTCCTCAATTACCACTGGTTGGCTGGCGCTTTCCTGGAGCTTGTCCAGCCTTCCTCGTATCCGAGCTAACCGGGCTGATTTTCTGGGCTTATCTATGCTTCCTCTCATCCGAGCTAACCGAGCTGATTTTCTGGGTTCCTCTGGTTGCTCGGGTGGATCGATGTCATGCTTGCGCTTTGCCGATTCCTGATATATCTCTAGTCGTTCCGATGTACTAGCAACATGTTTCTGCTGTACTAATTCTCTGCGTTTTGCCAGACGTTCTGGTGTGGTTATAGAATGTCTACGTTTTGGGGATGGCGCTGTCAATCCCCCCTCAATCATTGCAATCATCTCTTCCCAGCTGCTCTGCTGCTGGGTGAGACCATAACTAACAACTAGTCGTATTAACCCATGGTGACTAACGACTGACTCTACATGCTGTGCCTTTTTTATACTTTGTGCAGCATCATGCAGTAATGAGTTCATGAGTGCAGGTAAATTTACAGAGCATTTCTGCTTTAAAACATCTAAAAGTTTAAGATGTCGTGGTCTTACCACGTCTTTCCTTCCTTCGCAGGTGATGTAGCTCTGCACTGTTCTTGCTAGCTCCGTCCAGGGTTCTCCTAGGGTTGCTGGCAGAACTCCCTTCCCCTTAATTGTCAAACTCTGGCCTTCGTCCTGGAAAATTTCCATGACCTTCTGTAATCGTTCCTTTTTTAATGTCCATACCGGTCCGGTGGCTGGTAGTCCTGAAACTTCTTCAATTATGTCATCGGTGACCGCTATCCGCTTCCCCCTTACTGTGGAGTGATCATCCTGTAGGTTCTGCAAAAATTCCATCGCTACTGTTTCATTAGACTCCTGTAGGTGATTGAAATAATTCAACCATCCTGCTCTTTCCAGGATCTCCCGGGCAGCAGCGGAGATCGTCAACTGTTGAGGCTCGCTTCGAATTGCCCTTCCTCCCATGGTTTCACTGCGGATTCTAAATGGAACAGCAACTACGTTTTCTGTTTGAAACACAGAGAGGGTGATAATCGCAAGGTTTCGAGAAAAAAAACACAGAGTATGCAACAGTGCAACAGAAAGCAACTTGTGTGAAAATAGAAATGCCATGCCGTTAAACCATGCCAAACCGTCGTACACTATCTTTCCCGAATGGTGAGTTGACACGTAATTCAGGGAATGATGAGGTTAACCTCCCCCCCCGCAATGTGATAGGCTGTCCCAGCCGGCAAATAAAGGAGCGGCACCCGGTCTGCAATCAAGTCAGAAAGGAACAACATATGGAATTATGCTATGTTGAAAAGGACAACGAATTACCGAAATCGAGGCGGAGAATTGATCGCGTATTATATAAGAGGCTGCTGTGTTATGATTTGAGGCTGATGGATAGGGCATGTATCGTACTTGCCAAATCTCAAGTGGTCATGGTCACTTCCGTTGCCATGATTGGTAATGATAAATGTTCATGCGATGTATAAATCGGGAAATAACATATGATTAGTTCCTAGGATATAAGAAACAAAAGAGTATTAGTATCTTACCCATTGGTGTAACCAAGGTGACTTCAATACCATTAACAGTACTCTGCTGCCAACAAGTGTCCATAACCTTGGCAGAGTTGTTTTTTTCACCCTCGGAACCATGATCCTTTGTGTATACTTAGGAATGTTGTTATGTCAAAATGTAGACCATTATGCTGGCTTGGTGACCAGTTAACCATAATGCCATTCACGAGGACGGAGCGAAACGTGGGCAGGCCGGCTCGTGATGAGACCTCTTGTTCCAAGGTTCGTTTATTTGATATACCTTTTGGACCATATCCTTGGTGTATAACCATTGAGTATAACCCACTAGACACCCAACACCACATTGGTATCTGGGACGCTAAAAAAAAGTGATCAGTAACCACTAGACACCCAACACCACATTGGTATTTGGGACGCTAAAAAAAAGTGATCAGTAACTGAGTAGTTCCCCATCACCACAGTCAACCTGGGAGCATAATTCATGCACTACATGGTTCGGTCTCCTGACACCATTGAGTATAACCACTAGACACCCAACACCACATTGGTATCTGGGACGCTAAAAAAAAGTGATTAGTAACTGAGTAGTTCCCCATCACCACAGTCAACCCGGGAGCATAATTCATGCACTACATGGTTCGGTCTCCTGACACCAACAAGAACCCCTCAAATTTCTCTGTGTGGATGTCCCTAAGCTCCACCATCTGGGAATCAATAAAGTTGTAGGTGGCCCCAGTGTCTACCCAATCTGAAACTCGTTGCCCTTGAACCATCCCCCTAATCCTGATTGTCAAATTCTTTGGAACTCCTAGAAGAGAAGCAAGAACTCCCCCTGATGGGGAAAACGATCCCCCTCTAGGTGGTAGGGGTGGTGGTGGTGCTCCCACTGATGATGGTCCTCCCTCATCTCCTGGATCACCTCGAACCTCAAACTCCTCATTTGAATCACTATCTAAATACACCTCAATGTAGTGGACCTTGCCCTTGGTGCACTTGTGCCCAGGTGCCTAGGGTTCTTGGCATGTAAAGCACAACTTCCTCCTCCTAAGGTCCCTCTGAGTCTCCTCGTCCATCTGACCACGTCCTCCACCCATCTAGGGTGGTCTAGTGTCTCAGTTCCCCTGTGGTGCAGTGGGTCTAGTGGGGACAAAGGCTCAGGTCTTGGTCACAAGGTCAATCATATCTCGGGTCCTGGAGATAGAATTTGTCAAATATGTGGGCTTGTACGCCCTCACCCAACCACCCAATGGCTCTGCTAGCCCCTCCATAAATAGAATGATCAACCAGGCCTCTAAAATGTCAGTCACCATCACTGGTAGTCCCTGAAACTCCATAATGTATGCCTTTGTGTTGCCAATTTGTCTTAGATGGGCTAACTCCCTAAAATGTAACTCTGGGTCTTTCCTCTCAAACCTCTCCAACTACCTCTGGGTGAACTCTATGTAAGAAGTGATGTGAATATGTCACAACATGATTAACCCATGGTACCACCACTCTTGGGCATCCCCTTCCAAATGAAGGGTAGCAAACTGAATAGCATCAGTCTCCCGCATGGGGTTCAAGTGGAAGTATGTATCTAACTTATGAACCCAAGCCTCGGCATCCAATTGTTCCAATGCAAAAACTCTAGTGAAGCTCACGGGAATTATCATTAATTTATTTTGCATAATTCTGTGTAATTGATTTTTAAAATAGTACTCTTGTGGGTATAGAAGAGAGCCTTTGGAAATATGTCAAAACTTATAATTCTATTTTGCGCTTTATCCTCCCTTTTTTTTTGAAGGGATAATCAGTGCTCCGGATGTCAAAAATATGTTGAGCCCTCTTGCTCTTTGTAGTATGGGTAAAGCCACAACCTTTTTACTTTAATATACAACATAATTGTGACTATGAAATAATGTGTAATGTTGTAGACCTTAATTAAGGACCAACAGTAGAACACTGATAGAGCTCATAAAGGTATCTAGAACTTGAATCCTTCAAATACCTTGGTCATGATGTCATATTGTTGCATAAAACTAACAACACTTATGTTCCCCAATGAGATCTGGGAATTAGGTTGATGCAAAAACTCATAACTCCAAAGTTTTTGGATACATTGAATTAACAAAGACATTGATAAATTCACATGACACAAAGCTTGTCACAATTTGCACCCATATGTAAATATCCCATAATGAATTTGTGAAACAAGGAGGCATGTGAGAAATGCGCAAAGGTTGTGGAGAAGTTGTCTTTCATATTGCTTAGTGCTGGAACTCGTATCTCAAATCTTGCGGTCACTAGCTAAGTATTTCAATTCCACATTTGATGACCACACTTTGTTTCCAAAGTTGAATCATTACCAGTACGTCATGTGCCAGAGCTGGCTCTCGACCTGAGTCCGCAAAAAAACATGGGGGTACTCATTGCACTTGGTCAATATGAGGTTGGATGGTCGCAAATGAGGTGAAAGGATGGAAAAGGGATTGGAGTGAATCGTGAGGATTGTGATTAGCATATTCTCAAAGTGTTTCCCTTTGGATTTGATTTGGTGAGAAATTAGAAGTCAACCTTTCAAAGCATGATGAAGGAAAAACTATGATATAAATGAGTTCAACCACCAATAGTATCGTGTTTAAAACTTAAGTATTGAAGAAGGAAGCCACAATTCCTATCCATTTTGAAGGGATATGATAGTTACAATTCTTTGACTTTCAAAATTCAGAAAATATGCATATTTGCTTTTGTATCAGGGAGATGTTTAGTCCCAATTTTTTCCTGTACCCAAAATTTTACGTCTCATACTGTATCCATATACAAATTCAACCTCGGTATTATGTCTTCAACATGGAATCATCATAATGGAAGTGATCTCATTCAAGCCTTGTCCTTTAATTTGCAATCTCTATTGAGAGGACTGAAAATTCTCTGCTCCATAGACATTTGTCCAAATAAAGGTTTGAAATTATTCTTCTTTCTTTGTCTAATATCGATGAAACTCGTTATCAAACACCTTGCTACGACAGAATATTTTCCTCCAGTACCATCATTATATTCTTATAATTTTTGAAGCCCCAAAACTTCTTATATTCACATACAATTTCCCTTCACCATTTTAATCGCCTTACTTGAGTCTCTTTCCGGGATTCCATAGACATGGTTATCATGTCTCTGTTTAAACAAATCTTCAGCACCAACACTAGAAATTGGATACGTTTCCAAGGGTTGTTGCAAATGAACAAACAACCAAGAATTACCAACTTTGCATGGTTGCAAATAAATCCCTGTACCATCTTTCCCTTATGTATTTTGAGGCTCCATCAAACTTAAGCTTGAAGAAGCCTCTGCATATTCTCATTAATATAATAACCCTTTAAAGTGGGGTTTCTTGAGATTCTGTCGTTTAATACTGAATGGTGCATATCTTGATATTTGTCTTTCAATGTTGAATGTTTCATTACCAAAAAAAATTGTTAGCAACACTCCATTTCGATTTTCAAGCCTCAATGCCAGACGGTATTTAACAAAAGAGCCATTAAATTTTCTTTTTTTGGTCAGTTGTAGGTAAGCACAAGTCTCAATGTCTCATAGTTTGAGAGGTGCTTCTGAGATGATTAATTTAGCAACAACAACACTTTTACTCTGTAACATTGACTGAATTTCAATGCATTCATTGCTGGTATATGCCTTATCAATGCATACATTTTAGAGAACAAATCTAGCATCACAATTAGGCCTTTGTGCATCTATTTCAATCAATGTAAGCAAGGACCAGTTGCATATCCTTATTGATATTTGCTTCTCTCCATGCAAACCTTTAAATATATCCCACAAGCCAATCACAATTTCAAAGCATCATATTTTCAAGCCAAAATGCATCATCATATATATATATATATATCCATCTTGACCCAAGAAACCCCTGTAACTTATTATGAACTAAAATTCAGATAAAAAATGTTACAAGGGACAAGTTAACCGGTAAAGGTTTATTGTCTGCCATTTTGAAAACCATAACTTGTCTTTATGATTTCCATGCAATCCTCCACATAAAATTTACCAAATAGTATGTCTATCATAATGTATTACATAATGATTCTAAGTCTAGGCTAAAACATATTCATACCAGATCCAAGCAGAAGGTCAAGTCACTCCTAGAAATATCAATCCCCTTTTATGATTATAGTTACAATAACCACAAGAACACCGCCTCATTGAAATGATGGAAGTGGTTGGAATCCCTCGCAACAATATCTCTTAAAATAATTTTTGGGATGAAATTGATGGTAGAGTGGAAATCACCACACACTCGAAAGTTCTTAATTACCTGAATAGTTGTCCCACAGGATGTCTTAATAAGCCCAAAAGAAATGGCCAGCTTCTCACTGTGGTGGCAAGGAAATTGTTCATTTATTCTCCTCTTCCACATCGTTCAGTACAATCTTATGTCAGGTACATAACCCGTTGCTTTCATCTCCCTAGACAATCTATACAACTCTTCAATCTATCACTATAATATTCTCCTCTTTCAAGCATTCTAGGACATCTTCACAGGTAAGTCTAGCCTCTAGAATGTTGTTTGCTTCTGGGATCTTGAAGCATTACTCTTCTTAAAAGCCCTGGCTTTGAATATGGTAGCAGAGGTAGATACCAGTGGGCATAATAGAAAACCTATGACCAGAACCAACTTTCTCTAGCTCTAGCTGCTAAAAGTCTACAGAGGTTAGTCTAAAACGAAGGTTGAAATCTTTCCCATTAATTGGAAAATTGACAGCATGGAATATTCAGAGGAACAAGGTGAGAATAGGAGAGGAACCCTAGATTGGATGTAAAGACAATTTAAAACTGTGTAGGGAGCTAATAAGAGATCTCCATCTCTCAGGGATTTATTCCATGGAAAATGTGGCAACAAATGATGGAAGGAATATTTGATCTAATGGCTTTAAGTTAGCATGGGATTTGAAATTTCAAGGAGTAAAAATTGAGGAAAGGAAACAACAGTAGATAGGGTATAAAAAAGTTTCAAGTGTTTTGAGACTCAAAGCTAATGGTGGATTGGTCTAATAATAAGTGCACAACAGATAATTTGTTATTTGACCCTAGGGGAGATTTAATGGTCTATCTTTTGCACATATATTTAAAGAGTTTAATACTCTGGCAAATCAATTATTAAAAAAAACTTTGTTACTGTAGGATGAGTCCCTTACTGAACAAGAGTTCAGGGGAGGGATATAATTATCAGCTTCTGAAAGTTTGTTGTTTTGATGTAGGGTTTGAAACCCCTATAATTTTCTTCATATGTCTCTATGTTGCTACTACAGTACTTGTAGACTTTTGGCTGCATGTAGAAAGAGAATATCTGATTTTGTGAAGGCTTCCTTTAAGGAGACTAGGCAGACTGTTTATAGATAGCAATAGAATAGAATTAGGGATAGTTTTAGGATTGTTTTAAAGACTGTTATTTTTGGAGCCTGAAAAGGAAGAATGATTTATATTCTAATTTCACACAATAACTTTATTAATGTCCAGACTACAAAATTAAATCAATGGGACTAAAAAAGGACATCCACTGTAACTACATAATGGAAGTGCCTACACCTCCTATAGCTACAATATCAAGAATAGAAAAAGAGCTAAGTACGTAGATAGAATTAAGAAAAAAATAATGAATACAGAAGAAAAGTCATAAAAAGAGTGTTGATCAAAGCATTCCCCAGTGGAAATGCCAAAAGTTAAAATTTCCAAATATTACCTTAGCTTAGGGTTTGACAACTAGAAAAAATATATTGAGTGAAACATTACAAAATAGTTCTCACAAAATATGGATTTAACTATAAAAGGAATAATTCTTCAAAACTTTGTAAACCATTAATGGAACTTGGCAGAGATGAGATAATTACAAATAACTGCAAGTTTGTTATTTTGATACTAAAGAATTGGTGTATCAACTTGTCAACATTTTGTAAGAATTAGTAATCCCTTGTTCAATAGAAATTCAAAAAGCTTAGATTTTTGGACTTCACAAGAATATTTCCTGGCATAGAGAGGTAGGACATGACAAGCATAGACAATAGCAAAACATAACTTACTTAGAAGCCGAGTTACAAACTGGAAGGCAACTAGATTTTGCTGATTCAAAGGAACAAGGTAAGAATAGGGGAGGAGCCCTAGATTAGTTGTAAAGGCAATTCCAAAATGTGTAAGGAGCTAATAAGAGATCTCCATCTCTTTGGGATTTTTTCAATGGAGATATAAGGACATCAACAATATAATTCTTCACAAAAACACAATAAGTAGGGTTGATTGTTCAATGAAACCATGTAATAAATCCACTGGTACAAATTTTTTTGCAATATCAGTGATTTAAGAAACTGGATCCAACTGCAATTATGATATGTTAATAAAAACTAGGTAGGCCATATTAATCTAATATCTATTGTGTTATTATCACTTACTATATAAGAGTCTGACTGTACTGAAAATTATCCACAGGCTTAAAGAATAGGAACCCAATCATCTTTCCTGTGGGTACCTGCAGCCCAAAATGTAGACCCATAGGAAAAGCATCTCCACTTCCCAAAAAACATCCCCACTTCGCGCAACGTTGGTCTCAACATCAGAGCAATTCAAAGTTGATTTCATGGACTTGATTTATGCTAAGAAATACCACCAACATCAACAATAAAATAGGAATTATGGTCATCTCGTGGCTTTCCTGGAGCCTTCCAAGTGTTTTCATGTAATGCACATGTTTCAGAGCAGCACCTGTTCCAGAAAACCAATTGGTAAGGAGGATTTAAAGATCCACTTGTCATTTTATTGCATATTTTATTTCAAATTTACACGAAAAACATCACTGTAATTTTCTAGAGTTACATAGTCATAATATTCTTTTACTAAGTTCCTGCATAAAGGGAATCAACGGGATTACTTTTATTGTCATAATATCAAATGTATGTAAGACAAAAGTCTCTGTCACTATATCCCTGCTATCCACAACATCAACTATTGTCTGTTGAGGAGCATCTTCAACCACTTCCTTACCAATACAAGACATTAAAGCCATATACATTTTCCCAAAATGATAGACTAGTTCCACATTTTCCAACACCAGCCACATACATGTTAGCTATGTCCGGAAGGATTGCTCCACCAGGTTTCAACCAACGACCACAAGCATAAATAACTAAGCTGAGCATTGATTCATAAAGCAGGCAGATTCCCATCCAGTCAATCAGTATCACATCTACACTTTGACTTTCAATTTCCATGCATTTATCAATATCTTCTATCATGCTGTGGAATACAGTAATAACACCACGTGAGTTATGATTTTTGGCATTCTCACTTTCTTCTTTGAGCATGTTATTTGCTTTTGCAGCCTGACAAGCTACAGATGCCATCTTCTCACTTGCTTCGACTGCAATTACTTTTGCAGCTCCTGCCTGAGCTGCAAATAAACTTAAAATCCCCGTTCCACATCCAACATCCATAACCACAGCTCACTTAAAAAGATAAGGATTGTTCAAACTAGCTCCCTTGTATGCATCCATCCGTACCTGATCACTAAGCATTTCCCCGTGAATTGCAAACCGACTATAAGCACCAAAGTAACTCTCATTGATGCTCTTAATTTACTTTTCTGCCACATTTGCAAAAGTTACTTTGGATCTTTTATCCTTTGTCTTCACACGAAAATATTGTTGAGAAGTTTTCTCTGCTATGATGACATCATTGGACTTATTATTATTTGAATTGAGATCATACAGTTTTTTTTGTTATTAGTTGCACCAGCACCTATATCTTTACCAGCTGACTCTTTGGTGCTAAGATTAGTTAGAGCTAAATTTGAGATTTCAACCTGGATAGTATTGACTAAGTCATTAAAGTGAATGTGGCTCTTATTACATGCTTTCTTTAGGCCATGCCAAGCAACATATGCAGGCCTCTTCCCTGACTTGCTAAGGAATATATCTATCTCCGACACCTGTGGTGCATTACCTTGGGTATTTGGCTACACCTCATCCCTTAGCCTACATCTAGTGATTTTAAGTCCCAATTACTGGGAAAGAAAGGTTTACCATGAAAGGTAGAACATAAAGAATGCTCATTGTGGCAACTTTTTCCTCGACATACCACATAATGCAACCAGATTCAGACCCAGAATGACTAAAACGGTGCATATGATACACCCACTCAAATCTAAATTCCAGATTTAGATCCAGAATGACTGAAATGGTGCATAAGATACACCCACTCAAATCTAAATTGTTTGCACAACGAACACTCAAGGGTATTTATTCCAAAATAGTTAATCAACAAGTTTCTCTAAAATAATACCAACATTTCACATTTTAAGTCAGAATACTCATAATTACGAGAGTTTATGTGAACTAATCAACAACAATGTATGCTTTTCTTAAGCGTTCACATGTGAGCAACACAAATATGTGCACATGTATGTTTCTTCATTTATTTATAGTAGATTTATTACCCAGATCAGGCAGTTGAACATCTGATGTGTCTTTTCCACTTCAAAAGCACCACCTATATAGCTCAACATTGTATCAATCGAGCTTCTAATTCCAAATATTTGATGTAAAACAGAACACTTTTCAATTTAGTAGTCTTTTATTTTATGCATCCCTGAAATTGGTTTCTGGTGGGTCTGGAGCACATTTCTGGAACCCGAAAACCACCTTGCAATCATTTCTGGGATGTTGTGCATCTTTTACAGTATATATATATTTTTAAATGTCCCGAAAAATTCCCACCAACCCTAACATATCAAAACAAAAGCCTTGATGGTGAAAAAGCTATCACAAAAGAGAGGACATACTTATGTCCTTACGAAAAAAGGGAAATAAAGCAGCCAATTAAAGCACTTTAACAAGGCTTATTGGGCAGCTTTTCCACAACAGGAGGAAAAATGTAACATTTCCACAATTCGGGCTTTTACTAATAATTCTCTTCATTTGCTCATATACCCTACAATAATGTGAGTGGGTGGGAAACATATCATATCCCTGCTTCGATAATATAGAGTATCCTTAACACCAAGTCAGCTAGCTTATACCATCTTTTAATGTTTCGACCATTACATTACATTAAGGACACCATCATTTCCCTTATCAATCAAACATTGAAGATGCAGGACCTATGCAACATCTTAGACCTTTAAAAAGGACCAAAATCAGTGACTTTAACACCCTCAGTGTAAATGCCCTAAGTTTCACTTACCACTAGTTGCCACCAAGATCACTGTTTTTTCTTCCATCCCAGTGTAGCCCACATTGGGAAAGCATCAAAACATTTCAACTACCACCAGCTGCCACCAAGGCCAATGTTTTTGTTTCCAGTGAAGATGTTGAACCTATGTAGCGGGCTTAGAACTTTAAAAAATGGCCAAGATCAGTGAATTCAACCCCCTAAGTGTCACTACCCTCAGTTTCACCCACCACCAAGGTCGTTGGTTTTGCATCCAAAACAAGTGTGGCCCACTCTAGACAAGCCTAAGAAAATTTCACCTACCACCAGCTGCTACCAAGGTCACTAGTTTTTATTCCAAAACAGTGTGACCTAGACTGTACAAGTCTCAAAATCGACATGGCGGTGTGTAGGCAACCAAGCAACAAATCACACATAGGGTTGCCTTTCTTTCAAGATTTTTGGCAGGAGACACTTTAGATGGTTGCATGGAGGATGGAGGGGCCTCCCAAGCCCCAAACTCTATAAAATCTACAATCAGGGAATCCATTAAACACCTTTTGGAGAGAGAAAAATTTTGTTATTTGTTGCAGAAAGAACCTTTAACTAGTAACTACTAGGTTGTGCGGAAAAATTGTTGTGAGAACTCAAGTGACTGACCCTCTTTGACCCCTGCCAAAGGAAGGAATATTGTTGGTTGAAGGGCAAGGACTTGCAAAAGTCCAAGAGAAGACCAAAAGTAGAAGACAGATGATTTAGGAAGCCACCTCTCCATAGGTAAAATCTGATTTGTACCTCTCTTTCTTTATCAATATAATCTTTGCTTTCCTCCCTATGGTGCATTACCTTGGGTATTTGGTTGCACCTCATCCTTCAGTCTACGTCCAGTGATGCCGGGATTATTGAATTTTCATTTATAGAAAATTCAGTTACAGTTTAAGCTCTTCATGATGGCTACTGAATCTCATTCGAATTGAAGATTGGTTGTACATAACTTTATTTAGAATCAACACTTCTATTACCTATTGCAATATGAGCTTGAGCATATTTTCATTTGAAAGTAGTTTTGTAAAAACTCTTCCCTTTGATGCCCTTGTTGCAGTTTAACTCAAGCTTCAAAAATGCATTTCGAAAGCTCCTTAGACTTCAAAAATGCATTTAGAAATCTCAATGTTCAACCAATTTATTCAAAATTAGTCATTAATTTAACATAGTCAAGACATGTTTGAAAATTAGGGAGAATAAAAGCCTTGTAGATTGTTATTATGAACTGCAGATTTAAATGCTAGAAAATGAATGATTACTATTAAAATTTTGTAAAAAATACCTGGAGATGTAAGTAAAGCCAATGCAATCTCTTGTAACAACTTAAAAATTAAAAAAGTACATCTGCAGATACTTTTGCAGAATGGCATAGCTTTTCAATAATAGGTAGTTGGGAGACTCTAAAATTGATAGATGACATGGATGTAATTGTAGATTCATGGTAGACAGTGATGCATGGAGGGAACTTGAATACTTATACATTTCCATTCAAATGTAAGTCCACATCTTTGACAATATTGTTTTACGTAGCAAATCCTAGTCCTGACTGTTATGCATATTTGCTTCATATTTTTTCAAAATTTTAAAGTGAATACATAAAAACTATTGTATTTAACATTCATAACAAAATTATGTTGTGAAGTAGGCCTGTTATTCCTCTGGTAGAAGGATTATGTTCCACTTCCACAAGTTGTTATATCTATATTATAGTACCATACCAGACTAATAATCAGGATAGCAATTAGTAGAACTATCATTAGATAATTCTAGGCCCTTGTTAATATTTAATAGATCAAACAACATGGTAAGGTATACATCTTACAAAAATAGATGAGATGATAGGCAGTTCTATTTCCAGGTATAAGCTGGAAGCTTTTTGCTTTGAAGAGCTAATAGTTGCTCAACCATCATATCCATTCTTTCACTTATCAGATGCCGAGGTATGTGTTTCACTGGGAATTTCTCATAGCATTTGCCGAAAAAGGCTTTAATTTTCTAATCCATGAATAAGGAATCTTGGGAAAATTGAAGCTTAAGCACATTGCAAGGAAAAAATGTTTTGGAAATTGTAGATAAATATATACAAGACCTGTTAAGAAAGCATGTGTACTTTATTGATTAACAATCTTAAATAGGCATCCAATCAGCTTTAAGGTAGCCAATCTCCTTAAATAGGTACACAGTAATCGAATATCTAAGGAGTATAAGAGACAGATTCAGTCCTTCATAATATATCTATCAGCCTCCTTTCGTCCAACTAAATTATCAAAATGCCAACATACAGATTAACCACTCCTTCCGAGGGCGAACATAAATATATAATTGTGTCCAAGCATAATTTCTTTGAATAAAATACAAATGAGCACTGAGAACATATTAGAAATATGCAGAACAAAATATATTTGGAGCATGCCAAACAAATTTCAAACAATAAGATAGTACTTCTCGACTTTCAAGGTTCAGTACCAAAAAATGAGAGAGAAAAGATTTTCATTGCTATCACAAACACAAGCACATGCTAATGTCAAACAAACTTTGGGTAACAATAAGTCATCTATTCCAACTGCTTCACATGATGTTAGCAATATAAGTGAATAGCGGTTTAAACCTTTTATCAAGAAGAGTCATGAAAATTCATCTGATGTTTGTTTCGGGGAAAATCACCCTAGAGGTTCATTGGGTTACAACCTCCACAGAGCAGGGGCATGCTACTTAAGAAGGACTCACACAACCATGCATGTTCAGGAAAAACTAAATAGAGTAGATCGAGGAAGTTACCCGTAGGTCCTACGGTTGAAGCAGATCCCGCGGGGTCCAAACCCCCAGCAACCGTCCTTCCTTCTTAACCTGAAAGACAAGAAGAAACAAGCACGAAGAACTGGTTATACAGCATATATCTACTCTAAATGTTAGTGAAATCCATATGAAACATTAAATAAATCATAATGAATGCTTAAATAACAATATTCTCATATATGCAAGTGGACACTAACACGTATATTTCGAGAACAAGATGGTACTTCTGTATTATAAATAGCATGTACAGAAATAACGAGTGGAGAGATCACCTGAATCCTTCCACGATCTTCGAGCAGACCGTCGTCCGGATCCGTCCCGCCCTTGCCTCACTAAGATTCCTTCCAAACTGGTGCATACGAGATGACATATAGGGAGATGAGCATCTCAAGGAAACAAGGGTTTCCTATAATGAACTGGGAAAGTGCAGGAGGCACGGGGAATCAGACTTGGATAGGGAATACCAACAGAGTATAATATCAATAATTCTCTCTCTCCTTTAGGCCATACACATGAGGGGTTTTTATACTCCCTCCAAGTAGTTTCAACAGTTGGAAACAGTTGGCCACGTGATGGGGTGGTTGAACTACCTGAGTAACCATCAACCCAGCCCGAAAATAGGGAATTTTTATATATTTTTTCATAATTTTAATGGCATACGCGGAAAAGTGCAGCTGGACTCGCGTATACACGCAGAAAAGTACGGGCATAATCGCGTATGGGGATTTTTACACTGTTTTTAAGTGAATTTGTCCAAGTCTGTAGGAATGGGTGCCCAAAGCCATAAAAGCAATCACGAATCATATGAAGGTGAGAAATGATGCTATAACAGATGCCCCCTAATATATGAGGTCAGAAGGGGTACATGATGGCCGAAATTTATTATGCACATAGAAAGAACTTCACAAGGACAAGAGAGGACTTCACCAGATTTCAGCCTGCCAAAAACTAATGAAAGAAAACAGAGAGTCAACTCATGCTGAGGCGGGCATACCCATGCTCAGTCAAAAATACATCATATAGAAAGTACTGAAGAGATCCAACATGTATACAAGTATAGCTGAACTGAAAGTACACAATGAATCATCTGAGCATGGCCCGGAAGTGTAAGTCTGAATCAATGTCCAAGTATCACATATAAAAAGCTGATCAAAGATGCTGCAACTGGATGTCTGATCAAATAAGTAACTGAATCTCCAAGTACCAAATCATAAGGGGTGGAACAAACGGTACTATCACGCAACTCGGGAGCCAACATATAGGATGCTGCTGTACTGAACTGCAACATATAAGGGTGGATGGCATCACTGGCAGAAACTGAATGGACTGTCAAAAGTGAACCGAGAAATGCTGATGCAACCCGAGGTCTTCACCGATCACTATGGCACAATTCTACACAATGGGAATAAATGAGCTAAAGTCGACCATGTGAGAAATCGTTGGATTACCGGTCAATGATGTATACCGTTAACCAATGCGAGACAACCCACCGATAATGAAAATGAGTGTCAAGGTGCCCCAGTACAATCTAACAAGTGCGAATGAATGAGTTGAAGTCGAACACTTGAAAGAATCTACCAATCAGGAGGCAATGATGAATCCCCACTGTCGATAGCGAAGAGTCTGCCACCGATGACTGCAAACCCTAAGGTACTGACAAAAAGACTCTAGACCTTATTCCCAGAGCAATGAGTCGAAGTCGATGGGAAAATATCTGCTGGAAGGAAGGCATTAAGGCATCCCACATCGGTCCAGCGCGAGTGTAACCCGCAGGCCAAGATTTGGAAGGAATCGGACGAAGTAGAGTGATGGAACCAAAACCGAAGTACGTTTCCGACGTGCACAAGATGAAGCTAGCGCACGGAAGAAACCCTCTGAACCAACCAATAATGAAAGCTGACACAGAGGCGAGAAATCCACCGATAGGGTCAAATGGAAATCCAGGTACTGCACGAATCCCAAGTGTGATAATGTGTGCTGAAGTCGAACACAGGGGAAACCACTCAGTCAAAGACCCATGATGATGATCAAATGCTGAGCACGAGGTCACCTATCAATGATGAAAATAGGCCCAAGGTGCGGCTCTAGGCTTGCTCTCAGAGCAATGTGTCGTAGTCGATAAGAGACAAACCC
This sequence comes from Pinus albicaulis, assembly GCA_034641835.2. Lineage (NCBI taxonomy): Eukaryota > Viridiplantae > Streptophyta > Pinopsida > Pinales > Pinaceae > Pinus > Pinus albicaulis. Next base: position 892,583,478 of record CM076583.1, on the reverse strand, counting down.
GCCGGCAAGAAGTCAATGAGGACCTTCTCAAACCAGCACGAGCAGAAGATCAAAACATCTGATGTGATAGAACATGATACTGACAAGACCGGGAAGGCCGACTGAATAATGAGTCAAGAGACACCGCAGAATGGCCGACTTAGGTTAGACTTCCCTTGAACAAAAGCACGACTCATGATGACCATGGCAGTAAAAGTGACACTGTATAAGTCTGTTTATGCAGGAGGCACAACAAACTCTCCATATTATTGGAAGAGATAACCAACCGGGGGAGAACTGACAAGTGAAACATGGTAAAGGCTGAACCTAGGTCAAAACTAAAACCATCCCAAATGAAGGAGATATATATAAGTATATGTGCTTTGTTCAAGGGTGACAAACTGACTCTGTACTGCCATCAAAACAACGAAGATACATCCCGTTCCCGCTCTTTTTTTTATATTTGATTTTTTTGTCTTTTTCATATAATAAGCCTGAAAAAGAATAAAATAATGCTATAGTACAATGGATAGAACGAGTATCAAAAAATCAGATGCACTAGTTCCTGGGATTGGAACAATCCTATGCTCAATGCAAGGTGGCGAAAACTGGTAAGCGATACTCAGAGGAACGTTCCATCCATGGGTAAAAGGTGTCAAGTCGTGATAGCTAAGTGCATGCAATGGTTAACTTGTACAGAGAGTCAAGGTCAAAATTTGGCTTAAACATCGAGTCCAAATGAAGCCGTCTAAAGTCCAGGATAAACAAGCAGCCAATATGCAATGCAGTAATACAACTTAATGACACTAGGGAGCCTCTAGGGTAAAAGCCAGAAAAATGATAGTGATGAAGAAGAAGAATGAAGCTTCAACACATAAGACATGGCGGGACTAAAGAGGACTCCCGAGCCTACATAAAACACAGCATGGGAAACAAGTGATAACGAGGAACTAACTAGGAAGCCCATATAAAGGAAGGCTCTACCATCAAGTCATGATTAAATAATTGGCGAGTGAAATGGGTGTAATACTCATGACCTGATGGGATCGACCCTAAGGCAAGTGATCAGTATGGAGGCTAGTATGCAAGATGCAACGGAGAGTGATTTCCCTAACCTATATGCCAGTGAAGATCATATACCTGCCGTGACGAGTCGGTAATCATGGATAAAAAACCGGGAAAAATCTCAAAATCGTCAAAATGTACCTGAAAACATACCAAACTGGGCACTTCCAAGCATCCGGGTTATGCAGCTTAAGATAGATCGAAAAAAATAAGCATAAGGAATTTTTGCGAAAATTTTCAACTTTTTAGGCATAAATAGACAAATTACCTCATATTTGGTTCATTATTGCATTGCTGATTTGGAAAAAAGTGCTCTGGAGCAAAAAAATTCTTTCGTCAAATCAGGAACAACTGACCGTCGAATCGCGCCGAATTTTCAGGTAGGCTCCTCAATCATCCTTGCAAATCATTTTGTCCGTTTGGAAATTAAAATTAAGTGAATTTTACCATTAAAACCCTTGCTAAAAAATGCGGACTTGCGCATACGCGGGTTCATAACAGGCAAGTCGCGTATACACGCGACTGTGCAAAGAAAAAGTCGCGTATGCGCAGGTCCGAAACTTAAAAAGCGTGGCTAATGCATGATTTAATGAAATTTGACAGGATGACAATCTCATGGAGAGAACGTGAGCATAGCGCAATTGACCAAGAGGTCATGCAAGATCGAGCAGCGCAAAATATCCTTCGGAATTGCGGATTGTTCAAATTCTTCAAAATGCCAAATATGAAAAGCAATCCTCGGTTGCTAGAAATGCTCGTCAATTATTGGGAACCAGACCAAGACTGTTTCGTGATAGATCAGATGCCAATACGGATTGAAGTGGAAGACATATACTTTATTACTGGACTCTCCTGGAGGGGAGAACCAGTAAAGTTGCACGGGAAGCCCCTGGGAGGGTTAACCGTGGAAGACTATGTCCACGTGTATTGCGTAGAGGGTTCCAAAAAGGTTGGAACTCAGATTGCAATTAAATATTTATGGGATTTGCACATGAAAATCCTCCTTTTCACCATCGGCAGAGTGGCAGGATCTGCCTCCCTACATCAGGCGTCCAGGACGCAAATGAGCATAGCAGTAGAATGTTTGACTCATGTGTATGATTGGTGCACAACCCTTTTACTGAACATGAAACAACAGTTGACCTCAATCCGCCAAGCAAAGACCAAACACTTTGGCTACGGTACAATTTTGACAACATTCTTCTTTGAGAAGATACCAGCATTGAGACCTAGAGTTATCTCTACCATCAGTAGCCCGCGGGACCCAAGAATTGCCCGTTGGGCGGACATGATGAAGAGATTGGGGGGTAGTGAAGTACCCCGGACCACATGGGATGATGAGTTCTTCCGTTGGTGGGGAGAACAAATCATCGCAGTGGACGACTATCCCTATGCCGGGATGGACTTTCGTGGAGATCCAGATCTAGTTCTTCCACCAGGCACAGCATGGGGCACAGTCGGTAAGTTTGGAAATTTTTTTGACTTATATAATTTTTTTTGGATTTTTTCAAATATGTATGAAAAAATGAAAAACGAACATGTTTTTGATTGGGTTCATAATGACTAACAATTTAAAATGATCATGATTCAGATGTTTGAATAGTTTGACCTGAGGGTCTCCCGCGCCACAAGCGCCGCAGGGGCGAAGCAGATATTGTGGATTCAGATAGGACTCTCCAGGCCGTGCAGAGGAACTTGGAGGGACTAACCCGCCAAATACCTATGGCTGCTGTGGAGGACCTGCCGGAAGCCATCCAGAGACGGGTGGTAGGAGTGCCCCGAGACTGGGTTAGATTATTCCGCCGAGTTTCCACCGCAGTCACGTTCTATAGGAACACGACTTCTGGGCAGGGACCTCAGGAGTAGACAGATATTATGTATTAGATGAATGTATATTCTTTTTTGAGACTGAACATGATCGGGGCATAAGCCCAAGTTTTGTATGACCTTATGGATCCAAATTTTGTAAAGTTTTTGAACACTCTGATGATATATATACAGTGATATTTGATGTGATGTGATAAATGTATCAAAATGTATGATGTTTTTGATGATTAAAAATTTATTATATGGAATGATTAATATGCCAATCTAATGCTTGATTAGCTAATGAGTCAGCAAACCAATTGTCAGCTCGAGGAATATGAATGAAAGTTAAAAATTGAAATGACCTTTGTAACAAACGTACCCTCAAGAACAATCGTAATAAAAATGGATCTCATACCCGATAAGTATTGTTCAACTGCGACACCACCAGCTGAGAGTCCAAGAAAACTACCAACGAATCAACACCCAAAGATATTGCCTCCGAGAGTAGATGAACAACTGCAGTGTATTCTGCTATATTATTGGAAGCAGGACCAATGCAGACCCCTCTTGATACTAACATATGACCGGATGGATAATAAAGCACCCAAGCCGCGGAAGCTAAGTTCCGGGTGTGTCTACTAGCACCATCGGCAAAACCAAAATGACTCATGAAATCCAACACAACCTGCCAAAGAAGATCAAAAACATCACCAACTCATCAAAGATTGAAAATCAACCAGATATGTACAAAGCAAAAAAAACTACTATATACAAAAGCAACATGCTAGGCCGAAGCCTAGGCATAATACTTCTTCAAATAGAGCCCATTTCGGGGCTCCGGAAACTCGTTCCCTTCGAAATCAACCAAGGTATAAGCTCCTTTCTTAAGGAATTTTTTAATGATATAGGGGCCATACCACATAGACTTAAACTTCCCTACCCCCAGGGCATCTTTTTCTTGGGCATAGACCAAAACAAGGTGTTACACCATTTTTTGGTCATCTAACCTTTTATCATTAGATGGACCCAAGTACACCATGTAAGACCAGTTTTACCCTAAGTAAAACTACTTTCACTATGTTAAATTAGGAAACCCCAAAAGGAAATATTAAACAAACCTATATTTGTTTAATTTTCCTCATGGAATAATTAATTAAACCATAATTTAATTATTATTCCCAGTCATGTTTAACCCAAAAACAAAGAAATTAATGAGATAAACCCTTAGTTATCTTATTATTTTCTAGGAATAATTATTTAAATCTTATTTAGATAATATTCCTTGATAAATATGACCAAATCACCCACCATTAATCAAATAAATCATTATTTATTTGATTATCTCCCAACCACTTCCTTAAAAAGATAAATAAATCATTTATTTATTTATTTTTCACTAATCAAGGGATTTGACTCAAGTCAAACACCCTTTCCCTCCAACAAATAATAATAAAATATTCCATAAAGGTGGATCTAGATTTGGTTAACATTATTTTAATCATGCACCAAGATCTAGAATGACCCAATATTTTGTTATAAATAGGAGGGTTCTTCCCCATCACTCCTCACCTTTTGTTGCCTATTAGATCACTCTGGATCTATACACTTGGTCTCATTTTTCCATCATTTGCTCCCATTGAGCTTCATTTTTGCATTGGGTTTTCTACACCTACAAGAGAGAGAAAGCTTAGATCTGAAGTGCTGAGGACTACAAAGAACCCATCCCATTGAGGAGAGCCGGATACACCTTCTTGTTTTCCTCCCAGGTGCCCTGTAATATAAAAATTCTTTCAAAAAATTGTGTTCTTGTCTTGTCTGTTGGATGCATGGAGCAAACCCTTTACTTTACTGCTTAATGTCTTTCCATTTATAGATCTGTTTGTTGCAGCATTTTAATTACTAATCGCAGATCTGAAGATGTTTGGCAGCCTCTATTGTTGTTAGGGCTATTAGTTATGCGTAGATAAAGTGGTTCTTTTTCGTACACTTCGACGAAGAATTCATACTAACAAATGGCGACTCCACACGGGTTTTAAATTACGACCGCTGTCGTTTTTCCTATTCCTGCATATCCAGCTACTTCAGACCCTAGGGTTTCTTTTTAGCTTTTTTTTTTTCCTATTTTCATGTGGTTTTTTCCTCATAAAGCCCTCAAACATTAAAATTTCTAACTTCCGTGTGTTTCTGGCCCTATTGCGCAGGTGACCGACATCAGCCGCAGCTGAGACGACATTTTTTTTCTGAAATCTGCCGCCGAGAGTCCCGGAAGTGCAGGTCGCACTTTTTGGCCCAAAAAGTGCGACCTCAAGCCTCAGGACGCAGAAAACAACCCCAAAACTGCGACCGGAGCGAAAAACTGGTCAAAAATCGCGACCTGGACTTTTTTCTGCTGTTTTTCTGAACTTTTTCTGGGTTTTTCTGAAGCTTCTGTCAGGGTTTTCCAGCCTCTGTCTCAGCCCGTTTCGACTTGTTTCTGATCTGCTTTTGCTCATCTAAGTGGGAACCTAGCCCCCTCAGGCTTCAGTACCCTCCACTTTTGGTGGAAGAGTTTTAGCTGTTTCAGGTGTCTGATTTTTCAGAGTTTCAGCCTTCCCTTTTTCAGATCTGATACCTCATCCTCAGATCCCTTTTAAATCAGCTTCTTTTCCTTTCAAATCACCTCTTGTCGTTTTGTTTGGACCCCTTTTGAAGGCCTCCGCCTTGCCCCCTCCGGTTTTTGCTGATTTCCTTCCTTTTTCCAGCCACCTTGCCTCTGCCTCTTGGCTGTGATCTGCACCTCTTTCCTGCCGCTTTATCCTCCAGATCCCTGTCCCTTTCGACCCTAGATCTATTGAGCTCTTTTTGTGTGTTTACATAGTTTTTCCCTTTCTTTTCAGCATAGTTTTGAGAGACCCACTTTCTTGGGTTAGATAGATGCACAAGTAGCTGTTATTTTTCTGTTATTTCAGCATTTTATTCTGTTCTCTGTAGGTTTATTTTCAGCTACGCAGCACACTTTTTTTTCTTGCTCTCAAAACGGAAAGGGTTTAAAAATTAAAAATTAACGCATGCCACACACTGACCCTAAGTGAAGAAGCGCCTGGTTAACACCACCTGGCAAAGACTCTAAAATCAATTGTCACTGCACCTTATCTACCCTTGACATTACTTGATTATGTCCCTTTCTGCCCTTGTCGGTTTCCTTCTTCCTGTCATCATTGCGCCCCCAAGGCACCTTTCCCGGAGCCTCCTTGGCCTTCACCCTCAGTCTCCAGTCGATCGACCTGCTCCGTCCCACCGTCCTCGAGCCAGTCCTTCTCTGATTCTTTGGGTTCTCCTTTTCCTTCTGGTTCTCCCCCCTGTCACCTCCACTATGTCGGGTCCAGGGCCTAACACTAGCGGGAATCCCGGCCCTAATGCCGGGACTACTACTAGCAGAACCACCACAGGAACTACCTCGGCTTCACCCGTGCTCCCCTTCTTGGCAGGCCTCAGCCTCCCCGATTTGGACCGGTTGATAAACGACCCTATACATCATGATGCTAGTTGGCCCGCTATGCCGACAAAGCTCCCTTCCGACATCCCAAAGTTTGAAGGTCGTGCTGGAGAAGATCCTTCAAATCATGTTCGATCTTTCCACATGTGGTGTTCATCTACCTCCATTATCGAAGACTCTGTTCGTCTTAGACTGTTCCAACGCACGCTTACAGGCGAAGCTTCCAAGTGGTATGTTGATCAGCCCACTTCCTCCCATACCACCTTTGCAACTCTTGCCCGAGCTTTTTTATCTTACTTCCAGCTTCCCCTTCGTTATGACACTGGTATCTTACTCTTTGCATACCTTTGATGCCGCTCCAGCTTTTGATGATGTTGGCCTTAGCCACTTGCAGCACCTCTATGATTTGCATGTATCAGTCAGATTTTGTGAGCCCTTCCCCATTTACAGGGGGCATTTGGGTTGTATTTGTATCTCATGTACTCAGATATTATTGTACAAGTCCTGGCTATTATCCCAGGCACAGCATGTATGTGGGATTCCTCATTGTATTTTTATCTGGCTCATGATTATGCCAGCTGTATTTTATGGTTCGGTCCCTTGTTTATTGGACACACTATTCTTTTGTACTTTGTCTCGGCGGGCATAGGTATGCCTCCCCCACCGCCTTCAGCACAGGTACCCTCTCATAAAAAGAGACTTGTTGCACCTGTGAGTCTCGTCTCCTCAGGGTCTAGTCCTTCAACACACTATCTACCTCACATTTCTCTCTCTGACATCCCTTTTGTTGTCTAGTGATTGTGTTCTTACAACGTACTTCGGTCATACGATTTGCTCCTGACACTCGCACGCTGGGGGGCAATCTGTTACACCATTTTTTGGTCATCTAAACCTTTTATCATTAGATGGACCCAAGTACACCATGTAAGACCAGTTTTACCCTAAGTAGAACTGCTTTCACTATGTTAAATTAGGAAACCCCAAAAGGAAATATTAAACAAACCTATATTTGTTTGATTTTCCTCATGGAATAATTAATTAAACCATAATTTAATTATTATTCCCAGTCATGTTTAACCCAAAAACAAAGAAATTAATGAGATAAACCCTTAGTTATCTTATTATTTTCTAGGAATAATTATTTAAATCTTATTTAGATAATATTCTTTGTTAAATATGACCAAATCACCCACTATTAATCAAATAAATCATTATTTATTTGATTATCTTCCAACCACTTCCTTAAAAAGATAAATAAATCATTTATTTATTTATTTTTCACTAATCAAGGAATTTGACCCAAGTCAAACACCCTTTCCCTCCAACAAATATAATAAAATATTCCATAAAAGGTGGATCTAGATTTGGTTAACATTATTTTAATCATGCACCAAGATCTAGAATGACCCAATATTTTGTTATAAATAGGAGGGTTCTTCCCATCATTCCTCACCTTTTGTTGCCTACTAGATCACTCTGGATCTATACACTTGGTCTCATTTTTCATCATTTGCTCCCATTGAGCTTCATTTTTGCATTGGGTTTTCTACATCTACAAGAGAGAGAAAGCTTAGATTTGAAGTGCTGAGGACTACAAAGAACCCATCCCATTGAGGAGAGCTGGATACACCTTCTTGTTTTCCTCCCAGGTGCCCTGTAATATAAAATTCTTTCAAAAAATCGTGTTCTTGTCTTGTCTGTTGGATGCATGGAGCAAACCCTTTATTTTACTGCTTAATGTCTTTCCATTTATAGATCTGTTTGTTGCAGCATTTTAATTACTAATCGCAGATCTGAAGATGTTTGGCAGCCTCTATTTTTGTTAGGGCTATTAGTTATGCGTAGCTAAAGTGGTTCTTTTTCGTACACTTCGACGAAGAATTCATACTAACACAAGGTCACCTTCTGAAAAGACCCTAGGCTTGACCACCTTATCGTACTGAACTTTTACTCGGTTTTTATGTGATTCATTCATCGTGGCAGCATCTCGACGCTGCTCATCGAGATGTTCCAGATGAAGAAGCCGTTCTGCCAGACTAGAAGTGTCAGGAAGAAGTTCAATAGCTAATTTAAGAGAAGGAATCTCGCATTCAATAGGAAATACGGATTCCACCCCGTGCACTAGCTGAAACGGAGTAAAGCCAGTTGCAGTTTTCACTGACGTCCTGTATGCCCAAAGTGCAAGATATAGCATAATATGCCAGTTGGATCTATGTTTATCAATTGTCCTTTGAAGAATTGTCTTCAAGGATTTATTCACGGCTTCCACTTGCCCATTGGCTTGAGGATAATATGGAGATGAATGCTCCTGCCGGAAACCAAATTTGAGAGCCAACTCAGCCATCATACTATTCTGAAAATGACTGCCATGGTCAGTGACAATCTCTCTAGGAATACCAAAATGAGCGATAACCTGGTTGAAAAGGAAAAGAGCTGCAGTCTCACCATCATTCCCAAAAGTAGGCATAGCCTTGACCCACTTCGTAAAGTAGTCTACTGCTACAATAATGTACTTGTGACCTTTAGCCGAAGGCGGGTTACAAGTAGTATAATCAATACCCCACTTTGTAAAGGGACCGACAGTAACGACTGGAAAAAGCGGAGCTGGATGAGTACTCATTTTTCGAGTATAAACCTGACACGGATGACACTTTTTGATCGATTCAATACAATCTTTGAAAATCGAGGGCCAAAAGTATCCAGCACGCAAAATCTTTTGGGCTATAGCAAGCCCAGATAAATGACCCCCACAAGCTCCACTGTGAGAATCATTGAGAACAACCTCAGCTTCTTCGAGAGTTAAGCAGCGTCTTAGGATTGAATCAACCCCTCGACGGTACAAAGCATCATCAATAATCAAATAATTCTTGGCCAAGTGACGCAGTTTACGACGCTCATCTTTCGAAAAAGTAGAGGGAAACTTCGCAGTCTGGAGATACAAAATGATATCCCCATACCAAAGATCCTGTGGAGAGATAAGAAACAAGTGTTCATCCGGAAAGGACTCATCATAGATCATCTCCTCTCCAAGGGCAACACGAAGATCAATTCCGCAAAAACAAATGATTTCTTGGATTTGGCAGACATGAATTCAAGATCAAATTCCTGTAAAATCACAACCATCTATTGTATTTGCCCCCAATCACTCGCCTGCTGAGGACAAACTGAAATGGATTGGCAGCTGCCAAAACATAAGTTTTGCAAAGAATAATGTAATGCCGGAGTCGCTGCACAGCATGAACTGCTGCTAAGGCTAATTTTTCTATCGGAGTGTATCGGAGTTCAGGTCCTACCAGTCCTCGACTAAGGTAGTAAATAACATGCTCTGCAAGAGCATCATCCTCCTGAACCAGAACCATACCGATGGTAGATTTTGCTGCTGCCAGATACAAAAGGAAATCCCTGCTATAATCAGGTGGACTCAATAAAGGAGCAGAGGTCAATGCTTTTTTCAAAGCATCGAATAAGCGTTGAGCGTAGTCGTCCCAAAGAAAAGGAACTCCTTTCTTCAACAGTCTCATAAACCCCTTTGTGACTTCAGCATAATTGACGATAAATCTCTAAAGAAAATTAGACTTCCATTGAAGACTTTGAAGCTGACGAATTGAGGACGGGGGAGGCAACCGAAGTATTGCCTCAACCTTGAAGGGATCTACCCTTATCCCTTCCCTAGACACAATGAATCCCAATAGCCGACCGGATGTAACCGCGAAAACGCACTTGTTCGGATTCAATCGAATTTTATAAAAACGAAATCTTTCAAATATTTGCCGGAGGTGACCAGGATGATCCATCCTCTTTCAAGAATGAGCAGCTAGATCATCTAAGTATGCCTCGATAATATTCTTGATGTCGTGGAAGGCGTAAGACATGTCCCGCTGAAAGGTAGCCCCAACATTTTTAAGACCAAAAGGCATCTTCTTATATGCAAACATACCCCAGGGACAAATAAAGGCAGTCTTATGTTGATCTTCAGGACGGATAGTAATTTGATTATATCCGGAGAAACCGTCCATGAAGGAGAAAATCTCATTACCGACACACTCGTCAATGATCTGATCGATAAATGGTGTGGGGTAATTATCTTTAGGACACGCTTTATTTAGGTCTCTGAAATCGATGCACACTCGAATCGTTCCTTGCTTTTTATCTACAGGAACGGGATTTGAAACCCATTCAGTCAGAGGAACTGGGAAAATGAATCCCGCCTTAAGCAGCTTTTCAACTTCAGCTTTGATAGCTGCTGCCTTCCTAGGATTAACCGGACGAAGTTTTTGCCTGACCGGCTTAGCATTTTCATACGTCTTGATCTCATGCTGCCTTGTAAATTTGAATCTCCTCACGGGAACATTCAGCTCCAATGAAGACATTCTCGATAATATTGGGATCCCTGGAGATGTTCACCGGGATAGTAGGAGAGATCACAGCCATGTTCCCTTCAGCATAAACCTATGTTGGTGCCAAAGGGTTCAAGACTGGGTGAACAGGACCAGGAGACTGAGGACTTGGAAAACTTGTTTCAACTTCGTTCAAATCAGGTAGGAAGTAAGACCAATGATGCAAATCATCCCACGGTCTATCTATACCAGTCAGGGCTTCCAGGATGGCCTCTTCAGATGGAAGAGTGGTATCAAGGCAATCCTGGGCCGAAGAAGAACTAAGCGTCCAAGCCGGAGCCACATCACCATCCAACTCTTCCGGTGAAAGAGGAGCTGGGATGGATTCTGCAGTGTCAACAATAGACTGATATGCAATCTCAGCTGCAGAAATCGGAAATTCCATTCCACCCACTTGACCTTCCGCTAATGTGGCAGTAGGGGAAGGTAAGGTCCAAGGGTCCGAAAAATAATGAGTTCTGAAGAACGCTCTTCGAAGGGGAGCCTTGGAGGATGAAATAGCATTAATATGCACCGTAGGAGGAGGAAGATCGAAAGTACCCATCAAGGAAGAATACATTCCAACTCCTAAATTCTCAACAGGCACCTTAGTATTATCCAACTTCGGAATAGATGAGTCAGAAGACACATTCAGGTCTACAGGAGGACAGTCCAATTGATCCACTGTAACGATCCTCCCTTCGTGGGGGAAACATACAATCCGAAATAATGAGGATGCAATGGCATCCATCTCATAAATCCAGTTCCTCCCAACAGAAGGTTGTAGTCCAAGCTTGCATCCACTACCTCAACCTCTATATTGATGGTTTTGCCCCCAACACAGATGGGCAAAGCTGGGAAAATACCATGGGGTCTGTGAGAATGACCATCCAACGCAGTAAGAACAATGCTAGATGGAACAGCTTTGGGAGATCCAAGTGTCTTCCAACATGCGAGAGACATCACGCATGTGGAAGCACCCTCATCAACAACCGTTCGAAAGATATTGCACTTCCGATACGATGATTTAATATGAAAAGCCATGTGATGAGGAAGTCTCTTCTTAAAATTAGTCATATCAAAAGTAATCAGAAGAGAATTTTTCAGATCAATAGCCCCAATGGCAGTGAGCAAAGCACTGCGCTGAGCCGGACAAGACTGGAGTACCTCTAAAGTCGACATAGCACAAGGACTCTGCGCCAGATCTTCTACAATCGAGTAGTTCTGGGCAGCCCTCGCATTTGGATTAATCGTTGATCGCTTAGAAGATGCCTTGGGCATCCGAGGCATAGACTCAACAGTAGGCTTCGTAATGTGAAGCGGCTCAGTAGCATCAGGAACTTCCTTAGCTTTCGAAGACTCTTCTCCGCCATAATCACAGGATCTCGTAGCGATATCCGCGTGAGCACTCATCATAAAAATTTTCAATGGAATTTCCCCTTCCTGGGTGCCCCCAGAGGAAGCCCCAGGATTTTGGTTCGCGCCAGCAACTAATTGCTGCCCTTGGGGAAAAGGGTTTGTTAACACAGCCTGGGAACTAGAAGAACCCTAATGAGCTAACAAGCACTGAGCATCCTGAATTTTAGGGCAAAGGTGTGTGAGATGGTGTCCAGCACAGAGCTTGCATGGAAACTTCACTTTCTTCTTCTCCTTTTGACCCTCACCAACATGCTTGTTGGTTTTATTTGCATTACCCTTCCCGTTCTTGCCCTTCTTCTTGTTATTTCGTCCCTTCTTCTTCCCATCGGATTGTTGATTTCCTTTGGGATCAGAAGCTTGGAAAACATTTATGGAAAAAGACTGGGAAGGTGATGACTCGGCAGGCACAGCCTGACTAGAAGGAGCAGATTGTAAAGACAACTGCTGTAGTTGAGAAAGCATGCTGGCAGCACCACTATTGATCGATCCGAAAAGCCCATCACCATGAGGACTGGGCTTAGTTTTCGATAAATCTAATTTGGAGCGAGGAGCATTGGGCAAATATTTATAAAGGACCCCAGACTGAGAATAGATCAGTTCCAGCTGCTGGGCCCTAAAAATGGCCTGCTCCTCAGAAAATACCCCAGATAGGGATACATCTTTTGAAATGTCTGACTGCAGAGATTTCAGAAACCATTTGAGAAGGAATTCTCCAGGAATATGAGCTTTAATAAGCCTCTTCCTTCTCCTCCATTCCTGAATGTGATCAGAAATGTGGGTTGCCTCATCCTGCTTAAAATTAGCCAGGAGTTCCGTCCCAGCCTCATATCTGACAAGCAACTGAAAATGGTTTAGAAATGTGACAGCCAGTTCTCCAAATGTAGCAAAACTGCCCCCAGTTAACTCGATATACCATTTGGCAGCGTTTCCAATTAGGGTGCGTTGAAATAATCTCAACCTAATCGAATCATCGATCAGGGAGTTCGAAGAACACCATAAGTGGAAAGTGGTGATGTGGTCAGCCAGATCCTCTCCATTCTTACCTTCAAACTTTGGAATATCTGAAGGAAGTTTGGTCGGGACCGGAGGCCACCCCGGACTATAACGAATCGGATCATTAGTCAACTTCGACAGATATGGCAAGTTCAACGTTGCCAGAAAAGGTAAGCGAGGCGGAGCCTGAGGATTCCATCCTTGATGGGATGGATTCCCAACATTCTGAAAAGAATAGCCTGGATTTGATAAGGCACCAGGTTGCCAGAAAGGACTCATAGAAAAAGGAGAAGAACCTCCTCCCAACGCAGAGTTACCAAAGCCCAGACCAGTTCCCCCCGCTGAAGTATTAAATGAAGAGGAGAGCCCCTGATAGGGGTTCCATGCATTAGAAAGAGGAGAAAAGGTCTGGTAAGCACTCGACGAAGGGAAAGAAGCATTCCCTTGATGACCTACATAAAACTGATTCCCTGCCCCCGCTGTAGTAAACACAGGATTCCACCCTGTAAAAGTAGTTGAACTTTGCCCCCCAGACCAAGGGTTGAAACTCTGGGTCTGGGACATAAACGGAAAGGACCCTAAAGAAGGATTGGAACTAGGAATGTGCCCAGTTCCAAAGGGGAATCCCTGAAAAGAAGCTGATCCACTAGCCATAGAAGACATGGGTGTAGATCCAGCTGCAGCAGCGGAAAAGGAAAAAGAGGGATTCCCACTAGAGGGCATCCCTGAACAGAAGGGACCAGAATGAGAAGCGTGTGCTTGGGTGAAACCAGAGCCAAACACAGCAGCACTAGAAGCAATCGAAGATAAAGCAATAGTGCCCCCTCCTTCAACAGAAGCAGGGGTCTGAATGCCTGCAACACTCACGGCAGAAGCCGTGTTCCCAGTCGTGGCCATCGAAAGATATGAATGATATGGAAGATCTTCCGGTCTCTCAGACTCAGGTCCGATGTACTAAACAACAGACGGATAGTCAGGAGGAAGAGGAGATGGACCTGTCGCAGGAGGCTCAGGTACGTCTTCAATTTGAAAATCTTCTTCCTGAGGAAACAAAACTCGCGAGGTGAGCGGAAAGCTCCTCTCGGAACCGACACCAGAATCAGCTATGAAACCTTCAGACCTTTGTGGAGGATCTCTCTCCACTGCATCAGACGCCACAGGGTGGTAACCACCTGCTAAATCACTCCTACGCCTTCTCGAAGAAGGCTCTGGACTCTCGGGAGATAACCCCCGGATTCTCCTCGATCGACGAGGCGCTTGATCAACCACTTTTATAGATTTTAAATTAGACTCAAAAAAGTGAAAAGATAGGCAAGCTAAGAGCAAAGAGCACTCACTAAAAGAAAAATCCCTGAGATACAATCAAGCAAACAACCTCCAAGTATTTCCGCTCTGGGTGATGAGGACCGGACACCAAAATACAGGAAAGTGAAATATAGGACCTCCCGAAAGCAGTCTGGGATGATTAGGGCCCAGAACAACTAGCGAAGGTATCAGAAATAGTTACGCCGACCTCCTAACGACAGCCTTTTCCGGCTCAAGCACCCAAGCTTCGCAAGGGCACCCCCCAGAAGTACTGCTGAAAGTGATGCGACGTCTGCCTCAGGTACCACGGGTATTCCCCCCGCAGTCACCTGTGTGGAACCTAGGAGTGGCAACTATGGACACCAATCCGTATCAGAAGCCGGGCGGAACGGTCTTGAGGTCAGATTCAGCTAATCGGAGGGGGGGTATCCCTCTTCTCAACCTTCACTTCCCCTCGCGCTTGACTCTCTGGAGGAGAGCTTTCTCGGTCCACCTAACGGAGTTGGATTTCGCTCAATTAATCAACTTCTATGTTTTGTTTGAGTGGCCTTGGAGAGTTAACTCTCCACTCACCTAATCCAAGGCCCTACAACCTAGCTAGTTGGTGTATGACACTTAGAAAAACTTGCTAGTTGATTTTAGATTAAATCGCTTATTTTAATGGGCTGTTATATTAAGTCACAAGGATATGGAGATGAAACTTATGATGTTTTTGACGCAAAAGAAATTAATAAAAACTTAACTACATGCAGATGCAGTTATTGTCTTTCGATGAAAAGCAATCTCTACACGGGTTCTACGAGATTAAAAATTGTATTTTTTCTTTTCAAATAGCAAACTCACACTCACAAAAACTATGAAATTGACTAAATGTTTAAATGCACCTAATGCAAATCACTACAAGCATGCAAATCCTAAGATGCAAATCTCCTAAAGCAGAATGAAATTTCCCAAAAATTTCTTCATTTTTAACTCGTCTTGGTTGTCCAGAAAGCTAGTTCCCGAAATCAAGAACTCTTAATATGAAGACACCAAATATGCTTAAAAAACAAGAAGAAGAAATGAATGACAATTCCCTTCCAATTATCAAGCCAAAAACCAAAAGCAAGAAACCTCACAAAAGCTTCAAAAGATATAGCAAAACGAAAACGAAAATGCAACAACAAAAGAAAATAACAAGACAAAATGTTTTTTGAGCCTTTGAAATGCAAAAACAAAAAGCAAAGCAAATGTTTTTTGAGCTTTTTAGTTTTATAAAGAAAGAGCTCGAAAATACCAAGCAAAACTATCAAAATCCAAACCAAACAAGACTGAGTTTCAAGCACAAACTTCAACAATGCTCCAAACCTTATAAAGCCAACTAGTAGCAAGATCAATAAGAGCAACAGAAGACAAGAAAACTCAGCCACTCAGCCTAGAAGAATAGTATAAACTTGCCGCAAACAAAAACTTCGAAGAAGCAAGAAAAACTCTTCAAACGTTGCAACAAGACCTAACCTACTGAACTCAAGAAAACCAATCAAGAAATGAGCAAAAATTGTAGTGCTAAGCAAAACGCAAAGACAGGAAAGAGTAAATGAGTAGGAGCTCTCTGTTCTGATAAAGCAGAACAGCCAAGAATGCTCAGAAAGCTATCTTGGTACTCAAGCCAGAAGTGCCAGCACCAGAATCAACACTTTTGCCAAAAAGATTAGTTTTCAGTCAAACGAAAGAGAGAAAAGACAAAAGGCCACCTTCTTCACAATCCAGAGAGTGCAAAGACACTGTAGGGATGGGTCTCCACAGCCAGAAAGGACCAAAAAGTCAAGAAATCCAAAAATTCAAAATCTACCTAGGTATACGCTACTTCATAGTTTAGCAACAAGCGTGTATACGCGACTGTGCTAAAGGAAACTCGCGTATACGCGACTCCCTTTAGAAAAACTTGCATGTATACGAGACTGTGTGCAGAAAAAAACGCGTATACAAAGGTAAATAATGAAAAAAACAAAAAGGACAAGCCTGGATAAGAAACCAGGACTTCAGACTGACTGAGAAAAAGTAAACTGGACTGCAAATGAAAGTTAAAACTGTCGGCAACCTATCAAATAGATGAAACCACCCAACAGGGGAGTCACAAGAATGTGATCCCCAGCGGAGTCACCAGTTCTGTTTCAGGGAAAATCACCCTAGAGGTTCGTTGGGTTACAACCTCCACAAAGCAGGGGCATGCTACTTAAGAAGGACTCACACAACCATGCATGTTCAGGAAAAACTAAATAGAGTAGATCGAGGAAGTTACCCGTAGGTCCTACGGTTGAAGCAGATCCCACGGGGTCCAAACCCCCAGCAACCGTCCTTCCTTCTTAACTTGAAAGACAAGAAGAAACAAGCAAGAAGAACTGGTTGTACAACATATATCTACTCTAAATGTTAGTGAAATCCATATAAAACATCAGATAAACCAAATGAATGCTTAAATAACAATTTTCTCATATATGTAAGCAGACACTAACACGTATATTTCGGGAGCAAGATGGTACTTCTGTATTATAAATAGCATGTACAGAAATAACGAGTGGAGAGATCACCTGAATCCTTCCACGATCTTCGAGCAGACCGTCGTCCGGATCCGTCTTGCCCTTGCCTCACTAAGATTCCTTCCAAACTGGTGCATACGAGATGACATATAGGGAGATGAGCATCTCAAGGAAACAAGGGTTTCCTGTAATGAACTAGGAAAGTGCAGGAGGCACGGGAATCAGACTTGGATAGGGAATACCAACAGAGTATAATATCAGCAAATTCTCTCTCTCTCCCTTAGGCCATGCACATGAGGGGTTTTTATACTCCCTCCAAGTAGTTTCAACAGTTGGAAACAGTTGGCCACATGCTGGGGTGGTTGAACTACCTGAGTAACCATCAACCCAGCTCGAAAATAGGGAATTTTTATATATTTTTTCATAATTTTAATGGCATACGCGGAAAAGTGCAGTTGGACTCGCGTATACACGCGGAAAATTACGGGCATAATCGCGTATGGGGATTTTTACACTGTTTTTAAGTGAATTTGTCCAAGTCTGTAGGAATGGGTGCCCAAAGCCATAAAAGAAATCATGAATCATATGAAGGTGAGAAATGATGCTATAACAATGTTGTAAGATATGACTAGCCTCCTCTTCATAGTAATCTCCACATAAAAGGATTGAGTCCACATCCAATGAAATAATCTGATTCTGACATATGTGAAGATGATTTACATGCTAGTCAACTAATGGAAGGTGGGATGAATTTCCCTGATATGCCATAAAATTTATTTCCTGGGGTATTCATGGGTATAAAACAAGAAAATGTGAAGTACATGATGTCATAGATGTAGGTCAAACAATTTTTGAGTCAGATATTTATGCAACAACAGTTGTATAATTTTTTGTCTATCTTACACAAAGTGAATCTGGGAATACAAACGTGAATGAAAAGAATCAGATAACTCAAGAGAAATTATGCCTGAAGGTGAAGACGAGCTTCAGGCATCATCTTCAAGCATCAATTTTAATGATCAAAATGAAGAGGAATATGAGTGAATGGATTGGAAGTTGCTATATAAATATCACGTCTAGAATGAATTACCATTCATTTGGCATTTAAATTTCAGGGTGAGGAATGGGGAAAATGTCCTTTCCAGTTGTAGTTTGGGCAGTTTTGAGGTCAGATGATGATAGGCCTCGTATAAATATTTTCCAACCAGCAATATCATGGGGAAATATAGTATGAAACCAATCCTCTTTTTGAGGATAATATTGAACCTCAATTGAAGAGGATAATACAATATATATGGAAGGTGTAGCCTGATTCACTATTGAATCTACTTTTAAATACTCATCTTAGTTTCTCTTATTGACAGATGCGATCGCTTGCAAATACAATTGCTGCTTAGTGCTACTGCTCCTGCTGAAAGGAGTTCTCCATAATCTTTCATTAAGACTCTTATGTGCTGTTTTGTTCTGGTAAGCATCTTCATCCAAACATGGAACTTGGACCTATTTCCCTTTGCCCTTGGTAGGGATTTAGTAATTTTTTCTTGGGATAAGAAGCTTAACCCCTTTGTTTAAGCCATCTTGATTGAAAGGGTTGTGTCAACTCACCTTTTAGCACACCGCACAAAACAAATTGTGTAAATCTGTTCTAGTAAGGATCTCTTAGGCTACAATTGAGCATAAGCTTCAAGTAAGGAAAGGGAGCAAGGGGAGCTGTGCAGTGATGGAGAACTAGGGTTTCCTAGGTTTTAAGGTTTTTTCTATCTCTAACATGTTGTAAGGACTCATAGCGTCCTTCGAGTAGCTGCAAGACTGTCACGTCGGTGTTTTCTACAAGAGCTCTCAATGTCTGAACCATTGGGGGAGGCCACAGGGTCCCCCCTCCCATCCTTGTCTCCTTCTGCAGTGGCGGAAGATACATCTAAACCTCTTGAGCTACCCTCTGCATTGGTTCACATGAACCATCAAGATGTTGTGCCACCTACTTACCAAGCGATGGATGGCCTAAAGGAGAATGCTTTGGTTTCCTCCACCTGTATTCTGAAGGCGGTCTAGCGACCCAAGATTCTCTTACCTACGCACTGGATTAATGCTAAAATACAATATATGAGGGACCATGCCCTGATTGGAAAATTTATTGGCTTCTGGCCCACAGAGAAATCCCTTCGATGTTGGATAGCGGCCAAATGGAAATCAAAGGGGCACATCGACCTCCAACTGGGGTCTAAGGGCTTCTTCAACATTATCTTTACTTGCTTGGAAGATAAAAATAGGGTAATGGATGGTGGGCCTTACTTCTTCAACTTTGTTGGGCTTTATCTTCGGAACTAGGTCGAACGTTTCAACCCTAATAAAGAAGATTTCAGTTGGGTCCCTGTTTGGGTAAGACTCTACTCTCTCCCCCAGGATTATTGGGATGAACACACATTGAAGGATATAGGAAATAGCCTAGGTGAGTTCATTAGTATTGCTGATGAAACAAGAATCAACAAAGATACGGCCTATGCCAGGATATAGGCCGTATCTGTGTGTATATGCATATCGCGAAGATGCTACCCGAATCTATAATTCTATTGCATGATGACTTTGAATGGATTCAGACCATAGATTATGAAAATGTGCCTTTCCGTTGTCGTCAATGTCACAACCATGGGCATCTCTTTAGAGATTTCCCTCTGAATCAAAGTTTGAAGGATCCAAAAAGCTCTGATTCAAAGGATGTTGAGGGGTTTACCAAGGTTCCAGGGAGAAGAAAAAAATCCAAGAAGACTAATGGAGCCCCAACCCAACATCTACCAAAGATAAACAACAGTTTTGATGCTCTGGCTTCTCTTGCTTCTAATGTTTTGTCTTCGTCGACACCGATGGAACCTCCCTCCAAGAAACCCCATGTGGTCCTTCAGCAAGAAAGTCTGTAGATCGTTTCTAATGCTCCAGCTACTTCTTTGCCCATGGTATCCCAAGAGAATCCCAAAGATACAACACCTATGCAATAGAATAACACTGTGGCTGTGGATTATAATGAGATACTAAAGAAAAAGGATAAGCATACTGCAGTAGAGACAGAATCTCCTATGGAGGAGGAACCATAAAGCATTTATTATGGAGATCTAGATATTCTCAGTTTAGAAGATGCATGTCACCGCAAGGATTTTACCTCTATTCTGCAACGGCAACTCGAATGTTTGGAGGAGGTCCTAATGAGAGCTCAACATATCCCAACTTTCGGAATCCAAGAAGGGCTAAGCCAAGATGGCGGGAAAAAAATTGTTAGAGAAAACAAGAAAAGAGGGCGTCACACAGATTTATAGAGACTTGTCGTTATGGGAAAAGAAATGGTGGCATCAGGGTTATACCCAAGATTGACTAGGTTCTACTCCGTCCAAACCCCTAGTTCTTAATGAAGATCATCTCCTGGAATATTTGAGGGCTCAATAGCCCCTCCAAGCACCGTCTTATCAAAAAAAGGTTAGATGAAGATAAACCCTCCATATTCTTTATGTAGGAGACAAAATGTACCAGTTCCTCTGTAGATACTATTATGACTCGCCTATTGAAAGGCTGTATAACTATTGCGGTTGATGCCAATGGGGCCTCTGGTGGATTAGCAATAATATGGAATACACAGTTAATCCATCTGTATGAGTTTCAAGCTTATCGAAACTTTATCCAAGCTTATTTTCATCTTCTGGGCACAAACACTAGGGTGAATATTACAAATGTCTATTTGCCTCAACAAATATTGAATAAAATCCAACTTTTGGATTCGTTGGAGTCCCTCAAACAACCCTCAGTCATCCTTTTTGGCTTCTAGGAGGAGATTTCAATATGATCACGAATCCTGAGGAAATAAAGGAGGGCAGAGGCTATTTAGATATGGACAGTCTCATATTTAAATATTTCATCCTAAACAACAATCTGATGGATCTACAGACTACTAATGGCATTTATACCTAGAACAACAAGCGGGGCGACCATCAACGAATCTCTTCAAGATTAGATAGATTCCTTATTTAAAATAACTTCTCTCGCTTTGGAGGGGATATTTCAAGTAGCATTCTCCCTGCTGCGAGATCGGACCACTAGCCTATTCAGCTTCACTGCATCCGTCTGGGCTCCTCTCAGGGGAGGCCCTTCAGATTTGAACAATTCTGGTTCACCTACCCTTGCTTTAAAGATCTGGTCAACACTTGGTGGACAAGCTTTGCCCCCTATAATACAAATGCATAAATTCAACATAAAGTTCAAAGCTCATAAAGAAAATCTTAGGGACTCGAATCAGCATGTGTTTGGGAACACCAATCAGAAAGGAAAAGATCTAGCTATGAAAAGTGTCAAATCTTCAACGGAAAATTATTGAGGAAGG
The DNA here is from genome assembly GCA_034641835.2 of Pinus albicaulis. Taxonomy (NCBI): domain Eukaryota; kingdom Viridiplantae; phylum Streptophyta; class Pinopsida; order Pinales; family Pinaceae; genus Pinus; species Pinus albicaulis. Next base: position 892,562,175 of record CM076583.1, on the reverse strand, counting down.
TAGGTCGGAGGAAATGGATGTCCTTGAAGCTCGCCTCACTCAAATTTTGGTAGAAAATCAACATCAGGAAGAAATTTTGTGGAGGCGGAAATCTCGTATAAATTGGCTCAAGGAAGGTGAACGTAATACCAAAATTCTTCCACAAATCCACCATTAAGCACCGTATGCACAACCAAATTTCTGCGCTAAAGGATAGTGATGGAAATTGGTTGGAGACGCATGAGGAGATAGAGGAAGAACTTCTAACATTCTTTAAGGATAATCTCAAGGAGCCTAATCTTTCCAGAGAAGATGACATCGACCAAATCACTCAGCATATCCCAAGAATCATCTCAGAGGAGCACAAACAAATTCTGCTTCGCCCTACCACCCTCCTCGAGGTTGAATCTGCAGTTTTTCAACTGCAAGATGGTAAGGCATCGGGGCTGGATGGTTTCACTTCTAATTTCTTCCACCAATTCTAGAACATGATCAAGCTAGAGATATGGGAAATTGTGGAGGAATATCGCAATACTAAATGGATTCTCCCGACTCTCAATGCTTCTTTCCTTTCCCTGGCTCCTAAGGAAGATAATGCATCCTCTCCAAGTAAGTATAGAATTATCCCCCTTTGTAATGTAATATACAAAATCATTTCAAAAATCATTGCTAATATGCTCAAACCTCTTCTTCCCCTCCTTATCTCACCTGAAAAAACCAGCTATGGGGAAGGAAGAAATTTTTTGGATGGAATTCTCCTCACCGACGAGATAATTCACTCTTTAAAGATCACAAAGTAACATGGAATTCTCCTGAATCTAGACTTATCTAAAGCCTTTAACAAGCTTAGCTGGCAATATATTAGGAAGGTTCTTTGAGCTTTTGGCTTCAGAGAACCCTGGAGAAGATGGATTATGTCTCTTATATCTTCTACCTTCTTCTCCATCCTAGTCAATGGCTACCCTTCGGAAACTTTTATGCCCACTGAAGGCATTAGGCAAGGGGATCCTTTATCCCCCTTCCTCTTTGTCATCATGGCAGAGGGTCTTGGTCATTCTTTGAAATCAGTTGCGCATCCTACTTCCCTTAAAGGTATTTCCTTGCATAATGAAGAGCCTCATACTCACCAAAAATTTGTGGATGATAATATGCTCATGGGATACCCTTCAATCCAAGAAGCTATCCCTTTCAATTCTATTCTGGACACATTCTCCCTTGCCTCTGGCACTACAATTAACGTTGGTAAATCCCATATCTTCTTTTTCAACACATCGGCTTTAACTAAAAGGAACATTGCTCGTATTTTGGGTTTCTCTATTGCCTCTCTTTCCTAAAAATATTTGGGAGCTCCCCTGACTGGTTCTGCCATCAAGCATTCTTCCTGGAAAGAATTGCTTGACAAAACTGATCAACGACTCAACTCCTAGACTTATCACTCTTTGAATATGGCAGGTCGTATTGTGCTAATCAAACATGTTGTGCAGTCGATGGCCCTCTATCTTTTCTCTGTTCTAGCTGCTCTGAAATGGTTCTTAAAAGCTATGAGGAATCTGCAAATAAATTTCCTTTGGGGAGGTAACAGTGAGAAGAGGAAATGGGCGTTAGTTGAATGGACTGTGTTAGCCACCTATAATAATTTGTCAAAGAAAACAGGTGGCTAAATTTTTCATCAAGCCTTCAAGTGATAAATTACCTTGAGAATCTATCATTCTTGAAACCTTCATGTGTCTTCTATCCTTTGAAGAAATATTCACTGCTGTTTCCATTAATGAACCCTGTTGTTTGTGAAAAAAGCTGTTCTAAAAAAGGCCTCCATTTGGTCCATTTCACTCCCACAAAATCCCCATTTGTCACCTTTATTCCCTTCACAAACCTCCTATATAACCCTTCATTTAACCTCTAAATCTTCCTAAATCCCTTTTTAAACTGCATATTTCCCTTTATTTGGTTTAAAATCCGCCTTTTTACCTATCAGAACCGTTCATTTGGCCTTAAAATCCCCATTTTGGCCTTAAAATCAGAATTTTGCACTATGAAGGCGTTAAGCCCCTGAGGCCTTATAGCTTTAGCCCCCGTCTCATATAACCTTAGCCCCGCAATCGGGCGCTAAAGGACCAAGAAGCCCCCATTTAAACCCTTTTCCTCTCTTTATTTCACCATTTCCAATGTTGGTCCTGAATGAATCCGGACCGTCGATCTGCAGAGATCAACGGTCATCGGACCACCATTTCGCCGCTCGTTCACTTACCCTGCTTTCCTCTTGTTCAAAAACTCTACTTTCTTTTTTAATCTCTAGCCGTTCATTCATGCAAGATTTGATAGCTCACACTTAAACCACCGTTCACCCCGTGACAAGCCACCTTACGTCACTTCCAGACCCCACCATATGTTCCGCCCACACACATTGTTGCCTATCGCGTGCAACCCGCGCCATCCGATCTAACACTCCTGATCTGACGGTCGCTATCCAATATCATGAAATTTTTGCGCCCAAAGTTTAACATTTCAAAATTGCACGATATGGGTGGTTTTCATTTTCCACGTGTCAGTCAGTGTATGGAATCGTGCTCCAAAAGGAAATACTGCCTCCCCCCCATTTCGCTGCGCGAAAACCATTTCTAGTTTTCCACCAAACCGTCACTCTTTACAACGTTGCCTTTCACGTTTTATCCTAGCCGTCGATCTCTGGGATCGAACGACCCACGTTATATCGCAATTTCGTTTGTCCACCATTCATCTGATCTCCTAAATGACTTCATCAACAAATCTCCACTGTTGATTTTTCTAATCCAACGGCTCCTGTTCGTTGTCGCACCCAAATCTCCATCTGCACCTGTTAGCTGCTTTTCCAGGATTTCCCCCCATTTTTCCGCTGTGCTCACATTTTCCCTCACTTCTCCTCCACCTTCACGAGCCTCTGAAGCAGTCATCCCCAATCCCGCTGGTTTTTATAATGTGTTTTTCGTCTTTTGCAGGTTTCAAAGTGGTGATGAATCCATACAGTTTTCACAGTCACAAATAGGTGACACATAACGCAGAAGGACCATCACAGAGCCGAAGATCATAGAGGAATAAATACCTAAGGAGGTTTAAAACATGTTTTATTGAAGATCGGGTTATTAACCCTGACATAACCCTCCAGCACCTCTATAACTTGTATATTCACACAAACATGTCAGCAGAAGTCAAAAGAGTATCTGAAGAAGATCAAAAGGATTAGTGCACGATATTGAAGACTTAAGTATCTAATCCACAGTTAAGGACAATGAAGAAAGCTTAATAAAGCTCAAAACATAAAATAAACAAGTCATATCAGTGTTTCAAAGAAGTTATATCACGTGATTTAATATCAGCAGAATGTTCTTTCTCCAAGGAAGGACCAATTCACACAGCCTAATCCATTCCTCATCGAGCACCAGGCAAGTTATTACTCTAACAGAATCCTTAAAACTGTCAGTGCATTAGTTATAAGGCATGAAAGACCTGGAAGACAAATCTTCAAATTTCTTGTCTCAGAGTATAAACAGAGTACTACAGCCAGGAAAGTATCTCCAAGAACATACTCTCGGGGTTATTGTCAACCTGACAAAGACCCCTAATTCATCTAAAGGGTACTGAAATTTAAGGAAAATATATTAAAACAGAATGGGCTTCGAAGACATTTCTCCCTCTATTTTAATAAATCATTTAAGTCATATCTACCACTACTATCACTCATTCTCCGATAAGAACCCCTGTAGAATACATTGAAAATGTTGGTTGTTTGTTGGAAAATCACTAATTGTAATTGTTTTACTGAGTTAGAGTTCTGTGAGTAGTAGCTGTAAATAGGCTAGGAGATTATTTTTGGATGGTATCAAGCTATTGGATAAGAATGTATGTGACTGTTTTTTCTCTTCTAATATGACAAGCATGTTCATTGGATCCTGATCTAAATCAGTGGTGATGTGTCCCTTCTTCGTTATTGTTTTCTCTCTGTTTTACATCATGTTTCATTTTCTCTAATAAAAAACAATAATTTTAGCTTAGGATATACTGCTGCAAGTACCCTAATGTTTCCTGCACTTTCTTATCTTTAATGTTTTCTGCTATTTGTGTATCTAAGAACAAATTCAATATAATTTAACCAGTCAAAGAGTTGGTTTGCCCATACTTACTGATGTATGAATTTAGAGTTTGTTTCTTAGATGATTCTTGTTTGGTTCTGCTGAAAGAATAGGGAGATTTAGTGATTAGCCCTGTCCCCTAAGTTCCCTTTCCAACAGTTAGCCTTTCTAAGATCCCATGCCAAAAGCAGAGAAGGTTAAAAGTCTTTCTCTGATCTTAGACTTCACTCTGTGTTTAATTTAAATGTTTGCTACTGTCTGAAAGTAGTCAGGAGGACTGCTGGATTGTTGTCTTCGGAGTTAGCCTCATCAGGAGTTTTGATCATAGAGGTATAAGGTATGCCCTGTTCCTTGACTTACTCCGATGTGGTCACCTTGGAAGGTTTCCCTTGTCATTCCCATTCATTTCCTTATTGTTTCATCCCATACTATCATCTTAAGAGATCTTCTGTTTTAGATGACTAGCCCTTTGGAAGCCTTGGGTATTTGAATTGCAAGTAAACCCTTTTATGACCCCATTGCCCAATGGACTTGTATTATCTTCAAATTATCTCCCCATTCCTGAAAAATCCTTTACTACTCATTCCTTTACCTTACACTGAACCCTTCTTTCATGTTTCCCAACCAAACAAACAAAACGAAAACCCTTGTGCCCTATAACTAGCCTAATACCTTAAATTGAACTTCAAGGATATATTATTCTTTGCTTTATAAGAGAGATCCCTCTCTAGATGTCAAAGAGTTGGTTTGCCCATACTTACTGATGTGTGAATTTAGAATTTTTTTCTTAGATGATTCTTGTTTGGTTCTGCTAAAAGAATAAGAGAATAGGGAGATTTAGTGATTAGCCCTGTCCCATAAGTTCCCTTTCCAACAGTTAGCCTTTCTAAGATCCCTTTGAGTTGAATGCCAAAAGCAGAGAAGGTTAAAAGTCTTTCTCTGATCTTAGACTTCACTCTGTGTTTAATTTAAATGTTTGCTACTGTCTAAAAGTAGTCAGGAGGACTGCTGGATTGTTGTCTTCGGAGTTAGCCTCATCAAGAGTTTTGATCATAGAGGTATAAGGTATGCCCTGTCCCTTGACTTACTCCGAAGTGGTCACCTTGGAAGGTTTTCCTTGTCATTCCCATTCATTTCCTTATTGTTTCATCCCATACTATCATCTTAAGAGATCCTTTGTTTTAGATGACTAGCCCTTTGGAAGCCTTGGGTATTTGAATTGCAAGTAAACCCTTTTATGACCCCATTGCCCAATGGACTTGATTCTCTTCGAATTATCTCCCCATTGCCAAATAATCCTTCACTACTCATTCCTTTACCTTACACTGAACCCTTCTTTCATGTTTCCCAACCAAACAAACAAAACAAAAACCCTTGTGCCCTATAACTAGCCTAATACCTTAAATTGAACTTCAAGGATATATTATTCTTTGCTTTATAAGAGAGATCCCTCTCTGGATCCAGGAGGGCTAGATCCTGAGATCCCAAAGTGGTTTGATGTTGTCTTGTCATTTGGTATTGCCAAATCTGCCAAATCACAAGAACCCCAATAGACTGATGTTTGCACTGCCATATCTCAAGTAGGATTAGGGCTCAGGGATTTGGAAGTCAGCAACGAAATTATGAATGCTCGCCTTTGGTGGAATTGGGTATCTATTCAGAACTCACCTTGGGCTAAATTTTGGACCTCAAAGTATGTGCAGGACTGGAATCCTAATGATTTGATTCGCTATGATCTGAACCATGGTGGCTCACCTATTTGGAATTTTTCTCATCAACATAAGCATCTCATACAACTTCATTGTTTCTGAGAAATTCGTAATGGGAAGTCGGTGAGATTTTGGGAAGATTCCTGGCAACAATTGCCTAGTCTCGCGTCCCTCTTCAATTTACCTTCTTGGAGAAATGTGTTGTAGAAGGGAGCTCACAATACTGTCAATAATTTATGGGTTCAGACGCACCCTCTAAATTACCTAAATTGGAGTCACCCCAGCTCCTGGCTCTCAAATTGGGGTATGGAAAATCCTTCGGTCACATGGGAGGAACTGACGAAACGAAGAATAAAGGTTCAAGAGGAATCTGATATCATCAACTGGGGATACATGCCTAAAGGTTCCTTCTCTATAGCAGAGGCCTATACTATCTTGTCTTAGAATGCTAGCTAATGAGTTAAGAGATATCAATGCTATGACCTTTCTTCATGTTCGTAGGAAGGCTAATGCTCTGGAATATTACTTGGCCAATAAAGGGGTGACCTTGGATCTCAATTTGCATCTCTGACCTTATGAAAACATTAATGACAATGGCCTCTATTCTTCTTGCACTCAAGTGGCTCTTCAAGACCTGTAACCCCCGGATGCAGGTGCCTCAATGCATTAATATAGGGCTCTTAATTCCTTGGCCCTTCATGGTTTTAACAACGGGTAATAGGAGGCAGGTGGCACGACTATAGCCCTTGCCACACAAGTACCTCCTCTCCTATAATATTCCTTGGCACAATTGAGTTAAACCTCCTCATATTTCGAGGTACGAGCATTCATTTCTCACCACCCTCATCATTATGAACATGCTTGTTCTCCATCGACCTCTTCATTTGTGTTGGATGTGTGTGATAATTTTCTAAGAGTTGGTTCGAAAGCATCCATGGTCTGAGTTTGTGCTACATTGTGTTCTCTGGTTTGATTCCACCATGCCAAGACAGCGTATGATTTCGAGGCAGGGGGGTCATGGTTCTAGTGGTGGTCGTGATGGTCGCGGGAAGAAAGTAATTGAGATCTCCATGGGGAATTTCACGGAGGACATCTCGTGCCATATCCGGCAGCTGACAAATGATCTAGAGGCTCATGGTATTGACTAGGATATTTCTTTGGAGGGTTGTTATTGGCATGCTAAAGACCTTCTAGTGCGTGCGTTATGAGCATAACAACATCAATAGGAGGTTCTTCATTCCTTAATTCTCCATGCCAGTCACTCCCTCATCCAATCAAGGCATGTCATTGGTGTTATGGCCAACAATGTTGCGGTAGCCTTTCCAATTGGCAGTCATCTAGATTCTCTGAGTTTGGCTCTCCCTACTAAGCTTCTCCCTCTCGCGGCGAAGGTGGATGAGCTACTTCTAAGTGTAAGAAGATCAAGAGGAAAGCTCTCAAGATATTGGAAACCCGGAAGACTACTTGACTTGGTCCGAAGTTTCCAGTCTTAAAAGGTAAGGTTCTTCTGGTTCTTTTCCGTCCTCCTACAGCAAACTTGAGGACTCTCTTCAAGGTGGTTGTCTGATCATTAATGAACAGTCATATGGGGATTTTCATGCAGAAATTTCTACCCAGAATTCCAGTGGGGAAATTGACACGTCTAAGAACTCGAGTCTCGAATAGAAAGCCATATGGCTCAATGCACCCTCCTCGTCAAAAGATGTTGTTGCCGACATCCCGAACCTGAATGCTGGTGTGGAAGAACTCCCGAACCTGAATGAAATCTCGAATGTTGAGCAGATTTTCAAGCCATAAGTTCTGCTTCTTCAGGTGTTTGTCATTTTATGCTATAGATGTGAACAATCTTTATATTGGCGTTTATAGGTATATTTCAATATGGCTTAGAGGCCCTGTTTTCTCTTATTTTTTGTCTGTCAGCTGGTTTCCCAGTTTTGGGCAGCATTTACATGGACAGGTTATGATTTTGGGTTGCTGCTTTCCCCGTAGCAGGAATAAATCCAACAATATGCTTATGATGGGATATCGAACAGGGATTGGCTAGTTCCTCCAGGCCACCTTGTTCGATCTGAATTGTATCACTATTTTTGTACTATATGCCTTTACTATTAATAGAAGTAGTCTTAATTAAAAAAACAAAGGATCTCTTAAACTATGTAGAATTGGAAAATCCAACAACTATAGCCCTTATTGTTGTCTAAGCTGACCCATTCACCTTGATGTGTATGAAGAGTTTATCAAAAAGAAAAACAAAAAAAAACATATATAAAATGGAGTTTCCAAAGTTCCCAAAATAACCGTATCTGACATATTAAGTAGATATGTTTTTTTTCTGATAGCATCCAATTCCCATTAAACATGGTATAACATGATGATTCTGAGCCCTAATTCCCTATGTAATCCATTTCCCTCATCCCATTACTTCTATAAACATCACCATTACCACTACAAATGCACTCACAATGTAAGTCTCCAACATATATTTATATAGATAAAAGATATGCTCAAGCAAAAAAAAGTTATACTTGGATTTGTTCTTGCGGGCTATTTGGTGGGTAGTGAAGAACTGAACCTGCAGAACCTGTTGGTGGTCAGGGGACATGATGCAAATTATGTGAACACGGACTGGGACTGCAAGCATCCTCCAGTTCCCCTTCTTCTAAATAACCATAACAATTGCGGCCAGCCTGCCTTTTAAGGGATCCATCAGTTGTAGGTTCTCCTTGAAACGGAACAGAAACATGCATTACAGATGACAGGACAACCATTTAAAATATTTTCTTCAATTCTTCTTCATTATTAAGAATATGTTACAAATTTAAAATATTTTTTTCCTGCTTAGATAAAATAACAAAACGATTGTCTCCCCATTAAAATATGACTAATATAGATCACACAGATAGTCATGTTTTAAACAAAATTTCCCAATTTCTAATCAAATGATGCCATGAAATAAAGTCCAAACTTATTCTGATATGACTTGCTACAGAAGCATGCGATAAATAATATAAAATTAACAGAAACATAGTCAAAGATGAAATTTACATGTCGGAGTCCACATCCATTTCCTCGGCATCTGATTTCTTTGCTTTGGGAGTCTTAGAAGCCTGGGTCTAGTCCAATACGAGGCCCTTTTTGGGTCTCTGGCATTTTTAGGGATGAATGGATCATCACAATTTGTGCGAGATAATCTGGGTGTTGACCTTGTATGGTCTTAGGACATTTAATTTCCTTGCATTTTCTTCACTGATTTGGGGTCGGAAAACCACATGTCATATTCAACAATGCTCATACCTTCGGCTTCATCTTCCTCCATGGAATCCTGAACATACAACCTCCTGAGCGCCTCATTGAGTATGTCTGATCTGATACATTTTTTGTTGAATTTGAGAAATTGGATTCCCGTGCTCAATTGTAATGATTTCATTTTACAAAGGAAATTTGCACAAATTTAGTAAAACCCTGCATAGCCGCACCATTCCTCCTCCTCTTCCCCTGGACAACTACTACAATGCGAGGGAAATAAAACAAAGGAAATGAATTTTTTTTTATATTTGAAGGCGTTAGATCGAGTGAAACGTGGGATGGAACTTCAACTAAATGTGCATGGGGTTTTGAATTCTATTAAAAGAAATGTGATAGCCTTTCTTTTCTTTTGGTATAAATAAATGAAAATAATTTGTAATCTTGTGAAAATGGTTAGGTTTATAAAAGATTATAATTATTATTAATCTATAAGATTTATTGGGTTTTCTATGTTATAAAATATTATTTAAGGGATTTGGCTGATTTTTAAATCTAATTATGTGACATCAAATATATATAATAGTGATATAAAAATAAACTTTGTATAATTAAAAAGTGCAGCTAAGTAGTAATTTTATGGGTTGATGATAATTTCTAATGAAATGTTGAGTTTGATAAGGATAACTAGTCTTTGGAGATTTTCCATGATGTTCAATACAGGGAGTCAACATGGAAAGGTGATAGTTTGGCTCTCACATGCTTTATAAAATTGATATCTCTTTTTCCATAAACATTAGAGGTGGAAAAATATACTAGGCTCTAGAGCTAAGCTTGTTCTTTGTCTATCGAGCTTGTAAGGCAATAAAATTTTGCATACAGGTACAATCCCAAGTGGTTGATGAATTTACCTTTAAAATGTAGTTGGAGGGAAATCTGGGTCTCTCTGCCTTGTCACTCCTTTCAATCGCCATTTTGTTTTCGTGGGCAACAAATAAATTAAAAGCTCCACCGCCCCCTCCTTCTCGAGTCTATTTTATGTTCAATCTTATTTTTATTGTCTAATATTTCTATTAATCACCCTTTTTTCATGATTTGCCACTCTTTTTTATTCTCCATATTAAAAAAACTAATATTTATATATGGTTTCTAAAATTCATTAATTATTTTCTTAATACTCTATATTAATTATGTGTGAATGCTTTGAAATAAAAAAATTAATCATTTAAAATATATTTAATTTTTAAAAAGAATTAAAAGTATTAATATTTCTTTATAAAAAATATATTTAATTTTAAAATAAAATAAAAAGTCTTAATATTTCTTTATAAAAATTATATTTGTATTAAGAAATGACACTCTTTAAAACGTCATTGTCATTGTTTACTAAACTTATTTTTTCAATTATGGGGGATATAAAGTTTTGACAACATCGGGGTCAATTTTTTCATTTCCCATTTGCAAAAGAAGGGAAAACAATAGTATAAAGACTGAGAATATGCCTATTGATGATTGGACTTTTCTATTGAATTTTATATGTCAACAACCTTTTTGCACAATATCTTTAACTTCCTCTCTAACAATTGTATGTCCTTTTAACTATAAATGTTACGGTTTACACGTCGCTTGTACCTCTCATTCTTTAATTTGCAACTTTTGGATATGTGGTAGGCTATTATTGCATGAAAACAAAGTTGGAGACTATTTCTCGAGCATTTTTTAGACTTGTGTCAAAATACATCACACTAACATCATATGTCATTTCACCAGTCCTATCAGTTTCCTATCAAGTGCTAGGTTGATTAGTGTAGTCACTTGTTTATTCTGTCATCGACCCTATTAGTCGCTAGCTTAAGCACCTATCATATTATCTGATTCATTACATGTTCGATCATCCAAAAGTGTGGTTATTTATGATACTAGCTTATGTGTCAACAAAGTGGTTTCCCCGAGGATTCCTTGGTGGTTCAACATCCTCAAACTTCTACAACCATAGGCTACATATCTTGTGACTGAAGCTTAAGCACTAACAGTATTGGAAGACATTCCCAGTAGGTTTAGCCAACCATTGCTCAAGCTCAATTCCTTTCATTGATGGACGCATACATGTTGCCTCTTGATCTTCCTTCCTTGTCATCTTCTTCAAATTGAATGGTTTAATAAATATTCACTCTCATCAAACGGTTATATATGATAAGATGCCACCTTTCACCTTTAGGAACAAAATGATTATCTAGCTTGTAAAGCAACCCGCTATAGAGAATATGATTAATTTCATTATCACCTTCTTCGACATGAATTTGGTCATATATATACTAACACAACTCTTTAAATTCCCCATATTCTGTGTATTCATGATTGCCAACAATTAGAGGAATACACACAACAAAGAAAAATTATTGTTAAAAATTAAAACAATAATTTTTCTTTCAATCAATTTTAGCTACATTTAGATCTACATATGTTATAAGTTATCGTGTTTCCTTTGCAACATCTGGTGCAATTTCTAGTATATGTCATGCGTTATCCTTTCATGAAGGGAATCCTCCTATAAACCTCCTCAATTATTCGTAAATCATGCCAAAGCACATGAGATGATGAGTCATGCCTCCAAATGTGCAAACTTTCCTTAAGGAATGTGACAAGTATTATTAAATAGATAATAATGTATGAAAATATGTAGAATCCTTACCCAAAGGTAATATTTGCAACACAACACATTCCTCTTAGCTTAGGCACTAATCATAAATCAGGAACTTATGCTTTCAAAGTCACTTTTGCGATATCATGCCCAAGATGAACCTCTTGGACAAGGTCATCAAAGCCACTATTCTTTATGGTTTAAAGGTTTGAGGACCTCGTTTGCTTCAGGTGAAGGAGACCTTTGCCCTGATGATGGAAGAAGGTTTAACTGATGTTGAGAAAAATGTTGGGGTTTTTAGGGAGAAACACTCTTGTGAACAAGGAGCTATGATTTAGAAGGAGTATGAGAAAGCAAGGAAGAGGAACAACAATCGTAGTGTTACGAAGAAGAACATAGTCCTCCTTTCTCTGGCATTATGTGTCAACATTACCATTTAGAAGACTAAGGAAATCTCCCAAAAATTCCTGGTGGGGCGAGTAATAGGTCAAAAATTCAGGTACTTAACCCCAATAATGTGGGTGGACAAGGAAATATCACCTATTGTAAAATTTCCTCCAGAGGTGTCTTTGCTAGCTTGAGGTTGGATTCATTTGTGCTTCCATGATGGAGTCGACGCCCAAAAGTACAAGAGATGATTTGGAAAATTGATTATTTACAGTTATTATTATACACTATATATTATTATTTACAGTTAAGAAAATCTGTATACAAAATTGATTCATAAATTAAAAACATTCTTTAGTTCACCAGGATAGGAGTTAATGTTCATTGTTTCAGAGAGCTACATTTAAAAATCGATTTGTTATTTTGGATGCTTTTGGAAATTATCATTTTGTATAATAGATGTAAATTCTAATCAAGCCAAGAAAATGGAATATTTATGGAATCTTCTTGTTTGATGAGTAATAATGTCCCAAATTTTGTTTATTGAGCCTTGCAATTTTGAGAACCCTAAAGGATTTAGGAAACACCCGCTTACTCCTCCAATAATAAAAGAAAAAACTCATTAACCTATATTCAACCTTTTGGTCACAACTTCCACTATAACCAATTCCAATTCCAATGCTGGTTAGATTTTGGAGTACACACCTAGAAATGAACAATTGATAATGGAGAGAGTATGAAACTTTATTTTTTAATGATGTTGTAGCAATGATGAAAAATATTTCATGTACATCATGTCATTTATAGTACACTTTAGAAGGGAAGGTGGTTAAACCAAAAAAACATTGATTACATGTTAAACAATAAACATTGAAAGTGTCGCATGATGTCAATGCTAAAAATAAAGTCATACAATAATTAACACATTGTCATAAAAAACATAGAATTCAAATGCATTATTCGAAGATACGAGGATGATGGCAGGCTACAACATACAAGGTTGTTGTTTGTCGACATTCGATTGAAGAATATGATGAGCATTGATGTTCAACAAAGGAATGGCTCGTTCACTGCAAAAATGGCTCTTTGGTAGACTAAATCCTCGGCACTGGCAGGGAAAAATATCAGTGTTGAGTTGCCATTATGATTGACATTTCCTTGGTAGTGGAAAATTGAAATGCAACAACCTTCGGCTCCCTTACCATTAACCTTCTTTTACTAGTGAGAGTTCTTTAGGAAGAAAGTCCAACTTTCGCTGAGTCTTCCTCATACTCTTTGTTTATGGTAAGTTCAATTTCAAGTTGGTCATCATCAACTGCATTAACTGAAATCATGTTGGAAATTGGATCACATCAATGATCAATGTTTTGAATAGTTCTGGTGTGATGTCAAATATATTGTCCACATCCAACAAAAACACCAGTAACACAAATTTGATCAAGCCTCTAAATGCATATGGCTCATTCACCTTTTGACCTCAATGACAATTATTCCAACAACTAGAAGGACACAATCATGAAGTGACATTGTAGGGTAAAGGAAATCTAGTGCGTAGTGGATTTACTTCTGGCCAAAACACAAGCATATTGCAAACAACAACAATTCAATGCAAAAAATTTAATACATGTTATATCAATGCTTAACTTGACTTCCATAGTAATGTTCCACATTTGAATGGACTTCCAAAAATATTGCATTATATTTATATAATGGTTCATGCAACTCCGGTAAAAACTAAAAGCTAGATGCCAAAGGTGTTTGTGAGATGTTACTTATGAATGCATAGATAATATTGGTGTACTTCATATATTCTCATTGCAATATTGAATGTTGAATCTAACTCTTCAATGGTCCATGAATTGAATTTTAACACATTGATGTAATGTGTTAGGAGCTTAAAAATCCCTCACCTTTTTGAGCTTTTAAGTTATAATTAAAACTAATTAGCTATATACCCTCCAACTTAAATAAGTCAGGTGGGTGTTATGGAGTGTGTAGGTACGAGCGACAGATATGTCCCTGCAGGGAGATTGATGGTGCAAACACGTTCATCACACTTACATGTGCTATGCCTTTAACCCATTGTCAGATCCCCGATGATTTTAAACCCCAATCAACTTGTTGTGGGTTATCCGTTCGATTCCTGATCCCTTGGTTAAGCCTCATTGTTGCCCCTAAACTAGCACGAGGTTTATATGCGGGCTTTCCACCCGAAAAATCTCAACTATTGGCATTAGATCAATCGAACGGTCACTAAATCATATTGCACTGAAACCTGCACGACAGTTACACCCTCCCTTTCGACCCGATGTCATCCTAGCCATTGATATTTCATAGATCTACGATGGTCGCACTGAAACATGTACATGATATAACCATGTGCCTTCATGGGATGAGTGGGTCCCCCTCTCCTCGATTGGTGATTTTTCCAATGGCTGATTAACACATGTGTGTGAAATTTAATTATCCTCATAATCACCAATTTAACCTTAATTCTGCCAACCTTTCGCCATTCCCTCATTCAACCCTTATTTCTACATGTCCTATGGGGAAGTGCATCCATGACTGGGAGCAAGCGCAAAGTAGGTCTCATGTTGAAGGACTCGCATCCTTCATGCATTAAGTCACCCTATCTCTCCTTCTTCTTATCGGTTCGATAATTTAATCACATGAAGATATAATGTCTGAGTATTTGGGGAAATAATATTTGGTTGATGAGATGATTGAGGTTCAAGACATGAAATTGTGTCTCACAGATGTCCTTACCCTCAAGAGGACTCTTACCCTATCTACTATTGTGTTGGACAATGACATGTGTTTATTGAAATCTGGGATTCTGCATGCAACTTCCCTCTTGTCCACTTTGACCCTACCTCAATTCTATTATTGGCCGAGCAGTATGAGCTTGAACATATGTGTCATAATAAATTACGTGTCTTTCTCCGATCTTTATAATGAAAGGGAAACCAAACTCAAAGCTAGACAACCCCAGGAAGAGTTTTGCATCCCCTCACAAATGGCCTTGAGCCCTGGGTTGGCCAAAACTAGAGGTCCCGAACAATGCACAATTGGTATGGGTTAGGGCCTCTTAATCACTAGATGATTGCCCTATCAAATTGTTAAATTTTCTTTCTAAAGACCTGGTAGGCTTGAAAACCGAGGCATGGTGAGCTTTCGATCTAACTTCCAAATGCGAATGGATAAAATCCTTGCGCTAGTCCAAATTTTTTGAAACCCCCCTCCTCTAATGAATAATCCACCAACTCCTCCTCCTTCATGTGGGTATGATAGTAAGAAACCAACATATCATCTGAAAAAAAAAAAAAAAAAAACATATTTGATGAGTAGTTGTGTGTCTTCAAAGGGTTTATCACGACGACAATCTATGTACTTTTTTTTACAGAAACAGGTATGCTTATATTAATGCAAAAAGGATCTGAGGCTTATGCTCGGTGATTGTACAACTGGGGACCCAATATGTAGGGTGTTTCCAAACAAGAAAACTTCACCTACTCTATTTCTTACATTCAGTCTAGCAATTTCCCAATGACTAGCAAACCTTCTAATGAAAACAAATTGCTGCAACAAGAGACAAAAATACATGACAGGCTAAGGCAGAGGGGTCCCATGATTCCCCCTTATCGTAGGGGAGGGATCCCTCATGCAAAGAGACAAAAATGTTGGCCTCAAGGTCCACTTCTGTGTTATTTTTCCATAGGACATGAAAGAACTGAAGTTTGTCAAATGACCCGATCAACTTCTTAATAAGATTGAACAATCGTTGCAAGCGGAGGTCTTTAGGGACCAATTTTGCCACAATCTGGCCAATGAGATTTTGTGAATCTCCAATGACTCAAGCCTCCTTGATACCATGTGTTTGCAGAGCCAGGCTTCCATTTTGAGCTTGAATTTGTCCAACAAGGGGAGCTAGTCTCTCCCACTCGGACGTCCTTGAAAGATCGGCAGCCCAAGATATTTGAAAGATCCCCATTTTTTGGATCCTTTGAAACCCATAATCATAGTGATCATACTTATCTCGAGGATAGATAGGTTCCAAGAGTAGATGAAGCATTTTCTTGTATTAAGTTCACTCCCAGACTCAAGGCAGTACCTTTCCAGCTCCAGTTTGAAGCGGGAGGTCGGGACGACGGAAGCACCCCCAAGGAGAATGGAGTCATCAACAAATAGAGTGTGATTTATATCTCTGACTCCCCTGGTGATCCGAAGACCCATAAGCTCTTGCTCGATTTGTCTTTTCTCCAGCATAAAACTAAGGATAGAGGCTTGAATAACGAAGAGAAGAGGGGATAAATGACATCCCTGCTTTATCCCACGACTAGCCTTAAAGAAGTCTGAAGCATGCCCATTGACGAGAGGAGCAATCAATGGTTCCATAATGCAGGCCTTGACCCAACTTATAAAGTAGAAATCAAACCTAAATTGTTGCATGACCCCAAATAGAAATTTGTGCATAACTCTGTCAAATGCACTAGCCAGGTCCAACTTGATAGCCATACCTTTTTCTCTTCTTTGGATGCTTGAATGGATCACTTCCTGAAATAGAATGAAATTATTAGTTATCTGTCTACCTTTGAAAAATCCCCCTTTATTGTCAGGAATGATATCCGGAAGAAGGCCTTTCAGTCTGTTGGCCATGACTTTAGTGATAATCTTGTAGCCAATATTGCATAGAGAAATTGGCCTGAATATGTTGAAAGAGTTTGCACCTTTCTCTTTTGGAATATGATTTAAAAATGTAATATAAGAATAAAATCCCTTCAATTCCACTTTCTTATTTATAAATACTATGAATACATATGCATACAGAATAAGATTAAAAATAAAGAGTAAATAATCTCCTACAAATTTGAATAATCTTACAATCACATTATAATAAAAGTCTTAAAGGGTTTTAGAATATTATTTCCAATAACATTATTTTTCAAATTATAATAAAAATATTAAAAGGTTTTTCACATTATATTCAAATTATATTTTCATTTTCCCACGGTATGATAAAAATATTAAAAGTTTTTTTTTCACATTATATTCGAATTATATTTTCATTTTCCCACGGTATGGCCAAATATAATTTCATTTTCCCAGTGGCATGGCCAAGAAAGATTCACTGGAAAACTAGGTGAATAAGCCTATAACATTTGATTAACACGATTAAAAACAAAATAGAGTTCCCACTCATTGTAAATTGACAGATTTTCTCCCAAAATAGCGATGAACAATTGAGTATATCTAGCCAGCAGGGAGCCGGGTTGTAGGAAATAGGCAGAACGAATGAAATGATATTGCTTCTCACTTGCTCCATTGAGTCTATAGCAACAGTTGATGTTGGTGTGGAAGAAGAAACGACTGTTGCTGGAACAGAATCTGAATCACACTCTTCCCACAGGTATGCTAGGTATGCTGACAATACAAAAAGTAACATGCGGCCATATAGTGATGCACCTACCAAGGCGTCAATGATGCAAAATAACAAATCAAGATTGGCGAGGTATAGCCAAGGAGGATTGGTTGGAAAACCAATTTTACAGAACACTTCAAAGTTTACAGAACAAAGGGTTTTCTCTGGCATTCCTCGGCCAAATAGAGGCAATGCGGTTGTGTACATGACAACGTGACCACAGATCGAGTCACAGAGGTATAAATTGAGAAATGAGAAATCATCCCATTCTAGAAACCTTACAGAGGATGGAGTCTCAACATGTAGGATAACCTTATGAATGATAAACATTATACTCATATATAATAAAGGCAACGATTCAGAAATACTCGAGTATCTTGTTTATTTAGTGGTCAAATGGATTCTAGTTCGAGTAAGGGACTCCCTCACATAAAATAAGACAAATAAAGAGGGGAATTGGATGGATCAACAACAACTACTGAGACAGAGAATTTATCAAAGAAAGGATGAATGCGAACAGGAGCAGAATGTGTGCTTTTGTGAATGTTTTAACCAATTGCAAAGGCTAGAAGGAGTAGATGATAAGTGAAGGAGTGCAGAAGACAATGTAACAGGTGCAACAAAAGAAGTTTTCTCCAGAATTTTCAATATAGTCAGGGTGACTACTCCACAGCAACCAAGATGACCATTTACTAGAAATAAGGTATGACAACAAAAAGAGAAACGGTAAGAATGAAATTATTACAATTCTATTATCGATAATATTGATATTCAATGCCCATAATTTTTTACACCTCACGCTTAAAAAATAATAAGAAATACAGGGAGACACTCTGTTATAGCTCAAAAGTACTATTAGAATCACTAGCAAAACTCAATCTCATGCTTAAAAGCATTAAAAAATATAAAACATATCCTGCCAGAAAACCTGAAGAATGTACCAAGTACTTCCCAGTGGTTTCTTGGAGTAGCAAAGTGAAGGCACAAAGCAGGGGGGAAAAGGTGAAGCTTCTAGTAGGAGTGTGAGTAGTGAAATTTGCTAGGACGTGAGGCACCTCTAGATCATAGCTTAGACAATTGTCCATTGTGGTTCATTATATTTTTGGCCCTTCTGTACAACGATTTTTGAAGCCCTCTTTGTACAAATATTTTGTAGAAGGATGGCAACAATTAGGGTTTGTGCTTGTACATTGACTTTAGATTTCTTTTTATCACTGTCATGGTTTTGCTTGACAATGGGAGTGTGATGACCTTTTCTTGCATTCACTACTTTTAATGGTTGCATTTTTGTATGTTGGATTAGGGTTTTCGGCATCAAATTCCTAGAACATCCAATTTCGAAGTGTTGAGGAATTCTTGTGCTCCTTTGTAGTACATCTTAAGTGATTTTGGGTGTGGGAATAGCCTTTACAACACCATAAAATATGTTATTATTAGGTGGAATGCCTTCCTTACAGAGCCCTAAAGTCATTTGTACTTTGTCAGAAGTTTTGTGGCCTAGTGAGATCCCTTCATGATTTGTGTTGCAACCACAGACATCATGGCTGAAGGAAGCAACTACCATTAAGTCCCTCATCTTAAAGAGATTATTTGCTATCATCTTGTACTGTCTTCAACTATTCTTTCAATCTTCCATGTTCCATTTTCAGGAACGATTTGACTTGTGTCCTTCATTTGGTTATGGATTTAGCATTGTTGATTGTAGTTTATTAATGTGCTACCCTGCAGACTCTACTTAGTTAAGGGTGAGATCCGGATTTATGCAGGAACACAACAGAATAAACATATAAACATAAATACAGAGATGCAGCGGAAATAACACTTCATTTCATTAATATCAAAGAACTGAAATTTGCTTGCAAACAGAATGGAAATAAAACTAGCTAGGGCGCTGGTAGCTATCTCTGAGAAGAGATGTGGCGGCTACAGGCCTCTGAACTGAGTTACAATGAGGCTCGAGGGCCTATTTATCATTTAGAAACAATGGGAAATCCTAAACAGCCATAACCCTAACCCTAGGAGATGAAGCGCCAAAACTATGGGCCCCGTTTGGGTAAATTGGTGTTTCAACTTCCCAGGGGCGTAACTTTGGCATACGATCTCCGTTTGACGCGTACCATACCTCGTTAGAAAGATCTATCCGAGGACTACAAATTTGGAACGAGCAACATCGGTCCATGGACCCATGTTGCTCTCCTTTTTCCCAAAAAACGTCGTTTAGGGCCTCAAAACGGCTCCGGAAGTTTAGGACCCGAAAAACTGCTAAAAATAGTAAACTGTGCCGAAACTGAAAAACTGAAATAAACAATGGTGGAGCCCCAAGTGGAATAGGCGGGTGACCACCAATATCCACCTGGATCATTCCTCCCCCCTTAGGAAGCAATGGTCCCCATTGCGTTAAGTTCCTCCATGAGATGAGGAAATTTCTGCTGAACTTGGTCCCTGGTAAACCACTTTCCTTGGTGCAGGAGTTGGCCAGCTTTGACAACCCGATATAGTTGGATCTTCTGCTGGCGAGTGCTCTTGATTTGCATGTCCATGATGCAATCTGTGGTGGCCTGTTCCATGCAGTCTGGATTTAACTCAGTTGGTGTGAGTTGTTCTACAATGTCCGAGGTGTCCAGTAGAGGTGGGAAGTAAGGACGAAGGCGATCCACATTGAAGACTGGGTGCAGACCAAGGAATGGTGGAATACCGAGCTCGAATGCATTGTTCCCTACAGCCTTGGTGATGGTGTACGACCCGTATCGGAGCGGGCGAAGCTTGCGGTGGGGTCCAGTGAGGCGCTCCTTCTGCAAATGTAGCCATACTTTGTCACCCACCTCGAAGTTGTGTGGCACCCGGTGTTGATCATGGCGTTGCTTGTACTTGGCATTGGCTCTGTCCAATATATCATGAACCTGTTGGCGGATGTGTTGAATGCGCTCGATGAAGCTACTAGCTTTGTCAACTTCAGACTGGACATGAGCTGAATTGGCCTGAGCAGCTGCAAATGGCATGGCTACGTCAATGGGACATAGTGGCTGGAATCCCAAGCCCACCTGAAAGGGGCTATGGCCGATTGAACCGTGGAGAGCCCGATTATAACTATGTTGTACATAAGGGAGGCTCTCGTCCCATGTGCGTGGATGCTTTGAATTGTACATGCGCAGAATGTGTACAATCATTCTGTTGACGACCTCTGTCTGGCCATCTGTTTGGGGATGGAAAGCTGTGGACTTGGTGAGCTTGGTATCCAACATCGACTAGAGGCTGGACCAAAATGTGCCGAGGAACCTGCTATCCCGATCTGATATGATAGACTGTGGGATCCCAAAGTGCACCCACACTCGTTCAAAGAAGAGTTTAGCAGTGGCTTCTGCTGTGATATTCTTCTTGCAGGCCGCCATAATGGCCATCTTCGAGAATCTGTCGACGACCACAAAAACACAGTCATTTCGCTGCTTAGTAGAAGGCAGGCCCGACATGTAATCCATGGATATGGATTCCCAAGGTCGACTAGGGGTAGGTAGAGGAGCATATAGGCCTTGCTTCTTGATGGTCGGTTTGGCAATGGCACAAGCAGTGCAGGATCTGATGTGCTTCTCGACATCCTTTCGAAGGTTCGGCCAATAGAAATACTTCTGCAGGATTGCTACTGTTTTCTCGACCCCGAAATGCCCAACGACTCGACTGTAGTGTGCTTCCCATATCATCTTGGCACGCTCGCTTGAAGGAACACAAAGGTGTCCCATGTGACATAAAATTGCATCTTGGAGGTGAAAATTTGGAACTTGCGTACCCCCCAAGAGTGCCTTGTAAGTGTGGCCAAATTCTGGGTCACTCTCATAGAGAAGCGGCCAATCAAAAGTCTCGTGCCCACAAGATTTGAGCACAGTGGTGAGTGCCACGATCGGTGGTCGGCCGAGGCAGTCTGCAACATGATTGGTGCTACCCTTCTTGTACTTGATGTTCAAATGAAACTGTTGCAGATATGTGGACCACTTCGATGGCGATCATTCTGCAACTTCCCTTGTGTCTGTATGAACTGCAGGGGCCGGTGGTCTGTGTGGATGATTGTTTCCTTCCCCAAAATGTAATGCTTCCATTGTCGACAAGCTTGCACAATGGAGTACATTTCTTTGTCATATGTGGGGTACTTGCGAACTGTGTCAGACAATGTCTCACCGTGAAATGCCACTGGATGTCCCTGTTGAGTAAGAACTGCCCCAATAGCATAGTCAGAGGCATCTGTCTCGATCTCAAATGGCTGTTGCAAGTCTGGTAAAGTGAGCACCGGGGCAGAACAGAGGCGGTTTTTCAGTTTTGTGAACGCCTTCTGTTGAGGTTTCGACCAAAAAAATTTTGCTCTCGCTCCTCCCTTGGTGACTTGACTCAAGGGCCAAGTGATATGAGAGAATCCCAACACGAACCTCCGATAGAAATTAGCAAGACCCAGAAAGCTGCGAAGCTCCGTTATAGTGGTTGGGGCTGGCCAATCCCGAATGACTTGGATCTTGGCTGGATCCACATGCACCCCCCTTTCATCAATAATGTATCCCAGATATTGAACCTCGGTCATGCCAAAAGTGCACTTCTCCAAATTGGCACACAACTTGTGTTGCCGCAGTGTTTGGAGGACTTGTCGGATGTGGTGAAGGTGCTCTTCCCAAGTCTAGCTGAAGATCAGAATGTCATCCAAGTACACCACTACAAATGAGTTGGTGAATGGCCGCAAGATGTCATCCATCATCCTCATGAAGGTGGCGGGAGCATTCGTCAACCCGAAAGGCATGACCAGCCATTCGAAAAGGCCTTCCTTGGCTTTCAAGGCAGTCTTCCACACATCGGAGGGTTCAATTGGTACCTGGTGATACCCAGACTTCAGGTCGATCTTGCTGAAATATTTTGCACCTTTGAGTTGGTCTAGAAGGTCATCAATCCGTGGGATTGGGTACCTATTCCAGACAGTGATCTTTTTCAGCGCCCGATAGTCAATACAGAGTCTCCACGTCCCATCCTTCTTCTGTACCAACACGATCGGGCTCCCACAGGGCGATGAACTTGGTCTGATGTGACCTTTCTGCAACAGCTCCTCAATCTGCCTCTTGATTTCATCATTTTCCAGAACAGAGCGTCGATAGATCGGTCCATTGGGTAGTGGCGCACCTGGGGTCAGATCAATCGGGTGCTTGACCCGGCAGTGCAGAGGAACCCCTGTGGGTGAGGTGAAGATGTCCCCGTACTCCTCCACGACCTTATCCATTTGTTGTTGTCGTGCAGAGGGGCCCTGTCTGGAGGTCGTGGCCACAGTCTTCTTCTTGCCCTGGGGGCGGATCATCAGGAAAATGAATTTCCTAGTTTGGGAAATGAGCTTACTACATTGTTTTGCAGTAACCAAAGAGATAGTCATAGGAGGTGGTACCTCTGGTATCCTGTACAACTTATTTCCCAAAGTAATAATAACAGCACGAGGTCGAGACTCATACACAGCATGACGCTTCCACAAGTATGGTTGTCCTAATAATACATCAGAAAAATCAATAGGAGCAACGTCACATAGTACCTCATCCGTGAAGGGCTTGATGCTATAGGGAAGGCGACACTGCCGGCTGACGCGGAGATCTCGTCCTTGGTGAAGCCACCCGATGGTGTATGGATGTGGGTGAGCCGTGGTCGGCAAGCCCAACCGCTTCACGGCGTCTGCTGAAATGAGGTTCTTTTGGCTCCCATTGTCGACAATGAACTGTACCGGGGAGCCCTTTACCCACATCCGGGAGTGGAAGAGACGTTCCTCCTCCTCTGGATCTTCCGGTTCCTCCTTTTGGATCTTTGCAGTGGCAACAGTGGCGTTGGGCTCCGCATCAATAATCTGTTTCCCTTTTTCATTCACCTTTTCAGGTTCTGATTCAGAGTCAGAGCATGCATCTGACTCAGAAGCCCTCATCTCGGCCACTAGCGACTGCTTGGTCCGACACTCACTTGTGTTGTGAGTGGAGCTCTTATGGAACTCACACCACTTTCCCGTGTCCTTCTTTGGCTTTGCGGTGCTGTTCTTTTCTTGTGGCTTCGATGAGTTGTCTTTAGCCGCCATGCCATGGCTCGGTCCTTTGTTCTGCGGTTTGGAAGCACCTTTCCCTTGCTTTTGATTCGCGGATCCAAAGTCTCGCTTCTTCTGCTTGAATTTCTGCTCAATCTTGGCATCATACCGGTATGCCGTACCAAGCGAGGAGATGTCAAGGAACTCCATTTCCTCCCGAATGTATTTGTGTAGACAGCTGCGATACTTTAGCACCAGATGTTTCTCTGAATCTTTGATACCCAACTTTGTGCGCAGGGTATGGAACAGATTCGTCAGCTCATGCACATCTTGATCCCTTTGTTGTCGCAGCGTGGTCCATTGTATGTACTTGTCCTCATAGCTTCCCACGGGATAGTATTGTTTCTTGACGGCGTCTCGGAAAGAATTCCAAGTTGGTACGGCCGAGAACAGAGAGGGTTCTGTCTGGTCCTTGTTCTCACAGTAGGTTTCCCACCAGTCCTCAACATGGGGGGTAGCTTTGAGGAGTGCAAAAATAATCTTCTCCCGGTCTGAAAAGTCATGAACAGAGAAATATCCTTCTAATAGATTCAACCATCTATCTACGGCATCTGCGTTATTTGACCCTCAAATATGGGAATGTCAAAATTTACCTGTACCTTAAAAGGAGTCGCGCCTCCAGAGTGGCTGCTGGATGCAGATGCGCCGCCGGTGGGTAGCCGTTGAAGGATCTGAGCAAAGTTATCCATCATCACGTTCCTTTGTCTTTCGAGGGCCTCCTCGAGCAATATTTTGATAGGATCTCCTGCTCCCTCATCTTTCTTTTCATCCCCCATGGGTGTCCGTCGAGGTTTGCGAGGCTGATCTTGCAAAGGTTCCACCAGATCGAGCCCTAGCTCCGTATACCCCGACCTCGTTGGGGACATGCAAAGAAGGATCGAGAAAAAGCAGACCGCTCTGATACCACTGATCCGGATTTATGCAGGAACGCAACAGAATAAACATATAACCATAAATACAGAGATGCAGCTGAAATAACACTTCATTTCATTAATATCAAAGAACTGAAATTTGCTTACAGACAGAATGGAAATAAAACTAGCTAGGGCACTGGTAGCTATCTCTGAGAAGAGATGTGGCGGCTACAGGCCTCTGAACTGTGTTACAATGAGGCTCGAGGGCCTATTTATCATTTAGAAACAATGGGAAATCCTAAACAACCAAAACCCTAACCCTAGGAGATGAAGCGCCAAAACTATGGGCCCCGTTTGGGTAAATTGGTGTTTCAACTTCCCAGGGGCGTAACTTTGGCATACGATCTCCGTTTGATGCGTACCATACCTTGTTAGAAAGATCTATCCAAGGACTACAAATTTGGAACAAGCAACATGGGTCTATGGACCCATGTTGCTCTCCGTTTTCCCAAAAAACGTCGTTTAGGGCCTCAAAACGGCTCCAGAAGTTTAGGACCGAAAAAACTGCTAAAAATAGTAAACTGTGCCGAAACTGAAAAACTGAAATAGACAATGGTGGAGCCCCAAGTGGAATAGGCGGGTGACCACCAATATCCACCTGGATCAGGATGTCCCACAAAAAATGAGAATAGTGAATGCCTTTCTTATCCTAGCCAGAGGACCTTGAGTTGTAAGGCTTCTTCGTTTTTGACATGATTGGCTTGCTCAATGAGGCATGAAGCTAGATGGTTACGAGCTTTCTTGCTGCAGTGTTTTTTATTGAATAGAGCCATGCCATATCCTTCTTTAAGTGAGTAGGATCCTCTTGATGTGGGATTCCAACACAAGACATCTTATTCACTTTGGAATTTTGTGAATCTAAATCATAGAGCCTCCTTGATTTTCTTTGCTTCATCAGTTGAGAGTCGAGACATTTGTTGTCCATGTTAAAGGATATTTCCATTTGATCCAATAATAATTTGTTTTGGTTCACCCCAAATTAATCATATATTTTCTGATTCTGTCTCGAGCTGGGATGCTTCCGAGAGGCTAGTGTCCAACACATGCATACTCCAAAAAGTCCACCTTTTCGCCATGTTGGATATCTTGGGAAATCCAATTATCTGTTAACCTTTTTTTTGATCATATTATATAATTATTCCTTATGCTTGATAGTTTAGGGACATCATCATGTCATGAATCCCACAAGGTGGATAGGTTCCCTATTCCCCATGTATCTTTTTTCCTTATAACTTTGACACAGAACTTTTTTTGTTAGGGATAAAGCACCAATATACTCTTAAACATGGAGCTTTGTTTACCAGTCTTCTTACCCCTACTTCTCATTCCAATTTAGGCATAATTATTTATTTCCAACCTACCAGGTGCCACTTTTTATTCTTTAATGCCTCTTGTCATGAGAAAGTTTTATTAACTTTATCCCTCTCCAAGAGCATTGATCTCAAGGTCAGCATATTGGAATTTTAGAAGATGGGCATAGTTGATAATTATTAGATAAGGTTAATCTGTTTGCCAGAGAGAAACACATGGAGATTTGTTTACTGGTATTCTTATCCCTTCTTCTCATTCCAATTTAGGCATAACTATTTGTTTCCAACCTATCATATGCCACTTTTTCTCCTTTGATGCCTCTTGTCACGAGAAAGATTTATTAACTTTGTCCCTCTCCAAAAGCATTGATATCGGGGTTAGTAGATTGGAATTTTAGAAGATGGGGATAGCTGATAACTATTGGATAAAATATGAAGGGTGGTGCAACAAGTGTATCAACCACATTGTATTATGAAAGAGCTCTTCAACAACCATCCAACTTCCAATATGAATGAAACAAGGTTTCCCCCAATGGATTGATTGCCCATGTTTACCCATGACTCCATATGAGTCCTTTGTTGAGGGAAATGATACTTTAATATTTCTCATATTGCAGTTCCTAATATTACTTCTATTTGGAGGTCAAAGGTGGCTTTAATTAGATTTTAGAGGTGACGATTCTCATTCATAAAGTGTTTTTATGGCAAGACTCAAGTCTAGCCATGTGAGATTGACTAAGAATATAGACAATCTCATATGGTCAAAGAACCCCTCTGGGGTTTATATCCCAAAAGCTATATATATTGCTATTAGTTTATATGGTGAGAAGAGGAATCATGTTTGGTGTAGGAGGAGAGTGTGGATATTTAAATATCCCTCGAAGGTTGAATTTTATGTGGTTTTCACCAAAAAAAAATGCTTGACTTTGTATAATCTTCTGAGAAGGAATAAAGAAAGAATTGATAGGTTCAGTTTATGCAAGGTATGTGAAAATTACAATAAACATCTTGTCATGGACTGTAACTACACTATGCAAGTTTAGAGGGAGATTAAACATTTGACGAGGTTGAAAAAAATCTGAATTGGTGTCATAGTTGAAAATGGTGTAAGAGGTTGGTGGCATAACTCTTCAGTGAAGGATTACAAAGAACTTCCTTGAATCCTAGCTTGGGTATTGTTACACAGCAATTTGTCACCGTCCCTGCAATTCCCCATCCCGCACATTGGAGGGCTTATTCCGTGACCTGTGAGCAGTGACATAACCTGAAAACACTTTCATGGCATTCCCCTAGACATGGAATTTCATTTCCCTGAAGACACCTCCTTGTGAAAAACCCTAAAAATAGCCTTTTCATCCTTGGCGCGACTAGCATGTGTTATACCCGCGCCAATGGGGGAAATTCTTCAAAGAGGGCGCGCCAATTGGCGCTCTGTCTCACAGTCGCACTCGTGCCAGGCTTAATAAAGGGTGTTTTTTAAAAATAAATGGCGGAATATTGACTCCAACCAACTCCTGAACTGGTCTCTAAATTGAGTTGGGACGTTTGGCTTCGGATTTCCATGTAGAGGAAGTAGTTTGCCACCTCTCATGGAAGCTTCCTTGAGGATAGGGCCAATCCCATGATTATAGGGATCCCAACTCCTCTTCCACCATCTATATAAGCTTGCCATTTCCCTTTGCAAGCTATTCTCCAAGAGTCTCCAAGAGCCTTCATAGCCTAAATAATGCTGCAAGATATTTGATAGTTCTCATAGTGCCAAATCCATAGCAAGGAGATTGACGATCGAAGAGAGAGGCTTGTCCCTATTCCCGACAAGCTTTACCGAGACGTATTCCGCTGACGACCCACCAAAGGAGGATTTCAGCGTCAGAGCCAGGTTTTATCATCCTTTGTTTCATTAATATAAGCGACTACGATTATAGTTCCACTCGTATTGTTCATGCTTGTTTATGAGTTGTGTCCTCTCTGACTGACACATAATTGCAATTATATGGTTTTACGCTCGTATGTTCGTCGTGTTTCTTGTACATGCAGGTGTTCGATCGCGTCAAGTGGTGGAATTGTGACCTGTCAGAGCAAGGGATTGAGAGCACTATCCTCTCTGCAACAACAACAACTTTGGACCTGAGGTAGGCCTTCTATTGCGCTTTGATTTTTGCAATTAGGAGCTTGCATTGTAGCGTTTTTTATTGTTGCTAGACCCGATCTGGGCTAGTAGGGATCGCCTCTGTCCGTAGAGGGGATTTACCTCCACAAAAAATTGGCGACTCCGCTGGGGAGTTAGCTTGTTGTTTGCTTTATAAACTACAGACGGAGCCTGAAGTTAGCCAGATAGCCTTCGAAATGCTGTTGCTCTGCATTAGCGAAAGTAGATGAATGCTGCTTCAGTAAATCTCCGGTTTAGTTTATGAACTGAACACTTGGAGTATTGTCTTGTCTTTCGGTCGATTCTTGACTTTGCTTGCTTGAACAGCTCTTTTGGCTGGTTCTTTTCATGTCTTTGACTTTTGGTTTAAGCTCCAACATCACTGGTCTGCTTCTTGGATTGCTTATTTCTTATTTTTCCTTAGTAAACTCGCCTGGCGTGCTTTTCAGTGTGACAGTCGCGCCCACTGGTGCATGTTGTCAGTGTATTACTCGCGCCAATTCTATTCTGGCGCTAGTTTCAGCCTTACAGTCACGCCAATACTGTAAATTGCTAGGGTTTACTGTGTTTTGAGCCTTCTGAGACTAATCTGGGTGTTTGGTTTTGTTTTTTCGACTGCTTGAGTGTTCTGGAGCCTTGTTTGACTGACTGTGACCTTCATCCTTTGGTTGTTTGCTCGCTTCTATCGATTTTACATTCTAGCCCTAGGGCATCTAGGTGCTATTGTGTGTCGAGCCTCCCGTGGGATTTTTTGGTTTCTATCTGTTCAATAAACTTTGTGATTGCTTCTCTACATTCATTTGGTGGTTGTCTATCGCTTTATTGCATTATTTGAGTGATTGGCTTCTTATTTATTCAAATTCCGCTTTGTCTCGCTTTGAGCCTAGATTACATGGTTCATTTGAGTCTGGGAGATTCTGCTTGAAGTGGTGAGTCTGGTCTTGGTTGGGAGAAATTCTTTGTTTTTTCATTTTCAGGCGTTGGCGCTTGTTGTCAGATAGCAACCTACGCCAATTGGCCATTGGCGCTAGTTGTCAGTGAGCAAGTCGCGCCAGTTGGCGCTAGTTTCACCTACCAAAGTCGTGCCAATTTCAGGGTGTGTGAAAATTGAGACTTTTTCCCTAAATCCTTCACCAGTGTGTCTTTCCCTTCCGGTATTTTCACTGTATGAGCATAGATTACATTGCTCATTGTTTGAAATGTCTTCTCTCCATGATTGTTTGATGTAAAAGGGAATGAATGCCTTGTTTTGATCTCATGCTTTGGAAGTCCTCTTTGTGTCTTGTCAACTTTTGAGGAATTTTTTTACAAAGTGTTTGAAACAACGATTGCATTCTTAGTGTTTGTTTACATCTCTTTTGCATTCATCCTTCATTAAGGAGATTTTCATTCTTTTATTTTTCATCTCATAGTTTGCTTTTTGTTAAAATATATTAGATCACATTGCATTGAAAAGTATTTTTTGAGATCCATCATTGAACTTAGATTACATTGTTTAATGATTGAAAACTAGAAATCGCTTTGATTGCATTCTCTTTTATTAAAAGCATGCATTAAGTAGATTCTCATTTCATCAAAAAATGCATTGAGTGCATTCTTATAATTTGAAAAGGAAAAGGAAATTGTGCATAGATTACAATTGCATAGTTTTCGGAAAAGAGGATTTTGCATAGATTACATTGCATTATTCGCATCATTGAATGTTTGAAATTACTTTTGGATAGTGAAAGTCATCTAGTTTGGAAAAATTTCGTTTACAGTGTTGTTGTTTGTTGCATCATTGTTTGAAGCTCTTCCCTTAACTAGATAGCATTCATCGAATTGAAATATTTCTTTTATCATATAGCTGCATATAGAAGATTTTGAGACATTACACTCGCTAGGGCCTGAAAATTGAAACATAATTGAAGATTAACATTAAAATTTATTCAATTCACACTAAGGCAGCATTGAAACATTAACGAAATATTTAGAGGTCTAGGCTAGAGACGTGTTCCGGCGTCTTTAAACCTAGTAGCTGTCGTTCGCCTCTTGGCTTTAGACAACACTAGTACGGACTTGTGCTCCCCGTACCATCGAGTATATAAAGGGAGACCCCACTAGGAAGCCAAGTCTGCCGCCCTATACCCGTGATACACTGGACACAGCATTCGGGGAGATTGCCTGTACATACATCAAGTCCTTGGTTGATTTCTCTTTCTTTTTGAAACCAAGGTGTATATTGCAGTTCACGGTTATTTGGTACACCCTTTGCCTAATATTCCTGAGTAGTCATTTCGATCTTTTATGACTCTTTAAATTTGAAAAGATCATCAAGCGCTTGTCCTTTCACGCTTGTTTCCAATCTAAAAGTGATAGAGTCACCTTTCATCCATTTCTCGACTCTTAAAATATGAAACGGTGAAGTTTCTAAGTTTCAATGTGGTAAAATAAATCACCCGCGATCACATGCCCTTTTAGAGTTTGCTTGTTGGCCGTTTGATTGTGTGCCTTGGTTTTTAGCCCGTGTGCGGTTTTGAGTTGTTGATGGCAACTTTTCCAGAGTTCACCAACCAAGGAATCCCCTCCAATGGGAATCCTGGTCATTTTCCTCCTTTTGGAAATGTTGGTGCTCCTTATATGGCAACGTTGTCCCTTCCTGGGTTAACTGTTGGGTTTCCTGTTTGGTTGTTTTCAACCTCTGTGGTCCCAAATGTCTCGGATACTGTTCAATCAGTTCCTTCACCTGAACAACATCATGTTGATTCCAACGTGGACCTCTCCCCTTCTTCGCCTATTTCTGCGTCCTCCTCTTCTACTTCGCTTGGTGAAATTTTGGATTCAAGTAACCAGGTGGCTAAGAAGAAGAAGAAGAAGACAAAGAAGAAGAAGTCCGATAAAGGAGAGGCTAGCTCTGCAGCGATTTTGCCTAAGAAGTCTCCTCTTGATAAACCTTCCAACCCTCCACGGAAAGTCAAATTTCCTTGCATGTTGTGCACAAGAGACCATCTTGTTCGAGACTGCCCTGGCATTCCCAAGGTGCTCGAAGCATGGTCCAACGGTCGCCCGCCGTTGCCTTTGGCTTTCGGGAGTCAGGTTGGGGGCACATCTTCAACTGGTGCTGGTAAAACTCCTAAGAAGCAGGGTAAGATTACCAATCCCTATAAGTTGTGTGAAGGGCACCATGCCATTCACCTTTGTCCGTATATGGATGAAGCCAAGAGAGTCTTAGATAATGCAACTGTTTCTACACCATGCGTCTCGGCTGGTTATAAACAAATTTCTTTGAGTCCTCCGACGATTGGTCAAGAGTCATCCTTGGTCGACCCCGCTCCCCCAGAAATTCAAATTCAGGAATCCGTTCCCGACCAACCATCGGTTGAGCTGGCCCCGTCCATGGTGCCCCAGGTCTTTTCTGTGGAGAGTGGATCCCATACCCCTCAGGTTCTTCTTGTTTCTTCAGATTCCTTGGACTTGGAGAAAGATTCTCCTGTCCCTATACCTCAAGAAGCTGCTCCTCCACCTCCCACGATGGAGGTCCTGGAGGATTATCCTCCCACCTTTGAGATGGAGGTCGTGGAGGATGCTCCTTCTTCTTCTGTAACACCAGGGGAAGACCATCTCGGTTCGATGGTAGCCCCTCCAAGTAGTTTGGTCGCTTCCTTTGATTGGAATCAATTTGCAGGATACCGCCTTCCGTCTTATGTGCCTTTTGAGATAACGGTACAGGCCTTTGGTCTGGTCGTACCTAGCACTATTATAGACGAAGGCGCGTCTGTTAGTGTTATATCCTCAACTACTTGGCAAGCTTTTGTCTCACCGCCACTTGCACCTGTTACGCAGAATTTGTTGGCATTTAACAGAAGAACGAGTCAACCGTTAGGGATCCTTCCAAGGTTACCTGTTACTTTGGGAGTTAAAACTGTCCATATGGATGTGATGGTTGTTCTAGGCCCCTTGGATTTCAATATTCTCTTGGGGCGCGATTACACCTATGCCATGGGGGCGCTTGTCTCCTCCCTTTTCCGTGTGGTCTGTTTTCCACATGAAGGACGGATCGTGACCATTGATCAGCTTTCGTTCATTGGTCCTGATATGGCAACTAGACTGACATAATCCCTTCCTGGTTTTTATCCACCCATTGTATCTGCCCCACTGCAGGTCAATTATGTGGCTACATACCCCGTGCCTGTACTCAGTGATAGTGCCGTTGTGCATCAAGTGCTGGGGGCATTGGGTCCTGACTTCCAGGATGTTTTCCTTCCATCGGGAGTGGAACTCTTGGAAGCGATGACTTCTTGTTCATTATGATGAGGTTGGTCAGAGCATGGTTCTTTTCCTGTGTCAAGCTCCTTAAAAAATGAAAGAAATTCGTCGGAGCAGAGTTCCTTGTCTTGTGTCAAGCTCCTTAAAAAATGAAACAAGATCGTTGGAGCACAGTTTTTTTTCTTGTGTCAAGCTCCTTAAAAAATGAAACAAGCTGGCCGGAGCATGGTTCTTTTCCTGTGTCAAGCTCCTTAAAAAATGAAACCAGGTCGTCGGAGCATGGTTATTTTCTTGTGTCAAGCTCCTTAAAAAATGAAACAAGCTATCCGGAGCATGGTTCTTTTCTTGTGTCAAGCTCCTTAAAAAATGAAACAAGCTATCCGGAGCATGGTTCTTTCCTCGTGTCAAGCTCCTTACAAAATGAAACTAGGTCGTCAGAGCATTGTTCCCTTCCTGTGTCAAGCTCTTTAAAAAATGAAACTAGGTTGTCGGAGCATGATTCTTTCCCTGTGTCAAGCTCCTTAAAAAATGAAACAAGGTTGTCGGAGTAGAGTTCCTTGTCTTGTGCCAAGCTCCTTAAACCATGAAATAAGGTGTCTTGAGGATAGTTCTTTTAATGTGTCAACCTCGTTAAAATAATGAAACACATTCTTGTTCAATTCGAGTCTTTGATCAGATCTCGTAAAATACCAGCTGAGTCTTTGTTAGATCTCGTAACTTAAACCTTCACTCCCTCCATTTGTTTACTCAGGTGCATGGATTGAAGCTTGGGGGCATGTACCTTGAATTGAGTCACCATGCTGGGGGCATGCTTACTTTTTCAAGCGTAGTTTGTTTCAGTTTCAAGCTTGTGTAAAAATGAAACCGGTTTCAAGCATAGTTTATCTTTGTTTCAAGCTTGTGTGAAAATGAAACCAACTTCAAGCAGAGTTTCCTGATTTCAAGCTTGTGTAAAAATGAAACCTTTCCCATTTTACCTCTTCTGATTGCCATTTTATCAGCCTGTATTTGCCAGATGAGCCTTGGTTTTCTCACTCCATCGCCACTATCTGCTTGGCCGATCATATTCCTTCACTTGGTTTTTTTACCTGTTCCCGAGGAACCGCTGTGATGAGTGGTCTTGTTAGCTAGCCTCTTGACCCTTACTTGTTCAGAGCAGTTCCATCATTACCAGAACCAATTGCTACCCTTAATACCACTCGTTCCTTCAGGAGGAGTCATCTTTCAACTCTTTTCTTACTCCCTAAAATTGAAAATATTGTCGAGTCCCTTGTCGTTTTCGATCTCGTTAAAGTGGACGCGAAACGACATCTACCCAGTATATGTTTACCCCTTTTTTGGACTGGGATAGATTACTTACGAAAAAGGAATACCCTAGCGTATCGCGACTAGGAGGTTTTCTCAGATATTGTTTTCTACCTTTTTGGGTCTGAGGAACTATTTATGAAAAGGGACCGTTGGAGTTTACTTTTCCGCTGTCTTTTCAAACTCTCTAAATATGAAAAGACGCTGAGTTCTTCCTTTGTCAAACTCGTTAAACCCTGATGACATTGGATTCATTCATAATGACGATATCTAAGTTCCTCCTTCCTAGGGCTCATAAAATGTACTAGGATGGACTTATATAGCAAGCATATGGTACCCTCTTCAAGCTTGTGTAAAAATAAAGAGTTACTCGCCAGAAATGGTGGGGAAAATGGAACTAACATCATTGTCGTGTCGAAAGTATGTCGCTCTTAAACATGTCACTTGTCTGCATTCGTGTCGGGTTGGGAACATCTCATCTCGTTTTCCACTTGCCTCAGTGGGTTTGGGTGATCCCTTTTTACCTCTCATCTGCTCTTTGTTCCGTCATCATGACCTCTGATCTGTTGATGTCAAATACTACCAAACTCACTGTCGTGCCGCCATATGTTCAAGAGAAGTTGACCTCTGCAAATTTCAACCTTCCTCTGATTCTCATCTGATCTTGATTCACAAATACATTATGTTCCTCTACCTCGTGTCGATGATGTGGGAAACACTATGGCCCACCTTCGATCAAGGTCACTTCCTGTCGACTTCAGCTCATTATCCAGGAAGTTGATCTAGAAACTCCCTTTTGGTACCTTGGAGCCTGCATGCCTCAATGGCAGGTTCTTCGCATTCGATGTGAGGTTTTCATCACTGGCCTCTGATCGAGTGATTCTACGGGTGTTCGACGCCAGCGCATTGATTCACATACCATAGATTGTACCTGTAGTACCTTGAGGGCCATTGTTATTATGGGTGGTACCTCTCGCATCTGTTAACAACTTCCATCATTGGCTGGTAATCAGACGATGTTCTTGCATGTTCGACTTCAGCTCACATATTCGTATGTTTGAACTTGTACTTTGTTCAGGTCGCGATGGAGCGCAAGACCCTGGATTCCTGTCTGTTATAATCCAGGCTGCGATTTTGTGGATTATTATGATTAGTTACATGACTCACTGATTGGATGGCTGCGACCATACCTGAGTCTATTTATCGATCCTTACTGGATGGCTGTGTCCATGCCTTGGATATGGATTATTGTATACTCTGTTATGGATGGTTGTGCCCATACCACATATATATCATGTATCTGAGATATTAGTTGTATTTCTCTACGCAGGTTTTCCGACGACAATGTTTTCAGTTGGACACATTCTCGTAAATCATTTCACCCCTCTCTCTCTTTCGGGCCTCATGATTTAGGGGGCATCTGTTACACAGCAATTTGTCACTGTCCCTGTAATTCCCTGTCCCGCACATTGGAGGGATTATTCTGTGACCTGTGAGCAGTGACATAACCTGAAAACACTTTCATAGCATTCCCCTAGACATGGAATTTAATTTCCCTAAAGACATCTCCATGTGAAAAACCCTAAAAATAGCCTTTTCATCCTTGGCGCGACTAGCCTATGTTATACCCGCGCCAATGGGGGAAATTCTTCAAAGAGGGCGCACCAATTGGCGCTCTGTCTCAGAGTCGCACTCACACCAGGCTTAATAAAGGGTGTTTTTTAAAAATAAATGGCGGAAGATTGACTCCAACCAACTCTTGAACTGGTCTCTAAATTGAGTTGGGACGTTTGGCTTCGGATTTCCATGTAGAGGAAGTAGTTTTCCACCTCTCATGGAAGCTTCCTTGAGGATAGGGCCAATCCCATGATTGTAGGGATCCCAACTCCTCTTCCACCATCTATATAAGCTTGCCATTTCCCTTTGCAAGCTAGTCTCCAAGAGTCTCCAAGAGCCTTCATAGCCTAAAGAATGCTGCAAGAGCTTTGATAGTTCTCATAGTGCCAAATCCATAGCAAGGATATTGACAATCGAAGAGAGAGGCTTGTCCCTATTCCCGATAAGCTTTACCGAGACGTATTCCGTTGACGACCCACCGAAGGAGGATTTTAGCGTCAAAGCCAGGTTGTATCATCCTTTGTTTCATTAATATAAGCAACTACGATTATAGTTCCACTCGTATTGTTCATGCTTGTTTATGAGTTGTTTCCTCTATGACTGACACATAATTGAAATTATATGGTTTTACGCTCGTATGTTCGTCGTGTTTCTTGTACGTGCAGGTGTTTGATCGCGTCAAGTGGTGGAATTTTGACCTGTCAGAGCAAGGGATTGAGAGCACTATCCTCTCCGCAATGACAACATCGTTGGACCTGAGGTAGGCCTTCTATTGCGCTTTGATTTTTGCAATTAGGAGCTTGCGTTGTAGCGTGTTTGATTGTTGCTAGACCCGATCTGGGCTAGTAGGGATCGCCTCTGTCCGTAGAGGGGATTTAACTCTACAACAGGTATTTAGCAAGATAGGAATGTAAACTTATTTAAAGATAGGAAAGTTCTTCCTATTCAATGTGATTTTACTATTTGATGTGGTCTTAATTATGTAAAATATTTTTCCTCAGATGACAGTACTTAAGCCTCTTAGGCAGATTTTTGTAGAAGTGGCTAAGGATGGTGTATGGGCATACTTTGACGATGACCCCTATTTCTATGGATTAGGGAGAAGTGTTTTATATAGTGAATCTCATAGCATTAACTTTAGAGTTGGATGCTATAGTCCTGGCTTCCCATTTCTATTACATTATATGGTGATGAATCCTTTGAAAAAAACTTCACTGCACCATTAGGAGTAAATTCTTTACTATACAAATATAAATATAACAATGAATGAGAGCAAAGTAGAAATAAAAATAAATTACAGTCAAAGATATAACAGATTGCTGCAGGTTACTTACTACAGCAAAGGATAAAATGAATAATGTAACAGGACATACAAGATATTGAGACCAGAAGTAGCCAATTCATCCCTTAAGAATACACCCTAAAAGTGTGTGCAGAATGGTAAAATTGTCCATTGTAAGTTACAACAAGCTCTAGCGAATGGAGTGACCTTAAATAATGTGGTAAGGTGTGGCACTAGGGGAGCACTCCTTCGATCTAGGTGATTCATCACTCATCATAAATGCAAATCAATTTTGAATTACAAGCTCAAAATAGCAAAGGAAGCTAAGGCTCTTTCTCTAATGACTCCACTATCTCTCCATACTCTCACACATATCACTATTACTGAGTTAACATACCCCTAATAAATCAGGGTGAGCTAGCGCATACTCTCCAAGGAAGTAGCCAATTCACCCCTTAAGAATTCACCCTAAAAATGTGTACAAGATGGTCAACTTGGCCATTGTAAGTTACAACAAGCTCTAGAAAATGGAGTGACCTTAAATAATGTGCTAATGTGCCAAATAGGGGAGCACTCATTCGATTTAGGTGATTCATCACTCATCCTAAATGCAAACCAATTACAGCTCAAAATAGCAAAGGCAACTAAGGCTCTTTCTCCAATGACCCAACTATCTCTCCAAGAATAGGAAACAATGGTTAAGGGTGCAATAAATAAATTTAGGTTACTATAACTACCTCCCCCTATAAATGCATCAATCACAAAATAAAAAAATAAAAAAATTACATTTGTTAAGAAATGAAGCAACCTAGGATTGTGTGCCAAGTGGAATCCCCTTTAAAACATACCTCTTGACCATGGAAAGGCGTTGCACCCTACACAATGAGGCCCAACATATTTTAGGCCATAAAATAATTCTCTATAATTTATCCCTCCGTGTACAAACAAATCAGATGAAGGTGAGCACAAGGAATAATATGCTACTTGCTGGTTGTTTATTTTCAAGTATACACTTAATTGTTTCTTAATTTGATGAGTATCACATTGGAGAAGGGGATATACTAACTAATGAAAACTTCCATTTTCTGTTCTAGAATAACAACAGTATTATCCCAAATAGGCCTCAAAAATTTGCATCGGATCACCAGCTAAGGCTTCCCATCATATAGCAAAAATGCTGAGACTAGTGCAGAAATGACCAACTCTCTAATAGTGCTTAGAGAAAACTAAGCAATGACTATATGAGAAATGACCAAGCACTGAATCATATAGTCTCGTATGAACAAATTGGTCATTTTTGCAGAAAACTAAGTGATTCCTAAGTTGCTTTGAACACTCTGCTCACACTTCCCACCCTCTTGATTGTATGATCCCTACAGTGCCTTTGCATTAGCAAGCATTCACTTCCATAAATATTAATTGAGTACCATCATATGATTTGCAATGAACCTTCCAAGTCATAGGTGGTGAGATCAGACACCATCTACTCAAAGTGGAGTGGGACAATTGAATTACAACAATGAAACTAGCAGCTTTGAGTTCAGTGGGATGTTACATTGGTGATAAACATGCTATATTGGATGAGATAGAAGCTCTTATAGTTTTTGAAAATCTGACATTCACTTCCATATATGTTAATGGAGTACCATCATAGGTTTTTCTGTGAACCTTCCAAGTCATAGGTGATGAGATCAAATACCATCTGCTCAAAGTGGAGTGGGAAAATTGAATTGCAACAATAAAACTAGCAGCTTTGAGTTCAGTTGGATGACATATTGGTGATAAACATGAAATATTGGATGAGATAGAAGCTCTTATAGTTTATGCAAATGTGGCCCTTGGCCCAAGCCTAAAACCCTGAGGTGGAAGAATTTTCTGGCAATGAGAGACTAGTCACCTCCACTAAGAAGTTTTATAATTTTCTGTCATTGAGCCTTTAGTTAGTATATAAATGACTTGGGGAGTACTAGGCATCTCAGGTAAGATAGTTTCTGTAACAGGGGTTTGAAATGCTAGTGGTAGACTTCAACACATTTATTGGATGCTTATGTGGACGCTGGTTTGAATTCCAAGCCAACAAACATTGTTTGTTATACAAGTAGATGAGAGCGAGTCATAGAAGAAATGGCAGTTGGATGAATAAAAGGCAACTAAGGTATTGGAATAGAATGTTTTTCATATTTGAGAATAATCATATGATTGACTTTCTATAAAAACTGATAACATAGATAAATGGTGGTTATGATAGAAAAAACTATGCCAATAATAGTTGACAAAATTATATAGCGAACACGAAGTTGTGATGATTTCAATTATGGATGCCCCAAACCAACAAAATTCTTATATCAATCCAATTATTATTCCCAACTATGCCCAAAATATGGAGTCGTGCTCAATTCATACATCTTTTTCTAGTTATAGCACAGTTTGTCTTTGTTGATGTGTTAATTTTGGGCAACTAGGTCCAAACTCCATGTTGTATTGCTCAGATGATGATGCCAATATTTTTATTGGATTCCTCTTTCAGAGAGGTGCACGATTGATCTAAAAATCCTCATGATCGGATGAGAAGAACATTTATTTTGAATTTATTCCACTTATGTGCAAGGTCGGTCAGATTTGTAATGCAGGCTTGAGAGCCCAACAGATGTGTCACACACCCTCATTGATGGATATAAATTAGAGAGACTTGGAGGTCATTTGATTATCATCTCATCACACACATTCCTCATGATCTGATTGGTTTGTTCAACCTAGAAGATGCTTCTCTCTCTCCCATGCCGTAAATCTAGATGATGTTGGAAATGGATGCCGTAAATCAAGATGATGCCGAAAATGGATGTCGTAAATCTATATGATGCCGGAAATGGATGCCGTAAATCTGGATGATGCCGAAAATGGATGTCGTAAATCTGGATGCTAGAAATGGATGCTGTAAATCTGGATGATGTTGGAAATGGATGCCGTAAATCTGGATGATGTCGTAAATGGATGCTGTAAATATGGATGATGCCATAAATGTAGATGCGGGAAATATGGATGATGCTAGAATTATGGATGTGGGATTCTTTTGTTGATTTATGTTGAATTTTGACGAGCTATCTTTGAGGGCTGTGTGTGTGACACTTGGAGGGTTGTCTGATCTAAGAAAGACTTTGTTGGTTAAAGCATCTTGTTGACTGCCGTAACACACACTATTCTACATCTTTGCTGGACAAGAAGATATGTAAATCTATTTTATTGGCTTGTCTTCTATTGATCTATTGGTATGTTCTATCAACATTTTACTTTCATGTTTATGTGATTGCTATATTGTATAGGGCCCTAGAAGATTGAAGTAAATTTTCATTAAGCATAGAGCATTCTATCTATCCAAAATTTACATGGTACCAGAGTTGAGGTAAAGACAAAGC
The DNA here is from genome assembly GCA_034641835.2 of Pinus albicaulis. Classification (NCBI taxonomy): domain Eukaryota; kingdom Viridiplantae; phylum Streptophyta; class Pinopsida; order Pinales; family Pinaceae; genus Pinus; species Pinus albicaulis. The sequence continues at coordinate 892,522,377 of CM076583.1, read as the reverse complement.
CCAAGATAGTGTGAAAAGAAATCACCAAAGAAGAATTATTTTCAAGGACAAATGGTCTGATGATAGGTTGATTGACAAGTTTGATTATCATGCATGGAAGATGTCCTTGGATTTGGCATTAGAAGATCAAGATTTCATGGACTATGTGTAGGGGAAGATTCATGAGCCTTCATCATATTTTATGAGGCTCACATAAATCAGGAATGATCTCCTTGCCATAGGAGAAGAAGTAGTTGATGGAGAGCTCATCCTCATTGCTCTTGGATGACTTCCCCGAGACTAGAAGAAGAACTTCAAGGAAGCTCTCACTATTGGTTTTAGAGTTGATACACTCTACCAGGTTGGAGGAAGTCCATTAGGAGCTATTTCATGTGATACAACCTGTCAAACTGAGTTATGGCACTGAAGGTTTGGACACCTTCATTACAAATACCTTCCTGAATCAAGGAAGGTGGTGTCTAGGATGCTTGAATTCAAGAATGATCATGAAGGCGTATGTCAGGGTTGTGTCGAAGGAAAGCACACATGGAAACTTTCCCCTCAAGTGTCACAAAGACATCTGATATCTTGCAATTGATACATTTTGGTTTATCCGGTATGCTGCCCGTGAAATCCTTGGGAGGATGTTCTTATTACATGATTTTTATATATGACTTATCTCGCAAGACCTGGATATATTTATTTAAGAAGAAGGATGAAGCATTCAAATGGTTTTTTACCTTCAAGGCCTTGGTGGAAAATCAAACAGGAAAGAAGATCAAGTTTTTGAGGACATATAATGGCATCGAATATGAGTCAAATGAGTTCAATGGATTTTTCAGAGGAGCTAGCATTAAGAGGGAGACCATGTCAACCATGTGTACTCCTGAGAAAAATGGCGTTGATGAAAGAAAGAATAGGACCATTGTGGAAGCTATCTGTGCCATGCTATGCGACCAAGTTCTTCCAAAGGTTCTATGGGTAGAAGCTTCAAACACTGTTGTGTATGTACAAAATAGATGCCCACATTCCGCTCTGGACTCCAAAACTCCCTAAGAATTCTTCTCTAGTAAGAAAACTGATGTTTCTCATTTTAGAGTTTTTGGTTGTCCTGTCTACATTCATGTGTCGAAAGAAAAGAGAAGCAAGATAGATGCTTCTGGAAAGAAGGGAATGTTTTTGGGTTACAGTGAAACTTCGAAGGCATATAGAATCTATGTGCACGGTCAAAGGGAAGTGGATATATTCCACGATGTCACCTGTTAGTCATCAATATTTTTCACCTGTTGTTGATGACTAAATTCCTACCTGAGTATTCTAGAAGCTGATCTCCATATGTCAATTTGTCATCTAGAAAACCCCCAAACAAATTTTTGCTTTCCTAGCCCTCCTTATCAACCTATGATTAAATCAATTTTCATTTTTCAAAGTCATGTATTGTTTGAGAAAAATATCCCTGTCTATAGTTGTCTTGGTCTTGCTAGTCTACTATCATTTTCCCCTTGGTTCTCATGAAACTCACTGTCCAATATTTGACAAAGTGTCTCCCTTCCTATCCTTGATCTTCTTGTCAAACACAATCAGAATCAATGAAATATGACCCTAAGTTAGGTAGTGGCGCTTTAGAGAACCCCTCCCTCGACAAAAATAGCCTGAGCCATAATCCTTTGTTCAATAACAAACAACCCTGAATTAGCGCATAATCTGCAAAAGCAAACCTTGATATACCCCTAGGTCACGCCACTAAGAAAACTTGCTGTCTCAGTCCGGAAGAAATTCTACAAAGATCTAATACAGAAAGAGATGAGCATGTGTGTTGATCATAATCAGCTATCTGTAAAATTTTCACAAGCAATTTGGCTTAAACCTCTCAAATCCCCTCTTTCAGCCTTAAAGGAGTCATTTTTGTGCCTACCATTGACCTTCCCGCCCCCAAGTTACATTATAAAAGGCCACAGATCGTAAATCCGAAAATCTATCAGGCCTAGCCCATTTGGCAAAGCCTCCGCTCTTTTCCTCCACGTAACCTAGTGTTGGAACTATGCGCAAAAACACTAGGCGCTCATCGCATATGAATATCGGGCGCGCCCTCGGTTGTTGTTCTGTACAGATCGAACGACATTCACAATCCTCCATTCATCGCCCAAACCACATCTCAGTCATCCAATCAAACTGTGAAATCAACGGTCCGCAGCCCACCTGTCCTGGTGGTCCCAACACCCACTCCGATTGCAAAAACCGGGTGGTATGTATCGCACCAGCTTTCGGCGGTGGGTGGTAATTCTCATTGGGCCAGCGATTCCATACACTGTTTGCCATGTGTCCCAGCGTACGGTTCCAAGACCGCCGTTCATCGCACGCTATTGTTCGGCTGACGATGTGCAGCGATATCACTGTCAGCCATCAGATCTGGAGACCTTCATCGAACGGTCGTCACGCATCAAAGCTGCACGAGTTTTAACCCACGGAAAATGCACCCCTGGCCCACTGTCTATCGCCTCTGACGCCATTTCAACCATCGATTTCCTCCCGAGATCGGACAGTCAAGATTTCATCATCCCCGCCGTTGACCGGTCCCACTGTCAGCATTCCACGTCGTCCATTTCCCACTGCCTTAGTATTGCGCCACCTGTCCTCAAGTTGTTCCCCATGTGCTCTCCATCACCCCGGACCTATATTTGGTTCATTCCTCCGTTTCTTTCGTATTTTCACGATCATTTTCGCATTCCACTATCTTTCTCCATGGCCACCCCACACTGTTACGCTGCATTTCCTACCATCGCCCTACATTTTCCACCAGCCCACCATGCAGCGCTGTCATTTCTCATTATTCCCCATTGCATTCACCTTCCCGTGCATGTTTTTCTTTAACAAGGTTGTGGATTTTGCAGGGTTACAGCGGTGGAAAGTTGCCATAATTTTCAGCCTCTGTTTCAGAAGTCGAGAATGCATCAAAGGACCATCTTTCAGAGGCAGAATTTATGAGGGAAATCTAGGAAGCTGTTATGACACGGCTTTCATTAAAGAAGCAGGGGTGAAAATCTGTCAAACCCCCCAGAGTTATTAAACTACGCAAATTTTGTAGATGGAAACATTAATGGAGCAGATAGAGAATATCTGTGAAAGATAGGGAATTGAAAACATATAATTGAAGATTTTAGGGCTTTGATCTAACCTTTTGAAGGCCCAGTACCAGATTGAAGATCCTGCAAATCACTCCAAAGATTTGTGCACAAGAAACAATACCCTCCAGGTTTTATTTCAGCAGGAGTTTTCTCTCCAAGAAAGGACGGGATGTCCATGTGATTTTAATTCTATATTGTTCTCCTGAAGATATTTTTACCCAGTGCATTTACTTCAGAAAGCAGGAAGCAGAGTACATACAGCACTACAAAGCCGTCAAGCAGTATGGGCGGGCTCTTTTTCACCATTTTTTTTAATGAGACAATTAAATGTTCATCACCTACTCCCTTATGGAGCTTTCCTTCCCTCCTATAAAGCTCCCGAAGAAAAAATGATTTGGGGTTCCAGATTTTATCAGAAAACTATGCAGTGAAAGGATTTTTGTATACAATTTGTAGAACTTTTGTATGAAGGCTCAGAGCCCATAGGGTCTCAGTGAGGAGGAGTTCCATCTGTTAAAGATGATTCTGGTCTTTGGTATTTCACAGTGTGTAACCTTTTCTCTTGTGTGTTATATTAATAGAACATTTCATTTCATCCATCTTTCTTGTATCATGTTTTGGAATGCGAGTGGCTCACTGATTTTTGGTATGGATTCATCCTAGTTGATGCCCATGCTCGGATCAGTCAAGCACTTTAAATATGGCTCATGCATGATATTCTGTTCCATTATTCAGCTAACCATATTTCTCCTATATTAGTTGCTTCGGGAGGGTGCTTTTAAAATGCTATTGTCATGTATGGATTCTTAGATTGGTAAGCCCATGCATTGTGGTATTGTATATCTGGGTATCAGCTCAATGTTAACTAATATCTTCTCAATATTTCTTTCACTACATGCACCTTCTGATAATTGATTTCTGTGACATATTACTTGAACTGGCCCGCTTTGCAGTAAACTGTCTCTGAATTGTCTATTGCTTTTGTATCAGAGTTTTACATCTTGCCTCTACAGTATCTCTTTTCCTGTGTCAGTTTTTGAGAGTTTGGTCCCATTCTAGTTTATTTCCTTGTTTACAGGAGATAGCATGTGAGCTGAAGCTGACAACTTCATACATATATTATACACTCCTTGCTATGCTAAGATGTCCTAGGCACTGGTCTATCACAACTCTAGGCTGTCTCTAGGAGCTACAACATCTTTCTGGCACCGTTGCCGAGGATCGAAGTGGAGAAAATTAAAATCCCTGGGCCTCGACAAAATTTTATTCACTCTCTAAGCAGGTGAGTATGGAGAGTTGAAAGTTGTAGATCCCTCACCTTGGCGACTCCATAGTTGTTATTTGATAAATCTATTTGCAGTCCTGGCTCCTCATAAGCCACACTTGAGGTCAGATACGTCTAAGCCCAAGACACCTTCAGTGTCTGACCTTGAAAAGATCATACATAGAAGAAATTGGAGGGAAAGAAAACCAGTCCATTCTGAGATCCCCGAATTCTCTCAAGAAGACTATCCATCCTCTTCCTCTCAAGAAGTCCAAGTAGAAAATCCCTACTACACTGAGGAAAATCCTGATTATTATTATTCAGATAGTCCACCCCGAGAGGGTATTATAAATCAAAACGGTCTTCATCCTACTCCTGAGGTTGAAGAGGTTAAGGAAGTAACCGAAGCATCTGCTGTTAACAGACCTTTGTTCCCCTCAACCCCTCAAGCTACAGTTGAGTATATTCCTGTTATTATTCATACTCCACTTCCACCTCCTCCTCCTCCTCTTACTCATCAAATTATTGCACTACCTCCACCTCCTCCAATGGCCAATGTTCTGGCCTTCTTGATGAATAAATATGCTCCCTTGGCATTACCCCAAGTGTTGAATGATATGCCCCAGGATTATCTGAAGATCTTGCCCAGATTCAATGGGGAAAACGAGATTGATGCTAAAAAACATCTTGAGACTTTCTGCTCCTTTGCAGAGAAATTTGATGTTGAACATTTAGATGTGGTCTTAAGACTGTTTGTGCAATCTCTAGATGGTGAAGCTCGAAAATGGTTTAAGACATTGGCTGGCCGTTCTATTACCACTTGGGATAACATGGAAGACACTTTTCTCAGGAAATGGGGAGAGAAGAAAGATCATGGAAATTGTCTCATTGAGTTCAATACATTAAAAAAAAGACACAATGAAGGAGTGTCCGAATTTATCAAGAGATTTAATAAATTGTATCTGAGTCTCCCTGCTGATATGAAACCCCATCAAACTGCTGCTAAAGTTGTTTTTGTCTCAGCCTTTGATTTAGAATTTGGTTTCTCTCTCAGAGAAAGAAAGCCTGCTACTCTGGATGATGCTCAGGAAGATGCACTAGAGTTGGAAGCAAACTTTGCCTCCACTGGTAAATCAAAAGGAAAATCTGAACAAGATGCTAGAAGAAGGGGCAAGGAAGAGGTTTCTACTTCTAGCTAGGATAGAGACACTAGTACTAGCATAATCGAAGAAATGAACAAAAAGATTAGCAACCTTACTAATAAGATGGGTAAGCTTGAATTGGAGGCCAAGAATTCAGCTTTCAGGAATTTCTAGAATGCTCCAAACAGAGGTTACAATCCTCAGTATAGGAAACCACCCTTGCAAATATTTCCAAGGGAAGCAAAGGAGCAACAGGATCAAGTGCCACACCCATTGTACCTAGAAGGTCCAGTAGATGATTCTACTAAGGAAACTGCCTATGGACTGGAGGATGCAAATCTTGCCTTTTCAAATAGTGATGGAGAAGAATGCCCTTTGCAAGGGAATGATGAAGCTGGGTGCTCATTGCAAGAAGAAGAAAAGACCAGAGACACAGATGAAGCAGAATTTGATCATTATTGTAAACAATTTGATGATTTCATGCAAGCACATTTCAATAGAAGATATGATCTCAGATATTCTAGGAAGAGGACTCGTACCCAAGAGCAAGAAGAAGAGCTACCCCAGAAGGAAGCACCTGCTCAGAAGGAGGCTACAATGCAGAAAGTCACAGAAAAAGGTAAGAGCCCTCTAAACAAACCCTTGTAGTCTAATGATCAAATTCCTTCCGCTCCAAAAGTAGTCATTCCTCCTAATACCAAGTCTGTGTCTAAAGAAGTCAAGCCCCAAGTTGAAAATAAAGAGTCAAAAGAGGTTGTGATAGAGAAATCCCCCCCAGTTTTCAGTTTGCAAAAGGAACTTGAAAAAGTCAAAATCCCAGTTCCCTTGACTGAACTTTTGAAGCAACCAGCATGACAAGCTCAAGTCACCTCATTTATACTCCCTCCAGAAGCACCAATCATCCCAGATGGTATCAACCTTCAAGAAGAAATGCCCATGGTTGTCTTTGGTCCACATGTTGAGGAATTAGATGCTTCTACTCCTCCCTTTTATGTGTCTCTAGTAATTCATGACCTGCTATTACATAATTGTTTGTTAGATTCTGGAGCTTCCCATAATCTAATACCTTTGTCAGTCATGGAACAACTAGGATTACAAATCACTCGTCCATATAAGGATCTCTATTCATTTGATTCCAAAAGAGTTAAATTCTTGGGGATGATCAAGGATTTGGTGGTCAATTTGGCCCAAATCCCAGCAAAAAGTGTGGTGATCGACATTGTGGTGGCTGACATCCCAGCTTGCTTTTGCATGTTACTATCAAGGTCCTGGGGAGAAAAAATTGGTGGGTCACTCAGGATGGACTTAACATATGCCACTATCCCAATTTTTAGTGGCCAGGAGAGGAGACTGTACAGGGAGACCAAATTTGTCAAGATGGTTACTAAGGCTGACAACTCTGTAAACTCACCAATCTACAATAAGGAAGGATATTTCTCATGCTTGATGCTGGAAGAAGATCAATATTATTCTCATGAACCATCCTTCTATCAAATCAAGACTGAGAAACCCTCAGTGAGCCACGAAGCATAAATCTGGACTCTTCATTTTGATGGAGCAAATTCAAAAGAAGGTAATGGAGCTGGAGTGCTATTGATTTCTCCTGCAGGAAAATGGATCCCACTGTCTTTCAAACTAGAATATGAAGCCACCAATAATGTGGCTGAATATGAAGCACTTCTGTTGGGATTACAGACAGCCAGGAGCATGGGTATACAAAGTTTAAAAGTTTTGGGAGATTCAGAACTGGTGGTCAGGCAAGTCAAGAATCAGTGTCAGACTAAACATACTAGGCTAAGGGCTTATAGGAATGAAGTTTGGGACATGGTAGAAAACTTCTTCTTGGCATTCAATATCCAATTCATGCCCCAAGAACAGAATAGGATGGTTGATTCCCTTGCTGTTGCTGCTAGTACATTTCACCCACCTCAAAACCCACTCTTAAGGTATGAAATTGAGGTGCGTTACCGACCATCAATCCCAGATAACATCAAGCACTGGCAAGTATTTGAGGATGAAGAACAGATGAAGAGATTCCTAGAAACAGTAGGAGAATTCTCCAATATGGAGATTGATGCTGATGAAGAAGAGGAAGAGACCGAGGACATTTCAAAAAGAAATTGGGAGGAGAAAATGGCAGGAAATAAAGTGTTGCAGTTGAAGGGAAACATTATACCTAGAGGGCTGGTGCCTCTAGAAATATTATTTGATAAGAATGATGTCCCATTGTAGCCAGGCAAAGTGGTAGAAGAGAATCAGGTAGAAGACCTGAATTTGGGTACTGAGGCTGACCCCAAAATTGTAAAAATGTCCAGAAAGATCCCTGGAGAATATAAAAAGCTATATCAGAAATTGTTTCAGTCTTACAAAGATGTGTTTTCATGGTCCTATCAGGACTTGAAAAATTTTGATATCAGTATTATGCAGTGCAAAATTCCACTGAAGGAAGATGAAAAGCCCCATAAGCAGAAGCTCAGACAAATCAACCCCCTGCTGCTACCGTCTATTGAGAAGGAGATTAAGAAAATGTTGACGGCCAAAATAATTTTACCTTTGAGGTACTTTGAATGGGTGGCAAACCTTGTCCCTGTACGCAAGAATAATGGAGAAATAAGGTTGTGTGTGGATTTCAGAAATTTAAACAGAGCATCCTTAAAGGATAATTATCCCCTACCTAAAATGGATCACATCCTGCAGAAAGTGGTTGGAGCTTCTAGGATGTCAATGATGGATGGATTCTTTCGTTATAACTAGGTGGATGTACTCCCAGAGGATCAAAAGAGGACTGCTTTCACCACACCATGGGGTACATTTATGTATGCCAGGATTCCTTTTGGATTGATTAATGTAGGGGCCACTTTTCAGAGGGTGATGGATATTGCTTTTGTTGGGGAGCAAGATAAATTCCTGGTGGTCTGCCTCGATGATATCACTGTATTTTCCAAGAATGATGCTGAGCACATTGAACATCTGCGGAGAACTTTTGAGAAATGCAGAAGGTATGGTCTCTCTCTGAATCCTCAAAAGTCTCTATTTGCATTAGAAGAGGGAAAGATTTTGGGCCATATCATGACTAAGGATGGGGTGAAAATAGACCCTAAGAGGGTAGAGGTTATAAATGGTATTGCTTTCCCCAGAAATAATAAAGAGGTGCAGGTATTCCTTGGACGCATTAATTTCCTAAGAAGGTTTATTCCTAACTACGCTGAGATAGTTAGGCATATAACATATATGTTGAAGAAGGATAATGAGGTAAAGTGGTCACAAGAATCACGGGAGGCATTTACCAGGATAAAAAATGCTTTTGCAGAAGCCCTTGTGCTGGCTGGACCAGATTATTATAAACCTTTCATGATTTTTTCTTTTGCATCACCTCATACAATAGCAGGAGTTTTACTGCAGAAAAATGAGGAAGGGTATGAGCAGCCTATTGCCTTTTTCAGTCAGGTGCTCCGTGATGCAGAATTAAAATACAACATATTGGAAAAGCAAGCATACGCCCTAGTGAAATCCCTCAAAGCATTCCGTGTATATATCTTACAGTCCCACATCACTGCATTTGTACCTGCATCTGCTGTAAAAGATATCCTTATTCAGGGGGATAGTGAAGTAAAAAGGGGGAGGTGGATTGCCAAAATACAAGAGTATGACTTAGACATCTGCCCTAATAAACTGATCAAAGGATAGGGGCTTGCCAAAATGTTATCTGAATCAAACTATCAAGCTCTGGGCATAAATTTGTCCATTATAGCAGGTGAGGAATCTGAGGAGAAAGATGAACGACGTGGAGTTGGGGTAGCTACTCCAGAAACACATATAAAGTACCTCACCAGTCAGTGGTACACTTAGCTTCCCTCCAAGTTGTGAAAAAACTAAATACAGAGTGTTAGTATGAATCCTTTGTCGAAGTGTACGAAAAAGGACCACTTTAGCTACGCATAACTAATAGCCCTAACAACAAAAGTGGCTGCCAATATCTTCAGATCTGCAGTTAGTTAGACATAAAAGAGCTGCAAAAAACCAGATCTATGCATGGAAAGACATTAAGCAGAAAAAGTTAAGGGTTTGCTCCATATACCAATAGACAAGACAAGAACAATTTTTGAAAGAATTTTTATATTAATGGGGCACCTGGGAGGAAAACAAGAAGGTGTATCCAATTCTCTTCAGTGGGATGGGTTCTTGGAAGTCCTCAGCACTTCAGATCTAAGATTTCTCTCTCTTGTTGGTGTAGAAGACCCACACAAAGAATGGAACTCAAAGGGAGCTCACACAGAAAATGGCAGAAAATGGTGACCAAGTGTATAGATCCAGAGTGATCTAATAGGCAAAAAAAGGTGAAGAATGGTAGGAAAAACCCTCCTATTTATAACAAAATATTGGGTCATTCTAGATCTTGGTGCATGGGTTAACCAGATCTAGATCCACTTTTATGGAATATTTTATTATATTTGTTGGAGGGAAAAGGTATTTGACTTGGGTCAAATCCCTTGATTTGTCAAAAATAAATAAATAAATGATTTATTTATCTTTTTAAGGAAGCGGTTAGAAGATAATCAAATAAATAATGATTTATTTAATTATTTAAGGAAGTGGTTGAAATATAATTAAATAAATAGTGATTTATTTAATTATTTGTGGGTGATTTGGTCATATTTAACAAGGAATATCATCTAAATAAGGTTTAACTGATTATTCCTAGAAAATAATAAGATAAATAAAGGTTTATCTAATTAATTTCTTTGATTTTGGGTTAAACATGACTGGGAATAATAATTAAATTATGGTTTAATTAATTATTCCATGAGGAAAATCAAACAAATATGGGTTTGTTTAATATTTCCTTTTGGGGTTTCGTGTTTTAACATAGTGAAAGCGGTTTTACTTAGGGTAAAACTGGTCTTACATGGTGTACTTGGGTCCATCTAATGATAAAAGGTTAGATGACCAAAAAATGGTGTAACAGATTGCCCCCCAGCGTGCGAGTGTCAGGAGCAAATCATATGACCGAAGTACGTTGTAAGAACACAATCACTAGACAGCAAAAAGGGATGTCAGAGAGAGAAATGTGAGGTAGATAGTGTGCTGAAGGACTAGACCCTGAGGAGACGAGACTCGCAGGTGCAACAAGTCTCTTTTTATGAGAGGCTACCTGTGCTGAAGGCGGCGAAGGAGGCATACCTATGCCCGCCGAGACAAATTACAAAAGAATAGTGTGTCCAGTAAACAAGGGACCGAACCATAAAGTACAGCTGGCATAATCGAGAGCCAGATAAAAATACAATGAGGAATCCCACATACATGCTGTGCCTGGGATAACAGCAGGACTTGTACAATAATATCTGAGTACATGAGATACAAATACAACCCAAATGCCCCCTGTAAACGGGGAAGGGCTCACAAAATCTGACTGATACATGCAAGTCGAAGAGGTGCTGCAAGTGGCTACGGCCAACATCATCAAATAGCTGGAGCTGCATCGAAGGCTGCAAAGAAGAGGTCATCCGGGCATGTGGGGGGCTACTTGCAGGGCCAGCCCCTCATGAGGGTTGAGACATCTCACACACACCCGGGAATCATCAAGAGCTGCTGCTGGATCACTGTACCGTCAAGTATACGAATCTCGATCATGCTGAAAGGAGCTGGAGAAACAATCAGGTCAAAGGGAAATGAGAGATCCCTTGGCCTGATCCGAGGCACCGAACAAGAGTGGAAGTTGGAACCAAGGTACACCGCCCTCTAGACCTGGCTTCTGGAATGAAAGTGCTGATGTCGACAGAAGGAGGTCCGCCATAGTTGAGGGAGTGAGATGTCCCCAACTAAGGCACGAGAGAAAACAGTAGAGCGATGGACAGACTGACACTAATGATGATGGTGAAATGGAAAGGATTGAGTAGCGAATGGACGACTTCCCTTGTTAGAGCATAAAGGGCATGAATGACATGGAAGCGACTGACACAATATCATAAGGGATAGGGGACAGTGGGACTGAAGGTCATAATGTGCGACACAAGAGAGAGACCAAGCAATGAAGGATGGAGGGCTATAGTGGGGTACAAAGGGACTCAAGATAGACTACATGAATGCGATGATGACTCAACTTGGATGCTCTAAACAAGGGCGACTTGATGGTGCTGCCACGCAGTAAAGGCCCAATGGGGGACCATGAAAACATGAGTACAAGATGGTAACTCATGACGAAAATCGACACGAAAAAAGACAAGTAAGGAGGAAAAATGGTGCCCCAAGTACAAGTGTTGTAAGTGAGGAAGTTCGATTTGAAGGAGAGGTGAAGTGATCCTTCTTGGAAAAAATAGCTCCTGGCGAAGGATGAAAATAAAAAAAAGATGCTGGCTATCTAACAGAACATAAAACACACATCTCAGAAGGGAAATGCTAAGGGTAATATTTCTTAAGATAGAGTGCATTGCGAGGATTAGGAAGAGGATTTCCTTCAAAGTCCTCTAAAAGGTATGCCCCCTTACCAAGATCCTTACTGATAACGTAAAGGCCTAGCCATAATGAGTCAAACTTCCCGTGACCAAGGACATCATGGGCTTGGTCACATACTAGAACAAGGTCGCCTTTGTGAAAAGGATGAGGCTGGAATTTTCGGTCATATTGAGCTTTGGTGCGTTTCTTGGCCGCTTCCATGGTTTGCAATGCAACACGGCGGTCTTCAGAGGCACGCTCAGGCATGATAAGTCGTTGTTCTAGAGGTTGGGTGGCAGGGAGAAATTCAACAGCCAGATGAAGGGAAGGGATTTCACACTCGATTGGTAAGACAACCTCCTCTCCAAAAACGAGGTGAGGAGGGTTATGGTTGAGGGGCATAGGTGCCCCCGAGCATGGTGTGGTCATGCCAAAATGTATTTAGAAAAAAGGGGAATCTAAACACATTTAAATGATGTGGTGTGCCATTTGTTCTCGGTATGGTTATGCAGTGTGAGAAAGGAAATGGAGGATTACCAATCTCTTTTGGTACTGCATATAGGGATCAAATGGACTTTAAGTTTCCGAGTTGGCATACCTAGTGTCACTATCCCAAAAAGAGGATTTGGAGATAATGAACTGATGCTCTCATAGAAAAGATATCAGTTGGTCAACAATAATGTCTAAGAGACTAGGTTGCTGATGTAAGATGAGGGAACGATAAGGGGTATCATCCCTAGAGTGATCTGAAGTGATATGGGACTCTAGAGGTTCTTCGAAATGTGGAAGAATACTGGGACTAAAGTCAACACGACCAGATCCACTAGGAGAGTTGTGGAGAATTTCTTCTCTTGGTCTCTCAAATGTGGGTGCCCCCTTACCCAAACAGTGGGTTTCAATGTAATGGCCACAAGGTGGATGTGGTGTGAACACATGGGTTCGATGTAAGGGGGAATAGATAATGTCAGGAGTGGGGATTTTTTCCATAATGTCGTCATCGCGATAGAAGATAGGGTGACTGGTGGAAGAAAGACCACCTGACGTGGTGAAGTGACCAGAATCATCATCATGAGAAGAGAGGTTCACATGCGCATCGTCACAAGGGGTGACCGAAGAGTAAGTAGATAAAGGATCTACCGATGTTGAGCCCAAGATGATCGTTGAAGGAAGGTCAAGCGAAACAACAGGGGAGGATTCAGATGGAATGTTCCCCGAGGGTCTCATGGATGATGATAGGTAGAAAATGCTGGATGAAGGCTCCGTCATCTCGACATTAGGAGGGGGAATGTCAATGGGAGCAGTCATATCTAGTAGTTCTGCTGAAGCAGAATGCGCAAATAGGGGAGAGGTGGACTCATTGCGCTTGGCCTCGAAATGGTGGACCGCGGCTAGAGAGGGGCGGAAATCCTTGAGGCGGGGACAAAGATGGGTGTAATGGCCATGGAGATCACACAAAGCATAGGGGCGGTTGGTGTGAATAGTATTTGGGTTCTTGAGCGTGGTCATGGAAGGAATAGAGGCTTCCGGGACCGTGGACTTAGGGAATGTGACATTAACCATGGGCTTGAGACGAAGCACTCCAGGACAGGTATGGGTGGCGTGGCCGAAAACATCACACAAAGAACACTGGATGGTATGCTTTGGAGGCCGAGGAGGGGCAGGGTTTGTCGGGGCAGCCTTGTCCTTTGATGCCCCCTTGCGAGCTTTGCCCTTCTTACCCGAAGCGGTCACAACAGGAGGTGGTTCCTGTTGAGGTGACTGAGGCACTGTTGCAGCGGGAGAAGTCATGGGGACCGGTTGAACCGGGGTCAAAGCAATATAAGGTTTGTGTTGACCAGGCGGGGTTGCGGCTGGAGGATCATGGTACCAGACGGGAATCCCAAGGGTCAAGTTAGGAAGAGAGAGGGTGGCCATGACCGGTACCGTGTACACTCCTGGTGGGGGAGCTAAGAACGGTATCTGCCCAGCAGGGTAATGACCAGGAGGGATGGCTCCGAGATGGTTAAGGCCAGGGGGAACTGATCTAGGAGGATAAAGGGGTTCAGGGATACCAGCTGTAGGGGGAGGGCCAGAAGGAGGAGGTCTAGCTGGCTGAAATGAATGGCTAGGAGTGGGTTGCGGAGGGCGAGGGGGAGGTTGCTGACTAGCTGAGGCAGGCCGCTTACGGGCAGCCTGAGATGATTGCATCATGCAAACATTCGATAAGCTGGGATCAGTGATAGGAGGAGGGGGAAGGTTAGGGAAAGTTCCAAGCAGGGAGGAATCTTTGTAAACGCCGGGGGAGACACTGGTCAAGGAATCGAAGGTTTGCTTTTTGGCTACAGAAGAGATGGTCGTCTCAGGTGAGGTATGAGATTTTGGCTCATGATATGTCAACTGGTCAATGGTGACTATCTTTCCATTATGGGGGAAAGACATCTTGCGAAAAACCGCGGATGGGACAGCAGACATAACATAGGTTTAGCTTCGCCCCAATAGAATGTTGTAATTTAGCGGGGCGTCGATGACTTCAACGTCAACGCAAATAGTCTTACCGGCAAGGGTGATAGGACAATTACGAAACAGGCCTATGGGCTGGGAGGCATGGCCATCCCACGCTCGAAGGGTGATCATGGAAGGGGCCAGCTCAGGAGATCCGAGTTGCTTCCAAACCGAAGCGGACATCACACAGGTTGATGCCCCCTCATCAATTATACACCAGGAAACGTTGGCGTTCCAGATTTTGACTGGGATTTGGAAGGCGACAGAAGCAGGAAGAGGAGGATGGTCCGATAGAGAGGCATCGAAAACAATCATTTGGTCATCAGCAGGATCTACAGTGCCCACAGCAGATAGTAGAGCCTTCTTTTGGGAAGGGCACGACTGGAGGAGTTCCAATGTGGAAATGGCAGCAGGAGATTGCACCAAATCATCTACTATGCTATACGAATGAGCAGCTCGACCAGAAGCAGCATTTCGACGTAACGGTCCTTTAGGAATCTTGGTATGGACCTCAACTTTGGGTTGAGGAATATGTAAGGGACCATTGGTTGTCGAAAGAGGCTCTGTAGAACCAGAAGAAGGGGACTCGGGGGCAGACAGAGCGAGAGGCGTGGGGTACTGGCGAGACCGAGTTTGAAGGTTAAGGTCGACAGTTAGAGGTGGATCAAAGTTCATCATGAGGATCTGGTAATTGGAGGAACCAGAAGGGGAAGGTGGAGTGGCCACCTGTCCGTTAGGTGGTTGGGTAGCCATGAATCCCTGTTGTGCATCCACCGGCTCTTGAGGGGGCGGTGACGGCTGTTGCAGGGGTTGAGAAGGCAAGGGAGGCGAAAGTGCATATGCTGGAGGAGCTGGCGCACCAGGCTGCGGATGAGGGTAATGGTTAGGTTGGGCAACATTGAGGTAAGCAGGAGGTTGGGCAAAAGGATGAGGCATGCCATATCCTGGATGCATGCTACTGGGAGGGGGAGGAGTGCAGGGAGTGGTGCCCCCTCCCCCAGGAAAACCATAGCTCATGAGAGGTTGAGCGGATGGATGAGAGATAGATCCAACGATACTGTCGGCGACATGAGGTGCCCCCGGTGTATGGGCATCACCGGGTTTGGGGAGATCAGGTAGGACAGTAGGATCATAACCTATCTGAGCGTAGATCAGGTCATACTTTAATGCCATTTGGAGGGCATCTTCTTCGGTTTGAGGAAAATGCGATGCGACATCTTTCCCGATAGGGGACAGGAGAGATCTAAGGAACCAGTCCATGTAGACACGGTCTTTGAAGGGAGGAGATTGGCATAGGCTCCGTCTTCTTCGCCATTCCTGGACATGGGTAGAAAGGCGGGTCGAAGAGGTGTGCTTGAAGGAAGTCAAGAGTTCGATACCAGTGTCATAACGAAGGGGAAGCTGGAAGTAAGATAAAAAAGCCCGGGAAAGAGTTGCAAAGGTGGTATGGGAGGAAGTGGGTTGATCAACATACCACTTAGAAGCTTTTCCTGTAAGCGTGCGTTGGAACAATCTAAGACGAACAGAGTCATTGGTAATGGAGGTAGATGAACACCACATGTGGAAAGATCGTACATGATTGGAAGGATCTTCTCCAGCACGGCCTTCAAACTTTGGGATGTCGGAAGGGAGCTTTGTCGGCATAGCAGGCCAACTAGCGTCATGGTGTATAGGGTCGTTTGTCAACCGGTCCAAATCGGGGAGGCTGAGGCCTGCCAAGAAGGGGAGCACAGGTGCAGCCAAGGTAGTTCCTGTGGCAGTTCCGCTAGTAGTAGTTCCGGCATTAGGGCCGGGAGCACTGCTAGCGTGAGGCCCTGGACCAGACATAGTGAAGGTGACAGGGGGAGAACCAGAAGGAAAAGGAGAACCCGATGAATCAGGAGAGGAGTTGGAGTGCGCACTCAAAGGAGGACTGGCTCGACGACGGCGGGGCGGAGCAGGTCGACCAACCGGAAACTGAGGGTGAAGGCTAAGAAGTCTCCGGGAAAGGCGCCTTGGGGGCGTAATGATGACAGGAAGAAGGAAACCGACAAGGGCAGAAAGGGACAGAATCAAGAAGGGTCAAGTGCAGACAAGGTGCAGTGACAATTGATTTTAGAGTCTTTTCCAGGCGGTGTTAACCAGGCGCTTCTTCACTTAGGGTCAGTGTGTGATGTGCGTTAATTTTAATTTTTAAACCCTTTTCGTTTTGAGAGCAAGAAAAAGTGTGCTGCGTAACTGAAAAGAAATCTGCAGAGAACAGTACACAATGCTGAAATAACAGAACATTTAACAGCTAAACATGCATCAATCTAACCCAAAAAGGCGGGAATATCAAAACTAATATAATAAAAACACACTAAAAAGAGGCCAATAGATCTAGGGTCAAAAGGGACAGGGATCTAAAGAGTAAAGCTGCTGAAAAGAGGTGCAGATCACAGCTAAGAGACAGAGGCAAGGTGGCTGGAAAAAAGGGAAGAAATCAACAAAAAGCAGAAAGGACAGGGAGGAGGTCCAAACAAAATGACAAGAGGTGATTTGAAAGGAAGGAAGGCTGATTTAAAGGGATCGGAGGATGAGGTATCAGATCTGAAAAAAGGGAAGGCTGAAACTCTGAAAATTTAGACACTTACAGTAGCTAAAACTCTTCCACAAAAAGTGGAGGGTACTGAAGCCCTAGGAGGCTAGATTCCCACTTAGTTGAGTAAAAAAGAGCAATAATAGGTCTAAACGGGTGGAGACGAAGGTCAGACAACCCTGACAGAGGTTCAGACAAAACCCAGAAAAGTTTCAGAAAAATTCCAAAAAAAAAAATTTGACTTGTTTTTCGCGCAGGTAGCAGTTTTTGGGCTGCTTTCCACTACCCAGGTCGTAGTTTTTGGGCCAAAAAGTGCGACCTGGGGGTCCAGGTCGCAGTTTAGGGGCTGAAAAGTGCGACCTCCAACTCCGGTTGTCTCGGCGGCAGATTTTCGCAAAAGTTGCCGTCTCAGTTGCGGCTGATGTCTGTCACCTGCGCAATAGGGCCAGAAACACACGAAAGTTAGAAATTTGAAGCTTTTAGGGTTTTATGTGAGAAAAACAACATAAAAATAGGAAAAATAAACAGCTGAAAAGAAACCCTAGGGTCTGAAGTAGCTGGATATGAAGTAATATGAAAACGACAACGGCCGTAATTTAAAACCCGTGTGGAGTCGCCATTTGTTAGTATGAATCCTTTGTTGAAGTGTACGAAAAAGGACCACTTTAGCGCAGAATACTAATAGCCCTAACAACAAAAGTGGCTACTAATATCTCGTAGATCATAAGAAGCTAGACATAAAAGAGCCGCAAAAAAACCATCTATGCATGGAAAGACATTGGGCGGTAAAAAGTTAAGGGTTTGCTCTATATACCAATAGACAAGACAAGAACAATTTTTGAAAGAATTTTTATATTAATGTGGGCACCTAGGAGGAAAACAAGAAGGTGTTTCCAATTCTCCTCAATGGGATGGGTTCTTGGAAGTCCTCAGCACTTCAGATCTAGTATTTTTCTCTCTTGTTGGTGTAGAAAACCCAGACAAAGATAGAACTCAAAGGGAGCTCACACAAAAAATAATGGAAAATTTGACAATGATAATGGATCAAAGCCAGACCAAGAGTATAGATCCAGAGTGATCTAATAGGCAACAAAAGGTTAAGAATGGTAGGAGAAAACTCTCCTATTTATAACAAAATATTGGGTCATTCTAGATCTTGATGCATGGGTTAACCAGATCTAGATCCACTTTTTATGGAATATTTTATTATATTTGTTTCTGAGGGAAAAGGTATTTGACTTGTGTCAAATCCCTTAATTTATCAAAAATAAATAAATAAATAATTTATTTATCTTTTTAAGGAAGCGGTTAGAAGATAATCAAATAAATAATGATTTATTTAATTATTTAAGGAAGAGAAATATAATTAAATAAATATGATTTATTTAATTATTTGTGGGTGATTTGGTCATATTTAACAAGGAATATCATCTAAATAAGGTTTAAATAATTATTCCTAGAAAATAATAAGATAAATAAAGGCTTATCTAATTAATTTCTTTGATTTTGGGTTAAACATGCCTGGGAATAATAATTAAATTATGGTATAATTAATTATTCCATGAGGAAAATCAAACAAATATAGGTTTGTTTAATATTTCCTTTTGGGGTTTCCTGTTTTAACATAGTGAAAGCAGTTTTACTTAGGGTAAAACTGGTCTTACATGGTGTACTTGGGTCCATCTAATGATAATAGGTTAGATGACCAAAAAATGGTGTAACACAGAGCGCTGAGATTGAAATCACAGAAGTACATAGTCGCCAATGGCCAGCTATACTGGCGAGATCCCTCAGGCATCTTACTCCTATGTCTCACAGAGAATGAAGTCGAGAGTATTATAGCAGAATTTCATGAAGGGATCTGTGGAGGTCATTACAGCTGGAGGGCTACAACTCATAAAATTCTGAAAGCTGGCTTCTATTGGCCAAAAATTTTTGGAGATGTTTTTGCCAGAGTAAGAGCATGTGATAAATGTCAGAAATTTGCTGAGAGACAGAAATCGGTACCATTTCCCATGATTCCTGTGCATGTAGATGAACCATTCAAACAATGGGGTATTGATTTTATAAGTGAGATACATCCCCCATCAAGCAGTCAACATAAGTGGATTTTAACGGCCACTAATTATTTCACTAAATGGGTGGAAGCCATACCTGCGAGGAATGCAACAGATACTGTGATCATAAAATTCATGGAGGAAAACATCATATCTAGGTTTGGTTGCCCTGACAGAATAGTAACTGATAATGCCCAGGCTTTCAAGTCTGCGAAGTTTGTAAGTTTCTGTCAGCAATATAACATCACACTGAGTCACTCTACAACCTATTATCCACAGGGAAATGGCTTGGCAGAGTCTTCCAATAAAACCCTGGTAAGGGCACTGAAGAAGACTATCAATGAGAATCAAAGGAATTGGGATTCCCAATTGAAATTTGCTCTGTGGGCCAATAGAATTAATAGCAAGAGAGAAATTGCGAAATCCCCATATGAACTGTTATATGGGAGGGCAGTGGTATTTCCTATTCAATTGGCCCTACCAGTAGCCCGATTCATGCAGGAAAGTCAAGAAGAGCCTGATGATATGATCAGGAGAATAAACCAGCTGGTGGAGTTGGAAGAAACATGCAATCAAGTGAATCAAAGGTTAATAGAATATCAGGAGAAGATGAAATACCTTTTCGATCAGCATGCTAAAGACAGGAATCTGCAAGTAGGTGATCTAGTGCTCAGATGGGACATCTGGAGAGCTGAGAAGGGAAAACATGGTAAATTCGACCCCCTCTGGTTTGGTCCTTTCAAAATTGTGGAACAGGGGGGCAATAATACTTTCAGGTTGGAGAATTTACAGGGCGACTTGCTAGATGCCCCTGTAAATGGTCAATTCCTCAAGCCCTACTTTCAGTTCTGATTCAGGCAAAGGAAGCCTAATGTATTATATTGTATGATAGTTTCCTTTTTTGTTTTCGTTTGAATAAAGTGGGTGTCATTATGAATCATAAAGTGAAAATTAAGGTTGCTGAAGAGCCGAGTTTTCACAGAAGATGATCAGAGGGTCTGCGAGTTCTCGACACGTTCAGGGATGGACGTGCCGTCCCTAGGTGGAGCTAATGTTGATCATAATCAGCTATCTGTAAAATTTTCACAAGCAATTTGGCTTAAACCTCTCAAATCCCCTCTTTCAGCCTTAAAGGAGTCATTTTTGTGCCTACCGTTGCCCTTCCCGCCCCCAAGTTACATTATAAAAGGCCACAGATCGTAAATCCGAAAATCTATCAAGCCTAGCCCCTTTGGCCAAGCCTCCGCTCTTTTCCTCCATGTAACCCAGTGCTAGAACCAGGCACAAAAACACTAGGCGCTCATCGCATATGAATATCGGGCGTGCCCTCAGCTGTTGATCTATACAGATTGAACGACATTCGCAATCCTCCATTCATCACACAAACCACATCTCAGCTGTCCAATCAAACTACGAAATCAACGGTCTGCAGCCTACCTGTCCTGGTGGTCCCCACGCCCACTCCCATTGCAAAAACCAGGTGGTATGTATCGCAACGCCTTTCGGCTGTGGGCGGTAATTCTCATTGGGCCAGCGATTCCATACATTGTCTGCCATGCGTCCCAGCGTACGGTTCCAAAACCGCCGTTCATCGCACGCTATTGTTCGATAGAAGATGCGTAGTGATATCGCTGTCAGCTGTTGGATCTGGAGACCTTCATCAAACAGTCGTCGCGCATCGAAGCTGCACGAGTTTTAACCCACGAAAAATGCACCCCTAGCCCACTGTCTATCGCCTCCGACGCCTTTTCAACCGTTGATATCCTCCCGAGATTAGACGGTCAAGATTTCATCATCCCCATCGTTGACCGGTCCCACTGTCAGCATTCCACGTCATCCATTTCCCACTACCTTAGTATCGCGCCACCTGTCCTCAAGTTGTTCCCCACGTGCTCTCCATCACCCCGGACCTATATTTGGTTCATTCCTTTGTTTCTTTCGTATTTTCACGATCATTTTCGCATTCCACTATCTTTATCCATGGCCATCCCACACTGTTACGCTGCATTTCCTACCATCGCCCTACATTTTCCACCAGCCCACCATGCAGCGCTGTCATTTTTCATTATTCCCCATCACATTCACCTTCCCGTGCATGTTTTTCATTAACAAGTTTGTGGATTTTGCAGGGTTACAGCGGTGGAAAGTTGCCATAATTCTCAGCCTCTGTTTCAGAAGTTGAGAACACATCAAAGGACCATCTTTCAGAGGCATAATTTATGAGGAAAATCTAGGAAGCTGTTACGACACGACTTTCATTAAAGAAGCAGGGGTGAAAATCTGTCAAACCCCCCAGAGTTCTTAAAATACGCAGATTTTGTAGATGGAAACATTAATGGAGAAGATAGAGAATATCAGTGAAAGATAGGGAATTGAAAACATATAATTGAAGATTTTAGGGCTTTGATCTAACCTTTTGAAGGCACAGTACCAGATTGAAGATCCTGCAAATCACTCCAAATATTTGTGCACAAGAAACAATACCCTCCAGTTTTTATTTCAGCAGGAGTTTTCTCTCCAAGAAAGGACGGGATGTCCATGTGATTTTAATTCTATACCGTGCTCCTGAAGATATTTTTACCCAGTGCATTTACTTCAGAAAGCAGGAAGCAGAGTACATACAGCACTACAAAGCCGTCAAGCAGTATGGGCGGTCTCTTTTTCACCATTTTGTTTTAATGAGACAATTAAATGTTCATCACCTACTCCCTTATGGAGCTTTCCTTCCCTCCTATAAAGCTCTCGAAGAACAAATGATTTGGGGTTCCAGATTTTATCAGAAAACTATGCAGTGAAAGGCTTTTTGTATACAATTTGTAGAACTTTTATATGAAGGCTCAGAGCCCATAGGGTCTCAGTGAGGAGGAGTTCCATCTGTTAAAGAGGATTCTGGTCTTTGGTATTTCACAGTGTGTAACCTTTTCTCTTGTGTGTTATATTAATAGAACATTTCATTTCATCCATATTTCTTGTATCATGTTTTGGAATGTGAGTGGCTCACTGATTTTTGGTATGGATTCATCCTAGTTGATGCCCATGCTCGAATCAGTCAAGCGCTTTAAATATGGCTCATGCATGATATTCTGTTCCATTATTAAGCTAACCATATTTCTTCTATATTAGTTGTTTTGGGAGGGTGCTTTTAAAATGCTATTGTCATGTATGGATTCTTAGATTGGTAAGCCATGCATGGTGGTATTGTATATATGGGTATCAGCTCAATGTTAACTAATATCTTCTCAATATTTCTTTCACTACATACACCTTCTGATAATTGATTTCTGTGACATATTCCTTGAACTGGCCCGCTTTGCAGTAAACTGTCTCTGAATTGTCTGTTGCTTTTGTATCAGAGTTTTACATCTTGCCTCTAAAGTATCTCTTTTCCTGTGTCAGTTTCTGAGATTTTGGTCCCATTCTAGTTTATTTCCCTGTTTACAGGAGATACCATGTGAGCTGAAGCTGACAACTTCATACATTATATTATACGCTCCTTGCTATGCTAAGATGTCCTAAGCACTGGTCTATCACAACTCTAGGCTGTCTCTAGGAGCTACAACAATGTGCACAACCTAAAAGAATATTCTTAAGATTGGGAAAAATATCCATAGAACACTAAAGGAGATTTTAAAGGTTCAAAGTCATATTGTTTGCATCTCTGCAGGGGGAAAATTGAATGACAAACAGTTTCTAGACAAAAGCAAAGAGACAAGTCCAAATAAGTCTCATGTTGAAGAATGTGCCATCAGCAGGTGGAGAGTTGCAATAAAGCAGGAGTGCATGTTTCAAAAGTTTCCCTAAAAGCTACTACCATCCTTCAAAGCCACACAAATATAGAGGACTGATATAAGTTTGATTTGCAGTGTTCCAGTTTTTCCTTCAGAGGTAATGATGCATAAGTTTTCCCAAGGACATCATCACAGTACATAAGAAGACAACTGCTTCTTATGCTGCCTTGAGCCTAGGATGAAAACACTAGTCAAAGAACAAATCAAATGTACCTCTGCAAACATAGTCCAAAAAAGAAGAGAAAATGTTAGAAGACATCATGATAAGATAACCTCCTCCAATGAAGAGCAGATGGTTGGGAACATGATCAATAGGACCTCCTTCATTTAAAAGTAGAGGGTCAGCTCCCCAAAGATTTACACAGTGAAGCAGCTGATTCAAAAGGTTGAAAGTATGATAAAGCCATGTTTTACTCACAGTTAAAGGGCTTCTCCATTAAATGATGAAAGACAGAGTTTGAAAGGACATATGGGTGTTTACTGTTAAGGGTCTATTCATAATACTTTTGTGAAAGTTTGTCAAACTATGATAACCTAGGTAAGTGCTAAGAGGTCCCACAGGGCTAATTTTTAGGTTACAAGGGCCTCCAAAGATCATTATGGAGAAATGCAGTTTAAGAGAAATAAAACAGAGGTTAAAGAGTGCCCATGAAAGTTTTCAAACATTGCCTTATTAATAAAAGCAAAGAAATCATCTCCAAAATACATCCTAAGGCATACAAAAGAGAAGTTGGAGCAATTGGCAGAGTTTTTAAAGGTTTGAAGCCTGCGCGGCGTGCCTAGAAAAGTGCGCAGCGCGTTTGGCAGAGAATTTACAAAGGCTCATAACTGTGGCGCGGCACGCGACGCGCCTGTAGGCGCCAATCACAATTGACCGAAGGCCGACCCAACAGTTTACACGGCGCGGTGCTCTTTCATATGAACGTGCCGCTCACTCAAAGGGCCCTCAAAAAACATATTTAGAGCTGCCAAATGATCAACAAAGGCCTGTGAAAAGTCTTCAAGGTATTCTCTAGTCCCTCTTGGCAAATTTCAGAATTTTAAAGGGGTGTTTGCCATGTTTTTTCCTAAGGAGAAATAGTGCTTTGAAAGCACTTCCTCTTCCAAAAAACCATGAGATAAACAGTGGCTTTAAAAAAGCAGTTTGTCATATAAAGAGCATAAGACAAAAACAATGATTAAAGGGTGGGGTGTTTGTATCGGTTTAAAGGGCATTGAATGCTTTTGAGAATAGTGAAAACCATACACCAATTACAAGATAGAAATGCATAGTGGTAAAGGTCTCCAATCAATTTGAGGAGTGTCCTAAACAGTGTTAAAACAAGAGCAGGCTTTGTTTACTAAATCAAAGAAAAATAGTGGCTAGGGAATGAAGATTTTTCCAAATTAAAAGGCTTTTTTTTTTCTTGCTGTGGATAACAAGGATAAAAATAATGTTTGAGGGGAAGGTTTTTGTGCTAAAACAGAGGAGACTTATTTTCAAGAAACCACAAACATGTCTTGTTAATAGCCTCTTGGCTCAAACACAATACTGAAGAGATGTTTTTAGTGATGATGAGGAACAAGGCAAAGAGTCTAAACATAGCAGTGATAATGAAGAGCAAAGTGATGGGCATTAAGGCAGTGATGAAAAGGAACATTATGGCAGCCAACACAGCAATAACCATGAGAGTGATGAAGCACGAAACAGTGAAGGGAAAGAGCATGACAATCATGAAGAAAGCAGTGACAAAGACAAACAAGGCAACCCTCAAGCAAGCACTGATGAGGGCAAGCAAATACAAAACATGGATCATGAAGGGCATTTTCCAAAGCATGTGCTAGCTACCTCTCCTAGGCAAGGGGCCATGACTTCTTCACCAAAGCTAGAATGCCAAACAACAAAGAAGAAAACCAAGAAAAGCTCAAAACTGCCCAAAGAGGGCTCCCGGTGAGAAAAAAGGAGAAAGAAACCTCTAGGCTTGGAATTTTGGCCCAAGATTCTAGAAATGTTTCTAAAAAACCTTGAGGGACTTGCTCACCAAAATTGAGCAAATTTTGACATGTTCTTGTTTTTTGACATTTTTGGGCCTAATTGCATAAAATCATGGGCGCTGCCATTTTGGTTTGGAGCATCCTCAACTATTGAGAGTGGTACCATTGGATACATTAAATTTAGGGGCATCTAATTAGAAATTTTCATAGCGTTTGAAGCTGTTTTGGTCCCCCAAATATGCAAAAAACACTCACTTTTTCGACATTTTGCCCACATATCAGCAAGGCCTATTTTTTGGGTTTTTTTTCACTCAGTCCAGTATTTTATAAAATTTCAGGCATCAGTTTGGGAAAATTTAAGTTTTTATAGAAATTATACATCTAGAGCTTTCCAACGAGCCATCACGGGCCTCATTTTGACATCAGGAAGACCCTCAAAAGTCATCCGAAATACAGGCAATTTTCTGCTGATGCGCCCTTAGTGCCTTTTGACCAAAAAAGGAAGATTTCTGAAGTAGCCTTTCAAAATGTGTGTTAAGCTATTTTGGGACATTGTTAGTCATAAAAAGTCAAATTTATTCCCTTTTTTAGCATTTTGAGATATTTTGTTGGATATTTTTGTGCCTTGGGCTTTGTAAAGCCTCAAGGACAAGTTTAGATATTTATTTTGAACCAATGGCTAGCTAGTTGCCTTGGTTGGTTTTCCTCCTCTTTGGCCTATATATTCCAAGAGGATTCATTGTAATAGAAGGCTGAAATTGATGAATAGAAGAAATATATGGCCATATAAGCTTTGGAAGAAATACTTGTCTCATGCTTTTGGATAGTTTCTTGGATGTTCTTGGATGATGAAAGAGGATTGTTGTTGGATTCCATGATTTGGTAGAATGGTATAGTGTCTCTCTCTCTCTGTTTTGTTTTCTAGTTTTCATTCATAAATCCATGTTCTTGCTTTCTATAGGACAGTAGAGAATAAATTTGAGACATGCCCTTGGAGGCACCTCAGATTTCATGTTTCCTTCATAGCTTCCATGTTTTCTTCATTCTTAGTCACATTAAAGAATTCTTGATTGCTCTTTAATAACTCAAGAATATTGTTTGATTGTTTCATTCATGGTCTTATGCATGTTAAGTATGATTTACGGTATGCCCTGCTTACTCATGGATAGCCATAGCTCCATCTATGAAACTCCTCTTTGACTGATTAGATTGTCATTTGTTGAACCAAGGAGGTCTTGTTCTGATCTTGCCCTTTGCCTAAGACTATGAAATCTTGTTTTCAAAGTGCCCAATAGCTTGAAGTATTGTGTTTAGGCATTTTGACATAGTGATTTGAGTTTTTTGTCTGTCTTAAATGTATTTCGCCAAAGTATGATAGCCATTTCCTAAAGTTAGAGAGTTATATATCTCTATGCATGGCTTGACTGTTTATTTCTAAGCATTGATTAGCTTAAAGTTGCATTTATCATGATTAATGGTTTACCATACCATGTTTATGTCAGATATTAAAATATTTGTGCTTGAAATCCTTTGTTATTCACAAACTTGATGTCCATCTTACTCCATTTTGACCAAAGATCCATTTTACCTCGAATCAAATCGGCCCTTCAACAACCTTGTATCACCATTTGAAAGATTTCTTGACCTCTTCGACCCCATAGCCCAGTTGATATGACATATTTTTAGCTATCTTATATCTTTGATTAGTTTCATCCCTCACAACCTAAAAACCAAAACCAAAAAAACCTACTTCATAACTAGCCTAAAATCAGAACACAATAAGCAAACACACATATATCCCTTACACAAATAGAGAGAGCCCTCTCTGAGTCCAGGAAGGCTTGGTCCTTGGGCTCCAAAGACTGGTTTGATGTTACACTGTCATTTGGCTTGCCAATTAGCCGAATCACGGGACCCTAATATCACCTTTGATGAAGATGCTTCCCTCAGGAAAGTGATAAACCTTCCTAGCTCCAAGTAAGATAATGATGAAAGAACAGGGAAGCAAGAAGAGCTGAAGTATGAGATGATGCTCGATGTTGAAGGACCGATGGACCCTATTGATCCACCTCCTTCAATGAAGAAAATACCTTCATGGCTCAAGGATACTCTCGAGGATGCTGAGAGACATATGGCCCCAAGGGGGACATTCCGTGAAAGCAGGAAGCCAAATAGATACCAATGGTATCTAACAGCCATGAGTACTATCATACAATCTAATCCTAGATCATTTGAAGAAGCCCTAAAGCATCAAGTTTGGAAGGATGCTATACACAAAGAGTATGAGTTCATTATGAAGAATGATGTCTGGGATGTGGTCCCGAGACCAGAGGACAAAGCTGTTGTCACCTCGAAATGGCTATATAAGATCAAGCATGGATCTTATGGTAGTGCATTAAAGTAAAAGGCAAGATTCGTTGCCTGAGGCTTCTCTCAAAAGGAAGGCATATATTATGATGATATATTTTCACCTATGGCTCGCTATACCACCATCCGATCTATTATTTCCCTTTCTGCAACACAAGGATAGAGTCTCCATCAGATGGATGTGAAGACCACTTTTCTGCATGGTTCGATAAAGGAAGAGGTGTATGTGGAGAAGCCTATGGGGTTCGAAGTCCAAGATAGAGAATATCATGTATGCAGGTTGAATAAAGCCCTCCATGGGTTGAAGCGATCCCCCAGGGCTTGGTACGAGAGAATAGATAGATACTTGATGAAGCTGGGCTTCACTCGAAGTAATGTTGATCCAAAATTTTACTTCAAGGTTGATAGAGAAAAGCCTATCATTCTGGTTTTGTATGTGGTCGATATCTTCTTGACTGGTGCTAACCCTCTCATTCATCAGTGTAAGAGGGAGCTAGCTTCCGAGTTTGAGATGAAAGACCTAGGGCTGATGCATTACTTCCTAGGCTTGGAGGTCTAACAGAGACCTGGTGAGATTTTCCTTTCTCAAGGAAAATATATTGTGAAGCTGCTGGAGATATTTGGTATGGTATACTGTAAGTCTGTGTCGACACCGATGGAACTCAACTTCAAGAAGTTGTGTGGAAATAATGTTGGGGCTACTCTGGGAAATCCTAGAGAGTATCGTCAACTCGTAGGGGGGCATTGATGTTCTTAGTGAACTATTGTCCATACATATGTTTTGCAGTGAACACTTTCAGTCAACACATGGCTGATCCTCATCACATTCATTGGGTTGGTGCCAAGAATATCTTGAGATATCTTCAGGGCATGATAAACCATGGGTTGAGATACACTTCCGGGAGTTTGAGACTCCATGGATATACCGATGCCGATTACGCTGGTAGTGTGGTGGATCACAAGAGCACATCTAGATGATGCATCACACTTGGTTCTACTTCGATATCTTGGATGAGCAGGAAGTATAAGTCGGTGGCTTTGAGCACCATTGAGGATGAATAAATTGCAGCGAGTATGGCCTATTGTGAAGCTATTTCGTTATGAAAGCTCTTCAGTGAGTTGTTCGGGCATGTGCTTGATACCACCGTTATCCTTTGTGATAATTAGAGTGGGATTCGTTTGTCAGAGAATCTCGTGTTCCACGATTGATCCAAGCATATTGATATCAGGTAAAATTTTATCTGAGATATGGTACAGAGAGAAACCGTAAGGCTCAATCATATAGGAATTTATGAGAAGGTCACAGATATTCTCACTAAGCCCTTGCGGAAGGTCAAGTTCCTAACCTTCCGTGAGAATCTTGGAATCATGGAATGAACCTATTCTGAGGGTCCTATTGGACGATGAGCTTTGGGATTTCCAGGAGGATTTGGGGATAGCTTCTTGGAGCTATAAGAAACCATAGGGCTAGGCTTGCCGAAATTTTTTGGTGTGCTTCCACCCCATCGTGATGATATTGAGTTGGTTCACATCTCTTTGATCTATGCCCTGTATGCATCCTACGCATGGAGTTTCAGACACATGGGAAGTACCTCTCATCTTGGCCAATGAGGTGGGAAATGTGGATAGAGACCAATAGCAAGACCGATGTACGCATCAGATATTTCCGTACTCTCTATGTCTAGGATGACACGTGTCCAACCACTTGATTTGGGATCAAGTCTAGTGAGGTTTCAGACCTCCAACTGAATTTAGGCTAGTTAAACTAACTTCGGGTTAATATATGACTCTTTTGAGTCCAAGTGAGGTTTCAGACCTCCAATTAACTTCGGTTCAGTTAAACTAACTTTGGGTTAGTATATGACTCGTTTGAGTCCAAGTGAGGTTTGAGACCTCCAACTAACTTTGGGTCAGTTAAACTAACTTTTGGTCATTTAAACTAACTTCGGGTTATTATATGAACCTTTTGAGTCCAAGCGTGGTTTCAGACCTCCAACTGACTTCGGGTTAGTTAAACTAGCTTCGGGTTAGTATATGACTCTTTCAAGTCCAAGTGAGGTTTCGGACCGCCAACTGACTTCGGGTCAGTTAAACTAACTTTGGGTTAGTATATGACTCTTTTAAGTCCAAGTGAGGTTTTGGACCTCCAACTGACTTCGGGTCAATTAAAATAACTTCGGGTTAGTATATGACTCTTTTGAGTCCAAGTAAGGTTTCCCACCTCCAACTAACTCCGATTCAATTAAACTAACTTCGGGTTAGTATATGACCCTTTTGAATCCAAGAGAGGTTTTGAACCTCCAACTAAATTCGAGTGAGTTAAACTAAATTCGGGTTAGTATGAGACTCCTTTGAGTCCTATAGAGATTTTAGACCTCTGAGCTGACTTTGGGTCAGCCGGGTGTGATGTCTTTGTGATTCACCATTTGAAATAAAGAGCCAACAAAACAAGTTACGGTAGGATGACGCACAATGTTTGGATGGCACTGGCGGATGGAGTTCTCCCTAGTGGAGAGAGAGTGTTAATTTTGAGCAACTATGTCCAAACTCCATGTTGTACTGCTAAGATGATGATGCCAATAATTTTATTGGATTCCTCTTTCAGAGAGGTGCAAGATTGATCTAAAGATCCTCTTGATCGAATGAGCAGAACATTTATTTTGAATTTATTCCACTTATGTGCAAGGTCGTCTAGATTTATAATGTAGGCTTGAGAGCCCAAAATATGTGTCACACACCCTCACTGATGGATATAAATTAGAGAGACTTGGAGATCATTTGATCATCATATCATCACACACATTCCTCATGATCTGATTGGTTTGTTCAACCTAGAAGATGCTTCTCTCTCTCCCATGTCGTAAATCTGGATGATGTCGGAAATGGATGCCATAAATCTGGATGATGCCGGAAAGGGATGTTGTAAATCTAGATGATGACGGAAATGGATGCAGTAAATCTGGATGATGCCAAAAATGGATGTTGTAAATCTAGATGTCGTAAATCTGGATGATGCCAGAATGGATGTCGTAAATCTAGACGAGGCCGGAAATGGATGCTGTAAATTTGGATGATGCCCAAAATGGATGTCGTAAATCTGGATGATGTTGGAAATGGATGTCATAAATATGGATGATGCTATAAATCTGGATGATGCCAGAAATCTAGATGTGGGATTCTTTTGTTGAATTATGTTGACTTTTGATGAGGAATATTTGAGGGTTGTGTGTGTGACACTTGGAGGGTTGGGTGACCCGAGAAAGGATTTGCTGGTTGAAGCATCCTATTGACTGCCATAACTCACACTATTCTACATCTTTGTTGGACAAGAAGATATGTAAATCTGATCTATTTTATTGGCTTGTTTTATGTTGATCTATTGGTATGTTCTATCAGCATTTTACTTTCATGTTTATGTGATTGCTATATTGTATCAGGCCCTAGAATATTGAAGTAAATTTGCATTAAGAATATAAAATTCTGTCTTTCCAAAATTTACATGATGGCATACAAGCTACGTTACTAAAAACACCCCAGGAGGACCCCTGAAATGTTGTTTTCCAAATCAGAAACATATTTAAGTGTGTCACTACTTTGAAATGTTGAAAAACTGTTTTGGTGACATTTTGGCTTTCTAAAATGTTTTATTAGTTTCTTGAAATGCGCAAGATTTCTATTCCATCCTGAAATGTTTTACAAATTCTGGAAACATTTCAACAACAAACAACAACTTTTTGGGTAGAAAACTAAGCAACAAATTTAAAACAATTAGGAATCACTAAGCAAAAAACTCTCTAATAGTGCTTGGTCATTTAGTGCAAAAATGACCTCTAATGATTGCTTCTCTCACCATCTCTCTTTGGGTTCTATATCGATGAGATGGACTCCTTTCTTAGGAGCACATATAGGATGGTGTTGATTACCTTCTACCTAATGTCTTGATCTCCTTGCTTTTAGCTTTCAACAGCATAATCCTCTTGGCATCTCACCTAAGGGGTTGTAGAGACAAATTGATGCCTTATTCAACTCATGTGATCTTTGATAGTTGACATTTGAGCCTTTGGTTACTATATATATGAACGACTTGGTGAGTACTAGTCATCTTAGGTAAGACCGTTTCTGTAACAAGGGATTGAAATGCTAGTGGTAGACTACAACACCTTTATGGGATGCCTATGTGGACGCTGGTTTGAATTCCAAGCTAGCAAACATTATTTGTTACACAGGTAGATGATAGTGAGTAATAGAAGCAATGGAATTTGGATGAAGAAAAGGCAACTAAGGTATTGGACTAGAATGTTTTTCTTATTTGAGAATAATCATATGATTGAATTTCTGTAAAAACTGATGACATAGATAAATGGTGGTTTTGATTGAAAAATATATGCTAATAATAGGTGAAAAACTTATATAGCCAACAAGACTTTGTGATGCTTTCAATAAAGGATGCCCCAAACCAACAAAATTCATAGAGTAATTCAATTATTAGTCCCAACTATGCCCAAAATATGGAGTCATGCTCAATTCATACATCTATTTCTGGTTATAGAAAATTTTGTCTTTGTTGATGGCATACAAGCTAAGTTACTAAAAACACCCCAAGAGGACCCCTGAAATGTTGTTTTTCCAAATCAGAAAAAAATTCCAGTGTGTCACGATTTTGAAATGTTGACAAAGTGTTTTGCTGACATTTTGGCTTTATGAAATTTTTTATCATTTTCTTGAAATACAAAATATTTCTGTTCCATCATAAAATGTTTTACAAATTCTCAAAACATTTCAGCAACAAACAACAACTTTTTGGGTAGAAAACTAAGAAAAAAATTTAAAACACTTAGGAATCACTAAGAAGAAAACTCTCTAAAAGTGCATGGTCATTTCTATTTTGAGAAACTAAGCACTGAGTATATGAGTCAGTGCTTGGTTATTTAGTGCATAAATGACCTCTAATGATTCCTTCTCTCACTAACCCTCTTTGGGTTCTATATCGATGAGATGGACTCCTTTCTTAGGAGCACATATAGGATGGTGTTGATTGTCTTCTACTGCATTTCTTGATCTCCTTGCTTTTAGTTTTCAATAACATGATCCTCTTGGCACCTCGCCAAAGGGGTTTTAGAGACAAATTGATTCCTTATTCAACTCTTGTAATATTTGGTAGTTTACATTTGAGCCTTGGGTTAGTATATGAACGACTTGGGAAGTACTAGTCATCTCAGGTAAGACAATTTCTGTAACAAGGGATTGCAATTCTAGTGGTAGACTACAACACCTTTATTGGATGCCTATGTGGATGCTGGTTTGAATTCCAATCCAACAAACATTGTTTGTTATACAAGTAGATGAGAGTGAGTAATATAAGAAATTTCAGATGGATGAAGAAAAGGAAACTAAGGTATTCAACTAGAATGTTTTTCTTATTTTATAATAATCATATGATTGACTTGCTATAAAAATGGATGACAGAGATAAATGGTGGTTGTGATTGAAAAATCTATGCCAATAATTGTCTACAAAATTATATAGCCAACAAGACTTTGTGATGCTTTCAATAAAGGATGCCCCAAACCAAAAAAATTCATAGATCAATCCAATTATTAGTCCTAACTATGCCTAAAATATGGAGTCATTCTCAATTTATACATCTATTTCTGGTTATAACACAGTTTGTCGTTGTTGATGGCATACAAGCTAAGTTACTAAAAAACACCCCAGGAGGACCCTTGAAATGTTGTTTTCCAAATCAGAAACAGATTCTGGTGTGTAACGACTTTGAAATGTTAAAAAAGTGTTTTGGTGACTTTTTGCTTTCTAAAACGTTTTATCAGTCCTTGAAATGCCCAAGGTTTCTGTTCCATCCTGAAATGTTTTACAAATTCTGGGAACATTTCAGCAGCAAACAATTTTTTGGGTAGAAAACTAATCAAAAAATTTAAAACACTTAGGAATCACTAATAAGAAAACTCTCTAATAGTGCTTGGTCATTTCTGCTTAAAGAAAACTAAGCACTGACTATATGAGCCAATGCTTGGTCATTTAGTGCAAAAATGACCTCTAATGATTACTTCTCTCACTAACTCTCTTTGTGTTCTATATTGATGAGATGGACTCCTTTCTTAAGAGCACATATAGGATGGTGTTGATTGTATTCTACCCAATGTCTTGGTCTCCCTGCTTTTAGTTTTCAACAACATGATCCTCTTGGCACCTCACCTAAGGGGTTGTAGAGACAAATTGATGCCTTATTAAACTCTTGTGATATTTGATAGTTGACATTTGAGCCTTTGGTTAGTATATGAACGACTTTGGAAGTAACAGTCATCTCAGGTAAGACAGTTTCTGTAACAAGGGATTGAAATTCCAGTGGTAGACTACATCACCTTTATTGGATGCCTATGTGGACGTTGGTTTGAATTCCAAGCCAACAAACATTGCTTGTTATACAAGTAGATGAGAGTGAGTAATAGAAACAATGGAAGTTGGATGAAGAAAAGGCAAATAAGGTATTGGACAAGAATTTTTTTCTTATTTGATAATATTCATATGATTGACTTGCTATAAAAACTAATGACAGAGATAAATGGTGGTTGTATAGAAAACATGAATCTTTGAAACATGCAGGATTTTATTCCAAAATAAATTCTAGTAACGGATATGAAATGAGTCCAAAATGTGTAATTTGTTTATGGAGTTTCAACTTTAGTAATATTAAATTCCATTATATCAAATAGAAAACCAAGATGGACATTGAAATTATGCTCCATGGATAATTGTTGTTCATGAAAATAGCTGATAGTGCCATTGAATAAAATTCTATCATGACAACCTTATTTGATGGACAAACATTCAACCAAGAATGCTTAGTTAGCAACTCAACTACTTATGGCAATTTTGATGAAAAAAGATAGCGTTGTTATAAGTGATGGTTTGAAATCTTAAAATTGTATTTGCTGCTGAAGACAAATTGTGAAGTTTGCTGAAAATTATGAAGTTGACCAAAACATCTGTATAAAGCCAAAAATTTAAGTGTGATGGAGACAAGAAACACCTGTATATACATTGCTTTCTGTGACACATTGCAAATTCAACATTGAAATCCATATATATAATTTGAAGGTTTCACTAAAGAAAGCCTTCTGGTAGTTTTAGATTTTATTAGAGTTTGTAACTTTATTGTAGAGGTTACAATGTTTCAATTGAAGAAATAGTTGCAAAAATAATCAAATTAGTGGAGATAAGTTAGGTTGATATATTAGAAACAACACATCACTAAGTTTAAATAAAGTTCACAGAAATTTTATAGCGTAAAATAATTTTGAACATTGTCTTAATTTATCAAGACCAGTCAATTAGAATGGGGTCTGTACTCGTTTTAGCAGAAATTAAACAATGTGGTTCTACTATCGCAAGAAATATCATGTAGTACACAATATTGGGAAGTTCTAGAAAATTTGGAAATGTCAATTAAAATGGGGTTTGTACTTGTTTTAGCAAAAATGAAATACCGTGGTCCTACTATCTCAAGAAATCTCAAGTAGTACATGATCTTGGGAAGTTCTAGAAAATTTGGAAATTAAGGTCATAAAAGTGAAATCCAAAACTCTCAAGATGATATCATATAATATATTAATATGAGTGCATTAATTTAGGGAACTTAAAAAAGGGTTCATGAAAAAATTTAAAATTTAAAGTGATATTATACTAGAAATCACAAAGATTCAATGAATGAGCATTTAAATCAGTGAATAGTCATAATGCACACTTCTTTTGCAGGTCTCGTGGGGTAAAACTGTGATTTTGATTGGAGGCCAGATGGAACCACCCTCTGATAGAGTTGAAGGTGTGTATTTGGTTTGCTCTAATATCATACCTTGAGTGCACAAATTGTCTCAAAGAATACATTTCCACCTCTAAAACAGGGAATTTGATCCATTTTTATTTGCAGATTATCCTATTAGCTTATTACTATTATTCATGAATATTTATTACTTACTATCATACATACACATAAAGGAAGAGAAGGAAGAATATGTTGGCTAAGATGTCGAACAAATTTTCCATAATACCCAAAAGTATTATGGAGTAATTAGAAGATGGAAGTTTGACCAAAGTAAGGTTTAGTGAGGAGGAATTGGAGGAAGAAGGGTTTTGGAAGATAAAATAAAGCAGTTAGAAGATGGAAGGCTCTGAAGATCAAGGCCTAATGAGGAGGAATTAGACACATTGATTTGTCTTATTAAAGCTTTGAAAATATGAGATTGCACTGCAGCTTGAGATATTAATGTATATCTTGGAGAGCTCAATTCGAATGTTGATTGAGTAGATCCATCCTTCCAGGATACAAAACAATATTATGTGATGGAAGAGAGTATAGTAAATGACTCAAGAAATTTCAAGTATGTTGTAACAAATTAAAATCACATATAGCAGTTTAGGGTGGGAGAACTTATGGAGAAAAGAATTTGGGAAGGGTAAGAAAATATTCATACTATTGTAGCAAGATTTTGCATAGCTCAATTGTGGGGAGTTTTTTCAGATAAACTACAGCAGGGGACCAAAAATAAAGCTTGCTAAGGCTTTTGCTAAGAGTAAGAGATGTATCTTCTAATTACCTGTGCAAAGCATGCAATTGTTAAATTATATCAGAGGACTTGGTATTCTAAAGTTTAAGTTGGATAAAAATGAACACAACTCACTTGCATCATTTGCCGAAGATGTGAAATTGACATTCTCCAAAGCCACGACTTATAACCCAAAGAAAATGGCATAATCATTGGCTCAACAACTCCTGTAGTCTAAAAAGAATATCCTCCATGGAAGTTCTCATTGAAATTTTTCTCAAACATTGGGGCCCAAGACTGTAGAGTTTTGAAGATACCTATCAATATTCGCTGGCAACTTTACAAGAGGAGGACCTTATTGGTTTTCTTGAAGATGACAAGGATGTTTTTGAACAGAAGAATATGACAGCCCTGTAGCAAGAACTGAACAACCTCGTGGTAGTGAAAAAGGAGCTTCTTTTTGGAGAGATTTTGTGGATTCCCCAAAAAACAAGGGTGATGATATTCTAGCTCAAGAAAAATAAGTAGAACATGTAGAGAATTTTATGAAGCAATTTGAGGACAATGGTCTAAAGCCATTGCAGCCATCCTATGTGGACTTGATGCAAATGTATATGTGCCTGTGTATGTAATGTGAAGTACAATACACATTTTCTCGATGTATGGCAAGGTGTCGACCTAATTGGGTAGCTTATGAAATATATCTTGAATCCTTGATTAAATGTGGCATGCTGGAGAGGGCTGAGGGGGTTTTTGCAGAGTTGCAAAAGAATGGTGCAATTGGTATTAAATCCAAGATGTGTAATGTAATATTAGAGGGATATCTCAGTGCTGGTCAAGAAGAAAGGATTAATGACCAACTTACTGCTAGACATTATAGGTGTAGATGAAAACCTTGACTTTCAAGCAGAGTATTTACAAATTGTGAATTATCAAGACTGTGAACTGCGAGCCTTGGATTTTCGCCATTTCTCAGAGGAATTGCATGAACAGTCTGAAATGAACTTGGAGAGTCATGAAGCTACAATTGATGCACTTATTTTGGTAGCAGAATGTCACCTAAATCCATATTTCATGATGAACACCAATGACAGTGAATATCATATTAAAAAAAGTGCCAATAAAACCAAATCTTCACATGCGTAGGAAGATGGTTGATGAGCTATTTTCAAGTAATAGAAAGCCAAAAGTGGAAATCATAGGTAATCTCAAAGAAAAGAGAGACAAAACTGTAATTGGAATTCTTATGCAAGCAACAGAATGGGACAACAAAATGCAGTCTAGTATTTTGAATGTGAGTTCATATGATGAGAAAGCAGTAAATTGTGATTTTGAAGAAAGGCCAAATGGTTTTAGAAAATTTCCCGATGATAAAGAGTCTATGGATGTTGTTACACTTGTATGCTAGCATCAGGGTCTACTCTATGTTTTTCTGATTCGAGAGTTACAGAGGGAACAACATAACATGTTGCAGAGCATCTCAATACATTTCTTTTCTCTCTTCATTATCAACAAAAGGAGTTTAGTCATCCAATAAAACCTAGAAAAATACTTGGAGATAGGCGACAATGGACAATTCTTCAAATTATAGTTTCTGCAGCCAGTGGTAGTGGCATCATGGAGGAGGATGATGAGTATGGTAGGAAATAGGGCTTCCAGTTTAGAAACTCGATTCTTGCCTCCTCATGGATGGACAAAATATCAAATTTTTCAACCTCTTCATTTCCTTTGGTTAGATACATAGGTTGGATGGCATTTTCTTGCTATGCAAAGGAAAATTAGAAGAGAGGGGTCCTTCTTGAGCAAGATATGCAGCAAATGAAAAGCTTACTGTTTATTTTCTTTGATAAAAATAAATAGGTTGGGAGGCATTGGATTTCTATGGAAAGGAACACCAGAAGAGAGGGCTCCTCCTTGTGCAAGATATGCATCAAATGAAAATTTTACTATTCATTTTCTCTGATGAACTCACATTCGTAAAAAGACGTCAGGGGAATGAGAATGAAGAATTACAAGAGGCCTCCCTTTTGAATCCAACAAAAATAAATATGAGAAACCTGTTAAGAAAAGTGATCATTTAGATAAAGTGGATAATGATGGCTTTACCCGTGCTCTTTACCCTGACCTTGACATGATCTTTCCAAACTTAATAAATCAGTTTTTCACATACGTAGAAGTGATGCTAGAGGTTGTCTGCTCCCATTTAAAAGAAGTTCCACCTAGTTCTATTCCAGATATATTGTTGGTTTTCAGTGTTGTGTCCCAATCCATTCCTAGATGTAGATAGAGATCAAAATTTAATGACTGATTCTAGTTGTGGCATGTTGAAAGGTGTTGTAGCTTCTAATGTGAAGTGCATCATATTGTGGATACTAGAAGTAATCATTGTGGAACATAAGGAAGCTATTAGATAGGTGATATGATTATTTCAAAAGGAAGCTATTGTTCACTTTGGAGTAGATAGGTGATATGATTATTTCAAAGATATGTTTGAAGAAATTGATATTGGCCCCATGTTTAATACATTACACTTATATGAATATATACTAGGACCAAAGATTCAATGGTTAACTCCATGGAATTTGATACATTGCTCTTTAATCTTGGATACTTGTTATAATTGTGTGCGATGATTCAAGTGGTGTTGTACTAATTTATTATGATATTGCTCTTTATTTTGGATGCTTCATATTGTTGTTGTGTGACAGACTACTTTCCTAAACATTTTTAGTGCCATACCAAGTGCCTTGTACGAGTCATTGATTGGGTATATTCTCACAGGTATCAAAATTTATATCTATGACTAGAGAGCCATATGTAATGTAATTGAACCTAGTGGGGACACTCACTCGACCCTCAAAGTAGACATGGTTGAAATCAGTCTATGAAAACTTTTAATGTTTATTAATCAGATAACTTTTCAGCTTAGTGTTAAGTTGGGTTATGGTAGACTGAGACCACTACGATTGTATCACATTCTCAAAGTTCTTCACATAAATGATATCTTGGTAGAGTTTGTTCAAGTAAAAGATACTCTCAGGTTTAGGACTAGCTGTGTGGTTTTACTTAGCTTAATATTACTCATATTATTTCGAATGTTTTAGTTCAGTCATGTTACTATTTGGATATGGATGTAAATTGCTATGTAGTTTATCAAGATTTCTTTTCTATTAAATTTATTTCAATCTTAAATTTATTTTAATACTGAGTTTGGCCGCTTTATTCATAATTTATTGCTGGAAAGTATTGATGGACAATATAAAGGTTGTCCCCTTATTTAAGTAACCCTTTGTTAGTGAAATGAATAACCCTGTGTTTGGTCTTTATTATAGCCACCATCCTTCACCAAATGATGCATGCATATGTTGACAATCTCTTCTGAAATTCCATTATATCTTCATTATCAGTATGAAAATTTGAAGACATGATCCCAAAAAGAATATATCCTGTTGTTGGTGAATAACAACCCATTGAAGAATCCCCAGAAGAAACATGGTGAATCTTGAAAATTCTTATGCCAAAAAATCTAAAAAGCTTCTATTCTGTCCAATAATGAACATCTGAGGAATTGAAATAGGTGGGCAGCCTTAAAGACGTCGATCTCAATGAATTTCTACAATACTGACATCCATCATCCATGTGACTAATTATTTTTAGATACTTAGGGAAAAGACTCAAAGAGCTCCTAGCCCTCATCTCCTTGACTAGATATATCAAGGGATCCAATGCTTCCTTGTAGAGAACATCAGTCAAATTCTCAGATGTTTGCCTCTAAACAAGTTAGACACTGGAGTTTGTGTTCTGCTCCACTGTTATGATGGTGTTGCAATGGAGTAGGATTTTTTGGTTCCTTGGTGTCATACTACTCCTTATTTCTATTCATATGAAGGTAATCAAATCCTAAAACTTCAACAACCTCCTTTGTCTGTTTTATTTCAGTTTCCAACTTGTAGGATTGAATAATGCAACCCCAGGATGAGTTGATCTGAGGTTTGTCTTTATTGAAATGAATCAAGAGGGATAAGGAAGAAAACATCATTTTGTGTTGATTCATGGACTTGGCCATGGAGCATGGTGTTGGTATAAGGTTGTAACTCTGCTTAAGAAGAGGGGTTACAAAGTGGTTGCCCTGGATCTCACTTCTAATGGGATAAACATGGCACCTCTACAGATCAATTCAATTCAATTGCACATTATGCAGAGCCACTGCTAGATTATATCAACAACCTCGGTAATGATGAGAATGTACTTGGACTCTCTGGAATATAACCTGTCATTTTAAGGTCCGAGAATAGTGAATCTAAGCCCAAAGTGAAGACAAAACTATGTCCAAGAGAGTTATGAATATTATAAGTTTTCAGAATGCTTCTCTTTATTGTTCCTTTGGAGTCCTTACTATAATAGATATGGCCTCCCAAAATTAGGCAACAAGGATTTGATAGTTTTTTGGACTTTATTTCACATTTTAAGTTGAGAAAGGCGAGGGTTCAAACCTATTCCACTTTTATTAATTACCCATTTTGGCTTGGGAAGTTGCAGAATGGTCTCTGAAGATGTTCTCATTACATCGTTTTCATATTTTGAAAACAAAATATGCTCAACCTTTTGTTATGTGATGGATGGAATTTCAGTTGATTAGCACAGGGGGTCCTGACAGCAAGGAGGCTAATTGAAGAATGCCATGTTACTAGGACAAATGAACCACTCATACCTACCAAGCCACAGAGAGAATGTGGCCAATTAAAAAGTGAGTTGGCCTTTGAGGCCTTGCTTAGACTAGCTCAAAACATAAAATTGAATGGCATTCTGATGTTCACTGGTTCCACAAAGGTATTACTTGGTTAGGATAACCAACCCTTCAAGGTCAGTTGAGACCTTAAGACCTTTGCAAACTTGGAAATGGGATAAAAGAGTTGGTACTTACCTCTTAGAAGCATTGTATATATGACCTTAGATAAGGTCTTTCAAACCTGTCTCATTAGGTTGTAAGAATAGTTGAAAACTTCTATTATACATAGACTAGCTTTTTAAGAGCATTGGTCTTGATTCCCAAGTCCCGACATTAGTACCCAGATCCTTAAAAAATGACAAGGTATTCAACGTGCTCTGATCATATTCCAGGGAAGTTTTTATTGCTTCTGAGTAGGACCCAAACATATAATTTCCACCAGCGAATGACATGATTATAAATGACACAAATGCTACAAACCATCTTCTCTTGAAAGCTCTTTTGGCCAAATCAAAGGCCTCCTTCCTCTCCATCATTTTAACCACTGCAACAAAGAAGGAAAAAAAATCTTATAGGAAGGAATTCCATTATTATAGTAATAGGTGTTCATTTCTCAATGATAATATTGAGTTTGCACTAACATATTGAACTATGATTTGAAAATTAAAGGCTTGCTAGAGCAGATGAGGAGAACCAACTTTCATTTTTGCAGAGTTGGATAAAGATCCATCTAGAAGATGGAAGCAGGATATTGAGAAAACCAGTTTTGTTTGCAGAGTTTGGGAAATCTTACAAAAACCCAAGATTTCACATGGGTGAGAGAGACAATTTAATTGGTGTGTTTATAAGCATGTATATGCATCTTGTTAGATGGATAGGAGTAGGTAGTGGAGCCATGTTCTGGAAACTCATGGAAGAAGGAATGAACTCACATGGAGATGGGTATGAGATTTTTTTGTCTTAGAATCCATCCACAATAGCTCTAGTTTCGGGTCAGTCTCATAAGTTGGCTGAGCTTACTCATTTGTCTACCAGGATGTATGAATATAAGAATAGGAGGCATCCTGGGGTAACATGCTAATGGTTCTCAAATTTCTCAAATTTCTAACCTAAAAATAGATATTCTTGAATCGCTCAAAGTGCTAACCTAAAAATAGATACAATAGAGAGTTACAGACTACAGTGGATTCACCCTCACAAGAATCAGTTGACATTATTTCTCAATTAATTTCAAACTCTTACTCTCTATTTTATTACGCACACTAGTAGGAAAGGGGAATTTAGTGAGTTTTAGCCTAGTACAACACATGAAGCTAGAGTATCTCTCTATCCATCCACAAAAAGAAGTAAACATGTTTAATATATACAACCAGTGTTTATATGATTTGAAGATACGAGGATGATGGCAGGATGCAACATACCGAGTTGTTTGTCGACGTTCGATTGAAGAAGATGATGAGCATTGATGTTCAACAAAGGAATGGCTTGTTCACTGCAAAAATGGCTCTTTGGAAGACTAAATCCTTGGCACTAGCATGGAAGAATATCAATGTTGAGCTGCCATTATGATTGTTGGCTTGGTAGTGGGAAATTGCAATGCAACAACCTCCAGCTCCCTTACCATTAACCTTCTTCAATGTTGCAACAACCTAGAGTCTGAAGACAATCTAGACTCCAGTTAATGCTACAAGTTGCAACAACCTAGACATAGGTTAATGCTGCAAGTTGCAACAACCTAGACTCAGGTCAATGCTGCAACAACCCGACCTACCCTAGGCCTAGAATTTAGTGTCTATAAGTGTAACGTGACACTTCAAGGCAACTTGAAATGCACAGTGTGGTTTGGACTCCAAAGTCTACAAGCTATAACTAGGGCTGGGAAATTTGGTAATAGATTATAGATAAAGACAAAATTTTGAGAAATGATCGGTGGACCGACAACCCTTCCTAGAAAATTTTATAATATTATTCATTTTTTTTAAAACCTGTAAAAATAAAATTTTAATTTTTAATTTTTTTACTCGTGAATTTCACTGAGTACTTCTTTTACATGCCAGAGGCCTCTTGACAGGCTCTAACATGTTCAATTTTTAACATTGATCCTCAAGTGCCCGTGAATAAAGAATAGCATAATCAGCTAGATAAGTAGGTATAATTTACAAAATCTCACCCAGAATCTCACTCAAATCTACTAGTATCATTTCCATGATTTAAATAATGAATGGAGGAGTCTTAATACTCCCAATCACTTAACATAA
This sequence comes from Pinus albicaulis, assembly GCA_034641835.2. NCBI lineage: Eukaryota > Viridiplantae > Streptophyta > Pinopsida > Pinales > Pinaceae > Pinus > Pinus albicaulis. Next base: position 892,479,663 of record CM076583.1, on the reverse strand, counting down.
AAGCGATTAAGGTGGCCAAAGGATAATATCCCATGACTCTCATCATCATGCCATCTGTAACTAGGTCTAATTGGAAAAATACATATATTTTCCTATAACTAATTCAGCATGGTAGTCATTGCAAGTTATGGGCTATGGTCACTACCCTAGTATTGAAAGGAGTACATGATGTTTTGTGTTAACCTTAATTTCACACATATCAATGCATATGCATATTTCAAAGTTTAAGCTCACAAGTTTGTAACTATTTGATAGGAAAACGTTTTTCTATTCTGAGCATCATTTCCCCATGGAGTGTTTTCTTTATCTTCAAGCATTCATGTTTTATAGGAATAGTATATCCACAATTTTAATTTCTTTTTGCTTTCAAATATCGTTAAATATTTTTATTCTTAAATGTTTTAATTCTATGACTAATGCAACTTCTTTATTGTGCTGAGGGCAATATATCCAAGTATGGATCAATCAAACGAAGAAATAGAAATCGACAAACTTATCTTATATGTAGAATTTTTTCTTTCAAATTATCTAGTGTTAGGTTCATTATTAATTTGAAAAGGGCCATTCGATGGGCAAATGAAACAAAGCTAACTTTTATTGATAATGTATTCACTGATTTATTAAATAAAAAAATGTGGTCAATTTTAAGCACTCTTGAATAGATTGCAAAAAATTATTGGCATTGCATGATGTTGAAAATAATTAGGTGGATTAGTGAAAAGCATAAGAACATATTGAGTTTAATGGCATGACTGAAACTATGGAAGAGGCGTTGGAACAAGTGGTGGAGTAGATGGTGGCTGAGCAAAGGGTTGCAACACTGTATATGCATTTGGAAAATACCCCTATGCAATGGTGGGTAAGCACATCAAATCATGTTTCATTCATGGAATGATATGATAGAGGCACTAAATGATAAAGTCCTACCAGAAATTGGGGCTCCATTAGCTAATGACATTTTGGAAAGCAGTTTTGTCAACCAGACCCTACAATTCGTTGGTACTTCCAATACAATGGGCCACATGTATTATTCCATGTCATTAGGATATATAGGAGGTTCCTATTTAAATATGGTTTCATAATTTTATGCACACCTTAGATCCATTTCCAAAGAAGTGATATTCTGAGGTAAAAATGCAGTGGCAGACAACTAGCTAGGTTGAATTATGACTCTACTAGGAGGAGGCATAGATTGCAAGGTTGATAAAGTGCATTTGGTGTTTCCCATATATGGACCATGTAGAAATTTGAATAACTGAGATATTATTCACCGATATTCTCCTGCTCACACACTATTTTAGCTTCATGCATAATACAGAATCTCTTCTACCATGATCATCACATGTAGAAATAAAATCAATTGCATGCATACATTAAAACCACAAACAATCACACATATGAACACAGTATTTAATGGGAAAGATTAAAGCTGAAAACCCCAACTATCTATATATTATATGTCATGGATATCATGTAACAATAATAGTACAAAATATCCTCACAAGCTCTCATGCACACCCTCAATTGCTACACACTATCAAGCTAGATCTAGCAAAACACATGCTCCAATCTTTTGCCACTTGATAGCCAGCCTCTATTGCATAATTAATGCTATGGGATGGCTTCATTAAATAGATAAACCACCTGGCTTGAACTTCGCAATCCTCATGGGCTACTCCACCTATCTGTGTGTTGCAAATAACAATAGTATAGTCACAACTGATAGTTAACCTGCTCTTTCACCTATCTCTGCACTGGTCTCCAATGAAACTGTCCATGCACTGAAGTTAAATGATGCATTCTTTAGTTGATTAATGAGTTTATAATTAGTGAATTAATTAATAATTAATTCACACCACTCTCACTAATTGTATCAATTAGTTAAACTGAATACAAATAGCTCAAATATGTTTAGATTAGTTAAACTGAATACAACTCCACTAACTTCCTCAATCAACTCCACCAAACTCTGTCACATGAGTTCTAACTGAAGTATCCATGCAATAGCTCCACATAACCCTCAGAAATAGTGTAATTCCTTCTGTCAGCTCCTATGCCACATCTGTGCACTTAACTGAAGTGCTCCAAGAGAATAAGATAATGTTTAGAGTCTAAATATTATTAAGAGCTAATAATATTCGACATATCTATTTTTAGACTGGCAATCTAAAAATAGATTCTGCCCAGTATGTCTAAAAATAGAAGTCCATCTATTTTTTTCGACTTGACCAACCATCCACAAATAGCATCCTGCAACTCATAGAACATGATCCATATGTCTAAAAATAGACTTTGCGCCAAAAATAGCCCGTGGGCCCACTTAGTGAAGGCGACTCCTTTCCACTAAGCTCATCATATTGTTGAAATCTCAACACTCCCTCTCAACAAGATAAGGATTATCTGCAACCCCTATCCTGCCCCTGTGGTATTCGAATTTGCTCCTGGTGAGTGCCTTCGTCAAGATATCAGCATCCTGATCCTCCGTGGGAATGTATGAAAGTAACATGATCTTCCGCTGCACACAATCTCCGATATGATGATACCGGATGTCAATGTGTTTAGATCTATCATGAAATACTGGATTAACCGAGAGTTTGATGCAACTCTGATTATCACAATAAATCACAGTAGGCTCTAAGTGTGAACCGAACAACCCGACCAGGATCTTCTTCATCCATATAGCCTCGCATGCAGCCAAACTCGCTGCCATATACTCACTCCCACGGGGACCGAGTGCCACAGACTTAAGCTCGCTGTACTCAAGAACTCATTGCCGACCCGATATCGAAAAATCCCTCCGTATGTGCTCTTCTCGTCCGCTGGGCTCCCCGTCCACCCGCATCCGTGAAGCCACATAGGTTCACCTCATATCCGACTATCTCTGCATCACAATCCATATCCCGATGTGCCACTAAGATAACGCAATACATGCTTGCCTGCCTTCCAAAAGAGATTGGTAGGCTTAACCATAGCTTGCGAAAGCTGGTTAACAGCATAGCATATATCGGGTCGTGTATTGACCAGATACATAAGCGACCCCACCAACTGTCGATAGACAGTGGCATCCACTACCTCCACTGAAGTAGCATCCTCTTCCTCCAACCACCAGGAAGAGGAGTGTCAACAGGCTTGCAGCCATGCATGTTGAACCTCTCCAGTATCTCTGCATACTTACCCCCGAGAAACAAAATGTATCCACCACCCCGCCTGCCACCCCAATCCCGTGAAAATAATGTGGGAAGGAGGCCCAAGTCCTCTATCTCAAACTCCTTGTAAGATCAGTTTGCATGAGTGTATCAACAAATTTCTATCACCCTGTCAAAATCAAATCATCTACATAAAGTAATAATGATCAGCACCATCTCTCCACCACAATCAAGATAGTGGGTCTGATCCTACCACTGGAGAACTAAACCCAGGAAATAACCGTTCTTATCCGTGTATCAGCGCAATTTGCAGCTGCTTGTCCCCATACAACGCTCTCTTGAGTCGGCACACATGCGACTGACTGCTGAAGATCTCAAAACCTTCAGGCTGCTCTATGTACACTTCTTCCTCAATAACTCCATTGAGGAACGCAGTCTTCACATCCATCTGATGAATGTGCCACCCCATCCGCGCTGAGAGAGCAAGGATCGTCCGTATGGAAGAGTACCTTGCGACAGGTGCAAAAGTCTCCTCATAGTCAATCCTTATCCGTGAGCCTCTGCACAAATCTTGCCTTGTACTTCTCGACGCTCCCGTCAGCAGTTTGTTGTACTTTGTAGATCCATCTCGAACCTACCACTGATTTCCCTTTCGGCCTTGGGACAATCTCCCATGCACTGTTTCTGACAATCGAATCATACTCTTCCACCATGGCATCTACCCATGCGGGATCCTCCACAGCTTCCTCGAAAGAGGATGGCTTTGTCACGATACACTTGCTCATAAGAGCCATGTATCCAGTATAATGGTCAGGTGACTGTCTCTGTCTGCGCTGTGATGTAGGTGCTCCTACAACCTTCTCTGCATCTTGAGCCAGTCGCTCAGCTTCTGTAGTGCGCTTCCGACCTCTGATGTTTGGCACTACTTGAGTGGTCTCTTCCACTCCATGAACCTTCTCTTGTGGCTGATCCACATCCTGAGACTCATCCTTAGGAACTAATAACTCCTCATTTGCATGCAAGTGTGGCTCCCTCTCAAGCGAACACTTCATGGCTTTCTCCTCCTGAAATTTGATATCCCGTCACACAACAGTCTTGCGATTGTCTGGAAAATACACACGATAGTTGTAGGGCGTATCAGTGTACCCCACAAATATCCCAACCTCCGCAGTCGGCTCCAACTTCTTCATGGCATCCTTTGTCACATGAATTTAAACACAATTGAGCCAAAATATCAAATGGGAAATATCGGACTTCTTACTGACACTCCTTGGGTGTACTCATTAGTGTCCTATGAAGAAATGAGTTCTACCACCACATCTCTGATGTTCATTGCCTCCGCCCACAAGTGAATGGGTAGGCCCTGATCATGCAACATCACCCGTTAAACACCCACGATCGTTATGTTCTTCCGCTCAGCAACCCCATTCTGCTGTGGGTTATGAGGTGCTATGAGCTCTCTTCAAATTCCTTCTGCACTGCAAAAGTCCTTGAATTCGCCAGAGATGAATTCACCACCATTGTCGCTCCTAAGAGCCTTCACCTGCTTCCCCGATTCTTTCTCAACCAGTGCCTTGAACTCACAGAACTTTGAGTATGTCTCGCTCTTCTTCTGCATGAAGAAGATCCAACACTTACGAGAAAAATCATCAACAAATATCCCATAATACCTGTGCTTTGCTGTCGAAGCTGCTGAGAAAGGTGCTTTGCGTACGTAGCAGAATTCTCTCAAGGATCATCTGACGGGCTATCCTTCTGCATTGAAAAGGTGGCTTTCCCCAGGCTACAACGTACATGCTGTGATGCAGGCACTGGTATAGGAAGCCCAGTAGAAATCTACTACAGTATCTTCAAAGCTCCATGGTGAAGGTGGCCCAATCTCCGGTGCCACAACTCGCCATCATCCCGGCTCACCACTCCTTCTGCCTTGCCTGTCATTGCTGCGCAGCCATCTACTTGCAATTGATAAAGGTTCTTAACTCGAACCCATATCCTCTGGGTCTCACCAGTTGCCTTATTGCGCATGAAAGCCTTTCCCTCGCTAAAGAAAACATCATATCCCTAGTCTTCTAACATCGCCACAGAGATAAGATTCTTCTTCAATCCTGGAACATGCATCACTTCCTTAAATATGAAGGGTTTACTAGAATCCCTCTCAAAGGAAATGGTACTGATACCGGTCGCACTGTATCTACCATCATCGCCCATCTCGATGTGCACTCCAAGATCTTTCTCATCCAGATCAGTAAACAAATCTCGATCTCCTGTCATGTGAAAATATACCTTTGTCCGAGCTCCTACTTGATCTGATCATATGAGATGACATAGGTGGTAGAACTGAAAACTTAAGCCCCGCAGGGGCTTAAAGCTCTCATTTGCAGTTCAGCGTCTCTGTTTTCTTCTTATGAGACAATTGGTGGCGTCGTGTTCGGTGTTGAGTGACGGTGAAAACCGCCTCTTATGGTTTGTGTCGTGCTTCTTGCCTTTCGTACCGGATTGAGAATATTTCTTGCTCTTCCCCTTATTTTCTTTGGCAGCCAAAGCGCAATTCTCTTCATCATAATTCTTTGATGAAGATCCATCCCTGCACACGATCTCCTTCAATGTAAGATCCATCAAAGTCGCCCCATCCCGGCACTCTCTTCCCCGACCATTGACAGAGTCCCGATAGAATGCCAACTCTTCAGGGTTTCCAAGGAGAGCCAAGCTCACTGCTCATCATCAACAGCCACCTCACACTCCGGCCTCATCCCCCCATTGGGTGAACTCTGAGGGACTCAAGACACTCGCCATCTATAAGCCGAGTTCATCCTGAGCACCAATCTCCTCTACGTTTCTTGCTTTGGAATAAATCACAGTAAGGCTCACAGATCATGAATGGAGAAGCCTTACCATGAAGGCTGGATACCAGAGATCCTTCACACCCTCCAACAGAATCCTTCGACACTTTTCTGTCTTCTTTTGCCATGCGTCAAGTACGGCAGCATCACTAGAAGTAGGCTTTGGAATTTCAGCATCTATGAACTCCTTCAACCCATTGTCATCTAGCACCGCTTCCATCCTGTCCTTCCATGCAATATAATTTGAGCTACCATCAAGGGCATACTCCAATCGCAATCCGTTGAAAGACATCTCAACTCCGACACCAAGAAAACACTGCTGCAAATTTAAATTCCACCAGCACAAAACTCAACCGCTTCAATGTTTTGCAATTGCTCCAATGATCAATATCCCTCTGATACCATGTAGAAATTTGAATAACTGAGATATTATTCATCGAGATTCTTCTGATAACTATTTTAGCTTCATGCATAATATAGAATCTCTTCTACCATTGATCATCACATGCTGAAATAAAATCAATTGCATGCATACATTAAAACCACAAACAATCACACATATGAACACAGTGTTTAATGGGAAAGCTTAAAGCTGAAAACCCCAACTATCTATATATTATATTTCATGGAGATCATGTAACAATCATAGTACAAAAGCTGCTCGCAAGCTCTCATGCACACCCTTAATTGATACACACTATCAAGCTAGATCTAGCAAAGCACATGCTCCAATCTTTTGCCACTTGATAGCCAGCCTCTATTGCGTAATTAATGCTATGGGATGGCTTCATTAAATAGATAAACCAATTGCCAACCGGCAAGTAATCCTCATGGGCTACCCACTCATTCCAGTTGTAAATAGCAACAAGATATCACAACTTTTTGTTAACTCTGCTTCACCATTAACGCTCCATGTCTTCAATAAATCATCTATGCATCAAGTTAACTGATGTATTCCTTAGTTGATTAATGAGTTAATAATTAGTGAATTAATTAATAATTAATTCACACCACTCTCACTAGTGTATCAATCAGTTAGACTAGATACAACTAGCTCAACTATGTTTAACTGAGTTAAACTCAATACAACTCCACTAACTTCCTCAATCAACTCCACCAAACTCTGGCTACACAGCCTTCACCAAAGTCTCATGCAATAGTTCTCCACAATAACCCCTCAGAATAGCACCCTTCACAAACTACAGTGCTACTTCTGCAGCACTTTACATTCAGTGCTCAAGAGAATAAGATATTGTTTATAGTCCAAATATTATTAAGAGCTAATAATATTCGACATATCTATTTTTAGACTGGCAATCTAAAAATAGATTCCGCCCAATATGTCTAAAAATAGAAGTCCATCTATTTTTTTCGACTTGACCAACCATCCACAAATAGCATCCTGTAACTCAAGAACATGATCCATATGTCTAAAAATAGACTTTGCACCAAAAATAGCCCGCGGGCCCAGTTAGTGAAGGCGACTCCTTTCCAATAAGCTCATCATCTTGTTGCAATCTCAACAGACCATCCACAAAGTCTAATAATATGTTCCACAAAGGAGTACCCCTTAAAGGAACTTTGGCATCTGTGGTATAAATAAACCGATTCCCTTTTGAAACTATTGATAATGTGATAGGTGGTATTTCTCTGGAAATGAGAAGTATTGGTCTCCTTGTTGTTCTGTCAGTTGTTGATAGTGTATAGGAAAGTGGTGGAAATAATGGGGAATAATATAGATCTTCATTCTTTTTAAAGGATCATTTTTCAACAAGGAATGTGTTGTAGTGTAATGAAATCTGCATGTTGTAGTGTAATGAAATCTGCATGTAAGGATCATTTTATTTCCAACCTTGCAATGCTTGGTCTAATTACATCTTTGGGATAGTGAATGGGGAACACCAAAAATAACACAAGCATAAGATTTGATAGAAAATCCATTCGAATACCAAGCCACTCATAGGCACCAACAATGTGGAGAGTAGATCTAGTATACATATTAGTCAATTAAGCAGGGAGAATTCTTTCTTTAGATTTTGGAAGTATATTTATTTTTGTAGCTTTCTAAAGTATACATATATAACTATATCTCACATAAATATCAGTCAACTCAAGAATTCTCAAAGGTTGCAAGTGCAGAAAGAATTATCCCCGCTATCAAAGGCACTCCTATAAGCATACATGTACCAAAAGTAGAAACAAAGACAAATGTGGGTGCAACAGAGAAAAAAAATGTTGTTATAACTGATGCATAAACATACTTTTTTAGCCAACTACATGATTCCTACCTCAAAATTGCTAGCTTCCATAGAAATATTGTTTCCCAAGCCTACAAATCAAGTATGATAAAAACCAATGGAACAAATGAACATTTACTTTAGCATTGACTTCACATGTTTAAATCACTAATCTACATTTTAGTGTAGTCTTAGAAGTTTTCTTAGGGACATCATTAATCAATTTCCACACATGTTTGTTTGCACCATTAATCCTTACAGGGGTCTTTGTTGTTGGTTCACCATTTCTGTGGAAAATCCCGCACACCTTTCCATGACAACAATCTCTTTTGAGCTTGATGCTTGTGATTTTGTAGAAATTCTTGTGTTGCCAATAGATTTTAGCCATTTGGAGCCAATTCCCCAATCAAGGAGGGGATTGGCATCATCCAACAATGTCTTATTATTCTTCCTCTTTTTCTTGACCACTGTGCCTTCCCCTACAACGGGCTTAGCAACAACAATGCTAAAACCTCTCTGCGGAACTCTGCATGCCCACATCAACGTTTTTTTGCTTTCCATACCTTCAATATCCCCTGACACACACAATGTCACTTCCTCCCTTTCAATCTTTCCTGACACTCCTCGAAATCATATGCCACGAGTAAAACCCCTTAAAACCCTCTGTAGATTAACTTTTTTGTCATACGCTTTTGTTGATATATGAAACCTTTCAAGCAACGATCATTTTATTTTTCCTCTTTTCCAAAAAGTAGAGAACCAATGCTCTAGGTGGCAAGAACACTCCTCCTATGGAGGCGCATCTACTCCTTCAGTGGATTCAATCCCTCAACCGATTTCATTACATATGAAAAGTGGATTCAATCTCTCAATCACTATAACTTTGGCACATGATATTTTATATGAATAAACAATACCTTTGATGTTAAATGAATACTGAGCTATTTAGATGTACAGGAATGGGAAGGGGAAGGAATTGGATACCACAAATATCTAGGAATGGGATGGGGAAGGAATTGGATACCAATTAAAATATATGTGATTAAAAATAATCAAAGCAAAGGACTACATTGGTCATTCTCTAGAGAGGCCATTAAGGCATTCCAAAAAAAAAATCCCCCGCTCTCTTGTTTTACTTATGAGTAATGAGAAGCATCATTAACATTGGGAAGGAGGGAACTTGCTATATTTTATACCAAATGGTATCACAAATACAAGTACTTTTGGTGCTTGCTAGAAGAGCAATATATTCACTCTGTTGTTGAAAAGTTCATGTGTGATATTAGTGTATTTGATCAATTTCTCTCAGACCAAAGCAACTCAGAAGCCCAAAAATATTTATGTGCAGTGGGTCTGATAACCATGCCAATGCTCATTTAGCACCTTAAACAAGCCCTGAACCTAAATTTGCTGGCATCACAAAATATTTAAATATTTATGGACAACATGAAGGTCCATGTTATGAGAATAAGCCTTGTAAATATCACAAAGAAAATTAAAGAAGCATTGACTTCTTTTGCTGACAATGAGTTGGGAAAAGAAAATGGGCTTGAAAGACAAGTTGCTATTGCCATTGACTCTCCTCAGAGGGGAGGGCGTTTTTCATGTCATTCAAGTATAATGGTAGCATAAAAGAAACATTCTCAAAAGTAAATAAATTAAGGGTAGGCTGATTTGCATATGATCATAAGCCAATTTGTTTGATGTCAACTACAAGATGGAAACCTGGAAGAGAATATCTAATCAAATGTTACCCTTTGATATTCATGGGTAATTTATCAATTCATCTCATCCAGTCCTCCTATATACTTTACAATGCTTGCTTATGCATGTACAAATGAGATTTGCCTCACAAGTTGCTGCATGCTAGTCAATGATGTTTTCTGGGTGTTGAGAAATGATGGACAAGTTTCCCACCCTACATCATCCCCAATTTCCATTATTTGATAAGGTGAAAAAATATGGATATTGCTGTGAGTTTTCTAAGGAAGGCAGGAAATAAATACAGAGGCAGTTCCTTTCTCAACAATAATTAAACAAGAATGGTAGTGAATTTAATGTGTCAAAAGAAAAATTATAGCATCTGGAGGAAATTAATTCAAGGTAGCCTTTTTGGCGTTTCCCTTGTTGCAGTAAATCTATCAACTAATCACATCTCTGGGTTGATCAAAACATGTTGAAGGTATTGAAGGAGGTTGGTGAAAGTGTTTCAGATTTGCAGATAGATCTTGGCAGACTTTAGTTATAGGCCTTTCCCCATATTTAGTATGTTGGAGATCACATGCATATTAGGAAGAATCGAATGAAGAGTTATTGGCAATGACATGATGGATTTATTTTGGATATCACATGGATTCAGAAGTCAAAGAAAACTTTATCTGGAGCTGGGCTAGAGATTTTGACCAATGTGCCTATTATGAATGACCACAAGCATTTGGTCTTGTCCTGCAAACTACTAGTAGAAAGAGTTTGGAATGTGAGTTTGTAAAAAGGATAAAGTCATAGGTATATAGTGTGGTGAATAAGGTATGAAATCAACTCTTCCAACTTCAACATTGGATGTATATTAGCACATACAGGCTTTAAATATTCATTTTTATAAATAAATTTTTCCCTAGCAATTAAGGCACTACCATCTATGACAATACAACACCATTTTCCAAGAAGGATGAGAATAGTATTTGTAGGATTTGAGGATGAATACACGTCATTTATTAAACTTATGGATTAAACATCACCTGCCTCCCATACCACAAACAAATCCAGATAGTTTTCAAAAATGTAATTGCAATAGCATTTGAAACAATATTGTGTCCTCTAGGTAAGCAGCAGAGGAGAATTTCTAGAGCTGGTTGGAGAAGATATTTATGGTGTCACAGAGTTTACAAAAGTTCTTGTGGGGATGGATAAACATATCATGCTGTAAAGAAAGTCCAAGGTTGTAACCTCTTGCTGAGATATTTCAATTTCAATGGATTAAAACCTGTGGATTTGAATTTTATAGATGGAGGGATAACATAGTTTGTTTCTGGAAGAGGGGGTGCTTCTAATGGATTTATGTAAGAGTGGATTAGTTTTTTAATGTGTTCAGTAGATACAAGTTTTTGGAAAATTTTATTGGATGAATCAATGATTTGAAGCATGTAAATTATTATTATTAACCAATTTTAAGGTCACGACTAAGCCAGACAACAAATTGGTGTATGATACTTCCTAATTTGTGGGACAAGAGGAGGAGGTATTTACTAAATGCAGAATATTTATAGTGTCCTCTCAAGATCAGATTTAGAGATCCATTAAATCGGTCCAACATTATCTAGCGAGACCCCTGTGTTAAACGAGTTAGTGCTCTACCAAGCCACTAGAACCCAACCCCAAGTCACATACAAGTAAATTTCCCTTGTTGGTTGCCTGTTCAAAACAGTTGTTACTGCATTTTCTATGCAACTTCATGGAGAAAAACCCATAAAGCCTGGAAAGTTTTCTAATTTCAGATTGTTGTTGACAATCTGGTTGTTTGTGTTAAAAGGAAATGTAGCACATGTTAGATTTCATTCCCCTTGTAATGTTATTATTGCCATTGTGTTTGTGTTTATCTTGGAAGAAAACTTAATAGGTCCTAGTTTTTTCTGGCATGCACCTTTGTTGCTGGAAATATGCTTGTCTCTCTACTAAAAGTAAATCTAGCACATGTTAGATTTCTTTCACCTTTCAATGTTGCTATTGAGAATGCCTTGTATCTATGATAGAAGAAAATCTAGCACAAAATATATTTCTTTTTTCCCTGCAATATTGCTTTTGGAAATATACTTGTGTTTGTGCTAAAAGTAAATCTAGCACGAGCTAGATTTCTTTAACCCTGCCATGTTGTTATGTGATTATGTTTTTTCTACAGGAAAATTTAGCATGGGTAGATTTCCTTCACCTTGCAATGGTGTTATCAACAATGTGCGCTTATTTATGCTAGAAGGAAATATATCACTCATTATATTTTTTTCATCTTACAATGTTGTTATTAGCAATGCACTTTCGTTTATGATAGAATAAAATCTAGCACGTGTTAGATTTATTTTGCTTGATAATGTTGTTGTTGGAAATAGGCTTGATATTTTGCTAAAAGTAAATATAGCACATGCTAGATTTTTTTCACCTTGCAATGTTTGTTATGTGCTTGTGTTTGTGCTAGAAGGAAATTTAGCACACGTCAGAATTAAACTTGCAACATTTTTATTGAAAATGTGTTTGTGTTTGAGCTAGAAGGAAATTTATCATGCACTAGATTTGTTTCACAATGCCATGTTGTGGTTGGTAATCTGGTTGTTTTTTCTAGAAGGAAATATGCTAGATACCTTGATCTTGAAATGTTGTTATTGGAAATATGCATGTGACTATGTTAGAAGGAAATTTAGCACATGTTAGATTTCTTTTCTTGAAATGTTGTTATTGGCAATATGCTTTAGCTTGTTCTAGAAGTAAATTTAACATCCGTTAGATTTATTTAACACTACAATGTTGTTATGTTCTTATGTGTGTGATAGAAGGAAATCTAGCACGTGCTAGATTTGTTTCATCTTATAATGTGTTTGTGTTGTGCTGTAAGGAAATCTAGCACATGTTATATTTCCTTTGCCCTATAATGTTGTTGTTGTTAACATGATTGTTTTTGTGCTAGAAGTAAATCTAGCATGCACTAGAATTCTTTCGCCTTATAATGTGCTTGTTCGCTTGTGTTTATGCTAGAAGGAAATCTTACACACATTAGATTTCTTTCACCTTATAATTTTGTTATTGGCAATGCGCTTATGTTTGGGCTAGAAGGAAATCTAGCACATGTTATGTTTCCCTCACTTTGGAATGAGCTTGTGTTTGTGATAGAAATAAATCTGTAGCATGCACTAGATTTCTTCCATCGTACAATGTTGTTATGTGCTAGAAGGAAAAATAGCACGTGTTAGATTTATTTCAATTTGGAACGTGTTTATGTTTGTGTTGGAAGAAAATTGATCACATGTTAGATTTCTTATACTCTACAATGTTTTTGTTGGGAACATGCTTGTATTTTTGGTAGACATAAATCTAACACTTGCTAAATTTATTTCACTCTACAATGTTACTATGTGCTTGTGTTTGCGCTAAAATAAAATCTAGCACATGTTAGATTTCTTTTACCTTGCAATTTTGTTATTAGTAACACCTTGGTGTTAAGGCTAAAAGGAAATCTGAAATTTGTTAGATTTTTTTTGTCCTGCATTGTTGTTGTTAGAAATATTTATATGTTTGGGTTAGAAGTAAATATAACACAAGATAAAATTTTCTCACCCTACAATGATGTTATGTGATAATTTTTCCATTAGAAGGAAATCTAATATGCATTAGATCTATTTCACCTTGCGATGTTATAATTTGCAATGTGTTTTTGTTTCTGATACAAATAAATCTAACCCGTGTTAGATTTGTTTTTCCCAACAATGTTGTTGCTGGCAATATGTTTGAGAATTTGTACTAGATGGAAATCTAATATGTGTTATATTTTCTTCACGATGCCATCTTATTTTTGACAATCTAGTTATTTATGCTAGAAGGAAATCTAATGCTTTGCATTGTTTTTTTTCGAAATGTGTTTATGTCTATGTTAGAAGGAAATTTAGTACACACTAGATTTTTTTTTTCTTACATTGTTGAAAATATGTTTGCGTTTGTGATAGAAGTAAATCTAACATATGCTACATTTTTCTCACCTTGAAATGTTGTTATGTGCTTTTTTTTATGATAGAATGAAATATAACATGCGTTAGATTTCTTTCACCTTACAATGTTATTATTGGCAATGTGATTTTGTTTGTGTTAGAAGAAATTCTTGTGGGTGCTAGATTTATTTTTCTTTACAATGAAGTTATTGGTAATATCCCTGTGTTTATGCTAGAAGTAAATCCAACATGTATTACGCTTCTTTAACTGTACAATGTTGTTATTTTCTTATGTTTGTGCTGTAAGGATATGTTGCAAGTGCTAGATTTCCTTTTACCCTGCTGCAATGTTGTTGTTGGCAAGACGCTTATGTTTGTGCTAGAAGTAAATCTAGCACAGGCTAAATTTATTTCACCTTGCAACGCTGACATGAGCTTTTATTTCTTATAAAAGGAAATGTGGCATCCTTAAAGTTCTTTCACCTTCCAATGTTGTTATTGGAAATGTGCTCATGTCTTTATTAGAAACAAATCTAGCATGTGCTTCATTTAATTTTGTTTGCAATATTGTTGTTGGCAACGTGCTCGTGTTTTTTATTGAATTAATTCTACCACATGCTATATTTATTTTACCGTACAATGTTGTTATGTGTTTTTTTTTATGCTAAAATGAAATTTAACATGCGTTAGATTTCTTTTACCTTGCAATGTTTTTATTGACAATGTGCTTGTGTTTGTGATAGAGGGTAATATAGAATGATTTTTTTCACAATGCAATGTTGTTGTTGGAAACATGCTTCTATTTGTCCCATATTTCATTCTTAGACCACATATTCCATACAAAGGGCATTCTAATCATTTGAGGTTTTAACATTTCTTATATTGTAACAACAATCTACATAGGCATGGACTAAAAACTCATTGTCTTGAAAAAGTAAGGTCAAATTTCGCAAGCATGGAGATGTCCTAGGAAGGATTATTGTTGCAATGTTTTTTTTGACAACGTGTTAGTGTTTGCGATAGAAGGAATTTCATCATGCACTAGATTTACTTTACAATGCAATGTTGTTGGCAATCTCTTATATGTGATAGAAAAAATTCTTCAATGTGTTTGCCTTTTTATGGTCTCTATAGAAAACTAAGAATATACATGACTATAAAAGATAAATTTTGTGTAAACATGATGTTGTTGTAGTATCTTATATTGTTGTTATTTATTCACAATGTATTGTTTTCTTTTGCTAACGTGCTTATGCCTGTGCTAGAAGAAAAGCTAGCAGGTGCTACCTTTCTTATAGACACAATTAAAATAACATAATAAATTATTTAGGGGAGACACCCTTTTTGTAATCAACACCATGATTAGCTATTGTTGTGAGTTCTACACTTGTTATTGGTCTTGTTCGTTTTGTTACACATACAATGATGCAAGTAGTGGTAGTATTTATAAATTCATATTTTCTTTGGTAATTTGAAACTATGATAATAGTTTCTTACTTTATTTTCAGAAACCATGGACCCTGAAGCTAGTGGGAATTCAAAGGAATCATCCAAGGAAAAAGGAAGTTCACCAAATACAACACCAAAATCTTTAAATGGTATGAAAATTTTAAAATTAGTTTGTACTTTGTTACAGTGGTTGCTAATAAATGACTGTTGATTAATGCAGTTCATGTTATCCTTATTTTTTAAGAAAACTTGCATATGCTTTGAGCTTCTTTTCTTTTGTGCATATGTATGAAATGAAATGTTATAGAAGATGAATTCATAATGTTTTTTAATTCATTTAAAATTTTACCATCATAAATTCTTACAAATGTTTGTAGATGCTAAGAACTATGGTACAAACTGTGAGATTCTAAAAATCTATTTTATATTCATTTTCAAAATAATTTGACAAAATTATAGTATGCAATTTACAAATTAAAGAATTTTGATTTATTATTGAATAATTTCCTACCTATTATTGCTATGAAAATTGAAATACACCATGTTAGTTGGATTTTCCACATTAAAGATCCACTTTTACACAAAAAAAACATGCATATAGCACTAGGAGTGGGTTTTTAATGTGGAAACCCCATACTAACATGGGTATTTTGCTTTTCCTAACAATTTTAGCTAGGTGATTACTGTTGGTGTCACATAGTAAAGTTGCATTACACATGTGCTCCTTTATTATTATGTATGTAAATGAAAATAGTGTATTATAAGGTTGTTTAATAATATTTTGTATTTCATGCTTTCCATAATTTTTTTTTTTTCATAAGCCATGGAATCTCGTGTCCCTGAAATTCCAAGTAAAGGAGTGAAGAGAAAACGAAAAACAAGTGATATACAAACAATGTCTCCTTCAATTGGTAAGGTTGTTTTATATTTTATGTATACTCTCTTATAATTTTGCTTTTCCTAACAATTTTAGCTAGGTGATTACTTTTTGTGTCATATAGTAAATTTGCATAACACATGTACTCCTTTATTATTGTGTATGTAAATGAAAATAATGTATTATAAGGTTTAATAATATTTTTTATTTCATGCCTTCCATAATTTATTTATTTCTTTATTTTTTTTCATAAGTTGCGGAATCTCGTGTCCCTGACATTCCAAGTAAAGAAGTGAAGAGAAAACAAAAAACAAGTGATATACAAACAATGTCTCCTTCAATTGGTATGGTTGTTTTATATTTTATGTATACTCTCTTATAAATGGTTAGATTAGGTGGTCTTGTAAATTTTAAAATAACATTACATGACAATATTTGAAATTTTAATTTCATTTTGATTTATGCAAATAATTTTTATTTTTGTATGAAAAATTGGTTGACACCAAAGCAAGTGAAATGTTACAGTCACCATTTAAGAAAAAGAAAAAAATCGACTCAAATGGGAATATCAATAACACCTTCAACTTCTACCTTTGAAATGATTAAAAAATACAACACATCTAATAAATATGAGTTTGTGCATGATTGGTATGTCCAGATAGAAACTCCTGTGAATATGTATCTTGATATGTAACTATTTGGATCCATAGATGGAAAAGAACTTGAGATATTAAGAAAAATTATTAATTGCTATGCTTACAATGAAAATGACATTGACTTTCAAGTGGAGGTGATTAAATAAAATGAATTAAAATTAATTTCTTGTCAAGTGGAGTATACAAAGATTTGAAACTTCAAGTAATGATTCACCAAATACGATACTACAACCAAGACCAAAATATTATATGGATGATTAAATATGATTCATTGTTTATATAGTTGTTTAATGCTTTATCCATTGTCACAATTTATAACATATTTTATGTTTATTATAGTGACAAGCAAGGAGAACAAAGGCATTGATTAAATGCATTTGAAACAAAGCTATAATCAAGAAAATGATACCATATTAGGTAGTTAACATGAACTTTGTTGTTTATTCTTTTGTTTGTTTTTTTATTCAATTAATAATTGTCACAATTTATAACATATTCATTGTACATTATAGAGGCAAATAATGAGAACAAATACAATAATTTGAAGATTGAGAATCAAATTTATAATCAAGAACAAAATATAATATTAGTTACTTATAATTTTCCCACTTGTTTTCCTTATTATTTAATGATTTTTATTCATTTTCACATTTCAAACTATTTTATATGTTTAATGTAGAGACAAATAAAGAGAACAAAAATGATGATGAGGTGCAAAGTTATAATTATGAAGATGACGCCATATCAGGTACATATTACTTGTCTTTTTGTTTATTATTATTATTATTCAAATTTTATTGCTTCTAATACCATAACATTGCATATGTTTATTATAGGAACAAATAAAATAACAAAACTAACAATCAAAATAATGTTAAGAGTGTGTGTGTTTGTGTGTATTTCGTAGGTTACGTTGCTAATGCTTTTCTTTAATTTTGAATTTTGTAGTGAATATATATTATATTACATTATTTGATTATATATAATTGAAGGTTTAAACTTTTCACCTCCAGGTTTTGTGAAGATGATAAAAGAGGAGATTGTTTCATCTATAAATAGTCGAAAAAACACTCATGGTAAGTTTATTGTTTCGATATTTTTTTAGTAAATTTTGTAACAAGAATAAAATGGTTTGACTAGACTATTTTTTATTGTATTGCAGCCCAAATAACTGAAAAGAAATTAGTTATTCTGGAATTAAAGGAGATTTTTTATCATAGCATCAATGATGAAGCAACAAACAAAGGACATGTTGAGAAAATGGGAACTGATGCATATCACACAATAGAGAAAAAGTTATTTTGGATTCATCGACATGCAAAAATATTTTTTGAAATATGTTTCAATAATGAATATTTTGAAATTACAATTTGGACGGCAGCTTTCAAACAAAACACAATAAGAGTTCTAAAAAAGTTGGTTTCAGAAAAATTACAATATAAACTTGTGTTTATGTGGACTACTTCAGAGTGTAAACCAAAAAAGGGACATAAGGCCATTGAAAATCCAACAAAAGGTATACGCACTAAATCATTGAAAAAAGTGTTGGAAACGCATACCCAATATGATGCAACCAATACTATTATAGTGGATTGTTCACTTGAGAGAATGAAGGGAAATCCAAAAGAAAATGTGATTCTTTCCCCTCAATTCATTGGAACCACTGATGCAGATTACCCTGCAAATCCCCATAATCACACTAACTATGCATATGAACATGCAACTCAGCCTATGCTCAATCAATACCTCAATGTATGGCAAATTTCTACCACTGGCAATTTCAATTAATATGCGGAAGCTTACCTTTCAATTCCTGGCAAATTCACATTTTATCATTTGCATGCAGAAGCTTCTCAAACACCTGTTCACATATTTCATGGTTCATGAAAACTTAATAAAAATCAATCACTGTATGTGAAGTTTCCTTAATCCTCATTCATATTTTAACTATCAATCCCATCAACTTCGATTGCTCTCATAATTCAGATCCATTACCACAATTACATTCACATATGCTGGATTCAACCAAAAGCTTGGCACTTCACTCACTCTTGGCCATTATCTATATGGTTTCCATTTCACATTAAATTGCAAAAAGTTTTGTCTCAACCAAACTTCAATACAATAGCCCTTTTTGCAGAACCATATTATAAACCCTTTTAATTATGGTTTTAAGCCCAAAATCTTCTTCTTGAATCATTTCCACAATCATTTATATATCGGTTCCAGTATCTGATTTCATATCCTCAAAAGTCAATAAGATAATGCCCCATTATTCAATTTTAACATTATTTTAATTGAACCAATATCAAATATATAAGTGCGCCCTTCCCATTCTGCTTACCAGCTCTTAAAATTGAATTCCAGAATCTCATACCTTGACATTAACATTACAACTACTGCAATACTGCTGTTGAGACTTTGCCAGATTGTAATATTTCAGCGCCTTCGTTTAATAACTTTGCCAGACTCGTTCACTTGTGATCTTTTTCTGCAATTTCAAATGTTAATTTGTTGTCTAATGACTCACAGGCATAATTTGGATGGTATTACCAACGCTTTCATGATTCTGGATTTAGAATAGAAAATGGAATTTGGAACATTAAAACTTCATTTACCAAATAGAACATTCTTCAGCACTATCCAATTGAATTTATTCGATTACAGACCACCAAGTACTGTTGAAGTCTTCCACCCAATTTAACGCCTCCTCCATCAATCCTTCAAACGCTCTACTGCATTTCTTAACATTGTAATTCGATTTTCCAATTAACTTCTGCAATTGCCGTGGATATTACATCCCAATTGTGCGCTGTCTGTAATGTTCAAAACATCGACATTATTTAAATAATATCAGAGTTTTGCCTAATTAACAACATCGATTTCCCCAAATTATGTGTAGAGTCACCTTACAAATATTGAACCCAAACGTATTCATACAAATCAAATTCATTTCTAAACAAATTAGTGATTACGGCAATAGAATTGGTTCAACATAAAACTACAGCCATCATGCCATTTATATTCAATTCCATCCAACAACGTTCTCCATCAATCGAATATTGTTTCATTTATCAATTGATAGGACATAAGATTTGATTCAATTATAAACCTCTACATACATTCCAGAAAATGCAAAATGCTGAGTTATACATTGGAAGAAAAGCCGCTCTTTGTTAATGCGTTTTCCCACAGCATCGACTTATTAAAATTGAATCGATTATTCAGATCGATTTCTCTTTAGATTGCAAAATTTGACTCATTTAAAGGCATTAACTTATAAACAATGATTTCACCACCAGATTATATAAAATGTGCATTCTCCCTTTAAAACCCAATTACAGAAAATATACTCCACTCCAGAAATCGAACCACGCAATTCTGAAACCACTTTTTACATTAACAATGAAAACACTTACAAAATTTGTCTTTGCCGGATATTCAACAGTAATAGCCTTACAATTTCCGGAGGCTTACAAGCTTTGGCTGTCCAAGCTTTACTTTCTCCTTTCTATTCTATCCTACCTCCCCTATTTGCCTTTGAGGCCTTCTAATTTATACAAATTAAAAATGCACTAAATTGAGTTCTATCCCTTTAAAATCTCAACAAATCCCTAAATCTCTCAACATCCCTAAAAGATATATTTTTATCCCTAAAACTTTGAAACTAATTCCAACTTAGGCTCCATCATTAATTCTAAATTATCTTGAAACTAATTTCTCTCATGTTTCCAATTGTTTGGAAACATTTACAAATTCTCACAAATAATTAATTAAAATATAATTAATCACTCAAAATAATATTAATATTTACATGAAATTCAATATTTCTCCAAAACATGAAACCCCCTAGCTTAAATAAAATACAAGGTGTTTTTCGGAGCTAATGCTCCTGCATCAGACTCCCCATGTAAGAAAATTCATGACCACCTGGTCATAAGTCTGGATAATTATTTCCTCCTGGATCCCAAATTTTATTTTGTAATCTTTCTTTGCTTGTCATCAATACCGTTGTTCTTATCGTTGTCCTCCGTGTTTCATATATTAATGTTTAATGCTCAATTTGGTTGCCTTTAATCTTTTCATCACATTGCCTTTTCTCTTTGCTGTCGTTTCTTTTCTACTTTTCTTCTTGCCACTGCCTTTCTTCTCAGATTTCTTTACATGACCTCCTTATCAACTCCAATGACTGTCCAGATATCTCCTCTGGTCATTGGTTTGTTTCCATCTCTTGATTGCTAAATTTCATTCTTTGCCTTTGTTCTTCCTTTGTTTTGATCGCTTCCTTTCACTAGATCATTGCTTTGCACCTTTTCTCGTCGCTACATTGCCCTTTAGAACAATTTCTACTGCTTTTGAGATTCACAACTCTAATGAATTTAATCATTATAATAAAAATATAAGGCCTTCAGACTCTTTCCCTTTAGCAACACTTCCCAGATGTTAGTTGGATTTTCTTCTTCACAAGATATCAAGATTTAATTCAAACTCAAAGAACTCTTGAGACTGTCAGCTAGTCTCCCCTTCTCATCATCTATTTCAATGATGTCTTCTAGCATTTGTCCATTGTAGTGAACTGATTCTTTCCCAGCCTCTTTATCATATTCTGCTTCAAAAATTTCATCTTCTGGAAGGTACTCTTTCACATCTTTGACAGCTTTAAAAGATTGTCTATCTTCTTCCAAACCTGCAATCATAAATAAATCATTAGTTTTAAAATCACAAGACCCTACGTTCTTATTTAATGCTTCAGTCATCAAGTCTTCCGGCTGCTTCAAATCATTCATATTATTCAACTCCTCTAGCTCTTCATCACTTTCAAAAAGTAATGGTCCACTTTCTGGTTCACATATCGAAACTTCAACATCTTCTTCAACATCTTCCTTTTGCTGTAGCTCAATTCTTTCGAGCTTCTCTATTCTCTGTTTGGCATCTATAACCTGTTCAAGTTCCCTTAGTTCCTTCATCAACTGCATATTCACCTGATGATTCCTCTTCTCTTGTAGTCTCTACCACTTCACCTTCTTTCTCATGACGTAACCATGCTTCTGGTCTACTTCATTTCTTCGCAACATCTCCATTAACACCTCAAGCTGAACTACTATCTCAGCTTTCTCCCACTCATATTCCTCTTTTCTTAACTGTCTCTGTATGTCATTTGCCTTGAAATTCTTCTCCTTTTGTCCTCTGCTGTGGTCTCTTTCAGAACCTCTGTTACGACTATCACTAGTCATCATTCTCTCCATCTCTATGAGTTCCTTACTCACTCTACTATGAATTTCACTAGCCTCTGCAACAACAAGTCTTGTCCTGCTGCCACTTACCTCACCAAGCTCTCCTCACTCAGTCTTTTGGAAAGCAATTGGTTCTCTATCTCTCGAACCTCCTTTGAGCACTTCTCTTTTCTCTTTCTGGCTTCAACTCATTTGTATCTTCAAAGAACGCAAATTTCATCCTTCTCCAATCTCTATTGGAATTCCTCAAGGTTCTGCCACATCTATGTTTTCACTTAGAAACTTTCACCAGCTTCATTTATCTGTTAGAAATTCTAACCTTATCTTCTATGGAATTGCCTTTTGGGAGTTGCAATAATACTTCTGCTTCAATGCAAAGACTACAATCTTTTAATCTTCAAATCCAAATAAAACCATATCATCTTACCTTCAAGATCTCGTCTGATCTTGTCCTTCCATTCACCTGCACTTCAATTACTTTTATAATCTCATCATTCCTGCAAATCTGTTTCAGCAAATCTTTATGCTTCCTTTGCTTCAATCAGATTTTAAAATCTGATCCTCTCTTCCAATCTTCTGGCTTTATCTGGAAAACTTCAGCTGTCAGCAACAATTCCTTCTTTGTTGAGTTTCTTCCACTCAGAAATAATTAACAGCTTCTTTCATTATTATCCCTTGATCTCTTTTGCTGAGATACTTCATTGCTACAACCATCAATCCTCAATCCATTTCTTGTCAGTGAAACTCAAATCAAAATTAAACAAACACAATACCTGCACGATTCTTCATTCATTCAGCTGTACTACATGCACATCTCTCGATTCTGAATTCCTTCAAGAAACTTTCATACAGAGCTATTCCAGCTCTGATACCAAAAATGATGCAGATTACCCTGCAAATCCCCAGAATCACACTAACTATGCATATGAACATGCAACTCAGCCTATGCTCAATCAGTACCTCAATGTATGGCAAATTTCTACCACTGGCAATTTCAATTAATATGCGGAAGCTTACCTTTCAATTCCTGGAAAATTCACATTTTATCATTTGCATGCGGAAGCTTCTCAAACACCTGTTCACATATTTCATGGTTCATGAAAACTTAATAAAAATCAATCACTGTATGTGAAGTTTCCTTAATCCTCATTCATATTTTAACTATCAATCCCATCAACTTCGATTGCTCTCATAATTCAGATCCATTACCACAATTACATTCACATATGCTGGATTCAACCAAAAGCTTGGCACTTCACTCACTCTTGGCCATTATCTATATGGTTTCCATTTCACATTAAATTGCAAAAAGTTTTGTCTCAACCAAACTTCAATACAATAGCCCTTTTTGCAGAACCATATTATAAACCCTTTTAATTATGGTTTTAAGCCCAAAATCTTCTTCTTGAATCATTTCCACAATCATTTATATATCGGTTCCAGTATCTGATTTCATATCCTCAAAAGTCAATAAGATAATGCCCCATTATTCAATTTTAACATTATTTTAATTGAACCAATATCAAATATATAAGTGCGCCCTTCCCATTCTGCTTACCAGCTCTTAAAATTGAATTCCAGAATCTCATACCTTGACATTAACATTACAACTACTGCAATACTGCTGTTGAGACTTTGCCAGATTGTAATATTTCAGCGCCTTCGTTTAATAACTTTGCCAGACTCGTTCACTTGTGATCTTTTTCTGCAATTTCAAATGTTAATTTGTTGTCTAATGACTCACAGGCATAATTTGGATGGTATTACCAACGCTTTCATGATTCTGGATTTAGAATAGAAAATGGAATTTGGAACATTAAAACTTCATTTACCAAATAGAACATTCTTCAGCACTATCCAATTGAATTTATTCGATTACAGACCACCAAGTACTGTTGAAGTCTTCCACCCAATTTAACGCCTCCTCCATCAATCCTTCAAACGCTCTGTGTTTACCAACATTGTCATTAGTTTCCAATTAACCACGCATGTGAGCAGTGGATATTACATCCCAATTGTGCGTAGCATACTGTAATGCTAGGAGCATCGACATTTATTTAAATAATATCAGAGTTTTGCCTAATTAACAACATCGATTTTCCCAAATTATGTGCAGAGTCACCTTACAAAGATTGAACCCAAACGTATTCATACAAATCGAATTCATTTCTGAACAAATTAGTGATTACGGAAATAGAACTGGTTCAACATAAAACTACAGCCACCATGCCATTTATATTCAATTCCATCCAACAGCGTTCTCCATCAATCGAATACTATTTCATTTATCAATTGACAGGACATAAGATTTGATTCAATTATAAATCTCTGCGTACATTCCAGAAGATGCAAAATGCCGAGTTCTACATTGGAAGAAAAGCCGCTCTTTGTTAATGCGTTTGCCCACAGCATCGACTTATTAAAATTGAATCGATTATTCAGATCGATTTCTCTTTAGATTGCAAAATTTGACTCATTTAATGGCATTAACTTATAAACAACGATTTCACCACCAGATTATATAAAATGTGCATTCTCCATTTAAAACCCAATTACAAAAAATATACTCCACTCCAGAAATCGAACCACACAATTCTGAAACCACTTTTTACATTAACAATGAAAACACTTACAGACTTTGTCTTTGCCGGATATTCAACAGTAATGGCCTTACAATTGCCGGAGGCTTACAAGCTTTGGATGTCCAAGCTTTACTTTCTCCTTTCTATTCTATCCTACCTGCCCTATTTTCCTTTGAGGCCTTCTAATTTATACAAATTAAAAATGCACTAAATTGAGTTCTATCCCTTTAAAATCTCAACAAATCCCTAAATCTCTCAACATCCCTAAAAGATAGATTTTTATCCCTAAAACTTTGATACTAATTCCAACTTAGGCTCCATCATTAATTCTAAATTATCTTGAAACTAATTTCTCTCATGTTTCCAGTTGTTTGGAAACATTTACAAATTCTCACAAATAATTAATTAAAATATAATTAATCACTCAAAATAATATTAATATTTACATGAAATTTAATATTTCTTCAAAAAATGAAACCCCCTAGCTTAAATAAAATACAAGGTGTTTTTCGGAGCTAATGCTCCTACATCATACTCCCCATGTAAGAAAATTCATGACCACCTGGTCATAAGTCTGGATAATTATTTCCTCCTGGATCCCAAATTTAATTTTGTAATATTTCTTTGCTTGTCAATTGCTTTACTGTTGTTGTTATCTGCTGTTGTCCTCCAGGTTTCCATATTTTGTGCTGTAATGCTCTCCACTCGCTGTGCTCTCGCAATCTTTCGTTGTCTTTCTCTTGTTGTCGCTTCTTTTATTTCTTGCTACTGTCTTTCTCTGAGACATTTTCATCATTAACTTCCTTATCAACTCAATTTCTCTGTCCAGTATATCCTCTGTCTGCTGATTGTTTCCATCTCTTGATTGCTGAATTCTCATTCTTGCTTGTTCTTCCCTTGTTTTGATCGCTTCCTTTTCACCCTTACTGCTGTTTTGCACCTTTTTTGCTGCTGCTACATTGTCTTTTAGAACAATTTCTTGCCTCTGTTTTCTGCATCTGTCAACTTCAATTATAAGACAATCATTATAATAAAAAATATAAGGCCTCTGTACCTCTTTTCCCTTTAGCAACACTTCAGTATGTTGGGTTGATTTCTCTTCTTCTGTCAGCATATCAGTATGTTGATCCAAACTCAAAGAACTCTTGAGACTGTCAGCTAGTCTCCTCTTCTCATCATCTATTTCAATGATGTCTTCCAGTATTTGTCCATTGTAGTGAACTAATTCTTTCCCAGCCTCTTTATCATATTATGCTTCAAAACTTTCATCTTCTGGAAGGTACTCTTTCACATCTTTGATAGCTTTAAAAGATTGTCTATCTTCTTCCAAACCTGCAATCATACACAAATCGTTAGTTTTAAAATCACAAGACCTTACGGTCTTATTTGATGTTTCAGTCATCAAATCTTCCGGCTGCTTCGAATCATTCATATGATTCAACTCCTCTAGCTCTTCATCACTTTAAAAAAGTAATGGTCCACTTTCTGGGTAACATATCGAAACTTCAACATCTTCTTCAACATCTTCCTTTTGCTATAGCTCAATTCTTTCGAGCTTCTCTATCCTCTGTTTGGCATCAATAACCTGTTCAAGTTCCCTTAGTTCCTTTATCAACTGCATATTCACCTGATGATTCCTCTTCTCTTGTAGCCTCTGCCACTTCAGCTTCTTTCTCATGACATAACCATGCTTCTGGTCTACCTCATTTCTTTGCAACATCTCCATTAACACTTCAAGCTGAACTACTATCTCAGCCTTCTCCCTCTCATATTCCTCTTTGCTTAACTGTCTCTGTATGCCAATTGCCTTGGCATCCTTCTTCTTTTGTCCTCTGCTGTGGTTTATTTCAGAACCTCTGTTACGACTGTCACTAGTCATCATCCTTTCCATCTCTATGAGTTCCTCACTCACTTTACTATGAGTTGCATTAAAGCCTCTTCAGCAGCAAGTCCTGTCCTGCCGCCACTTACCTCACCAAGCTCTCCTCACTCAGTCTTTTGGCAAGCAATTGGTTCTCTATCTCTGGAACCTCCTTTGAGCACTTCTCTTTGCTCTTTCTGGCTTCAACTCATCTGTATCTTCAAAGAACGCAAATGTCATCCTTATCCAATCTCTATTGGAATTCCTCAAGGTTCTGCCACATCTATGTTTTCACTTAGAAACTTTCACTAGCTTCCTTTATCTGTAAGCAATTTTAACCACATCTTCTATGGAATTGCTTTCTGGGAGTTACAATATTACTTCTGCTTCAATGCAAAGACTACAATCTTTTAATCTTCAAATTCAAATAAAACCCAGATCATCTTACCTTCAAGATCTCGGTCTGATCCTACACTTCAATTACCTTCAGAATCTCATCATTCCTACAAATCTGTTTCAGCAATTCTTTATGCTTCCTCTGCACAATTTCTCGATATTCAACTACTGTCAATCAGATTTTAGAATCTGATCCTTTCTTCCAATCTTCCAGCTTTATCTGGCAAAGCTTTAACTATCAGCAACAATTCCTTCTTT
Organism: Pinus albicaulis; assembly: GCA_034641835.2. Classification (NCBI taxonomy): domain Eukaryota; kingdom Viridiplantae; phylum Streptophyta; class Pinopsida; order Pinales; family Pinaceae; genus Pinus; species Pinus albicaulis. Next base: position 892,452,440 of record CM076583.1, on the reverse strand, counting down.
GTTGAGTTTCTTCCACTCAGAAATCATTAACAGCTTCTTTCATTATTATCCCTTGATCTCCTTTGCTGAGATACTTCATTGCTGCAACCATCAATCCTCAATCTATTTCTTGTCAGTGAAACTCAAATCAAAATTAAACAAACACAATACCTGCACGATTCTTCATTCATTCAGCTGTACTACATGCACATCTCTCGGTTCTGAATTCCTTCAAGAAACTTTCATACAGAGCTATTCCAGCTCTGATACCAAAAATGATGCAGATTACCCTGCAAATCCCCATAATCACACTAACTATGCATATGAACATGCAACTCAGCCTATGATCAATCAGTACCTCAATGTCTGGAAAATTTCTACCACTGGCAATTTCAATTAATATGCGGAAGCTTACCTTTCAATTCCTGGCAAATTCACATTTTATCATTTGCATGCGGAAGCTTCTCAAACACCTGTTCACATATTTCATGGTTCATGAAAACTTAATAAAAATCAATCTCTGTATGTGAAATTTCCTTCATCCTCATTCATATTTTAACTATCAATCCCATCAACTTCGATTGCTCTCATAATTTAGATCCATTACCACAATTACATTCACATATGCTGGATTCAATCAAAAGCTTGGCATTTCACTCACTCTTGGCCATTATCTATATGGTTTCCATTTCACATTAAATTGCACAAAGTTTTGTCTCAACCAAACTTCAATACAATAGCCCTTTTGGCAGAACCATGTTATAAACCCTTTTAATTCTGGTTTTAGGAACAAAATCTTCTTCTTGAATCATTTCCACAATCATTTATATATGGGTTTCAGTATCTGATTTCATATACTCAGAAGTCAATAAGATAATGCCCCATTATTCAATTTTAACATTATTTTAATTGAACCAATATCAAATATATAAGTGCGCCCTTCCCATTCTGCTTACCAGCTCTTAAAATTGAATTCCAGAATCTCATACCTTGACATTAACATTACAACTACTGCAATACTGCTGTTGAGACTTTTCCATATTGTAATCTTTCAGCGCCTTCGTTTAATAACTTTGCCAGACTCGTTGACTTGTGATCTTTTTCTGCAATTTCAAATGTTAATTTGTTGTCTAATGGCTCACAGGAAGAATTTGGATGGTATTACCAATGCTTTCATGATTCTGGATTTAGAATAGCAAATGGAATTTGGAACATTAAAACTTCATTTACCAAATCGAACATTCTTCAGCATTGTCCAATCGAATTTATTCGATTAGAGACCACCAAGTACTGTTGAAGTCTTCCACCCAATTTAACGCCTCCTCCATCAATCCTTCAAACGCTCTACTGCATTTCTTAACATTGTAATTCAATTTGCCAATTAACTTCTGCAATTGCCGTGGATATTACATCCCAATTGTGCGCTGTCTGTAATGTTCAAAACATCGACATTATTTAAATAATATCAGTGTTTTGCCTAATTAACAACATCGATTTCCCCAAATTATGTGCAGAGTCACCTTACAAAGATTGAACCCAAACGTATTCATACAAATCGAATTCATTTCTGAACAAATTAGTGATTACGGCAATAGAATTGGTTCAACGTAAAACTACAGCCACCATGCCATTTATATTCAATTCCATCCAATAGCGTTCTCCATCAATCGAATACTGTTTCATTTATCAATTGACAGGAAATAAGATTTGATTCAATTATAAACCTCTGCGTACATTCCAGAAAATGCAAAATGCCGAGTTCTACATTGGAAGAAAAGCCGCTCTTTGTTAATGCGTTTTCCCACAACATCGACTTATTAAAATTGAATCGATTATTCATATCGATTTCTCTTTAGATTGCAAAATTTGACTCATTTAAAGGCATTAACTTATAAACAACGATTTCACCACCAGATTATATAAAATGTGCATTCTCCCTTTAAAACCCAATTACAGAAAATATACTCCACTCTAGAAATCGAACCACGCAATTCTGAAACCACTTTTTACATTAACAATGAAAACACTTACAGACTTTGTCTTTGCTGGATATTCAACAATAATAACCTTACAATTGCCGGAGACTTACAAGTTTTGGCTGTCCAAGCTTTAATTTCTCCTTTCTATTCTATCCTACCTCCCCTATTTGCCTTTGAGGCCTTCTAATTTATACAAATTAAAAATGCACTAAATTGAGTTCTATCCCTTTAAAATCTCAACAAATCCCTAAATCTCTCAACATCCCTAAAAGATAGATTTTATCCCTAAAACTTTGAAACTAATTCCAACTTAGGCTCCATCATTAATTCTAAATTATCTTGAAACTAATTTCTCTCATGTTTCCAGTTGTTTGGAAACATTTACAAATTCTCACAAATAATTAATTAAAATATAATTAATCACTCAAAATAATATTAATATTTACATGAAATTTAATATTTCTTCAAAACATGAAACCCCTAGCTTAAATAAAATACAAGGTGTTTTTCGGGGCTAATGCTCCTGCATCAGACTCCCCATGTAAGAAAATTCATGACCACCTGGTCATAAGTCTGGATAATTATTTCCTCCTGGATCCCAAATTTTATTTTGTAATCTTTCCTTGCTTGTCAATTGCTTTACTGCTGTTGTTATCTACTGTTTTCCCCCAGGTTTCCATATTTTGTGTTGTAGTGCTCCACTTGCTCTGCCTTCCAAGTCTGCTACAGTCTTTCTCTTGTTGTCTCTCCTTTTCTTTCTTACTGCTGTCTTTCTCTGGGATGTTTTTATCATTAACCTCCTTATCAACTCAATTTCTTTGTCCAGTATGTCCTCTGTTTGCTGGTTGTTTCCATCTCTTGATTGTTGAACTCTCATTCTTGCTTGTTCTTCCTTTTCTTCCTCCATTTGGCTATCCACTTGTACCAAATATGTTCCAGCGTCTGCAACAACATCTTCAATTATAAGACAATCATTATAATAAAAAATATAAGGCCTCTGTACCTCTTTTCCCTTTAGCAACACTTCAGTATGTTGCGTTGATTTCTCTTCTTCTGTCAGCATATCAGTATGCTGATCCAAACTCAAAGAACTCTTGAGACTGTCAGCTAGTCTCCCCTTCTCATCAGCTATTTCACTGATGTCTTCCAGCATTTGTCCACTGTAGTGAACTGATTCTTTCCCATCCTCTTTATCATATTCTACTTCAAAAATTTCATCTTCTGGAAGGTACTCTTTGACAACTTCAAAAGACTGCCTATCTTCTTCCAAACCTGCAATCACACACAAATCATTAGTTTTAAAATCACAAGACCTTACGGTCTTATTTGATGCTTCAGTCATCAAGTCTTCGGGCTGCTTTGAATCATTCATATGATTCAACTTCTCTAGCTCTTCATCACTTTCAAAAAGTAATGGTCCACTCTCTGGGTAACATATTGAAACTTCAACATCTTCTTCAGCATCTTCCTTTTGCTGTAGCTCAACTGTTTCGAGCTTCTCTATCCTCTGCCTGGCATCAATAACCCGTTCAAGTTCCCTTAGTTCCTTTATCAACTGCATATTTACCTGATGATTCCACTTCTCTTGTAGCCTCTGCCACTTCAGCTTCTTTCTCATGACATAACCATGCTTCTGGTATTCCTCATTTCTTTGCAACATCTCCATTAACACCTCAAGCTGAACTGCTATCTCAACCTTCTCCCTCTCATATTCCTCTTTGCTTAACTGTCTCTGTATGCCAATTGCCTTGGCATCCTTCTTCTTTTGTCCTCTGCTGTGGTTTATTTCAGAACCTCTGTTACGACCGTCACTAGTCATCATCCTTTCCATCTCTATGAGTTCCTCACTCACTTTACTATGAGTTGCACTAAAGCCTCTTCAGCAGCAAGTCCTGTCCTGCCACCACTTACCTCACCAAGCTCTCCTCACTCAGTCTTTTGGCAAGAAATTGGTTCTCTATCTCTGGAACCTCCTTTGAGCACTTCTCTTTGCTCTTTCTGGCTTCAACTCATCTGTATCTTCAAAGAACGCAACTGTCATCCTTATCCAATCTCTATTGGAATTCCTCAAGGTTCTGCCACGTCTATGTTTTCACTTAGAAAATTTCACCAGCTTCCTTTATCTGTTAGCAATTCTAACCACATTTCCTTTTGGGAGTTGTAATAATACTTCAATGCAAAGACTACAATATTCTATCCAAATAAAACCATATCATCTTACCTCCAATATCTCGTCTGATCTTGTCCTTCCATTCACCTGCACTTCAATTACCTTCAGAATCTCATCATTCCTGCAAATCTGTTTCAGAAAATCTTTATGCTTCCTCTGCACAATTTCTCGATATTCAATTACTGTCAATCAGATTTTAGAATCTGATCCTTTCTTCCAATCTTCTGGCTTTATCTGGAAAACTTCAGCTATCAGCAATAATTCCTTTTTTGCTGAGTTTCTTCCACTCAGAAATCATTAACAGCTTCTTTCATTAGTATCCCTTGATCTCCTTTGCTGAGATACTTCATTGCTGCAACCATCAATCCTCAATCTATTTTTTGTCAGTGAAACTCAATTCAAAATTAAACAAACACAATACCTGCACGATTCTTCATTCATTCAGCTGTACTCTGATTGCTTCACTGTCATATTAGAATCTGATCTCCCTTGCCTGCATGCACACCTCCCGGTTCTGAATTCCTTCAAGAAAATTTCATACAGAGCTATTCTAGCTCTGATACCAAAAATGATGCAGGCATAGCCTGCAATACCCAGAATATTTATTCAAATGCATATGAACGTGCATCTCAGCCTATGCTCAATCAGTACCTCAATGTCTGGCAAATTTCTTCCACTGGCAATCTCAATTAATATGCGGAAGCTTACCTTTCAATTCCTGGCAAATTCACATTTTATCATTTGCATGCGGAAGCCTCTCAAACACCTGTTCACATATTTCATGGTTCATGAAAACTCAATAAAAATGAATCACTGTATGTGAAGTTTCCTTCATCCTCATTCATATTTTAACTATCAATCCCATCAACTTCGAATGCTCTCATAATTCAGATTCATTACCACAATTACATTCACATATGCTGGATTCAATCAAAAGCTTGGCATTTCACTCACTCTTGGCCATTATCTATATGTTTTCCATTTCACATTAAATTGCACAAAGTTTTGTCTCAACCAAACTTCAATACAATAGCCCTTTTGGCAGAACTATATTATAAACCCTTTTAATTCTGGTTTTAAGCCCAAAATATTCTCATTAGTCATTTCCACAATCATTTATATATGGGTTTCAGTATCTGATTTCATATACTCAGAAGTCAATGAGACAATGCCCCATCATTCAATTTTAACATTATTTTAATTGAACCAATATCAAATATATAAGTGCGCCCTTCCCATTCTGCTTAATAGCTCTTAAAATTGAATGCCAGAATTTCATACCTTGACATTAACATTACAGTTAACCTCATACAACTACTGCAATACTGCTGTTGAGACTTTTCCAGATTGTAATCTTTCAGCACCTTCGTTTAATAACTTTGCCAGACCCGTTGGCTTGTGGTCTTTTTCTGCAATTTCAAATTTTAATTCGCTGTCTAATGGCTCACAGGCAGAATTTGGATGGTGTTACCAACGCTTTTAGCATTCCATGATTCTGTCTTTAGAATAGTGTTAATCGCAAATGGAATTTGGAACATTAAAACTTCATTTACCAAATCGATACATTCTTCAGCGCTGTCCAATTGAATTTATTCGATTACAGACCACCAAGTATTGTTGAAGTCTTCAACCCAATTTAACGTCTCCTCCATCAATCCTTCAAACGATCTACTGCATTTCTTAACATTGTAATTCGATTTGCCAATTAACTTCTGCAATTGCCATGGATATTACATCTGAATTGTGCGTTGTCTGTAATGTTCAGAACATCGACATTATTTAAATAATATCATAGTTTTGCCTAATTAACAACATCGATTTTCCCAAATTATGTGCAGAGTCACCTTACAAAGATTTAACCCAAACGTATTCATACAAATCGAATTCATTTCTGAACAAATTAGTGATTACGGCAATATAACTGGTTCAACATAAAACTACAGCCACCATGCCATTTATATTCAATTCCATCCAACAACGTTCTCCATCAATCGAATACTGTTTCATTTGTCAATTGACAGGACATAAGATTTGATTCAATCATAAACCTCTGCGTACATTCCAGAAGATGCAAAATGTCGAGTTCTACATTGGAAGAAAAGCCGCTCTTTGTTAATGCGTTTGCCCACAGCATCGACTTATCAAAATTGAATCGATTATTCAGATCGATTTCTCTTTAGATTGCAAAATTTGACTCATTTAATGGCATTAACTTATAAACAACGATTTCACCACCATATTATATAAAATGTGCATTCTCCATTTAAAACCCAATTACAGAAAATATACTCCACTCCAGAAATCGAACCACACAATTCTAAAACCACTTTTTACATTAACAATGAAAACACTTACAGACTTTGTCTTTGCCGGATATTCAACAGTAATGGCCTGACAATTGCCGAAGGCTTACAAGATTTGGCTGTCCAAGCTTTACTTTCTCCTTTCTATTCTATCCTACTGCACTATTTGCCTTTGAGGCCTTCTAATTTATACAAATTAAAAATGCATTAAATTGAGTTCTATCCCTTTAAAATCTCAACAAATCCCTAAATCTCTCAACATCCCTAAAAGATAGATTTTTATCCCTAAAACTTTGAAACTAATTCCAACTTAGGCTGCATCATTAATTCTAAATTATCTTGAAACTAATTTCTCTCATGTTTCCAGTTGTTTGCAAACATTTACAAATTATCACAAATAATTAATTAAAATATAATTAATCACTCAAAATAATATTAATATTTACATGAAATTTAATATTTCTTCAAAACATGAAACCCCCTAGCTTAAATAAAATACAAGGTGTTTTTCGGAGCTAATGCTCCTGCATCAACAACTCAAAAGGATAATTGGTTGATTGATGAGCTATGGAGAATGTTGATTAAATGCAGCAACACAACATATGTGCAAGCTATTTTGAAGGATATTCAATCACATCTAATAGTAACTTAAGATGATTGGTGTCTATTTCATGTCATAATATGTATGACATCATGAATTATTACCATATTTTGTAGCCCTTTTAAATTTAAGTTGACTTCTATTTCACAATACTAATAAAATAATTGTTGATTTGGTTTGTCATAAGTAAAATAAAAAATTTTATGTTCTTTATTTTTGTGAGATATTATTGTATTGATAACAATTATTGATTTGAATGGTTGTTTAATGTTTTTTTATCAAAATTTCTCATGCTATAGAAATTTTTACAATGGATTAGATTTTATGTAAAAATTAATAGATAATTGGTCTATTTGTTTGAATTGGATCATTACAGTTATTTTTTTTGAATTGTTGTTTAAGTTATCATTATACCTCTTAGAAATTAGTAATGCAAATGATGGTTCACTGCATCCTTCTAAAGTTTTTTATTTCATATATATTGAAAAACTATATTAGGAGGTATGTAGCACCAACAATAGACATAGAATCTTTACTAAAAGAAGCACTAAAATAAACTAAAGTAGAGACTATAGAAATTAGCGTATAATTAAGTAGGTTTGAAATTTAAAAATTGTATCATATTACATGTGGAAACTAATATATAATTAGTTTGTTTAATTTCAACCACTGTAATTATATCTTTCAATTCAAATTAAACAAATCACTATAAGTCTTAAAATCCATTATTTAAATGGTGGGTCAATGTGATCCTATAAGACTTGCTTATTCCATACAAATTAAATAAAGGTATTAGGTTGTATGTGTAAAGTAAACATATCATTAGTTTGTTCACTTTACAGGGGCCTTTGTAATTATAATTTCTGATTACCATTAATTCATAATAAATACTAACATCATTTTTGAAATGTTAGGTTTTTATATCATTAAGAAATAAAGTGTTGAAGTGGAGATATGTTAATATCATACATGTGGTTGTAGTGCAGTTACAGACATAAATGGGCATCACTATAAGTCAAAAGATGTTGTTGATATTTAAAATGGAAGGAGTTTTCTTCCAATTGTACACCAAAGATGAACAAAATTGTTATATTCAAAGAGAACCACATTGGCATTTCGATGATAGGTCCTATTGTTTAAGGAATTTTCACTCAGAACTGTTAAAATAGTGCTTAAAAAATTATGATGTTGCAATATGGACATCTAATGTCACTAACAAGTACATCCGACAAGTAATTGAAATATCAAATATTGATATAGAGGACTTTAAATTCGCATGGAACATGTCTCATTGTCATTTGCAAACAAAATTAGAAGTGAGGAGAACAATACAATTTTATGAGAAAAGGTTGACTGATGTGTGGTCCCAATATGGAGATAATTGTGAAGAATCAAATGTATTGCTAATAGTTACAACAAAGCATACTTCTCAATTCATCGGATATCGATAAAACCACATCTTTATAAAATCCTATACAGGAAAATAGCAAGATACTTGGCTTATGCAGGGTTTATTCCCCTTTCTTAAGACACTTCATCGTATGAAAGAGAAACATGAGTACATTCGAATGTTCAACAGAACATGTACTTCATTGTAGTGGATGAAGATAATTTTCTTTATAAATTTGTTCACAAGTACATTCCAATTTTTTAACACAATTTGAACATAGTTTTTTCTGAATCAATTTGTATGATTTTATATCATTTGGAATATTATATGGGAATTTTATTTTATTATTATATTGTTTTTCTCTGAGAAAAAAAATCAGAACTTTATATTAATAAAAAAAATTACAACAGGAATTGTCAATTATATTATTATATATAATTATTTTTGCAATGACTTTGTTGTATCGATTTCTTTTGCCAATATGTGTGTGTATGTGCATTCTTAAATGAATTATTTGCCATTGAAATCATCTTACACGAACCATTTTTATTGACTTCTATTTATTTATATGCATAATACTCATATATAAATGTGAAATATAAGTTTTGAAATAGATCTCATTGCAAACAAAAATGAAATTCTTATTGAAGAAATTATAATAATTTACTTGAAAAATGCTACATGCACTATTGGCTATTTAGGCTAATGGTAAATGTGCCATAGGTAAATGATTTGAACCTTTTGAAGCATAAGATATGTGATTTCTCAATCCATATTTTACATAAATTTATATACTTCATTCAATTAATGTTTGTAATTAAAATCATATCATATTGAAAATCAACAACACTAAAAGGTTAGTTATTGGCCTTTTACCTATAAAAAGCATTAGTATGAGTACATAAATGTGATATTTGATTTTTGAGATAAAAATCTATTATAAATAATTTTGCATTTCTAGAAAAAACATATAATTAATGATAATGACTGCTAAGTGGACTATCAAAGTTTGATTGGACGCTATCATAGATAAATTATGTCTTTGAACTTTATTTGATTTTTGTTTTGTTTTTTGTTTGTTTGTAAATTTGTATTTTAAATAAATTGAAATCATATCATATGAGCCATAATTATATTATTGTTTTTTACTTAGTTATATCCTTTAATATGAGTGTATAAATGTGATATATAATAACCATATACTATAAGACATTTTTTCCAAAAATAAATCTAATAATTTCTTGATAATAAGTATTAAGTGGACTATTTAAGCTAATGGGTGATGGGTCATAGGTGAATACTTCAAACTCCTTAAATTTTAAGGCATTTGATTTTTAATCCATAATTTATTTATCTATTTTTTAAATCAACTATTTGCGTATGTAATCATCTTATTCCATATAAGTTAATAATGAATCCATTTATTGACATTTATTTGTCTACCACGTAGTGTGATATGAGTATTAATTTCATATTATATTTTTTTGAAATATAACTCCGTGTAAAACAAAATGCTTTTCTTAATAAAACATGGAGAAATTAATTAAAAACGTGTTCAGTGGGCCATATAGATTAATTAAAGAGATAGATCATAAATGGTTGTATTTAAACTTTTTTGCAGCATAAGACATTTATTTTCCCATCCATTTTAACATTTTTTCATTTTCAATTATTAAATAATTTACTTGTAATTTAAACAATCTCATAGAATCCACCATGACTCGAAGCTATTTATTGTATTCTATTTGGTTATATGCATTAATGCAACTTTATAAATGTGATGTATTTTTGAAATGTAGCTCCTAATGTAAATAAATATATATTTTTTTATAAAAAAATGGAAGTAATATATAATAATTTATAAGTGGTCTAATATAAAGCTATTTATCAACTTTTATTTGCTTATCATGAAGTTTAATATAAGTGTATAAATAAGACATTGTTTTTTTGAAATAAAACTTCATGTAAAATGAAATGTTTTTCCTAACAAAACATGAAATAATTAATTGATAATGAATAGTAAGTAGATTCCTCAAGTTCTCTTAAGATATAGGTCATAAATAAATGTATTTCAACTTTTTATAACATACACCATTTGATTTTCCCATCCCTATTAACATTTTGTAAATTTGAATTCGTAAATAAATCATTTCTAACTGAAATAATAAAAACCAACTAGACATAAAGCATGTCATATTAAATTCTATTTAGTTATATGCATTGATACAACATTATAAATGTATTATGTTTTTGAAATAAAGCTCTTAATGTAATTAAAGATACATTGTTTAGAAAAAATAATAATTTAAAATCAACCGATGATGAGTTCTCAGTGGTTTATTCTATTTTAAATCGATAACTTTTTCTAACTATGCATTTTTAAATCAATTAATTTTCTATACAATCATGCCATATAAGTCGATAAAGCCAAAAAACAATTGATTGTTTTTTATTTACCTATCATGTGGTTTAATATGAATGTATAAATGTGACATTGTTATTTCTAAAAGAAAACTATATGTAAAAAATGTTTTCTATTAAAACATGGATTAATTAATTCATAATGAGCATTAAGTAACTATTTAGGCTCATTCAAGAGTTGCGTCACAAATGAACATATTTAAACTTTTTTCCACCATATGACAAGATTTTCCCATCAAGATTAACATTTTGTAAAATTCAATTATTAAATAAACTATTTGTAATTAAAATAATATCATAGAAGCGAACAAGGCCTCAAGCTATTTATTGTATTCCATTTAGTTATATGTTTTGATACAAGTTTATAAATGTAATATATTTTTGAAATGAATCTCTTAATGTAAGTAAAGATAGATCTTTTACAAAACTAATTAGAATTTATTGATAATGAGTTTTAAGTGATTTATTTAGACCACATGGAAAATCATGTGTAATATATAAATGACTTTTAATACATTTTTAATATTCAAAAATAATATTTTAACGATAATTTATTAGTAGTTACATTAAGTATTTAATAATTAAATTTCAACTAAAATCCATAAGTTGTGTTTCACATTTATTTATTCCCCATTAACAATTCTTATCATTTTCTCCTCTTGGTGAAAGTAATGGTCAATCATGGTATTTCTTAAAATAGGTTGGAACTATTACATTAGGACCATTATTGGTTTTTGACAATGTTGACAAGGAGAGATAAATATCCAGACTGCCATCAAGGGTACTATTTTTTAAAAACACTTGCTTCCACCACTTACTTGTCTATGTATATTGGTTCTCAACAACCACTAATTCTTGTTTAATTCAATTTGTGACAGTGTCCATCATAATGGAATGACTTGAATACCCATTTAAGAATTCTCATTCGATGTATGTGGCTTTAAGTGGAGATAGATCAATGATACCCAACCTTCTTGAAATACCTAGATCAATAGTGCCTAACTTTTATAGTGGCTGCATGGATGATGTAAAGAAGAATTATCACCTCCTCATTAGTGTTACTTAAAGGCACGAAGGGGTAGAAAATTTAGCACAAAATCATTTACTAAGTTTCTAGTAGACTAGATTCAAAGCAATGCAACGGAGGCACCTCATTTCCACTTACACTAAGATCCTCACATCACCATTATTCAATCAACAACTCTCTCACAAGTTATGGGAAAGGGGGTTAGAGTCATCTAACACAAAAATCAAACATCGATGACTCTAGTATGTTATCCATAACTATAATATCTTTCTTGGATGCTAGACATACTAATATGATTTACCTTAAATAAATTGTTTCTAAGAGTATTCTTTCACACTCATATTGTGCATCGATACTATTGTATATAATGTAGGAATTTGCAGGGTAAGTTCCGTAGATCAAGAACCAAAGGTCACCGCTCACAAACAGATCACAAATCAGTACACCAGTATAATCACGTGGTTAAAACCCTCAAAGAGGGAAACAGTCCACGCCATGAGCCAACGCGGCCACTTTAGGGAATTTATTAATATAAAATAAAAGTTACATATGTTTCTCTCATAAACGGTTACCGGACAAATAACCCTCCATGCTCATTAAATAGAGATCATGGAATAATCGGGTGTTAAGCGACAGATCAAGTGCCGTTAATACTGAGGTAAGAGATAACCGTCGGATCACTACAAATCGTGACTGTCAGATTATAAGTTACAAATGTACATGGTAAAGAAGCACACTTTACCTAACTCTACAATAGACAAAGTTATTCTTAACTATTTCCTATGTGTCGAAATATCCTAACATCCCCCCTTAAGAACAACTTGGGATAGGATTGAAGGATTTACAAAGGTGACACAAAAGGAGCCTAATTCCTATGTGTCAAAATATTCTAACATCCCCCCTTAAGAACAAATTGGAATAGGATTGGAGGATTTACAAAAGTGACACAATAGGAGAAGGAAGGAGGCATTAGAGCCTATCCCCCCTTAATGACAACTTTCCTGAACTCCAAGCATGGATCGAAGTTTGGTAAACTTCACTTCTGTGAGAGCCTTGGTATAGATATCAGCTACTTGATCATTGGTCACACAATACTGCACTTCAAGAACACGATCATGAATGAGATTTCTGATGATGTGTATGTGGAGTTCAATGTGTTTCATACACTAATGCTGAACTGGATCTTTACATAGCTGAATGGCACTCTAATTATCACACCAAAGTGTAGTTGGATGCTGTTGATGAAGACCAAATTCAGACAGGATCTGACGAAGCCACATGGATTCCTTGTTGGCTTCAACCGCACCACGATACTCTGCTTCTGCTAAAGAAAGGGATATGGCACTGAGTTTCTTACAAGACCAAGTAATAGATCCTGAACCAAGAGTGAATACATATCCTGCAGTGGACTTCCGATCATCATGGTCACCAACCCAATCAGAATCAGTGAAACGAATCAACAAGGGAGATGCTCCTGCACTATAATGAATCCTGAACTGAACTTTACCTCAAATATATCGAAGTATTCTTTTAGCTGCTTTCCAGTGACTTTTCGTAGTGTTTAGTTATAAATCGCCGGAGGTGACAAGACCAATGACGAGAAACGCCGGAACGTTATGGATTTAGATACAAAAATTTTGCCAACAAGTTGACGGTATAAGGTAGCATCAACTTCGGGGGGTAGTACAGTTAGCTGAAAGCTTGACTCTAGGCCCGAAAAGGGAGAAGGGGTAGGCTTACGGTCTTCCATGTGAAAAGTGGTGTAGAAGATCACAAGCGTAACGGAGCGAGAGGGTAACGCCTTCAGCAAGTGCAAAGACTTGAAGAGCGAGAAATAATGCAAGTGTCCCTAAGCTTTGTCATTTCAAGCCTCTTTTGAGGCTAAATTCACATAGTTTTATATGGTTTGAGTCCACTACCAATAAGGATAAGATCATCAACATAAAGAAAAAGGATGGTGAAGGAATTACCCACCTTCTTGGTGTAGACAGTGTTGTCAGAATGACACCTAGAAAAGCCATTATCTAAGAGAAATCTATCCATTTTTGCATACCAAGCCTGAGGAGCTTGTTTGATACCATAGAGACTTCCTAAGGTGACAAACAAGGCTAGAGTATTTTTGGATAAAGCCAGGGGGTTGTTCCATGTAGATTTATTCATGCAAATCTCCATGTAAGAAGGCAGATTTAACACCCATCTGATGGACTTCCCATTTAAAGGAGGAAACAAGGGAAAGAACAAGGCGGATAGAATTAATTTTGGCAACAGGAGAGAAGGTTTCAGTATAGTCAGTGCCTTCAACTTGTGAAAAACCTTTAGCGACAAGACGATCTTTATGTCTATCCACTTTTCCATCTGGTCCAAACTTTTTTTTGTAAACCCATCTGCATCTGACAAGTTTTCTTCCTTTTGGAAGAGGAACAAGATCCCAAGTATTGTTTTCCAATAAGGAACGATACTCTTCATTCATAGCTTCATCCCAATCTAGATGACCGGAGGCTTCTTCAAAGGTTTCTCGATCAAGTTTTTCTGTAACTTGAGTCAATAAGGAAGAGGCTCTTTCGAACTAAGAACGTGTACGTTGTCGATTGCCAGGGTCACCTGCAAGAAAACCTGTTGCATCCCGAGTAGAGCGGACCCATCTTGAAAGCGATGGAGTATAAGGAACAATTTCACGAGCTGGAGGAGGATTTTCATCCTCGCTGTCATCATCTGAACTAGAAGGAATGCTATTAAAAATAGAAGAGAGAGAGAGAGAGGTGGCACATATGCCAAATCAGGATCGTAGGCCAAAGGTGGCACACCCGCCGAACTAGGCTCGCATGCCGATATATTTTCATCAAACTTTACATCTCTTATAATGATTATATTTTTGGAATTGGGTTGAAGAAGTCTATATCCTTTGACATCTTCAGAATATCCAACAAAAATACATTTTTCACTCTTAGGTTCTAAGGATTTATGTTTCGCATCTGGAATATGGGCCCAAGCATCACTTCCAAAAACACGAAAGTGACTTACATCTGGTTTAATTGAGCTCCAAACTTCTTCTGGAGTTATATTCTTTAAAACGTTTGTAGGAGTGAGATTTACTATGTAATTTTCACAGTTAATGGCTTCTGCCCAAAAATTGAGACCTAGTCCTTTAGATTGAAGCATACAATTAGCCATTTATTTTAAGGTGCGATTCTTCCTTTCAGCTACACCATTTTGTTGTGGAGTATATGGAATAGTATGTTGCAATTGAATTCCATACTTAGTGCAGAAGTTGATATTTTTTGGTAACATATTCTCTGCCATTGTCTGATCTTAACTTAAGAATTTGATGTCCAGATTGTTTCTCAACAAAGGCCTTAAAGGCCAAGAACATGTTAAAAAATTCACTCTTGAGTTTTAAGAAATATACCCAAGGGTAAATGCAGAAAAATCATCGATGAGAGTTTAAAGTACTTGCAACCGAGAGAAAGAAACAACGGAAGTGGACCATATAGATCACTTGTGCACAAGGCGCAAAACGGGCCGAAGCATGCCGAGACGAGATTGACGACAACGCAGCGATCGATGTTTTAGAGTACCATCTGGAGGCAAACACCATCCCGGAAGTAAGACACCATAGGAGGCCCATCACCATGTTGTACATAGAGTTTGAAGGAAAGCGATGGTTTAAGCAGGCAATTGCTCATGCAGGAATTTGCTCCATCATTATGAGCAACAAAAACAGAGGGAAGAGATGATGACCCAAAGTTGTCAAACTTATACAACCTTGTGGAATCATCAGCAATGCTAGTAGCTAAAATATGTTTGGGATCTTTGAGGTCCTTGATTACAACATCATGAGGTGAGAATTCTACTATTTTCCCTTCACCTGAATGAGTTATCTGATAAACAGAGAGAAGGTTGCATGACAAGGTAGGAACACATAGTACATCATTAAAATGACCATTATCTAGATGAATGGTTCTAGATCCTACAACACTAAGAGATCTATCATCACCAACATAAATATGTTTTGTGTTACAATCATTTAAAGAAGAAAACATGGATTTATTTTTAGCCATGTGGTAAGAAGCTCCAGAATCAATGAGCCACTCATGAGAAGGAGAAGAAGAAGATACATTTAATGCATAACCAGATCTTGATGCTTGAAAACCACAAGCAAAAAGTGCCATGCCTGAAGATGAAGGTGAAGAGTGCTCCAAATTGATGTTGTGCTTCTTCATTGCTGCTTCTAAGGCTTCCATCTTCTTAAAACATTTGGACTCTATATGGCCATCCCGGTTGCAAAAGTTGCAATGTCTCTCTGTCTTCTTCCCTTTGTTTTGATTTGCCTTATTATTTTGGTGATTTGATTTTCCAGTTTGCCGCTGAAATTGCTTAGGGCCCTTGTTTGGTTTAGGACCATATTTTTTAGGATACTGCTTCTTGGGATTCTTTTGATATGGTTGTTGTTGGGCTGCTAAGGCTTTCTTAGAAGCGTTTCCAGCAGTGATAAGACCAAGGTGTAAAATTTTTTCTTGTTCTCTTATCAAAGAATCACAAAAGGCATCAAAAGAGGGATTCTTGTAGGTGGTTCCTGAAGAAATGATGGCTTCTCTGGTGGAATGGAAGGCGGAAACAAATACAGAGTATGCAGGACCAAGCTTAGCAAGAATGCAATATATGAGGCTACCATCGTCCCTTTTAATCTTACAACCTTCTAAAAGAATTCAGAGGGTCTTAAATTTGGACAAAAAATCTTCAATAGAGGAGAAATTATTGGGTTCCAAAGTAAGCAACTCATTTTCAAGTTGGTGGGCACAGATTTGATTTTGAATGCCAAAAACAATTTTTAGCTTTTCCAAGGCCTCATTAGGGGTGTCAATGTCAAGGATATGAAATCGAAGATCTTGAGCAATGGACATTCCTATCAACCCTCATGCTTGATCTTGTTTATTTTCCCATTTAGCAGCTTTATCATCATCAGAAGGTTTAGTTTCTTGTCCTGTGGCTATTCTATAAATCCCTTTACTTCTAAGTATATCTACCATGTGAGGTAGCCATTGGAAATAATTGGTGCTGTTAAGAATAATCGGGCATGCACTTTCCATTTAAAAAAAAAAAAACTGAAGTTGAGAAAAACTGAAACTAACTGCTCCAATGGAAAATCTCGAAAAATTAGGCCATTTAAAAAAAAAGGCTTCCGGATGAAGAAGTTATGCCTTTTGAAAAAACTGAGTTGTAGATACCGAATAGTTACGAGAACGGAATGAAGTGCGGCTTTAAAAAAAAAAAAAATCTACCCCTTTGAACAAAAACTTTTTACAAAAGAAGCATGAGAAGGAGACTTGAACCCAAGACCTCTATTCTCATAAACTAACCCCTCACCAAGTGAGACAGTAAAAGGATCATGTTATTTTAGAAAGGAGGAAGGGGGGATTATCATTATTATTATTATTATTATTATTATTATTATTATTATTATTATTATCATTATCATTATTATTATTATTATTCGGTGTGCATGCCTTTTCCTACACAAAAAACACAAAAAACGAGCCCAAAAAAAACGAAATACAAAGCCTTACGGCAAAATGTTAGATTATCGGTTAGCCTTACTAGCAACTATCACTTTTTTCACTATTTCTGATTTCCCGAGATCGCACAAAGACGCGGGGAAAGAGCATACGTAGCAAAAAAAACCCTTTTTCCTATTTCTGATTTGTCGAGATCGCACAGAGTGCACATCAAAGAACATGCACAGAGAAGAGTGTATAGATCCGACAAATAAATAAAACCTTAATACATAAAAAAAAAAAAACTGAAATAAGCAGAACCATTAACAAATATAACTGCAAAATAGATGCTTTATACCTCCATATCTAAACTGACATAACTTGGGCAGCCATAAACCTTTTCGCATGAAATGAAAGGTGTTCATCACTGTAACAGATGCTCCGGACACAACCGAGCAGTTCTCCAAGCCCAAAAATGTTCAGAAATAGTAGATCTACAAAACAGCATTCGCGTGCAGTCAAACCGACTTTGGATTTTGATCAACAACGGACGCAACCCTCAAAATAGCTCTGATACCATGTAGGAATTTACAGGGTAAGTTCCGTAGATCAAGAACCAAAGCTCACCGCTCACAAAAAGATCATAAATCAGTACACCAGTAATCACGTGGTTAAAACCCTCAAAGAGGGAAACAGTCCACGCCCTGAGCCAACGCGGCCACTTCAGGGAATTTATTAATATAAAAGAAAAGTTACATATGTTTCTCTCATAAACGGTTACCAGACAAATGAACCTCCATGCTCTTTAAATAGAGATCATGGATCAATCGGGTGTTAAGCCACGGATCAAGTGCCGTTAATACCGAGGTGAGAGATAACCGTCAGATCACTACAAATCGTGACCGTCAGATTATACGTTACAAATGTACATGGTAAAGAAACACACTTTACCTAACTCTACACTAGACTAAGTTATTCTTAACTATTTCCTATGTGTCAGAATATCTTAACATCTAACAACCCCATGTTTGACCTATTCATGGTTTCTAATTGGTTTGACATTCCTAAAATTATTTTTATCTTCAACTAAGTTAATATGGTGATTTACAAAAGAATGAATGTTGTTGAAGGCCTTGTAATAGAATACTTCTAAATTTAATGAAATATGTGTTTTCCCCTTCTCTCCCTCTCTCCCCCTTTTTATCTATCTTCCCTGCCCTCCTCTTTCCCTATGTCACCATCTCTCTTATCATTCCTTCTCTCTCACTCCAACTTTATCTCTATGTCGTTATTCTTACATCCCTCTCTCCCCCCCTCTGACTCCATATCTCTCTCTACCTCCCACTCTCCTTCTCTCTCTCACGTCCTCTCTCTCTTCATTCCTCTCTCTCCCTTTCTATCCCACCTCCCTGTATCTCTCTCTCTCTCTGCCCTCCAACTCTATCGCTTTCCCCCTCCCTCTTTCCCCTCTCCTTCTCCCCCCATTCTCTCCATCCCTCCTTTGTCTCTTTATCTCACTCTCAAACATACACACTCTCTCTCCATCTATCCCCTCTCTCTCTCTCTCTCTCTCTCTCTCTCTCTCTCTCTCTATGTATTTTTTCTTCCCTCCCTCTCTCCCCTTGCAAATCCATCTCTTTGTCCCTCCCTCTATCCTCCTCTTTCACTTTGTCTTTGTTCTTCCCTCCCACATATATCTAGAGTTAATATATATCATAATATATTAATATATATCATTAAAAATAGATTTAATAATATTAATGTGAATATTAATCTTTTAATATTAATATTAGATTTAATGAAGGTTTTTACAAGGCATGATAATTTTTTTTATATAAAACTACATTAATATTTCCAATTATTACGACTTTCAGGTGAAAATATTTCCATAGGATATGGTTTTTCCTTTTAAATATTTATTTTACAGATATGTTGAAAATTGTTGAAGTAAATTTATGATCCATTCATTTTATTAGGGCCAACATTAATTTTATTATTATTTTATTGTATATACATATTAGACATGGCCCATACTGGATTGTAGAATGACCCTCTCCAGAAATAATGAAAATATTCATAAAAAAATAAAAAATAAAAATATATATTTTATTCTTTTTCATAAAACATTTTCAACATATATTTATGAAAAGCTAATATCTAAAAAACATTGAAACCTAAAGTGAATAATGTATAAATGTTTTTTAATTCAAATAAATATCAAAATAAAATAACAATAATACATCTATATATCATTTAATTATATCTTATGTTTTATTACTTCTAAACTTTTGAATGAATAACGTACAGGCTCATAAACATATAAATTAATAACTATCTTCTTCTATTTTTTATGAAACAATCTCAAAAACATATAAATAAAATTTTCTTATGGAAAACAAATTATATTATTTTAATTTCATGGACCATTTTCAATATTTTCTTTAATGAAAAATTTTGAATATAAAAAAAATATATTGAAAACTAAAGTTGCTTTCTAAGAGCACTAAGATTATTCTAATAATTTTCTCAATCACATTTAGTATATTATTTTATTTTATTGAGATGTAAGAGGTAAAATTTAAAAAAAAAAATGATTTTAAAGTGTGGAAAAAAATAAGTATATAACTAATAAGAAAAATCAACATTAAGTTTTCATCCAAATCCAATTTTTATAATGAGTTATAAATCTAAAAAAAAATTAAAAATCCTAATCTTCATCAACCATACTCTTCTATGCTATTCCTTACTAAAAAATAATTTCCATTATTTTCAAAAATCTCAATCTTACATCAACCATACTCATTTCCATTATTTTCAAAGACCCTAATCTTGCATCAACCATATTGTTCTATGCTATTCAGTATTGAAAATTAATTTCCATTTATTTACTCTGCATCAACCATATTGTTCTATGCTATTCCCTATTAAAAAATAATTTCCATTTATTTACTTTGACATAGGAAATTAAAATTGGTTTATTTACTTTGGCATAGGCCATGAAAATCATTACCATGTTAATTGTGCTCTATCATCTTGATGAAAGATAATTGCTTTAAAACAATACTTTATTAGTGTAAATTTATCTAAAATAATAATCTTTTATTATCTTCATCTAATTTTTGTAAAATTATATGTATGAGAATGGTAATATAGGTTTTTTAAACTATTTTCAATGAATGTGAATATAGGTTTTTAAAACTATTTTCCTGTAAATGTGACTAAATGTTTTTGTTCAATACAGCTGTTAGCATTCAAACATTGTTGATCGGGGGCACAAAGGAGCAAGTGTCGTAAAATGGTCAAAAATGAAGGTGCTCAGAACTAGTTTGAACCTGAACGACCGGATAGAGCTCGTCTTCCTGATTCCGGCGCCGCGAACGGTTCGAAAAACGGTCGTCGTATGCAGAAGTTATTCAAGTTTGAAGATTTCTCAATTTCCATAAAAAAATGCCAAATTTGACTTTGTGGAAAATTTTATTAAAAAAAGAATATTCCACAGAATATTCTGGGAATATTCCGTGGAATATTCCGTAGAATATTCTGGGGAATATTCCATTTGCAGCCAATGGGAAGGCGCCACGTGGCTAGCCCGGAGGCCGCCACGTGGCCCCAAGTCAAGTTGAAAATGCGTTTTAAAAACTTGTTATGGCTCGGCCGGATTCGAACCAGCGACCGGGCAGTAATTAACACAGCGTTTTTACCAACACACCACACGCCAAGATCTTGTTATTAAGTGGGCGCAATTAATATTTGAAGAGGGTGTTAGTTTGGGCGGGGCCCGAAAGGGGGCCAGCCCCCTTCCCATAAAACCTCCGGCGCGGAACCTTCTCCCAAGACCATCGGCGCGCAGTTCGGGCGGTTTAACAACTTTGGTTATGTGTTATATCGTGGGTTGTTATTTATTAAACGTTGTATTTATTTAAACACGGTTACAAGACCGCCGAACCATGTGATTGCACGATGTGCACAAACCATAATTTTTATTGCCAACGTTTAAACCGCGCGGATAGTTGGTGGTTCCGCCTATTTTGGCGCCACCACTATTTTTGGCGCTCTTATCTAGCGCTTCTCCACATTTAGTGGAGGTTTTTTTAGCCCAAACAGCAGCTTAGTAAAGTGGGCATAACTTCTCGCTAGGGGAGGCCTTTGAAGACGAATATTTTTTTTGATTTTGGGTGGAGAGAGCATTCTGGAGCTGTTGGAGGTGTCTACAGAGCCATCGTGGCATTCTATCTCGTGAATTTTACAGCCGCTTTGGACAAATGGGAGCCATCGCAGCTAAAGGGAAAGAGTGCCGCATTGGGCTACCTTCCTCCAATGGAGGTGAATTTGTAGTCGTTTTATACCGATTTGGATCTTCTCGAGTCCGTTTTAGCGCCTATTTTTTCCATTAGAGGAGTTTATACAGATGTAATCTCATTTGAAGCCTTTAATCAAAAGAGGACCGAGCCTAATTAGAGGCTTTTGGACCAAATAAGGTAGCCCAAGAGAGGGGTGAACCACTTAAACAAATATCCGCTCGTTCATCCGTGTATTTTGGCCGTTTGTTTCCGCATTCCGATAGTTTAAACAAGAAAATTTCATAAGCATGCTTTTTCCAAAACAAGTTTATACAATAATCAAAACTTGTTATTTTAACATCAAACCTCTACACACCAATTGCGTAACATATGCTCTTGCTTATTCACACTCAAAACAGCATCAATGAACACTTTGAATTTAAAAACAAAATACTTTCATTGATCTTGATATTTGTGTTTACATATTATTTCCTTAGGCAGAGTCCGTAGAGGGCCGTGTAGCCTCCGGAACTCATCCTCTCTTTAGAGGTGACATGTCCAATGAATGCCCCTGCATATCCCATCTCTCGTATAGGAAATAATTTATTCTCACATTTTCAGAGGTCACTTGGAGTGTATAGCTCACATTAGAAATTATGGGAAATGGATACCTCTGCACCCTTAAACAAGTACATTCCATTTTCGCATCGATGGTATCGAGCACGTGCTTTGCTTTCGATCGACATCACTAGCTTGATTGTGTAGCTTGAAAGGTGTATTAAGCAAAGCATTGAAGATTGATCGCTTTATTATTCTCGCAAACTACTTGTTGTTTGAGTTTGTTGAAGCTCTTTTGTTCATTTTTTATAATGACAACTTTCATAAGTGAGTTCTCAAAATCGTCCTCCTTCACAAGATTTTTTTTGATGAAGGCTTGAAGCAAGAATTTTTTCATCATGATGAATATGGTGAGAGAAATGTATGAGGATGAAAGAAAGAGCTCTAGACTTCAAGAGCAAGCTTGAATTCCATGAGGGAAGAGAAGCAAGCTTGCTTTCTCGACCAATTGCAGAAATGGAAGGCCAACTTCGTATTGCAAACATGAAGCCGGAAAGGATGCATGAGTTGGAGACACAACTCCTTGTTGCCAAAGAAGCCTTAGCCAAGTATCACCTTGAAGAAGAGGTAAACAATTCTAGTTTGTCTTCAATTTCTTATAAGAATGTTTATGAACTTGGTTCTTTTGAGAAACATACCAAAGGCATAGGGTCCAAGTTGATGTCCAAAATGGGATATGAAGGAAAAGGATTGGGAAAACATGCACATGTGGTATAGTTGAGCCAATAATGGTTGAGGTAAGGCCTAAGAATTTGGGTCTTGGCTATGGACAATCTTATGGAGAAAGTTCCAAAGCAAACATGAAGGAAGAAGGTGTGCATCAAAGATGCACTTGAACAAGGGAGTGGTGAAAGCTCTAAAAACCATTGATGGGATTGATAGTGTTCCAAAGGGAGCTTCTTCTTCTTTTGATTCACCTCCTCATGAAGGTAATGAAGGTGAAAGAGAAAGGTATAAATCTGATTTCAATCATATTTCCTTTGATCATGTAAAGCATGGAAAATTTCCACACAAGCATGGGAAAAGAAATGCATGTTCTTTTTGTGGTTTGTTTAACCATAGTGTTTCTAGATGTTGGAAAAGAATGGCAACATACAAGAAACTTTTGAAGGAAAGGAGGCAAGAAGCCAAAGTTCCAATGAACAATGCAAATCATGCGGTCAAGAAGATGAACATGTGTTGCACTTATTGCCATAAGCAAGGACATATTGTTGAAAGGTGTTGGACTCGAATCCAACAATGCTTCCACAAAAGTTGAAGAAATGGGAGAAAGAGTATGGCAAGAATGGGAAGGAAGTTTCCATCATTGATAGGTGTCAGGATGATACACATGCTGATATCGATGTGCAGCTGAAAGGAATCGCTTGAAATGGATTGGTAAGAAATGGTTAGAATTCTTATCCAATTAAAGTTGCATGTCTTTCGATTGAATGCATTTTCTTTGTTAAGGGAATGCAAGTTACAGGATGGAAAAGCCGAGTATGAGACTCACTCTATCGTAGCGAAAGTTATATTCATTTCAGCTTTGAAAGTACATGTACATGTGATTGAGGATCTTGTACTTATGATTGTACTTAAGAGAAAGTTGAAGGATAAACCGCATGCATGAGAATGAGATGCATGAGCACAGGGATCATGATGATTTCCTTGTATTTTTAAACATGTATGTGTGATTAACTTGAAGGGTTGATTACTTTGTTTTTAACCATGCATGTAATGTAATATTGACTTGAAAAAAGTTAATTTGATCTCCAAGATTGTAAAGAGGAGAAATGATGAAGTGTTTCATCTTTGTAAAAGCCTTTTCATTTGGGAGGCGCTCTTCTTCTCGGAATGGAGGTGCCATGGATGGGCATCGTGACAGCTGGCAAGCCCACATGTTCAGGAGAATATTTCAGCTCATATATCAGCAAGTTTCATTGCCGGTTCCCGCAATTTCATATTTTTCGGGATTCGACAAGTACTTGGCGTATGCAGCAAAAAGTCGCCATGACGACGCTAGCAAGGTAGACATTTTTTGGCATCGCATGCTCTTTTGGCCGACCGGAAGAGGATATTTCTCGTTCCTCAAGTGTCGTACGTTCAGATCGTAGATTCGCAAGCTTTTGGGGGACCAAAAGCCTTCTCATTTGGGAGGTGTGATCGGGAGCTCGTGACCAAGTGTCGTAAAATGGTCAAAAATGAAGGTGCTCGTAACTAGTTTGAACCCGAACGACCTGGATAGAGCTCGTCTTCCCGATTCTCCGGCGCCGCGAACGGGCTCGAAAAACTATCGCCGTATGCAGTAATTTATTCAAGTTTGAAGATTTCTCAATTTCCATTAAAAAAAAGGCAAATTTGACTTTGTGGAAAATTTTATTAAAAAAAGAATATTCCACTGTAATATTCTAGGAATATTCCGTGAATATTCCGTAGAATATTCTCGGGGAATATTCCGTTGGCAGACCAATGAGAAGGCGCCACGTGGCTAGCCCGGAGGCCGCCACGTGGGCCCCAATTCAAGTTGAAAATGCGTTGTAAAAATTTGTTTTGGGTCACGGATTCGAACACAGACCGGATGCATATTAACCGGCGACTTTACCAACGAGCCACCGTTTGTTTGTTGTTTTATATCACAAACGAGCTTATATTTATTGCGTATGGATATTTGGGCGGGCTCAAAAGGGGGCCAGCCCCTAAGGGCCGCCCCCTTCGCATGGGACCACAGTGCGCGAACCCAAAGCCAAACAATGCGCGCGTTGTCGTGGGCGGGTTCAAAACTTTGGATATGTGTTTTATCATGGGTTGTAATTTATTAAACGTGGTATTTATTTAAACGGTTACAAGACCGCCGAACCATGTGATTGCACGATGTGCACAAACCACAACAGCTTATTGCCAACGTTTAAACCGCGCGGATAGTTGGTGGTTCCGCCTATTTTGGCGCCACCACTATTTTGGCGCTCTTATTCACGCTTCTCCACATTTAGTGGAGGTTTTTTAGCCCAAACAGTGCGCTTTAGTAAAGTGGGCATAACTTCCGCTAGGGGAGGCCTTTGAAGACGAATTTTTTTTTGATTTTGGGTGGAGAGAGCATTCTGGAGCTGTTGGAGGTGTCCGCAGAGCCATCGTGGCATTCTATCTGCATGAATTTTACAACAGCTTTTTGACAAAGGGGAGCCATCGGAGCTAAAGGGAAAGAGTGCCGCATTTGGGCTACCTTCCTCCAATGGAGGTGAATTTGTAGTCGTTTTATACTGATTTGGATCTTCTCGAGTCCGTTTTAGCAACTTCTATTTTTCCATTAGAGGAGTTTATACAGATGTAATCTCATTTGAAGCCTTTAATCAAAAGAGGATCGAGCCTAATTAGAGGCTTTTGGACCAAAGTGAGGTAGCCCAAGAGAGGGGTGAACCGCTTAAACAAATATCTCGCTATTCATCCGTGTATTTTGGCCGTTTGTTTCCAGTATCTCCGATAGTTAAAACAAGAAAATTTCATAAGCATGTTTTTCCAAAACAAGTTTATACAAGAATCAAAACTTGTTATTTTAACATCAAACCTCTACACACCAATCGCGTAACATATGCTCTTGCTTATTCACACTCAAAACAGATCAATGAACACTTTGAATTTAAAAACAAAATACTTTCATTGATCTTGATATTTGTGTTTACATATTATTTCCTTAGGGCAGTAGTCCGTAGAGGGCCGTGTAGCCTCTCGGAACTCATCCTCTCTTTAGAGGTGACATGTCCAAACGGAATGCCCCTACAGACCCATCTCTCGTATAGGAAATAATTTATTCTCACATTTTCGCAGGTCACTTGGAGTGTATAGCTCACATTAGAAATTATGGGAAATGGATACCTTGCACCCTTAAACAAGTACATTCCCCAATTGGCCCCCGGTGGCCCTTTAGACTTGCATGGAGAATTTCTGAGGTGAAGATGACCTCAATTGGTCTCCGAAACCTTCCGACATTAGACTCGAAGGTCGAAAATAGCAGAAATAGGCTTTTGAATCACCAAAAATGGATGGACATAGCCCCCAAACAAACTCCAACACCGAAATGGCCCTCGTGGCCCCGAAAAACTTCCCCCGAAGCTAAACAAAGGAGAAGAATGCCTCAAAAGGAAAAACGAGCCGTAGAAATGGATTCGTAATGCCGAAAACTTCGTGAATGACCTTCATTCCACATTCACCGGCTTCGTATCGCTTTATTTTTCTCATACAATCATTATTTTTCTAACATGATGACAAATTAATTCAACTTGGACAGATTTAACTATCCAAACATAGTAAAAACATTTAAAATTTCAATTCTGGAGTATGAACAGTGTCAACTCTCTGTATAATCACTCAAAGCGTCAACTCAACTCAACCCCCGGAAATTTCATTTTAACCACTCAACAACGTCAACTCAACAACATAAATTAATAAATTAAGCTTACATCATGAACATGTTTATTTAAAATCATTGGCCATGCAAATATAGTTTATGATTGTGTGATATCACTTGAGATTGAGAAATTTACCAAATCCTTCAAAATTTCATTTTACCCACTCAACAACTTCAACTCAACAAGAAATTTCATTTTATTAAGCGTACATTATAAACATGTTTATTAAAAAAAAAATACATGTTTATTTAAAATCATTGGCCATGCAAACATATTTTATGATTGTTTGATATCACTTGATATTGAGAAATTTACCAAATCCTTTGAAATCAACCATATCTCTCAATATCAAATAGATTATCAAACAAATCTATTTGAATCTATGGGGCCAATAGAGAGGACTTTGTTAATTATCACTTTGTCAATTATAGTGATGCTTCGTTTTAAATTAAAGAGAATTTGAGAGGTTCTGAAGATTTTCTGGAATTGAGTGTGGGACATCAAGAGAAAAAATGCCGAATATAATTACAATTTAAATCATATTATGGTTAGATAATTTACCAATAACTAGAGAGCACAAATTTAGCCAATGATAACCAATGTAATGATATATGAAATACAAACATCCATAGAATAGTCTTACAAACATTCTTAAGTCATGCATGAAGAACATGTTTCCCTTGAAGGCTTAGGTTATTAAGTAGAAGTTCCAAGACACATATGTACAATGAACATCACTCGCCCCAATAGTGGAGAGTTGGAGCCACTCCTTGCTCCACAAAGAACTGATTTATCTCTCTAATGATTTGCTAGTGGACCCAAGGTGAAAATTCCTTTGCTCATACAATGAGGGTGTATATATAACCAAGAGGTGATGCTTCACCTTCCTTGTGACTCTTTGACTACCCTCATTGTTTTATGGAAATCAAACCTACGGATAGATAAGTTTCCCTAAGTGTGGTGGATGCACCTAGAACAACAGATGAAAGACACATGACATTTTCCTTAAGATAAACAGATAAGAGAAGAATGCCTACTTGTGATCCTTCACTATTCTCCGTCTTCCTTTTTTCACTCTTGTTGCTCCCAATCGAACTGAACTCGTTCGATTGGTACTTGCAATTACTAACAGAAGACGGAAAATGACATAAAGGCATATGATCTATTCATCTTAATCAAACTGAATCGATTGCATTTGAAAATACATATATAAAAGCATGAACAAATGTATTGGGAAAAGAAAAAATCTATTTATTATAATATAGAAGGAGAAGTTACAACCAGTTGGATCGATTCAATGTCAACTCGCTCCAGCTTCAATCCATCCTCATCACATCAGCAACATTACTCCAACAGCATAACATTAGTTGCAAACAATACCTCATAGAGTTATAATCTCACCAACATAACACTACAAAATTCAAGCTCCTTTTGCACTATGATCAGTGCTCAATTTATAAGAAATGAGGGTAGTTTGGCATTAATT
The DNA here is from genome assembly GCA_034641835.2 of Pinus albicaulis. Taxonomy (NCBI): domain Eukaryota; kingdom Viridiplantae; phylum Streptophyta; class Pinopsida; order Pinales; family Pinaceae; genus Pinus; species Pinus albicaulis. The sequence goes on along the minus strand of CM076583.1, from coordinate 892,424,312 downwards.
GGTCATTGAATGGATTTTCCATAAATTGATGAGGGAGTTTCCTTGTTCAATGGGATACGAAGATAAGTGATTTAATGGCTCCATGGTGTTCATATTCTAGGTTATCAAATAGCATGATAGCCGGAACCACTTCTAGAAGCCACTAGAAAGTGGGAAGATTCTCGGAATAATTTGAAAAATTTGCTCAAAGTCAACCAACGCATTGTTAAGTGGGCCTAGGTGCTCTGTAACGCTACTTTGCATGGGATTAAGTGCTCTGCAAAGCACTTACTACAGTCTAGGGGCGCGTTGGTGGCTCAATGGAGCATTTTAGCTGGACTTCAAGTAGTGAAACTTTTGTGGATAAAAACCAGCAATGGGATGACTTGTTTAAGGCATGTAGCAACTGATTTAGGGTATGATAGACCCTGTTTGTACTGATCTAAATTTCGGGAGTGATGCCCAAATATACCTGTAACATCTGCCCCCTAAAGCATGAAGTTAAAAATGATAATGTTGAGTAACATGCTTTATGATGTGATGAGTGGGATCTAAAGCGGATGGTGACTTGCATCAATAACAATACATTACATCATGGTATCTTTTACATTTTGGACATGAATTGTTGAGGGAGGCATACCCATACTCAGTACATAAACTATCATAACATGTATATAAATCAGAAATTCGTCTACAGATATAGACTCGTGATAGGATGACCATCTGTGTAAAGCCTTCGTATGGATGATGTGGTACTACTCCCGAAATCATAGCCCAGATGGATGAAACTAGATCAGGGTTCTTCTATCTCATTCACTCAATCACTCAAGTACGATTCTAACCATGTGAATATGTGATCCGAAGTCGAACATGGGAAGACAACATCTGATTACAAGCCAATGATGTAAGTTGTTAACAGATGCAAGAGAAACCACTGATGATGATAATGGCTCTCAAGTTACTGCAATACAGTCCGCATGGTGTGAATATATGATTTGATGTCGAACACCATACAAAGTCTTTTGGTTGAAGGCTAATGATGTCAACCTGTCACCGAAAGCGATAAACTTTCCATTGATGTATGCAAGCTCCAAGGTACTGGAAGGGTGTTTCTAAGTCAACTTCCTGGATGATCAGCTGATATCGATAGGAAGAAACTCGTCGCAGGAGGGTCTTGATGTATCCCCCATCAATGACACAAAACAAGATTAATGATTTCAGAGACAAAAATGTAACTGATGAAGCAATGTTCAGGGATGGTGCTCATGAAATGAAATTTTATGAGTATCGCAAAGGATGAGGAATTACTAAGTGACTTATCTTGAACATATCAGCGACACTAAATGAGTTGGTGGCATTGACCCAAAACCAAAGTGATGGATAATATGATAGACCATAGGTATGATAGACCATCAAGCAGATAACCCTACCTGATAGCCACGGAGATGAAGCGAATGAGTGTTATGTTCAAGAGCAACTTTCTACCATAAAGTGATTATCCCTTTCCCATTTTCCCCAGTCATTACTAACTAGTACCTCTTTATTTTTTAACAAGATTGAGGAGGATAACATATGTTTGATGTATAATTCCACCCTTCGGGTGAATCCATCGCTATGTTATGTTTTAACGATTCTAGAAAAAGTGAAATTCACTTGTCATGATAGACAAGTCCATCGTTATTTTATTTTTTAATGAGTCTAACAACAATGAAAACTCAGTCCTTTTTCATATTTAGAGAGCTTGAAAAAGGGAAAAAAAGAAAACTCCACAAGTTATTTTTCATAATTTTTTCCCTCAGGTCCGAAAAAGCGTAAAATAATACTTGAGAAAACCTCCTAGCCATGTTCGATTAGGGAGTTCCTTTCTCGTAAATAATCTATCCCAGTCTGGAAAAGGGTTAAACTTATATTGAGTATATGTCATTTCAGTTCCTTTTACGAGCTCGAAAGGACAAATGCTCGACAATATTTTCATGTTTTGGGAGTGTGAAAAGAGCTAAAAGAGGACTCCAGGGGGCTCATTTTTCAATGTTTAACAGAGCTCGAAAAAGAGATAAAAGTGTGCTTTGTGGTCAAAGTTCCTTTTAAGATCATGCATGTCAAATTCACTGTACCAATTGTAAATTTACTCAAAGAACCACGAAACGAATTTAACATATCTATTTAATAGTAAAAATAGTTAAAAAACTATAGTCGATTCATTAAATATGCATGAAATAATCAAAAATACCATTTAAATGAGAATTTACCATGTAATTTTACCATTTCACATTTACCATTCAGTTTTGAGTGCTTTGAGCTAGTTTTTTCCTTGAACTTCAACAGTTGATTGCAATAGATTCTGTGGACCATTTATCATGCTGTCAGGACCAAGTAAGAGATTTGACCTTTCTCTTTCTATTAGTATCATTCTTTTGCAGTTTCAAGCAGTTTTTTTAGGGTTTTGAGGCTCCTAGGGAAAATTTACAATGCCCTAGGACCAACGCAACATTGAGTGTCGAAAGGTGCGTTAGGCGTAGTTGATGAATTTTCTTTGTGTTTTGTGCCCAAAATTTCTTCAGTTTCCTGCATGAAATGGATCCTAACTAAGCTTATGGTTTGATTGCAGGCTTGGATCGGACCAGAATGTCAATTACATGGTGAGAAAGAGAACATGAGGAATAGGATATGGTTTCCCTAAATGATCCTGGCACTATGAGAGCCCTCAGATATTGTGGGTTACTCAAGTACTTTAAACTATTAGGGACGAGGTAGAATTTGAGACTATTACTGTTCTTAATTCACCCATGGGATCCAACAGAGAAGGAATTTCACATTGGGGAAAAAGTGCTTACAATATTGGTCAATGATATTTACTTTCTAATAGGTTTGTCAAGACACGGTGCCCCCATTTCCCTTGCGGGTTCCATCCATGGAGGTGAGAAAGTGAGGGATTACATTCAATAGTTTTGTCAGCCAGGTATAAATCCTAGCAAGGATGGAAAGATAAACATTAGGGATGTTTGCAATATGCCTTTGAGAATGATCCTGTTCACCATCCCAAAGCTAGCTCGTAGCGTGACACTTCATGTTGGGAATAAATCATACATGCAGTGTGCGCTTGAGTGCCTCGAGCTGAACGTGTTCAACTGGGTTGAAGTAGTACTCTCTCAGATGAAAGAACAATTGACCAAAGTGAAAAGTGGTAGGACGAATAATTTTAGCTATATATCGATTCTGATCACTTTCATTCTGGGGTGAATTTCATTGATGTAGCCACAACATGTAACACTAAGTGTAGCTGGTCCTAGGGATCCGTAGATGCAACGGTGGGTAGAGTTGATGGCTAGACATGCTGGCCATTCATCGATCTCATTCTCTAATACATTATTTACTTGGCTCTGATGAAATCATATCATCATAGAGGAGCATCCATATGCAGGGGTGGATTTTCGCGGAGACTCGAATTTGATGTTACCAACAGGCACTCAATGGGGTGCTATAGGTAAAAAAAAAATTACCATGTTTTTTACATGTTTTTGTGTTTTTGATGTAATTTCCAACACTAAAATAAATATGTTTTATGTATACAGATGTGGGTAGTGTTTTACTAGTGGGTCTTCCATAGTAGGTAGATGAATTAGCAGAGATGACTGTTGGTAGAGTAATCCTTTAGGATTTGGATTTGACTGAGACTCTGGCTGAGTTACAACAACATATATAGGGGTTGGCTCTCAAAATATTGGATATCCAGATCGAGGAGTTACAATGAGGCTGCAACGCCATACTATTGGTGTGCCTAACCGATGGATGAGGCTATTGTACATGATAGCTCAAGTAGTGACCCGCTATCATGAGAATCACTAGATCTATTTAGGATATGATATGTATAAATACATTTTGAGTTCATGTGATTAACATGTCTTGGACAAATTTTTTTGTAAAAAACTTGATTATCTATCTATTTTACTTTCAGTTTTTTCCTATGGTTATGGGAAATCCTATTCAATTAATGTATGATGTGAATTGAAAATATGTCTTTACATATGTTTCAAATGTCTTTTTAACATGTAATTCGCTAAAGAATTAGTCAAGGTGTTAAATTTTCTGGAAATGTGTTGATATTAATGTAAACAAAATGTCTTTCCAAAAGACGAACTCTAAGGAACATGTGATGAATAGTTGGATTTTGGACAGTATAAACACTAGTAAGTTGTAGTACAACAAGCTATGAGTCTAGCCTAATGATGATGCAGCGAATGGCAAGTGAAATGGAATCACAGAGGAGTTCGATTAATGTGCTATACTCAGCAATATTGTTGGTGGATCGACTGATACAAATCCATTGGAAACTCACTAACTCGCCACTTGGAGTGAAGATGGCCCATGTTGTAGAGAATAGATTTTGCATACTACGACTAGCACCATCGACATAACCAACAAATGGTTCCAAAGATTCTGACATCTGCAACAAAATGAAAAGTGGATTACTAACCACATGAAAACTATTGAAAGACACACTATGACACACACACAATCAAAACATATATACAATATCATACAATGTTTACTACATAAAATCAAGCATAGTAACATTTGAGATACAGCCCATTCCGAGGATGCGATAATGGAATCCCATCATAATCTACCAACTCATAGGCGCCATTTTCCATAACATGCTTGAAAATATATGGGCCATGCCATAATGGTGCGAATTTTCCTCTTCCTATCATATCAGCATCCTGATCATAAAGCAAGGCCAGGTCTCCTTCCGAGAAGGTGAGAGGCTTGACATTACGGTCATATTGTGCCTTGATTCATCTCTTATGTGCTTCGTTGGCTAATGCGACTTCATGACACATTTCATTCAAATGGATGAGATCTAAAAGATGTGCCTCTTCATCAAAAGTGCCAGATAGCAGGTCAATCACGAGTTTTAATGATGGAATTTCACATTGAATCGGTAATATAGCTTCCATACCATAAACCAGCTGAAATGGAGTAAATCCGTTTTTGTTTCTCACCGAGGTTCGGTAAGCCCACAAAGCCGAGTACAAGATTAAATTCCAATTTCATTTATGAACCCCAATCATTCGTTGAAGCATACACTTAATAATTTTGTTGACGGCTTCAACTTGTCCATTAGCATGAAGATAATAAGGGGTAAGGGGTAGAACTATCATGCGATAGTCCTAACTTGGAAGTCAACTCAATGATCATGTAGTTGTGAAAGTTATAGCCATCATATGTAATTATGGTTTTGTGGCACACCAAATCGAGTAACCACATGGTTAAATAAAAAAATTTAGTTGTCTCGCCTATGTTGTTAAATGTAGGCATTGCCTCGGCCCATTTGGTAAAATAGTCGATGGCGACAATAATATACCCATGCCCCTGGCTGAGTGAGGGTTACATGTCATGAAGTCAATGCCCCATTTAGAAAATGGTCCCACAATGATGACAAGATGCATTGGTGCTGGCGGCACATAGGTTTTCCGATCAAATATATGGCAAGCATGAGAACTTTTGACCGCGAGAATGCAGTTCTGAAATATGGTAGGCTAGAAGTAACCAACGCAGACAATATTTTGCGTGACAGAAAAACCAAAGAAATTTCCACCACAATTACCAATGCGGAAATCATTTAAAACTTTCTCAGCCTCCTCATGACTGAGGCACCTACATAAAATCGTATTGACACCACGACAATAAAGTGTATCGTCGAGGATCGGATAATCTTTGGCTTGGTATCGAATATGTCGTTGTTGCGAGCGAGAGGTATCGGGTCAGAATGTTTGGGTCTGGAGATAGATCAGAAAATATCCATATCACACGTCAGATGACATAGTTAGAAACAAAGACTCATCCGAGATGGATGGTTCTGATGTAGACTCAGTGCTACTTGAGGGAAGGTCGCAGATAAGCTCAGTGAAAACCAAAGACTTATTTGACTTGGATTTGATGAATTCCAAATCAAATTCTAGAAAAATGACTATAATTTTTTAGTATTTTCCCCTCGGAAATTGACGTGACAGAATGTATGTCATAGGGTTGCAATTCGAAATGAAAATGGTCTTTCGGAGTAGGATATAGTGGTGAAATCTTTGTACATCTTGAACGGCTGCCAAAGCGAGCTTCTCAACATAAGTGTATTTAACTTCCATATCATTGAGATTGCGACTCAAATAATAGATTGGATGTTCAATCCCATATTCTTCCTATACTAAAACCATGGTGATGGTTATATCTGCAGCGGCATGATATAGTAAATAATTGTTCTGAAAATTTGGGGGATACATTAATGATGCTCAGATCAGGGTACCTTTAAGAGCACCAAAAGAAGCTTTTGCAACCTCATCCTAACGGAAGGGAGTCCCCTTTTTCAAGATTCGAGTAAATCCTTTATCCATTTTGGCGTATTTGGGAATGAATCTCCTTATAAAGTTAGCCTTCCCTTGGATTCTCTGTAACTGAAGTAGGTTAGAAGGTACAAGAAAATATAGAATGGCCTGGACCTTCAAGGGATCAAGTCGAATTATGTTTTTTGACATGACAAAACTAAGAAAACAACCAGAACTGACACAAAACATACATTTGTGTGGATTGAGACATATTTTATAGTAACGACATCGTAAAAAAATGGCTCTCAAATGTACCAGATGGTCACCCCATTTCTGTGAATGCGCAGGTAAGTCATCTAGATAAAGTTGAAAAACATCTTTGATGTCATGGAAAGAATAATTCATATCCATCTGAAAGGTTTCCCCGACATTCTTCAAACCAAAAGGGAGTTTTTGATAATCAAATGTGCCCTAAGGATGGATAAAAGTTTTTTTATATTGGTCTTCTGGGTGAATATTGATAAGATTGTAACCGGAAAAACCATCCACGAAAGAAAATATTTCACATTTGGCACATTTGCCAATGATTTGGTTGATAAATGGAGTAGGATATTGTTGGCTCGAGGGGTCTTGACCCAGGTTCGGTGTGCAAGGTTTGCTAACAAACCCCTATACTACTGGCCTTTTCGGCAATGACCTGCTTGCGCAGGTCAAAGTCTCACCCTAAGTAGTATGAGTGGGTGGTAGAACCAAGTTTTCACATCCTGAGAAAGGATGGGTAAGGCAAGCAGAGCTGCGCTAGATCTTGGGATTCCTAGATTACCTTGTTCTGCGCAGGGTTAATTAAGTCTCTATTCGCATCCACGTGCACTAGATCTGTAGTTATATTCTTGTTATAACATCAACATAGCAGTACATAAACATAACATAATAGATCTAGATCCAAGAACACAGTATATAGATCTTTCACAGCTTAAGGATAGAAAACGCCCAATACAACAATTATCAGTAATTCACATAAAAGTACTCACAGATTCAGTTCTCTAACAATCTTTCGCATTAATTCATTCATCAATTCTTCCTTACAATTCCAATTCCCTTCCCAACCTGCACGCACAGCAGCGGGGTCCGCATATAGCTAGACTTGGATCTCCACACACACAGCCATCAGGAGTCCCCAAAACCCAAACAGATAGCTTAAATCACAATTCGCATCAATAGCTCATCATATCCTCCCTTTTTCAATACAAAATGCATCTCTATTTATAACAATCTAGCCTCGACTTTCCTATGGTCCACAACCAATGGTTTTCGGACGCCTAGTTTTCCCTTTTACCCAATACAATGCTTTCGGGGCTTTGACCCACCCCAAAACCCCTCCGCTAGATTAAATCTAATAAAAAATATCCAAAATGGACCAGTTTCACAGCATGTTCAGAGACCCTGTTCCAACAGTCCCCCAACATAATCTTGTGACTCGTCCCGAGTCACTGCAATGGCGTGGCCTCTATTTGCGCGCGCAAGGTAGCCAAAGTGCAGACGAGTGGATGGAGCACTTCCTGACTCTGGGCCACAGCTCATTGCACAATGTTGACAAGTGTCAGGGAGGCAGGGCCGTCTGGAACCGTGGTAACCCTTTCTAATAGCCGGTGGAGGCGCGCAATGGCGGACTAAGCATCTTCGGCGAGCTGGAGTGTGGTGTCGACCCATGGTTTTAACCATTTTCGGATGACATGATTATTGTGGCGAAGGTTCTCAAGCTTGTCCAAGATGGCTAGACACTACGTGGAGGTAGTGGGGGCTCTAACTTGATCCAGAGTAGCTTCTGCCTGCTGTAATTCCTTCTGGATATACTGAAGCGTAGGATGGTGCTGGAGGGCCGTCCATGGTTGGGTAGCTATTTTGACCAATTGTGCGCCCCGCGTCAACTGCTCCTAAATAATATGCGTTGCATTTGTGACCACTACAATTTGCTAGTCCTGTACATCCATAGGTATGTCATACTGCTGTTGCGTAGCCCAGTCACGGTGGAGAACTTCATGCAACACTCTGGTGTATAGTCCTTGTAGCTCTATGAGAGATAGTTGTGCTAAATCTATTTAGATGTCCCCAGTAGTTAGGTCAGGAGCATTGACTAGGGCAAGGCGAGGGAGTGAACACACATTGCTTCTGCTGGACGATACTCTGGAGTTGCGGAGAAGTCGCAACATGTCCCTGTATCTCAGTGTTCCTTCTTGGCGCAGAACTAGTTGGGACCTGATTGTGATGTTGCGGGCAGGGGACTGCGGTACTACAAGACCTTCTTCTGCTATATGTTCTAAGGCTAGCCGACTGGGTCCTGTGGCTCTCCCTGGAGGACGAAGGTTGGTTGCATAGTACTGGTGCCTCTCTGTTTGTGGTTTGTAGACAATTCTTTCTGCAAGAAGCCGATACTCATTCCTTTGACTGCACTTAGCATTCCTAGGCTCTCTTAAGATGATATCTGTAGTTACTGAGCAGCCTGGGACTGGATCATTCGGTGGGTTGGGGTCCATCCAAGCAACAAGAAAATGGGCATCCCAGAGAATGTTAATGAGCGCAAAAAACCAGTACACAGATAGCAGGATCATGTTGTAGAGTGAATAAATAGCCTTGTGTGAACTGATCCAGCCAACCTCACACCATCTGGAGCTATTTAATGGTGGAGTAGCCCATTCGTGAGACTGACCATCGATTAGGTGGATCAATCTTACCATAAATGGCTGCATTGATGATCTGCCGCCTATTTTGCATACTTGTAAGATTCATTTTTTATCAAATCGAGATGTGTTTATGGGTGTCCTTCATGCCTGAGGTCATTTCCATGGAATGTCAGACCATAGATGATGCCTACATGTCGTTCACGTACCCTAAATGAAGGTCGATGTGAGGTGTGTTTGCAAGTTGGCCATTAGTCTTTTTGAGCCATGCGCTTCGCCCTTGTTTGGGATGTCCCTGCACGATAGGGCTGTGTCACGCGTCCTCGTGTCATTTATTACTTGAGGCATCCATAAATTCTCCAAATTACACGTGGGTCTAGGTAGGTCCGTAACCCAACGCATGCCTAGGTCAGCGGTACCCTGGCAAGCCTGTCCGTGTAAGGTTTGATCTCACCCTTGAGTGTTATATGTCAGCAAGTATCCGCGTAGGTCGACTGACCTTGGATTCCATCTGAAAATTGGGGTCTGTATGCGCAGGATCACCCTTCTCCAATACTTCTCCTGAGTGAAGAGTACCGGTCCTTGCGTAGGTGCTCTGCGTAGTGTTAGTGACAGTGACCCTAGCCTGCGTTCCATGGGAATCTTAGGTTCAACCGTCTTCTGACTATCATCTGCGTCCTCCTGGTAGGGCAGGTTTCTTTCCGTGGTAGAGATGCAACGAAAATTCCTGACAGTTTGAAGACATTGAAGCGTCAAAACCTCATGCAATCGGCCTAGCCAACTTTCCAGCTCCTCATCAGAGTCAGAAAAAAATTCACTGTCCTTTTCCCAGTAGAGCATTCCTTCATCTGTGGGGTTAACTCGATCTTCATCCTACGCAGTTAATTTATAAATGTGATCTAATTCCTCCTCCTCATAGGCTGGTTCTCTATATTGCGCGCCTTCTACTGGATCCAGTGGTACTATGACATGCGTACCTTTGCTTTCAAACGCCATGCTATGCTTCTTGAGATTGATGACACCCCCCATGTCAATTGCCCAGTCCAATCCAAGGAGCACAAGGTAGGGATCCACATCTTCCACAATTTCTATTACTTCAAATTCAGTTAGGAACCTTACCCCTACGATGTCAACCATGAATTTTGGTAACCTCCCTAGAGGGATTATTTTTTGTTGATTGGCCATTCGCAACTAGATGGTGGACCATTCTAATTTAGGTTCTCCCATTCGTTGCCATGTCTACTTTGGTAATACATTCACATCTAACCCCATATCTAAGATAACCTGATCCATCTCGTAGTCACCAATCTGCGTAGTCAATCACATGTCTCTTATGGTGCGCTTGTTATAGCTGTATAGTTTGTGTACATCCTTGGTCTTAGGGATCAAATTGGATCAAACTGCGTAGGTATTCAGTAGTGCTTGGAGATTTCCTACAGCCCTGCAGATTTCGCAGAAGCTTCAGACATGCCTTTAAAAAGGGCTCAACCCCTTCCTCTATCTGAGGTTGCGTTGGCGGTTGCATGGGTACTGTAAGTGGTGTTTGTTCTTTGAAAGGCACTCCTTCCTAGGAGACAAGCTCCTATTTTTCTCCCTGGGTGACCGGCCCGCTGCGTGTCATGACTTTTACATAGGGATTCACCTTTCTTAGCTCAATTTTAACTCTCTGTACGTTGTGCGTAGGGGTGGGCTGCTTTTCCTGCCTCTTGGCTATTAAAATTGGGCAGTCCTCTACCTCATGGTCTAGCTGCCTACAATATTTGCATGATGTCCTGGTGGGATTTGGGCATTCCCTGGAAAAGTGCCCTATTTCTCCATAGTTATAACAGATTAGCTACCCGCGTCCTTGCCCTGCGCTTCCTCCCCGACCTCCTCTGCCTTGGACCGGTGATCCTCCAAAGTGCACAGAAATTCTTGGTGACACAGGGTCTAATTGTACCCTATATAAGTTCCCACGATCCATCATTAAGTCATAAGTACGATAGTTCTTCTCATCATGTCCCACTGATCGGCAGAATCAACACCATTGTTGATTTAGTTCTGGGACATACGCACCTAGCCGAGGGCAATGGTTCGTATCATGTAGTCCTGCTACCTGACAATCATCACAAAGGGAAAACTAGGGGTCCTAACCCCCGAACCTGGTTCAGGACCCCTCGAGCCAACAAATGGTTCCATTGTTGGGACCGGAAGAATTTTGAGAAAGGATGGGTAAGGCAGGCAGAGCTATGCTAGATCTTGGGATTCCCATATTACCTTATTCTGCGCAGGGTTAATTAAGTCTCTATTCGCATTCACGTGCACTAGATCTATAGTTATATGATTGTTATAACATCAACACAGTAGTACATAAACAGAACATAATATATCTAGATCCAAGAATGCAGTATACAGATCTTTCGCTGCTTAAGGACATAAAACACACAATACATCAATTATCAATAATTCACAAAAAAGTACTCACAGATTCAGTTCTCTAACAATCTTTCGCATTCATTCATTCATCAATTTTTCCTTACAATTCCAATTCCCTTCCCAACCTGCGCACACAACAATAGGGTCCGCACACAGTTGGACTTGGATCTCAGCGCACATAGCCAGCAGGAGTCCATTCCCCAAAACCCAAACAGATAGCTTAAATCACAATTTGCATCAATAGCTCATCATATCCTCCCTTTTTCAATACAAAATGCATCTCTATTTATAACAATCTAGCCTCAACTTTCCTATGGTCCGCAACCCATGGTTTTCGGACCCCTAGTTTTCCCTTTTACCCAATACAATGCTTCTGGGGCTTTGACCCACCCCAAAACCCCTCTGCTAGATTCAATCTAATCAAAAATATCCAAAATGGACCAGTTTCGCAGCATGTTAGGAGACCCTGTTCCAACAGATATTTGTCCTTTGGACAAGTATGATTAACCACCCGATAATCAATGGACACTCTGATTGTCCCTTGTTTCTTCATGATAGGAACAATGTTATAAATCCAATCGGTAAGTGGAACAGGGTAAATGAAACTAGCACACAAAAAAATTTCAACCTCTACTTTAATGGCAACAACCTTCTTAGGATGAACAGGATGAAGGCGTTGTCGTATCGGTTTGACATCAGGGTACATTTTAATCTTGTGCTCAACGATACTGGAATCGATGCCTGGTATTTCCTCATAAGACCAAGAAAATACATCATGGAATTCACGGAAAAGAGAGCGGTAAGTGTCAAGTTCAGATGCATAACAAGAAGCACCGACATGAATGTTTTCTACTACACCACGTTTGGTTGGAATATCGATAGAAATTTTTTCTTAGATATTTGATAGGTTTCACTCATAATCGACGGTGTGGATAGGAATGGAATTCGTAAAGAAATGAACGACTATAGGGTGATATAGTTCAGTTTAAATATCTTCAATGTAATATGGAATATGGTATCGGTGATGAGAATCTACCCATGGTTCTTATTCTGGAATAATGGATTACATAATGCTCTCATCAGTTGAGAATATACGTGAAAAAGGGTTAGAAGAAGTGCCACAATTCAAAGAGAGATTGACCCAAACAGTCGGCGACAATAGATTAGGATTAGCCCTACAAGCCAAAAATATTGGTTGCTATCCGAGCTTGGTTGGACTTAGAGGCACAGTTTCACCCAGCCTATATATTTCAGAATCATTGGGAATCTTCCATAAATAAGATGAAGTGGAAGATATCATATTGCAGGTTTCTATTTTTGCTATTTCCACCGATATCGCAGGTGGCGGTAACGAAAAGGTACCCATTAGGGAAGAATCCTTAAAGAGTCCTACACTAATGTTCTGAAGAGATGGAGGGGGTCCCTAAATGAACAGAATGCTTCCATTTTTCTGGGAACTAGAGGCGAAGAAGGTGGGTTTATTGATGATTGTGATGCTGCCCTTATGGGGTAAGGTGATCATGCGAAAGTAAGTAAAGACAACCACATACATAGCATAAACCCATGGTCTTCCAAGTAATATATTGTATACAAGGGGTCTGTCAATGACCTCAACATCAATAGTAAGAGTCTTTCCCCCTAGTTCAACTTGCAGGTTACTAAGAATTCCATAAGGCTTATATGTACGACCGTCAAAATCTTTCAATGTCATAGGTTATTGTGATAAACGTGGCGAGCCAAGTGACTTCGATAAATTCATAGACATGATACAAGTAGATTCTCCTTCATCAATAATAGTCCAATGAATGAGCTGATTCAGGACATTTACTTGGATAAAAAATGCTAATTGTGCCAGAAATTGTGGCACATAGCCCACATGGTTAAAGACTATAAGATTAGAGTTAGTCAGATCGATTCCAAAAATTGTCAACAATAAAGCATGCTTTTGGGAGGGAAAATTCTGAAGAACCTCAAGCATTGACATAGGAGAAGGTGACTAAGCCATATCCTCAACTACGTTATAATTTTGATTTGCACGAGCTCAAGGGTTGAAACTCAATGTATGAACGAATCCATTTGGTGGCTTTATTGTTAACTCAGGAATAATAGGCGGAAGAATTGAATCAGATGAAGTCGAAGTAGTAGGTTGATTTGTGTTATCACAAAATTGCACTTGATTGGCTGCTAATCAGACAAATTCATGTAATTGTTTCAAACCAACTTGTAACTGAAGCTTAGCCTCTTCAGTCTAAGAGGGCTCTCTCAAAGGGGTTAATGATATTTGATAAAGATGAAACTAGATGGCTAACTCTGCTTTGAAAATAACTTGATTGTGACGTGTGTAGGTTGAAAATAGTACAAGTATGAAATCATTAGGGTTATGGAGTCAACAAATTCAGTAGTTCAGTGGTTAGTTCTCTTAACATGGAAGCTAAGGCAGGTAAGAGTTTTTAGTAGAGGTAAATCACACATGAAACATGAAATAACACAACCATTTCATCAATAAAGGAAGTCAAAGGATACACCTATGAATTCTGAGTATTAAAGATGAAAACCACTGGAAATGGTACACATAAAATATAGATCAGATAAGCACTAAAAACTCCATGAGAATCTCAGGTTGGTCATGAAAAAGTCCTCTATATTACTGATATCAGTCAAGTTACATAAAGCTATAGTATTTGCAAAAAATCTCCAACCCTTTACAAATTCGAATATCTTCCCTTTAATAGAATTGTTACATGAGAGATGATTTGCCTCTTGGCTAGGTTCATCGAAATTTTCCTAATGACACCTTGCATAACAAGAAAACATGTGCTTTAATGAGAAAATGACAGCTACACTATGAAACAGTCTTTTTCCTAATAGGTCTCAAACTGCTACTTATTACATCAACTACCTTATCTCTTAAAACAATTATACATCTGAAAACTAATGATTCACATGTTTGAATAGGCTGTGATAGAACTTATCACTACATGACATGTTAATTACCCTCCTCAAAATCTGGAAATTAACCATATATTTTAGGAAAACGTGTCCTTATCTTCAACGAATGGTTTAGCTAATGGATTGTCTTCATTTCATGGTCTTCAAGTCATGGATGATTGCTGGCAAAGTCCCTTGACCCTTTAAAAATGTCCACCTGTCCAAAAATTCCCATAAACCTGCTCATAAACCTTCAAAACAACTCGCTATGAAAGTACAACAATTTCGTAGCGTACAAAAATGACCTTTGCAATCAAATTTTCTACTTCTTTCCTTCTACATTGTGTTTATCATGCCTTGAAATATCCTCCATATAAATTCATCTCCTTAGAAACTACCCAAAGTGGTTTTAAATGCAAAAATAAAGATACATGTGGTTTCGTAGCGTTTTCCTGGCTTCAAGCCTAGGAAACGCTATGAAATTGCTAAAAACTGTGTAAATTCCAGATTTTTCCCTAGCTTCAAAAATGTACCTTCCAGCTGTAATAATTTGGTTTCAACATGCCACTTACCTTAAAAAATATAAACCAGCATAAACTAAGATTCTTGAGGTGTTTCTTCCTCATTGATGATGAGTTGAGCTATTGGCTCCTCAACTACTATAATTTTTAGGCCCTTCTTCTCTAGCACCTCATGGATTAGTTCTAGTTGTTCTTGGAGCTATTTAGTTTGATCCTTCAGCTTTCTGTTGGTATATTTCAAATGCAAGTTCATTCTTCTGACATGTTTCACCTCTTTCCTCAATGGCATAGTCCATTTGGTTAATTTTTGTGTATTATCTAGGGTATTGGATACATTGTCAACCTGCTCTTCCCAAACCTCTTTCATCTTCTCAAACTGAACCTTCTAAATATTATGTTTCCTTGCCTCCTTCTTCATGAATTCTATTTCATGATTAGCCAACCTCAACTGTTCTTCAAGGAGTTCAAACTCTGTTTTTTCAATAACTTTCTCCTTTCCTTTCTTTGGCTTAATGACTGGATCTTTTTCTGTAGGTGATGAAAGATCAATAATGTCTTGAGGTGGTTGGACTGTGTCAGTGGCTGGATGAACCTCTTTACTTTTTTCCAATAGTTTTCTAGCATGTCTTGTCATGGGATTTCTAGCCTGGAACATAAAACCTGCATCCTCACATTCAAACTCTAGCTTCTTTGTAGATTTAGCTTTCTTGAGTTTCTGTCCACCTTCATCTATATCCTAATCTTGGACTATAGGAGTCTCTTCAATTTCAATGGCATGTAGTATGTCTTATAAATTTCCTTTAGCCTCTGTTTGGCTCCTTGTAATCCTTTTTCTTCCTTGTTTACTCACATCTTTCTCTTGTTTTGCAGGTTTGATAATTATTGACTTTTTTTTTTGCAGGTGTAATAGTGGGTGTATCAAATCTCTGCAACTTCTCTGTTTCCATCATGACTGGTTCACTTTTCTCTACCCCTACTGGTTCACTTTGTTCTTCCACTAAGAGTGATGGGATACCCCTAGGTTTAGGAGTTCTTTTAGGGGTAAGGGTATCCATTTCAAAGCCACTAACAAACAAAAATGAAGACCAGTCTTTGCCTAGTCTTTGTAACTCATCTAAAACCAGCAATTTTATTAAACCATGATGAAAAGGTGATGTTTCACTTCCCTTAGATTTAGCTTGAACTTTATGTACCATTTTTGCTAAGATTCTGTGCAAATAGAAAGGTATATCAAGATATATCTTACCAACAAAGTGTAGGAGAAAGTGGTAAGTATAGACTTTATGGTATCTCCCTTCACAAGTGAAATATTTCTAGATGATAAGCAGTATTTTTGAGAAATTATCCTTCATGCAGCTCCTTGGAATGGAATTTGTAAAATCAACTCCACTATTCTATGGCTTGATAAACTCTTTACACTCCTCCATGCTGAATTTGAAACCTTTGAACTATTTCTCTTGTCCTCTTGGAATCCCTATTGATGCTACAATGATATCTAGTGTTATAGTGAGATTCAACATTCCTACTTTTGTAGCTGTTCCACTAAAGTTTAGAGAAAATTGATTGGAAGCCTATACATGGCATCCTTGTAGTATTTCACAAAACTATAAACATCATGTTCTTCTGAAGATTTCTACAACTGTTGGGTCTTCATTTATCAGGTTCAGATGGCTCATATCTAAGACAATGGCCACCCTTATTTGTCTTCCTTTTTGCAGCCATAGTTCTTTAATGTCTTCTCTGCCTCGCTTGATCAGTGATATTTGCAAACTTTTGAAAATACCAACCACAACTTGGGCTCAATGAAATAGCTCTCTAGAGCTCAATAGCATGAAAAGAGAGAATGGAGAATGAAAAATGACTCAATTTGGAAATATTTTGAAGTTCAATGACCACTCATAACATAATGATGACTCATACATGCTTAAAATGGTGATGATGACTTCAGCCCTGACCATGTACCTTGATCTTTACCCTAAATGACTCGAATGGTATCTAACTTATCCTTTTCAAATCATTTTTTGACACCTAACAGCTAATTTGACATGAAAGACAGGAAACCTTACTTTCATAGCATTCCTAATGTATTTATGGGCATTTTCGCTACGAAATTATTAGCATTTTCGTAGCGAAAAGTGAAACTCCTCTGTGTATTTTTCTATGAAAGTGTGGTTTCTTGGCTAAAATGACTCTTTCGGTGCTATAACTTTGGAAAATGAAAAATGTCAGAAAATCATGATTGATGTGACATGAGAGGATTTGAATGAGGGTGGGTTTAGACCTTAGGATAGGCTAAATAAGAAAAATTAAAATTTTTCCTTGACCAGGTAATGAAAAATGAATCCTATAACCCTACCTTTGACACATGAACCTCTAGGAATTTGTCAAATGTTGCTTCATTTTTTATGAGTGATAACAATTTGTAGCCTCACTATTCGATGATGAAAGAGGATTACCGTAATCTTTACTTCCATTGGACACCAAAACATCATTTTTGGGCTTAGTGGCAGCTAACATAAGCACTTGTGAACTAGAAGTAGGATCTGTAGCAACCATATGTGTTTCCGGATTCGGAAAAGGGTCTATCAACACAACAGATGCAGGAGAAGTCTTAAGAAGTTTCGACACTTCTGAGCGGTGAGGAAAGTCTCACATAAAATGATCCTCATTACATAGCAAGCAGGGGTAACGAGGTTTCCTAGAAGTATCAAATGTATCAAATGATTTTTCCTGTTGGGGTGAATTTTTTTTTTAAGATTTCCCTTTCTTCTTACTTCCAGGTTGCTTGTCACTTTTCCCCTTATCAGATGACATGACATGTATTTCGGAAGAAGATGTAGGATCAGATGCAACAAGGGTTTGATTAGACAGATCAAGTGTGGAAACAAATGATCGACTTGCTGGTTGAGTGCTGGCAGAACCAATCACACCGTCACCAGCATGCGAGTCCTTACCAGATGGAAGAGGAGGAACAGTAAAATTCGGTCACAGTGCATTCAAAATATTTTCATAGAGCATGCCAAACTAAGTATAAATCAAATCCAGATAATGGGCATGAGAAATTACTCTCTCTTCAATGACAACACCACCTTTGGCCACGTCCTCGGTGATATATGGCAACAAGGATTTTATAAACCACTCAGCTAAAAAAAATTCCGGAACAAAGGTTTTAACCATTCAATGATGATGACGCCACCAATGTATGTGATATGATATGTGAGTAGTAGTTATCTATTTAAAGTTGGTCAAAAGTTCTGTTCCAGTTTCATATCTGATGGGTAACTAGAAGTGGGTTAGAAAATTAGTGGCCAAATCTGTGAAGCT
The DNA here is from genome assembly GCA_034641835.2 of Pinus albicaulis. Taxonomy (NCBI): domain Eukaryota; kingdom Viridiplantae; phylum Streptophyta; class Pinopsida; order Pinales; family Pinaceae; genus Pinus; species Pinus albicaulis. Next base: position 892,406,147 of record CM076583.1, on the reverse strand, counting down.
ATCAAAAGAAGCTTGTGGTAATTCAATATACCACTTTGCAGCCAAATCAGTGAGCGTTCTCTGGAAAAGATGAGTCTAACCGAATCATCATTCAAGGAGTTTGAGGAACACCATAAAGGATAAATCATAATGTGCGTAGATAGATCTTCTCTAGAGATTTCATTGAATTTCAGAATATCAAAGGGTAATTTATGAGGAATCACCGGCCAGCAAGGTGAATAATCAATGGGATCATTAGTGAGCCGATTTAAATATGAAACAAACAGAAACGTTTGTTTAGATCGGTTAGAGCGTAACCAGGGTAAGATGGAATTGCCTGGGAAATAGGACGTTGTGCACCAGCATAAGGAATCTGCTATTGATGACCCTAATAGGGGTAAGTTTGTTGACGAAACCCTTGATAATCCTGTTAACTAGAACCTCAATAAGCTTTTTGTTGACCAATCCCAGTATAGGCTTGTTGACCAAGTCCAAGATAGGTTTGATACTATTGGAATTATTGTTGTGGATGTGATAGAGGAGGAGGTTGTGACTACCACGACATTTGATAATATTGTTGTTTCCCGCTAGGATTATAACCTAAACCAAAATAGGTTGGACTAGGTTGTGAATGGACATGACCAATAGAAGCTTGTGACATCCCATAAAAGGGTAAACTTTCCTATGGTTGTGAAATTCTTGATACAGATAGTTATTGTAAACCAACCTGGGGAGGCAGAGTCTGTAGACTAGAAACTTGAGGGTAAAGGGTTGAAGGACCCGCTTGAGAGGGCTGAGCTAGTGCCAAATGAGGGTGTAAATAGGGTAAGGAAGTAATAACAGGCGTAGTAGGTACGGATGGAACAGGTTGAACTGGTTGATATGAGTACACCACTATTTGCGGTTGAACAGGAAAGGTAGGCTGCCACTGAAAAACAGGCATTCCAGCATAAGATTGACCATATTGGGTAACTATGGGTTTCCTCCTATCATATGGAGTATAAGAAGTTTGAGCATACTGACCTTCATATGGTGGGATTCCAGTAGAAACTGGATAAGATTAACGGTGATCAGATGGACCAGCCTAATATTGAGCTGAATATGTAAATAAAGAATCAGGTTGTTCAATACTCATAAGACAGGAACCAGATAAAATTCCAGATGACGACATGGGCGAAGTCCATGGACTAGAGGAGGCACTATAGTAGGTTCCAGATGAAGAGTGAGTCCTTTTGATCGGGATCAACAAGACTAGTGTAGGTCGAACGAGAAAAAATGGGTAAAGATGAAGCCCCGACCCAAAATGAGTTGGAGTTGTAGGGGGTATCTCTTCCTCGATTCTTCCTCGTTGAGAAATCCAAACCGGGTGGAAGTACTTCACCTTTAGACCGAATAAATTTCGGAGTGGTTGACTCGTGGTAAAAGAGAAAGGCTCAATAGTTATGGATGATGGATAGTAGGGGATGAGCCGGTTGATTGTCTTCTAGCATGGGAAAAACTTCTTGTTGTTCATTTTCGGGATCAATATGTTCTAGCAAAAGAACGACAATTTCCGGATCAACTTCCGGTTGAACAACTTCGGGTTTTGGATCTACTGTTTCACTGAATTCAACTTCAGTGTCCTCAGGTACTGTGAGGGTTCTGTCTCGATGATAGCAGGTAAACCAAGATCGGTACAAACGACTTGAGACTCGGTAATCAAAGGATCAGATGACTCTGGTAAATTAGATGAAGATGAAGCACCAAAGGTTCCAGAGGTACTAGACTCGATACGATGAGCTCGCCTTCATCGACCAAGTGTAGCTTCTTGCGGTAAAGGTTGTTTATTCGTTTTCCTATGAAAATGACGGAGAAAGGGTTGATCTTCTTCCACGATTTCTGATTGATTTAATTACAAAAAATAAATAAATAAAAAATAGGGTAATTGATCTAGGAAAAAGGATTACCAAGCAACTATGAACTGAAATATACCACACTAGTAAACCAAGGACTTACATACGTGTAGGCAATATCCCTGAATGTTGTGTTCGGTGTATCATAGTGTACAAGGCAGCCAACTCGATTACCTATGGATGCTAAGCAACCTAATTTTTTCCTCCCAAATATACTCTATGGTACATGGAGGCCCAATCCATGTTAGAATTGTCTAATGCAAAACCGCACAGTGAGAGCATCCCCATATACTTTTCATACTAGAACATCATCTGATATACTCAAGGTATATGGAAGAGCTCCGAAATACTTACGTATGTGGGGTGATATATCACACTCGGAATGTATCATAGAAAATTAATGACAGTTTCTATGTTTTATGACGTCGTAACACGTCTCTAGCCTAGACCTCTAAATGTTATCGTTAAGTGAAAATTCTCCCTTAGGTTAATTGAGATAAAATTTAAGTTGATCTTGCTTAGAAATTTTCCTTTCAAGTTCACCGTGTGATGTATTTTGAATTCCTGCAATGCAACTAAGATGATAATCATTCATTTCGATTCAATTTCAATAATGAAAACCTTAGCTACAAGGGATAGAGCAATCAGATTGTAAGCAAACAACAATGACCACATCTAAATGAAAATTCCCTAACTATTCCTATACAACACTCACAAACCCTATATGCAAATGCATGTTTTTATTTTTCAATTTCTTTTAAATGTGAATGAATAAAAAAGAAACAAAGATGCACAAAAAGACAATCAATACTTTCCAAAGAAACGAAGACTAGTACGAAAATTCATCTTTCCAAAATAAAGAACTAATCAAATGTAAACTTTAAACATTTAAGCTATTTCGACAATGATAAAGAAAACAAGAAGAAACATTAAACAAACAAACAGACACCTAAAGTAAGCAAGAATGTTAGAAGCAATCTGGACTCTAGAAGCAATCAAACACTTGAATACTCAGCAAACAAGACATTGAAGTGGACGGTAAAAGACAAAAATATGATGAATTTTGGTTGGCACAGGATCAATGCACCCCTGAGTGGGAGATAGTGCATTGCAGAGCACTATATCTAAGCCAATAATTCTTTGTAGAGAATTGTGTCAATACCAACAGTGCGTTGGTGCTAGAGGAATCTCAAACAGTCAAGAAAACACACTTCTTTCACCAAAACACATTCAAATGACGATAATAAAGCAAGTAAAGTCTACTAGAGGATGAAAAACAAGGATAAAACCACCAGGGGCGATCAATCGATCCCCACTGGAGTCACCAATTTGTTTTACGAAAATAAAACCTATGGATAGATAAGTTTCCCTAAGTCTGGTGGACGCACCTAGAACAACAGATGAAAGACACTTGACCTTTTCCTTAAGATAAACAGATAAGAGAAGAACACCTACTTGTGATCTTTCGCTATTCTTTATATCCATTTTGTTTCTCCTACCGCTCCCAATCAAACTGGACTCTTTTTATTGGTACCTACAATTACTAATAGAATACAGAAAATGACATAAAGGCATATGATCTATTCATCTTAATCAAACTGAATCGATTGCATTTGAAAATACATATATAAAATAATGAACACATGTATTGGGAAAAGAACAAATCTCTTTATCATAAGATAGAAGGAGAAGTTACAACTAGTTGGATTGAATAGATGTCAACTCGCTCCAGCTTTAGTCTATCCTCATCACATCAGCAACATTACTCTAGCAGCATAACATTACTTGCAAAAAATACCTCAAAGAGCTATAATATTACCAGCATAACACTACAAAATTCAAGCTCCCATTTTCACTATGATCAGTGCTCAATTTATAGGAAATGAGGGTAGTTTGGCATTAATTGGTCATTCAAAGGTTTTTCCATTAATGCATGAGGGAGCTTCCTTGTTCAATGGGATAAGATGATAAGTGATTTAATGGCTCCATGGTGTTCATATTCGAGGTTATCAGATAGCATGATAGTTGGAACCACTTCTAGAAGCCACTACAAAGTGGGAAGATTCTAGAAATCATTTGACCAATTCACTCAAAGTCGACCAACACACTATTAAGTGGGCCTAGGTGCTTTGCAACACTACTTTGAATGGGAGTAAGTGCTCTGGCCACTTGCTGCAGTCTATGGGTGCATCGGTGGCTGCGTGGAGAATTTCAGCTTGGACTTCAAGAAGTGAAACTTTCTTGGATAAAAACCCGGCAATTTATTTAGGGTATGATAGACCCTTTTTGTATTGATTTGAGTTTAGAGAATGATGCCCAAATTGACCTGTAACACTCATGATTGTTTGACTTCCTATGAATTTTTAACTTACATGACTCTCCATATTCATGTGTGTCCTTTGGACTTCCACTTTACAATACATTTTGAATAGAATACACATGGTCCAAAATGATGATGTTGCATATGAAAACTCATGACACGACATGACATGAGATTGTTGACATGGACTTCTTGATGATGTGGAAATGTCAAGCCACTATTTTTTTGTGTCTTTAGTGTCTTCTCTTCACCTCCACCTGGCTTGGTGATAGGTGATCTTCAATGATCTCATGTCTTGGGTGGTGATCACAGACTGGTGTCCCTTTTCTTTCTCTTGATCAATCAAATTGCATGCTCAACTACAAAGGTGTCCCTTGACATGTTTTCCTCTTCTATCTCCTTATTCATCATCTTTCCATGACATGATAGGGTACATGTTTCTGTTATTCACTCATGATGACACGACATCAATATGAAAACCCCTAGCCTAAGATGGTGCATTTTGATCCATAAAATAAGCCTGGAACAAGTGATAGGATAGGAAGGGAAGCTCAGTGACTGCACAATTGTGCGATTCAGGTAGGCAAGGGGAAGCCTTGAGCCTTTAGACTGCACAGTGTGTATTTCAGGCCGGGTTGAGGGACAAGGTTGTGCAGTATCTGGAGCCAGAGGGACAAGATGAAGGCATATAAACTGGGAGAGCTCACTACGTAGTTTTAGCATTAGAGAACTTTTGAGGTCTAAAATGGGCCTTTTAAGAAAAATGTACAACCAAAATAAACTTTATAAGAACCAATAGGATTCAAGATGATGATATCAACCATGTGTTAGAGAAATGGTAGTTAATTAGTTTCTCTTATCATGACATTATCTTATGATTATTATTATATGTTCTTGTGTTTTATATTTTATCATTAAGATTAATGCCAAACATATAGAATAGGACACAAGATGTAGGCACACTACCAGGGAAAAACCAGTCAAATTTCTTTCTTCAATAGGTTCAAGATGAGATGACCAAGAACCTTAGAGTATAGGCTTCCTCCATCAAGTCATTCCTTCACTGTGTTAGCATCGAGATCTCCAAGACATTGGTCGAGGAAAATTTGGTCATAAAGCTGTAGAATGTCGCACGTACCCTAGGAACGAATACAATTCCAAGATATTTTTCAAATATGAACCTCCCGGGGCTCAGCGAAACATCAATAGATTTGAACATTTAAGAAATAATATTGAATGTTACAAATGTCGAAACTTTGGACACATAGCCAAAGACTGCAGACTTGAAAATCCTCCAGAAGAATCTTCGAAGCCACAGAATGAACGAACATGGAAGAAGAAGAAGAATGATAATTGTGCTCTCGTTCTCAAGGCTCAAAAGAACAAAGATGTGTCGTATGTTGATAGCGGTTGCTCAACGCATATGACTGGAGATAGAAATAAATTTGTATCTCTGAAAGAGAAGAAGGATGGAACCGTGTCCTTTGGAAATGATGGATCTTCAAATTTTATAGGATCAGGTACTGTCACTCTCGGAAGCAAAGATGCTCTAGACAAGAATGTTCTATTGGTTGAAAACATGAATCACAATCTGCTTAGTGTTGGACAAATGTGTGATCAAGGACACACAATACTATTCAACTCCACGAAATGTGAAATCAGGAAAGGCGTGTATGGTGAAATTGTGGCTACAGCAAGTCGAGCTCCAAACAACATATATGTTATGGATGAAGCAACTAAAGCATGTCTAATAGCTAAAGAGGATGATACAATAATTGGTAGCAATGATGATCGACTAAGTAAGAAGTTTGCTACAAAGGTGCAAAGTGATTTCGAGATGTCTTTACTTGGTGAGCTGACATAATTCTTAGGGCTTCAAATATCTCAGCAAGAGAAAGGAATATTTATATGTCAAGCCAAGTACATCAAGGAAATTCTCAAGAAATTAAAAATGGAATATTGCAAACCCATCCTTACTCTGATGGTAACAGGTTGCAAATTGAGCATAGACGACTCATCCAAGGATGTGGATCAGAGGTTGTATAGATCTATGATAGGTAGTCTTCTATATGTAACAACCTCCCGACCAGATGTTATGCAAATAGTTGGACAAGTAGAAATATTCCAAGCAGCACCAAAAGAATCACATATTATTGTCATCAAAATAATTATTTGATATCTAAAGGGAACAAAAAAATATGGCTTGTGGTATCCCAAGGGCAACAATCTGATTATTCAAGCCTTCACAAATGCAGATTAGGAAGGAAGCATTGATGATCGTAAGAGTATTCGTGCATCATTTGAATATCTTCGCCAAAAGCTTGGGATTCTCCCAAGTTCTCATTAGATTCTCCTTATTTAGAATAGAAAGGGGGAGTGGAAGTGTGTACAGGTCTGCAGGATGGTTGTGTGTCAGGGGGAGTTACACTTTGCTATTGATGTCAAAGGGGGAGAGAATTTTGTAGGAAGAGGTTTCTTCATCGCAAGGGAAGTACTTGTGTTGTCATCAATGCCAAAGGGGAAGATTTTTTATCAGTGGTTGTCATTGATATCGACCTAAGCAGCACCAAGGCCTACCCCGATATTGCATGGTAATTTTTACCTTCAAAGTTACTATATTCTAGGTCAAGAATATTTTTGATGGCTTCTACTTGTCGAGATGTTTTGGTTGATATATGGAATGCCATGTAATTCTTCACGGTTTGAGAGATATTCATGTTTGAAGTTTGTAACCCCAGTTAGTGGGCTAAATGCCCATGGGGTTGTGGCATGGGTCATTGAAAATTCAATAATTAATAATTTTTAAGCTCTGAAAATCCCTCCCACGTTCCTTTGTTGAAGCCCCTCTCAACCTAAGCATTTATATAAATTGTGATCCTCATATCCTCCTTATGCAGGGATTTCACTACCTGAAATAGGTCATCATGGAATTTTCACTCTAACGATTTTTCTACGAAGGTTCAGAAGCTGAAATTTGGTTCAGAAGCTTAAATTTGTACGAGGCGAAGTCAAAATCCCGAAGAAGCTCCTGTAAAAATTTTAGATCAAGGTGCGCAATATTTTCGGAGATATGATCTGTGGAAGTCGTTGTTTTTGCAAGCTCCTGATCTTGATCTCAAAGAAGTGACCTTGGGAAAATTGTCATAACTCTCTCTTTGAGTATCCGATTGGAATTCTATAAAAAATGGAAGATAGTGCACGAACTGTAGCTTTCTCTGTATCATTTTTAGAGCTGAATGAAGAAACAGTGACACGTGTCATGCCGTACAAGTTTTCTCTACTGAACTAGTCCATAATTAGTCATTGTGAGAGATTGGGCATAAATATTTCTTGAAGAATCAAAATTGGGTCAGACTTGTGGCATTGGAAAGAAGAGTCAGAGGAATACTGTAGAACAGAAAATCACATATTGGGGATCTGAAATAATAGAGATACACCAGATTCAATATCGAGCACCTAGAAGGCAAGAAAACGCTAGATTATGTGTTATCAAGGGCTGCAAAGGACCAGACTTTCTAGGGCAGCAAAGCAATCAAGGTGCAACAGAGGGTAGCATGACAAGAGCAGAAATCAAGGTGCAGAACAACAACAAGAATTTCATCACATGAAGACTTCAAGTGGGCAGCACTGCATACAATCACTGTAAAGGTATCATTGTACTAAGTCATTGTAAATACATCATTGTAAAAATTGCACTAGTGTTTATTTCCCAAGAGTTGAAGAGGCAGTGTTAGGAGGTTTAGGATCATCATTAGGTGGTTGTGTCATAGTTGGGTTCAAGGTGTATGTTGGACACCAAATCTAGCTACTTTTATGACCATTTTTATCATCCTTTTTTTCCTTTTGTGTTTAATTACCTACATTTTCTATGCTAAACTTCTGAGGTAAATACCCCTAACTTATCCAATTGGAATATTTTAATTAATGAAGTAAATTCACGGAGTCTTACCTATTTGCAGCACTAAGATATGTGCTTGACTGCAGTTTGGAGAACAGGAACCCTTGCTCCAGCGGTTTGCAACAGATTTGGTAACGGTCAGCTATAGGGAGATCGCGCAGCTGGAGTCATGATCCCCTGGGCCTATTCTTGGCCCCTTGTTCTATCCTGGACATCTAATGTTTGTGCTATTCCAACTGATGTGTATTTCTAAATGCATGATTACCATGTTCCAGGGAGATATGTTATTCTCTCATGCTGTGTATAAAATGGATATTGTTCCTGTAAATGGGGTTTCCCGAAAAGATATTGTAATCAAATCTTATAGATTAATAAAGTATTCTGGTTTTGCTGTTCTAAGCGTCTTCGTGACTAACGCAGCCCTGATCAGAGAGCTGGGCTTGCTCTTCTGATCAGGTGCTGCGTCTGCGTGTGTGTGAATTGTTTCTTTCTTATGGTTTTTGTTATTATTCTTTACAGTTAATATTGTTTTGAAGTTCAGTATTTGATTTAATCTCACAACAATGTTTTGAACCTTGATTATAAACCCTTGGTTGAGACAGATTATGTGCTTGTTCCTACATATACCTTGCGCGTTGCCTTGAAAGGATACGCTCTCGGATTGATAAAATTAATGTCAGATTAGGGTGGATAAATCATTCTCACATGGACACCAACATTTTGGCGCCATTTCCGGGGAGGCTAACAAGGTGTAAGCAACGATTTGAACCAACCAGAGGGTCAATCTCTCGTCCTGGGGAGAGATCGAGCTTTCTCACTCCGCTTCAGGTCTTGAGCGTAGGTTTTGATTTTGGTTTTTTTATTTCTGTTTGTGTTTTGGATTTAGGGCCATCTTCTTGTCCTGGGGAGGGAGGAGCCTTTTGACGCCCTGCTCCAGGCCCTGAGTGGAGTTATTTATTTGTAAATTTCATGTGTTTTCTTGTGGGGAACCCTTAGCTTTACCCTAGAGAGGGAGAGTCTTTTGACACCCTACATCAGATCTGGGAGTATTAGGTCTTGTTGTGGATTGTGCTGTTTTGGTTCTTGTCCTAGGGAGGGAGGAGTTCTTTAATGCCCTGCTTTGGGCTTGAAACCCTAGATTTTTGTTCTGTTGTCTTTCTTTTCTTTTTGCGAACTCTTTTATCATGGGGAAGGAATGGTATTTTGACACCTTACTCCAAGATTGGAGCATTGTAGGTTCATACACAAAAATTCCATCATACCAATTTTTGTATGAACAAAGAACCAAATAAGAGGGGCAGAGTGAGAGCCCCAAAAAGGGGAAGACCAGATCTAGGAAGAAAAATTTATATTCAGCAGATTATAGAAAAGGCGGAGTCAGAAGCATCTTCTTGCACGGCTACAAGGCCAGGGGCTAGGAGAGTGAAGTCCGAGGGACAGTCAGTGGATCAACTAGTGCAGGCCACGGTATCCCTTGGTGATTTGGTACAACAGGGTCCTCCAGTAGCAGAAGAAATAATCAGCAGTAGACTGGACCAAGAGGATCTTGTGCTGGTAATAGCAGAGGAATAAATCACAAGTATAACATCAACGGAGTCGGATTTCTCTATTAAGGGAAAGGAAGTTGTAGTCGAGGGATTGAACCATCAGGACACAAGAAGAAGGAACGAGGGGATATTGGTATCACCAAGAGACCGGGGAAGTGCCACTAAAGTAACTTGCGTCCCAATAGTGAGGAGTCCTTGGCCATCCTCCACAGAGCCTGTTGAAATCCCCAGCGATTATTGGAAGATATTTATGGCTCCCACAACCTCCACTATCGAATTTCCCATTGGGAATTTTGGAGCTGGCGCGCCTACAAAGCCTATCCCATTGGCAGCCTTACCGAACTTCCATGGGCTTGTTTCAGAGGATCCCGACACATTTTTATTTGAATTCGACATAGTGTGTTGGGGGTATGATTACACGACAAATTCCAAGAAGTTAAAGATTTTTCCTTCTACACTAAAAGGGACGGCTCTGTGATGGTTTATGGGCCTTGGAGGAAAATCCATTTCCACATGGAATGATATGCAAACAAATTTTCTGGAAAAGTACCAGGATTACTGCAAATCCCAGAACGTCAAGGAGGAGCTTTTCAAGTTCACACAAAAAGAAGATGAAAGTTTGGAAGATTGTGTGGAGAGGTTTAAGTACCTCTTACAGAGGTCAGGTAATTCTGATCTGGATAAGGAAATTTTGAAGGTTATCCTCCTTCGATCCTTTCGAGAGGACTCAATGGAACTGTTGAATATTGTGGGAAAGGGAGACATCTCCAAGGAAACCTTTGAAGGTATTTGCGATTTGTGTATCTAGTGCTCAAGGGGGATTGCAAGAAACAGATCAGGGATCCGTTCAGTAAAAGGATCCGGTGGGGGTGTTGTGAAAGCAGAAATCGGGAACCTGCTAGACAACTTAAGGACATATATTCTCAGTACCCTATCAACACAAATGGACACTTTGCAAGTAAAGCTGGAACTGGATAGGACCATGGAAATATTTTGCCCGAAGTGTAATAAGAATCATCTGGAAAGGGAATGCCCATTAAATTCCATAGAAAAATGTGACATCTGTGAGCTGAATCATGTAACAAGCTCATGCCCTTCCTTGCCGGGTCTGAAAGCGGTGTTTCAAGGAGCAGGGGAGGACACGAAGAAATTGTACCTTATGGGCACCAGGAAGCCGTGGAAACTTGACCACTGATGGGAAATCAAGGTATGTACCCAGATCCATCTCATTATTTCAATAACTACAAAATGAATCCTCAAACCATGCCTTGTCCCCCTATGTGGCCGCAATACCAGTACCCACTGTGGCAGCAATGGAACCCTCAACCCAGTGTGAGCTCACCATGGGATCCAACTTGGCGAGGACCCTCTTTAGGGTAGTTTCCCCAACAAATTCCACAGCAGAAACTCCAATTACCCTCCAATGTGCCTCCTGGTAATCAACCTGTCCATCCTCAGCTTCCAATGCAGCCTAATCCTAATCCCAATAATAAAGGAACCCATCAAGCTGATGTTATTAACCTACCTCTGTATAGTATCTCTACTGCAGAACTGTATGAAATGAATTTGCGATCAGGTTGAACAATCAATGTCCAACCCCCTTCGGTTATCATTGAACAACTTGATAATCAAGAAAGAGAGGCACAGCTAACCAGTAGAGAGCCAAAACAAACTGATAAAAACCAGGTGCCTCCTATAAAACAACATCAGTCTGAACCACCTTACCCAGAGAGATTGATTATGAGTAAACCAAGCCCACAAGCTGAATTTGATTTATTAGGATAATTGCAGAGTTTATTTGTTAAAATTCCCTTGTTACAAGTTATGAAGGATGTGTCGATTTATGCAAAGACTCTTAGGGAATATTGTTCAAAGCAACCCGCGAAGAAAACTAAGGACCCCCTCACTATAAATGTTATGGGAAAATTATCAGACTTCATGATGGGAAAATCAATACCAGTGAAATATGGAGATCCGGGGAACCCGATTTTGACAGTACAAATTAATGGGGTAGAGATTCCAAATGTGCTGGTAGACCTGGGCGCTGCCATCAATGTCATTACTACTGAAACCATGCATACATTAGGCCTTCAAAATTTGAAGCATACACCTACAGTGTTGGAATTGGCAGATTGATCTACAGTCAAACTTGTAGGGAAGTTGGAGGACGTGACAATTTCAGTAGATGCATGGCATTACCCTGTAGATTTCTTGTTATTGCATACACAATCTTCAGTGGGTGGTCACCCCTTGATTCTGGGTAGGCCATGGCTGGCTACTGCAGACGCTTATATTGGGTGCCGTTCAGAAAATATGGTTATCTCTAATGGGAATAACACCAAGAACTTGGTACTATACCCACCTGTAGAACCAGATGCACCTAAAAAGTTAGCAGGCGGAAAGAAGGCTGTATCTATGGTAGAGGTTGAAGACGAAGAAGTGAGACCGGTCCTTACTATCGGGCAGGCCCTTCAGTTGAAGATGGAATCAGAAGACGACGTGATCACTTCCTTCATGAATGATCCTTGTTCCATTTCAGAGTCAAATTAGCAGGTCTTAGAATCCATCCTAAGCTGTGAAAGTCAGGAAGTTATTGAAACAACGGAAGAATTAGAGGAAGATGTTGATGCACCTCATGAAAGTGTTCAAGTAGAGATAGAACTAGGGAAAAATTTGAATATTAATCCGGGTCTGTCAGAAGCCCAGAAGAAGCAACTGGTAGATGTTCTTCAGAAGCATAAGGAAGCTTTCACTTGGGATTATTCAGACATGAAGGGGATCCCTGCCAACTTATGTACCCATCACATATATATCAAGGAAGATTGTAGTCCTATAAGACAACCTCAGAGAAGGATGAATCCTGCATTGAAAAACATTGTGAAAGAAGAGCTTCAGAAATTATTGGATGTGGGTTTTATCTACCCTATCTCAGATAGACAATGGGTCTCGCCATTGGTAATGGTCCCTAAGAAGAATGGTAAATGGCGGATCTACGTGGATTATCGAGAGTTAAATAAGGCAACGTAGAAGGACCATTTTCCCCTTCCATTTATCGATCAAGTTTTAGACACATTGGCTGGCAATAATTTTTTCTTGTTTCTGGATGGGTTTAGTGGATATAATTAAATCCAGATCGTTCCTGAGGACTAGGACAAGACCACTTTCACATGCCCCTGGGGAACATTCGCATACCCGGTCCTTCCTTTTGGCCTATGTAATGCCCCTGCAACATTCCAGAGGGAAATTCTGGGAATCTTCTCTGATTTGATAGATGATGGTGTTGAAATTTATATGGATGACTTCACTCCATATGGGGACTCATTCTTAGAGGGGCTGAAAAATCTAGAAAAAGTTCTTGAAATATGTATACAAGCGTGCGTCTCCCTGAGTACAGTAAAATGCCACATGATGATGGAAAAAGGAATTTTTTTGGGACATTTGCTTTTGGCTGAAGGAATCAAGATGGACCCGGCAAAAATAAAGGTAATTCTGCACTTTCCAACACCTAAAACACCCACACATGTAAGTAGTTTCATTGGATGTGCTGGTTGATATAGGCGTTTCATAGAAAATTTTGCAAAAGTAGCACACCCACTATTTCAATTACTGACAAAAGACTCAGAATTTGTGTGGTCAGATGACTGTGATATAGCCTTCACAAGAATTAAAGAATTAGTCTGCAGTGCCCCGATTCTTAGAGGACCAGACTGGGCGTTACCTTTCCACATTCATACGAATGCTTTCGAAATAGCAATTGGTGTAGTACTGGGACATCAAGAGGATAAATTACCTTACACAGTCTACTATATTAGTAAGAATTTGGCCCTTGCTGAATTAAATTACACGGTGACTAAGAAAGAGTTCCTTGCTGTAATTTATGCCATCAACAAGTTCCGGCATTATATCACCGGGTATTCTACTTTTGTGCACACTGATCTTGCAGCCATCAGGTATTTAATGAAAAAACCTGTTACCCCTGGTCGTGTTACAAGATGGTTGTTGCTACTACAGGAATTTGATATTACTATAGTAGATAAACCAGGGAAAGACAATGTGGTTGTAGATTTCTTATCTAGGATAGAACATGATGGTAAGAATACACCAGTTGAAGATAATTTCCTAGATGAGCATCTTTTTGCAGTTTTTTCTAACACTCCGTGGTATGCAGATATTGCTAATTATCTTACTACAAGTGAGGTGCCTCAATACTTGTCCTATAAGGAGAAAAGGAAGATCATTCACCGGAGTACCCGATATTCATGAATGGCAGGATATCTCCTCCATACAGGGATTGACCGGCAGATCCAACGTTGTGTGGCAAAGGATGATATTTATGAGATCTTAAAGGCTGCACATGATGGACCCTGTGGAGGACATTTTTCAGACAAAAGAACAGGTCATAAAGTGCTACAGATGGGATATTATTGGCTCTCCATCTTTCGTGACGCTTGGGATTATATTCGAAGGTGTGATAGTTGTCAGTGGATGGGACAACCTGGGAGAGCAGATGAAATGCCTCTTCAACCCTAGATAGTCCTTGAACCATTTGAGAAATGGGCCATCGATTTCGTTGGACCCTTTAACCCACCTTCTCATCAGAAAGCCTACATCCTAGTTTGTACCGATTATGCAACTAAATGGGTGGAAGCTAGAGCAGTCATGAGAGCAATAGAGCAAGTAGTGGCCGACTTTCTTTTTGAAGAAATCTTTGCTCGGTACGGGACTCCCAGAGAAATTGTATCAGACGGAGGATCACAGTTCACATCCCATATGATAGAGAGAGTGATGCATAAATACGGGGTCAAACATAGAGTAACAACCCCCTATCATCCACAGGCAAATGGGCAAGTAGAGAGTACAAACAAGGTATTGGAAAATATCTTGACAAAGACAGTAGCAAGTCATCGCCGGGATTGGGCATAAAAACTCCCAGAAGCTTTATGGGCCTATAGAACAACATGGCAGAACACAACGGGGTTTTCTCCATTTGAATTAGTTTATGGGAAATCCCCCTTGTTTCCGGTAGAATTTGAAATTAGCACACTCAGAATAGCTCTGGAAGTAGGCTTAGATCTATCAGAAGCACAGAAACACCGACTGGAACAGCTGAATGAGTTAGATGAGATTCGATCAGTAGCAGTCCAGAGAACTACTGCTGTTCAACAACAGAGAATCAAATGGCATGATAAATTCATCAAAACTAAGGTGTTTCATGAAGGGGATTGGGCGTTATTGTATGACTCCCAATTTAAGGATTTCAAAGGCAAGCTTTGCACTCGCTGGATGGGACCATATCAAGTAGATGCAGTGTTCGACAATGGAACGATTAGATTAATTACAATTGATGAGAATCAGACCACGTTTGTGTTGAATGGACACCGTCAAAAATTATACCATCGTCTAGCCTCTAAAGATGCCTTTGTCAAAACCCTTTCAGATTCAGCTGATCTAATGGTTATTGCAATAGAGGACACTCTCACTCTTCCTTAAAAAAAATAAAAATAATGATAATAATATGTGGTTATTACTTACTTGTTTGTATTTTGCAGGAATAATAAAGAAATATGGCCAGGAGGAAAGTAACATTCAGTGTGTTACTCCATTAGTGTTGCTATAGATATTTTGTTTCACTGATGCTGTTACTCTGCAACTGTTGTTACTCTGTAGCTGCTGATACTCTTACTCGGTAACTGCTGTTACTCTGTAGCTGCTGTTACTCTAAATTTGCTGCTACACCACTAATGTTGTTACTCCGAAGTTGCTGCTACACCGCTGATGCTGTTACTCTGAAGTTGCTGCTACACTGTCGATGCTGTTACTCCAAAGTTGCTGCTACACCGCCGATGTTGTTAATCCGAAGTTGCTGCTACACTGTTGATGCCATTACTTTGAAGTTGCTGCTACACCGTCGATGCTGTTACTCTGCAACTGCCATTACTCCGTAGCTGCCGTTACTCCGTAGCTGCTGTTACTCACTGTTGTCGTTATTCACTGACGTGCTGATACTACGATAGATATTTCTTGCTGCGACTCCACTTTAAGGTAAGTCTGCAGGTACGTCTTCGTTGATTTTATGGATTTAATTAAATATTCCAAAAGGACGGTCAAACGTGCCGAGGACGACCGTCATTTAGTTGGGGGGAGGGAACCGTCATAATGAATGACGGCGTACTTCGTAAAGGCATTTATGACACATGATTTCCACCTAACCAAATTTAATGACTTCAAGTACTCCGTAATCATACCGTATGAGTTGGAATGCGTACTCGTATGCAAAAAAGTCATATCAGTCACCTCCCAACATGCCGCATTAAATCCTGAGAATATCTAACATCACTACCATAATCTATCATTACTCCCAAGCATACTAGTACCATTTATCCATTATATCCGAAAGTGGCCATGACATTATTTTAGTTGCTAATAGTTTGGAGCCCTGTCACTCCCCCCTGCCAACTAACTGTAGCCGTCGTGCTGACTCCGCCTCTGTAGCAATGGGTGGTCGATCTATGCGACATGGACCTTATTATTCAACGAGAATCTGGAGTAATCGGGAGGTATGAAAGTATTTAAAAATGCAGGTTGGGATGTTTATTTTGACAGGCTAAATGGATGGGATGAAGAAATCGCAATGGAATTCGCATTGAATTTGGAAGAATGAGTTTCTCGGGTTCGTGGAGTTGAAATTATAGTGACAGTAGAAACCATCGCGAAAGTCAGTGGATTGCCGCAAGGAGGAGAACGCTGGTTTTCAAGGAGAACACCCCTCCAGAACTCCCCGAAGCCTTTCTGCAAGCTGGAGAAATTATTGCGCAGAAGGGTCGGGGTTATGACAGAACTTCATTACCTCGTCCATGGGGAGGAGTTGCAGAGGTTGTTATAAAGTATATGACATGTGAAGGAAGATATTCTACTATCTTCAAATATCACCTCTGCATATTGGCTCACCTGCGATTTCCACAAGTAGAGGCTTTTTAAATGAATGCACCCTATTTTCTGTTAAGGAGCCTTCATTTGATGGAAAATTCGGCTCGGGGGGCGCGCTAGGTGTTGGTGGTCCTCTCTCACCATGGGCTGGTTCAGTTGCTAGTAATGAACGCCATTGAGAAGATCCCGATTCCGTGGGAACTGTTTCAGAATTCCACAGAGGAGGAAATAGAAGCCACTGTGGCTGCTAGGGAAAAAGAATCTGAAGCCATACAGGAGGATGAAGAGGAGGATGAAGCCATGTAGGAAGATGCAGAGGATGATGATTACATTGATCAGGAGGAGCCGAAAGAGATGGAAATGGAGATTGAAGAGTGTGAAGAAGAGACGTTTCCCCAAGAGCAATTTGAACTCGTGGAATCGATGGAAGCTACAGAGATATCCACTGACACTACGGCCAAGGCTGTCCCACAAGAAACAGCCATGTCCACGGAGTTAGCTGAGCAAATAGATAGTGCGATGGGCATGGAGGTAAACCCACAACAAATGAAAGAGGGTGAATTGGTCGACATTGCAACTGAGGTCACTCCACAGGGGTCTCCTGTCGACATGGAACCAATGGAGGAGGGTAATATGATTGAAGAAGAAGTCGTGACCACTTCGACCAGAGAAACCACGGAGGAAATGACGGGAGAACTAAGGTGTGAGGCTGACGCTGCCCCACAAGAACCAACATCGACCTCGGGGCTGAATGCAAAGGATTTGTTCCAGTTCCCCATATTTCTTCCTAGGGGAGAAAGGGTAACTCGTTCCCCGTAGCAAAGAGAGGAAGAAGATTTTTCCATTCCTATGGCTTCAAATTTAAAACGAAGGCCACAACCAGAAGAGGCCCCAATAGACATATCAGCAGAGGATCATCGTACCGGGTGACCACTGGTTGCAGAGAATGTACATGATGAGAGAATGACCATTGGGGAAGAGGAGGGACCAAGCGAAGCGGTCCCGATGAATGAACCAATGGAGCACGTAAGCATGAAAAGAGTGAAGCAAGAAATAATAGAAGAAGAACAGGTAGAGGAGGTTGGACCAACTGTTGGCCCGACAGACGCAGTCCCAAGGGATTTACCTCCAGCTGCCAATGCAGAAGAAGCACAGGTCAAGCAAGAAGAGGCAGAGTTGCGTGGACAGCGAAGACTTCCCATAAAACAGAGATACCAACAACAGTTTAAGGAAGTAATGCGGCTCAAAATGGAAGTAAGAGATTTGAGAAGGAAAGTGCACAGGATGCAGAAACAAATAAACAAGTACAAGCGGCGAGCCAGGAAATCCAAAGTCATTAGGGTTGAAGCAGGAACTGAAACAAACCCGATTGAACAACTGTTTGAAGCCAGAGAGTATGCCTTAATGGCTGAATTACAGACATGGAAGTCTACTGTGGCTCAGTATAAGAATGAGATCAAAAGAACTGAGGAGAGAGCCTCCACAACCGTCTTCGGATATGTGGAGCGCATAGATATTATGAGATTAAGGCATGCGAAGCAACAACTCAATATGGAGCAGTTGGAAAAACAAGTGGCCGAACTGAAAGATGATAAGGAACAAATGTTCAATCTAGTGCAAGAGGTGATGGCATGCCGTCCCCCTACTTCTTGTTATTATTTATTTTTTCATGAACATTTTCTTTTATTCTTCATGGAGAGCATAAAAAACGAGGTCATTTATGAAATAGAAGATGGTGTACAATTCCTCCGAATCATGAGGAATCATGATGTGCCAACTCAACATCTGATGTGTGAGTTTTACTTGCATGGGTATCTGTTACGTCTAGACAGAGATTTTAATCCAGTCCCATATGTAGGGGACATCCATCTGAGGGCCCTCACCTCTTATGCTTTCAATCAAATCCATTGGCAGAAGGCTTATAATAATTTTGAGTCTAATCAAGTTACAAAGCCATTTATAGTAAGAGGAGAACATGAGAGGTCAGATACAATGTACAATAAACACCATAAATTTTTGAAATTTAAGGAGAACATAGATAGAATTCTGAGGACACAAAGGTGGTGCCTCGACCTTTGTATCAATCAATTAATTGTTTTTCAGAAAGAGGCCCTTGATTGTTGTCAGAGAAGGTGGATGATGTCACCGACAGCTGTCCGGAACAGAGAGCCTTTTGGGGGCACTCAAATTTGTGCAAGTACTCACCAGAGTACCCAGATATGTGGCATGTGTCTAAACATGTGGGATTCGGTGGATGGGGCTTCGGTTTCAGTATCCTGTTATTTGGTTGCCTGCAGAAGTTTACACCCTAGCGTAAAATGTTCCAACAGATTGGTGGAAGGAAGTTCTCCTTTCAGATGGATTTAAAGTTCCGGGGACAGAGATGGCTTTAGAGTATGATCTTGCTGGGCTTCATGAAGCTCACAGTTTGCAGAACCCAAACCTACAGAGGCGGCAGACTGCATGAGGGCATGCAGAAGGCTAGTTGGGGGGAGATGTTGGGCACCAAATCTGGCTACCTTTCTGACCATTTTTATCATCCTTTTTTATCCTTTTGTGTTTAATTAACTACATTTTCTATGATAAAATTATGAGGTAAATACCCCTAAATTTTCCAATTGGAATATTTTAATTAATGAAGTAAAGTCAGGAAGTCTTACCTATTTGCGGCACTAAGATATGTGCTTCACTGCAGTTTGGAGAACAGGAACCCTCGCTCCAACGGTTTGCAACAGATTTGGTAACGGTCAGCTGTAGGGAGATCGCACAGCTAGAGTCACGATCCCCTGGGCCTATTCTTGGCCCCTTGTTCTATCCTGGACATCTGATGTTTATGTTGTTCCAACTAATGTGTATTTCTAAATGCGCGATTACCACGTTCCAGGGAGATCTGTTATTCTCTCGTGCTGTGTATAAAATGGATATTGTTCCTGTAAATGGGGGTTCCCAAAAAGATATTGTAATAAAATCTTACAGATTAATAAAGTACTTCTGGTTTTTCTGTTCTAAGTGTCTTCGTGACTAACGCAGCCCTGATCAGAGAGCTGGGCCCGCTCTTCTGATCAGGTGTTGCATCTGCGTGTGTGTGAATTGTTTCTTTGTTATGGTTGCTGTTATTATTCTTTACAGTTAAGATAGTTTTGAAGTTCAGTATTTGATTTAATCTCATGGAAATGTTTTGAACCTTGATTATAAACCCTTGGTTGAGATGGATTATGTGTTTATTCCTGCATATACCTTGCACGTTGCATTGAAAGGATACGCTCCCCGATTGATAAAATTAATGTCAGATTAGGGTGGATAAATCATTCTCACTTGGACACCAACAATAAGGAGGCCCATATATTTCAGAAATAAGAATAAAATCCCTCATAGTGTGAAAGGGGATCATAATTCTAGCTGGATTTTACACTCTCTTGTGTGAACAGGGACATTTTGCATGTGGACAAAGTCAAGTTTGACCAAGTCAACAACATAAATGTAGGAGGAGTGGATCAGCAAATAAAATAGCTCAATGTGAATGAGGTTCAGCCTAGATATATATATGTGAGCTGGATTGAAGACCCTTAAGTGTGAAAAGCGCTGAAGCAGGTTGAAGAGGTCAACCTTGACCAAATCAAACAACGCAGTTTAGAGGAGAGGCTCTAATGAAGGCACAACGCAGTTTTGGAGGGAGATTGTTTTTGTGATGGTGGAAAACCTATTGAGTGGGACCCAAGGTGAGAAGGCTCAATTAGTTTATAAGGAAGAGGATGTTAGCCATTTGAGGTTAACTTATGAATTGTATTTTGATTTCTGCTTAGAATTTTCTCTCTTTAGCTGTTTAGCTAAGATTGCCGGTGCTGTTTAGCACTAAGGTATTCTTGTTCAGGGATTCCTTCTCTTCCCTTTGATTAGCTCTTGGGAGAGACCTGATCTATAATTCCACACATCTGGTTTTGGTGCCAAGATTTAGTCTTCAATTTTACCGTAGTTTCTGCAGGAGGTTGTGTTGAGTTGTAGGGTGTCGCAGTGGAGGGTTCAGAAACCCACTTTCTGAGTTGGTTTTGCATAGGAGGGAGGTTTCCTTCCATTGGAGGATAAATTTGGAGAATTATTGGAATGATATCAGATATTTGGAAGTAGGCCAACACATTTACATCACCTAAAACATTATTCCATTCTGGAATTGCGTTATTTCTGGAGGGCAGTTTCAACAGTGTCTTTTGTGGCTCTTTCAGGGAGTTTTCTTGTGATTAGAGGGTTGATTCTTCCATGGGGGAATACCTTTGATCAGATATGCATCAGATATATATTCTTACAACCTTCTATACTCATATGCTTCAGTTTTCAGTGATTATTCAGTCATATTGTTGAAGATCACCATTTGTATTCAGGGTGTATTCCTAGAAACCCTTCCCAGGTTCTCTAGTTTTTGTATAAAGGAGACTAGATCTCACTTTTCTGAGCATATTGTTTAATATAATATCAGATATATTTGTCTCTGCCATTTATGTGTACATACCCTCATTATACTATGTAGTCACTTTTATGCAGAAATTCCTGTGTTGCAGTGTTTGGGGTTTCAACCTTTTTTTAGCAATCCTAGGTGTGGGAGGTTTGTTTAACCCACCTAGTTTGATTTTTTTCAGCTCTATTCTTGGATTTAGGTTTTATATTGACTGATATAAAGGATCCAAGAGTTTATTTCGTTATTTATAGCATATATTTCTGAAAATGCATTTTTTATGCATGCTTGAGCAGTCCCTATTTGGGAATATTACAATGGTATCGGAGCAAGATCTTTGGCTCAGCCTGTGAAATTCAAGCCAAAATGCTATAAGAAGAAGGGAATATCAGAATTATGAAGAAAATGAGCTTGGTTTCATCATTTTTCAGATCCAGGAAGAACCTCTCCAAGGAGGTTAAACAAAAAGAAGAGAAAAGGAGCAGTGAAACTTCTAGAGAGTTTCAAGGGGAGGAAGAGCCATGCACTTCCTATGATTAGAAGAGGAGACCAGTGTTGCAGAGAGCTCCAAAGCATTGGAACATACCCTTTTGTTTTGAGAATGAGGACAAATTGCAGAAAGATTGAGGACACTTGGATCACAAGATTCTAAGTGAATACCTTGTTGAGTACAAATCTCAAACTAGAGCCTTCAAGGAGACTCTAGATTTCCCTCAGTTCATTCATTTGGAGGAAGAAAGAAGACCTTATGGCCAAGGGAGGATCAAGGGCAATAGGTTTATATTGTCTACTTTTGATGGGTCATCTGCAGCAAGGGTTTGGGAAAGGAAACTAGATGCATTCTTCCTACTACATCTTGTGGTAGAAAGAGAGGCTGTAGAGATTGCAGTGCTGCACCTAGAGGGTGAAGCAAATATTTGGTGGTTCAGCCATTTGAGCCATGCAAGATTGATCACTTTTATTGAGTTTACTCAAAGGTTGATTAGGAAATTTGGCAAGGAGAAATCGGAGGAGAAGAAGCCCTCACCACCATTGGAGGAGACTTGTACTAGCGCTGTTACAACTATGGGGGAGTAGCCCTCAACATCTTCAGTTGGAGGAGCCAACTCATTGGAGGAAGAAGCCCTTACAACCATACAAGATACTTCCAAGTTTCATCAAGGTATGCCTACATTTTCATCTCCTATTGTTTCAGTAAGTCATATGGAGGATTGTATACCATTGCATACTACTCATTTGGAACAACATAATTGCACTTCGTTGTGCAACCTTGATTTGATCAGAGAAGGGATGAAACATCATCCTAATGGGCCACTATTGGGCTGCACACCACACTTGGACTTGGGGTGTGAATTCTTGGAGGATAGGATGAACTTTTTCCCAAAAAAACTTATGAAAAACCATATGTTCATCCTTGAGTTGGGACATGAGACAACCAAAACACCATGGAGGAGATTTACAACACTGTCAAGAGGTAGTAGTGAGGAGGCTTTGCGTTTAGCTCACTTTTATCCTTATGGATTCAAGATGATCATTGGTGTGAGATCTTTTCTAGGAGATCTCCAAGGAGTTTCATTTCAACATCCCATGGAATGCAGGAAGAAAAATATGATTTGGGAGAAGGGTAGTATTCATTGGAAGGGTACCAAGGTTGATCAGGATGGGAGGCACCCACATTGGGATGAATGGGGGTGGATGGAGAGAAAGAAGCTGGTAAGCTACTTGCAAATTTATGACAGCGGGCAGCAAGAGGCTTGGCTGCGTTGGCTGCTCTTGAAGGAGTTTGGCCATCATGGGACATATCCTTTTTCCAAGGGTATGTGGGTGGAAGGAACTTGGCAGGATACTTGCATCATGGGGCAACAAGGAGTGTGGATGCATTATGATGATATGATCATTATGTTTTCACCACATGATTTGTATGATGGAATTATGAGGAGGCAAAAAAACCTTTTGTTGCTTTGGAGGATTTTGAGAGAGCAAGGGCATATTTTCTCTCACACTTTGCATGATGTTGCAGAAGTAGAAAATGGCACTATCATGGTGCAAGGGGGCTACTCCTTAGCCTTAGATGATCGGGAAGTACTTCCACTTTGGGAGAAACTTCTTGTATGTGGCAGCATTATGGGAGGAGTCTTTGACATTGAGCATGTCAAAGAATGGAGTTATAACTTGGCAGGAGCCTATTTGCATAGGCCAACAGTGTTGTCAATTTGGAGTAGGGACTTATTGATGGAGTGTCCCCAGGATCACTGTTGAAGATTGCAACAAGAAATAGTGAAGGAGGCATCTTGAAACATCTTTCCTAATCCTAGTTGGAAAGTGATCACCTAAACTAGGTGGGGGCCACACAAGTGATTTTTGTCGCAAAGTCTATTTTTAGACTATGTCTATTTTTAGACATATGGATCATGGTCTATGAGTTGCGGGATGCTATTTATGGATGGTTGGTCAAGTTGGTAAAAATATATGGATCTCTATTTTTAGACATTGGGCGGAATCTATTTTTAGACTGCCGGGCTAAAAATAGAACAGTCAAATATTATTAACCCTTAATAATATTTAGACTATAAACATTATCTTATCCTCTTGGAGCACTTCAATTTGATGCTTGGATGTGGCACATGTAGCAGACAGAAGGAAATACACTTTTCCTAAGGGTTAGTTGAGCTATTGCATGGTTGACTTCAGTTAGAACTCATGTGGCAGAGTTTGGTGGAGTTGATGAGACATTTGATGGAGTTGTGTTCGGTTTAACTTAGTTGAACTAGTTGTATTTAGTCTAACTAATAAATACACTAGTGATGAGTGGTGTGAATTAATTATTAATTAATTCACTAATTATTAACTCATAAATCAACTAAAGAATACATCAGTTAACTGCAATGCATGGACAGTTCAGTGGAGACCAGTGTTAGAGGTGGGTGAAAGGGTGAGTGTGGCTATCAGTTGTGACTATACTTGTGCATGAGATTTGCACACACATTGATTGAGATTTCCAATGAGGATTACGCAGTACAAGCCAAGGGGATTCGAACTTGGATCTCATTCATTCTCATCTTGGATTGTGCAGTAGAGGCAGGCAAACAGTGGAGGAGATTTGAACCTGTGACTTGTTCAGATCTGAGCTAGTTTGTGTGTAACAATTGGAGATAGTGTTGAGAGCTTGTGAGGAGTTTGTACTATGTATTGTTACATGTTCTCTATCATTATAATATATAGATAGTTGGGGGTTTTCAGCTGTAAGCTTTCCCCATTACATACTGTGTTATATGTGTGCTTGATTATGTTTTTATGTGCGCATGCGACTGCTTCTATTTCCGCAAATTGATGATCAATTGTAGAAGAGGTTATGTATTATGCATGAAGCTTAAATAGTGTGTAATCAGGATAATCTCGGTGAATAATTCAGCTATTATTCAAATTTCTACAATCACTTCACATTTGATGCACTTGGTGGACAAGGAGGAGGTGAGAATGATGGAGTAGTGGATGGATTCATCTATTACTGTGGTATGTTCTTCTTGACTTGGATTCCCAAGCATAAGAAGGAGGATCTTCATGTAGCATATGGTTCATTCCTCTTCATAGGAGTATGTCATACCACTAGGGAGGACTTATTTATGGATCTTATCATCATCTTACTTTCATTACATGGTAAGAACTCTGTTTTTTCATTTATTGATTGTCCAACACAATATTTGCATGATCTTACCATTTCTTTGCAGTGCATTGCTCCACAAAGGGGCAAGCTTTTCTTTGGGCTCCATGGACCATTTTTGGCTAGCTATTATGATGGAGGAAACCATCTATTGTATGACTTTGGGCAAGTGTTTGGTTACTTCTTTTATGCTCAGTTGATACATTCAACCATTTACTATTTGCTAGTAGATGTGATGACTTACACAACTAGCCATATGTCAAGAAACAACTTGCCATGCTATTTTTTGAAGCTGCAGTGGGGAAGACTGCACTGCGACCACTTGGGAGACTGTTGGTACCTTCCAGAACCACATGAAACCTTCATTCATTCTTTCATTTTGATGCTAGTCATGATCCCATTTGCTGATTTTGTTCTTGCCTTTGTGGGGAGCATGATTGGGGGAGAAACACATTGGGTGGATGTGTTCTTTGGGAAGGAGGATTCCCACACTTTCTACATTACATGTTCTAAGGGGAGCATGGGAAGAGATATGGCCACCACAAAAAAATATTTGTTTCTTTATGAGGAGGGCCATGAGATGGATGGGATGCCATATGGTGGTGATTTCTTATCCATCATATATGAGATGGTTTGGGCCAGCTTGATTCACAACGTTGGGGGAAGGATCTTTGGAGATCTAGTTTCCTTCTTGCCACTTGAGGGCAACATGATTGTAGCCCAAGATCAGAAAATTCTCTACACTTATCTTAAGTGGAGAGGAGGACAACATGGGGTAGGCTACCTTGTCTACCATTTTTATATTTTTAGCCCACCTACTTTGCAGGAGCTCAAGTTGGAGGAGGATTTCCAGGAGTTGCCATGTTGGGAGGTAACTCATTTTATATGGATGATAGCCTGGGGATGGGAGATTCATATGGGGATGGTAGATCCCAATATATATCAGACCTCATGCCTCAAGAAGGCCTTTAGACCACCCATTGTTGCCTCCATTGATATTTTACTTACACATGATGATAGCTATTTGGGATATTTTTAGAATCTATGCTTCTTTGATCCATATAAAATTGTAAACTCTCTTTCGGTAATAATCAAATATAATGGAACGTTGTCGACGCGTTTCGAACCAACCAGTGTGGTTCATCATCAGGACTAGGTGAGAGATCAGATCAAATCAATAAGCTTAAATAGATGTAGAGATGTTTAAACTAGCCATTTTCTAAATGGCTAGTTTGACTTTTTAATAATTTAAAAAGTTTTTAATAAGTAACGGCTAGTTCCCTCCTGCTATTAAACCAATTAATAAATTTATTCGTTTAGTTAATAAATTAGTAAACTTATTAGTTATAATTATTTAGTAAACTTATTAGTTGTAAATTTTTAAAATTAAAGTGAGAGGTTAAAAATATATATATATATATATAAAAAAATAAAAAAAAGTAAAAGAAAAAGAAAAAGAAAAAGAAAAAAGAAAAATAAATAAATATAAATAAAAATAAAATAAAAATAAAAATAAAAATAAAATATAAATATAAAAATAAATATAGCAAAATAAAAATAAAATAATAATAGAATAAAATAAAAATAAAAAGAGAAAAATAATAAATAAAATATCAAACTTTCAAAAAATATAAAAAATAAATAAATAATAATAATAATAATAATAATAATAATAATAATAATAATAAAATTAAAAAAAACAAAAATAAATAGATAAATAAATAAATAAAATAAAATAAAATAAAATAAAAAATCAAATCAAATAAAAATAAAAATATAAAAATATATAATAAAAGAAAAAAGAAAAATAAAATAAATAAATAAACAAATGAAAATAAAAATAAAATAAATAAAAATATTATATAAAAAAAGAAAAAAAAAAAATCAGGGACATAAGGCAGGTATCCAACACCTGCTGATGTTTCCATTTTCCCAACCATCATCTACGATATTAAGGGGTCTTTTTCGTTCCTAAGGCCTCTCTTAACTTACGATGATGAAATGGTCAATCCTAGCAATGACCTTCGCCTCTTCAATGCAAATATGATGGTTAGTCTTTTCTGCATGTTCAGCTAGGGCAGACGAGCGAGATCTTCCATGCTTAATGTCAGCAGCATGTTCAGAAATTATTTTTATTTTGCTATATTTATTTTTATTTTATTCCTTTATTTTTTTATTATTTTTATTTTGCTATATTTATTTTTATATTTATATTTATATTTATATTTATTTATATTTTATTTATATTTATATTTATTTATTTATTTTTTTAAAATATTTTTTAACCTCTCACTTTAATTAATTAATAAAATTGATATATAAAAAACAATTATAACTAATAAGTTTACTAATTTATTAACTAAACGAATAAATTTATTAATTGGTTTAATAGTAGGAGGGAACTAGCCGTTACTTATTAAAAACATTTTAAATTATTAAAAAGTCAAACTAGTCGTTTAGAAAACGGCTAGTTTAAACATCTCTACATCTATTTAAGCTTATTGATTTGATCTGATCTCTCACCTAGTCCTGATGATGAACCACACTGGTTGGTTCGAAACGCGTCGACAACGTTCCATTATATGTGATTATTACCGAAAGAGGGTTTACAACTATTTGGGATGTTCACCCAAAGCTAGCTTGCTTACTTGGGAGGGGAAACTTGGAGATATATTGATGAGACAACACCTTGATCCTTGGAGGATTTTATCTTATGAGGGTGCTACAGGGGGAGAAGAGGATTCTCTTCAGTTCTATCCTTGCAGTTGCTTGAGGACAAGCAACATTTGGGAGGGGAGGACTGTAATATTCCAAAATTTGCATGCAGCAAATTGGAATATTAAATTTTTCTAATGTCACTTAGGAGATGAATAAATGGGTAAGGAGGCCCATATATTTCAGAAATAAGGATAAAATCCATCATAGTGTGAAAGGGGATCATAATACCAGATGGATTTTACACTCTCATGTGTGAACAGGGACATTTTGCATGTGGACAAAGTCAAGTTTGACCAAGTCAACAACATAAATGTAGGAGGAGTGGATCAACAAATAAAATAGCTCAATGTGAATGAGGTTCAGCCTAGATAGCTATATGTGAGCTGGATTGAAGACCCTTAAGTGTGAAAAGGGCTGAAGCAGGTTGAAGAGGTCAACCTTGACCAAATCAAACAACGCAGTTTAGAGGAGAGGCTCTAATGAAGGCACAACGCAGTTTTGGAGGGAGATTGTTTGTGTGATGGTGGAAACCCTATTGAGTGGGAACCAAGGTGAGAAGGCTCACTTAGTTTATAAGGAAGAGGATGGCAGCCATTTTAGGTTATCTTATGAATTGTATTTTTATGTCTGCTTAGACTTTTCTCTCTTTAGCTGTTTAACTAAGATTGCCGGTGCTGTTTAGCACTAAGTTATTCCTGTTCAGGAATTCCTTCTCTTCCCTTTGAGTAGCTCTTGGGAGAGACCTGATCTATCATTCCACACATTTGGCATTGGTGCCAAGCTTCAATCTTTAGTTTCAGCGTAGTTTCTGCAGGAGGTTGTGTTGAGTTGCAGGCTGTTGCAGTGGAGGGTTCAGAAACCCACTTTCTGAGTTGGTTTTGCATATGAGGGAGGTTTACTTCCATTGGAGGATCAGTTTGGAGAATTATAAGGATGATATCAGATATTTGGTAGTAGGCCAACATATTTACATCACCTACAGCGTTATTCCATTCTGGAATTGCGTTATTTCTGGAGGGCAGTTTCAGCAGTGTCTTTTGTGGCTCTTTCGGGGAGTTTTCCTGTGATTGGAGGGTTTATTCTTCCATGGGGGAAGAAATTTGATCAGATATGCATTATATATATATTCTTACAGCCTTCTATACTCTTGTGCTTCAGTTTTCAGTGATTATTCAGTCATATTTCTGAAGATCACCATTTGTATTCAGGGTGTATTCCTAGAAACCCTTCCCGGGTTCTCTAGTTTTTGTATAAAGGAGACTAGATCTCACTTTTCTGAGAATATTGTTTAATATAATATCATATATATTTGTCTCTGCCATTTATGTGTACAGACCCTCATTATACTGCGCAGTCACTTTTATGCAAAAATTCCTGTGTTGCAGTGTTTGGGGTTTCATCGTTTTTTTAGCAATCCTAGGTGTGGGAGGTCTGTTTAACCCACCTAGTTTGATTTGTTTCAGCTCTATTCTTGGATTTAGGTTGTATATTGACTGATATAAAGGATCCAAGATTTTATTTCATTATTTATAGCATATATTTCTAAAAATTCTTTTTTTATGCATGCATGGTTGAGCAGTCCCTATTTGGGAATATTACAAGATCATTAACAAAACCTTTACAGAATGAGGGTTATCATAGTTTGTTGTGGAGGCATTGTTACAATAGATATGCTTCAATTTCATCAACACTATAATTCAACGAGGTCATCCTCATAAATACAGAAACCCCAACAAATATTGTGGTCTTATGTTACTATCTATTCATCAAATTATAGAGAATATGTGAGCTACCATAGGATGACGAGCCTTCTAGAAAAACAATTCCCTATGAAACAATAATGAGTAGCGATGACACCTATGGATATCAAATGTACACCAAGGTTTCAAATGGAAAAAAAGAAGAATGGGAAAGGCTACTTCATACTATAGAGTTTATCATCATATGTATGCAAGATATGAACCTGTAAAGAGATAACTTGACTCAATATTTCAAACCCTCCAGCTGATTTCAAAATCAAGAGTTTTTATCTAACTTTCTTCTTTTTCTATTCCTGTGCAATCTCAGTCTTTTACCCTTCAAATTGAAGTTCTAATTTTTTATTTATTATACTATGTGATGAGACTTACTAGAGTCAATAATTTTCAAGACTATATATATAGGGAAACTCTGAAAACCATAACAGTCATTTCTACGTAATTTTCTAATAGTTAAAGCTCTGAATGTGCTTCATGCCCGCTATGAGATTAAGAAAGAATGAAATGGTCTTCCATTTGCATCCCATACATCGGATAATTCAAAAGACATCGTATCGGATAAACATCTTACAGTTTTCCAAACTCTAGGGATGAGGGAACATGACATAAAATGAAGTTGGAAGAACATATACCAGAAGCGCATATTATAAAAGCCATTTCTCAGCCACAATACCATGTTGATCATAGGAAAGGTTTGAATGCTATAATACTTCAGAATGATGCCAGATGATTGTGATGCCTTAGATGAGACCACAAGACCATCATACATGTATTACAGAGAATCATTTTCTTGTAGTGAGATGTCATACATAAATGAAATCATATATAATTTTTTAGCATAAACCCAATCATCACCAAATATACCTTATTAATGACAAATTGCAGGTCAACTCACAAATCTAAGGCATTAATCCTTAAGGCTAAGATTCTAGTGGGGAAACCGAATTGAATAGAAGCACTTTTCTGAATATGATCTTAACACTGGACTTTTGTTGCAGAACAAGGTAATCATGTTTGAGTAACTTCCACAATGATAGTTGTTGAATTTGAAGGACCGAATAATGAAGCTTTAAGCCATGACGAGGATGAGACCATTGAAAGATAGAGCGAAGGTATGAGCATGAGATATAATATTTGAATTGATCATTCCATAAATTCGTGTATAAGAGTGTGACCATACCTTATTAGTGACGAATTTATATAATGTGAAAGTTCCATCATTCAACTGAGATTTATGACTGCAGAGATAATCACGAGGCCATACATGAAGGCAAGATCTTGTGACACTGTCATGCGAAGATAAGCCTCTGAGCCAAGCCATACAAACATAGATAAGTGAAGATGCCATAGAGCGAAATATTCCTCAAAATAGTACCATACGAGCCTTGGAGGATATGTCATCCGAATTTATGTGACTTATCAATCTAACTCTTGCTTGGGCTTGACTTCTCCTAGCTATTAATTTTAAGTTAACATGTTATTTTTGTAGTACAGTTACTTTAGAGATCCATATTAGCCCAATTTAGCCCAATTTTTCATTAGCAATCGCATAAGACATTATTATCATGATAGTAACTAAAAAAAGAACATAAATGTAGAAGACAATCCAAGAAAAGAGTACAAATGGATATGACTCAAGTTAGGGAAAACCCCGAAGATGGGAAAACCCTGGATCGATATTCTTTATTATAAATATTAAATGTATAGAGAAGGAGAGAGAGAGTACAATCATATTCAAAATGGACTAGCCAATTCCATTTTCCAAATGCAAAGGAGATAGCTCAGTTAAATTTCCACTTCAGTCTTCAGCCCTAACCAAAGATCAATGATAGTAAAGGCAACTTGAACCTGGATCAATGAATGCGGCCTTTTTATCTAAAAATAAAACTCCCAAGATAGTTTTAATCTAAGAAGAATTTCACTACTGGTTAGGGCTTATATCAGCGCTAACTTATAACAACAAACCCATGAGAGTATCTTCAAAAATACTTCACTCCTTACTTCGTTCCTCCTTACTCTAGGTGTGGTCCAAGCTAGATTAACATGTAGGCTTCAGAATAATATGATCGACTCCTATAACCTTCATGTAGGGATTGCAACGTGCAAGGGAAATAAACGCAATCCAAAATAGCCCTTAAAAACAAATAACTTAAGCCCAGACGTCCTCTGATCAACCACAAACTTCTACATGAAGAACTAGGTTAATGCAGAAGACTAAAGAGAATCCACTATTCCCACCATTCTCATTTCTATATGTATGTTGATTTCATTTTGGCTGTTCCTCCAAAAACGAATCCACTATTCCCTCCATTCTCATTTCTATATGTATGTTGATTTCATTTTGGTTGTTCCTCCAAAAAAAAAATCCACTATTCCGGCCATTCTCATTTCTATATGTATGTTCATTTCATTTTGGTTGTTTCTCCAAAAATGAATCCATTATTCCCGCCATTCTAAGGTATGGATTTAATGGTATTTCTTTGTTGGGAGAGGACGGTTTAAATTTTTTTTAGACACCATTATGATATAAGATATGGTTTTCTTTTAAATCTAGTTGGAAAAAATCCATCTTCAAATGTCACTAGTAACCTCATTATAGGTTAGATATACAAGTTTTATTGATTTGTTGGAAGTTGAATAGACTTAAGGATCATACAATTTATTAGAGTTAAATTATTTTTTATACCAACACAACTTTAACAAAATCTAGTGAAAAGTGAAATCAAGTTGTTGGGTCACAATGCTAAAATAATTTAATTGATAGTTTGGTTACCAATTCAATGATTATAATATTAATATTGTATAAATAAAATTCGGTTTTGAATTTAAAGGTGGATTTTAGAAGGTTATTATAATGAATTAAAATAATCTAATTAAGAAAATGTTTTTCTTAATATAATTTAGTGAAAAAATAAAATTAAAATTAAAATAAGTTTAATTGAGAATTTTGTTATTTTTTTATTTATTGTTTTGATACTAGTCAAGTTTAATATTAATTTGGCTAGGGGTGGAAGAGTACAAAGTTGACCCACACTCACTTCAAGCAATAAAGAGTAGCTCTACAATAAACCAAATGTTCACTTCTAGTCAATTTAGTCATTCTAGACACTACTGATTTTTCCACGTCCTCTTTCGGTTAACTTATGGTTTTTCTGTGGCATAAGGATTTTGATATTATGTAATATGGTGCCAAAATAATAGAAAAAAATGTATTGCAATTTTTATTTTTATTTTTAATAAGAATGTTATTTTAAATATTAGTATTAAGATTTAAATTTTTAAAGTCAATTGGATTTACTTTTATGGTTGTGGGATGGAGTGTTATGTACTTCAGATGGACTCAGAGACCCCTTTGTCTCTAAATTTAACAGTGCCGATGGATTCAAAGAAGGGGGCCTTTGAATCCATTTGCAGTGTTAAACTTTTGAGACAAAAGGGTATTCAAAATTTTAACACTGTAGATGGATTCAAAGATCCCTTTGTCTCTAAATTTTAACATTGCAGCTGGATTCAGATACCCCTGTAGTGAAATGTAACACTTTAGTATCAAAATTATAATTTTCCATTTCTGGAGTGAAACAATTAAAAATTACTAACATAAATGACTAATTCATATGCTTGTTGTACTTGTTATTTGGTAATATTTTTATTATTTGACTATAATAGTCATTTACGTTATCATTATTAATTTTTTCACTTATTATCTAGTCATATATTTTAATCCTGGATTAAATTAGTCATTTAAGTTAGTCGTTTTTAGTTTAGTCACTTGTTATCTAGTCATATATTTTATCCCTTGACTAAATTAGTCGTTTAAGTTAGTAATTTTTAGTTCGGCTAGTTAAATTTGTTCAAATTTAGTAGTAATTCACTTGAAATAATTGCGGTGACTAAATTTTTTGTCACCTAGTCACTAATTTCACCATTTTCTACTAGTGTATGCAATTTCAAGTATTACAATACGATTTTTCGACTTAATATTGGTTGCACTACAATTTACACATGAAATATTGTTTCATCACTTCAAAACATTATCATTGTGTTGCCAATGCATTGTAGGTGAATTCACCAAGTCTGAAGACTTGATCATCAGTCTCTATGTGTGTGTTTCATGCGAGATATTTTCTTTAAGGGTATCACTAGAATGGTTCTCTTCTCTCTCTCTCTCTTTTTTCATTTGTCGCTCCAGTGTTATTGTTCTCCTCTTTCTTTAGTTCATGCTTTTGATCATCAAAAACTGAGTTCTTCTTCTCAAATGAAAAAATATATTATGCAAAAGTAGAAGACATGAAATACAATGAACACTGGAATATAAAAAAAGTATACTATAAAGGATTTATACTAAATATTCCTCAACATCAGATATGTCAATGCCATTTTTCCCCAGAAAAGCAAGAAACTCAAACAAGTTTTCTTCAGTTAGGCGATAGTGGTAACTATGTGGCTAGATGACTTGTATAAACAAAATAAATAGAACATCACCATAGAAAAATAACACCTTGGGAACTTAATAGCAATCATGTCAACTAAGTTACAATCTAAAAAAATAAAGCTATATATATCTTGTGAAAACAAATGGAAATAAAAAGGCAACATATGATAAATAATGTATTACAACTAGCTGGAAAAATGCATCATAGAAGAAAAAATTCTCCTATGCTTACCCTTACATGTGGGTGGATAACATGCCCCAATATGCCACGATCCTTAGGGTCCAAAGGAAGTAAACATCCTACTAACATAATGACTTATTGGTTGCATGCTGGCCTTGCCTCTCCTTTGTGAGTGAAAAAAATAAAAATAAGTCCATTATTAACTAGTTGTACTCCATATTATCATCTTTGCATGTTATCTCCACATACCTACCAAAACTGTCATATGTGCCAAACAAATGGAATTTTGGAATTGTTTCTAAAACTATGTTATTTATACCCCCTTCCAATGTATCTAATGAAATGTACCCACTTGATTTTCTTCATTCATATTCATTTACATCCTAAAAAGTATTCGTTTCAAAAACTAAGACAACCCCAATATCTCTAGATCTTAATGCTCATCCATATTCACCATAAAGCATAAGAATTAATACTCTCTTATGATCAACATTGTACAACAATGAAGCTACACAAAACTAACTATTTGTCTAAAACAAAAATGAAGATTTTGGTATAAAACAAGAAATGAAGCTACACAATGAAGATTAATTTATATTGGTATAATGAAGCTTAGTTTTTATTGGTAACTACACAAAATATAAATGAATTTATTGGTATAAAAAAAAAAAAAAAGGAAGCTACACAAAACACTCAGTCAATTGGTATAAATTCCAAACATAATGAGAAAAGGAGCAGTGCATCATTCTCTACCATGGGTTCTACCAAATAAAATGTTAAAAATACTAGAGGAAAACTATCTTCTTTACAATGAATTTTAAGAAGAATAAATGGATATTCAATTCCTTATATTCTATTTTAAGAAATCCATTTGCATTCCAATGTTGAAGTACCTCCACATAAAGAGATATAACATTTAAAGTTTCCACATACATCATAGAAATTCAAGATCATACTTCGATAAACAAGAAAAGGAATTAGACCCAGACAAATCACATACTTGTGACAAGAAAAGGTATGCAAAGCATTGGTAATCTTGCACAAATCAAAAAGTTTCATTTTTATGTCTGCAGATCCTATAGCCAATACCCACTCATTGAAAGAATTGAACGCAAGATAGTTAAACTGACTAAATATGAATCTAACAACAAAACAGAAGTAGGGCATAATACATCTATCTAACAAGAGATCCTATTAACCCCAGCTCTATAATTAATGCATTTGAATCCTTGGGCTACTTGATATATATCACAGAGAGTGGAGAAGGTTTAATAAAAGGTAGGGCCCCTCCCTAAAAAATTAGAAACCATGCAACCAATTAATGGGAATTTTGCAGATGATATCTCACATCCCGGAGGGACATGAATGAGTGGAAAATATGATGGAATTCCTTCAAACCTACCCAGCTCTAGGATCATGAATTCAATGTGTCAAAACACAACCAAGTGTTCTAGACAATGTCTGTGAGACAACACTAGTTTGTTAGCTCATAAACTCTGATCCTGATTCAACATGGTCAGAGATGTAAATTCATTGGTATCCCCTTCAACTTATAGGATTGACACAAGAATACTTTGGATATTATCATTCATGGAGTGGAAAATTAATTCAAAATTTGTTGACCAAGGTAATGGCTAACACTACTAGATTTCAAGTATGAACTAAGGTTCTAGTTGCCATCCCATCTACATTCATCTTGTTGGGGTTCATCATCTAATGAATAAAAACATCATGAGAAATATATCCAAAAAAATTTGGTCTAATAAGGGAGGAGGCAAAGTATTCCATCACATCAACATGAATACCTATTGTATCCGAGGAGACATGAGGTTTAGGAATCATGAAAGCCTATACCTAGGGCTCAAGCCTTATCTTTTTTTATTTCATATGGATTCCTTGAAGTTGAGAAACTGGTTTTTATAACAAACATATCCAATATTTGTGCACAAGTGACTTCACCTTCTTGACCACTATCTCATAACTTTCATTCATAAAGGGGTTTTACAATTCTAAAAATAGAGTCAATATATTGTAGTTATATGGCGAAATTTATATGTATTAGGGGTTCTAAAAAAGGTATTTAGTAAAAATAGGGGATACCTAGTAAAAATAGGGATTTTTTTATTGGAAATAAGTATTGTGAATGGGGTTCAATAGAATAATTTTGGAAGAAGACTAATATGCTAATAATATATTCCTAAGGGAGGTCTGAGATTTTAGGGGTGATTTTTCTCATATTTGGCACCATATATCCGTGTTTTCAGGAGGACAGATTAGAGATCAATCATCATATTCTGAAGCTGAGATAATACATATGTTTCCTGTAGAAATTTGAACCAAATTCTCTGTACTTAGTAGCATCATTAAAGGGTTCAGAATTTGTGAAGGAGGCTAACATTTTGTACCTTATTTCCGAGTTTATACCAGTGGGTCGAGATTGGTCAAAAGTTTCCACCAAGTGAAGCTCTAGTTTCCTTGATCTTCCTATATTGTGACAAATCTTTGAATTAAGCAGGAAAATTAATGATTTCCTCTTATTTCCTCTTGTTTTTGTATTTCCCTTACTATGCGCACCAAGTGTTTGATGAAATTATTGCACTCTAACTGTTTGTAAACAAATTTCAAAAAAAGTTTGTTTATGAAGGAAACATTTACATAATTTAGAATTGGTACATAACAGTAGTATCAGAGCATGCTCCTGGCCAGCTGTGGGACTAGAACATATTGAAAATAAGAATTATGGAACCATAATAAGAAGGTCTACGGTAACTAGGAAAACAAAATGTTTCCAAATCAGAAATTTTAATACTATAACCAAGCATTCATAAAGGTAAAAAAACTCTTATAAGGCTGGGTATCATCAAGGGATGCCAAGAATGGAAGAAGTAATGAAAAAACTGAAGTTGATACAAGAAGGACTGAAGGATTAGTACATTTAGTTGAGAAGACAGATAAGGATGAAGACATGGAAGGAGTTGATTCCGTAGAGGATCCAGATGCAATTGAAACTTTGGAAAACCCATTTAGAGGGAGCCAAAAGGTAAATAAAGATATGGGAAAGATGTTAAATCCTACAAAAGAGAAAACACATGTATTTTAAGGTGAGGTACAAGATTGATATATCAAGGACAAATTTGGAGGAATTTTTCCTGTTGAAGAAAAGTATAGGACATACAGTTGCAAAAATGGCCCGACACTTTTAGCAACGAATGAATTAGTGTCATATTTTGCTGAGAAAAATCCTTCTACTCAGTTACCTGATAGCACAATTATAGTTTATGATAAAGGCAAGGGAATATATATGCTTAAAAGGGGATGTTGCAGTCTTTGTGAGGATTGATCGATTACACAGGTGGGCCATTTTATATTAGGCCTAGTGATCCCTAGACCAATATATGTTGGGATTGTGGTAAATCCTGGTAGTTTCTATTTCTTATTCGGGCATAGGAATCCCTTGGAGGGTTTGTGGTAAAGCTTGGTTTTATAGATGAGGGCTTTGCCCTAGGAATCCCTTGGTGGATTTTAGTAAAGCTTGAGGAATGCCTGCTTAGTTTTTTGTAAGTCCCAGATTCATGCTTGGAATATGGCACGGGGGTGATTGGATGAAATAAATATTTGGTTCAGCCCAATCTATGGTCGAGTGGTACATGGAAGTCCCTAGCTTGGTTGGATTTTTCATATGCTAACAAGAGTTATTTTTCTCTTGTGTATCACATGTAAATGTGTTTTTTATTATATGGTTATAATGGCTGTTCTATCATTTTTATTTTGTTGGTTATATGTCGGTTATAATCATGGTTTTATTACAAATCTTAGTCATGGGTCTCATCATGTTTTTACTAGTAAATGAATGGATAACGAATGTATGACCTAATAGATGATATCACACCTATTATGAGAGGGCATCATACCTTCTTGACGAATATCAGATAAGTATGAGACCCCTATGTTTAGATGTGTATTTATGAACTGTACATTACATGTTCAATATGTGTTTGACAAAATGTGTTTCATTGTTAGGCTATTCTAGGCAAATTCCTTGATCAATTTTTGTGTTAGAATATTTTTCTTTGTGTCATTTATCATTTTGTAAAGTTTCATAGAGTTGTGGGTAGTGACATGGAGTCTAGCCCTGAAAAGGTGGCATAGATTTCGTGGTCTCAAGCACAGAAATAGTTGAAAAAGACTACAGTCACACCCTTGCAGTGGTTATGCATGTGACTGGAGGTCTACATTCGCATGGATGTAGGATTGTGCATGCGAATGGGAGTCCACATCAGTGAAAAGGCAAGTTAACTCAAGGTTTGGACACCTGGAAGGGTGGTTTATCCCTTGGGGGTTCTGTAGCACCCAAGGAAGGTGAGAAAGGTTTTGTTTTGTTGATTCCACTTCCTTAAGGTGATATAGGACGTTGAATCATACCATAGTAACTCTTCATCACGTATTTACCCATGTGGAATAGTAAACTTGGGCAAGTGTGGGAGGAGGGTGTTACAAAAGATATGCCATGGGTATCAACCAACACAAGATAACACACACTGCTTTGGGGAAGTAAGAATGTGAGCTTTGTGGGACATCCAATGTAAGGTATACGAGGGAAAATTGTATGATTGGTGAGGAAAAAGAGCCACCTGTTAGAAAAGTAGTAGTACCATTCTAAAAGGGGACCCGAGAATACAAAGAAACACTTGTTGAGTACCTACAGATTAGTCCACGTAGTAAACAACAATCATTAAAACATAACATAATTCATTCAATAATAGCCATAGCTAAGAAAAAAAATAGTTCATTAAATTAGTATGTGAATAAAGAAACATATACCATACACATAACCAGAACAATCCAACTACATCTACGATACATGCATGAAATAATGTTGGCTCATTGAGCTTTTGATTAAAAGTGTAAGATCCCAAGTAGATTGTTACATGGATAAAACACTGTATCCAATAGTGGACGATGAAGCCATAACTTTCTTCTCCAAATAGTTATCTATCTCCTATGTCTTACAAGAGAATCCAAGGCAAGACCTCTAGAATCTAAAGCCTTCCAAAAGCCACGACCAAAATCTTTTTGCTTGAGTTATGAGGAGCTATTTATAAAAAATTACAATGACCTTTGAGCTTCATCATGACTCTTGAAATCCTAAGACTATTCATATTCACTACATGTCTCTTTACATTCCAATGTGTGGCTTTAATATTCCACATGTGTCTCTTAGACTTCATTGCATAACATTTATTACATAAGACAATTTACAAATGAGACGGTGGCATAATAAGACAAAATTGTTAAAAGGACAAAGACTCATCAAATGGATAAATCATTTGCTTCTTCATGGAGCTTATTTTTTAAGTAAGTGTGCCATGCTCTTAACTCCTTTGTGATATCTTCGATCTTATCTGGAAAGTTCCCTTTGTAGCGCATCTTCACCTCCAATGCCTCTATTAGTATGTTCTTGAAGCTTGACTGTAGATTTTTCCATAGCCATGAGAGTTTCATGTGCGCTTTGATTGGTGAAAAGGGATAATGTTGAATAATGTCTTTGGTTACCTCCAAGCCTTCTCGTTATGTTGATTTCTTGATTAGTTCAATGTAATCCTTGATCTCGTTGATTTCTTCAAGAGTTCTAATGGCAGGTGTTAGCCTCCACAATATCCCAAGGTTGAAAGGAGATTGATGGAGGTAACCTCAAACCAAGCTTTTAGTTTGGCAGCTAGCCCTACCAAATCGGAGAGGGATCTCTCTATGAAACTCACAACCAAGAATTTGACTGGTACAAGAATGGATTTTAGGCTAGATAGTTCAGCTCTAGGGTTTGAAATATTTTATGGTTTTCTGCTAGATCAAGAGTAAAAATCAGGGAACTAGGTCAAAACGTCAAAGGTTTCAGTTGCAAGAAATATAGAGGAGAAAGCTAGCTATGCTTTTGTGATGGCTTAAGGATTGGTAGGTGTAGTGTAGGGCAGAATGATCAAGGATATCATAATGAGCATGTATACCATGAATTCATTAATCAAGAAGATAAACACACAAAATGAGATTCCTAACAAAACAAATGCTTTATTAAAATAATTCTACTTAAAAACACTTAGGAAATCACTAAAGAAGGAAGATATGGTAAGGAGACTAATATATCATTCATATAAAACTATAACAGAGAGAAAAAATTATCACAAACTCACAACATGCAAATTCTTGAATAATAGTTGCAACTGTCCTTTGATTTCTTGTAAAAAGTGATGAAGTACAAGCTACAAGACTTCCACCCTCTGATGTCCAACTATCAAAATGACTGAAAACCACATATATATAGACCAAAAACAACTTCCCCTCTCTCAGGGGTAGAAACCCTCAGTGTAGGAAAAACTCACATGAATTTCTCAACAAAACCCTAATGACTAGGGAGGATCAAACAAATCCTCCATATAGACTTTGACTGACCTGCTCCTCATCAATGAGGTCCAAAAGTACATCAAAATGACCATAACAAGCTCATTTACCCTCTATTACATCACATCAAAATAAAACTAGAGAAAGTATGTTATAAAAATTGAAATTGACTGAAGAAAACTCAAAATTTTCACAAATAGGAAAAAGCGCAGCGCCTCTAGAAAAAAATGCAGTTCCCAACTTGTGAGGAACTTTTGAAGGCCTTCCCTTGCTCCAAATCTAGTTATGAAATATGATATGGAAATATGAGGATGTTTGGTTGTCATTAGACACCTCAAGAAATAAAAATGGATAATAAATGACAGAGAAAAATTCATTCTCCCACAACTACTCCCAAAAGTGCAGCGCCTAGTCTGGAAAGGTGGCAGAAACTGACATTTTTGCATGTTTTTGGGAATTTTCTCCCAATCAGTTTGCTAAAAAGGAACCAAAAGTGGATAGATAACATGTATAAGTTATTATATATCCATAAATGTAAATTTTTTGGCATTTTGAGGTCTGAGGATAAAGCGCAGCACCAAGGCGCTGTGCTTTTCGCTGAATTGTGTTTCATGTGTAAGCCAAAAACACCAAAAATTTGAATTTTTCTACAAACATAGGGCTCAAAGGTAGGTCAATATCTCTCTACAAATAACGTTTTTTGCAAAAATGAGAGCGGTTTTTGTTCTTTGTCATGTTATGAACAAAACCCTCTTCCATTTTTCAAAAATACGTTCCCCTTTGGTCGGAATCCAAGTTTGAGGTTGTTCACTAAAAATTGGAAAAACACAGTGCCACTAGGGAAAAAACACAATGCCATATTGAAGGTAACTTTTTATTGCCTTCCTAAGCTCCAAATCAAGATATAAATGTACCATTGGAAAGCCTAGGATGTCTGATACATAATAGAGTCATCAAGCACTGCAAACACCATCTTCAAACCCTTGAAAAACTGACTTGAAGTCAAGCTTTCCAAAAGTGTAAAAAACCTCCTGTAGAAACTGTAATTTTAAACTTTCTCTCAAATCATAATACCTGTGGATAAATGGAAGGAGGTTTTTGTTCCTTGGTTTATTATGGAAAAAAATTCTTTCCATTTTGTAAAATTCATCTTTCTTACTTCAGAAACTAATTTTGAAGTAG
This sequence comes from Pinus albicaulis, assembly GCA_034641835.2. NCBI lineage: Eukaryota > Viridiplantae > Streptophyta > Pinopsida > Pinales > Pinaceae > Pinus > Pinus albicaulis. The sequence continues at coordinate 892,364,813 of CM076583.1, read as the reverse complement.
AATTGTCCATGTGTGCAATGTAAACATTAGGCAACCCACATCTTGGAAGGTGAAGCTACGTTTTATTGGAATTTTGTGGGCTCATACCTAATGATATGACCTTTGTTATGCCTCCTTTTATCAGTGATTTTAGAATCCATAGTAAACCCTAGCTCAATGGGAGGTGAAATTAGGGTTTAGTGTAGGGAAAAGCAGGGGATTTGGGAAGTTTTTAGAAATGAAGGGAGATGAAGGGGTTAGGAGTATCCTAAATTCTTGGGAAAATTTAGGGGGTAGGGATAGATGTTAGGGAGTAGGGAGAAGTTAAATTTCAGGTAATGAGTGAGGGGAAGGGTGTCAAAAGTGGAAAAAAAAGTCCTAACCTAGGAAAATGTAGTCTAGGCTAGGGTTTGTGGAAAATTAGTGAAAATGAGGGATAAGGGTGAGGGAAAATTATTATGAAGGTGTATGAAAGGTGGGGGAAGGTATTAGAGCTTTAAACTTAGGTTTTTACTCAGAAATTTATCAATGAGACTATGAAACCAAGAAAATGCAACCAAAAACCCTAGAAGAGGGAATTGATCCTTCCAAGCACAAAATGAAGACAAAAAATGTAATTTAAGGGCTCACTTACTTTTATCTGACACACTGGAACCTAATTGTTGACGTAGAAACCACTAGAATGAGATATTTCCCTCCTTGAAGAAAGTGCAATACCTCTGGCAAAAGCGCAATGCAGAAATTGATGAGGCACTTTGGTGGCAAGGGATGGCTGCTCTGAGGGTGGAAATGGTCTTTCAAGGTGGAGAGAGGTTTCTTGAAGATGAAATGAGAAAATGAGAAGCTCATTGGCATTTTATAGCTTTGGAAATTGATTTCTCTTCATAGTGGTTAAGTGGCCCCACCATACTCTTTCACTTTTTGATTTGGAACTACAGCTTTAGAAAAATTTGAAACATATTACATCATGATAGAAATGAAATTACACTTTTGAAACCTTTATTGAGCATTTTTTTCTTATTACTACTCCTTCAATGCTGAATTTAATTGTGAAATGAGTAATTTTTATGATTTTGACCCTCAGACCTAATGATGACACTACATGAAATGAGATGAATGATAACCACGATGATGTGACTAAGATGGTGATGAAGACATTTCAGTAATGACTCATCAAAATTAATGATGGCAAGAACAAAACATGGACTGAAAGGAGTAGCAACACACCTAAACACACTAGCCAATGACCAAATTTTTATTTGAAGACCTACTGAAACCATAAAAATTTAACCTAAGACCTTAACAAAACCTTGTAAGAGCACATTTGATCATTGGTGACTGGCAGGATTGAAAAACACTAACAACATGCATCTCGTGCTTCTGTGTTAGAGACTCAAACCCATTATGCAGTCGGTTTTTACGCAACCATAGTACTAACCGACTATGCTCCAAGATGAGAGTAATTCTGTAGGTGGAGTCTCAACTAAACTCTGTCTATCTCGGTGGAAACCTTGTCTTTCCTTTCCAAATGTTGTGGAGCATATGGATATTCGGAAACCATCTCTTGCATCTGATCCACTGCTCTATTTTCTATCTTCAAGAGTTTCACCACTTCCTGTGCATTCTTCTGAATGAAAATGAGGGGATTCATGACCTACTGTATAAGTATCATCTCGTCATTGTATATTCCAAATGGAAAATTTACAAAGATAACAAAGTCATGCAAATATACAAACTCATAAATTTTCAGAAATTAACATAAGAACTAGAAAATATGCACCAACTCCATAAACTAGCCAAATTTTATTATATGAAGATATTGTGGTACAAATAGTTGGAGAAAATGCACTTGGGCTTGCACAAGGAAAGCTACAAGCATCAGGTGATAAGTACAAGAAAAACCCACAACTCCAATAGAAAGCTCCTCTAGAAAACTGCATTGTTTCTTCAAGACTACAATGATGCCTAACTTCAGCCTCTAATTTACCCATTGAAAATTGCTCAGAAATTTCTAGGAATTTGGGAAGGTGATCCTTGCCCAAAACCCAAAAAAACCTAGAAATAGTTTCCTCTAATTCTAACCTTCAAAATTTGATCCTTTGCAGCTTGGCCCTCCTCCAAATTTGATTTCTATTACTGAAGTTTCTACTATCAATCAATACCCTTCAAAACCCTAGAAAACCTCCTCAAATGAACCTCCAATCAATCCCCCAACACCTCAGCTCCAAAATCCCTCTAAGGCAGCTCCCACAAAAGAGCCTCCTCCAATGACTGCACAGTCCAGGGAAGTGCTTACGCAGTCTCTGTGTATATCAGCTGAGAAATATGTAAATTATGCTCCTGTAGGGCTACTACTACTACTACACTCTAGAAATGGGTCCTCAATCACTCCTGTAGCTCCTCCGGTGAATCTTCTAGCAAATCCACTACATAATAGCAAGATGGCTCCAACCACTACGTAGTAGAAGCTCTGGATTGCGTCCCAATCTCTCTAGAAAAGCGTAGAACCTATAGGTACTCACTCCTACAGTCTCAAGGCAAGTAAAATGCCTTCCTTGGGTGGCACTCGAAGTCCACTGAAAAAAGTTTGAGCTTCGCTCCTTGGGAATCTCTTGTGCTGACAACACAATGTTGGCCTGGCTAAGAAGTTAAGCAAAATCAATTTCTTCAACAGGAAAAATATGCAAATGGTTCCTTTATTCCTTCCTTTTATAATTTTTGGGCATGCATGCTTGTGGGTCCCTCCACAAATTCAATTTTTCCTTAGGGAATTCAAATTCCCTTTTCCTAAGTGCGTATTTCATGTGGGTGAGTTCCCCCCACATTCCACTAACATGAAAATAATTCCATTTCTACTATGTTACCTTCACCAAAAATACCTTGGGCTATTACCAATAAAACTTGAAAAATTAACTTAATTAAGGACATTACAATCCTCCCCAAAAAAAATTGCTAGTCCTGAAGCAATGCCTGAACAAGCACCCTCTCGATCAACTGACCCAAACAATATTTGAACATAATACCAGGGTCCCAAATGTACCACCCAACCATCCCATATATATTACCTATATTTCCAGGATCCCAAGCCATCCTGATCAGTGTGAGGAATCCCTTGCTCCATTCACTGTCCAACCTGGTATAGACACCTAAAAAACTCTGCATACCATCAGTAAATAGAGCATCATAATCATATAAATTCATGTATGTCTCCACATGAAACTGCTCTACCAACTTATCCATCTCATGTACTGCAAGGGTGGGCACCTGAAGATACAATCCAACTCCTATGGAAATAAATCCTTCCTTGCACGAGCTTCCCTTGAACTCCCCCTGCTGATCATCTCTCCATGACGGTGAAGTCCCCAACGCCAACAAAGAATCACTAAAATCAAACGAAAGGTCAGAATGATCTCCCCCTGTCAAACCCGACTCAATCCCAAGGGTAGCTGAACTCTCAAGTACTACGATGCTAGGGTCCCATGCCCATTTTGGGAAGGAACTATCCTGCAACCCCCTGTAACAATCTGGTCATGACTAATTGTTGTGAAACCAGCTCCAAAAATAGAAGAAAAGAGATATCAACGCCTTAGAAATAAGCCACTTAGAGGGGGCAACATCTAATACATTACATGAATGAACAATTCTTGGATGCTACAAATTACAAAACCTCCTTTCTATATATAGGAGTTCATGGGGCCACAATTTAATCCTAGTGGGCCACAATGTAATCCTAGCCGACCTAACAATAATAATTTAAGGGCACAATGATAACAACATGGGGGTTACAGGGGTACAATAATAACAATAAGGGGTTACACTAACAATAATAAGGGAATATACTAGTAATATAGGGACCTAACATGCCCCTCTCCTTCAAAAAGTGTTGTCCTCAACGCTTGAGTAGCTTTGGGTGCTTATGTATAAAATTCTCATCCTCCCATGTAGAATCTTCAGTGGGTAAGTTCTTCCACTTGATGGGATACTCTGAAATTGATCGATTTCGTAGCTGTCGAGTTCTTGTTTCCGTGATCGCTTCAGGTTCCAATATGATTTTTCCTTCCTCGTAAAGTTCGGGAAATATTGTTTGAACTGGAAGATTTTCACCTATAACCTTCTTTATGCATGAAACATGGAAAATTGGATGCACCCCTGAGGAAGCAGGAAGCTCCAATTTGTATTCCATAGTACCAATCTTTTGCAACACCTAGTAAGGACCATAGTACTTTGGTGATAATTTATTATCCTTCTTAGCTTGATTGAGGGACATTTGTTTGTATGGTTGTAGTCGTAAAAATACCCAGTCTCCTACATCAAAACTTCTCTCGCTGCGATGTTGATCTGCCTATTGTTTCATTCGATTTTGTGCCAAATTCAGGTTATCCTCTAAGAGTTGGAGAACTTCTTGCTGATGCTCGATGTGATCTTCCACTGCTTGAACCTTCAAATTTTCCCTTAAAGATGATGTGATGAATGGTGGATGATATCCATACAGTGCCATAAATTGCTGCTGTATTATGGAAGGAAGGCACATAGCCACTATCTGCCGAGAGGTAACCATTTGATCTATTGTGTTTGTCATCAACTGCAAAACAACAAGATTCTTCCAAACATTTATTCACTATCTCGCTTTGACCATCGATTGAGGATGATAAGATGAGCTATGAGCTAATTGAGTACTCCAAAAATATTGAGTACTCCAAACAAGAAAATAACTCCGTTCAAAAATTTCCAGTAAAAATGGGATCTCTGTCGCTCACAATAACCCTTGGGCTTCCATGTAGCTTTTGAATTCTATCCATAAATGTAGTAGCAACTGTACTTGCTTTAAATGGACGAGATAATGCACAAAAGTGTGCATACTGGTAAGTCTATCAACTACCACCATGATGACACTCTTTCCTTCGGACTTAGGTAAACCTGTGATAAAATCCATTGAAATCTCCTCCCAACGTTGACTTGGAATGGATAAAGGTTGTAGAAGTCCTGGGGTCTTAATTGTTTCCACTTTATTCTGTTGGCAAACTAAACATTCCGCCACAAAATTTCGAATATCAGATTTAAGGCCATCCCAAAAAAATTCTTTCTTCACCCTGTGGTAAGTTTTTAAAAATCCTGAGTGTCCTCCTAAAGGAGAAGTGTGCAATTCCAGAAGAATCTTTTGTTTTAGTTGGGAATTCTTACAAATATATAAGCGATCATTGTACCATAAGGAATCATTTTTCCAACTAAATGTATCAGATGTACTAGGATCTTGCTGCAACTTTTGAATGAGTGTCCATACATCTTTGTCCTTCTTCCATTCATCTCTTGCTTCAGTTATCCAATCTGGTTGGATAATAGAAATGGTACAAAGCAATGCTTCCACCTCTTCATTCTTTCTTGAGAGTGCATCTGCAACAACATTAAGCTTTCCTTTTTTGTAGATTATTTCAAAGTCATAACCCAACATCTTAGTGACCCATTTTTGCTGCTCTTCTGAAGATAGTCTTTGTTCCAAAAAGTGTTTAAGACTATCATGATCAGTTTTTACCTTGAAGTGTCTTCCCATTAGGTAAGTTCTCCATTTCTTTAGTGCATTCAGTATTGCTAACATTTCCTTCTCATAAATAGGTTTCTGTAAATACTTTCCTTTGATTGGACGACTTTCAAAAGCAATGGGTCTTCTTTCCTGCATTAAAACTGCACCAATTCCATTTCCTGAGGCATCACATTCCACAATAAAGGTTTTTGTGAAGTCTGGCGTAGCTAAGACCGGTGCTAGGTACATTGCCTCTTTAAGATGTTCAAAGGCCTTAGTTGCTTCAGGAGTCCATGAAAATGCATCTTTCTTCAATAATGTTGTTAGAGGTGCCGCTATTCTCCCATAATTCTTAACAAACTTGCGATAATACCCTGTTAACCCGAGAAATCCTCGCAACTGCTTTATGGTTGTGGGGACTTTCCATTCCTTAATGGCTTTAATTTTGTTAGGGTCTACTTTAACACCCTCGTGAGATACAACATGACCCAGATATTCCACCTCTTGTACTCCAAAGAAACATTTGGATGTTTTTGCATATAATTGTTTCTCCTGCAATAGTTTGAGCACCCTGTCAACATGTTGAACATGATCCTTCCAAGACCCACTGTAGATTAGTATATCATCAAAAAATACTAGCACAAATTTTCTAAGGAAGGGTTTGAAAATGGAATTCATCAACCCTTGAAATGTAGAAGGTGCATTGGTAAGGCCAAAAGGCATGACCAAAAATTCATAATGACCTCATGAGTTCGAAATGCTGTTTTTGGAATATCTTCAGTCTTCATTCTAATTTGATGATATCCTGAACGAAGATCCAACTTGGTAAAATAAATTGCTCCATGTAATTCATCCAATAATTCATCAATCACAGAAATGGGAAATTTATCTTTAATGGTGAGCTTATTGAGCTCCCTATAATCCGAACACATTCGCCATGATCCATCCTTCTTGTGTACCAATACTACAGGAGCACAGAAAGAACTTTGACTAGGTTGAATTATACCCGCCTCTAACATTTCTGCAATCATACGTTCAATTTCGCTCTTTTGGAAGTAAGGATATCTATAAGGCCTGATGTTTGGAGGAACACTTCCTGGAATCAAATGAATAGCATGATCATGATCACGAATAGGTGGAGTCCTTTGGGAGTTTCAAACACCTTGGAATGATTGTCCAAGACTTGTTGGAGATCTGCAGAAATAGATGATTTTGATGTTGGAACTTCTAGTGAGCATAATTGTGCAATTACGCCTCGCTGTTCTTTCTTTAGAAGCTTTGTCATGACCTTAGAGCTTATTATCCTTCCTGGCTTCCCCGCAATACCGCGTAATTCGACTTCCTTTCCTTCTGAAAAAAATTTCAAGAAAAGTTCTTGAAAATTAAAAGCTACCGTCCCCAAAGATTGTAACCATTGTACTCCTAGTACCACATCAGCACCTCCCATAGGAATGGAAAGCATTGGAATTGTCAACACATATTCCCCCATGGTTAGCTTGATATTATGGCATTTTCCAGAGCAATTTATAGTTCCTCCATTTGCAACCATCACTTGACATTCTGGTGCTGGGTATAGGAAACAATTCAATTCCTTGGCTACCTTACAATGAATAAAATTATGAGTACTACCTGAATCAATCAACACTATTACCTTTTTCTTCTTGATATGTCCTTCTATCTTGAGAGTTTTAGGAGTGGTAATTCCTGCCAATGCATTACATGATATGGTCGGACTCATTTCTTCCTCTTCTTGGGTTGGTTCCTGGTGTATATCCTCTTCTTGTTCATTTTCTTCTTCCTCTTCACAATCTATGTAAAATATTTTCTTCTCAGCACACTTATGACCTTTAGTGTATTTTCTATCACAACTGTAGCAAAGCCCTTTTTCTCTTTTTTCTTCCAATTTTTGTGGTGTCAACCTTGTAGGTTGTGGAAATTTAGGCGTAGAAACACTTCCTTCTTTATAGAATTGAGTGGTAGGCTTCCTTGTCGCCATAATTTTACATTCAACTTTTCTTGCCAACCTGAATGCCTTCTCCAATGAATCAAGTTCCAAAACACGAACTTCATGTTGGATGTTATCCTTTAAAGTGCCTATGAAGAGATCAATCCTGTGTTCCTCTAGAATATCAGTTACCCTTATATTCAATTTTTGGATGTCCTCAATGTGCTCCCCCACTAAACCCTTTTGTTTGAGATTTATCAATTGGCTAAAGAAGGTGTTTCTCTTTGTATCCTCATAATGTGCTATCATTTCCTCCGTAAAAATTGACCAAGTGACAATTTGTTTACGGGAGCAAAGCCATCAATACCATACAAATGTATTTTGTTCTAAATGTAAAGTTGCAATGCGTACCTTTTGTGTGTTTTGCACGTTATGGAGATCAAAATATTGCTCCATCTGTAGTATCCATGTTACAGGATCCTTTCCATCAAATTTCCTCATATCCATTTTTGGAATATGGTGGTTCTTCCTTCCAACATTAGAGTTTATGAAATCACGATTAACATTTATTTTGTTCTCATCATGAGTTTCCTCTACTATGTTTACACCATTAGGAAACATTTCTTGTATCAAATTTGTCAAACCTTCCATGTCTGCTTTTAGATCATTATTCATGTTTTCCATTTTTTCATCGATCTTAGCTACCATGTCATCCATCTTAGATTCCATTCCAGCTTCCATGCCATCCATCTTAGCTTCCATGCCATCCATGCCATTCTTCAAACCATCCATCTTAGATTCCACGCCTTTTTTCAAACCATCCATCTTAGTTTCCACGCCTTTCTTCAAAACTTCCATGTCATTTTTTGTTGCTCTTTGCGAGAGCGAAATTTGTTGCACTTGCTCTTGTAATTTTTATATGTCATGTTGCCATTCTTCGTCTTCATGAGTCATAGTAGAGCCTTCTAAAGGCTTAATGGGTGTTGAATTATTTTTAGGGGCCATTTTAGAATCCAATACTGATATCTATTCTACAATATGCCCTTGGAATCAATTCAACTTGATTTTTAAAACAAGACTTATGCAATTTGGAAAAAAAATACACACCTTTTACTTGCTTTTGAGGAGCTCGATATTGAAATTGAATTATCTATATAATTGTGGATCCTCAATATCTGAAATTTTTCCCTGTAGTAGCCTTCTGAAGCTTCTTTCAAATTCCATAGGTCTGATCTAATTTGGATTCTTCAAGGAAAATTTATGTCCAATCTCCCACAATGACCCAATTATGGACTAGTTTAGTAGAGCGAACTTGTATGACTTGCCACATGTCACTATTTCCTCATTTGGCTATGAAATTGATAGAAAAAAAACTATATTCCGTGTACTTGCGGTCACGTTTTACAACATTCCAATCCGATGCTCAGAGAGAGAGTTATGAATATTTTCCCATGATCACCTCTTTGAGATGAAATTCAGAAGCCTGAAAAAGCCCTAACTTCCACAGATCATATATCCTTCAATATTGCAAACCAAGATATGAAATTTTGTGATGATGTTTCTCAGGATTTTAGCTTCGCGCTCTAAAAATTTCAGCTTCTGAACCTTCGTAGAAACAAATTTATAGCGAAAATTCCACGATGACCTGTTTAGGTTAAATTCAGGAGCCTACAAAATGACCTACCTTCCACAGATCATATCTCCAAAAATATTGCGAACCAAGCTCTGAAATTTTGTAAAGATGTTCCTCAAGATTTTGGTTTCGCACTCTAAAAATTTCAGCTTCTGAACCTTCGTAGAAAAAAATTTATAGAGAAAATTCCACGATGAACTTTTTGGAGAAGCGAAACCCTAGAATCCCAAAGCTTTGATACCAAATGTTGTGAAACCAGTTCCAAAAATAGAAGAAAAGAGATATCAACACCATAGAAATAAGCCACTTCGAGGGGGAAAACAGCAATACATTACATGAATGAAAAATTATTGGATGATGCAAATTACAAAACCTCCTTTCTATATATAGGAGTCCATGGGGCCACAATGTAATCCTAGACAACCTAACAATAATAATTTAAGGGCACAATAATAACAATATGGGGGTTACAGGGGTACAATAATAAAAATAAGGGGGTTACACTAACAATAATAAGGGACTATACCTGTAATATAGGGAGCTAACACTAAGTTTCTAACATGCTTATACCAAAGCCTCATCTCCTGCAACTCTCGGCTATAATATATATGATAATCAAGGCTATGCCCAACCTGCCAAGGGGACTCAATAATGATCACGCCTATCACTCTATGGTTGTCCCCAATCTTAAAAAACTACCTGCCTCACCATACGATGAAAACCTCAGTGATTCCCCATGTGTCAACTTGTTAATGAAATGGATCATTAGCTATCTTGACCATACTCACTAAGTAATGGAGTGTCCCCCACATCAAATGGATCCATGAATCCCATGACCATATTGGAGGTCCACCACTCCCAGTTCTCACTACATGTCACTGTGATATGTTTCTAGCAATTGGGATGCATATCTGCCTCATCTTTGGCTCCTGTATGTATCTAATAGGTAGGCATTGAGAATCAAGAATTTGTCTTGTGAATGACCAATTGCTCTGCACCTGCCAAATCAGACAACAATATTTTCTATCGCAGCTCCTGATGATTTTCTCGGGTACTACCAGAAGCCTAGGCATCATCCTGCTAACAATTAATACCATTACCCATACCTTATGCTCATCTAATTCCTCGAGTTGTCTAGCTAAAAGAGTACCATGTAACTCCCTCTTGATCACCTCCCTAAGTGTGAACTCAGGGGTGGAGCATATGCTACCTCTGCAGTAAAAGAAACACTCCCCAGACCTGTACCTGTCAGTTCTTGCCCTAATCAAATGCCACAATTGATAAGCCTCTCTCTAGACACTTTGTTCCCCAAATAACTGTCTTGAGCGATCCTCTTGCATCCTTCTGCTCGCGATGAAGGCATCGAGGGATAAAATTTGACTTCGTTGCACCTGAAAACGATGTGGAAGTGAGACTGGCCCGCAATTCCCCATGGATATCATCAAATGATGCTCATATACATCCTCAATGATCTGGGGTGAGTTACACCCACCATCATGCTCGTCACCTCTATTAGACGGTATCCTTGGAGGTGACACCCCAAAACCCCAATGGCTGGCGTCACACATCACTGCCTGCGGCCAAGCATCCCTGTGCTCCCCTGCATACAAATGTGTATCTTTGTGCCCCTTGGCACACACCTGAACCCAATTTCACCCCTCTCTGCACTACTCGACACCACCGTTAGCTACCACACCATCCTGTATCAGTCGATACCCCTCTTGTGATGATGTATTTGTCACTCCATGAAGAACCTCAAGGTGGATTGAGTCACTCCTCATACTCCACATTTCACGTCCACACGACTCGACACTCCACCATATACCTCTATGCTCCTCTTCAGAACACTAAACTATGTGTTACAAATTTGTGCACCACTGAACACCTACGCCAACTATCGCACCACCCTAAATCATCAGCCATCCCACATGTGTCAATACATCCACGACTCCGCTAGTGACCCCACCATGACGTGGGCTACTCCTCCTCATCTATCCTAGTAGACCTAAGTGGTCTATCTCCTCACATGATAATGGGAATGACACTACTGTGCCTAGCCTCCATGGCACCTGTGTCCAATGTTCCCATGAGAGAGCACTATCTCCATACAATGTGTCGTTTGGTGGTCTGTTGATGCCACATCCTCTCTCCAACCCCTTCTAGACTATTCCACTCTCCCCGTGACTCCATGTGCATCCAACATGTCCAAAAAACCCATGGGTTGAACTCACAAACCCCCTGAATACTAGTTCTGCCTGGAACTCCCCTAACGAATGAGTGCACTCATTCACTGAGTTCACTACCCCACCAGAGCCATAGCCCTCTTTCATCCCAGATATATGATAGGAAGCCCCACCTAGATCCCAATGCCAACTTGGGCCTCCAACATCTCCAATGTCTAATATATCCTGTTGATCTTCCCTCTAGACTATGATCATCTCTACAAGGCTAGCCCACTCTACCGGGTACCATCTCATATTCTCTCACCATCCAACCATAACGGAAGGATCAAATGCATGAAAACATGTATACAGAACAAACCCTCCATTCTGTGAATGTTCCACCCTATGCAGCTCATATCGCCTCGTCTCGCTAGTTTTTTTATCACATATAATATGGCTGGAAACTCTACCTCTATCTTGCCAATGTGCACAGATAACCTATCAGTGCTAACAACCCCATATAAATTTTCTCGAAGAGGGATTCTTTGACGCTCCAAGGTGTACTCCTATAGCTATGTTTCTAGGGAATCCAACCATTCCCCAACGTGAGTTAGTTTGGCCACCAACTTAGAATAAACCACTCTCATGCCCTCTAGCTTATCATTCTGTTGTAGAATTGTCTCTCAGACTGTTGTGGCTTTCCTTTTCATTGCTAAAAGGTCAAACTGGAGCTATCAAAAATGTTGTTGGAGACTATCATCTGTAAACTCAGTCTATCTAAAATACCTTTATGTCTCTTGGATCCTCAGCAACCTGCTATAGGTCGTCATCATATGGAAACTCTATCACAATTCTGAGTGCCTCATCAACTGATACATCCTCAACAGATGGCCCTACGAGTGTATGCTCAGCTGCCTCCACCAAGATTCCAATCAAAACCATCAAAGGGATTTCCAACAAGGGTGACACATGCGTCACACTGGGTATGTCTACCTACTACTCGCACTCTTATGTGCCCTCAACCTCCTGCTCAATATCCTACTTAGGATCTCAACATCTAAGACCTAATCTCCACCAATAGTAATGCCCCCTAGCACCATATTCTAACGATACTCCTCTATGCTCCTCAAATGAGAAATCCCTCCTGATCCTAGGGTCTGACGCATCATACTCATCAATCCTATCCACGAAGGACCTCTTCAAATATACAAATTTTTCGGGTTCCCTCCCCTTCTCTGTTTCATCTAGAAAATGAGGCATGGTAAGTTGGCTAGGCTACCATGGGTATTGTTCTGCTAGAGCACATGCACATGCACATGGATTATCTGTTGGGTATGACTCAACATCCCCATCATTTTTTGCATCCTTTCTAGGAACTGTTGGTTTTTCCTCCTCAACAGTTGGTTCTGCCTCATCATGTCCTCCATGATCCCCTATGTACTCTTCCCTTTTTGTGTCATTGAAGTGCCCATAAATTCACCAGTCACTATGCATGCATGGCAAAAACCTCCATGACCTTTCTAGCTCCCCCACATCTCGCCAAGATCATGCTCTAATACCACTGTAATATTTGAAATGGAGAATTTACTATTGAATTCAAACAAGAAATTGTAGCACACACACTAGTGTGGGCCAAATTAATTAATTAATTTGGTGTAGTGTCTAATTTAATTTTCCCTTAATTAAATTGGACAATAAAATGTAATATTATCTCATGATCACTTGTAATAGCTAACTGAGTGTGATAAACTCAGTTAGATCATGTATTTTGAGTTGAAGGTGGTTGGTGAGGCATGCAGAGTAATTCTATTAGTTATGGAGTTCGAATTGCAATTGGTGTATTAGTTTAATGCATGTGTAATCAGTTAACTCAGTTATGTGAGTTAGAGTCAGTTGAACTAGTTGTAACTATTTGTTGCACTAGTGAGAGATCAAGCGAATTAAATATTATTTAATTCAAAATTAGTGATCTTCCATGCAACTGATGATTTACTATTAATAGTTGCATGCATGTCAGTTCCAGTGGAGGCCCAGTTGAGACAAAGGTGAAAGGGATGTAAAATATCAGCTGTGTGATTAGTAGGTTTTCTGCATGCAACCAGAAATCGATTGGAGTGCCCATGATCCTTGCGTAGTTTATGAAGGCCAAAATTCCTAAAGAATTGGGATTGCATTCATCAGGAATTGCGCAAGGCAAGCAGGCTGTTTAGAGGCCGAGAATTGGAAAATTTTTGCTCAGTTTTGGTCAGTTTTTTCCAGGACAGTGTGAGACAGTTAGCAGAGTGCAGGAGATTCTTGTGAGAAGAGTGCATTTTTATTATTTCATGATTCCATGGTTAATATACAATAGAAGATAGAGGGGTTTTGAGTATCTGTGTTGTGGTTTGATTTGATTTTTTTTTGCTTCATGTGATTGGCGATTGTGTTTAATTTCCGCAATTGATGTGTAGAAGTGATTCAATATCTAGCTTTAATAAATTGTTAGATCGGATTGAATCCATTGATATACATATGTTTGTATAATTTCTACATGGTATCAGAGCACATAACATCATTATAGTGGAGGAGAAGCTGAGTTTGTGACTTAATAGAATTCAAATTTGCAGAAGAAATTCTTGGTGCGACAGGCGATTCAGGATCGAAATGGATTTCAATGGCTTGAGATTGGAGTATGCACTCGAGGGTAGCTATAACTATATTTCCTAGAGAAACAGGATGGAGGCAGTACCAGAGGACAATTGGTTGAAATAATTCATTGACAATGATGTTCCAAAACCCGTTGTAGCAGACGCTGCAAATATTGATGCCTGGAAAAAGAAGGTTGCAAAGGCGAGGAGGATCTTATTGGAGGGAGTATGAGACCACATTGTCTCAAGTCTCCATGGAAAAGCAACACCATATGAAATGTGGAAAGCTTTGAGAGATCTATTTCAGAGCAGTAGTGGTCATAGAAAATTGGCATTGAAGGATAAAATTAGGAATATCAAAATGGAGAAAGGCGACTCCATGAAAAAATATTTAACAAAGTTTGTCCAATGTCGGGGTGCGCTTGGGAGTGTCAACATTACTGTCGTTGATGATGATTTGGTGAGCCTAGCTTTTCTAGGAATTCCCAAGATTTGGCATAGTTATTAGGACTCTGTCAATGGAAGGGAAAAGCTTCCAGATTGGGAACGACTTTGGTCGGATTTGGTGCAAGAAGAATTCAGGGGAAATACTAGGGATGGATCTTCATCTAAGAATGAAAATGAAGAAGATTGTGCTTTGGCTGCCAGGGTGAAGAATGGGAAAGGAAATAAATTCCATTCCAAATCTGAGTCCGGTAAATATGGCAAGAAGCGCGACATGTCCAGAGTGAAGTGTTTTCACTGTCATGAGCATGGACATTATGCACTAATTGTCCACAAAAAAAGAAGAACAAGTAGGCTTCAGGATCTGAAGTTGGTGAGGCTTTGGCCTCGCAATTTGAGCTTGACTTCTCTCTCATTGCATGCATGGTTTCAAGTGCAATGGGATCGGTGTGGTACTTGGATAGTGGTGCTTCATTTCACATGACGGGAGACAAAGAAATTTTCAATAGCTTGGAGGAGAAGGACCTCCAGATGCATATCGAAATGGGTGATGACGGGAAGTATAGTGCTACTGGGATTGGTACCATTACCTTCCAGAGACAGTCAGGTAAACCCTTTAAATTAAAAGATGTAATGCATGTACCAGGATTGAAGACAAATTTAGTCTCAGTTGCAATGTTGGAGGATAGAGGCTATGATGTTGTTTTCAGTGAAGGAAAAGATTTCCTGCGACACAAAATAATAGGACAAGCCAAGAAGATTGGGATTCGAGTTAAGAATCTCTATAAACTTGATGTATATGGCTGTGTAACATTGATGGGTAAGGCGGAAAAAGTGGTGAGCCGGGATGAGGGTGAGTTATGGCATAGGAGACTGGGCCATATTCACCATGGAGCCTTGAAATTCATGTAGCAAATTTCTACGGGTCTTCCCAAGGGTACACTCGCGCAGTCAGACTCATGCAAGGGATTTAATACGGGGAAGTATGAAAAGGCCACTTTTCATGAGAAGGATAACTAAGCTTCATAAATCCTTCATTGAGTTCACTCCAACGTGTGTGGACCATTCTCTACTGCTTCGACAACAAATCATAAGTACTATGTGGTATTTGTTGATGATTTTACTCGAAAGTGTTGGATCTACTTCATGCAGAAGAAATATCAGACGTTCTCAAAGTTTCTTGAGTTCAAAGAACTGGTGGAGAAAGACATGGGGAAGCATGTGAAGGCTCTTAGGAGCAAAAATGGTGGTGAGTACATCTCCAATGAATTCAAGAAATTTTGCAGCAAAGAAGGAATTCAGAGAGAGTTGATTGCGCCTCATAACCCACAACAAAATGGGGTCGTAGAAAGAAAGAACAAAAAAATTGTGGGTGTAGCATGAGCGATGTTGCATGATCAGGGCCTACCGTTGCATCTGTGGGCGGAGGCATGCAACATAACAGTATTTGTGCAAAATCGTTGTCCTCATCAGATACTTGGCATGAGTACACCATAAGAGGTTTTTACAGGTAAGAAACCTGATGTTTCACATTTTAATATTTTTTGCTCAGTTGTTTATGTAAATGTGACCAAAGACGCCAGGAAGAAGCTAGAACCAACAACTGAGATTGGGATATTTTTGGGGTACAATGAAACTCCCCACAACTATCGAGTGTATTTTCCAAACAACATAATGACTGCTGTGCAATGAGATATAAAATTTGATGAGGAGAAAGCCATGCGATTGTCCCTTGAGAGGGAGTTGGATTTGCATGTAGAGGAGGAACTCTTGGTTCCAAAGAATGAACCTCAAGATGTGGAGCAACCACATGTGGAGGATCATGGAGTGGCAGAAAACACTCATGCAGAGCCATCCACCAGAAATGGTAGAAGGCACACCACAAAAGCCGATAGATTGAGACTTGATGCAACAGAGAATGTAGGAGCCCCTACTTCACTGCGCAGACAAAGGCAGTCTCCAGACAAGTTTACTGGATACATGGATTTTATGAGCAAGTGTATTGTGACAGAACCATCTTCCTTTCAGGAGGCAGTGAAACAACCAATTTGGGTTGATGCGATGGTAGAGGAGTATGACTCCATCGTCAAGAATAGTGCATGGGAGATTGTCCCAAGACCAGTCGGAAAATCATTGATTGGATCTAGATGGATCTATAAGGTGAAGCAAGCTACTGATGGGAGTGTGGAGAATTATAAGGCTAGATTTGTGGCCCAAGGATTCTCACAAGTTGAGGGGATCAACTAAGATGAGACTTTCGCACCAGTCGCGAGGTACTCTTCCATTAGATCTATCCTTGCACTCTCAGCGCAGATGGGGTGGCACATTCATCAGATGGATGTGAAAACTACGTTTCTCAATGGAGTTATTGAGGAAGAAGTGTACATAGAGAAGCAAAAATGTTTCGAGATCTTTGACAGTGACTCACATGTGTGTCGACTCAAGAGAGCACTGTATGGGCTGAAGAAAGCACCTCGTGCTTGGTACACTCGGATTGACAACTATTTCACTGGGTTTGGCTTCACCAAAGCTGATGCAAACCAGTACCAGATTGTTGTGGATCATTATATCTGCATATCCTTTTTATTATGTCAAGTTTTGAAATTTTGGGAAAAGAAAATGTTTTTTGAAAAAATATTCATAAAGATCCGAAATATGCTATAGTATAAGGTTTTATACTTTAGTATAGGAAAAAGATGAAGAAAGAACACATTGTATTTCCATTTTCATTTCGATTGTGGAGCGGACTGACTTTAAATTGTTATATTTTTATTAATCATAAAGTCCGAGCAACTTCCGGAGTGGAAGTCGCGATCACGCGCAGAAGCTTTTAGATAAGCAACTGCGGGGGGTCAACTTGCCCGTCGGTTATCAAAACCCGACCCCCCGCAGTTGACTGGTCAGATCTACGAAAATTATTGATCAACGGCTCTGATGGATTGCGGGGGGTATGGGTTGGAGGTCTCCGCCGTACTCACAGACCCCCCGCATTACGTCATCCGCTGAAGTGTCAAACAGTTGGCAAACAGTTGTCATCCACTATGCGTGTCGTCCCACGTCACCCTTGCATTAATTACGGTCTCCGTTATTTATAAGTCGGGTTTTCCGTTTCGTCGTGGTTCATTTGTGTCTGTTGTCCTGTTTTAAACCTCGTCCCGCCACCTTCGCACCAAGCTGTTTTCGAAATTCTTGTCAGCCATGGCCAAACGAGCATCCTTGTCTGGTCTGTCCACTCTGAACCCCCTCCTAGATAGTGAGAAAGATGTCTGTGATACTGCCTCATCTGTAAATCATCCTCTCATGCATTACCAAGTGACCTTGAACACCGACGAATCACCTGTGTTTTCCGCTATGAAGAATTCGGGAGTGCTGTCCGCCTGTATTCCCAAAACCCATGTCTTTCCTGAATGCATTTTCTGGTTGGTTTCGTCCATGTATCCCGGCAAATGTTATGTCATGAATTCCCAGGGAGAAAGTGTTTTGCAGGTTTCAGCTCAATTAATGCGTCAGGCATTATGCTTCCCGGAGAATGATTCTCCTTTAATATATTTGCAATTCTCGTAGGATTGTTCGGGTTCAATACTTCAGGAGCCTTCAATTGAGGAATTTAACCGCCGCATGTCATTTTTGCATCGAGTCCGAGAAGACCCGCTTTGGATCTGGGAAAGTTTGGTTTGATGCATTCTAATGTTCACAGTGTCAATTCTCACTGTTTATGGAGATTCCGGGGAGAGAAGATGATTGCGAAGCCGGGACAAGGCAACTCGGGGATGTTTACTCTCAGCGATGAAACCAAGAGTGGTGTTAGATATGAGATATTCCATCCTTTAAAAGAAGGTGAATTCTCAATTGCTTTCCCACTCCATG
This sequence comes from Pinus albicaulis, assembly GCA_034641835.2. Taxonomy (NCBI): domain Eukaryota; kingdom Viridiplantae; phylum Streptophyta; class Pinopsida; order Pinales; family Pinaceae; genus Pinus; species Pinus albicaulis. The sequence goes on along the minus strand of CM076583.1, from coordinate 892,346,638 downwards.
TTGTTTGCATTTCCTCATTATATTTTTACTTGTTTTTATACCAGAATGTGGAAGAATTCATGGGTTTTGGTTTGAACATAATGGATAGCAACAAAAATAAACAGTCAGTTCTACTTTGGACTGATTTGATCAGAAGAGAAGAGAATGAAGCTGGTTTATTTGAATTTGTGGAACACTTTATGACCACCGCTTATAAAATTCTCAATGGAACTCGGCCTCCTTGTTTCTTTCCAAAGGCCCAGGAGTTCTTGCAATTAGGACCTAGTTGTAGATATGGAGACTGGTTTGTTTTTGAGGACTATTATGAAATAAGGCTATATGGAGTCGGTGTTGAGCCTTATAGGCTTCCAACATTTGTTCCCATGAGACTGTTTGCTTTGGAATTTATAAGGCAAAGTCTCAATGTGGATCAAATTCATTTTCTTCCAATGAAGAAGGGATTAATGTACAAGTTGCCCATGAGTGTAGGTCCTTTTGTCGTTAACACAAGGCAAGCTTATGAGGAGGTGTCAAGGATGTTGGAAGAAACACAGTTATTATTGGGAGAGAAGTGGGCCTATGACCCACATGCGATTATCTCACAGAGAAGGGTTGAGAACGGTTATGCTGCTTTTACTCATGTGAGTAAACCGGATTTAGAAAAGTTGGCTAATCCAGGAGGGCCAAGTTCATCACGGATTAGTATTCAAACTCCTATAATATTGGAAAAGATGGGCAAGAGAGTGAGAGATGATGTTATTGAGATTGATGAGGAAGAGCCCCGAGAGGAGAAAAGGACTAAATTAGCAGAAGATCACTCCTCCAACTCACCTGGTTTCACTCTCCAGGTCAGTGAAGAACATGGTGCTTCATCTCCTAGCAGATCAGAAATCCAGTTAGAGAAGGCTCCTTCCATGAAGCAGGTATTCTCCCTAATTGAAGAAAAGAATCAAAGAATAAAGGCCAATATAGAGACACAAGCAGAACATCATATATCTGCTGACCAAACAAGACTATTGACTGTAATGGATTTGGAGAAAGACCAGTTCAAAATGGCGCTATCGCATCCGACAGGGATGTCTCTGGGACCCTCAGGCAGTTTTAAGGAGTTGAATATTTTTATGGATGTAAAGAAGATCCCCTTGTGAGATAAGATGAATCTACATATGCAAACAGGTCAGTTAATTGTTAATGATTTAGGTAAGACTCATGCTACATCAGTCAAGACAGAGAATATGCTTGCTAAGGTTGTCAAACAGTGCAAGATGGAGAAAGCCAATGCCAGAGCATTGACTATTCAAAATGAAGAACTGAAGAAGATCATAATGAAGATTGGCGTTGATCCAGATGATAAGAGCGCAATGCAAAAACTGATAAAGGGCGCAGAAGCAGAAATATCTTCATTAAGGAAGAAGCTGAAATTGCCAGCTGCAGAGCATTCGTTGGCAGCTGAAGTAGCAGAGGTAGAAAAGGAGAAAGAGGAGCTGCGACAACAATTGATAAAGAAGGACGAAGAGCTTGATAAGGTAAAGCAAACAGCTATAACCTTACAAAATCAAATTCAGAACCACACTTGTACTTTTGATTTTTCTGCAGGTGCGGCCGATCCACAAGTCCAAGTTGCTCAATTGAATACAGAGCTAAAAATGGCGGAGAGAGATTGAAAACAGGCCCAGTCTGAAAAGGATACAGCTCTGAGATTAATGCAGGGATGGGAAGAAAAGGCAAGTGAAAATGAGCAGAAGCTACATAAAGCAGAAGAAGAAATTAAGGAACTCAAAGAGAAATTGAAGGGAAATATTTCCCTTATTAAAGCTAAGGATCTCATCTGGAATGAGATCATTTCTGAAATACAAGCAAAATGGAATTCCATACAAGTAATTGCCAGAGAGAAAGGCATTGTTGCTGATCACGAAAAGGAATTGTCATCAGACAAGCCAGCTGCAATCAAAAGATCAAATTGGGCCAAAAGATTCATGAATTTTATTAATTCCAAAACAGATGAAGAGTTGCAAGAGATGGGGATACAAGACAGGTATTTTTATGCTGAGGAAATAAGCAAAATGATCATTAAAAACGATCTTCTGAAAGCATCAGAGAAGCGGCTACAGGTAATCAAAGAGGTGATTAAGAAATTTGACATTTCATTTGATAAATTGATAAGAACTGGCTTGCCATCATGCTGGAGGGAAGGAGGTGAATTTATGTCCTGGAAGTTTTATGAAGATCAGTTGGTGTTTGCAAAAAGCAGGGCAGATGGCCGACATGAGAAGACACAGATACTAAAGGGAGAAACAGTCTTCAATTTCTTACAAAGACATTTCCTTCTGCTGTGGATGGTGAAAACGTTGTTTACAAGTAACCTCACTCACAGTCATATTGTTGCCTTCACAGTAGAATATCATCGTTATAAGAATGCTCCAATAACTCAAGACAAGCTCTGGAACGAATGTAAGAAATTTACTATTGATACAGAAAAAGGATTTCCCGCCAAGCAGCCACAAGTGACCGTACAGCCGCAAGAAATCATTGAATCAGTTGCTGTTCCAGGAACATCAGTTCCTTTAGATTAGGATTTGTCATCTTTTATTTTATTTTCAAGTCAAATGATGCAATGTAATGAAATGTTACTGAGGCATATACCTCCGTGACAGAAAGTATTTAAGTAGTTACAGTCATTTAGAATCAGTTTTATAACTGAAACCATTTTGGTTCAACTTGTATTTAAAGACATCTGAAAGAAGGAAGAAGGTTCCGAGTTTTGAACCTTTGAAGGCTAATTTTGTACTGAGCAATATCGAATGAATAAAGAAGTTTTGCAGGTTTCAATATTCCATCTATGTTGAAGAGTTTTCTTTGGTTTCCATTTCATTTACATTTCTGTGAATAAAGTAGAGTGATTAGAGCTGCAGGTCTCTTGATATTTATATTTCTAAGAGTTAAATATCCTTAATGGGCGCTCCTCTTCTTTAACTTATCTGTTTTTCACTCCCTCTGGATTTTATAATGACAGTTTCTGTGTAACGCAGCATGACAAGTTAAAATCCTTTTCTTTCTCTGTCTTTCATCTGTTCACTTCAGTATAAAGGGAATATGGCATTGCATGGCTCCTAAAGATTTGATATTTGGGAAATATATTACTAACATTTAAAGGGTTAAGAAACAGAGACACATATATACATTTTGTGACATAATCTTTAATGTCTTGAGCACGGATTCTTGTACACAGCCAAGAATTGTTTCTCAAGGAACAACATTAATTGGCGCCGTTGCCGGGGAACGAAGAGTCGAAGTTCTTCCCTGGGTTTTGATCTACATTTCCTCTGGTTGTTTAGAGAGGAGGAAATAGTACGCTGTGATTTTTGAAAATAGATCTGGCTCCCAAAAAACCTCACACGAGGTCAGACACCTCTCAGAAAAAAGCTCCCGTTTTGTCAAATCCTGAGAAGCTTGTTTCCAAGAAGGGCCAGAAACCAAAAATATTTGTTACACCTGAACCCACACTGCTCGCACCTGGCAGCAATTCACACGTTTTTTCATCCAAGAAAGCTTCCAAGAAACTCATTTTCTCGGAAGAAGAATCATCACCGTCACCCATTCAAGAACCCACATTAGAAGAGCAATCATTGGATTTTGTGCCTTTTCTCTTTACAGAAACTCAGTCACATACAGTTGCCAGCTCTTCTACAATTGTTCAAAGTCCCATTCCCATATCATTTGTTTCACCTCATTCATCTTTTCCCACAACTGGTATTCATTTTACCCCCGCTCAAGGAGCAGTTAACCCAGGCGCAAACATGGCAGTTCCTGCAGCCCCTGCTTTCTTGATGAACAGATATGCACCTTTAAATCTACCACAACCATTGCATGATTTACCACAGGAGTACCTCAAGTTACTCCCAAGATTTACTGGTGAAGATGAAATAACTGCAGAACAGCACCTGCCCCTGTTTTTCACTTTTGTAGAAAATTTAAATGTTGAACATTTAGATGTTGTCATGAGACTTTTCGTTCAGTCTCTGAGTGGAGAGGCAAGGAATTGGTTCAAAGGATTACAGAATGGTTCTATTAATGATTGGGAGGCTCTAGAAAGACGTTTCATTGAGAGATGGGGCGAAAAAAGGGACCATGGTTATTCTTTGACAGAATTTAATGCAATTAAGAAAAAATACGATGAAAATATGAACGATTTTGTTAGGAGATTCAACAAATTGTATAATAGTTTGCCTGCTGAAATGAAACCCCCTCCGATTGGAGCAAGGGTTGTTTTTGCTGGTGCTTTTGAACCAGATTTCAGTTTCACGCTAAGGGAAAGAAGGTCTCCTACGCTAGAACAGATTCAAACTGATGCTCTGGAGATTGAAGCAAATATGTCTGCTGCTGGTAAAGTTTCAGATAAAGGAAAAGCTAAGGAGGAAGCCTCAGTTCAGGATCAGAGAATTGAAGACATGACTAAGGTTATTAAAAATCTTTCAAATAAGTTGGTAAAGTTGGAGATAGATAGCAAGCCTGCCAGACAGAACAGAGGGGTTTTTAATCCTCAATTCAAAAAACAACCTTTGCAAATTCTACAAAGAGAAAGGAAGGATCAAGATCAGGTGCAAGCACCCTTGTACATAGAAGCAGCCCCGTCGCGCTCAGCAGACAAAGATGATGACAGAGAAGATGATGCTCGAATTTCTGCTGTATATATGGAAGATGATGAAACAGAAGAAGAGATTGATGAAGAAGAGGAGAGGGAAGAGGAAGAAGCTGAACCCTCATTTGATCAAGAAGAGATGGACGATTATTGTAAACAATTCACAGATTTTATGCAATCCGAGTTGCATAAAAAATACGACTTGAGGTCGAAAAAGAGGATGAGGATGCAAGAAAATGAAGAAAAAGAACCGGAAACAACACCTACTCCAAAGGCGACTCCACTGCAGAAAGGTAAGCAGCAAGCTGAAACATCCCAGGTGAAAGAAAAAGATTCTAACATTTTGGAGAAGGTGGTCACAGTTTCTAATCAGAGTTTAAATTCTAAAAAAGATCAAGAAGATCCTGAAAAGTTGACAAGATCAAATCAAACTTTCAGTCTATCGAAGGAGTTAGAAAAAGTAAAGATACAAGTACCTCTTCTTGAACTCATGAAAACCCCGGGTTACAAAAAAGAGATCGCTCAATTTATTAGTCTGACCCAGCCTGACGAAGTGAGTGATACAGTCAATCTGCAAGAAGAAAAGCCAGTGGTGACATTTGGACCTCATGTGGAAGAGGTAGATTCGTCTGTTCCTCCTTTTTATATATCTCTTCTCTTGCATGATTTCGTTTTTCACAATTGTATGTTGGATTCTGGTGCATCACACAATCTGATGCCACTGAGTGTGATGAAGGAGTTAAATTTACAAATTACCAAGCCATACAGAGATCTTTATTCTTTTGACTCGAAAAGAGTTAAGTGTGTAGGTCTCATTAAAGATATGGTTGTTTCATTGGCTCAAATCCTAGCCAAAAGTATTATGATGGATGTTGTAGTGGCAGATATTCCAGCCAGGTTTGGAATGTTATTATCTAGGTCATGGGGAGCGAAGCTGGGAGGATTTTTGAAACTGGACTTTACGTATGCTATTATTCCCGTTTTCAATGGTGAAGAAAGAAGATTGTATAGAGAGACCAGATTCCAAAAGACTGCCACCAAGAAAGAGGCCAGTAATTCACCAATTTATGGTCAAGAAAAGGACGATCTGTCATGTTTCATGTTGCAGGAGGTTGCAGAATTTGCTGAGGAATCTCAGGGGAAGCTTGATTCAGAAATTGTACATAAGGAATTACAGTCAGAAAAGCCGTGGAAGTGTTATTTTGATGGAGCATTTTCCAAAGAAGGTACTGGAGCGGGTTTTATCTTTGTTTCTCCGGAAGGTAACTTGGTGCCTTTTTCTTTCAAATTGGAGTTCGAGTCTACTAATAATGTTGCAGAATACGAGGCATTAATTATTAGTTTGCAGACAGCTAAGCAGATGGGGATTAAATCCATGACTGTGTTTGGAGATTCGGAGTTAATTATAAGGCAGATTAAGAATTCCTGCCAAACCAAGCATCCCAGATTACGAGCATACCGGAATGAAGTATGGGATCTGATTGAAAACTATTTCGAAGCATTCAATTTGCAGTTTGTGCCGAGAGAAGAAAACAGATTAGCAGATTCACTGGCGGTTGCAGCAAGTACGTTCAAGCCTCCTATCAGCGTGAAACTAAGGTATGAGATAGAAATGAGACATAGGCCGTCGATTCCTGATAATATTAAACATTGGCAGGTTTTCGAAGATGATGAGCAGATTAAGCAGTTTTTGTTGATGACTAAGGATTTTGAAGATCATCAAATTGATCTGGAAAGTGATGAAGACGAGTTGGCTGGTAAGACTTTTAAAAAGGAAATCGGTGGTCGGGAAATTATTCAGTTAAAAGATAACGTCTTACCCAGAGGCTTAGTACCGCTTGAAAGATTGTTTGGGGCTAATGATGTTGATGTGGATCAAAAACAGAGGAACCAAGACGAGCCAGTGGAGGATTGCAATTTGGGTACTCCACAAGAGCCTAAGATGGTCAAACTGTTCAAGGGGCTTCCGAAGGAATATAAAGAAAGGTATGTAGAGTTGTTTAAACAGTTTAAATATGTTTTTGCTTGGTCGTATGATGATTTGAAAACATATGATAAAGACATTATACAACACAAGATTCCACTCAAGGAGGGAGTTAAGTCACATAAACAGAAGCTTAGGCAGATTAATCCATTGCTGTTGGCTCCAATCGAGAAGGAAATTAAGAAATTGTTGCAAGCCAAGATAATTGTCCCACTCAGGTATTCAGATTGGGTTTCTAACCTTGTACCTGTTCGAAAGAAAAATGGAGAGATAAGGTTATGCGTGGATTTCAGAAATTTGAACAGGGCTTCATTAAAAGACAATTATCCTCTGCCGAAAATGGACTTTGTCTTGTAGAAAGTGACTGGCGCTTATAGACTGTCTATGGTGGACGGGTTCTCAGGTTATAATCAGGTAGCAGTGGAGAAGGAGGATCAGAAAAAAACCGCTTTCACTACGCCTTGGGGAACGTTCATGTATGCCAGGATGCCTTTTGGCCTGATGAACGCAGGGGCCACATTTCAAAGGGCGATGGATATCGCATTTGTAGGAGACACGTTTGTAGTGGTTTACTTGGATGATGTCACAATTTTTTCGAAGTCGGATGAGGAGCATTTACAGCATTTACAGAAGGCCTTCATGAAGTGCAGAAAGTTCGGATTATCACTGAATCCAAAGAAGTCTTTATTTGCCCTGGAGGAGGGTAAATTATTAGGCCACATTGTTTCGAAAGAAGGAGTGAAGATTGATCCTGCCAGAGTTGAAGCCATTCAGACGATCCCTCTGCCACGAAGTAAAAAGGATATCCAGCGTTTCCTCGGAAAGATTAATTTCCTAAGGCGGTTCGTCCCAAATTATGCTGAAATCGTTAAAAGGATTACTGACATGTTAAAGAAGAATGCTGAGGTAAGGTGGGACAAGGAGGCGAGGGAATCATTCTAGAGAATCAAAGAGGCTTTAAAAGAAGCCCCTGTTTTGGTAAGTCCTGACTATTTGAAGCCGTTTCAAATTTTTTCATTTGCTTCTCCCTCAACTATTGCAGCCGTTTTATTACAAAGAAATGAAGAGAAGCAGGAGCAGCCAGTTGCATATTTCAGCAAAGTTCTCCGTGATGCAGAATTGAATTATAACATATTAGAGAAGCAGGTGTACGCTCTGGTAAAGGCATTGAAAGCTTTCAGAACTTATGTTCTTCACTCTTAGATTTTGGCGTATGTCCCCAATTCGGCCGTGAAAGATGTGCTCGTACAAAGTGATGTGGAAGGTAAAAGAGGAAAATGGATCGCAAAGATACAGGAGTATGATTTAGATATAAAGCCAACCAAGCTGGTTAAAGGATTGGGATTGGCCAAATTACTGACAGAATCCAATTTCCAAGCGCTGGGAATCAATTTGCTGGCCCCTGTAGAAGAAGCAAATGAAGAAACGCGTGACAGTCAATCAAAAACAGCAGTTAAGTATAAATTTCTCTGTTCAGAGTGGTATAAGGATATTGTACATTATCTGTGTTTTCTGTCATGTCCACCTTCCATTAATAGAGCAAAATACAGAGCCCTGAAACTTAAAGCACAGCCTTATGTTATAATAGAAGCAAAATTATATTGGAAGGATCCAGCTGGTATGTTGTTGTTGTGTCTTACAGAGGAAGAAATTCAAGAAGTGATAGAAGAGTATCATGAATGCCTGTGTGGAGGGCATTACAGCTGGAAGGTAACGGCCCACAAAATATTCAAATCAGGTTTTTATTGGCCGACTGTGTTTTCAGATGTTTACAAGGCAGTCAGAAGCTGTCAAAAATGCCAATTATTTGCAGAGAAGAAAAAGCTGGCTCCCCTACCTCTTCTTCCTGTCTTTGTTGAAGAACCCTTCAGACAATGGGGATTGGACTTCATTGGAGAGATTAATCCACCATCCAGCGGGCAATTTAAATGGATTCTTACTGCTACGGATTATTTTACAAAGTGGGTGGAGGCACTTCCCACCAGGAAAGCCAATGATGTGGTAGTAATGAAGTTTTTGGAGGAGAACATTTTCAGCAGGTTTGGATGCCCCGTGAAGATTGTGACAGATAATGCTCAGGTTTTCAGTTCACTCAGGTTTATCAATTTTTTCCAAACTTATAATGTGACGTTGTCTCACTCCACAGCTTACCATCCACAGGGCAATGGATTAGCCGAATCCTCTAACAAAACATTGGTTAGGATTTTGAAGAAAACAATCAGTGAGAATCAGAAGAATTGGGACACGAAGCTAGTCTTCGCTTTGTGGGCAACAAGGATGACCACAAGAAGGTCTACTGGCAAGTCACCTTATGAGCTCATGTACGGCACTCAAGCTTTATTTCCCACACAATTGGTAAAACCTGTAATTTCTTTCCTCCAAGATGCTCAAGCAGAACCAAACCCCATGATACGAAGAATGAACAATGTGATGGAATTAAGTGAAAGCAGAAATCAGGTCCAGGACCGCTTGCTCACTTATCAGCAAAAGATGAAGGCAGTATTTGATAGAAAGGCAAAGGAAGTTTTGTTTCAGGAAGGAGATTTAGTTTTGAGATGGGATACACGAAGGGAAGATAAAGGCAAACACGGGAAATTTGATCCCTTGTGGTATGGCCCATTCAAAATTAATGAAGTCAGAGGAAATAACACCTTCGTGTTGGAAAATATGGAAGGAGAAATGCTGGATATGCCTGTCAATGGGCAATATCTCAAGCATTATTTCCGACATTAAGCAGTTACTGATCCATCATTGTATATATCCGGAGTGTTCACTGTACATTTTCCATCAAGCAATTTTTGACTCCATGCCCGAGGTGAAGGCACTAATCTGCAGGTTCTTAGTGTTTCGTTGTAAAAACACTATCCCCAGGTGGAGCCAGATGTTGTGGATCATTATATCTGCATATCCTTTTTTACGTCAAGTTTTGAAATTTTGAAAAAAGAAAATGTTTTTTTTGAAAAATATTCATAAGGATCCGAAATATGCTATAGTATAAGGTTTTATACTTTAGTATAGAAAAAAGATGAAGAAAGAATACATTGTATTTCCATTTTCATTCTGATTTATGGAGCGGCTGACTTTAGATTGTTATATTTTTATTAATCATAAAGTTCGAGCAACTTCCGGAGCAGAAGTCGTGATCACGCGCAAAAGCTTTTGGATAAGCAACTGCGGGGGGTCAACTTGCCCGTCGGTTATCAAAACCCGACCCCCCGCAGTTGACTGGTCAGATCTACGAAAATTATTGATCAACGGCTCTGAGTGATTGCGGGGGGTATGGGTTGGAGGTCTCCGACGTACTCACAGACCCCCCGCATTACGTCATCCATTGAGGTGTCAAACAGTTGGAAAACAGTTGTCATCCACCACGCGTGTCGTCCCACGTCACCCTTGCATTAATTTCGGTCTCCGTTGTTTATAAGTCGGGTTTTCCGTTCCGTCGTGGTTCATTTTTGATTGTTGCCCAGTTTTAAACCCCGTCCCGCCACCTTCGCACCAAACTGTTTTCGAAATTCTTGTCAGCTATGGCCAAACGAGCATCCTTGTCTGGTCTGTCCTCTCTGAACCCTCTCCTAGATAGTGAGAAAGACGTCCGTGATACTGCCTCCTCTGTAAATCATCCTCTCATGCATTACCAAGTGACCTTGAACACCGACCAGTCACCTGTGTTTTCCGCTATGCAGAGTTCTGGAGTGTTGTCCGCCTGTATTCCTAAAACCCATGTCTTTCCTGAATTCATTTCCTGGTTGGTTTCGTCCATGTATCCCGGCAAATGTTATGTCATGAACTCCCAGGGAGAAAGTGTTTTGCAGGTTTCAGCTCAATTAATGCGTCAGGCATTATGCTTCCCGGAGAATGATTCTCCTTTGCAATTCTCAGAAGATTCACTGGTTCAATACTTCGAGGAGCTCTCAATTGAGGAATTTAACCGCTGCATGTCATTTTTGGTATCGAGTCCGGAGAAGACCCAGTTTGGATCGGGAAAGTTTGGTTTGGATGCATTTAATGTTCAATACAGGTCAATTCTCAGCTGTATTATGGAAATTCTGGGGAGAGAAGATGATTGCGAAGTTGACAAGGCAACTCTGGGGATGTTTACTCTCATGATGAAACCAGGAGTGGTGTTAGATATTCCATCCTTTTGGCAAGAAGTGGTGAATTCTCAGTTGCTTTCTTTCCCACTAACAGGTTATTTCAGATTTCCCTCATTAATAGTTTACTTGTTTTTATACCAGAATGTGGAAGAATTCATGGGTTTTGGTTTGAACATAATGGATAGCAACAAAAATAAACAGTCAGTTTTACTTTGGACTGATTTGATCAGAAGAGAAGAGAATGAAGCTGGTTTATTTGAATTTGTGGAACACTTTATGACCACCGCTTATAAAATTCTCAATGGGACTCGGCCTCCCTGTTTCTTGCCAAAGGCCCAGGAGTTTTTGCAATTAGGACCTAATTGTAGATATGGAGACTGGTTTGTTTTTTAGGACTATTCTGAAATAAGGCTATATGGAGTAGGTGTTGAGCCTTATAGGCTTCCAACATTTGTTCCCATGAGACTGTTTGCTCTGGAATTTATAAGGCAAAGTCTCAATGTGGATCAAGTTCATTTTCTTCCAATGAAGAAGGGGTTAATGTACAATTTGCCCATGAGTGTAGGTCCTTTTGTCGTTAACACAAGGCAAGCTTATGAGGAGGTGTCAAGGATGTTGGAGGAAACACAGTTATTATTGGGAGAGAAGTGGGCCTATGACCCACATGCGATTATTTCACAGAGAAGGGTCGAGAACGGTTATGCTGCTTTTACTCATGTGAGTAAACCGGATTTAGAAAAGTTGGCTAACCCAGGAGGGCCAAGTTCATCACGGATTAGTATTCAAACTCCTGTAATATTGGAAAAGATGGGCAAGAGAGTGAGAGATGATGTTATTGAGATTGATGAGGAAGAGCCCCGAGAGGAAAAAAGGACTAAATTAGCAGAAGATCACTCCTCCAATTCACCTGGTTTTACTCTCCAGGTCAGTGAAGAACAGGGCGTTTCATCTCCTAGCAGATCAGAACTCCAGTTAGAGAAGGCTCCTTCCATGAAGCAGGTGTTCTCCCTAATTGAAGAAAAGAATCAAAGAATAAAGGCTAATATAGAGATACAAGCAGAACATCATGTATCTGCTGATCAAACGAGACTTTTGACTGTAATGGATTTGGAGAAAGACCAGTTCAAAATGGCGCTATCGCATCCGACAGGGATGTCTCTGGGACCCTCAGGCAGTTTTAAGGAGTTGAATATTGTTATGGATGTAAAGAAGATTCCCTTGTGGGACAAGATGAATCTCCACATGCAAACATGTCAGTTAATTGTTAATGATTTAGGCAAGACTCATGCTACATCAGTCAAGACAGAGAATATGCTTGCTAAGGTTGTCAAACAGTGCAAGATGGAGAAAGCCAATGCCAGAGCATTGACTATTCAAAATGAAGAACTAAAGAAGATCATAATGAAGATTGGCGTTGATCCAAATGATAAGAGCGCAATGCACAAACTGATAAAGGGCGCAGAAGCAGAAATATCTTCATTAAGGAAGAAGCTGAAATTGCCAGCTGCAGAGCATTCGTTGGCAGCTGAAGTAGCAGAGGTAGAAAAGGAAAAAGAGGAGCTGCGACAACAATTAATAAAGAAGGACGAAGAGCTTGATAAGGTAAAGAAAACAACTATAACCTTACAAAATCAAATTCAAAACCACACTTGTACTTTTGATTTTTCTGCAGGTGCGGCCGATCCACAAGTCCAAGTTGCTCAATTGAATACAGAGCTAAAAATGGCGGAGAGAGATTGCAAACAGGCCCAGTCCGAAAAGGATACAGCTCTGAGATTAATGCAGGGATGGGAAGAAAAGGCAAGTGAAAATGAGCAGAAGCTACATAAAGCTGAAGAAGAAATTAAGGAACTCAAGGAGAAATTGAAGGGAAATATTTCCCTTATTAAAGCTAAGGATCTCATCTGGAATGAGATCATTTCTGAAATACAAGCAAAATGGGATTCCATAAAAGTAATTGCCAGAGAGAAAGGTATTGTTGCTGATCACGAAAAGGAACTGTCATCAAACAAGCCAGCTGCAATCAAAAGATCAAATTGGGCCAAGAGATTCATGAATTTTATTAATTCCAAAATAGATGAAGAATTGCAAGAGATGGGGATAAAAGACAGGTATTTTTATGCTGAGGAAATAAGCAAAATGATCATTAAAAACGATCTTCTGAAAGCATCAGAGAAGCGGCTACAGGTAATCAAAGAGGTGATTAAGAAATTTGACATTTCATTTGATAAATTGATAAGAACTGGTTTGCCCTCATGCTGGAAGGAGGGAGGTGAATTTATGTCCTGGAAGTTGTATGAAGACCAGTTGGTGTTTGCAAAAAGCAGAGCAGATGGCCGACATGAGAAGACGCAGATACTAAAGGGAGAAACAGTCTTCAATTTCTTACAAAGACATTTCCTTCTGCTGTGGATGGTGAAAACATTGTTTACAAGTAATCTCACTCACAGTCATATTGTTGCCTTCACAGTAGAATATCATCGTTATAAGAATGCTCCAATAACTCAAGACAAGCTCTGGAAGGAATGTAAGAAATTCACTATTGATACAGAAAAAGGATTTCCCGCCAAGCAGCCACAAGCAACCGTACAGCCGCAAGAAATCATTGAGTCAGTTGCTGTTCCAGGAACATTAGTTCCTTTAGATTAGGATTTGTCATCTTTTATTTTATTTTCAAGTCAAATGATGCAATGTAATGAAATGTTTCTGAGGCATATACCTCCGTGACAGAAAGTAGTTAAGTAGTTACAGTCAGTTAGAATCAGTTTTATAACTGAAACCATTTTGGTTCAGCTTGTATTTAAAGACATCTTAAAGAAGGAAGAAGGGTCCGAGTTTTGAACCTTTGAAGGCTAAATTTTGTACTGAGCAATATCGAATGAATAAAGAAGTTTTGCAAGTTTCCAATATTCCATCTATGTTGAAGAGTTTTCTTGGTTTCCATTTCATTTGCATTTCTGTGAATAAAGTAGAGTGATTAGAGCTGCAGGTCTCTTGATATTTATATGTCTAAGAGTTAAATATCCTTAATGGGCGCTCCTCTTCTTTAACTTATCTGTTTTTCACTTCCTCTGGATTTTATAATGAAAGTTTCTGTGTAACGCAGCATGACAAGTTAAAATCCTTTTCTTTCTCTGTCTTTCATCTGTTCACTTCAGTATAAAGGGAATATGGCATTCCATGGCTCCTAAAGATTTGATATTTGGGAAATATATTACTAACATTTAAAGGGTTAAGAAACAGAGACACATATATACATTTTTTTGTGACATAATCTTCTAATGTCTTGAGCACGGATTCTTGTACAGGCCGTGTTTCTCAAAGAGCAAACAAACCCATGGCTATAATTTTTGTCTCATCTCTCGAATCCGACCCTAAGTCTTGTTCAACTATAGCAAAAATTTTCCCCCTTCTCTTTGGCTTTAGGTCTATTTGGTTTCAATTTCGGGTGAAGTTGCCAACAATGGTCTTCATCATGGCCACTCTTTGAATAGTTCTTGCATGTGAGTTTTTCCTTCTCTTTCTTTACAAAACTATTTTCTTTTTTTCCTCTTCCATAAAATTTTCCTTTCCCTTTACCCTCACTTTCCTCTTTATCCTCTATGCCTTTTTTCCCCTTGCCTCTAAGTGTGTGGCTTGTACACAAACTTCGTCTAAATTGCTTATGTTAAACATAAGAATATTATGCTTCAAATAGGAATGTAAACCTCAAATGTATTTCAAGAGTGTATCTTGGGAATTAAAATTTACTCCTAACAACAAAGCTCTCTTTCTAAACTCCCGAGTGTACTCTTGAACTTGTTTGACCCTTGAGTCTGCCTAAAATTTTTCCAACTCATAATAGATTTTTTGCATGTAAGCTAAAGGATAAACATTGGCTTTTACTGGTGTTGGGGTTCCCATGTTTTGCCAAGGTTGGCAATACCAAAAGATGAGACAACATAAAACCACTTTCAGACCTCAGGATCTAGCCCTCCTGGGTCTAGAGAGGGATCTCTCTATGTAAGCAAATATTTATGTCTTTGAAGCTCAAAATTTAAGATGTTAGGCTAGTTGTAAGGTTCGAGTTTTGTTTGTTTGGTTGCTGGTCATCGAGAAAGAAGGGTTCAAAATAAGACAAGGATGAGCAAAGAGGATTTAGGCAAAGGTGAAGTATTCTAGGGAGTATTCAAGACCATTGGGCAATGGAGTCAGGAAAGGATTTGCTTTCTATTCAATATGCATGCTTTCAATTGGGCTAGTCATCTAAAACATTGGATCTTAAAGATGATAGTGTGGTGTGGAATGGTAGGAGAGGATGAAACTACATAGATTAGAGCACAAAGTTAAAGACCCGAGATGAGAGAGAGACTTTGAACTCTCAATGCTTCGGCCTCCAGACTTGAGGGATCTTAGAAAGGCTAGTTGGTCGTACAAGGATCCTAGTGGACGAGGGCTTAACTCTAATCCCCGGTGTTCCCAAATCTTCTAGCTAAATCCTAACAAGAACATCTAAGAACAGATTAATTTAATTCATACATTAGAGAGCAGGTAATAACATCCACTACATCGGTTAAATCAACTGAAAATCAATTCTTAGATAACACATTTAGTAGAAAACATCAAAGGCAAGGAGAGCAGTAAAACATAGGGTACCTAACAAGGGTAAATCCTATGCCAATATTACGATGCAAGCCAAGTAGAAACGAAATGAAGTGAATTAAAACACGAGAGATAGGAACACATCACCACTCGCTTTAGATCGGGATCCAAAGAAATGTGCTTGTCATGTTAAATAGCAATACCCAGTCAAGTACAACATTGCCAATAGCTGAATACTTGGTCTTGAAAACATCTTCCTCGACCTTATCTTACAACTTTACACAGAGACTTATCTCAAGAGAAACAACTTACAATTCTCCGATAACCGATAAACAACCATTTCAATGAGTTTCTTCATGAATTTATAGCTCCAGTGGAGTGGAGAAGGTAGGTGAAAACTAAATGCGGCATTAAAAACTCAAAAAGGAAGAGGGTCGAGGCCCATTCTATTTAAATTATGTGCATTTATTCATGGCACTCTTTGGGTGAAAGAGTGGTCTTCTCCGAGCTTCCATTTGTCTGCGGTATGTCTCCGATGTACTTTGGGTCGCAAGTACTACGTAGTACTTTTCGGTGAATTAAACAAACATATAGAATCAAGACGCTAAGATCTACCATACTGTGCAACAAATGCTTCCGATAGCATAGGACTACTGTCGTAGAACTTCTCTTGGACACAACGTATACTCGAAACAATAATGTGTACCATGTCCGTGCTCGAGAAGAAACATTCTCGCTGATTTGAAATCTCGATAGAATTGTTTTTTGCGCGACTGGACCTTTCATGCAATCTATGATGTCTTTGAACTGGTACCTTTGCCTCCTAAAATCCATCGAAAAGGCTCAAAAGCCTTCTATTTCTTGCCTCGAGCTCTCTCGCTCGCTCCCGTACTGTCTTGTTTATGCAATCCGAGCTTTAATGGCGCCGAAGAGGGTTTGTAGAGTTTGAGCTCTGTCCTTTGATGAAATTTACTATGCGAACACTTTTCCGGGACAACTTCCCCAGAGTAATACCGAGCTCTGAATTCAACTTCCTCTATGCGTTGTGCCTTTACGGTAGCGTATATGAATCATGGCGGTTTACGCCCACCTACAAAACATGAAAACAAATTAATAAAACTATGCATGGAGAGGGTGGTGTGGATGATCTGCGGACGACGATGCATGCGAGAGGATATTATGGAGGAGAAACGTGTAACGATGAAAAATGTGCTGGGCGACATTAGAAATTTTTGACTATGGAATGAAATTATACAGAGGGGACGGATGAGAAACGACGAACACACATGGAAAAAATGACGTGGCAGTACGGGGTCAATGGCGGGCATGAGAATAAATGCGGGACCGTTCGATCTCGGAGGAGATCGATGGTGGAAAACCCATCGGAGGGCGATGGATAGTGGGCCAAGGGTACGGTTGCCTCGGGTTAACCTCTGCGCAACTTCATGGAGTGATCACCATTGGATGGAGGGGCTGCCGTATCGGGACGGTTGACATAGATATCGCACCGTGTTTTTCCGTCGAATGATAATGCACGATGAGTGAGCGGTTTTGAAATAGTGTCGCTTCCACGCGTCGCGTGATGAGTGGGAATCGCTAGCCTATTGGACAATACCGCCCATCTCTCGAAGGCGGTGCGATAGTTACCGCTAGTTTCCCGAGCAAGTGCGCGGGGACCATCCGGGCGGGTAAACTCGGTTGTTGATCCGGCGGCAAATGAACGATTATGATGCGATGAACGAGTGGCAAATGGAATGAACGGTGGACGTTGCGCTATTGTGCAAAGACCGTCCGATCTGCGAGAGATTGACGGCTTTCAAATGTGCCCGATATTCAATCGAGATAAATGCCTTTCGCATTGCCGCTCTGGTCTCGGCTGCCGGGTCACGTGGAGGGGGAAAGGTGCGGGGCTTGGCCGAAAGGGGGTTAGGACCCATATATGGAGAATATGGTTTTTGGGCCATTTTTTAATGTATTTTCGAGCCAATCAAAAGGGTAACGATAGGGGAAATAAGAGGGAAAAAAAACCACATCGGGGGTGTGCGTATGGTTTTGAGGGATTTTGGGGGTGAACGAGGGGGAAGTTTAACAAAGGGAAAAACGGGTTGAAAAGGGATATTTTGCGGGGATACAAGGGATAAATGTTGGCCTTTGGAGGACAAACTTTTGCAATCGGTGAGACCTTATAAAGGGAGTCGAGTAGAGGGAATTTTACCAAAGGCGAGAGGCATAGGAGACTTCAAGGATGACGTGTCTTCAGTGGGAGATGCATTCCTTGAAGGCTCAAAAACAATTTAGCCCCCTAATTTACTTGTCGAGAAATTTATAGGGGGCTAACAGTGGCTCCACATGGGGATGGCTTCTTCTTGAAGGAGTCAAGAATTCGAGAGAATATATCTTTAGAGTAGGCCAGTATGCCTATTGCTTGAGCCATCTTTCTTCTTTGATTTTCAAAGTCGCTACAATTGTGAAGACATCAATTTTAGCAGTAAAAACTTTCCCAATCAATCTACCTACCCATTCTACAATCCTAGCATTTTTTTTCTTCTAGGGTGCATTTGAGCTAGCAAACCCTTTACATCTTTTTATTTTTTTACAAATAAGAAAATAAACCTATTCTATTTCTACCCTTATTACTCCATGAGACCCGTATTAAAACATGTTGGTCTCACATGTTTCTCTACCTACTCTAATATCTACTGGGATTAAAACTGTCCAAACGGATTTCTTCTCTATATTCTACAACAGAAATTTAAAAACAGTCAAACTAGGATTAGATAGTCTAGTTCGTTGTAGATCCAAGGCATAAAGACAGATTTGCACATGGACGAGAAACTTGCTGAAAGTGGAACTTGAAGGCTTGAAGTCTGAAGTTCGAAGCATCCTTCTTTCCTTTGTGACTCAAGTTTTGAGCTTGTTAGAGTCACTTCCTTTTCTTCATCTCAGCTCTGATGTTGGGCTTGTTAGAGCTGATTCTTCTTTCTTCTTTGTTGGTCCAGGTTTTGGGCATGTTTGAACCAGTTGTCTTTACTTTCTTTGGCTCAATCTTTGATCATATTAGAGCCAATCCTTTGCACTTTAGAGGTTCATGTTTTGAGCATGTCCCGAACCTCTCCTCTTTTTTTGAAAAACAAAACATTGCAATGGTATGTACAATGGAGATGGAAACTAGAATTTGGAAATCAACGAAGTAGTGTTTGAGCATCCCTGCCATCGACAGGGACCCCCCAAACGACTACTGTGCCATCTAACTCTTGTAGAAAAAAATGCATTTGGACCCACGGTGGCCTGGATGACGTAGGTACCTTGCCACAAACTCGTCAAACTTGCCGTGATTTCCTTTGTCCCTCTCTCCTTTAGTCCCACTTCAGAACTTTATCCCCAATTTTGAAATCAGAGGCCTTAGTTATTTTTGTCAAACAGCCTTCTTTATGTTCTCTCGAACCTTCACAGACTTCGTTGTAGACCTCCTCCCTTGTTTGTTGGAGATGAATTGTCCGATTTATCCTTCTAATCATGTTGTCTTCTTCTGTCTAGATCTCTTGGGCAAGTTTTGATCACCGGTATACCCAAATGGTAGGAAACACCGCTTCTGTTCCATAGACAAGCTGGTATGGTGACATGCCAATGGATTTCTTCATTGTAAGCCTATCAACCCACAGAGCATGCACTAACTTTTTGTGCCATGAATTTTTGTTCTCTTCCAATGACTTCTTGATGATGGTCACCAGAGCTCTTGTTTGATGATTCAGCTAATCCATTACCTTGACGGTAATAGGAAATTGAATGACCGAGTGCTATTTGATACCCGTGACAAAAAATCAACCATTTTTCCTAGACTCGAAAGCAACAACATTATCAATGATTATTTTCCTTGGGCAACCAAAGAGAGAGATGATATGACCTTCTAGGAACCTAATGATGACTAAATCTGTGGCATTCCTAGTAGGTATGGCCTCTATCCACTTAGTGAAGTAGTATGTGGCTGTTAAGATCCATTTTTGTTGTGAAGAGGAAGTAGGATGAATTCCTCCTATGAAATCTAGGTCCCATTGCATAAAGGGACCTTCAACAGTGATGGGTTGTAGAGGTAAGGGGAGGAGTTTTCTTTTTCCTTCAAAAATATGGCATTTGTGGCAGGCAATTACCATTTTATGGATATCATTGAAAAGTGTAGGCCAATAGTAGCCAGCTCTAAGTATTTTTGTTTGTAGTGGCTTTCCGGTTCGGTGACCTCCACACTCTCCTACATGGAATTCTTGTTTAATCTTTTCTGCCTGACTTTCGAGGGCAAACATTTAAGCAATAGGTCATTTGGATTTTTTCCAGTATAAGCATTTATTCGTAAATACAGTAACTTACGGCTTTTAGCTTTAAGAATGCGGCCTTGGTCTTTGATAGTTCGGGAGGGGCATTGAGGTGTGTAAGCACATACGGAATGTCGAATACCAAGGAGAGCTTTGAAACTCCTCCTCAACAGTGGGATCGAGCAATCCCTGTTGCTCATCCAAGGTATTTACCATGTCAATATCAAGGGCTTGTAGATTTGATTGAGCCATTAGTTGAGCTAAGCCCTCACCCTTGATTAGCTTGGTGGGTTTTATCTCAAGGTCGTATTCTAAGATCACATCAATCCATTTTCCCCTATTCCCATCTGGGTCTTGGGACAAGATGTATTTAACCACTATATTTGGTACATAGGCTATGGTGTGGGAATGCAGTATGTACACCCTAAAGTCTTTTAAGGCCTTAATCAGAGCATAGGCCTATTTTTTCCATTATGTTGTAATTCAAGGGTGCATCCCCTGAATGCTTTCTCTGAAGAAAGAAATGGGTTGTTCCATTCCCTATGAATTTTTCTCACGATGGGACTCTGACTATTGTATGCTTGGAGGCAAATGAAAAAAATCAGGAAATCTTTTTGAGAAATCTAGGGTTGATTAGGACAGGAGCTCGGGTGAGTGCAAGTTTAACCGATTCAAAAATATTTCTTAGCTTCAACGAGTCCACTTAACTCCTACACCTTTCTTCAACATGTTAGTCATATTCCTAAGGTGTTCGGCTAAGTTGGGAATAAATCTCCTTAGGAAATTTATTTTCCCAATGAAGGAATCTGTAACTCTTTGATGTTTCTTGGGTGTGTGGTTTGTAGTATTCCCTCAACTCTTTGAGGGTCTATCCTAATCCCTTTCTCGGATATGATATGGCCTAGAAATTTTTTCCTTCCCGTAGCCCAAATACGGTCTTTTTGGGATTTAATGACAGTCCAAACCTTCTACATTTTTCAAAGACTCTCCTCGTGTGTTCTAGGTGTTCTTCCTCTGATCTTGGAGTAGATTGTTATGTCATCCAGGTAGATGACAATGAAGTGACCTATTTCATCTGAAAAAGCTATTTCCATTGCTCTTTGGAAGGTTGCGCCGGTGTTCATCAATCCCGAAAGGCATTTTTTACATACATGAAAGTGCCCCATGGAGTGGTAAAAGTTGTTTTGAGTTGGTCTTATGGGATTACTAAGACTTGGTTGTACCACTCGAAAAACCATCTAGCAGGAGATCCTTTTAGAACCTACTACCCTCCGAAGAATATGTTCCACTTTTGGCAAAGGGTAATTGTCTTTGAGTGAGGCTCTATTAAGATTCCTCGAAATCAATGCATAATCTGATCTCCCTATTTTCTTTCTCACAACCACTAGGTTTGATACCCAATTAGAGAACCCGATAGGCACAATTATACCGCCTCATACATTTTTCTTAATCTCTTTTCCAACTGTGAGCAATTGTTTTGGGTTTATTCTACGAAGTTTTTTTCCTCGAAGGGTTTCTCGATTTTATTTCAAGGGTATTTTATGTTGTATGATGTTTTGTGTCATAGGCCCTTAAGTCCTCATAACTCCAAGCAAACACATCAATGAATTCCTTGAATAGGTCAATATATTTCTTTTTTCATGTTAGCGAGCGGGGACTTAGCTAATTTGATCCTTTTGAGCTTATCTTCAGTGCCTATGTTGCATTCCTCAACATCGGCGTCCGTATGTTCAATAGTGGTCCGCAACACCTCTACTTCTTCACTATCTCGTGTTTTCACATTTTTTTGTTTGGATTTCCAATCTGTTCATTTACAGGTGTTTATTTCTATTTTACGGGGTGTTTCTTCCTCATTTGAGGACTCTTCACTTAGGCAAACTGTTTGTGCTCAACCTAGTCTCCTAAATTGAGTTCATTTAATTGTCAACCAAGGTTGGTAAAATCTTTGAAGTGAAGTGCATCGTATGTGCCTAGGTGTTTGTTTCTTCATCGCGTTGTGTCTAGTGTTTTATGATGTTTTTGGTCTTTTTTATGGTTTTATGTTCACAAGGGAAAGAACTAAATGTCTGGTGGAAAGAAGCTACTGGTTAAAAACAGAGTGAAGCCTAAATTGTTGATGACAAATGAAAAATGCAAATATTGAAACAGAACCAAACCTAAACTATGACTAAGTAGAATACAAAGCTTGATAATGACTTCAAGAAAATGAATCCGAACATGAACTTAATTTTTCCAATTCTTTCATTAAAGGTATTTTGGAAGAGCTTGAGAAATGGGCAGCTAAGTATAAAAATTCTCCTAACTAAACAATTAAACAATCAGCTTATAATGATACAACATCTCATCCATGATTAAAGGTTTGTTGAAACATATTTGGAGAAGAACATTGGTAACATCATAAGATCTCTACTCTAAAACTAGCTCCTAATTCTATTCCGCAACTTAGTTTAACACCACTAAACCTCACTCAAAAGTTACGGATTTCCTTTTAGAATAGTCTTTTGAGGAAAGGCTTGTTTGTGAAATGGTAAAAAGGTTGCAAAAGTACTCGAGCCTTGACTGATACTATCTTACTGTTTCGGATGATTATAAGTCAATATATGTTTTAGAACAAAAGAAGTTTTGTAAATAATGAAGACCGTGGTATTTAAGTTTGAAAACTAATGCAATTTAATATGCAATGGATGGCAATTAAACGTGGCATGTAAACACGAAAGTGAGCTAGGTGGAACTAAACTAGAGTGCTACTAGTCTATAATAAACAGTGCTAAACTAAACAAGCCATTATCAAACTTGAAACAAAATAACAGAGCATGAATTGAATGCAATTTGACTCGGAGTACTCTAACTAAGTTATCATGCAATTAATCTATGGGATTCTACAGACCTATTTTGTCCATCATGAATGGTATTTTGGAAGAGCTTTTTTAAGTGTAAGATCAGCTATGCTACTTAGTGTAAACAAGCAACTAAAACCTTCGAAACATCACGAGTCATGCCTTAGTCATCATAATGATTTTTTTGGAAGAGTTTACTAGAATAAGTTCAACTGTGATAATGAACAAAAGAAATTGCAATTAAAATCTATAACACTACAGACCCATTTTCCCATTCATTATAATGATCTTTTGGAAGAGTTTTCTTAGAAACAAGTATAGCTATAGTGAC
Source organism: Pinus albicaulis (assembly GCA_034641835.2). Lineage (NCBI taxonomy): Eukaryota > Viridiplantae > Streptophyta > Pinopsida > Pinales > Pinaceae > Pinus > Pinus albicaulis. The sequence goes on along the minus strand of CM076583.1, from coordinate 892,323,883 downwards.
TAATGAAATTAAATATGAACTCAAACTTCAAAAAACTTGAAAACGAACTAAGATACTTATCTAGATTGCAAAAAGTAAATCCGCTCGGGAGGCGAGGGCCCTCTACCACCAGACCGAATCTAACTCAAAATCAACTCAACGCGTTCAAAGCAATGTTGTCTTCTTCATTAAAGGAAAATAACTTAAAATAGAGTATTCTCGGTCTTCAGAAATATAGCAGTCAATCCATGAAATCTAATCAAAATCTAGAGCTTGTCTCTCGGTTTCCCCGAGTACATTTATAACAAATCTTCGTAACAAAACTTGCAACAATACGGGGATCATTGTCTTTTCATATCAAAATCGTACTAGAACTCTAAAGATGGCAGCGTAAAGGGACAAAGGACATCTGGACTGTCCTTGTCCTATTAGAAGTCTGCTTCCTTGTATGAGTTCCCATGTACAAAACCACGTCCAGAATTCTGTTCATTCTTCATGGTGAGCAACAAATGTTGAGGACATGATGTGGAATATACCCATGTGTGGCTTTTCCTAAGAGGACACCTAGAACATGCTTGAACGTGAAGACAGCTGCAGAATTGGCGGTTAGCTATGGAATGTCTGCATTCTGTAGCTAGTTTTATTTCAAAAATGCATTACAATGAAAAAAATCACAAAACTTAGCAAGTTAGCCATGATACTCATTCTTAAAGTAATTTTAACTAATTTCATTGATCATTTGAGCCTGGGATAACAATGGACAAAAGAAAATGGAGTGAAGTATGATGAAAGAAAGAACAATCTTGGGGCTCAACATACCCCCACTCGCTGACTTCTTGCATGTCCTCATGCAACTTATTCCATAAACTCGAGAGACTTTCTGCAAGAACATCCAAACCTCTTCTTCTTCTTTGCCCGGAAGTTAAAGGTCTTCTGGGCTTCACGATGACTAACTTGAACCTTAAATTGGTAAGTGCCACGATTAACTTCTTGTTCCTCTTTTTCAACTTTTCATTAGCCTTTTCCACTTTGTCCATTTGTAGAGACAGGGTTGAGTTCATACTGGTTTTGAGTTTGACTTGTTCCTTCAGGATATCATTTTCAGTTCTGATGTGTCTATTAAGTACTTCCATATCGTACCTATCTCTTCTTAACACATCTATTTTGGACAGTGGAGGACAAGGGGTTCTATCTCTACTCTCTAAAGCTTTCATTTCCAATGTTTCAACATAGTTATAAATTTCTTGTTGTGCAGGGTCAATTTCTAGGGCTTCTTCATCAAAATCTTCTTCAACATCCTCTTCAATAGATGTTTCCTCATCTTCTATGTTTATCACCTCGGTTTGTTTGATCTGTGTTTTCCTTAGTTTCCCCCTGAGTCTATGGCTTCTTCTCGGCCGGGATGGTCCCTCTCCTTTTTTCTCGTGGCAAATTTTTCTTGATTACCCTCTCTTCCTTAAGTTGTCTCTTAATCCGAGTCAACTTCTTAGAGATTATTTCTTCACCGCTATCTTGAATTTCTTTATCAGCTTTCAATTTTAGAGGCTCTCCATTTTCTACTTCTCTTTGTAGGTCGATGTTTAGGTGAAGGCTCTTTTGGTTCCTCAAAGTGATTTCTTACCAAGAAATTATCCCAAGTATCTTTTGTTTTGGCTAAATGGTATTCGATTAGAATTTTAACCAAGCCATGATGGTATAGAGTTGTCTCTAGGAATTGGACTCTCCTTTGAACACTTGAAACCATATTTTTTTAAACTTTGAAGCAAGAAATAGAGAAAATTAAGCTCTTCTTCCGTAAAATGCATTATCAACCTAATATGGTAAACATAAAAAGTACCATATCTACCTTCACAAGTGATAAATTTTTGTAGAATGAGCAATATGTTTCTCCATTTATTCTTTAATGCAGAGCTTGGAATTCCCTTTTTAAACACGGTGACATCCATACTCGGTGATTTGAGGATTTGCTTCCATGATTCATTATGAAATTCTCTCGTTCTTAAACCATCTTTCTCCATGTCTAAGCAATCATGTTGCTTTCCGCAATAAAAACCTCTGTGACAGTCAATTTAATATCTCCAACTTCAGCCTCGGTTCCTTTGAATGACCTTGCAAATGTTTTAGTAACTTCTTTGTGGAAGCCATTAAATTTCTCAAGGAATTGTAGCCATCCTACTTGTTGCAACATTTCTCTGCTTTGAGGGTATCCTTCTAGGTATTTTGTGCCCACTGGTTCAGTTCTCACGATGAGGCCCATAATTTCTTCTTCAATCTTCGGATTAGTACTCTTTTCTGCTCACGGAGACAATGACTTCAACCTTCAAACTCGATATACCTTTCGCTTCACGGTGACAAGTGTTTCAATCTTCAAACCGATATACCTCGCTTTCACGGTGACGGTGTTTCAATCTTCAAACTGATATACCTCTGCTTCACGGTGACAGGTGGCTTCAAATTTCAAACTGATATACCTCTCGCTCACGGTGATAGAGATACCTCTGTTTTTGCGAGAATAAAATGATGAAGGGCTGGCTACTGAATGGAGTAATAGGGAGTGGTTACGGAGCGAGTTAATGAAGTGAGGTGAAGAAAACAAATCAATGAGTGAAAAATACTACGGAGATTTTTTTACAACGGCTTCAAAAAATCATCATTAAATGATTTGGTCGGGTGACGTGAGAAAATCAATCACTTCAGCATTTTAACCACTTAGATGATGATCGGGTATAGGATTTGAAATGAAAGATTTTTTATCCAAAGTTTTGCGGAGGGTATATTTGGCATGATCAATAAAAATAATCAAAAACAACTTTTCAAATGATTCATAACTAAAACTATACTAAAGTTTTATGACATGCCATTATAATCAAAACTTTTTTACCTCTTTGCTTTTCATCTCGCTTTTTTGTGGTTTTTTGTATACTTTGTTTCTCCTCTGGACACCATTACTTTGTGAGTCTTTATAATCCTTCTTGATTCTTCTTGTTCATGGATATATTGGATCATCTTGTTGCACTTCAAATGTCTGTTGATCAGTGCCTTCGAGATCCGTAGTCATGGGGAATGACCTGTCCGGCTGCGGAAAGTCCGATTAGTCACAGAATGTCCGTTTAGTCTTGAGAATGTGCTTGTAGAGAATTTTAATCATGGAATGGAGTGGTTTGGAATATACATGGAATATTATATGGAATGGGTGAAGATAGATGATGAAACATGGTATAATGGGATATGTATGAAGTGAATGATGGAATGGGATGGATTACAATTCATGAAATGGAATGGAAGAATATAAGAAATGGCCTCGCAATCCATAACATGTGTTATTCATTTGCAGAAAAACATCAAACTTTAAATTTTGATATGGAAATGAGGTGGATGAAGTATGGAATGAGATGAATGAAATATGGAATGAAGTGAAGTATGAATGAATGAATGAAATGGAGTATGGATGGATAAGTAAATGGAATGAAATGAAATGAGATGAATCATAAGTGCAATGGATCCGAACTTATGATTTTGTAACAAACTGTCATTGCAAAAACAAAATGGAAAAAGTTAGAGTGTCGAAAGACTCGATTTTCACCCTATCTTTTATGTATAAACATGCCAATCGGTGATTGGTTTTCATGTTTATACTTTTATTTTTATTTTTTTTATTTTTATTTTTTATTTTTATTTTTTTTAAAGAAATGCTTTCGTGAAAATTCAATCAAGTTGATGAAGAAGAAAGATTCTTCTTCATTAACTTCACATCATTGTTTTCCTCGGAACTTCTTGACAAATTCTTCTCTTGAGAGTGGTTTGTGATACAGACTTCAATCTATGACCATTCACAAGAAAAGTGACCTCTTTCTTCATCTATTGTCCTGATTTTTATCGCTCCATTGTCAAAAATTTCAACAATTTCATATGGCCCAAGCCAATGTGTTTGAAATTTACCTTGAAAATCCTTGAATTTTGAATCAAACAAGAGAGCCCAGTCACCTTCTTTGAACTTCTTCTCTTTGATGTACTTTGTCATGCCATCTAGTCCCTTTGCTGTTGGACTAGACTTGTTTTCTGAACTCGCATCTTGTCCGATCTCATCCAATTCATTAATCTTGCTCCAATCTATGCTTTTGTGCCTCCGTTAAATCAAGTCCTAGTCTGAACTGCCATTTTGAAAGTTTGAATCGGAACTCTATGGGAAACAAAACTTGCTTTCCCTAAACAAGTTCATAAGGAGTATGACCTGTTGTGTTTCTCCATGTAGTTCTATAGGCCCACAAGGCTTCGGGAAGCCTATCTACCCAATCTCTTCTATGTAAATGAACAGTCTTTGTTAGGATTCCTTCAATGACCTTATTAGTAGATTCCACTTGACCATTTGCTTGTGGATGATAAGGAGTAGATTTTCTATGCCTGATTTTGTACCTCTCCATCATTTGTTCCGCTAGCCTTGATGTAAATTGAGCTCCTTGATCTATAACAATTTCCCTTGGGACACCAAAACGAGTAAAAAATATCCTCAAAAAGAAAAGTAACTATAGATGCTTTCATTAGCAAAAAAGTAATGGCTTGGCCTCTACCCATTTGGTAACATAATCAAGTGCAAACTAATATATATCTCTTTTGTCTTGATGGAGGACTAATAGGTCCTACAAAATCCAAAGCCCATTTTTTCAAAAGGTTCAATGTGTACCGAGGTTGTAATGGCATCTCACTTGAAGGAGAAGGCTTCCCTACCCTTTGGCAACTGTCACACCTTTTGACATACTCTTCAGCATCTTTAAACAAGGATGGCCAATAATATCCTAAATGAAGGATCTTATAGGCTGTCCTCTTATCAACAAAATGTCCGCCATAAGGTTCATCATGACATGCTTTAAGAATCTCAGGCATCTCATCTTCCCGAACACATCTCCTAATGATCAAATCTGGTCTCGTCTTGTACAACTCATTAGCGACCCATGAATATTTTTGCATCGTCATGAATGATTTTTTCTTTTATCTCTTGCATTCATTATTGAAGGAAATTTTTCCTGAAACTAAATAATTAGCAATGTCGAGCAAACCAAGGAGTTTGAGTAGAAATTGCAAAAAAAGATATTCATTAGGAAACTGATCTTCAAGTCGGAGTGTCATCTTTGATGTTTTGGAGTCTAGATAGGAAATCAACTACCGTGTTTTGTTTTTCCAGTGCCTATCTAGAATGGTAATGTTGAATTCTTGTAAAAGAAATAACCATCTTATGACTCGCCATTAGTAATTGATTTATTCATTAAGTATCTAATTGCGGAATGATCGAGTGTGAACAAAAGTTTCATAGCTCGTTATATAGTGTCTGAATTTGTTTATGGCATGAACAATAGCTAAAAAACTCTTTTTTTCGATTTACGAGTATAGTTTAACTCTACAGAGTCAAATTTTTACTTGGTATAGTAGATGGCATAAGGAATCAGGTCTTTTTGTCCCAATACTGCTCCTAGAGTCTGTATCGGAGGCATCCGTTGAAATATGAAAAGGTAACTTCCAGTTAGGTCCCCTTAAAATAGGTGCTTCGAAATTTTTGTTTTCGTGGTTTCAAAGGCTAATCGACAATCGAATTCCATTTGAATTCACAATCTTTGGTAAGTAATTTGAAGAGTGGAGATGCTATCTTGGTGAAGTTTTCTATAAACCTCCGATAATATCCTGTAAATCCTAGAAAACTCCTAACATCTTTTTGACAACTTGGAATAGATAAGTTAGAGATGACTTCAACTTTTGACTCATCAACTCTAATCCCATCTCCCCGAAATATGATGCCCCAAAACAATACCTTCAGTAAACATCATGAAACATTTTCTCATGACTAAGTGACAGATTTGCTTCTTGACATCTCTTTAAAACTTTTTTCCAAGTTTTCTAAGGCTTCTTCAAATGTGTTTCCATAAACCTGTGAAATCATCCATGTATACCTCTACACAATCATGTATTAGATCCGAAAAAAATTCCTAATACTTTGCCCTTTGGAATGTTGCGGGTGCATTGCATAATCCAAATGGCAATACTCGGTAAGCATAGGTACCCCCAAGGACAAGTAAATGTGGTTTTGTCTTGATCTTCAAGTGCTACTTGGATTTGGTTGTAACCACTAAACCCATCTAGGAATGAGAAGTACTTTTTGCCAGCTAATGTATCTAACACTTGATCTATGAAAGGCAAGGGAAAATGGTCTTTAAGAGTAGCTTTTGTTTAATTACTCAGTAGTCAATACATACCCTCCATTTACCATTTTTCTTTGGCACAATTAGCAAAGGAGAAACCCACCGACTATACGAAATGGGATAGATGAAGTTGACATTTAACAATTTTTGCAATTCTTCTTTAACAATCTCCCTAAGATTTGGATTCATCCGTCTTTGAGGTTGTCTCGATTGGTTTACAATTTTTCCTCTATATAGATGTGATGAGTGCAAGTCTTGGGGCTTATCCCTTTCATGTCGGTGTACTCCCATGCATATGTAGAAGAATGTCTCCGTAATATCTTGACTAACTCTTCTTGTTGAGATTTTTCTAGGTTCTTGTTTATATTCAAAGTTTTTCCCGGAAATATCTCACTTGTAGAGTCTGCCAAATTTATTCATAGAATGAAGAGACATCCTGTCTTGATGACAAAAACTCAATGTTGGATCCCTCTTGAAATGGTTCATGTTTTTATTTCGAAAGGGATTCAAAGTTTTATAGAGTATTCGAATTTGATTATCTTCACTAATTTTTGAAATTGTGAAGAGAGGTTGTAAGTCTTCTTCATCCTCTATCCATTGAGTATCATCTAAATATGTAATTGTCCTAGTCGGAGGATACAAAGTGAATTTCTTAGTTGAACTACCATCGAAAATGTACATATCACCGGATCTACAACTAATGAAAGCATCGACCGTAGCCAACCAAGGTCTTCCTAATATAATAGGATGTCCTCCTAGATTATTCTTAGGGGGTTAGGATCATGAAATCCACAGGGGTACTCCCAAGAATCTAGGGACATCGGAATGTCTTCTATTACCCCATCGGGTTTGATCACATGATCTCGTACGCTAATTGTAATAATGTGGGTGTAAAGAGAAGATTAGGAAGTTTCAGTTTATCCATGATTTGTCTACTCATGATATTGATTGCTGCTCCTAAATCAATGAGTGTGTTTTTTGGATTTCAATTCCATTGATGTGAATTTTAACAACTGGATTTCTGGGTCAAGATACTTTGGAATTGCAATCTTACCCATCATAATGTCTGCTATCTTTCCCGCTCGATTGAATTTTTCTTTGTCTCTCTTATTCTTTTTCTTGTTTTCTTCATGCTCAACTCCTTTATTGTTTTGGCTAAAATTGGAATTTCCTTGATGGCTTGTAATAATGGAATTTTAATGCAAACATTTCTTAGCTCATCTAGGAAATCATAATTAGGCACCATAATTTGTTTTTTCTACACTTCTATCAATTTGTAATCTTTTCCGGAAAGGGAGGTATAGAAGTATATGTTGATAGTTGCTCTAATACAGAGTTGAAATTATTGATTCTTTTTTGCTTTAATTTTTTCGGTGTTTGGGTCTTGAAAAGATGTGTCTTCCTCAAGACTTTTATTCACCCGTAGAGAGTCTTCCTCAGAGTTATCTTGTTCTTGTATGATTACGTAAGGTTTCCTCTTTTCAAGTATTCTTCCGAGACCTAAGTTGAACATCACTAAGGTCTAAAGGAGTAATTAAATAAGTTGGAAACTGTTGGCCCTTCTATCATGTATGTGTTACTGAGGATTTTTTATTATTGGGGGTTTGGTATGGGTTGAGCGAGTAACTCGATTTTATTTTTTGAGGAAATGGTAATGGAAGTGGTTGATTTTTGATGTGGTAGGTTCTGATGATGTTGTTGAGGATTTTGTTGAAAATTTTGTTGAGGATTTTGAGGATAAAAGTGTGGGTATGGTGGATAGGATGGTGGATACTGATAGTATTGAGAGTATCTTCCATAGGGATTTTGTGCTCCTTGTGCCCAAGCTTGAGTTTGATTTTGAAATTGAGGCCAAGGTTGCTGCCAAGAATTCCAAGATGGAGGTTGGTTATACATTTGATCATGGAATCCTTGTGTTTGAGGTCCTTGCCAAGGCCTTCTAGAGACAAAAATTGAGAGATTCCGTGGAATCAGTAGGAGTTTCCTCTTGAAAGAAAGCCTTGAGACCAGGAAGAGAAGGACAAATTCTTGGTCTCATGTTTTTTCAGAACAAATGACACGAGTCTCTACAAATTTTACATCCAAAGGACACTCTCTCAAGGCATGTTTCTTTCTACATTTGGGACAAAAGATTGCTAAGGCATCGATTCATCTTTTTTCTTGTTTTGTATCTTAAGGGTGTCTATTTGTTCACTAAGACTCCCTAAGATGTCGTATTTGAAATCATCAAGCATATGTCCTATTTACGACCTACTTCATCGTCCCGGTAGCGTAGACTTACTTGCCCTTGCAAGAGCAGGATCTCTTGGACCTTTTACAGTTTTAGATTTCCCTCTTGAAAGGTTGATACATAACTCAGATATTTCGGGTAATGTGAGCTGTGATATATCCCCTTTTCCCATCATGTTAAGGATATCCAACCATTCATCCCTAATTGTTTTCAACAAAAGAGCTTTTAAGGTGTCTTGATCTAAGTTTTCCATTTTTTGCTCTTTTGATGTTGTAATGAAATCTCTCCAACAAATCTTCCAAGTTTTTCATCTTCTTTTTCTAACATCTTAAACACTTCTTCCTTATGATTGACCGCATACAATAATCCAAATACCTCTCTAGAAATGCTTGTTTCATGTCTTCCCATGTCCTAATAGAACCGTTGATCAAACTCATAAACCACTTCAATGTTGCTCCTTTCAATGTTGAAGGAAATAGTTTAAGTTTTTTGAGCATCTTGTAAGTAGTCATAAGTTCTACACAGGATTTCAAATTCAAATAGGAAGGTTTCGTGATCTTCAGCTTTTAAGTCCATAGAAGTTTGGAAGGACAAGAGGGTGAAATGTTTTTCATGGTTGTATTGGTTTCTTCATCTATTATAGGAAACCCAAAAGAGCCTCCCATTTCTCTTCTACCTCTTCCTCCTTCTACGCACCTCTACCTCCCTCTCCTCTACCTCCTTCTCCTCTACCTCTACCTCTACCCCTCCAAATAATGTGTGTTCTCCATTAAAGACTCCTCCTCCCCCTTCTTCTGCCATGGTTGATTCTCCTGTGGAAGTGGAAAAGTTTGTGTCCCCAACAGAGTCTTTGGATCTTCTTCTAAGGGCAGGTCCAAATTGATGAAGTGGAAGGTTTCTCTAATGGAATATCTGATCTTAGGTCTTCTAGAAGTCTAGGATCAGTAAAGGATGGAATGTGGGTCCGAGTTGAAGGTGTACTAGCTCTTGGTCTAGGTGAAACAAGTGATGTTCTAGGAATCAAACTTCTGCTTCTGCTCGCTTATGAATCTACCCCTTGAGTCTCTCTCTCTATGCATATAATTGTTTTTTGGGAGTTAAGAAACAAAGGTTACCTAGTTTTCACTTCCCCGGCAACGGCGCCTAAAAATGTTTGTGCTCAACCTAGTCTCCTAAATTGAGTTCATTTAACTGTCAACTAGGGGTTGGTAAACCGTTGAAGTGAAGTGCAATCGTATGTGCCTAGGTGTTTGTTTCTTATCGCGTTGTGTCTAGTGTTTTTATGATGTTTTTGGTCTTTTTTATGGTTTTATGTTCATAAGGGAAAGAACTAAATGTCTGGTGGAAAGAAGCTACCGGTTAAAAAACAGAGTGAAGCCTAAATTGTTGATGACAAATTAAAAATGAAAATATTGAAACAGAACCAAACCTAAACTATGACTAAGCAGAATACAAAGCTTGATAATGACTTCAAGAAAATGAATCACAACATGAACTTAACTTGTCCAATTCTTTCATTAAAGGTATTTTTGGAAGAGCTTGAGAAATGGGCGGCTAAGTATAAAAAATTCTCCTAACTAAACAATTAAACAATCGACTTATAATGATACAACATCTCATCCATGATTAAAGGTTTGTTGAAACATATTTGGAGAAGAAAATTGGTAACATCATAAGATCTCTACTCTAAAAACTAGCTCCTAATTCTATTCTGCAACTTAGTTTTAACACCACTAAACCTCACTCAAAAGTTACAGATTTCCTTTTAGAATAGTCTTTTGAGGAAAGGCTTGTTTGTGAAATGGTAAAAAGGTTGCAAAAAGTACTCTAGTGCCTTGGACTGATACTATCTTCTGTTCAGATGATTATAAGTCAATATATGTTTTAGAACAAAAGAAGTTTTGTAAATAATGAAGACCGTGGTATTTAAGTTTGACAACTAATGCAATTTAATATGCAATGGATGGTAATTAAACGTGGCATGTAAACACAAAGTGAGCTAGTGCTGGAACTAAACTAGAGTGCTACTAGTCTATAATAAACAATGCTAAACTAACAAGCCATTATCAAACTTGAAACAAAATAACAGAGCATGAATTGAATGCAATTTGACTCCGAGTACTCTAACTAAGTTATCATGCAATTAATCTATGGGATTCTACAGCCTATTTTTGTCCATCATGAATGGTATTTTGGAAGAGCTTGTTAGAACAATCCCAAGTCGTACAATTCAATGCAAATGCAAACATGAAAATCGAAAGCAATTACAATTAAAAAACTAAGACATCACGACTATTTCCTACCCATTGTTATGATATTTTGGAAGAGCTTTTTTAAGAGTAAGATCAACTATGCTACTTAGTGTAAACAAGCAACCGAAACCTTCAAGTATCACAGTCATGCCTTAGTCATCATAATGATTTTTTGGAAGAGTTTACTAGAATAAGTTCAACTGTAATAATGAACAAAAGAAATTGCAATTAAAATCTATAACACTACAACCATTTCCCATTCATTATAATGATATTTTAGAAGAGTTTCTTAGAAACAAGTATAGCTATAGTGACTAATGAAATTAAACTATGAACTCAAACTTCAAAAAACTTGAAAAACGAACTAAGATACTTATCTAGATTGCAAAAAGTAAATCAGCTCGGAGGCAGGGGCCCTCTACCACCGTATGAAATCTAACTCAAAATCAACTCAACGCGTTCAAAGCAATGTTGTCTTCTTCATTAAAGGAAAATAACTTAAAAACAGAGTATTCTCGGTCTTCATAAATATAGCAGTTAATCCATGAAATCTAATCAAAATCTAGAGCTTGTCTCTCGGTTTCCCTGAGTACATTTATAACAAATCTTCGTAATGTAATGTGCAAACAATACGGGGATCATTGTCTTTTTCATATCAAAATCGTACTAGAACTCTAAAGATGGCAGCGTAAAGGGACAAAGGACATCTGGGACTGTCCTTGTCCTATTAGAAGTCTCCGCTTCCTTGTATGAGTTCCCACGTACGAAAACCACATCCAGAATTCCGTTCATTCTTCATGGTGAGCAAAAAACGTTGAGGACATGATGTGGAATATACCCATGTGTGGCTTTTTCCCGAGAGGACACCTGGAACATGCTTGAACGTGAAGACAGCTGCAGAATTGGCGGTTAGCTACGGAATGTCCGCATTCTCGTAGCTAGTTTCGATTCCAAAATGCAATACAATGACAAAATCACAAAACTTAGCAAGTTAGCCATGATACTCATTCTTAAAGTAATTTTAACTAATTTCATTGATCATTTGAGCCTGGGATAACAATGGACAAAAGAAAATGGAGTGAAGTATGATGAAAGAAAGAAAAAATCTTGGGGGCTCAACTAACAACTACTGTCAGATTTAGAGTCTGAGTCAGAAAGCTCAAACTCGTTTCTACCTACCAGGAAATCTTCAATATTTTTATCGCCCTCAAAGACCTACCAATATTTTTCATTTTCCGGCACTGCAGGTCTGAATTTGGTTTGAATGATGATCTGTTGGTCGCTTGGAGTCTTAGGATATGAACTAGCTAAGCAAGCTAATCTGTCTGCAATGACATTTTGACTCCTAGGAACAAACACTATTTCGTATTCAAAAAATGTTTTCAATAAATCCATAGTGTCATTCTTGTAGGCTCTTAGTCTAGGATGTTTTGTTGTGGATTCGCCATTCACCTATTTGATAATCAGCTCGGAGTCCCCACGCATAGTTATCCTACGGGCTCCTAGTTTTCTCAACAGAGTTAAGCCTAGGATAAGAGCCTCATATTCTGCAATATTGTTTGTACATTTGAAGTGCAAAGTTGCAGGCATGGCTCTCTGCGTGATCACTCTCCTTGTTATGTATCCACACTCTTGCTCCAGCAGTTCTCTCAGTGCATGACCCATCGAAATTCATTTCCCACAAGGGTTCATTTTTCGTTTTATCATCACTTCCTCCCCTACGCCTAGGCTCACCATTATGTTGCATTATAGGGAGCCGCACTCAGCTCGTGGGTTGTTTCGTCATGGGTGTGGAAATCGGAGAGGTGACTAGTTGGTCGATTGGGTTTTGTTTTTCGGTTCAGTTTGAGTTTTTTTCTTCAGAGTACACTTTGTTCAAATCTTTCTACGTCTTTCTCCTTTGAGCCTAGAGTAGCCATTATGTTAAGGTCCATGGGTTATGTTTCCTTGTTTGTATCTTTGTTTTGGGACTCCAACCCCTCTAAGGATTCATCATTACAAAGGATGAAGGAGTCAAGGTATCGTATGTAAAGAGTATAAAGGAGAGTTTTTCGGGCTTTTTCGAGGCTACTAACTAGAATTTCATTTGTGCCTCTCTGTACTGATCTTCTAAGTTGGCCAAAGATTGGGATTGTAGCATAAGCCCCATCCATCCGCATTGTTCCTTGCAGCTTGGCTCCCCATGACTTTGACAATAACATGCCATACTTGGGTGGCACATATCCGCCACAACAACATCCATGACCATACACTTTCGTCGAATCGGGGTAAGGCTCACACATAGATCTTTGATCGAAAGCCAAGACACTTTACTCTCGCTAGAGTCAAATGAATATAAGTCTTTGTAGGGATGGGTTATCTCTAGGCCTAATCTTTCCATCACTACTTTAGGCATCGAGTTATGTGATGCCCCAAAATCATGCATTGCATTGTGGAGAATCTTATCATGAATATTAAGACCGATGTAAAAAGGGAGGGCACTACCCCTTCCCCGAAATTTTCCCTCTATCTTTGGACCAAACGGAAGGGCAGGTTGATCATCACTCGCATTTACGATGTCATCTGTTCTCACCTAAATTTAATGCTTTCAAAATTTGGCCTTTATATACATCCCGAGTGGCCAGTACGAGAAAGTGGGACAGAGATTTTAATTTTTTGCAATCTCACTCTCCAAATTGAAAGTGGACTGACTCTTCGAATGTTCAACTCTCGTTTTGTTAGTCACCACCTTAGTGAATAAATCGAGTGTGTTGATTCTCGTTATGTATGCGTGTTGATGACAGTTTTATCGAGAGCACTAACCATAATTCTAGTGCTTGCTAGTTGGTTTATCTTGTTTATCGTTGTCTTGGTTGTCTTTTTTCTTTGTTCATTCCAAAACTCTCACCGTTGATTTGTTACTTTCAGCAGTTACTTTAGAAGCTTTCTCGAGCCTTTTCTTGATGGTAACCTCGTAGCTTTTTGGTTTGGCAAGTATCTAAGCTATTTTTTGCTTCTAATTTCATATTTTTTCTCTGACTTCGCATCATGGCATTTTAAAATCCTAGCTTGTAATCCTCGGATTTCTAACCATTCCTCATCCCAATATGAGGGTGAGGGTTGATCTTCTTTTGTGTAACAATTATGGATTGAATATTCTGTTTCAAACATGTTCATTGTGTTTCCCCTAGACTCTTCTATGATTTCCTCATCTTCATCTAAAAAGTTCTCTTGGAATGGGGGAATAACTTGCTGATTTGATTCTCTCTGTCTGTTGGGGGTGGCATTATTTCTTCTAAAGTTTTGGTTCTGGTTATGGTTTTGATTTCTGTTTTGGTTACTAAATGTGACAACCATTTTTTCCATCATTTGTTGTAGCTTTTCCACGTTTTTGGATAAACGATCATAATTAGGGTCAGATGTGGAAGCTACATTGTCATCTCTATATGTTACCCTTTTCTAAGCTCTCAATCTTGCTTTTTTCTCAATCATATTTTCCTCTACACTCACTGCTCCTTTTTTCATGTCTTCCAATGTGTTGTACTCCCTCTCCCTAAGCTGGTAGGCCATATCATCATCTAGGCCTTCAGGGTATTTTACTAGGACCATACCTAGGGGGGTTTCATGTGTGGAGGAAATGCATTATAAATGCTGTTAAATCTTGTGGAGTAGGCATGGACACTCTCTCCTACATTTCTTTTCAGGTTCTTGTATTCTGCTAGGATTTGGAGAGGGTTTTCCTTAATTTCCCATTTTTTTATGAAGGTCTGATATAAAGCGGGAAGGTCTTGGATACTATTAGGAGGTAGGCTTTTGAACCACTTCTTCACGTCACCTCCTAAGCTCTGGGCAAAGATTCTCATTTTGACTATATCATCATCTATTTCCATATAGTCAAAAGAATCTTCCATCATATCTACATAGGTAATACCAGAGGTGCATACCAGGCTGCCATGATGATGTTTTGATGAGGTAAAGGGTTGACTTGGGCAGCTGATATATGGATGAGAGGGATATTATGACCAACAAAATATTGATGAGCAGATTTAGGGTGACTGAGCCCTAAATTTTGAATGAAGTGAATGTCAGTAGGTGTATATGGAGGGGTCTGTCTATCCCAAGGGTGCTTACCTCTTTGAGGTGGTGAACCAGGAAGCTCAAGGTTTGGCTAGTCTAGAACACCGAGTGACCTAGTTCTTGGTAAGCTGTTTTGAGTGCCTAGGTCAAAAAATGGGTCAGATAGAGCTGTAAATTCTTATGGTGCAGAGTTAGCTCTATGGATATGGATGGAAATAGTTGGTATTTTAGGTGTAGGATATCTCTTGAGGATTCTCTCAGGATTTTCAACTATTTCAGGTGGGTTTGGGTTAGTATAAGCTCTCGTGTGAATGGTTCTTGAAGCCAGAATGTTGTTTTCCAACCAAGCAGCTTAACCCTACTGGTTCCTTCTATTGTGGTTTGATGTTTTTTTGGAGGCTGGTCTCCCAGTGGAGTCTAATGTGAACCAAGATAATCAGCAGGCCTACTGATCACCAGTGGAGTCTTTAAATCATTCAGGGATTATGGAGTCGCCAGGTGGAGGGTTTAGGGTGCTTCTGGAGGATACACTGTCCACCACAGTGCTTATGAGATGTCCCTTTTCAAGGATATCTTCAAAACACAGCAAACTCTAACCAGAGATTGATTGGGAAGGCATTTACCAGATATGTCACCTCTGAAAGAGTGTGAGATCTGGAGGATACCTCGCCCTTTCCAAACTCTGTCTAAGAGTGTGGGAGAAAACACAACGAATGGTATAGAGGTTGGTCTGTGAATAGGAGTGTTTTACTACCAACCTAACCAGAGATTGTAGGTTTAGGTTTCTGAGGCTCTTATGATGTAGTAAGATGGAGGGTACTCAGATTCCCCAGTGGAGTCACCATGATGTTGGGGTTCCCATGTTTTGGCAAGGTTGGCAATACCAAAAGATGAGACAACATAAAACCACTTTCAGACCACAGGATCTAGCCCTCTTGGGTCCAGAGAGGGATCTCTCTATGTAATCAAAGATTAAAGTCTTTGAAGCTCAAGATTTAAGATGTTAGGCTAGTTGTAAGGCTCGGTTTTTGTTTTTTTGCTTGTTTGTTTGGTTGTTGGTCATCAGGAAAGAAGGGTTCAAAATAAGACAAGGATGATCAAAGAGGATTTAGGCAGAGGTGAAGTATTCCACGGTGTATTCAAGACCATTGGGTAATGGATTCAGGAAAGGATTTGCTTGCTAATCAATATGCAGGCTTTCAATTGGGCTAGTCATATAAAACATTGGATCTTAAAGATGATAGTGTGGTATGGAATGGTAGGAGAGGATGAAACCACACAGATTAGAACACAAAGTTAAAGACCTGAGATCAGAGAGAGACTTTGAACTCTCAATTCTTCGGCCTCCAGCTTGAGGGAACTTAGAAAGGCTAGCTGGTCGTACAAGGATCCTAGTGGACAGGGCTTAACTCTAATCCCCAGTGTTCCCAAATCTTCTAGCTAAATCCTAACAAGAACATCTAAGAATAGATTCATTTAATTCATACATCAGAGAGCAGGAAATAACATCCACTACACTGGTTAAATCAACTGAAATCAATTCTTAGATAACACATTTAGTAGAAAACATCAAAGGCAAGGAGAGAAGAAACATAGGGTACCTAACAAGGGTAAATCCTATGCCAATATTCTGATGCAAGCCAGTAGAAACGAAATGAAGTGAATTAAAACACAGAGATTGGAACACATCACCACTGATTTAGATCAGGATCCAAAGAAATGTGCTTGTCATATTAAATAGCGATACCAGTCAAGTACAACATTGCCAATAGCTGAATACTCGGTCTGAAAACATCTTCCTCAGCCTATATTACAACTTTACATAGAGACTTATCTCAAGAGAAACAACTTACAATTCTCTGATAACTGATCAACAACCATTACAATGAGTTTCTTCATGAATTTATAGCTCCAGTGGAGTGGAGAAGGTAGGTGAAAACTAAATGCAGCATTAAAACTCAGAAAGGAAGAGGGTCGAGGCCCATTCTATTTAAATTATGTGCATTTATTCATGGCACTCTTTGGGTGAAAGAGTGGTCTTCTCCAGGCTTCCATTTTCTCTGGTATGTCTCTGATGTACTTTGGCTGCAGTACTCTGTAGTACTTCTAGTGAATTAAACAAACATGTAGAATCAAGATGCTAAGATCTGCCATACTGTGCAACAAATGCTTCTGATAGCATAGGACTGCTGTAGGGGGGGGGGGGGGGAACTTCTCTTGAACACAACGTATACTGAAACAATAATGTGTACCATGTCCATGCTCAGGAAGAAACATTCTGCCGATTTGAAATCTTGATAGCATTGTTTTCTGCGCGGTGGACCTTTCATGCAATCTATGATGTCTTTGAACTGGTACCTTTGCCTTCTAAAATCCCTCAAAAGGCTCAAAAACCTTCTATTTCTTGCCTCGAGCTCTCTCCTGCTCCCGTACTGTCTTGTTTATGCAATCCGAGCTTTAATGGCAGCAGAGAGGGTTTGTAGAGTTTGAGATCTATCCTTTGATGAAATTTACTATGCGGACACTTTTCCGAACAACTTCCAGTAATACCAGGCTCTGAATTCAACTTCCTCTGTGCGTTGTGCCTTTACAGTAGCATATATGAATCATGGAGGTTTTCTGCCCGCCTGTAACCCTGCAAAACATGAAAACAAATTAAGAAAACTGTGCATGGAGAGGGTGGTGTGGATGACTGCGGACGACGATGCATGCAGAGGATATTATGGAGGAGAGACGTGTAACAGTGAAAAATTTGTCGGGTGACATTAAAACTTTTGACCTTGGAATGAAATTATACAGGGGACAGAAAAGAAACGATGAACACACGTGGAAAAATGACGTGGTGGTACGGGGTCAATGGTGAGTGTGAGAATAAATCTGGACTGCCCGATATCGAAGGAGATCGATGGTCGAAAACCCGTCGAAGGGCAATGGACAGTGGGCCAGGGGTACGGTTGCCTCAGGTTAACCTCCGCGCAACTTCATGGAGCGATCACCGTTGGATGGAGGGCTACAGATCGGACGGTTGACATAGATATCGCGCCGTTTTTTCTGTTGAATGATAGCATGCAATGAGTGAGCAATTTTGAAACAGTGCCGCTACCACGCGTTGCACGATGAGTGGAATTGTTGGCCCATCGGAAAATACCACCCATCTCTCGAAGGCAGTGTGATAGTTACTGCTGGTTTCTGAATAGTGCATGAGGACCATCTGGGCGGGTAAAATCTAGCCATTGATCTTGTGGGAAAATTAATGGTTATGATGCGATGAACGGGCGACAAACAAAGTGAACGGTGGACGTTGCGCTGTTGTGCGAAGACCGTCTGATCTGCAGAGATCGACGGTTTGAAATGTGCCCGATATTCAACTGAGATAAATGCCTTTCGCCTTAGTGCCTGGTCTCAACACTGGGTCACGTGGAGGGGAAAGGTGTAGGGGCTTGGCCGAAAGTGGCTAGGACCCATCTATGGAGAATATGGTTTTTGGGCCATTTTTAATGTATTTTCAGGGCAATCAAAGGGTAACGATAGGGGAAATAAGGGGAAACAAAACCACACCGAGGGTGTGCGTATGGTTTTGAGGGGATTTTGGGGGTGAACAGGGGAAGTTTAACAAAGGGAAAAACGGGTTGAAAAGTGATATTTTGCAGGGATACAAGGGATAAATGTAGGCCTTTGGAGGACAACTTTTGCAATCAGTGAGACCTTATAAAGGGAGTCAGCAGAGGGAATTTTAACGAAGGCAGAGGCACATGAGACTTCAAGGATGATGTGTCTTCAGGGGAGATGCATTCCTTGAAGGCTCAAAAACAATTTAGCCCCCTACATTGATTGTCAAAAAATTTATAGGGGGCTAACAACTGGTAGAAATAAACTCAACCCAATAAATGGATATCTTACCATGGATATACATTTCCTCTTGAGTCTTTGCTTCCCACCAGAATAGTGCTTCTCCTTCGAGCCTCATTGAATAAAACTGGATCTTTATGTCATCTTCATGAAGGTTTTGAATTCTGCAATACACCTCCAATTGACGTATCCAATTGTCAAGCCTCTCTGCAATCCTAACCTTGTATCACAAAATTGCAACCGTTAAAACTCTTTTGCACAAACTCTAGCAAAGCAAGAAAATAACCATAAGCAACCAAATGCTCTTTCAAACAGGCTCTGATACCACTTGATCTGAACTTGATATGTTAGTTTTTGTGTGATAATTACAAGTTCGGAATTATAATTTATTTTCTTCTTGTTTTCTTATGGTGCTTTAGTTTCCTTGGTGCAGATGAGTGTCAAAACATGAAATTGTCTTGTGTTTTATGTTGAAATTAATGAAAAATAAAAAACATAAGTAAGAACTGAATAGTAGAATAAACATGTACATCAAACCATAAACATAGACATCAACACAAGTTTTTGATGAAGGAGTTCACCCCTCCTGGGCTACATCTACTTGATCTAGCTCCATAGCTTGGGCCTCTTGTATTAGCTCAAATTTGGCAAAAGTGTTGTGTAAATTAATCAATTTCTGTTGAAACCTATTCTATTTTCTTCAGAACATACAAATCATCTAAAAATTACTATTCACTCGGTCTGGTCCAGACTTGACGTCCTTCTCTAGTGGCCCTAGGCTCCCTTGAACTTCCCTGTAGCAAAATCACATGTAGAAGTCATTTTTCAGACTCTAAAACCTGTGTCATTATCTTTGGAATGCCAAAATAATCTAAAATTGACTATTCATTTTCCCAATTTGGTCAAATATTGCCTCGATTATGGCAAACACAAATTTCCCTAGTTTTACTCCTCTAAATTTGGGAATCTGTCAGACAAGTCCGCTAAATTTGGAACCTCTACTAGATTTAAGGGCGCCTCCAAAATCTCCACCAAGTTAAAGAAGGCTTAGTTAAATTTAACTAAAGTTTAACTTAATTAACCCCTTGCTAAACGGGCTTAGTGCTAGCCATCTGCGTTGGTCATATTGATGTGGTTTCATGGTGGAGGAGCTGACCGTGGGTGGGCCCCTCAGCGCTCTGTCGGTCCCACGTACCAAGCTTAAATAGAGGTTAGGTAGATGGTTTAACAAATACAACACTCGCAGCATATTGGTAAGGCTGCAGGCTTGTGGGGTGGAGGTCTGGGGTTCAAACCTAACCCACCCAATTATACATGCTTTTTTCCATAATAAATTTTACAATGGACTATTGCATTTGCATAACCCACTGAACCATAATTTAATTAACGGACTTGGCATATATTTAATTCAATGTACCATATGACATTTGATTAACAACTGAATTTTGCATTTGAATATGAGTGCGAATTATGAACTAAGGTTTAATTATAAAATTTAATTATAATTAATAAAACATATATATTATATATATAATATGTCAAAAACATATAATATGTTATATTATATAATTTATATATAATATTTAAATCATAATTAATAAAATAAAAAAATACAATTCCACCTTAGAACCATTAGGAAAGTTTCATCCACATACACCAAACTAGCGAATTAGAAAGTGCCACTTGTCACAGCCTCATTGGCAGAAACTTGAAGAATATTCCAGAAGATTCCTTTTTGCTGACTAGCCTTCCATGTCAGCAACTTGTCCAATTTTCATTTTTTTTAGTTGTTTGAGAAAGCAAACAACAGGCCATAACTTACTCATACGAACTCTGATTTTGATGAAACAAGCTACATTGGAATATTGGTGATGAGATATACATTGTCATCCTAGTTTCGATAAATTCTGAAATTTTTTGTTTTTGAGCTAAATACTGAACACCTGATCAGTGAAGCCATTGTGCAATGATCTTTGGGTTTCCATGTAACTTTTGAATTGTTTCCGTAAATGTAGTAGAAACTGTACTGGCTTTAAATGGATGCGATAATGGACAAAATCATGCATACTTGGTAAGCCTATCAACTACCACCATGATGACACTCTTTCTTTTGGACTTGGGTAAACCTACAATGAAATCCAATGAAACCTCCTCCCCACATTGAATTGGAATGGATAAAGGTTGTAACAGACGTCGAGTTTTAATTGTCACAAATTTATTTTATTTGAAAACCAAACATTACGCCACAATCTTTTGAATATCAAATTTAAGGCCATCCCAAAAAAATTCTTCTTAACCTTGTGAAATGTTTTTAAAAATCCTGACATCCCTCTTAAGGGAAAGGTGTGCAATTCTAAAAGAATATTTTGTTTGAGTTGGGAATTATTACAAATATATAAGTGATCTTTGTACCATAATGAATAATTTTTCAAGCTAAATGTTTAAGATGTACTGGGATCTTGCTGCAAATGTTGAATGAGTTCCCCCACTTTTTCATCATTCTTCCATTCATCCCTTTCTTTGGTTATCCAATCTAGTTGGATAATAGAAATGACACAAAGAAATGCTTACACATCCTCATCCTTTCTTGAGAGTGCATCTGCAACAACATTTTTCTTCCCTTTTTTGTAGATGATTTCAAAGTCATAACCCGACATCTTTGTGACCCATTTTTGCTACTCTTCTAAAGATAATATTTGTTGTAAAAATTATTTAAGACTATCATGATCTTTTTTTACCTTGAAGTGTATTCCCATCAGGTAAGGTCTCCATTTCTTAAGTGCATGTAGTATTGCCAACATTTAGGTATGGTAAATAGGTTTTTGTAATATCCATAAACAGAGAATGCATTAATACTAAAACACAATAGATGAACTAAAACTTAGTAAAAAATAAATATAAAGACAACATCAGAATGTACACAGAAGTTAAGCCATTTTATCATATGGGAGGTGAAAAAGAAAGTACAACGGTGATCAAAATATGAGACAATCAAGCGAGAGGGATAGCCTAGAATGAACTTGTAATGATCCCATAAGAGGGACTGCATAACTGCTGAACTACTGGAAGGTAAAATGCATTTTCCTTGCTACAACTATTGGGACTAAAACTACCAAAAAGATAGAAAGTCATATCTAGGTAGTATGGGAGCTTTGATGATGCTAAAAATAGAGATCTAGGCTCTATGATAGATACCCAAGATAACCCAAGAAGGGTTTCTTAGATCTGTCAATATAATAAAATCACCCTCTTAGGGCTTCACATATATATTGTTGGGTATGTAGATCTGTTGCATAATCTGATGATATGATGGTTGCAATGATGCACAGTCAAATCTATGCAAGAAGGCTTGATCCCTTCACTAGATCCTTGGGCTAAAATCTCAAGATCTAGCTCCTCCAATCCCCCTCCACTGAAAATATCTGCTAGATGAACAACAGCTTCATAAAGCTATGCTGTAAGAGAGGGAGGCTTAGTAGCCTACTACTAGATGAATCAATATAGCTCATGAATTATGGAAACAATAGATCCAATGTTAGGAGATGATCCCTCATAGGATTTCCAGCTGAAATACTAGAAACTCCCTTCCTCCAATAGAACTATAGCACTGGACTGCGCAATCCTTGAAGGTACTTCTGTTGCATGGAGGTAAAACCCAATGGCCTGAATGCCAGATATAGATCTGTTGCTCCTGGAATACTGAATTTGAAGAAGAAAGTGGTAGGATTCCGTGGGTTTCCTAGCTGAATGCTAGAAGCAACCTCCTAAAGATGGCACCAATGCGTGATAAGGAATAGAGCCCAATAGAAAACCTTTCCCAGAGTCGGCACACAAGTCCTCTATTGGTAAGGTTGGGATTCTCGCTTGGGAACCCCCTGTGCTAAAAAACACTAAAAACTTAGCTAAACATCATAAGAGTGCATGGAGATGTCACCTGAAAAATCCATATCTAAATAGATCAAATAATAATCCAAGTATCCAAATCTGCCTTCTATTGTGCCTTCACTTTCATTATATAGATCATGAGCCTTCCATAGCCTAGACCCACTCCAAAACTGTGTTGTACATGTGGAAATAAGTCTCCATGGTTGACTGCATTGTTTCTCCATGTCCTCCATCATGTTCACATGCGGTGATCACCCTCCCCATCATGTGTGCATTAAAAGCATCACTCCCTCCAATAACTTATCATAAGTGATTTATGATCTTCTTTAAAAGCACTATGATCTCAGCTGACCTATTCAAAGATCCTCATGATTTTACATTTAGGATCCATGATCTTATTTGACTGTTTCATCCTCCATCTATCTCATAAATGAGACATGATCTCCATTTATTTATCATTGATGGAGCTGCTCCACTACTCAATGTTTTAGATCTAGATCTAGAATATCCACATACACACATTAAAAGTGGATTTTATTCATATTTGAGGTTTGTGGGTCCCTCCACCCTTTTATTTACTTAATTAATTAAGTTTATTAATAAATCTAATATTCCAAATATCATGTGAAAATTTGGGAATATTACAGTCCTCCACGGAAAAATGTTGCTTGTCCTCAAGAAACTGCAAAAGTAGATGCTTGAGCAATATGTCCCCTTCCAAATGGCATCCACACAAGGAAGGTCTCCCCATTTTCTACAATGAGCTATGTATTCCCAGCACCAAATTTCCTCTCTAGAATGTCTAGAGTGATCTCTAACTGTGTAACTAGATGTCCCTCGTCAATCATGAAGATCCAAGTGACAACCATAAGCTATCCAACATCCTCCACAATACATGAGATACATAAATATAGATGGTTCTTTCAACAAGAGGAATCTTCAATTCACAAAGTATACCTCCATCTCATGCTACATGAAGTAAAGAGAGGCTTTTCATGCCTCCATCCTTAGCTCTGTTGGCCTTGTTAGATCTAAGCATCATCCCAACATTGTACAGAATAATAAGTAGAGATATATGGTTAGAAAAATATGTCAAACCATATTCTCCCAATAGTAGCCAATGTAGCAATTCTCCCTCCTGCCACACCACGCCATCAAGATACCAATTATAGTGTCCATACTCTCCAAGTAAGAGCCATCGGAGGAGTGCCTCTTGCTACCATCCTCCAATACTATCATGAAAAGTAGGGGAGTATGTAGGACCAAAGTCCCCCAATAAAAGCCACGACAACAATATCTGTTGTTGCCTTTTCACATCATCACGTGAATCATGGAGCAAAAACAACATACTGAAGGAAATATGGAATGTCATATTAGCCCAATAAAAAAAACTCCATTATCACACATCATGAGAGTATTATGCCATATTACAAACAATACAAAACACATAAACATGGGAGATATCATGTGATGGCCAAAGTCTCTCAAAAAAATTAAACATGCCTTCTTCTACTTCATTCTATCATGGATACAGAAGGCATGAGTCAAAGAAATATAAGCTATTGGGTGGTAACCATACTCACCCAAGAGAAACTAGCGTAACCAAGCTTCTTGCTAGCCCATGTCATATATATGCAAGTGGTCATGCAACCCCTTTCTTATCATCCTCACCCACTCATCCCAGTGTGGATGATGAATGATGTCCTGCATAAACATGGTATCCTCCCTTTGTAGAATAACATCCTCCTCAAACTGATGAAGAACTTTGCATTCCATGATATGTTTAAGTGCACCTCCAATGAGACCTCTCCATGAGATCTTCTTCTCATCAATGGCCTTCCAAAACCAATGAGGTTCTGGATTTGCTGCAGGTAGAAGTTTCTCTCTGAGCTGTGAGATGCTCATTGAGAAAGTGTCATCTAGAAAGGAGAAAAGATTCCTCATCTCAAGATGTCTACCATCTATCATCTTAACCTCCATTGCTTCATGAGTGAAGCTACCTTCAGAATTCTCCAAGAATAATGGGGCCCCTTCATTATCACTATTACTAGTGACAACGTTGTAGATTTGCATGGTGGTACATATCCCAAAATGGAATAATGCATTGATACACAAACACAATATTTGTAACACAGAAAATGTACTTGTAATTTATGATCAACATAGATATAGACAGAATATCTGAGCCATTTTATTCATAGGAGATGATTCAGTTACAACAACGTACCGAAATAAAGGCACTCTAGCCAAAGAGATGGCCTAGAATGACCCTGCAAGCATGCTACAACAAGAACTGCGTAAATGGAGAGCTACTAGAAGAAAATACTACACTATCCCTTCAACAGATGATGTACATATCACTGATGGCTAAATAGGGAAATGCATATCTATGGAAATATGGAGCTCTGATGATGCCGAGATTCTAGATCTGGGCTCTATGATGGTAACCCAGAAAGGATTTCTTGGATCTGTCAATCTAAGAAGATCACCCTCTTGGGGTTTCACTATACAACTACTGCGTATGCAGATATGAAGCTAGATCTGACAAATAGATGGCTGCAATATGTCACAAGATTAGATATAATCTTGAAGGGATGATCCCTTCACTAGATCCTCAAGCTAGAAGCTCAATATCTATCTCCTCAATCCTCCTCTCAAGATTGTAGCTGCTACTACACAACTGCTCACAAAAACTACACTGTAAAGGAAGGAGGCTCTCTAGCCTACTACTAAGATATGCAATGAAGCTCATATATGATGGAAATAATGAATACAATGTGAAGGAATGATTATCCACTGGATTACTAGCTGAAATGCTAGAAACTTCCCTTCTCCCTTGGATCTACAAGATGATGTATATGATGTCTTAAAGCAAGGCACAATGCTGATCTCATAACGAGCCATTGGACATAGGATCATGTTCATCCCATCTCCTGAAATTCCACATTTCAACTCAAAGGGTTGAATGTAGTTTATCAATGAAAAACTGGGATATTTTTTCATCTCCTCCTTAATCAGAACAAGGGTACTCTGCGCAGTGATATGTTGCTACTCAAAATCAGAATTTTTTTCTAACCCTTGGTTATGCATGGGCCTTGATGGCATGTCCCCATAAGTTTCAATAAGGGGTACTGAAACAATATGAGATGAAAATGGATGCATACCTTGGATCAAATGAGATTCAAAAACATCATGCAAGATCACAAGAGTTTCCTCTTCTGGTGCAATGATCTCTCCAACTAGTGGTAAGAGTGATGGCTGCTCTCCTCCAAGTTTACCAGTGGTGGAATCTACTTCCTATTTGTCATGCATATCTTGAATCATGCATGGGGCTCTATGTGTCAAGAGCTCAAGATTATCTTGCAAATTTGCAAGTGTCTCTTCTCCGGATGAAAGTACTTCTGCAGCTAGTGGTGAATGTAGTGACTCTTTGTCCATAGTGACAAGATTGACATCCTCCTTTGTTCCCTTACGAAATGTATCTTTGTGACACATCTTTGGTTTTGTTACATCAAACTTCTTTCTCAATTTGTGAAATAAATATAAATATTTAGTCACCTTTGCATGCTCCATGTCACCAAACCACCAATCATTAGCTTCACCTAGAAGATGAAGTGTTGCAATCTGGACAACCTCTTTTTCAGCCACAGGATGTAACTTGAAAAATGCATCTAGCTCTTTCCTCGAAGCCTTAACAGTGCTTGAAGAAGATCCATCAAATGTAGGCAAATAGAATCTATTGTGCCTCTTTCTTCTATTGCTGCTATAGGATCCTCCTTCTTCTCTGATTTTGAAGAATTGTTGGAGAGTTAGTTTCTCATTCAATTCTCTAGACTGTGATTTGTGCTCTTCAAGATATAGACTGAGAGTCTCATGAATCTTAGGCTCCATGTTTCTTCTTTATTCATGACTATACCATTCAACTTCTTGAAAGAAAATGGGCATAGTAGATCTATGACTCTCTGGTTTTCTTTGTTGTTGATCCGAAGTGCTTGGACCTTCCTCATCAAATCTTCTTCTTGGACCCTCCTCTTTCCTTTCTCTCTTCATTTGTTTGACCTCTTTGGGGAGATATTGCATGGATCTAAAGAGAAGAGTGGCAAAACTATAACCCTCCTTCATGATTGATCTCATCTATCTGCTTCTTCTTTTGATGCAAAATATGAAGTGTCTACAAGTTGAGCCAAATATCATGCTCTCATACCATTGTAATATCCCAAAAGGGAGAATGCAGTAACACTAAAACACAATAGATGAACTAAAAATAAGTAAAAAATAAATCTAAAGACAACATTAGAATGTACAGAGAAGCTGAGGCATTTTATTATATGGGAGGTGAAAAGGCAAGTACAACAGTGCTCAAAATATGAGACACTCAAGTGAGAGTGATGGCCTAGAATGACCCTGCAATGATCCCACAAGAGGGGCTGTGTAACTGTTGAACTGCTAGAAGGTAGAATGTGTTGTCCCTACTACAACTTTTGGGACTATAATTGCCAGAAGGATAGAAATTCAGATCTAGGTATTATGGTACCTCTGATGATTCTGAAAATAGAGATCTAGGCTCTATGATGGATACCCAAGATAACCCAGGAAGGGTTTCTTAGATCTGACAATATAAGAAAACCACCCTCTTATGGCTTCACATATATACTGCTGGGTATGAAGATCTGCTGCATAATATGATGATATTATGGCTGCAATAATGCACAATCAGATCTATGCA
Organism: Pinus albicaulis; assembly: GCA_034641835.2. Classification (NCBI taxonomy): domain Eukaryota; kingdom Viridiplantae; phylum Streptophyta; class Pinopsida; order Pinales; family Pinaceae; genus Pinus; species Pinus albicaulis. The sequence continues at coordinate 892,296,718 of CM076583.1, read as the reverse complement.
AGAAGGGTTGATCCCTTCACTAGATCCTTGAGCTAAAAGCTCAAGATCTAGCTCCTCCAATCCCCTCCACTGAAAATAGTTTTTGGATGAACAACAGCTTCAGAAAACTGCACTGTAAGAGAGGGAGGCTCAGTAGCCTACTGCTAGATGTGTCAATATATCTCTTGAATGATGGAAACAATAGATCTAATCTGAGGTGATAATCCCTCATAGGATTTCCAACTGAAATACTGGAAACTTATTTTCTCCAATAGATCTACAAGACTGGACTGCGCAATCCTTGAAGGGACTGTTGCTGCATGGAGGTAAAACCTAATGGCATGAATGCTAAATATAGATCTAATTCTCCTAGAATGTTGAATGTGAAGAAAAAAATGGTAGGATTAATCCTCCACCGGTTTCCTAGATGAACGTTAGAAACAACCTCCTAAAGATGACACCAATGCCCGATAAGGAATAGAGCCCAAGAGAAAAACCATCCCAGAGTAGGCACACAACTCCTCTATGTGTAAGGGTGGGATTCCCGCTTGGGAACACCCTGTGCTAAAAAACACTACAAAATTATCTAAACAACATAAGAGTGCATGGAGATGTCACCAGGAAAATCCAGGTCTAAGCAGATCAGAGAATAATCCAAGTATCCAAATCTACCTTCTATTGTGCCTTCAACTTCATTATATAGACCATGAGCCTTCCATAGCCTAGGCCCACTCCAAAATTGCACTGTACATGTAGACATAAGTCTCCATGGTTAAATGTGTTGTTTCTCCATGTCCTCCATCATGTTCACACGGGGTGATCACCCTCTCCATCGTCTTTGCATTAAATGCATCACTTCCTCTACTAAATTATCATAAGTGCTTTATGATCTTCTTTAAAAGCACTATGATCTCATTTGACCTATTCAAAGATCCTCATGATTTTACATTTAAGATCCATGATCTTATTTGACTGTTTCATCCTCCATGATCTCTCTCATAAATGAGACATGATATCCATTTATTTATCATTATTGGAGCTACTCCACTACTTCATGTTTTAGATCTAGATCTAGAATATCCACATACACACATTAAAAGTGGATTTTATTCATCTTTGAGGTTTTTAGGTCCCTCCACCCTTTTATTTACTTAATTATTTAAGTTTATTAAGAACTCTAATATTCCAAATATCATGTGAAAATTTGGGAATATTACATTTTTGTAAATACTTTCCTTTGATTGGATGACTTTCAGAAGAAATGGGTCTTCCTTCTTTCATTAAAACAACACCAATTCCATTTCTTGAGGCATCACATTTTACAATAAATGTTTTGTGATGTCCAATGTAGCTAAGACTGATGCTTGGCGCATTTCCTCTTTAAGATGTTCAAAGGCATTAGTTGCTTCTAGAGTCCACGAAAATTCATCTTTCTTCAGTAATTTTATTAGAGGTGCTTCTATTCTCCCATAATTCTTTAGAAACTCATGATAATACCCTATCAAGCTAAGAAATCCTCGCAGATGCTTTATGGTTGTGGGGATTTTCCATTCCTTAATGGATTTAATTTTGTTAGGGTCTACCTTAAAACCATATTGAGATAATATATGACCAAGATATTCCACCTCATGCACTCCAAAGAAACATTTTGAGGTTTTTTTCATATAATTGTTTCTCCTATAATAGTTTTAGCACCATGTCAACATGTTGAGCATGATCCTTCCAAGACTTGTTGTAGATTTGTATATCATCATAAAATAATAACACAATTTTTCTAAGGAATTCTTTGAAAATGGAATTCATCAAACCTTGAAATGTAGAAGGTGCACTGGTAAGCCCAAAAGGCATGACCAAAAATTCAAAATGACCCGCATGAGTTCTAAATTCTATTTTTAGAATTTCTTCAGTCTTCATTCTTATTTGATGATATCCTGAATGAAGATCCAACTTGGTGAAGTAAATTTCTCCATGTAATTCATCCAATAATTCATCAATGAAAAGAATGGGAAATTAACTTTAATAGTGAGCTTGTTGAGTTTCCTATAATACGGACACATGTGCCATGATCCATCCTTCTTGTGCACCTATACTATTGGAGCAGAGAAAGAAATTTGACTAGGTTGAATTATACAACCTCTAGCATTTCTGCAACCATATGTTCAATCTCACTCTTTTGGGCAAAAGGTTATTTGTAAGGCCCAGTGTTTGGAGGAACACTTCCTCGAATCAAATGAATAGCATGATCATGATCATGAATAGGTGGGAGGCCTTTGGGATTCTCAAACATCTTGGAATGATTTTCCAAGACTTTTTTGAGATTTGGAGAAATAGATGATTTCATTGTTTGAAATTGTAGTGAGAATAATTGTGCAATTACACCTCATTTTTCTTTCTTTAAAATATTTTTCATGACATTAGAGCTGATTATATTTCCTATTTTCCCTGCGATACCCAATAATTCAACTTCCTTTCCTTCGCAAAATTTTTTCAAGAAAAGTTCTTGAAAACTAAAATTTAGAGTCCCCAAAGATTGTAACCATTGGACTCCTAGTATAACATCAGCACCACCCATTGGAATAGAAAGCATTGAAATATTCAATATATATTCCACCATGGTTAGACTAATATTATGACATTTTCCTGAGAAATTTATAGTTCCTCTATTTTTAACCATCACTTGACACTCTGGTGTTGGATATGGGGAGAAATTCAATTCCTTGGCTATATTACAATGAATAAAATTATGGGTACTACATGAATCAATCAACACTATTAATTTTTTTTTTCTTGATATATCCTTTTGTCTTGAGAGTTTGAGGAGTGGTAATTCCAACCAATGAATTACAAGATATGGTTGGATTCATTTATTCATTCTTTGGGGTTGCTTCCTGGTGTATATCCTCATCTTTTGATGTTTCTTGTTCCTTTTCTTCCTCCGCTTCACAATCTATGTAAAATAATTTCTTCTCAGCACACTTATGACCTTTAGTGTATTTTTTATCACAACTATAACAAAGTCCTTTTTTTCATTTTTCCTCCAATTGTTGTGGTTTTAACCTTGTAGGTTGTGGAAGGCTAGGAGCAACACAATTTCCATGTTTATAGTTATGATTGGTATACTTCCTTGTTGCCATAATTTTTCTTTCAACTTTTCTTGCCACCTTGAATACCTTCTCCAACGAATCAGGTTAACAAAGGAGAACCTCATCTTAGATTTTATCCTTTAAATTCCCTATGAATACATCAATCCTATGTTCCTATGGAATATTTTCTACCCCAATATTCAATTTTTGGAAGTCCTCAATGTGTTCTTCCATTGAACCCTTTTGTTTGAGATTTATCAATTGCCTAAAGAAGGTGTTGCTCTTTGTATCCTCATAATGTGCTATAATTTACTCTATAAAAATTGACCATGTGACAAGTGGTTTACGAGAACACAACCATCGATGCCATACAAACTGATTGGGTTCTAAATATAAAGTTGAAATGCATACCTTTTTTTAGTGTTGTACATCATGCAGATCAAAATATTGCTCCCTTTGTAGTATCCATGTTGTCAGATCCTTGCCAACAAACTTACTTGAATCTATATTTGGAATGTGGTGGTTCTTAAACCGAACATTGAAGTTTATAAAATCACAATTGATATTCCTTTTGTCCTCATCGTGATTTTCATGGATTACCTTGTCACCATCGGGAAGCCTTTCTTGCAACAACTTTGTCAAACCTTCCATGTATGCTTTCCAACCGTCCATATTAGATTCCATTACGGATTTTAAACCATCCATGTCCACTTTTAATCCATCCTTAAAAATTCCATTTTTTCTTCTATTTTGTTTTTGGTTACTCTTTGTGAGAGCGAAATTTGATGCACTTGGTCTCGTAATTTTGATATATCATGTTGTAATTCTTCTTCTTTGTGTGTCATATTAGAGATTTCTAAGGGCTTAATGAGCGTGGAATTATTTTTTGGAAGAATTTTAGAATCCAATACTGATATATATGCTTCAATATGCCCTTGGAGCCACTTTCAACTGATTTTTAAAACAAAACTTATGCAATTTAAAAAACAAATACACATGTTTTCTTTCTTTTGAGGAGCTCGGTATTGAACCTGATGTATCTCTGTGATTTCATATCCCCAATATTTGAACTACGGTCCGATAGTATCCCTCCAAGTCTTATTTCCAATGTTACAGGCTGGGCCTAATTTGGATTATTCAAGATAAAGTTATGCAAGATCTCCGACGATGACCTGATTATATACTAGTTTAGTAGAGTGAACTTGTATGGAGTTCTACGTGTCACTGTTTTGAACTTTGAGCCTAAAATTTCTACAAGAAAAAATATATTCTGTTCACTTTCTGCCACATTTCATAGATCAAATACGATTCCTAAAATGAAATTTATGATGATTTTCCCTAGGTCACCTATTTGAGATTGAATTTTGGAGCCTGGAAAAACCCTAACTTCCCCATATCATATCTCCGAAATATAGTGAACCAAGATCTGAAATTACAACACGAAGTTCACCCATATTTTGACTCCATATGGTTTCGATTTCCACTTCTTAAGCTTTGTAGAAGAAAAGTTATAACAAAAATTCCAAGATGACCTGTTTTAAGAAGAGAAACCCTAGAATCCAAAGCTATGATACCAAATGTTATGCAACCAACTCACAAAATAGAAGAGAGATATATCAACAACTTAGAAATCAACCTCTTTGATGGGGAAACATCCTTTACATTACCTAAATGAAAAATTCTTCGATGATACAAATAAAAAAACCTCCTTTCTATATATAAGAGTCAAAGGGGTCACAATATAATCAGAGTCGACATAACAATAATAATGTAAGGGCACAACAATAAAAATAGTGGGCTTCTATGGGGTGCTATAATAACACTATGATTCCTACATGGGTAAAACAATAACAATAAGGGAGATATACTAACAATAGCAATAAGGGGATACACTAGTCTTATAGGGACCTAACATATATGGTGGTAAAATCTCAAGAATGTTAAGAGAATTTGAGAGAGGAAGTTGACCTAGAGTAAGCTTGAGAGGTACTTCAAGGAGAAATACTTTTCTAAAAGGTATTATGATCGAAACATAAATGAATTCCATGAGTATAAAATTCAATAACATACTCTAGAATCATATTCCAATCAATTCATAGAATTTTTGAGGTATATACCTTATATCAAAGATGACGGATAAACATATAGAACTTCCAAATCAGAGAAGTGATTAAGATCCTCACATTACAAGCAGGATAGGAAAAGTGTCAAGTTTTGTGTAGCTTCAAATAATGAACTCTAAAATAAACATCTTGGTACAAGTGGGAATAAAATAATTAAGCAAGCAAAGGAAGAGACCAAGGATCCAAGGAAAATTTTTTTGAGGTGTTTGGGGAGTTGGGAAGATCATATATTAATATAATGTCTCCACTAATAGCAAGACAATAGAAGGTTGTACAATGTAAAAAAGGAAACCACTTTCCATGCTGTGGCCTAAAGTGTAACTTGGATTTATATAGATATGGAAAAGAAGCATGTGGATCACCAAGCCTTAGTGGTGGAAATGGAAGTTATACTTTCTAAATTCCCCATTTCAATTTTAATTAACCCATATTCTATCCCCAGTTATGTTATTCCACGAGTTGTGGAAGATTATGTTTTACATAGGGAGAAACATGATAAGTCATGACTAGGTCATTTAGCCATATGAATCAAGAAGAAGGTGTATGATTCTATTGAATCATTCCAGATTGGGATGAGTAGAATGCTTACCCAAGCCACTTTTAATATCATTGGCTTGGGGTCATATGAATTGCTAATTAGGATGGATTAGTTTGTAGTTCATAGGGAAAAAATTGGATTATTATAACAAAAAATATGAGTACATTGACGATGAAGGAGAACAAAGGTCACTAAAAGGAGTGTGGAAGCCTATATTAGTAAGGAAAATTTCAACTCTATAGTTGAAGAAATATAGCAAACATTAATTACCCCTCCATGCCATACAAGAGACCGGTTTAGAATATGAAAGTAAGTTGAAAATTTAGGATCATCCTATGCTGCATGAATATAATGATGTATTTCTACAGATATTTTAGGATTTTGACGCAATAACACATCAATTTTTATATAGATGTCACTCTAGGAATAATTTTTGTGACTAAGACATCTTATAGAATGAGCACACTAGATTTAATGGAGCGAAAGCTACAACTAAAAAATATTTTAGATAAAGGGTACATTAGACTCAACATGTTACCCTATAATGCTCCATCATTACGTTCCGTATTGATTACAAACAACTTAAACAAGTTAATATTAGAAACAAGTATTCATTGTCTAGGAATGATGATTTATTTGACCAAGTAAGAGGAGCCATAATATTTTCAAAAATTTATCTGAGCTTCATGAATCATCAAGTCTGGATGAAGGATCAAGATATCCACAAAACTACATTCAAAACTAGATATGAAAACTATGAATTCGCAGTGGTGCTATTTTGGTTAAAAAATGCACTAGCCACATTTATGTGTTATATGAATAATGTTCTTAGTTCTTAGCAAGTACTTGGATAAACTTGTTCTTTATTTATTGATGACATCTCAGTGTATTCAAATACCAAAGAGGAGCAAAAACAACACATCAAGGCCATGTTATGAATGTTACATGAGCATCAATTGCAAAGAAAATCTTAGGGGCTAATACTCATTGATGGGCTAATTTTCCATGTTTTTTATAAAACAATACTCACCAATTTCCATTTTCTTCAAAAATGATTCACCCAAATTGTATAGAATAAAAACAATTTACCTTAAAAACCACCAAAATTTTGTGCAAGATATATTAAATTTTTAGAAATTTAAATATTTTTACAATAATATTGGCAAAAATTTATAGATTGCATATTCAAAACTTGTAATTTTTTCCAAGGTTTCTAAACTTTAAAAATAAATTTCCATCCATAAAATTTTCCTTGATCAATTTTATGCTAAGCTCAAAAAATGTGACTTTTTTAAGTTGCAAATTCAGTAATTGAGTAATGTTATCTCAAAAGGAGTAGTAGTTGATCCTAGAAAGATAAAGGGCATACTAGAGTGGACTCCTCCCAAGAATGTAATAAGAGTAAGATATGTTATTGGGATAAGAGGATATTATAGAATATTCATTCAAGGATTTCAAATATTCGGCATCTCATTACAACATTCCCAAAGAAGAGCGGAATTTCATTGATATTAGAGAGTGTGGTGAGCTTCGAAGAGATAGATAACCTTCTCACACATGCCACTATTCTAAATATTTTGGATCTGAATAAATATTTTTCAATCAACATCGATGCTTGCAAGGAGAGACTCAATGGATTTCTCATGCAAGATGGACATGCGATTAGTTATGAGTCTAGAAAATTAAATAAGCATAAGAGAATTTATGTGACACATGCTTTTGATCTTGTAGCTATAATGCACACTTAAAAAATGTTGACACCTAATCCTAAGGGATTGGGATAAATTGTATATTAGTGTAAATTAGGAAATAAGGAGGTCTAAGAGACATTGGGAAATGAATCCCAATAGTCTCACTGACCTTAGTGGCTCTAGACACCCTCAGGAGACCAAGATGGTTGATGATAGGTCAAAATTCAAGGTGGTAGGATTTCTCTTGAACTAGGTTTGGATTGAAGTACTCGTCGTCCTGATTCCAACAGTGCCAACAGATCTCCAATCCGAGCCCATATGGAGAAGTTAGAGTGTGTCAAAGTTTTGGTCAAAGTTGGGTAGTGGGCCAAGTTTAATTGTCCCACAAATTCACCATCAACCGACAGGGATCCCAGCTCCCAAAAATAGGTGAAATTATGGCCTCTTTAATTTTCCCAATTACCCTTATTTTCTATAAAACCAAAAATGACTATTTTTGTTTAAAAAAATCAAAAAAATATTAAGAAATAGGGGTGGCAGGCCATGACCCCTGCCACCACTATCGAACCTATATAAAAAAATATCAAATTATGGGGGGGGAGGAGGGGGTGGGGGGGTGGAGGGCGGGCTTTCACCCCTGCTACCTCGCTCCATATGTTTCAACATATTATAAATATGGTGTTGGATGGGGTGCCACCGGCGAAACGGCCCACACCCATCTCCTCTGACCACGGTCCAAGAAATTCAGAGGTGGCGAGGTTTGCACCCGTGCAACCGGTGCGGCTGGACCGCTAACCAGGCACCCCCACTACCATATAAAATAGAGTCAAACAACCAACCAAACCATCACCCAAAATTAAATTCAAACATATGTATAACGCGCCTCCAACAGTTATATGACATACCCACAACATTCCACAGTTATATATATTTTAAAAAATGCACCCAAACACTATTATTCATCACCTTCATTGTATTCTCATCATTCGAATGAGGAGATCAACTATAGTATTCAAGAAGATAACGCTGAATTGAAATTTCTTCTACGAGAGGAGAAAGAGGATAAAAAGAGAGTGCAACTTTAGTTGCAAGTGGTAGAGGAAGCCTTGGGAGAACTGAAGCACAACGACCAGAGCCTTCAAGAAAAGGATGATGAATTAAGGACGCTCATAAAAGGAAGAGAAAGCAAATAAGTAGAGGCTTTAGCTTCAGCTACGATCCGCGAAAGAGGATTTGGAGGAATTGAAATGCAACAAAGGCTTGAAGCAACCATCATCACCAGTTTCTGGATCAACATCTGAGGTAAACAATGTTGATGTTTCTTCAGTTTCATCTTCACATGCTATCATTTATGTCGGAAATGTGGAGATACCCATTACAGTAATTGGCATGAGACTCCTCACCAAGATGGGATACAAAGGAGGAGGACTTGGCATTAATGGCCTAGGCATGAATCAACCATTGGAGGTCATGCAAAGACCTCGATTAGAAGGTTTGGGGTACACTGGAGGACAGTGCTCAAAGGTGTGAAAAGCTCCCAATGCATGGTTGAAACCATTGGGGAAAGAGATTGTTGGGAACACTTCACCGTCATCCTATGACAGCGCACTTGGTAGTGAAAGAGTTGAGGCAAGCTCTCATCACCATGATTTCACCAAAGGCAACTGAGAAAGGTATAACAAGTCTCGATATTCCAATGTTCATTTTTATTACAAGCATGTTGCTAACAATGAACCTAGATCATGGCATCAGAAAAAATCTAGTTTTTCTGGATTACATAACCATGTATTTTCTAAGTGTTGGAAAAGAATGGAATCAAAAAAGAGGATGAGAAGTGAAAGGTATTCTCCATCATAGGAAAAAAAGAAGGTAAATAATTTCTGGAGGATGAAGACTCATTGCATTCATTGCGAAATAATTGGCCATCAGAGAGCCATGTCTTGGAGGCTCTATCCAGAGAAATGCCTTAAGGACAAAGCATCAGTGCAGGAACCAGTTGAAACAACTGTTTGACAAGCAAAAGCACTGCAGAGAGATGACCATTTCACTTTGATAAGTGAGAGATGGTTTTTCTAGTTTGGTAGCATGTATGTCCTTACTTTGTAAATCATATATTTCAATTTAAAATGTAAAAATGATGATTTTTTCCATCAATTGTTCAGCAACAATGATACTTTGGCCTTGTATATATAGTTGGGGTATTGATTCCATTTTAATGTAAACTTGACCACCGAGTATGTGTTGTAAAATCATGGAAAGTATGGGATGCTTGGGTCATATATTGGTCACTTATTTAAGAATTTAATTTTCAAAATATTGTACTATAGGTTTGCAGAAGATGCAGGTGTCGGCTCATCACTTATGGCTTCGAAGGACAAAGGTGAAGGAGAATGAAGGGTGACATTTTAGGGCACTTGTGGCACAAACAAGGTATAAAGTAGTTGTAGATTATGTTCATGATTTTGGTGGAGAAAAATCTCCATAGTGGGGAGGATTGATCCAGGTAGCTCCAGAAAACCTCAGGAGACCAAGAGGGCCAATGATAGGTCAAAATTCAAGGTGGTCGGATTTCTCTTGAACCAAGTTTAGACTGAAGTACTCATCGTCCTGATTCCAATGGTGTGAATGGATCTCCAATCCGAGCCCATATGGAGAAGTTAGAGAGAGTCAAAGTTTTGGTTAAAGTTGGGCAGTGGGCTAGGTTTAATTGTCCCACAAATTCACCAACAACCAGCAAGGAACCCCAGCTCCCAAAAACGGGCAAAATTGTTGCCTCTTTAATTTTCCCATAGGGGTGGCAGACAATGAGCCCTGCCACCACCGTCAAACCTATATATAAAAAAAATCAAATTATGGGGATGCAGGTTTTCACCCCCCCACCTCGCTCCATATGTTTCAACATATTATAAATATGGTGTTGGGTGGGCTACCACCAGTGGACCCGACCCACACCCCTCTCCTCTGACCATGGTCTAAGAAATTCGGAGGTGGCGGGGTTTGAACCCGCCCAGCCGGTGCGGGTGGCCCGCCAACCGGGCACCCCCACTACCATATAAAACAGAGTAAAAAAACCAGCCAAACCATTACCCAAAATTAAATGAAAACATATGTATAACACACCTCCAACGATTATATTCCATAACCGAAACATGCCACAGTTATATATATTTTAAAAAACGTGCCCAAACATAAAAAAAATACAATGACTATTATGAGAGGGGCGGGTTTTGATCCTCCAACCCCTCTCCAACCAATTAATTTTTTTACCACTACACCAATGGTGCATTCGTGGTTAAATACACCCAAAAAATTATATAAAAACCAAAAAATCATTTGCACGGGAGGTAGAGCGAGGGTGGACCAGTAGAGGAGGAGCGCGGAGTTCGAGGAAGAATTATTTTTTTATTGCAGATTGAACCTTGATCCATTCAGGGAGGTAGTGGAACCATGATCTAAGCCACATTTCTAGAGGGGCCAGAATTGTCCGATGTCCAAATTAGACAAATTTTATAGGGATTTTATACCTTTTGGTGATGGGAATCTGATGACGATGTCAGTTTCTGCAACAGAGGTCTCAATTTTTTGGCCATTTTCCATATTGGAATGACAGTGTCAGATTTCAAAGTGTGGAAAGTGGATTTCATGCCATTCAACGCCATTAATTCAATGTTGCATTCACATCCAATAGCTAAGCATTATATTCTTCAGTCAACTTCAGAGTTGATGTATGAATTGTTGTTTCCATGTACTTCATTTGTTATTGTTGTGAGATGTTTTATGTCGTGTCTATTCCTGCTTGATGTATGATGTGGAATCTTTATTTTTATGTCATGTGATATGTATTCATCATGGATGGTCATTTATGTTCAGAGATCCCTTTGTTTTCTTGATGGAAGGATACTCTTTGTCACCATGTGTGAGGTTGTCATGCTGATAGGAGGTTTGTTATGAGTGAGAGTTCCTTGTAGCAGAACGTCTTGTGGAAAGACTTTACCACTCATGTTGAGGGCACATTTCCTTGTATGACAAGTAAACAATGTCCATGTACATCATTACCATTTCCAGCACCAATTGAAGTGTCCAACATCATCGAGACACTGAGGCCCAGAGGCGTAGTCCACACTAGACAAAATTTGTTATGAAACGTCTTGTGTTTTTTTATGTGATTGTTGACATGTTTTCCTCCTAATTATATCTGCATATGTGTTCTTTTATGATATTTTAAAATGCAATTCTAACAACATCACAGAAGTAAGATATCATGGGTAAACCCAGTAGCTGATGGACCCAAATCACTCACCTCCATGTATATATTCATGAGAACCCTCTATCAAATTCACCATTCAATTTTTTGAGTTACCTCCTAGTCTAACATGGTATCAGAGCCAACTCCTTTTTTGGAATTCCTACCCCTAGTGTAACTCCCTCCTACTTCTGGCAGACCTTCCTCCCTGTCTTCTCCTAGAATAACTATCCCTCCCACTCTTAGCAGTCCAGATTCCAATTTTTGTTTAGCTTTTAGCTCATTCCCAAGCTCCTTGGCATCAATTTTTTTTATCTCTTCTCCTTCCTCCATCGCGGCCCATGCTGCTTGTACACTTCGCACTTATGGAGATCAAACATGAAAAAATTTCACTCTCCTCCTGCCATAACATAGTATGCATCTCACAACCCTCCTCTATGTAGCTACTACATCCCGCTCCACACAGCTACCACCTCCGGCAGCTCCTCCTGTAGCTTTTCCCGTAGCCATCTCCCACACCTCCTCCTCTGCGGGCTCCCCTCCCTGCTCCACAGTGCTCCCATATTTATTTCCCCACTCCTCTTGACGGGATTCCCTCCTCCCACAACCACTTCCCCCTCCACTCCCTTCCACCACTTCTCTTCACACTACTCCCCTCCTGCTTCCCTCCTTCCTTCCTCGCTCCCTCCCTCCGCTCCCTCCTCCTCTGTCCCCCCGTTCCCTCCTCCATCCTTCCTCTGCCCTCCTCCCTCTTCTCTCCCTCCATCCTCCCTCTGCCCTCACCTTCCCCCATTCCAAATCCCCAGGTTTGAGCTTCTCGAGGTTTCACCTCCCCTTCAGTTCCACCTCCCCTCTACAAAAAGAATATTTTTTTACAAAAAAAAAATCAGAACTTAGCTTTTACAGAAAAGTACATATTTATTACCAAAATTGAGTTTTTACAGCAGAGTACATTTTTTCCACTAGAATTGAGTTTTTGCAGCAAAATAAATTTTTTTACACTAGAATTGAGTCTTTTTCCAACAATCTACATTTTTTCTATAGTACATATTTACAACCCCTATGTCTTCTAAATAAGCTGTATGTTTCACACATAGAGAAAATAATCATGCTCAAGATTCTTCTAGAGAAAGAGTTGGCCAAAGAAGAATATGAAGAAGAAATTTCAGAGGAAGGGGGGGGGAGACAAGCTCAAAGTGAAAAATCTGATCTTCATTGCATACGCTGCAATAAAAATTGGCATGATGCATCTACATGAAAGCTGACTTGGGATAGAATTGAGCAAAAAAGAAATCAAGAAAAAGGTAAAACTCATGACAGAGACAAATTTAAATCACCTTAATTCGCTCATTATGTTGTAGCATACTGTAAAATTGGAGTAACTGAAGACTTGTTTGATGCTTCACTTAGTTCTTGGAGAAATTATTGGTTGCTAGATTCAAGAGCAACATGTCACATGGCTTTTAGAAAATATTTTTTTGAAGAATTTACTAAAATTTTGATGAAGCATTATACTTTGTAGACAAATCTAAACACAATCCATCAGGGCTTGGCACAATCAGGCTTAAATTTCTTGGTCTTCCAAACCATCTTCTACATGAGGTTCTATACCTTCCTGAGTTGAGGAGAAGCTTGTTGTCCTTGGTCCACATCTGCCAGCTAGGGCACTCCATTCACATGTTTGATGGCAAGTTTTAGGTCATAAAAGCATCATATATCTCACTTGTCATGAAAGGAATAGATGAAGGAAGACTCCAAAAGCTGCAACGTACCTATGCTCATGCACAAAACTTTTCATTAATTTATCATCATGATGAAGGTACATTCCAATCAAGTCTTTTATGGCATGCTAGATTTGGACACTTAAACTATGACAACCTTCGATTTTTGAATAAAAATGGTGTTACTCTACAATTCCTAGGAAACTTAAGCAATGTGATGCTTGTATTCTAGGAAAGCATAGTAAACAATCCTTTCATGATTCACATTCCATAGTACATAGAAAACTTGAGCTTATTCATTCAGATTTATATGGCCCCATGCATGTTTCTTCTGCAAATGGAAATAAATATATGATGACATTTATTGATGATTACACCAGAATGTGTTGAGTTTACTTATCGAAGAACAAACCTAATGCTTTTCAAACATTCAAGAATTTTCATGCATGAACTAAAAATTATGCACAAAATCATATTGCCTCTTTGCACATTAATAATGGAAAGGAATAAACTTCAAACGAATTTGAAAACTATCTTCGCCAACATGGGATCAAACATAAAATAACTGTGACGTATAATCCCCAACAGAACGATGTAGTTGAAAAAATGAACATGACAATTTTAAATATGGTTCACTCCATGATGTTTTTCAATGATGTAAAATTTATGTTTTGGGTTGATGCAGTTATATGTACCGTGTACATAAAGAATAGGTGTCCTTCTAATACAATCAGAAATAAAACTCCTTATGAAATTTTGCATGGCCACATTCCTTCAGTAAAACATTTTAGCGTCTTTCGTCCCACCTGTTATCCTTTGATACCCAAGGTACAAAGAAATAAACTTAGTGCTAGAAGTAAAAAATTTATCTTCTTGGGGTATTCCAATACCTCGAAAGGATATCGTCTCTATGATGAAGTCAATAAGAAATTTGTAGTACCTAGAGATGTCATATTCCTTGAATCTTCCAAGACTGGCGATGTTGTTGAGCGGAAACTTGATCGCTTGGATATATTCACACATGAAAAGTCATTTCAAGAATTTGATAATCAGATTCCACATCTTGAAGGGAGGATTCCTATACTAAATCAATTTGTGGAATTTTCTTCTGAAGATATCTCTCCCCCACATGAGGAACCAACCACAGATGACACCTTGAATGATGTGATTGACATAATTTGGCGACTGAATTTTGATTCAATATCAAATCAATCAAATGAGAAGCCTGGGCCATCTCATAAAAGTCCCCCAAAATGACTGACAAAGACACTGGAAAAATGTTTGTCTTGATGAGGTTGGAAAGGTAGGAACAAGAAGTTCCACTAGGAAAAAGCGAGGTGACATAGATAATTCTAATTCACCTATTGATATGGATGTTTCTTATAATTTTGAATTGAATTTTTCTACAGATCTTGAACCAACTTCCTTCAAAGAAGCCGCTTCTCATGATGAATGGAATGAAGCGATGCAAAAGGAGTATGGTGCCTTGATAAATAATGACACTTGGAAGCTGGCTGATCCTCCATTGGGAACCAAACCAATTGGCAGCAAGTGGGTCTACAAGAACAAGTACAAATCAGATGGCTCACTTGAAAATCATAAAGTTGGGCTTGTGGAAAAAGGTTTTGCACAAAAAGAAGGGGTCGATTATGAGGAAATTTTTTCCCCCACAGCAAAATGGGCCACCATCCAGACACTCTTTGCCTTAGCAACTCAGAAGGTTATGAAATTCCATCAGATGGATGTACAAGCCGCCTTTTTGAATGGAGATCTAAAGGAGAAGGTTTTTATGTCTTAGCCAAAAGGATTTGTTGTGAAGGGCCAAGAACCCAAAGTATCCAAGATTAATGCAACTGCGAGCCTAGTATGAGAAATTAACTGAGCATCTTCTGAAACTTAACTTCAAACATTTTTATCTTGATAATGCAACTTTGTTTGTTAAGAAATTTTGGAAAACAGTTGTATATGTTGTGGTGTATGTAGATGATATTTTGACGAAGGGGAACAATAAGAGTTATATTGCATCCATAAAGAAGGAATTGAAGAAAGGTTTATAAATGACTGATTTGGGCTATGTTCACTACTATCTTGGTATTGAAGTAACTCAACATCCTAAATTTATATTCCTTTCTAAAAACAGGTACATTGGAGATCTATTGAACAAGTTTGGCATGGCTAAATGCAATCCTTTGACCACTCCAATGGAACAAAACTTGAATCTCACATCCATCAAGTGGAAGTAATTTGAGGATGTAGCGATATATAGACAATTTGTAGGAAGTCTCATATATGTGACTACTACCAGACCAGAAATCTCATTTGTTGTTGGAATCCTCTCCAGGTTTATGAAAAAAAATTGTGAAGGAAATTGCTCTACTACAAAAAGAGTTCTAAAGTACTTGAAAGGGACTCAAGACTTTGGACTCAAATATACATAGGTGTGCGACTTCAACTTGATCAAATACTCTAATTTCGACTTTGATGGAGACAAAGAAACTAGGGTATCCACTTTAGGTTATACTATGAGTATTGGATCAAGAGCTGCCTCATGGAGATCATGAAAACAGTCAATTCCAACAGATTCCACAACTAACACTAGTACATATGGTCAATTTTCTGACACTTTAATTCTGACTATTTTGATGTATTGTTGGAAAGTTCCCCAAATTTTCTCAAAATTTTTAATCCTACAACACGGTGTCGCTCTTGCGACCCCGATGGCAACATAGTCGCTCTTGTGACACTATGAAAAAAAATCGCTATTGCGACCCACCCGGCTAGGGGGTCACAATAGTGACAGTAACAAAATACAACGTCGCTATAACAACATCCATGTTATGCGCATCGATATACCAATGGATATGAAAATTAATAATAATAATAATAATATTTTGATGCAATCGTTAATATTAATATTTTTTTATTATTATATATTTATCAATGATGAATACAAATGAAATATTCCAACTATATATAATGTAATTATATTTTTTTATTACATATTTATCAATTATAAATACAAATGAAACCTTCCAACTGTTAGCCATCAGTAAATTTTTGTCATAGAAAATAATGGATAAAACAGGTCTTTAGTCTTCAAGAAACAAGTTTTGAGCAAAAATTATGAGTTCTTGAAGCCTTGTTGTGCCCCATGTCCAAAAGAACTCATCTCACTGTTATCTTCACTGAAACAAAGCCTTCAAAGGAGTCCTGATGGTTTTAAAAAATAACTATTTTAAACCTTTTATTCCTCCATTTTTACTCATTTTACCACTTCATCAAAAACCCCCTTTCCTCCTATCAAATTCCTCTTTTTTTCCCTCTCATACTCCATTTCATCAAAATCCCCTTTTAAACCATGAAACACATTTTTAATGGTTTGAAACATCCTATTTTACCTATCAGAACTTTAAAAAAGGCTTAAAACACCCATTTATTTGGCCTATTTCGACCTTTTTTAACATAAGGCCTTAAGCCCTTTTGCCTAAGCCCTTGGCCCCTTTTTCAGCACAAAACCGAGGCCCGAAATTGCGCGCTAAGGACTTAAGCTCCCATCGCATTCGCATATCATATTTTTCAAATTATTCATGCCATTGCCTATTTTTTTCACTGATTTGCGATATGCCGATGCGCTCATTGCATCAGCATTCTCCATCGCATCGGCATTCACCATCGCATCGGTGCTATCTATTTTTATCGCATCGCACCCTCTTCCCCACCGATGTGATTCCTCTTTAGCTTAGCCCCTTTTTCCCTAGCCCTTCACACCCCATTTTCGGTCCCATACTCCTCCATCAGACCCTTCCCTTCCTTATTCTTTAAGCCCCCTTCCCTTTGTTTTTTCCCTTCCATACTTGTCAAACCTCGGAGAAACCTCAATGGTAGATCGAAGGCCTCAAGCCTTGATCTGACGACCACCATGCTTCCCCTCTCACCCTCCATTCTCCCAACCGATATCTATCCATCCACCCTCGCAATCGATCTACATCGTAGATCTTATGGATCTAACAGTTCCTATCCAACCCTCGTCTCCAACCCTGCCAATCAACCAAACACGCTACCAAACAAAAAATCTGATGTCAGTCGGGCTCTACCTTCCACCCATAAAACTATCCCCCAATCCCCTCTTGACACCTAGCTTCCACTACAATCCTCGCTCATGCACCTTTTCACTATCGTGTTCCCCTGTGGCCGTTGGATCTACACCCACAGATTGAACGTCTCACGTTCATTTTCACGTAACTTTTCCGTATGGGTTTTAACCACCCAAACTCACGCAAAACAGGCGGTTTCCTAAGGGACAGGTGTCGCACCCTATATGGTATCGTGTTCAAAATGCGCAAAACCATTTACCACCTGGATCTCGCGCGAAAACTTCCAATGGTTTTCACAAAACGAATTTTCCATTCCATGCCATAATTTGATTTTTAACCCATTTCTTTCGTATTTCTACCTTCCCCCATGCATTTTTCCTACCGCCTAATTTCTCTCTCCACCTTTTCCAGCCTCTGTAAGCAGTTTAAACCCAAATTTGCAGGATTTCTTGATAGTTTTTTATTATGTGCAAGTCTCATGGCAGTTCTACAGCTTAAATCCATCCTAGAGTCCAGTAAAGGGACAGGGCCGAGGGTGATGATCCTCGTGGCCCAAAACAAAAGAAAAAGGGGCCAAACGGATGAATTCCACATCACAAACAATGGATCATGGCCATTTGGCATTTCCATCAAACCCTCTAATACAACCACCTATACACCAGCAAACACAGTGGTGAAGAATTAAAGAGTATCAGAGAAAAATTAAAGTTAAAGGGTTAATACTTAAATATTGAAGATTAAAGAGCTTAACCCGATAGTTAAGGATAAAGCAGAATTAAAGATGATTAAAGGAATAGGCCTAAAGTACGTAACCAAAAGCCTAATTTAGTTTAAAAAGACAAAAGACAGATGACTAAAGCCAAATCAGTTAAACAGTTAGCAAAAGGACAATTGAAGATCAAAGAAGAATAAAGAAGGCATGATCAGCCTTAAACCACAAAATCGGAGTTAAATCAGTGTTTTAAAGTATTAATATAGACAGATCAGTAAAGGAAGCCTCCAATTGCCACATCAGTGAGGCAATAAATCCTCAAGAAGACAAAAATGCCACCTGCCAGCTGATTTCACCTAAAAAGAATACAAAGTTAAATGCACAATCACAGATATTTTCCAAAGACAGCTCAGAAGTAATTGCCAGCCTACCAAAAGCCTCCAAAGTCAACAAAAGTGACTGAAGTAGATTGAAGTTAATGTAAAATCAATTAGCAGAGTTAAAACATCTGAAGTCTTCTCCATAAGGCTTCCCAAAGGTAGAGAACCATTTAATCAGTATTAATTGAACAATCAGACTTTCCTTTCACTCCACCTCCTCAATTCATCTATAAATACCATATGAGGAGCCTAGTATTATTGTTGGTTGAATACTCATTCAATGTAAATAGCTATTGAGGCTGCTGAAGCTCTGTTTTATAATTGAATAAAGATAGACTGAGATGAGAAGTTTGTGACTACTACCAGACCAGAAATCTCATTTGTTGTTGGAATCCTCTCCGAGTTTATGAAAAAAAATTGTGAAGGAAATTGCTCTACTAAAAAAAGAGTTCTAAAGTACTTGAAAGGGACTCAAGACTTTGGACTCAAATATACATAGGTGTGCGACTTCAACTTGATCAAATACTCTAATTTTGACTTTGATGGAGACAAAGAAACTAGGGTATCCACTTTAGGTTATACTATGAGTCTTGGATCAAGAGCTGCCTCATGGAGATCATGCAAACAGTCAATTCCAACAGATTCCACAACTAACACTAGTACATATGGTCAATTTTCTGACACTTTAATTCCGACTATTTTGATGTATTGTCGGAAAGTTCCCCAAATTTTCTCAAATTTTTTAATCCCGCAACACGGTGTCGCTCTTGCGACCCCGATGGCAACATAGTCGCTCTTGTGACACTATGAAAAAAAATCGCTATTGCGACCCACCCGGCTAGGGGGTCACAATAGTGACAGTAACAAAAGACAACGTCGCTATAACAACATCCATGTTATGCGCATCGGTATACCAATGGATATGAAAATTAATAATAATAATAATATTTTTACTTATTCGTTAATAATAATATTTTTAATATATATTTATCAATAGTGAATAGATAGAAATATTCCAACTATATATATTAATTATATTTTTTTATTACATATTTAAAAATTATAATACAATGGCTCCTTTAATAGCCATACGATGTAGAATTTTGTCATAGCAAATAATGGATAAAACAGGTCTTTAGTCTTCAAGAAACAAGTTTTGAGCAAAAATTATGAGTTCTTGAAGCCTTGTTGTGCTCCATGTCCAAAAGAAATCATCTCACTATTATCTTCACTGAAACAAAGCCTTCAAAGGAGTCCTGATGGTTTTAAAAAATAACTATTTTAAACCTTTTATTCCTCCATTTTTACTCATTTTACCACTTCATCAAAAACCCCCTTTCCTCCTATCAAATTCCTCTTTTTTTCCCTCTCATACTCCATTTCATCAAAATCCCCTTTTAAACCATGAAAACACATTTTTAATGGTTTGAAACATCCTATTTTACCTATCAGAACTTTCAAAAAGGCTTAAAACACCCATTTATTTGGCCTATTCCGACCTTTTTTAACATAAGGCCTTAAGCCCTTTTGCCTAAGCCCTTGGCCCCTTTTTCAGCACAAAACCGAGGCCCGAAACTGCGCGCTAAGGACTTAAGCTCCCATCGCATTCGCATATCATATTTTTCAAATTATTCATGCCATTGCCTATTTTTTTCACTGATTTACGATATGTCGATGCGCTCATTGCATCAGCATTCTCCATCGCATTGGCATTCACCATCGCATCGGTGCTATCTATTTTTATCGCATCGCACCCTCTTCCCCACCGATGCGATTCCTCTTTAGCTTAGCCAATTTTTCCCTAGCCCTTCACACCCCATTTTCGGTCCCATACTCCTCCATCAAACCCTTCCCTTCCTTATTCTTTAAGCCCCCTTCCCTTTGTTTTTTCCCTTCCATACTTGTCAAACCTCGGAGAAACCTCAACGGTAGATCGAAGGCCTCAAGCCTTGATCTGACGACCACCATTCTTCCCCTCTCACCCTCCATTCTCCCAACCGATATATATCCATCCACCCTCGCAATCGATCTACATCGTAGATCTTATGGATCTAACAGTTCCTATCAAACCCTCGTCTCCAACCCTGCCGATTAACCAAACACGCTACCAAACAAAAAAGCTGATGTCAGTCGGGCCCTACCTTCCACCCATAAAACTATCCCCCAATCCCCTCTTGACACCTAGCTTCCACTACAATCCTCGCTCATGCACCTTTTCACTATCGTGTTCCCCTGTGGCCGTTGGATCTACACCCACAGATCCAACGTCTCACGTTCATTTTCACGTAACTTTTCCATATGGGTTTTAACCACCCAAACTCACGCAAAACAGGCGGTTTCCTGAGGGACAGGTGTCGAACCCTGTATGGTATCGTGTTCAAAATGCGCAAAACCATTTACCACCTGGATCTCGCGCGAAAACTTCCAATGGTTTTCATAAAACCACTTTTCCATTCCATGCCATAATTTGATTTTTAACCCATTTCTTTCGTATTTCTACCTTCCTCCATGCATTTTTCCTACCGCCTCATTGCTCTCTCCACCTTCGCCAGCCTCTGTAAGCAGTTTAAACCCAAATTTGCAGGATTTCTTGATAGTTTGTTATTATGTGCAAGTCTCATGGCAGTTCTACGGCTTAAATCCATCCCAGAGTCCAGTAAAGGGACAGGGCCGAGGGTGATGATCCTCGTGGCCCAAAACAAAAGAAAAAGTGGCCAAACGGATGAATTCCACATCACAAACAATGGATCATGGCCATTTGGCATTTCCATCAAACCCTCTAATACAACCACCTATACACCAGCAAACACAGTGGTGAAGAATTAAAGAGTATCAGAGAAAAATTAAAGTTAAAGGGTTGATACTTAAATATTGAAGATTAAAGAGCTTAACCCGACAGTTAAGGATAAAGCACAATTAAAGATGATTAAAGGAACATGCCTAAAGTACGAAACCAAAAGCCTAATTTAGTTTAAAAAGACAAAAGACAGATGACTAAAGCCAAATCAGTTAAACAGTTAGAAAAAGGACAATTGAAGATCAAAGAAGAATAAAGAAGGCATGATCAGCCTTAAACCACAAAATCGGAGTTAAATCAGTGTTTTAAAGTATTAATATAGACAGATCAGTAAAGGAAGCCTCCAATTGCCACATCAGTGAGGCAATAAATCCTCAAGAAGACAAAAATGCCACCTGCCGGCTGATTTCACCTAAAAAGAATACAAAGTTAAATGCACAATCACAGATATTTTCCAAAGACAGCTCAGAAGTAATTGCCAACCTACCAAAAGCCTCCAAAGTCAACAAAAGTGACTGAAGTAGATTGAAGTTAATGTAAAATCAATTAGCAGAGTTAAAACATCTGAAGTCTTCTCCATAAGGCTTCCCAAAGGTCGAGAACCATTTAATTAGTATTAATTGAACAATCAGACTTTCCTTTCACTCCACCTCCTCAATTCATCTATAAATACCATATGAGGAGCCTAGTATTATTGTTGGTTGAATACTCATTGAATGTAAATAGCTATTGAGGCTGTTGAAGATCTGTTTTATAATTGAATAAAGATAGGTTGAGATGAGAAGTTTGTAGCTACTACCGGACCCGAAGGTCTCATTTGTTGTTGGAATCCTCTCCAGGTTTATGAAAAAAAATTGTGAAGGAAATTGCTCTACTACAAAAAGAGTTCTAAAGTACTTGAAAGGGACTCAATACTTTGGACTCAAATATACATAGGTGTGCGACTTCAACTTGATCAAATACTCTGATTTCGACTTTGATGGAGACAAAGAAACTAGGGTATCCACTTTAGGTTATACTATGAGTCTTGGATCAAGAGCTGCCTCATGGAGATCATGCAAACAGTCAATTCCAACAGATTCCACAACTAACACTAGTACATATGGTCAATTTTCTGACACTTTAATTCCGACTATTTTGATGTATTGTCGGAAAGTTCCCCAAATTTTCTCAATTTTTTTAATCCTGCAACACAGTGTCGCTCTTGCGACCCCGATGGCAACATAGTCGCTCTTGTGACACTATGAAAAAAAATCACTATTGCGACCCACCCGGCTAGGGGGTCACAATAGTGACAGTAACAAAAGACAACGTCACTATACCAACATCCATGTTATGCGCATCAGTATACCAATGGATATGAAAATTAATAATAATAATAATAATATTTTTCTGCAATCGTTAATATGAATATTTTTTTATTATTATATATTTATCAATGATGAATACAAATGAAATATTCCAACTATATATAATGTAATTATATTTTTTTATTACATATTTATCAATTATAAATACAAGTGAAACCTTCCAACTGTTAGCCATCAGTAAATTTTTGTCATAGCAAATAATGGCTAAAACAGGTCTTTAGTCTTCAAGAAACAAGTTTTGAGCAAAAATTATGGGTTCTTGAAGCCTTGTTGTGCCCCATGTCCAAAAGAACTCATCTCACTATTATCTTCACTGAAACAAAGCCTTCAAAGGAGTCATGATGGTTTTAAAAAATAACTATTTTAAACCTTTTATTCCTCCATTTTTACTCATTTTACCACTTCATCAAAAACCCCCTTTCCTCCTATCAAATTCCTCTTTTTTTCCCTCTCATACTCCATTTCATCAAAATCCCCTTTTAAACCATGAAAACACATTTTTAATGGTTTGAAACATCCTATTTTACCTATCAAAACTTTAAAAAAGGCTTAAAACACCCATTTATTTGGCCTATTCCGACCTTTTTTAACATAAGGCCTTAAGCCCTTTTGCCTAAGCCCTTGGCCCCTTTTTCAGCACAAAACCGAGGCCCGAAACTGTGTGCTAAGGACTTAAGCTCCCATCGCATTCGTATATCATATTTTTCAAATTATTCATGCCATTGCCTATTTTTTTCACTAATTTGCGATATGTCGATGATCTCATTGCATCAACATTCTCCATCGCATCGGCATTCACAATCGCATCAGTGCTATCTATTTTTATCACCTCGCACCCTCTTCCCCACCGATGCGATTCCTCTTTAGCTTAGCCCCTTTTTCCCTAGCCCTTCACACCCCGCTTTCGGTCCCATACTCCTCCATCAGACCCTTCCCTTCCTTATTCTTTAAGCCCCCTTCCCTTTGTTTTTTCCCTTCCATACTTGTCAAACCTCAGAGAAACCTCAACGGTAGATCGAAGGCCTCAAGCCTTGATCTGACGACCACCATGCTTCCCCTCTCACCCTCCATTCTCCCAACCGATATCTATCCATCCACCCTCGCAATTGATCTACATCGTAGATCTTATGGATCTAATAGTTCCTATCCAACCCTCGTCTCCAACCCTGCCGATCAACCAAACACGCTACCAAACAAAAAATATGATGTCAGCTGGGCCCTACCTTCCACCCATAAAACTATCCCCCAATCCCCTCTTGACACCTAGCTTCCACTACAATCCTCGCTCATGCACCTTTTCACTATCGTGTTCCCCTGTGGCAGTTGGATCTACACCCACAGATCCAACGTCTCACGTTCATTTTCACGTAACTTTTCCGTATGGGTTTTAACCACCCAAACTCACGCAAAACATGAGGTTTCCTGAGGGACAGGTGTCGCACCCTGTATGGTATCGTGTTCAAAATGTGCAAAACCATTTACCACCTGGATCTCGTGCGAAAACTGCCAATGGTTTTCACAAAACCACTTTTCCATTCCATGCCATAATTTGATTTTTAACCCATTTCTTTCATATTTCTACCTTCCTCCATGCATTTTTCCTACCGCCTCATTTCTCTCTCCACCTTCGCTAGCCTCTGTAAGCAGTTTAAACCCAAATTTGCAGGATTTCTTGATAGTTTGTTATTATGTGCAAGTCTCATGGCAGTTCTACGGCTTAAATCCATCCTAGAGTCCAGTAAAGGGACAAGGCCGAGGGTGATGATCCTCGTGGCCCAAAACAAAAGGAAAAGTGGCCAAATGGATGAATTCCACATCACAAACAATGGATCATGGACATTTGGAATTTCCATCAAACCCTCTAATACAACCACCTATACACCAGCAAACACAGTGGTGAAGAATTAAAGAGTATCAGAGAAAAATTAAAGTTGAAGGGTTAATACTTAAAGATTGAAGATTAAAGAGCTTAACCCGACAGTTAAGGATAAAGCACAATTAAAGATGATTAAAGGAACAGGCCTAAAGTATGAAACCAAAAGCCTTATTTAGTTTAAAAAGACAAAAGACAGATGACTAAAGCCAAATCAGTTAAACAGTTAGCAAAAGGACAATTGAAGATCAAAGAAGAATAAAGAAGGCATGATCAGCCTTAAACCACAAAATCAGAGTTAAATCAATGTTTTAAAGTATTAATATATACAGATCAGTAAAGGAAGCCTCCAATTGCCACATCAGTGAGGCAATAAATCCTCAAGAAGACAAAAATGCCACCTGCCAGCTGATTTCACATAAAAAAAATACAAAGTTAAATGCACAATCACAGATATTTTCCAAAGATAGCTCAGAAGTAATTGCCAGCCTACCAAAAGCCTCCAAAGTCAACAAAAGTGACTGAAGTAGATTGAAGTTAATGTAAAATCAATTAGCAGAGTTAAAACATCTGAAGTCTTCTCCATAAGGCTTCCCAAAGGCCGAGAACCATTTAATCAGTATTAATTGAGCAATCAAACTTTCCTTTCACTCCACCTCCTCAATTCATCTATAAATACCATATGGGGAGCCTAGTATTATTGTTGGTTGAATACTCATTGAATGCAAATAGCTATTGAGGCTGTTGAAGATCTGTTTTATAATTGAATAAAGATAGGCTGAGATGAGAAGTTTGAATTTGTAAAGACGTACTGGACTTGAAGATTCTAACTGGTTTGAAAATCAAATATACAAGCTGATTTATGGGATCCTGGTCTATGTCAATGGTGATGTTTTTCTTACTGTAATTGTTATTTTTCTCATGTTTTCCATACTATCCACTTTCTCTGATAAAGAACAGGAAATATAGATTAGGATTTACTGTAAAGTACCCTAAATCTCACCGATAAGCTTTATCTTTATGTTTTCTTCTAAATGTGTGTTTGGGAATGATTTCAATAGAGTGTAACCAGTCAAGGAATGTTGGTGAGCCCATGTCTTGCTGAGTAAAAATTGAGATATTGTTTTTGAATGTTATTTTCATTGCATGCTAAGTAAAGCTAAACTAGGGAAGTCTATGGTTAGCCCTGTCCTCTAGTGTTTTCTCCAACAACTATTTTGAAATTTTCCCTTAAAATTATGTCAAAAGCGGGATAGGTTCAAAGTCCTTACATGATCTTGGCTACTTTTTATGTTCATCTTGAATGTTTTTCCTTTGAATATGTTGAAAGCAGGCTAGGTTAAAAGTCCTTACTTGATCTTAGGTTATTCATTGTTTTATCTTTAATGTTTTCCATGGAGAGTATGCTGAAATCAAGCTAGATTCAAATCTCTTACTTGATCTTAAGCTATTATTTGTTTTCCTTTGAGTATGCTGAAAGTAGACTAGGTTAAAATTCCTTACTTGATCTTAAGTTGTTCTTTGTTTTTATTATATGTTTACTTCTTTCACCACTTCTTAATGTTCCATACCATAAACCAACTTAAAGAGATCCTTTTACATAGATGACTTGCCCCATGGACCACTCTTGAAACTTGTTGTGCAATTAAATCCTTTTATGACTCCATAGTCTAATGAATTGATATTGTTTCTTACTTATCCTATCAGCTGAACCATTCTATCAACCTGCTCACAACTTTACCCTTCAAAAGACTTCTTTCATTTTGATGACATTCATCCCAAACAAAACAAACAAAACCTTTGTACTTCATAACTATCCTAATATCATATCATAAGCCTTAAAGAAATATCTTTGAAAACACTCACATAGAGAGATCCCTCTCTAAATCTAGGAGGGCTAGATCCTAGGATTCCAAAGTGGTTTTGATGTAGGCTCTGCAGCGTTTGTTCTTTCCAATCTTGCAAACTATGGAGGCCTAACATACTGGCGACCATACTGGGGATAATATTGAGTAATAGATAACTTCACAACTCAACGAACCCCTATTCCTAAATGAATTAAGTGTCACCAAGACTGGTTATTATTGATTTTTGATGGTGAACAACAACCAAACCTTGAAAATAATTAAAAATCCTTCACTTGGCGACTCCACAACTCCCAAAAGACCAAATGACTCCACTGATAGAAGACTCTAAACTGGTTGACAATATATAGGGACCTATTTTCTGATTTACAAACATGGATTCAGATATATACCCAAGAGAAAAACGGTTGGCCATGATGGAAAAAATGTTGTACATGTTTGGAAAGATAATGGATAGGTATGAGGCTAATTTAAATATTTATGATCTAGAGCAGGCCATGCTTTTTTCAGATCAAGAACAAACTCTACCACTAAAAGACCTAGACAATGAGCAAGACATGTATGATGATCAAGATTTTATAGAAGATGATGTTTGTTGTTGGGAAAAATACTGAGAGGGGGGGGGGGTGAATCAGTATTTAGGGCAAACTGAAACTTTTTACTTTTTCATGCTCTAAAACCCATACACTACTTTGCTGAAGCCAACTAGCATATACACGCGGATATCCTTCATAAAACTCGCGTATACACAGAGATCTAATTATGCCATTAGTTCTTCACTTATATCATTCCATCATTCATTCATTAGATGTTCCATAAA
The DNA here is from genome assembly GCA_034641835.2 of Pinus albicaulis. NCBI lineage: Eukaryota > Viridiplantae > Streptophyta > Pinopsida > Pinales > Pinaceae > Pinus > Pinus albicaulis. The sequence goes on along the minus strand of CM076583.1, from coordinate 892,269,429 downwards.
CAGTAAACATGTGCAGTAAGAACAGAATAAACCATCACACAAAGCATCACACATGAACACCAGGATTTTTAGGTGGAAACCCAAGTCGGGAGAAAACCACCGCTGGAGTTGCTCAGCCTTCAATATTTTATTATAGAGAAAACATCTTACAACATATGTGCTGGTGCAGACTCTACCAGCACGCAGGCACCCACCTGCGCTCGTTTACCAGCCTCTCCTGGAAGGGAGCTCCAACCCCATGACTCGTTTACCAGCCTCTCCTGGAAGGGAGCTACGACCCCCTGATCTCGTTTACCAGCCTCTCCTGGAAGGGAGCTACAACCCCCTGACTGAAGGCTACAACCCTCAGCACCTCTATGGACCACATTTCATCAATTTTCACACTGGATCCAAAGCTTCCTTTAGGACACCACTTGCAGACCACGTTTCATTATATTTTCAGACTGGACCCACTCCATATATTTAAGCTCAATCATACATCAAACTGAAACTTATCAATTCAGACGACCCAGAACTGTAGAATACATCATTCACAGATAGCAGTAACACAGCAGAACAGATCAGACATTTCATTCCCCTTGCTTCAGCAAACCCTAGTTTGCATACGCTCTTTCCTTTCACTAATGTCACGTATATACGCGCTTCCAATCACATCAACTCGCGTATACTTCTGTACAAATTACAGAGTTGATTTCACTGTGCATACGTGCTTTCTCTTCAGCAAAGCCGCGTATATACGCGCTTATTCTGCGGCGAACTAGCGTATGGTTCTTTAGACATTTAGGTCATTTCAATTCTTCAGAACAGATACATTACTCAGATTTTACCCTTTACTTCAGACAGTTGTTCGCTTCTTCTCAGATCTAATCATCCCCTTAAACAGATCTAGCAAATACAAGTACATTTCAGATCTAGAAACCCTTCTTCATCATTGGTGCATCATGCAATCAGATCTATCATTCAACTGTAACCCTTTCCATTCAGATATACTTCAGAGAGAAGTATTCATTCAAGCTCAGACATCTTACCCCCATACTCATCATTTGCACAATGAATTTCTTCTCTTTATATAGGTTTACCCTTTTTCAATACCATGAGCCAAAACCACATTACTTCCGATGGTATTCCTGGACGGGGTCATTTAGACAAATCATTACCCAATACAATGGGTCAATACCATGGTGGTTACCCCTGGTTTTGCACTTTATGAGCGCTTTTGCCCATACGCGACTTGGAACGTTATTTCCCGCGTGCATACGCGACTTCTCCTAGGCAAATCCGCGTATGCCTTGAGACATACTCTTTTCATCATAGATCTAGCACATACTGAATTCATTTCTTCATTACCTTCTGCACTCCCTGTAGATACATCAGATTTACATCATTTAACAAGTTCATCAAGACATATTCTATCAAGCACAACTTCATCAGGTGGATTGCCATCAAGGACAACACATGCCACAATCTCATGTCTTCATCTTCATTAAGTGGGTTTCCATCAAGGACAACACTCTGCATCATATTGCCAACAAGGTTGTCAAGAAATTCCTGATTTCCTACCTATGACTTGTGTTTTACTGTTAAGAGAACTTCATGACCAAAATGCAAATGAAAATAGTGAGAAGTGCTTTGAGGAAACAAGTAGCCACTTAGAAAACACAGAATCTGATGTTGAAGGAGAACCAACACATATAGGTTCCCTCCCTCTATGTTATAACTCATTTCAGATTACACAAGAAGAGTGGCATCCTGACAATGTAGAAGAAACTACTCATGAACCTTGTATTTAAACTGAATATCATAATAATCATGAGGAATTGCTTGAAACAGAAGAAGATCAAGAAACAATAGAAAATCCTCAAGGTTTCCCTTCAAGCACAAGTACTGATTCACTAGAAGAGGCTCAAGAAGACATCTAGCCTCAAAACCAGTTAACACAAGAGAAAGAGGACTGTTGTACTTCTGTCTATGCTAAAAGAAAAATCCCTCCTCTTTTGACAGAAGAAGAAATTGATCAAATATTAAACAAACAACCAACCCTCAAAAATTCATTTGAACAAAACACTCCTACTCATCTACCTACCAAACCTTGTGTTATTGAACCAAAAAATAAACTTGTAGATCAGCTTAAATAAAAACAAACTGATAACCCAATATGCTTGATCAGTGAGATTGTTTATACTGATGATTGTCCAATTTTTGATCAGTCTGATGATGATGATGAGCTTTAAACAAAAAATAATCATGCAGGGCAACCAACAGTTGATTGGTGTCATGGAGTTCACTATCATCAGCTTGAAAGCAGCAATCAGCCAATCCAATCCATCAGAAATAGCTTTCACATGATTGGGAATCATCAGTCTTTCAGCTCAAAGGTTGAGGAGGAAAGCAATGAAGAATTTCTTGAGCAGGATGAAGATAAGGAACCATCCCCTGAAAGGGTTGAGGTAATAAAATATACCCCTTCTAAAGAATGTGATGATCTCTTCACAGAGTATAGTCCACTAAATCAGAACATATCAGGACTACAAGAGGACAACACTGCCAAATATGATAAGTCCTCTAGTTCAGATAATAATGAAGATGAGGAAGATTTTCTTTCTCAAAAGAATCTTGATCTTGATCCAGTGGAGGAAAAGGTAATCCTGGTTGGAAACTATCTTTCAAATACTCACAACCAAGTATTAGTTCAAGATCCCTATGCTAATTTTTTGAAGACATTTGAAGAGGGCATAAAAATTGTTAGGAGGAATATATTACCAAAAGTCAGAAATTTTTTTAGCACTGCTGCTAAAAGACAAGTGAGTTGGGAGTGGCCCTTTTGTTTATCTAGCATGCTTAAAGATATGAGCAAAGACTAGCCATGGAAACATTTGATTGAATGGATGTATTGGAAAAGAGAATTTGTCAGCTAAACATGTAAACATTTCAGAGTTAGATTAGGGTTGGTAGGAATGTCAATAAAGCTCAGCCTGTGAGCATTTAGTTAGTTTGTTTTTTGTTTTTTTCTTTGGAAGAAAAAGAGAAAAGAGGGCAGAAATAAAAGAATAAAGGTACAACCCCATACCAAAAAAGAAAGGAAAAACCTAAAAGTGTGCAAGCTTAAATGCCACTACCAAAAGAGAGCATTGCTATTTATTCATACAGCCTAATCATGACTAAATAGATTTCAATTTACTGCTGATAGGTTAGTAAATCAGATTAGCCAAACAATTTAATATTGGCTTATCAGTAGGATAGATTAGGATAGGAAGAATGGCTCTAATCAGACCAAAACCTGAGCCAAAGAGATGGAAAAGGATTGGTTCTAACATGCTCAAAATCTGAACCAAGAGAAACAGTAAAGGAATGACTCAAAATAGATTAAAATCTGAGTCATGTGAAGAATGAAGGATGTTTTAAATTTTCAGATCTTAAGCCGTCACAGTTTTGTTTTAAATTTCTGTAAATTTCAGTCTATGTGCATCTTGTTTTTATGCCATAGTCTTACAGCAGATTAGACAGCTTAATCCTGGTTTGTATGTATTTAAAATTTTTTTTTAGAATGTAGAGAATAAATTCTATAAGACAGTTTAATCTTGGCAGATAGTAGCTTAGGTAGAGAATTTATGAATTCAACTATTTAATCTGAACTCATGGAATAAATAAGGGTAGATTTAAATTAGTTTCCCGCTTTCAATAAAAGAATAAAATGTTGGTGACAAAAGTTTGCAAGTCCAAGTGCACCTTATGAAGAAAAAATGTGAGGAAAATTAGGCTGTGTAGGTAGAAGGATTGGGAGAAATTTGTTTGCTGATACAAAATACTGATCATCTTTTTTAAGCAACATGATCAAAGAAGAAAAGTTTGTCAATGGATAAGGCACAGGTATAAATTCTAGAGTTCAGTTTTTGAAGTTCTTGACACCTCCAAGGAGCTGCCATCCCCAAGTGGAACCACTGTTAGCCATCAGTAAATTTTTGTCATAGTAAATGATGGCTAAAACAGGTCTTTAGTCTTCAAGAAACAAGTTTTGAGCAAAAATTATGAGTTCTTGAAGCCTTGTTGTGCCCTATGTTCAAAATAACTCATCTCACTGTTATCTTCACTGAAACAAAGCCTTCAAAGGAGTCCTAATGGTTTTAAAAAAGAAATGTTTTAAACCTTTTATTCCTCCACTTTTACTCATTTTACCACTTCATTAAAAACCCCCTTTCCTCCTGTCAAATTCCTCTTTTTTTTCCCTCTCATACTCCATTTCATCAAAATCCCCTTTTAAACCATGAAAACCCCTTTTTTATGGTTTTAAACATCTTATTTTACCTATCGGAACTTTAAAAAAGGCTTAAAAAACCCATTTTTTTGGCCTATTCCAACCTTTTTTAACATAAGGCCTTAAGTGCTTTTGGCTAAGCCCTTGGCCCCTTTTTCACCACAAAACCGAGGCCTGAAACTGTGCGCTAAGGAATTAAGCTCTCATCGCATTCACATATCAGAGTTTTCAAATTCTTCATGCCTTTGCTTGTTTTTTCCGCCGATTTGCGATATGCCAATGCGCTCATCGCATCGGCATTCACCATCCCATCGGCGCTATTAAATTTTATCGCATCGCTCCCTCTTCTCTGTCGATGCAGTTCCCCTTTGGCTTAGCCCTTCACACCTCGCTTCTGGTCCCATACTCCTCCGTCGGACCCTTCCCTTCCTTATTCTTTAAGCCCCCTTCCCTTTGTTTTTTCACTTTCATACTTGTCAAACCCCAGAGAAACCTCAACCGTAGATCAAAGGCCTCAAGCCTTGTTCTAACGACCACCATGCTTCCCCTCTCACCCTCCATTCTCCCGACCGATATATATCCATCCACCCTCGCAATCAATCTACATCGTAGATCTTATGGATCTAAAAGTTCCTGTCCAACCCTCGTCTCCAACCCCGCCGATCAACCAAACACGCTACCAAACAAAAAATTTGGTGTCAGTCGGGCCCTACCTTCCACCCATAGAACTATCCCCCAATCCCCTCTTGACACCTAGCTTCCACTACAATCCTCGCTCATGCACCTTTTCACTATCGCGTTCCCATGTGGCCATTGGATCTACACCCACAGATCCAACGACTCACATTCATTTTCGCATAACTTTGCCATCAAGGTTTTAACCACCCAAAATCACGTGAAACAGGTAGTTTCCTAAGGGACAGGTGTCGCACCCTGTATGGTATCGCATTCAAAATGAGCAAATTTTTTTACCGCCTGGATGCCGCACGAAAACCGCCAATGGTTTTCACAAAACCACTTTTTCATTCCGCTCCATAATTTGATTTTTAACCCATTTATTTCATATTTCTGCCTTCCTCCATGCATTTTTCCTACTGCCTCATTGCTCTCTCCACCTTCGCCAGCCTCTGTAATCAGTTTAAACCCAAATTTGCAGGATTTCTTGATAGTTTGTTATTATGTGCAGGTCTCATGGCGGTTCTATGGCTTAAAGCCATCCCAGAGTCTAGTAAAGGGACATGGCCAAGGGTGACGATCCTCGTGGTCCAAAACAAAAGCAAAAGGGGCCAAAGGGATGAATTCCACGTCACAAAAAATGGATCATGGCGATTTGGAATTTCGATCAAACCCTCTAATATAGCCACCTGTACACCAGCAAACACAGTGGTGAAGAATTAAAGAGTATCAGAGAAAAATTAAAGTTAAAGGGTTAATACATAAAGATTGAAGATCAAAGAGCTTAACCCGACAGTTTAGCATAAAGCACAATTAAAGATGATTAAAGGAATAGGCCTCAAGCATGAAACCAAAAGCCTAATTCATTTTAAAAATACAAAAGATAGATGACTAAAGCCAAATCAGTTAAACAATCAACAAAAGGACAATTGAAGACTGAAGAAGAATAAAGAAGGCATGATCAGCCTTAAAGCAAAAAATCAGAGTTAAATCAGTGTTTTAAAGTATTAAGACGGACAGATCAGTAAAGGAAGCCTCCAAATGCAAAATCAGTGAGGCAATAAATCCTCAAGAAGACATAAATTCCACCTGCCAGTTGATTTCACCTAAAAAGAATACAAAGTTAAATTCACAGTCAAAGATATTTGCCAAAGACAACTCAGAAGTAATTGCCAGCCTACCAAAAGCCTCCAAAGTCAAAAAAAGTGACTAAAGTAGATGAAAGTTAGTGTAAAATCAATTAGCAGAGTTAAAACATCTGAAATCTTCTCCATAAGGCTTCCCAAAGGTCGAGAAGCATTTACTCTATATTAATTGAACAATCAGATCTTCCTTTCACTCCACCTCCTCAATTCATCTATAAATACCATATGAGGAGCCTAGTATTATTTTTGGTTGAATACTCATTGAATGTAAATAGCTATTGAGGCTGCTGAAGCTCTATTTTGTAATTGAAGAAAGATAGGTTGAGATGAGAAGTTTGAAGCTGTAAAGACCTACTGGACTTGAAGATTGTAACTAGTTTGAACATCAAATATACAAGTTGATTTATGGAATCCTGGTCTATGTCAATGGTGATGTTTTTCTTACTGTAATTTTTATTTTTCTCATGTTTTCCATACTATCCACTTTCTTTGATAAAGAACAGCAAATATAGATTAGGATTTACTATAAAGAACCCTAAATCTCACTGATAAACTTTATCTTTATGTTTTCTTCTAAATGTGTGTTTGGGAATGATTTCAATAGAGTGTAAACAGTTGAGGAATGTTGGTGAGCCCATGTCTTGCTGAGTAAAACTTGAGATATTGTTTTTTAATGTTATTTTCATTGCATGCTAAGTAAAGCTAAACTAGGGAAGTCTATGGTTAGCCCTGTCCTCTAGTGTTTTCTCCAACAACTGTTTTGAAAGTTTCCCTTAAAAGTATGTCAAAAGCAGGATAGGTTCAAAGTCCTTACCTGATCTTAGGCTACTTTTTATGTTCAACTTGAATGTTTTTCCTTTGAATATGCTGAAATCAGGCTAGGTTAAAAGTCCTTACTTTATCTTAGGCTATTCTTTGTTTTATCTTTAATGTTTTCCATTGAGAGTATACTGAAAGCAAGCTAGATTCTCTTACTTGATCTTAAGCTATTCTTTGTTTTCCTTTGAGTATGCTGAAAGCAGGCTAGGTTAAAAGTCCTTACTTGATCTTAAGCTATTCTTTGTTTTTCTTATATGTTTACTTCTTTCACCACTTCTTAATGTTCCATACCATAAATCAACTTAATGAGATCTTTTGACATAGATTACTTGCCCCATGGACCACTCTTGAAACTTTTTGTGCAATTAAATCCTTTTGTGACTCCATAGCCCAATGGATTGATATTGTTTCTTACTTATCCTATTAGCTGAACAATTTTGTCAACTTGCTCACAACTTTACCCTTCAAAAGACTTCCTTCACTTTGATGACATTCATCCCAACCAAAACAAACAAAACCCTTGTACTTCATAACTAGCTTAATATCATATCATAAGCCTTAAAGAAATATCTTTGAAAACACGCACATAGAGAGATCCCTCTCTGAATCCAGGAGGGCTAGATCCTAGGATTCCAAAGTGGTTTTGATGTAGCCTCTGCAGCGTTTGTTCTTGCCAATCTTGCAAACTACGGAGGCCTAACACCAACTATATATATACCTACACTAGTTATTATTTTTAAGGTCTATGTAACACGAAATAACAGTTTTTATGTTTTTAAAAAGAACTAGGTTGTCATCGCTAGTCAATATTTTCATAACACCCACTGCAAACACATATTGGAAAACAAGGTTTTTGATATAGCAGTGCAGGGAGGATGCACTTTTCTCTGCAAACATATATTGGAAAATAAGGTTTTTAATAGCAATGTAGGGAAGATGCCCTTTTATCTACATCAAGTTAGGGCATCTATGCCATATATTCGTTTTTCTCTCCTCCATTATAGCTCTCAAAACAGGAATTTTAACACAACTCCCTTTGCTCTGAAAACACATATTAGATAACAAGGTTTTTGATAGTAGTGCAGGGCAGACACCCTTTTCTCTACATCTAATTCTCGCATTTATGCCATATATTTTCTTTTCTCTCCTCCATTATATCTCTCGAAATAGGAATTTTAACACATCTAGAAAAGATAAAATGGGTAGGGTGAACCCAAGCAAGAGAAGACAAAAGTTGAGAGAGCGAAACAAGTGGTTTATAACAACGAAAATATTTTAGGGTCTAAGAAAACATAGAGGGTACAATCTCCCTCCTCGACTGGACATTAATTAGGTTCTTCAAGTTCTAGAGGAAGAGGATGGGTGGGTTGTTGAATTAGAGGACACCACCTACGGAATCTAGAGCCAAATGCAAATGCAAAAATGTGAACTTGGGGTACATGGCCACTATGAGACAAGGTCAAACTGTGCTCTATAATAGTGGCTTAAATCCAAGGGTTTTAAGCTTATAGTGCACTGAATAGGAATATTTCACATCCCCATATGCTTGCTAAGGTAGTGATAGTGGCCTCCATGGAAGAATTGTTTGTTGTTGGTAAGGAATTTTCAAAAATGGCTTCTCCTCACCACTCACCTCTCGCTCCTATCAAAATTTCAATTCCTTCACTTTTTTAGCCATCGAATTGTAGCAGTGGTGGGATATCGTCTTCATTCCATTATCTTTCTTCCAGTGATCAAGGCAGGGCATTTGTTGGAACAGGGTCCCCTAAAGCTGCGAATTTTGTACAATTTTTATATTTTTGGTATTAATTAGTCTAGCGCAGGAGTTTGGGGTGGGTCAAAACCCTGAATGCATTGTAATGGGTCAAGGGTAGACCTAGATTCCACAAACCATGGTTTGCAGACCACAGGAAAGTGTAGGCTAAGTCTTTATAAATAGATGAACATTTTGAGTCTTAAGGTAGGCAAGAATTAAGTCTGATGCTAAGCGCGAATTGCTAGATCCGTTGGGTTGGTTTTGGGTAAGGACTCCTGCTGGCTGTGTGCATGGAGATCCTCAGTCCTACTGTGTGCAGACCCTACTAGCTGTGTGCGTAGGATGTGTTAGGTTGTAACTAGTTTGGAATGATAATATATGCGGATGTAGTTGAAGTACCTCTGTGTGATATGGATTTGTTGTGTTATTGTTGAAATGAACCTTTGGATTCTGTTCAGAGTTGTGAATACATTTACATTATCTGCTTATGTTGCAATTATATTTGTGTTACACATATGTATATCTGTGATCTGTCTCAGCTGGGAGTATAAGGGTTCTGTGATGGTTTCTGTTTAGCTAAGAGTACATATGTTATAAGATGCATCTTATGATATCATAATTACTGTACGCACATGGATGCGAAGGTGTTAAATAGATCTGAATAGCTCTATTATGGTTATTAACTGAATATACTGTGAACTTGGATCTGCTCGACTAACTTGCTCTCTCTCAGGGTGCAGAAACCTAGTTCCAGCACCCTCCCATACTAATTCGGGTGAGGCTTTGGCCCGTGCAAGTAGGTCACTCCCGAAAGGGCCAGTAGTATAGGGGTTTGTTAGCAAAACTTAACCTCCAAACTTGGGTCAGGACCCCTCAAGCCAAAAAATGGTTCCGTTTCCGGGACAGGGAGCATATTGAGAGAGAGATCGGGTAATTCCAAGAGAGCATTGGAGGCCTGAGAAGAGAGAAATTGAAGAGTGGTTTGAAAAATAGGTTTAGGAATTTGCAATAAAAGAGAATCACAACATGAATTTGACAGTGGAGAAGTGGAAGAATAATTACATTTTCACTAAAGTCTATAAAATTTTCTTTGTAACATTTGTGAATGAGATTTAGGAGTGGGTGGCAAGGCTCGTAGATTTTCGACGTGTTGGAAGGACGAGTGGGTCATGCAGTGGACTCGAAAGTTGATCCAGCAGTTAGAAGGAACTGATAATACCATCACTCGTATGGTACATCACTGGGTGGATAGTGTGTTGGGAGGATTTGTGATAAAGTTCGCAATCGATCATTTTGTGTCCTATTCAGAAGCAGAATAAAGGTTCTTCAAAGGGTTCTGAGGTAAGTTCCTGAAAACACTGCCCTTATTAATCAAAAAAAAATTGTGCGAAAAAGGTATTTTGTGCAGCCACACCGAGTGAATGACCTCTGATCTGGGTGAAATCACAACAAAAAGTGGTAAATAATATAGAACTAATCAAGAAGGAGATAGATCTATCTACAGTCTAGTAAGAGAGTCGGTTGCGCATAGCCATCCAACTACACCACCTTCAAACTAGCATAGGGGTAAAAACTCACCCGTAACTCCACCTCCATCAGAAGACGATATGGCCTCGCACATGAAGCTACCTACCTTCAAGGGCGTAGGGGATGAAGATATGGACCATTTTTGGTTTGTCGCAGAGTCAATATGGATTGCGCGGAATGTGGCCAGTGATGCTGCGAATGCCCCTTCCATCTTTTTGTGGGTGGTGGTCGTAGTGTTCAAAGAGTTCATCCACAAGTTTTTGGAGGAATATTTTGATGATTGGACTATCTTTAGCTTAGTGAAAAAGCACGTCTCGAACTTGTGCATGATGTTGGATACCTGTAGGAAGCACCAGATTTCCCTGAATATCAAAAACTGCATATTCTGCATACCCTTTGTGATCTTGCTTGGGCAGATAGTTTGTCGGAAATGATTGATGGTTGATCCTGCCAAAGTCATAGTTATCATAAACTTAGCAGTTCCAACAATTGAGAAACAACTTCGTTCGATCCTCGGACATACAGGCTACTATAGAAAGTTCATTCAGGGGTTCGCACTGATCACGGCTCCTATGGAAAAATTTCTTAAGAAGGATGTTTCATTTTTTTGGGATGACGAGTGTCAGAAAAGATTCGAGCTACTCAAAAAGAAGATATTCTCTACGCCCATCCTCATCTTTCCTGATTTGGAAAAGGTATTCCATGTTCACATAAACGCATCAGATATCACCCTAGGAGTGGTCCTTACGCAGCCTGGAGATGGAGACATTGATCATCCTGTTGCGTTCGCTAGTAGGAAACTCTTTGGTGCGTAGATCAACTACTCCACTACAAAGCGGGAGGGATTGACTATGGTATACGTATTACAGAAATATCGACATTATTTGTTAGGAGGGCACTTCAAAATGTTTACAAATCACTTGGCTTTGAAGTTGTATATATATATATATATATATATATATATATATATGTATGTATATATATATATATAATTTTATTTAGTAATTATATGTTATTATGATTATGTTCTAATAATTAAATGTGTTTTATAGTGAGTTGTATATATTTATATCTTTTATATAAATATATATTTTATAATTTTGTTGAAATTATATCAATTTATTTTATAATTGTAAAATGTATCAATAAATAACTAATATAACTAATTTAGATTTCATATTTCATTTTTAACCAGAGATTTAGAAGTATTCTTTAACACTAGTTTTAGAGATAAGATGTATTAGTTAGTTCTAGAGATGAAATGGATCTAGGTTGGTTTAATTTCACCTTTTAAATAAGATATATTCCACATGAATACCCACATGAATATCATAGGCTCAAAAATTTTATTATTTTATTTTTCTATATAGCTATATTCCATATGAATACCATAGGTTCTCCAAGATTTTTATCTTTTCATTTGAATTATTTAATGTTTATATAAAGTTAATCCACATGAATCAGGTTCAAAAATTTTATTATTTTAATTTTCTAAATACCTGTATTCCACATGAATACCATAGGTTCTCCAAGATTTTTATACTTTATTTTTCTAAGTTATTTTTTATTATTTTATTTTTATTTGAATTATTTAATGTTAAGTTATTTTTATTTCATTATTTTTATATTCATTTTTTATTTTATTTATTAATATTTTCATTTGAATTATTTAAAGGTTAATTTAATTTAATTGTTTTTTTAAGGCATTATACCATAATAAATTGGAAATACTAAATTTTAAAAAAATAGTATTTAGTAATTTAATTTTGATTTTTTTAAATAAATTTTTATATATATTAAATTTCAAAAATAAATATTAATAAATGTTCAAATTTGTTTTATTTTCTTATTATGATTTAATAACTAAATGTGAATAATAAATAGAATAACATATTATTATTATTTTTAAAATATTCAAATTTATTTTATTTTATTGTTATGAATTAATAAGTATATGTGAATAATAATTATATGTGAATAATAAATATATTTTTTTGTTCTCAACCACACACACACACACACACACACACACACACATATATATATATATATATATATATTTATTGTGTTATAATTTTATTAAGATGGTATAAATTTATTTAAATATTATTTAAAAACTATTTTAATGTATTGAAGTTAATGTTATGTTTAAAATAAATAACAAAACATTATATAGAAAATATCTTCTTGGCTTGGCGATGTAAAATCTCTACTAATAGGTCAACCACGTCAAGGTGAGAGCTTATATGACCCCAAAAAGGGTCCATCATTGGAATGGAACTAACCATTGATGCACACCCACATAATCCATTTCCAATGAGGCATAATCACTCACATGCTTAAAATAAACAACAAAAAATTATATAGAAAAGCTCTTCTTGGCTTGGAGATGTAAAATATCTACTAACAGGGTCAACCAAGTGAAGATGAGAGCTTATATGACCCCAAAAATGGTCCATCATTGGCATGGGACTAACCACTAAGGCGCACCCACACAATCCATTGCCAATGAGGCATAATCACTCACATGCATGCATGCACACAACAAACATAGGGTGCACACAACCATACACATACCCACAAACATTACACATTGACTCACAAATTGACATGTTCACAGACATCACACTTACTATGAACTTTAGAATTAACATTATTTTATGCATGAACTTTAGAATTAGCATTATTTTATGCATGTGATTAAAAATGATTATAAATATTATGATGCTGATAATTATATTTATTTTATAAGTTAATTAGTATGATATTAAAAATAATATACATTTATTTTCTTTATTATAGTTAAAACATTTATTATCATTAACAAAATTTTAGATTAATATCTATAATTTATGAAAAGGAAGATTATAAATTATTAAAATTAATTAAAATTTTTAAATAAGAATAATTGAATTTATTTATTATAATTATTTTATTATTAAATAAGTAATTTCTATGTGCCATTACAAATTAAATCTATTATAAAAATTATGGTATTGTTTTTTTTTTAGGGATTTGAATCTTGAGTCTCATACTTTGCATAAAATTTTTATTTGCTAATATTATTGGCTTTTTAATGTTATTGTAATGTATATTATTTTTCATTTTAAAATGATAAATTAATATTATCAATATTTAAAATTTTGATAAAATAAAATAATAAAAAATAAAATAAAAATAAAAATAAATAATAATAATAATAATAATAATAATAATAATAATAATTTCTAAAATATTTAATTAATGTATTTACAAGTTAATATTTATAAAATAATTTAATATTCTAAATAATATATTTATATATAGAAATAAAAACAGTATATTTATAATCATAGAAACAAATATTTAAAAATCCATATTCACACAAATTACATTCATATATCTCCAAACAAGTAAGTAATACAGATACAAATATAACAAAGAAAGATTCATAGACACAAAAAAAAAAATCATACACATTCAAAGAATACATTCATACACATACATAGAATACAAGTAAATCAAATAATATATTAGAATACAAGTAAATCAAAGAATACATTCATACACATGCAAAACATACAAGTACACAATACACATACAAATGTAGCAAATAATAGATTCATAGACACATAAAGAATACAACCATACACATACAAATAATACAAGTAAAGAAAACACATACAAATGTAGCAAACAATATATTCATACACATACGAAGAACACAAGTAAACAAGGCACATTTAAAGAATACAAGTAAAGAAAACACATACAAATGTAGAAAAGAATATATTCATATACATACAAAAAACACAAGTAAACAAGACACATACAAATGTAACAAAGATTAGATTCATACACATACAAAGAATAAGAATAAACAAACAACATAAACATGTAGCAGCAAAAAATTGATTCATACATACTTAAATAATACATTCACACATATACAAAGAATAAAAGTAAATAAGAAACATACAAAAATTCATACACATATAAAGAATACAATAAAATAATATACACACAAGAATAGCTAAGAATACATTCATACACATATCCAAAATACAAGTAAATAATACACATACAAATATATATACACAAACAATGAAACCACCTCTCTAACACAAAAAGATGCAAAATAAGACATTCATAAACATAGAAGAATAAACACTCCAAACAAATACATACAAGTAATGCAAACACTCTCAAAAATACATTCACAGACATCACATACAAGTAGATATCCTATTCATTGATGCATGACAAAATAAAAACCTCAACAAATAGATTGTAACTATGTAAATGGAACTAATAAAAACACCATTTCAATTCTCAAAATAACACATTTATATACATACAAAATAAATAATCCAAAAGCACAAACATTTATATATAATGTATTTATAAAAACAAATAATAGATAAATTTAAATATTTACAAACGCTCTACGTAGTATTTAATTTAAATATATTAAAATATCAATGTAAATATTAAATTATATTTATTTATATATGTGAAAAGAATAAAAATATAACATAAATATCCTAATAACATATTTATATTAAAAATATATAATTAAACCAATAAAAAAATCAAAATTAAAACAAAAACTTAAAAAAATCAAAATTAAAGTAAAAGAAAAAATTATTAAAAATTTATATAAATATGTGTTATAATTGTTATATAATTTATTTGAATAAGAGTGATTTTTTTATTTGTGTATATGGCGAAGATGTTTAAAACATTCAAAAAATGTTAAATAATTTATGTGAATAAGAGTGATTTTTCCATTTGTGTATGTTGGGAAGATGTTTAAAACATTGAAAAAATGTTAAATAATTATGTGAATAAGAGTGGATTTTCCATTTGTGTGTATGTTGGGAAGATGTTTAAGACATGTTTATAAATTATTATTATAATAAAATAATATAATTGAGTTTGTTCATATTGGAGTTATCATAAACTAAAGATAATGAAAATCAAGAGCACAAGAAACACAACTCAAAGGAGGGTTACAATTTAACCTTCTCCTAAGAGCCTTTTGGAGGGGTTGAATTCCCCTCCACACAAAAAAAATCTTACTCCTTTTATTAATGATAGTTTGCGTTCATGTACAATTCTCTGATGGGCCCATCTAAAGAAAAAATATACAATATTTTAATTACAATGTTACAAAATATAAAAATTGATAATGTCTTCTCTTGGCTCATGATCAACTTGGTATTGATAAATTTTCTGCAACACACAACATTAAAATGATATTGTTAGTATACAAATACTTCATAAAAAATTGTAAAATAATTAAATACACAATTCATTATAATATATATATATATATATATATATATATATATATATATATATATATATATATATATATATATATATATATATATATATATATATATATATATATATATAATTATGCAAAGCCATACAAATATAATCTAATTTACCAATTTAATATAATAACAATTAAATTGCTCCCATAATACTTGTTAAGCCATTTGAAAGTAGTTTGAACATAAGAATTTCTGAAATAATAATTAAAAAATTTCATTAGTGAAATTCAAAAAGGCAAGAAACATACTAGCATGTAAATAATAACTAAATTCATAATATGTTTATAAGTTTTGTTTTAACCTAGCATAGATATTTGTCAAGTTTTTAAGAGATTAATTTATACATTTCAGCCAATAAGCTTTTCTGGGCCTCAATAGGATGCATGCACAAGACATTAATGGCATCAACAATAGTGAGTAGAGGAAGTGGTGGGATACCTAATATCGAGGGAAAAAATTGCTAATAAATCAATCAAATGTGTGAAAAACGTTTTGAACTTAGACTTACTCTACATGATAATGGTTTCATAGAATAGGATATGAGTGAAATGCTAAACAAGGATCAAACTTGGAATTTATTCTCTGCTCTGGGTTACCCTTGCCAAGAGTGTATATATTGGTATATACACTCCTCATAAACTAAAGATAATGAAAATCAAGAGCACAAGAAACACAACTCAAAGGAGGGTTACAATTTAACCTTCTCCTAAGAGCCTTTTGGAGGGGCTGAATTCCCCTCCACACAAAACAAATCTTACTCCTTTTATTAATGATAGTTTGTGTTCATGTACAATTCTCTGATGGGCCCATCTAAAGAAAAAATATACAATATTTTAATTACAATGTTACAAAATATAAAAATTGATAATGTCTTCTCCTCGCTCATGATCAACTTGGTATTGATAAATTTTCTGCAACATACAACATTAAAATGATATTGTTAGTATACAAACACTTCATAAAAAATTGTAAAATAATTAGATACACAATTCATTATTATATATATATGCAAAGCTATACAAATATAATCTAACTTACCAATTTAATATTTTATTATTTTATTATAATTTTATTTAAGACTATTATAATAAAATATTTTATTATAATTTTATTCAATTACAATTTTATAAGACTATTACTCATAAATTATTAAAATATTTTATTTATGAATATTTTAATATTAAAATGATATTTGATAATAATTATAATGTAAGATTATTATTATTTAATTTTTTTTTAATATTTAAAGATATAATTTTTTAATATTTAATTATATTCAAAATTTTAGTTATATATATATATATATATATATATATATATATATATATATTCGAAATTTCCATTGGCCTCATTCCTATTGACTTATTAACGTTTTGTGAGGATTTATACTCATACATTTTTTGTCAAATCTCCGATGAGCCATTTTGGAGTAATGTTATATCAATATTTTATGTATGTAACATTAGTGTATTAGAAGGTTATGCACATATTCAAATATATTTAAGTGCATTCATGAGTATATCAACGTATCAAAATGCTCAAATTTTGGATAATACACAACTTCTAAAATCACCAATATGGAAAAACTCTAATATAGTAAGAAAACAACAAAATTGGACCCATGTGGAGGAGATACATGGATATGAGTTTCCACGTGGATATATAAATGATGAAGTAGGCATTTAAAGCGCTGAACAATTATAAATTTTTTAAAATATTTGATGAGTCATTTACTCTAATATAGTAAGAAACCAACAAACTTGGACCCATGTGGAGGAGATACGTGGATATGAGTTTCCACGTGGCTATATAAATGATGAAGTGGACCTTTAAAGCGTTGAATGTTTTTTTAGGATTTACAGTTATACATTTTTTGTCAAATCTTTGATGAGCCATTTTGGAGTGAGTCTATAACAACATTCGATGTATGTAACATTAGCGTATTAGAAGTTTATGGGCATACTAACATATATTTAAGTTGATCCATTAGTATATCGACATATCAAAATGATCAAGTTTTGGAGAATGCACAACTTCTGAAATCACCAATATGGAAAAACTCTAATACACTAAGAAACCAACAAACATGGATCCATGTGGGGGAGATACATAGCTAGGATATTCCACATGGCTATATCCTAAAGGGGTCTTTAAAGGGGTGAAAGTTCAGAGACTGTGCTAAGAGCTTAAATTGGTTGAGATGAAATTTATATCGAGAGAAATATCTAGATGAGAAAAAGATGATAATGGTATTAGAAATTTGAATTAGTAACTCACCCTCATATTTGTCTTGGTCTTGAATATGAGCCACACACGAGCCACACACTTGCTAACTCAAAATTTCAACCATATACATTTTATGTATTTCAAATTTTAATAAAATAAATATTGTATTATAATTTTATTCAATTACAATTTTAAGATTATTTATTATTCATAAAATTATTAAAACATTTTACTTACGAATGTTTAATATTAAAATTATGTTTTATAATAATGATTTTTCATTATGGGGGAGATACGTGACTAGGAGTTTCCACGTGGCTATATAAATGATGAAGTGGGCCTTTAAAGGGTGAATGTTTTGTGAGGATTGATAGTTATACATTTTTTTGTCCAATCTCTAATGAGCCATTTTGGAGTAATCTATATCAACATTCCATGTATGTAACATTAGTGTATTAGAAGGTTATGGGCACACTAATATATCTTTAAGCTGATTCAATAGTATATCAACATATCAAAATGCTCAAGGTTTGGAGAATGCACAACTTGTGAAATCACCAATATGGAAAAACTCTAATACAATAAGAAACCAACAAACTTGGACCCATGTGGGGGAGATACGTGGCTAGGTGATTCCACGTGGTTATATAAATGATGAAGTGGGTCTTTAAAGGATTGAAATTTCAGAGACTGTGGTAAGAGCTTAAATTGGTTGAGATGAAATTTAAATCGGAAAAAAGATCTATATGAGAAAAAGATGATAGTGGTATTAGAAATGTGATTTAGTAACTCACCCTCATATTTATCTTGGTCTTGAATATGAGCCACACACTTAGTAACTCAAAATGTCAACCATATACATTTTATATAGTTCAAATTTTAACAAAATAAATATTTTATTAGAATTTTATTCAATTACAATTTTAAGACTTTCACCTTTTCAATAAGCTATATTCCACATGAATATCATAGGTTCAAAAATTTTATTATTTTATTTTTCTAAATAGCTATATTCCACATGAATACCATAGGTTCTCCTAGATTTTTATCTTTTTCATTTGAATTATTTAATGTTTATATAAGGTTGAATTATTTAATGTTTATATAAGGTTAATCCACGAAATTTTTATTATTTTATTTTTATAAATACCTATATTCCATATGAATAAGTGTTTTTATATCATTTTTTATTTTATTTATTAATCTTTTCATTTGAATTATTTAATATTTATATAAAGTTAATCTTTCATACCTTACTTTAATATTTTCATTTAATTTAATTGTTTAATTTTTACATTACATTAATCTCTTCATTTAATTTAATTGTTTTTTTAAAACATTGATTTAATAACTAAAATAAATTTTTATATATATTAAATTTCAAAAATAAATATTAATAAATGTTCAAAATTATTTTATTTTCTTATTATGATTTAATAACTAAATGTCAATGATAAATATAATAACATATTATTATTATTATTATTAAAATATTAAAATTTCATTATTTTTATATTCATTTTTTACTTTATTTATTTGAATTATTTAATGTTTATGTAAGGTTAATCTTTTGGTACCTTACATTAATATTTTCATTTAATTTAATTTAATTTATTTATTTAATTGCTTAATTTTTACATTACATTAATCTCTTCATTAAATTTAATTGTTTTTTAAGACATTATACCATATGATAAATATAATAACATATTATTATTATTTTTAAAATATTCAAACTTCATTATTTTATATTCATTTTTTACTTTATTTATTAATCTTTTCATTTGAATTATTTAATGTTTATATAAGGTTAATCTTTTCATTATAATTTTATTAAGATGGTATCTTTATATGTTTTTAAGATAATAAAAAAATTATTTAAATATTATTTAAAAACTATTTTAATGTATTGAAGTTAATGTTATGTTTAAAATAAACAACAAAACATTATATAGAAAAGCTCTTCTTGGCTTGGAGATGTAAAATCTCTACTAACAGGGTCAACCACGTGAAGGTGAGAGCTTATATGACCCCAAAAACGGTCCATCATTGGCATGGGACTAACAACTGACGCACACCCACACAATCCATTGCCAATGAGGCATAATCACTCACATGCATACATGCACACAACAAACATAGGGTGCACACAACCATACACATACCCACAAACATTACACATTGACTCACAAATTGACATGTTCACACACATCATAGTTACTATAAACATTAGAATTAACATTATTTTATGCATGAACTTTAGAATTAACTTTATTTTATGCATGTGATTAAAAATGATTATAAATATTATGATGCGGATAATTATATTTATTTTATAAGTTAATTAGTATGATATTAAAAATAATATATATTTATTTTCTCTATTATATTTAAAAAAATTATTATCATTAACAAAATTTTAGATTAATATCTATAATTTATGAAAAGGAAAATTATAAATTATTAAAATTAATTAAGCTTTTTAAATAAAAATGATTGAATTTATTTATTATAATGATTTGATTATTAAATAATTAATTTATATGTGCCATTACAAATTAAAGCTATTATAAATATTATGTTATTGTTTTTTTTTTTTTAGGGATTTGAATCTTGAGTTTCATGGTTTGTATAACATTTTTATTTGCTAATATTATGGGTTTTTTAATGTTATTGTAATGTATATTATTTTTCATTTTAAAATGTTAAATTAATATTATCAATATTTAAAATTTTGATAGAAAAAAATAAAATAAAAAATAAAAAATAAAAATAAAAATAAAAATAAAAAATAAAAATAATAATAATAATAATATTTAATTAATGTATTTACAAGTTAATATTTATAAAATAAGTCGATATTCTAAATAATATATTTATATATAGAAATAATAATAGTATATTTATAATTATAGAAACAAATATTTAAAAATATATATTCACACAAATTACATTCATATATCTCTAAAACAAGTAAATAATACATATACAAATATATCTAAGAAAGATTCATAGACAAAAAAAAAAAATATCACACATTCAAAGAATACATTCATACACATACATAAAATACAAGTAAATCAAAGAATATATTCATACACATGAAAAACATACAAGTACACAATACACACATAAATGTAGCAAATAATAGATTCATACACACATAAAGAATACAACCATACACATACAAAGAATACAAGTAAAGAAAACACATACAAATGTAACAAAGAATATATTCATACACATACAAAGAACACAAGTAAACAAGACACATACAAAGAATACAAGTAAACAAAACACATACAAATGTAGCAAAGAATATATTCATACACATACAAAAAACACAAGTAAACAAGATACATACAAATGTAACAAAGATTAGATTCATACACATACAAAGAATAAGAGTAAACAAACAACATACACATGTAGCAGCAAATAATAGATTCATACATACTTAAAGAATACATTCATACATATACAAAGAATAAAAGTAAATAAGAAACATACAAAAATTCATACACATATAAAGAATACAAGCAAATAATATACACACAAGAATAGCTAAGAATACATTCATACACATGTCCAAAATAAAAGTAAATAATACACATACAAATATATATACACACAAACAATGAAACCACCTCTCTAACACACAAAGATGCAAAATAAGACATTCATAAACATAGAAGAATAAACACTCCAAACAAATACATACAAGTAATGCAAACACTCTCAAAAATACACTCACACACATCACATACAAGTAGATATCCTATTCATTGATGCATACCAAAATAAAAACCTCAACAAATAAATTGTAACTATCTAAATGAAAATAATAAAAACACCATTTCAATTCTCAAAATAATACATTTATATACATACAAAATAAATAATCCAAAAGCACAAACATTTATACATAATAAATTTATACAAACACTCTAAATAATATATATAATATTTAATTTAAATATATTAAAATATCAATGTAAATATTAAATTATATTTATTTATATATGTGAAAAGAAGAAAAATATAATATAAATATCCTAATAACATATTTATAATAAAAATATATAATTAAACCAATCAAAAAATCAAAATCAAAACAAAAACTTAAAAAAATCAAAATCAAAATAAAAGAAAAAATTAAAAAACAAAAATTAAAACTTTATATAAATATGTGTTATAATTGTTATATAATTTATCTGAATAAAAGTGATTTTGTTATTTGTGTATGTGGGGAAGATGTTTAAAACATTCAAAAAATGTTAAATAATTTATGTGAATAAGAGTGATTTTTCCATTTATGTGTATGTTGGGAAGATGTTTAAAACATTGAAAAAATGTTAAATAATTATGTGAATAAGAGTGATTTTTCCATTTGTGTGTATGTTGGGAAGATGTTTAAGATATGTTTATAAATTATTATTATAATAAAATAATATAGTTGAGTTTGTTCATATTGGAGTTATCATAAACTAAAGATCATGAAAATCAAAAGCACAAGAAACACAACTCAAAGGAGGGTTACAATTTAACCTTCTCCTAAGAGCCTTTTGGAGGGGTTGAATTCCCCTCCACACAAAACAAATCCTACTCCTTTTATTAATGATAGTTTGTGTTCATGTACAATTCTTTGATGGGCCCATCTAAACAAAAAATATACAATATTTTTAATTACAATGTTACAAAATATAAAAATTGATAATGTCTTCTCCTCGCTCATGATCAACTTGGTATTGATAAATTTTCTGCAACATACAACATTAAAATGATATTGTTAGTATACAAACACTTCATAAAAAATTGTAAAATAATTAAATACACAATTCATTATTATATATATATATATATATATATATATATATATATATATATACAATATAATTATGCAAAGCTATACAAATATAATCTAATTTACCAATTTAATATAATAACAATTAAATTTCTCCCATAATATTTGTTAAGCCATTTGAAAGTAGTTTGAACATAAAAAAAAATTAAATAATAATTAAATAATTTCATTAGTGAAATTCAAAGAGGCAAAAAACATGCTCAAAATAAAATAGCATGTAAATAATAACTAAATTCATAATATGTTTATAAGTTTTGTTTTAACCTAGGATAGATATTTGTCAAGTTTTTAAGAGATTAATTTATACATTTCAGCTAGATAAGCTTTTCTGGGCCTCAATAGCATCTAACAAAATCAATCAACTATGTGAAAAACGTTTTGAACTTAGACTTACTCGACATGATAATGGTTTCATAGAATAGAATATGAGTGAAATTCTAAACAAGGATCAAACTGGGAATTTATTCTCTGCTCTGGGTTACCCTTGCCAAGAGTGTATATATTGGTTTGGAATGTATACAGCTGTCCAGACCATTCCCCCAAGTCGAATTCGAGGTAGATGAATTGGAATTATTAAGTGTCGATGAATTGAGGGGTTTCTTTTCCCTTATTATCATATTATATAAATAGTAAGATCTTACATAGGAAGCAGTAATGGTTCCTGAACGAGCTCTATTTTCATCCTCACTTGTTCATTGAAGAGAATCGAGACCCTAACTACATTACCGAAATTTAGAAGTATGGATCAAAATACAAACATATAAAAGATAAATAAATTAAAAGGAAGAAAGGATATGAAATATCAATGAGAAGGAGATGAACACTCGTGAGAAAAGATAAGAGCGTCAGGCTATTGAAATTTTTTTGGTAAGAGAGAAAAAACATTTTTCTTTATTGTAACCTACAAGGTAGAAGGCAACCTTGGTATACGTGACACCATGAAAACAAAATCTAAAAGTAGCGCGTTTATTTGTGGGTTAAAGATAGTTTTAAATGATTCGATTACCAAAATGCATGGAACAATGATCGGTATATCCACGTCAAAACTGTTTTAAAATTTTTAAGTTTTTTTGGTTAACGATGCCATCATTATGATATGTATGGCACCAATGCTTTTCGCTTGGCTGGATATGTATGCAATAGAAATGGTCGAGTCAAACCTACTCCAGGCACAGTTCCACATAATTGCCATGGTGCATATGAAACCGAATTTTCGGGACTTGAAATAAATAAATTGCAGCATTGCCGGGACTTGAACCCATGTCTCCCAGGCCAGAGAGCTGACCAAGTAGACTAGGGTTGAGCGAGAAGTGTACTAAGTAATATTGTAATATTGGTTTTGGTATTAGTGTGGAGGCCGCGCGAACGGACCAGGGGTTTATTATGCTCTGTTAGGGCCATCCAAGTCCTGGAGATCCACCACCGGAATGTTGTCAGAGTAAGACACCTCAGACAACCTCACTGGGAGGCAGGATATATTGACCCTCCACCTCACTTCTGTTTACTCCTTTTCTATAATGACACTCAGGTTGCTCTGAACATCTTCTGATTTAGATGACATCTTTGTGAACCACTGGTGCACAGCAGAAGATGTTTCGAATGGAGGTACACTACGGCAATCTTGTAAAATAAATTGAGGTACACTTCCATTCAAAGAATGAGCTGAAATCTCAGTAAAATTATGGTATTTTATTATTTGTAGATGCCATGTTAGGGTTATTATGGGTTTATTATGCTCTGTTAGGGCCATCCAAGTCCTGGAGATCCACCACCGGAATGTTGTCAGAGTAAGACACCTCAGACAACCTCACTGGGAGGCAGGATATATTGACCCTCCACCTCACTTCTGTTTACTCCTTTTCTATAATGACACTCAGGTTGCTCTGAACATCTTCTGATTTAGATGACATCTCTGTGAACCACTAGTGCACAGCAGAAGATGTTTCGAATGGAGGTACACTACGGCAATCTTGTAAAATAAATTGAGGTACACTTCCATTCAAAGAATGAGCTGAAATCTCAGTAAAATTATGGTATTTTATTATTTGTAGATGCCATGTTAGGGTTATTATGGGTTTATTATGCTCTGTTAGGGCCATCCAAGTCCTGGAGATCCACCACCGGAATGTTGTCAGAGTAAGACACCTCAGACAACCTCACTGGGAGGCAGGATATATTGACCCTCCACCTCACTTCTGTTTACTCCTTTTCTATAATGACACTCAGGTTGCTCTGAACATCTTCTGATTTAGATGACATCTCTGTGAACCACTGGTGCACAGCAGAAGATGTTTCAAGATAGAGGTACACTACAGCAATCTTGTAAAATAAATTGAGGTACACTTCCATTCAAAGAATGAGCTGAAATCTCAGTAAAATTATGGTATTTTATTATTTGTAGATGCCATGTGTTATTAGGCATATGGCTACTACGAAATCCAGATAATTTGAGATTAAGACCTTTAGTATAAAAAATAAAACAAAGGGATACGAAAATTGCCTTTCACCTCTTCCTGGCAATGAGGTACTGAAGAATTAAATAAGGAGCATGAGCCAAATGAAAGAAACGAACGAGGCAGAAAACGAAAGTGGCCCATACACTTTACAAGAATCTTTAATAAAATAAGACTCAAATATCAGAAAAAGATGACAATGTAGGAATGATGAATCAATTCAAAAAAGGAAGACAGAACCATCTGTATAACATTGTTACCAGTTGACTCTACTCTGTGAAGAAGCCTTACTCTATCAACTCTACTCTGTGAAGAAACCTTACTGAATCAACTCTTTATGTTCAGGACATGAAGGGGATAAACTTACTAAAAAATCTCAACAGAATGATAAAGCCACAGCAGACCTGATGTGGGAAATATGGATGACCTTGACTTTCCACTCATGAATTTATATTCCAAAGGCTCTAACTGGGAATGCATTTTACTAAAATTGGACGCCCAGACTGTCCAAAGTGGCTATGTGTACAGAACATGTGACAGCCATTCTAATAAAAGGCGGAGGGCAGCCTGGTTGTGGGTGGCTTCTAGTGTTCCTCAAGACGCCGGAGATATCCACAAGTTGCCAGAAATCTTTTCAAATTTTTGAGTTTCTTGACTAACTGATTTGACTGATCATTTATTTTCAATTCCACCCATTTCAATCCAACTCACAAATATAAAACAACGAAATACGTTCTCACTCATAATCTTGCTCTATGATTTAGATGCTTCTTGTGAAATAAATTGAGGTACACTACCGAGGTACACTACATCGAATGGAAGTGTTGGAGCATTCATAGTTAGTGTGTAATTATTATTATATTAGGACATATATTTTACAGCTCACTGTCCCTATGAATAATGAATTAGGACATATATTTTACAACTCACTGTCCCTATGAATAATGAATTAGGAGATACAGGTTCAAGGCAAGAAGATGTCGAATTTTTGAATGAAGGCTTTCTTAAACGGGTTCAAATATGTGAACAGAGGAGGACTGAAACCTATTCTGCAATTGACATGCTCTGTTCTTATAGAAGAGGTATTCATAAACAGGAACAGAGGATATTGATGACCCTCTATCCATTAACCTGTGAGACGTAGTAGTGTGTTTGTGCCGTCGTAGAAGTCTAGGATATAATTTTCACAAATTCATGAGATCTAGGTTTAATTTTGAATGTAGCCTACAATTTGCTTAACCCGTAGAAAAGATTCATGAGATCTATGGTCAATTTTGAATGTAGACTAAGTTCAATTTGTTTAACCCTTAGAAAATAAATAGGACAAGTCATTCATACATATACGTTTGCCTCTTTCTAAAATACATGACTAACTATTCACACAGCTTAGCCCTTGCTGGCAGAGCAGGCATCAATCAAGAATACTAACGGAAACGGGCCATCAACAAGTTGAATACTATTTTCTTTTGTCCTCCAAAGTACGGCAAAACTCTTGTCATTCCTCATTCAGCAACATTGCAAAGTCCTTTGGAAATCTTCCTCTACCTCAACACATCCATGCATATTCTTCATCCATGCCTCTCTCTCAATTAGCACACAGACAACACACAAACACTTGCAGACACACAAAAAAAAAAAAAGACCACACAAAGCACATGGCAACAACACTGCACAACGCATACAACAACACTACACACAGTACAACACTAAACTGTACATTTATGGAGCGCTCCATAAGACAAGACAGAGTGCTTGAGAGAGAAAGAAAAAACTAACAGCGCCAAAATGCTTAACCTGTTGAATTAACAGAAAAGACAATTTATCAGCTTACATAAATGTCCATGTCCTTGTGGAATGAATTAAAGAGATAGACAAACAAACAAAAATATCCTGCCTGTGAGAAATCCGCTTGATGGCCTCGTGCCTTTCCTGAATTTCTTGTGCAGAACCTCTTCTCAATCGATCATTCTTCATTGAGTCGAATGAGGCGTGAGTATATATAATACACTCATGAAACTTTAGATCGAGTTTTAAGTTTTTTGTTCCGTTGAGTTGAAAGTCAAAGCTATCTTTTAATTAAAATCTTAAACCATTCTTTTAATTACCATTATTTAATCTTAAATCTTAAACCATTCTTTTAATTATTTTGTGATATTCTATAATTTACTTTTTCATTATAAAATAAATATATCAAATATTTATTTATTTTCATTTTAAAAAATTATTATAAAATCTAGAATATAATAATAAATTAATAAAAATAATGATAATGATAAATCTATTTGAAATTTATGTAATATTTTAAATTTATATAGACTTTCTCTTGGTGTGAACCAAAGAATTAAAAATATTGTTCCTTCCTATGTTTAAATGGACAATAATTGTTTATACATACCCTTGGCAACCTTACACATTTCTCTACTTAAAACTCATAATTGTTTGAAGTTCCAGCTCCTATGAATTTTCTCTAATATCACCCCCCAACCCCATATTCCCCCCATATTACATTTTCCCTAACATCTACCCCCACCCACACAATCCCCTCATATTATATTTCCCTAATATCTCCCCCCACCCTCTCCCTCAGCATCATTATGAGTTTTCTTTAGTATGTCCCCCTAATCCTACACCTTCTCATATTAAATTGCGTTAATTTTTCCTTAATATTTTAGTCAACCAAACTCACACATGCTAATGTGATATAATATTTTATTATGTATGTTATTCTAGTTTATCATTTATTTATAAAATATTACAATTATTTATGATAATATTATTATCTATTACGATTAAAATTATACAATATCATATAAACATATTTATAAATCTAAAATACACAATAAATAATAAATATAATTATTAATTTTTTAATAATAAATAATAATAATAATAATAATTTAACTTTAATGTCACAACTAAGCTAGACACAAAGTTGGTGTATGATACCCTCTTGATTGTGTGACAATGGACTTGCCTCAACACAACAATTTGTGTGCTAAAGGTTATGAAGGTCTACATACATATTTATTAAATATTCTTATATTAATAAATGTATGAAAATTATTATTGTAATCTTTTCTAACATTATTATATTATTAATATAAACATAAATAAGATATTAAGATTAATATATAACAATATGTTAATAAATATAATGCATGGGGGCTCCCCTATGGGGGTGTGTATCGAGGATATTGGTGGACATGGTGGTTCTGTCTGCCACCTCGCGGAGGCGATTACATTAAATGGAGGGGGTGGTGTGGCCACCCTCGTGTACGTAGAAGAATGTGAGTATACTGCATCTAATCAACCATGATAAGTAGCATTAATAGGAGGAAAGGGGGAAGCTGGTATGTCTCGAAAGAATTATCCCAAGGAAAAATCTTGAAGCCTTTGGAAAAGGGGGAGGCGGGTTTGTTTCAGAAGAATTATCCCAAGGAAAAATCTTGAAGCCTTTGGAAATGAGGTTTGGCCTACATTTTGGGAGAAATATAGGTTATATGGAGGCAATTAGAAAAAACTAATATTCAAGTACAATTTCTTTTGCATCCTTGAGAGCAGCTCTCACGGGAAAGGATATGAAAGTGAAGCTATATAAAAGTTGTGTAGGGGAAAATTGGGGATCGGTTCTATGTAGCTCAGGGATAAGGAAGTTTGTTTGGAGTCCATACCATATTTTAGCTGCATACAAATTCCTTTCAATTTCTCTCAATGTAATTAGTACGCAAGGACCCTTGCAAGTCTTCCCTTGATGCACAGAGGTCACACTGTCTTGGGTAATTCTTAAGCCTTATTATATTTATAATTTCGCTGCTAGAATTTTAATTAGCTTCGACTGTTTGCTTTTGGTGTTGTTTTTTCATATGGACTTGGTCATTCTCTCATTTTTGTAGTTGCAGTAGTGGGACTATATCCATGCATTGTGGTATATTTCCTTTTAATTTTTCCAAACCTTACATGTACCAATGTTGTTTTAATATATATTACTGGATTCTGACACTTTGGAGTTGGTATGGTTGCTTTTAGGTTTCATCATCCCAATAGTGTTGACAATTGTTACTTTGCCTTATTTCTGCACTCAATTTTTCGTTCTAGTCCATTTATGTGTTGATACCATAAGGATATTCCTATTTGAAAATATGTAGTTCCAACGTATGAGAAGTAGGCACGGGGGGAGGAAACAATTCACAGGGTTTAAAGTAAACCCAAAAACAGGCCTAAGATGCCACTAAACCCTTTCATTTGTTTGTACCCATAGAAACCTGTAATGAAATTTAGCAATTGGAAATCCTAATAGCTAGAGATAATTATACCTTCTCAAATTTATAGATAATCGATGAAATTGGGGAGTGGTTTCCTAAACCTAGTCATACCAAGGGAAGGAAAAATAAGTACTTCAACACCTTATCACAATAATGGAAAATACAAACCCTATTGGGAAGGATCCTTACTAAAAACAAGGATTAAAGATATAATTATTTATATGTCTGGAGGATTTCAAACATATCCAGATAAACCAACGGGCTTGTCTTGAGAGAAGGGACACCTGGGTGGCTCATATTGAGTGCCAAATTCCATGTATTATTGTTACATCAATTGCTTCAACATCCACTACTAAGGACATGACACTTGTTACCTCTTATAATTCCTAGCTTTTGAAATGTTTGCTCACATATTTTTTTTTTTTATTATTATTATTATTATTATTATTATGTAGATACTTCAATTATGCTTTAGATGTTAAAATTTTTTGAGTTTTAAACCTTATTATTTTACAGGTAGCTGATAAAAAATATATGTTTTCACTCTAGGAAAAGTGAGACCGCTTGCAGACAGACATGCTTAAGATGGTAGGATGAATAATGTACTAACATTATATTTGTTCCTAACATCCCTCAAATCCATTTTCTCTAGAGAATTTTTTGTTTCTATGAGTGGGTATATCCATGATTGGATTGACTAATGAACCTTGTATTTGCAAAAATTTGTCCAACACAATCCTCATTTATAGTGCTCTGACCTGTTAATGTTCACAACTAAGGTCAAATTCCACATTGGAAAACTCATATAATTAAGATAATAATTTAATTAGATTCCTCTTTTTGAGAGGATCAAAATCAGCCTATAGATCACCTTAATCGGTTAAGTATAATTTAAGTTATTAATTAATTTATTATTTTATGGGTCGGCCTAATCAAATGTTGATTTGGTCAAAGCCCCAAGTAGTCACTTACAAAGTTATAAATAGAAGCGACCTCAAGTTCATTTTCACACATTCGCTCATGAGATCTCCTCCAGGATATTTAATTTTTGGTCGTATTTTTTGTTTTTGGCTCGAATAGGTACATCGATAGGAGCTCGCGCAAAAGGTCAGGATCACAAAAGTGATCACGCATTAGATCTGGGTGATCTGAAGCAAAGTTGCAGGCATGGAAGGCTAAGGTAGTGGCCTAGGTTAGCAGAGCCACAAGCTAGGTGTGTTGTGCCCACGGCCAAGGAGCCAGAACCGCTAGCTAAGTTTTTTGAGGGCATGACCTAGTCACAGAGGTCAGACCGGGCTGATTTGAAGCAGAGCAGTAGGAAAAAAGTGTTGTGGTAGCGGGTCAGAGTACCAAAGCCACGGGATGAGTGTGTTAAGTCTGCGGCTTAGACAATTACTGGACAGATCTAATTTAGTTCACCTTCAGTTGATTGCGCAATGATTCTAGACATCAATCGTTCAGTCACAGTTGCGTCAGAGTGATCATTGAATATCTCCTGCATTCAGATCTAGGGCTTCAGAGATGAGATCACTTAGTGATCTTTCAGATTTTTGTTTTGGTATTATAGATCTACCAATCCCTATATCATATCTATTTTTTTCTGCTATAGATGTATCTTCAGTCCTCATTCAGTATCAGTCATGTTCATATGTCTGTTACAACCAGTGTCAATGCATTTCATTTCTCAGATTCAATTTTTCCTTCATGCAGAAGTGTGGGTTTGGTTTTAATGCATGTATGCTATTTTTTTTCTGCATCATAAAGATATGTACCTATAGATCATTGTACTCTTGTTGTTGAATCATTTGATGAATATCTGAGAAGAATAATTTGCAAGGGTTTTCCCCGTAGTGGGTTTTTCCTTGGTCTTAGACCACTCGTGGTGTCTCTATGTGTTCATTCTTCTCTTCCTTTGATATTTTAATTTCTTCTTCTTAGATGATGATGACGTTATTTCTGCATAGTTATATATTATTCTAGTTAATAATACAGATATGTACAAAAGAATAATTATTTAGGGTGAATGTAACATGTTAATGATGAAATGTAACTATCAAAGTAATGAGCAATGTTGGTTTATGAAAAATTAACATGGTACATGTTAGCGCTAGAGTCAACACTTGGATTATATCAAGTGCTTGACTAGACACATCTTAATCTCAATGGATTTTATTATAGTTGGATTACGTTTTGGAAGGTGGTTGGAGTTATCACACACTAGAAAAAGGATTTTGAACAGATAAATCACTCACACATATGGGGGTACTAATGTTTGATGTAGTAGAAAAGACAATTTTGTAATCCAATGGTTAGGATAACATGAAAATAATAGTGGGTCTATAAGATAGAAATCCACTGCTTAGATGAAAGGATAACAAAAGATTCTAGACGTTTAATGCAATAAAAGAAAGCTTTCACAAGACTTATAAGAATTTCATCATACATCTAAAAGGTTTCTCCCATAGGGAATGCTTATGAATAGGCTTACCATACACATCTAATCAAAAAAGCTTGTAAAACAAGACTGATAAAAATAGATAACCATGTATTGCTATATCATAAGGCTGACCAAAAAATGAGATAATTTATATATCACAATCTGGAAATGAAGTTGTAAGATATGGAAACACATAAGGAAGGTACGCAATACACACATCAAAACATTCATAAATACTCAAGAGTGCATCTGAATGTTATAAGTTCAAAAGATACACAACTAAGGATTCTAGGAGATGAACAACTCGGGAACCTCTTTCTCATTTATTTTCATAATACATATACAAAAAGGTTATATGTTAAAGATCCACAATTTTAGCTAGTCTATTGTAGGAAATTTATTACAACTTTCTAAATATAGAAAAATATATTTAAAGTTGATCTAAAAATAGAAAGGCAGTCGATGTAAAATATTTGGTTTACTAAAGTATACAAATAAAACTTGATAATATGAAAGTCGAACTTGTCAAGATGAGGTGCCTAACTGCTCCTTGACTCCTGGAATATTTTTCTCCATAAAAAGTGCAACAGTTACTAACTGAATGTGACACCTGGAAGATAACTCACTAGATGGGGCTTGGCTGGGAAGAAGAAAATATTACCACTATAGCTTCATATACTTAATCACCATCTAATGTCATTTCTTGAGACCAAACCAACCCATCCTTATATATTCTTATGATAAAAACAAAGAGCTACCTATTGAAAATGTAGCGAACACTGATAACTTTGTAAATAGGCCCAAAATAATATTGAGCTTCAAATTGTCCTGCTTGATGGAGACGGAGATTGGTCACACAATATGCTGATAGCTTCAAATTTTAAAGGGGTTGGCATAGGTGGGTGGTTCGATTCTTCCCCAATGGTAGAAACCTGGCTCTTTTGTATTGAAAGATTTCCCACTTTCCTTCTTGAAATAATTCCACTGAAACCCTCATACGTTAGAAATTTTTCCCACGTGTATCTCCTCTTCTTCAAATGATATAAAAACAACATTTTTATTTAACCCTCAGTGATAAATACTATGAAGAAAATAAATTGAGGTACACTACATCGAATGGAAGTGTTGGAGCATTCATAGTTAGTGTGTAATTATTATTATATTAGGACATATATTTTACAACTCACTGTCCCTATGAATAATGAATTAGGAGATACAGGTTCAAGGCAAGAAGATGTCGAGTTTTTGAATGAAGGCTTTCTTAAACGGGTTCAAATATGTGAACACAGGAGGACTGAAACTTATTCTGCAATTGACATGCTCTGTTCTTATAGAAGAGGTATTCATAAACAGGAACAGAGGATATTGATGACCCTCTATCCATTAACCTGTGAGACATAGTAGTGTGTTTGTGCCGTAGAAGTCTAGGATATAATTTTCACAAATTCATGAGATCTAGGTTTAATTTTGAATGTAGCCTACAATTTGCTTAACCCGTAGAAAAGATTCATGAGATCTATGGTCAATTTTGAATGTAGACTAAGTTCAATTGGTTTAACCCTTAGAAAATAAATAGGACAAGTCATTCATACATATACGTTTGCCTCTTTCTAAAATACATGACTAACTATTCACACAGCTAAGCCCTTGCCTAAAGCAGAACAGAGCCATCAATCAAAGAATACTAACAGAACAGGGCCATCAACAAAGTTGAATACTAACCTTTCTTTTGCAATTGAAAGTCTGGAAACTGAAACTCTTGAAACTCCTCATTCACTGCTGTTGCAAAGACACTGGAAATGCTGCTCTACCTCAACACCCATCCATGCATATTCTCTTCATCCATGCCTTTCTCTCTCAATTAGCACAGAGACAACACACAAACACTTGCAGACACACACCAAAAAAAAAAAAAAAAAATACCACACAAAGCACATGGCAACAACACTGCACAACGCATACAACAACACTACACACAGTACAACACTAAACTGTACATTTATGGAGCGCTCCATAAGACAAGACAGAGTGCTTGAGAGAGAGAAAAAACTAACAGCGCCAAAATGCTTAACCTGTTGAATTAACAGAAAAGACAATTTATCAGCTTACATAAATGTCCATGTCCCTGTGGAATGAATTAAAGAGATAGACAAACAAACAAAAATATCGTGCCTGTGAGAAATCCGCTTGATGGCCTCCTGCCTTTCCTGAATTTCTTGTGCAGAACCTCTTCTCAATCGATCATTCTTCATTGAGTCGAATGAGGCGTGAGTATATATAATACACTCATGAAACTTTAGATCGAGTTTTAAGTTTTTTGCACCGTTGAGTTGAAAGTCAAAGCTATCTTTTAATTAAAATCTTAAACCATTCTTTTAATTACCATTATTTAATCTTAAATCTTAAACCATTCTTTTAATTATTTTGTGATATTCTATAATTTTTAATTATAAAATAAATATATGAAATATCTAATACTTTTTCATTATAAAATAAATATATCAAATATTTATTTATTTTCATTTTAAAAAATAATTATAAAATCTAGAATACAATAATAAATTAATAAAAATCATGATAATGATAAATCTATTTGAAATTTATGTAATATTTTAAATTTATATATAGACTTTCTCTTGAGGTGTGATTAAAGAATTAAAAATATTGTTCCTTCCTATGTTTAAATGGACAATAATTGTTTATACATACCCTTGGCAACCTTACACATTTCTCTACTTAAAACTCATAATTGTTTGAATTTCCAGCTCCTATGAATTTTCTCTAATATCACCCCCCAACCCCATATTCCCCCCATATTACATTTTCCCTAACATCTACCCCCACCCACACAATCCCCTCATATTATATTTCCCTAATATCTCCCCCCACCCTCTCCCTCACCCTCGCCCTCGTAATTAGTTTTCTTTAGTATGTCCCCCTAATCCTACACCTTCTCATATTAAATTGTGTTAATTTGTCCTTAATATTTTAGTCAACCAAACCCTCATAATCCTTTTTTTTTTCACACATCACAATGTGATATAATATTTTACTATGTATGTTATTTTAATTTATCATTTATTTATAATAATATTATTATCTATTATGATTCAAATTATACAATATCATATAAACATATTTATAAATCTAAAATACACAATAAATAATAAATATAATTTTTAATTTTTAAATAATAATAATAATAATAATAATAATAATAATTTAATGTCACAACCAAGCTAGACACAAAATTGGTGTATGATACCCTCTTGATTGTGTGACAATGGACTTTCCTCAGCACAATGATTTGTCTGCTAAAATTTATGAAGGTCAACATACATATTTATTAAATATTATTATATTAATAAACGTATGAAAATTATTATTGTAATCTTTTCTAATATTATTATATTATTAATCTAAACATATATAAGATATTAAGGTGTATATATAACAATATGTTAATAAATATAATGCATGGGGGCTCCCCTATGGGGGTGTGTATCGAGGATATTGGTGGACATGGTGGTTCTGTCTGCCACCTCGCGGAGGCGATTACATTAAATGGAGGGGGTGGTGTGGCCACCCTCGTGTACGTAGAAGAATGTGAGTATACTGCATCTAATCAAACATGATAAGTAGCATTAATAGGAGGAAAGGGGGAAGCTGGTATGTCTCGAAAGAATTATCCCAGGGAAAAATCTTGAAGCCTTTGGAAAAGGGGGAGGCGGGTCTGTTTCAGAAGAATTATCCCAAGGAAAAATCTTGAAGCCTTTGGAAATGAGGTTTGGCCTACATTTTGGGAGAAATATAGGTTATATGGAGGCAATTAGTAAAAACTAATATTCAAGTACAATTTCTTTTGCATCCTTGAGAGCAGCTCTCACGGGAAAGGATATGAAAGTGAAGCTATATAAAAGTTGTGTAGGGGAAAATTGGGGATCGGTTCTATGTAGCTCAGGGATAAGGAAGTTTGTTTGGAGTCCATACCATATTTTAGCTGCATACAAATTCCTTTCAATTTCTCTCAATGTAATTAGTACGCAAGGACCCTTGCAAGTCTTCCCTTGATGCACAGAGGTCACACTGTCTTGGGTAATTCTTAAGCCTTATTATATTTATAATTTCGCTGCTATAATTTTAATTAGCTTCGACTGTTTGCTTTTGGTGTTGTTTTTTCATATGGACTTGGTCATTCTCTCATTTTTGTAGTTGCAGTAGTGGGACTATATCCATGCATTGTGGTATATTTCCTTTTAATTTTTCCAAACCTTACATGTACCAATGTTGTTTTAATATATATTACTGGATTCTGACACTTTGGAGTTTGTATGGTTGCTTTTAGGTTTCATCATCCCAATAGTGTTGACAACTGTTACTTTGCCTTATTTCTGCACTCAATTTTTTGTTCTAGTCCATTTATGTGTTGATACCATAAGGATATTCCTATTTGAAAATATGTAGTTCCAACGTATGAGAAGTAGGCACGGGGGGAGGAAACAATTCACAGGGTTTAAAGTAAACCCAAAAACAGGCCTAAGATGCCACTAAACCCTTTCATTTGTTTGTACCCATAGAAACCTGTAATGAAATTTAGCAATTGGAAATCCTAACAGCTAGAGATAATTATACCTTCTCAAATTTATAGATAATCGATGAAATTGGGGAGTGGTTTCCTAAACCTAGTCATACCAAGGGAAGGAAAAATAAGTACTTCAACACCTTATCACAATAATGGAAAATACAAACCCTATTGGGAAGGATCCTTACTGAAAACAAGGATTAAAGATATAATTATTTATATGTCTGGAGGATTTCAAACATATCCAGATAAACCAACGGGCTTGTCTTGAGAGAAGGGACACCTGGGTGGCTCATATTGAGTGCCAAATTCCATGTATTATTGTTACATCAATTGCTTCAACATCCACTACTAAGGACATGACACTTGTTACCTCTTATAATTCCTAGCTTTTGAAATGTTTGCTCACATATTTTATTATTATTATTATTATTATTATTATTATTATTATTATGTAGATACTTCAATTATGCTTTAGATGTTAAAATTTTTTGAGTTTTAAACCTTATTATTTTACAGGTAGCTGATAAAAAATATATGTTTTCACTCTAGGAAAAGTGAGACCGCTTGCAGACAGACATGCTTAAGATGGTAGGATGAATAATGTACTAACATTATATTTGTTCCTAACATCCCTCAAATCCATTTTCTCTAGAGAATTTTTTGTTTCTATGAGTGGGTATATCCATGATTGGATTGACTAATGAACCTTGTATTTGCAAAAATTTGTCCAACACAATCCTCATTTATAGTGCTCTGACCTGTTAATGTTCACAACTAAGGTCAAATTCCACATTGGAAAACTCATATAATTAAGATAATAATTTAATTAGATTCCTCTTTTTGAGAGGATCAAAATCAGCCTATAGATCACCTTAATCGGTTAAGTATAATTTAAGTTATTAATTAATTTATTATTTTATGGGTCGGCCTAATCAAATGTTGATTTGGTCAAAGCCCCAAGTAGTCACTTACAAAGTTATAAATAGAAGCGACCTCAAGTTCATTTTCACACATTCGCTCATGAGATCTCCTCCAGGATATTTAATTTTTGGTCGTATTTTTTGTTTTTGGCTCGAATAGGTACATCGATAGGAGCTCGCGCAAAAGGTCCAGATCACAAAAGTGATCACGCATTAGATCTGGGTGATCTGAAGCAAAGTTGCAGGCATGGAAGGCTAAGGTAGTGGCCTAGGTTAGCAGAGCCACAAGCTAGGTGTGTTGTGCCCACGGCCAAGGAGCCAGAACCGCTAGCTAAGTTTTTTGAGGGCATGACCTAGTCACAGAGGTCAGACCGGGCTGATTTGAAGCAGAGCAGTAGGAAAAAAGTGTTGTGGTAGCGGGTCAGAGTACCAAAGCCACAGGATGAGTGTGTTAAGTCTGCGGCTTAGACAATTACTGGACAGATCTAATTTAGTTCACCTTCAGTTGATTGCGCAATGATTCTAGACATCAATCGTTCAGTCACAGTTGCGTCAGAGTGATCATTGAATATCTCCTGCATTCAGATCTAGGGCTTCAGAGATGAGATCACTTAGTGATCTTTCAGATTTTTGTTTTGGTATTATAGATCTACCAATCCCTATATCATATCTATTTTTTTCTGCTATAGATGTATCTTCAGTCCTCATTCAGTATCAGTCATGTTCATATGTCTGTTACAACCAGTGTCAATGCATTTCATTTCTCAGATTCAATTTTTCCTTCATGCAGAAGTGTGGGTTTGGTTTTAATGCATGTATGCTATTTTTTTTCTGCATCATAAAGATATGTACCTATAGATCATTGTACTCTTGTTGTTGAATCATTTGATGAATATCTGAGAAGAATAATTTGCAAGGGTTTTCCCCGTAGTGGGTTTTTCCTTGGTCTTAGACCACTCGTGGTGTCTCTATGTGTTCATTCTTCTCTTCCTTTGATATTTTACTTTCTTCTTCTTAGATGATGATGACGTTATTTCTGCATAGTTATATATTATTCTAGTTAATAATACAGATATGTACAAAAGAATAATTATTTAGAGTGAATGTAACATGTTAATGATGAAATGTAACTATCAAAGTAATGAGCAATGTTGGTTTATGAAAAATTAACATGGTACATGTTAGCGCTAGAGTCAACACTTGGATTATATCAAGTGCCTGACTAGACACATCTTAATCTCAATGGATTTTATTATAGTTGGATTACGTTTTGGAAGGTGGTTGGAGTTATCACACACTAGAAAAAGGATTTTGAACAGATAAATCACTCACACATATGGGGGTACTAATGTTTGATGTAGTAGAAAAGACAATTTTGTAATCCAATGGTTAGGATAACATGAAAATAATAGTGGGTCTATAAGATAGAAATCCACTGCTTAGATGAAAGGATAACAAAAGATTCTAGACGTTTAATGCAATAAAAGAAAGCTTTCACAAGACTTATAAGAATTTCATCATACATCTAAAAGGTTTCTCCCATAGGGAATGCTTATGAATAGGCTTACCATACACATCTAATCAAAAAAGCTTGTAAAACAAGACTGATAAAAATAGATAACCATGTATTGCTATATCATAAGGCTGACCAAAAAATGAGATAATTTATATATCACAATCTGGAAATGAAGTTGTAAGATATGGAAACACATAAGGAAGGTACGCAATACACACATCAAAACATCAAAGCTCTATGATTTAGATGCTTCTTGTGAAATAAATTGAGGTACACTACACCGAATGGAAGTGTTGGAGCATTCATAGTTAGTGTGTAATTATTATTATATTAGGACATATATTTTACAACTCACTGTCCCTATGAATAATGAATTAGGAGATACAGGTTCAAGGCAAGAAGATGTCGAGTTTTTGAATGAAGGCTTTCTTAAACGGGTTCAAATATGTGAACACAGGAGGACTGAAACTTATTCTGCAATTGACATGCTCTGTTCTTATAGAAGAGGTATTCATAAATAGGAACAGAGGATATTGATGACCCTCTATCCATTAACCTGTGAGACATAGTAGTGTGTTTGTGCCGTAGAAGTCTAGGATATAATTTTCACAAATTCATGAGATCTAGGTTTAATTTTGAATGTAGCCTACAATTTGCTTAACCCGTAGAAAAGATTCATGATATCTATGGTCAATTTTGAATGTAGACTAAGTTCAATTGGTTTAACCCTTAGAAAATAAATAGGACAAGTCATTCATACATATACGTTTGCCTCTTTCTAAAATACATGACTAACTATTCACACAGCTAAGCCCTTGCCTAAAGTAGAACAGAGCCATCAATCAAAGAATACTAACAGAACAGGGCCATCAACAAAGTTGAATACTAACCTTTCTTTTGCAATTGAAAGTCTGGAAACTGAAACTCTTGAAACTCCTCATTCACTGCTGTTGCAAAGACACTGGAAATGCTGCTCTACCTCAACACCCATCCATGCATATTCTCTTCATCCATGCCTTTCTCTCTCAATTAGCACAGAGACAACACACAAACACTTGCAGACACACACCAAAAAAAAAAAAAAAAGACCACACAAAGCACATGGCAACAACACTGCACAACGCATACAACAACACTACACACAGTACAACACTAAACTGTACATTTATGGAGCGCTCCATAAGACAAGACAGAGTGCTTGAGAGAGAGAAAAAACTAACAGCGCCAAAATGCTTAACCTGTTGAATTAACAGAAAAAGCTTTAGATGTTTTTTTATTATTATTATTATTATTATTATTATTATTATTATTATTAT
This sequence comes from Pinus albicaulis, assembly GCA_034641835.2. Taxonomy (NCBI): domain Eukaryota; kingdom Viridiplantae; phylum Streptophyta; class Pinopsida; order Pinales; family Pinaceae; genus Pinus; species Pinus albicaulis. The sequence continues at coordinate 892,229,355 of CM076583.1, read as the reverse complement.
TATTATGTAGATACTTCAATTATGCTTTAGATGTTAAAATTTTTTGAGTTTTAAACCTTATTATTTTACAGGTAGCTGATAAAAAATATATGTTTTCACTCTAGGAAAAGTGAGACCGCTTGCAGACATACATGCTTAATATGGTAGGATGAATAATGTACTAACATTATATTTGTTCCTAACATCCCTCAAATCCATTTTCTCTAGAGAATTTTTTGTTTCTATGAGTGGGTATATCCATGATTGGATTGACTAATGAACCTTGTATTTGCAAAAATTTGTCCAACACAATCCTCATTTATAGTGCTCTGGCCTGTTAATGTTCACAACTAAGGTCAAATTCCACATTGGAAAACCCATATAATTAAGATAATAATTTAATTAGATTCCTCTTTTTGAGAGGATCAAAATCGGCCTATAGATCACCTTAATCGGTTAAGTATAATTTAAGTTATTAATTAATTTATTATTTTATGGGTCGACCTAATCAAATGTTGATTTGGTCAAAGCCCCAAGTAGTCACTTACAAAGTTATAAATAGAAGCGACCTCAAGTTCATTTTCACACATTCGCTCATGAGATCTCCTCCAGGATATTTAATTTTTGGTCGTATTTTCTGTTTTTGGCTCGCACAGGTACATCGATAGGAGCTCGCGCAAAAGGTCGGGATCACAAAAGTGATCACGCATTAGATCTGGGTGATCTGAAGCAAAGTTGCAGGCATGAAAGGCTAAGGTAGTGGCCTAGGTTAGCAGAGCCACAAGCTAGGTGTGTTGTGCCCACTACCAAGGAGCCGTAATCGCTAGCTAAGTTTTTGAGGGAGTGACCTAATACAGAGGTCGACGGCCGATGTGAAGCAGAGCAAGAGGGAAAGTGTCAGGGCAGCGTTCGTAGTACCAAAGCCACGGGATGAGTGTGTTAAGTCTGCGGTTTAGAGAATTACTGGACAGATCTAATTTGGTTCACCTTCAGTTGATTGCGCAATGATTCTAGACATCAATCGTTCAGTCACAGTTGCGTCAGAGTGATCATTGAATATCTCCTGCATTCAGATCTAGGGCTTCAGAGATGAGATCACTTAGTGATCTTTCAGATTTTTGTTTTGGTATTATAGATCTACCAATCACTATATCATATCTATTTTTTTTCTACTATAGATGTATCTTCAGTCCTCATTCAGTATCAGTCATGTTCATATGTCTATTACAACCAGTGTCAATGCATTTCATTTCTCAGATTCAATTTTTCCTTCATGCAGAAGTGTGGGTTTGGTTTTAATGCATGTATGCTATTTTTTTTCTGCATCATAAAGATATGTACCTATAGATCATTATACTCTTGTTGTTGAATCATTTGATGAATATCTGAGAAGAATAATTTGCAAGGGTTTTCCCCGTAGTGGGTTTTTCCTTGGTCTTAGACCACTCCTGGTGTCTCTATGTGTTCATTCTTCTCTTCCTTTGATATTTTACTTTCTTCTTCTTAGATGATGATGACATTATTTCTGCATAGTTATATATTATTCTAGTTAATAATACATATATGTACAAAAGAATAATTATTGACATATTTAGTTCTAGTTTCTTGTGGAAGAAAATTATAAACTTTAATAAATCTAGGCTCATTTTCTGTGCCAATATTGCAATCGACTGTATTCTCTCTATCTATTTTACTATTAGGATTTAAAAAGACATCATTATTATCGAAAGACCTCTCTAAGGAACCAAGCCTTGCGGAATAAAGTTGGTTTTTAGATCAATAATATCTTTTCCAACTATAGTATTTTTAAAGGGCTTGCTATTTTGACTTTCAATTGTGTCTTGCTCATTATCAATCTAAATGTCTGAAAACTCTACACATTCAAAGAATTTATGAATTTCTTTATCATCTTCAAATACTTGCCAATATTTGATATTTTAAGGAATGGAAGGTCTATTTTTTATCTGGACATAATATGTTTCTTTAACATTAAGAGGAACCTTAAAATTACTGGCAGCTATGGCCAGTGCATCCGCCATTTCATTTGCTTCACTGGAAACATAATTTAAATTGAACGCTGAAATTAGTGTTCAATTAAATCCCACACTTCATTTCTGTAGTTTTTTAATTTTGAATTTTTCACTTGATAATTATCTCTCACCTACTGTACCACCAATTTTGAATCACCAAAAACAACCAACTATTCAACTCCCAAATATTTTGTTTCTTTCATACCCAAAACAAGGGCCTCATACTCAGTAGTGTTGTTGGTACTGACAGATTGTAATTTATATGATAGGGTCACTACTTGCTGAGTGGGAGAAATAAGAACTACACCAGACCCTGATCCCTCACGTGATGATGCTCCATCAAAATATAATTTCTAGACCTATCCTGTTTCCAAATTCTTCTCATTTATGACCTGTAAATTCTGCTTTTTCCCGAGTTTAGGCTGAAAATTGCTATCATCAGTAGCAAGGTGTAATATGGATGACCCTAACTCCTTCTCCTCTGCATATATAGGATTATTTAAGGTTTTTTGCTGATCACTTATGATATAAGCCATTTTTGTTTCCCCATACAATCTCCTGAATTCTCCTCCAAAGACTGGGATAGTGGCATAAGTCATATCCATTTGAAGGGTGCCTCCCAAATTTTTGGACCAAGATCTGGAAAGAAGCATTCCAAACCTAGAAGGTATGTCTGCAACCACTATGTCCATTACTAGAATTTTCATGGGGAGCTGGGTAAGGGAGATTACCAAATATTTGATTACTCCGAAACACTTGACCCTTTTAGAGTTGAATGTGTAAATATGATGGCATTTCCTAGTGATTTCTATTCCTAGTTCATCCATCACTTTCTTAGGCATTAGATTGTGAGAGACCCTAGAATCTAATAGGTGGTTATGCAGTAGCTTGTCATGAATATTGAGTGAAAGATAAAAAGGTGGGGAATTATCATTGTTATGATCTTGTACATGGATACCCAAGTAGATAGTATGATGTTCATCCTCTAGATTTACTGTGTTAGGAATAGAGGTAGATGGTTATAATGGACTTTTAAATGATTCTCAGTAGACTGGATTTTTCAATAGTTCAAGGAGTGGAACCGGAATCTTGATATTATTTAATTCTGACTCGAAACTGGAATTGAGAGGGGCTGAATCCTTATTTTCTATAGTAGTTTTCCTAAATGGAGGAAGGTTAGGCAATGGAGGAGTATCATTAAATTTTTTCTTTTTTTTGGCAACATGTTTTTCAGAATCTTGTTTTTTCTGGGGCTTTTGGACAATCAGTTTAGACCTAAAATTATCATTTTTTGTTTGATTTTCAGCTTTCTTTTTCTCACTTTGGACATAAATATGACCATATTCTTCATCTGAAAAGAGATTTATCATATACTGATCTTCATACTCTTGTAGAGTCAAACAAGTTGATTGTTATTTCTCCTCAACTAAATTCATGTCTTCGTCTTCCTCTTCCTGTTCTTGCTGATTTTTCTCAGCAAAATGATTCAGTGGAGGCGGAACATTCTGATCATTGGGATTTCTTCTTGGACGTTGTAAAATCTGTTGAGGCTGAAAGGGTCTCCTAAAAGGAGTCTGATTTCTGTTTCCTTCATTTTGAATGGGTCTAACAACAGATTGATTTTCTAATTCCAGTTTAGACATTTTGGAAGCAAGTTTTTTAATTAAACTGGAAATTTGATCAAGCTTTTATTCAGCTGTAAAATATTTAGAGGAAGAAGGCAGTTTCTCCTCTTTCATTTTTTTCTTATCCTTTACTCCCTTCCCCTCTTCTATTTTCATTTTATTTGAGGCCAAAATATTGGACTGCACTCCAATCAAAACCTCCTGCATAGCTACCAATTTTTGTGGCTTCTCAGCTCTTAACCAAAATGAAAACTTGGAGGCTAAGGCATTGGCAAAGGTTATCATAGTTGTAGCTTCAGGGGGTTTGACTTCTACCGAAATTTTCTGATATAATTTATTGAATCTCTTTTTAAAATATTCTAATGACACATCAGCCTTCTTCTGTAAAGCTCCAAACTCTGCATGGTAATAAAACACAATCCTTACGGTCGCCCCATTGTTTTACAAACACTTCCTCCAAAGCATCTATTCATGTTATTGAATTTGCTGGTAAATTCTGAACCACTTACGAGCTTCTCCATCCAAGCTCTGAACAAAGAGTCTCGACCAAACATCTTCATTTTAAATATGTGGTTATCATCATAACTGTAAAAAGAAACTAATTGTCTTCAGAAGATATTCCTTCTCCCTTCCCTGTATATTTGGGCAAATACTTCAGATAATCCCCTTGAGGAAAGGCATGTAAAGGTTGAGGGAGAAAAAGTAGTGCATATCTTGTAGCAACAATTAGTTGCATCCTTGTAGGAGGAGGCTGAGCCATGACTTGCTGAGGTACAATCAGCGAACAACTTGTTGATACAGATGTTTGAGTGCTTGAAATTGTAGCCTGTGGAATCTGTATTTGTTCCAGAATAGAAGAAAGTTATTGGGCTAGTTCTTTAGGCTCATGATATGAGAACAAAGGATTATTAAAGAAATGAACACAAGAGGATTTTATTTCTACCTCTCTAGGAGAATCATATCCAGATGTAGATTCTTGAAGGATTTGGACAACTTCAATTTTGTTATGTTGAGCTAAATAGTTAGAGAGATTAAAGGCCAAATTTCAGGAAGATTGCCTTTTCCTTGATGAGAAGAGGAGGAGCCAATAGATGGGTTTTCAAACAGGTGAGAATACTCCTATTGTGGGTCAAGAGATGCCTGAATTTTAGGATGATTTTGAAGAAATGTTAAAACTATTTTAATATCTTGTTCAATTAGAATAGACCTATATAAGAGGGGTACAATCTCCAATATCTATTCTAATTCCCTTTTTTTAAACAAAAAGGCTTTTGATTCATGATTCTCTTCACTGACACTTAAAACCTCTAATTTTTTTTCTTTATCTGGAGTAACACTTATCTCTCATTTACTAAATGATAACACTTATCAATGATTTCTTTTATAATTTTTGGGTGTGCGGCGCGGACAGGCCGATTTTCGCTGATTGTGCTCTAATACTCTTCCAATTGTATATGTGTTGTAGACTTGTGAGGTGCCATTAGACGTCGAACCTGGAGTGGGTGGACCAGCCACGCAAGGATTTTAGACTATTAGCCATGCTCGTTGTTGAAAATTGTAGCAAGAAAGACGCAACTTGATTTTGCCTTGGTCACATTGAGAAAATTAAAATTTCACATCAACAAACAACTTGGAGGTAGTTAACTTGTGCAACATGGATCTTATCACTTAATTAGATTAGTAAATTTGAAGTAGAGGGGTTGGAGATTAGTTAAGCATGTGTGATTTCTAATTTGTAGCAACCAAGGTCGGTTATTTCTAGTCGTATTCAATTAAAATAGTTCTATGTGTCAATAGAACTAGTGGAAGGTCAGTTGTGTAGTAGGACAATAGTCTAACTCAATGATCATCTATTTAACTGATCAATCAACCATAATAACTAATTCATGTAAGGAATTGGAATTACGCAAGTTGTGGTGGATATTCCAAGGAAGTGTACAATTAATTATATAATAGATTGAGTGTACATTTTAGAGCATTGGTCAGGTGATAAATCATTGGGAATTACGCAAGAAAATAGGGAGGAAATAGGGGCCTATTTCCCCAAGAATTATGCAAGGAAACAAGATTGAGTGCAGGCATCGAGAGTGCTGGTAGAGCGAGTGTAGGAATCGTGTGTACAAGCAGCGCGAATGCAGGCAGTGCAAGAGAAGGAAAAGTGAGAACATGTTTACTCTTGGAGGTTGTCCTCAGAGCGATAGATCACAATTGTAATTGTTTCTGAATTCTCTTGATTAATACAAACATGCTTAAGGGGTTTTTAGTAGTTGCTTTCCCTTAGAAACATCTGGGTACCTATGTATTTGATGATGCATATTTGAGAATGTTGTTCAAAATTGTGAATTAATTTCCACAGAGCAGTAGTGTAGAATTGTGTCTCTTGATTTATATTAAATTTCTTGAGCAGTTGCAATTCTATCACCAAATTTCTACATCGCCAGCGAGGACATATGAGGAGGGTCGTGGGTCAGAGGGGTCATTAGTGGTATTTTAAGGTCTAATATGGGTCTCCTAAGAAATATTATAAAATAATAGTGTAAATAATCAAATAATATTTGATTGCATCATCAATATTTATAGGAAAAAAAGAAAAAAAGATTTTTTCAACTCGTCTTTTCTACTTATATCCCTCAATTTTACATAAATTTCGAGCAAGAGTGCTCATTGAATGAAAAATTTAATTCATCATCCAAGGGATACTCATGTTGCATAATTTCGATATACCATGCAACACGAAAAATTAGAAACACATGAAAAAATGTGGTTGCAATCACTTTTTTCATGTATTTCTCATTTTTCGTGTAGCAGGGTCCATCAAAAGTATGTAACATGGGTACTCCTTGGATGACGAATCAAATTTCACATCCAATGAGTGCTCCCACTCGAAATTTGAGTAAACCCATAGGTAGATAAGTTGAAAAATAGTTTTTTTATTTATTAATTTTTAAATATTTTTACTTGTTTACTCCAAAAATGATGAATCATCCCCCATGATTGACATCATCATCTTGAATCCTATTGATTTTTATAAAGTTGATTTTGGCTATACATTTTTTTTTAGCCTCATTTTAGACATCAAAATTTCTCTAATGCATCTTGATGTTCATGAAAGAGAAGAACGTGGCTTGGTTGAAGTAGTTGATCTTGACCCTACGTTGCCTCTGGGTTCTGTAGAACTTCCACCTCCTCTGGACACTTCTGACATTCATCTTAAGTGGGTTACCCTTCTTCTAGAACAACTCAGTGAGGAATGCCAGAAGGACCAAAATACAGTTACTGAATTCATGAATTTCTTACAAAGAAATCAGTAGAGAATGCAAGAGAGTATAAACACCTTGGGGAGATGAAAAAGAATAATGATGGAGAAACAGGAACACCTGGAAGGAATATTTGCTCACATGGAGACACAGGTTCACTACTCATTCAATCCTCCCTCCTCACCTGGTTTTGGATTATAGAACCCCACTCTAGTTCACTTTTGAGATTCTTAATGGTTGTTGGTTGTTTCTTAGTTTTAAATGTCCTCTCGTTTTACAGTTCTTTATGTTTCTCGTTGATACGAATACATTGAAATCTAGTTATATGTTTTGGTAGTTTTCTCTTGGCCAATAAATCTGGTAGGGGTGAGGTAGGAAATTTTTTATGAACTATACCCAATAATATAATCTCCTTTTAAATTAATAGAAACACGTAGATTCAAAAAAAAATTATACTATATACCTTTAAAAATTTAGAATAAATTTCAATTTTATTATTAAAAATACAAAAATTACTTATAATAAAAAATAAAAAATAAATTATATTTAAAATATATATAAAATATAAATGATAAAGAAACAAGTTAATTTTTGTATGTTTTAGGCTTATGTTAATAATAAATTTACATATTCCTGTATGTATTTTAATATTTAAACATTTATATTATTTACTCATTTTCTTTAATTTAATTATTAATTTAAAAAATATTGTTAAAAAATATTTTAGATTTGAATTAAAATCAACATATCAAAATTATGAGTAATTACTGATTTTGTTTAATTTAATTATTAATTTAAAATATATTACTAAAAAATATTTTAGATTTTAATTAACATATCAAAATTATAGATAATTATTATTATTGTAATTTATCTACTTTCCATGTAAATACTTTACAAAAGAAACTTCTCATTTACTCAAAATATCTTATCAATAAAGGAAACACGAGGAGATAAAAAGATGCCAAATATATTTCTCATTAAAAAATCTTAAAAGATTATTCTAAGATGAATAGAATATCCATTTACTTAAAATATCTTTCAAAATTTTCAAATACATTTTTAATAACAAATTTTTTTTTTTTTTTTCTAAATAAGACTAAATCTATTAATTTATAAAAATACTGTTACAAAACTACCACAGCTGCTGCTGTGTGAGCCAGCTAGCTGGGACTGATTATCAGCACTGTTCTTGATTGTTTTGGGCCGCCCAGAGTGGGAAACCAACCCATTAAGCATAATGTACTGGGCCGCCCTTGGAAGGGAAACCGGCCAGAGGTTTATACATAAAATGTAAACAACAACATAAAAGCTAGAAGCATCATACTGCTCATCAGTGGAGCAATTGAAACAACAAAACTCAAAAAAACCAGAAGTGAATGAGCCAGGGGATTTAACCCTCGTGCTCAGAAGACATTGGTTCCTCTTCAATCCTGCATGCATATTCATTCTCCTCGCTACTGTCCTCCTTTTCTGCCTGGCTGTCAGTCTTCAAATCTTTGTTGTCAGCTTCAGAACGCAGCTCCGTGAGAGGAGGGGGAGAGGGGCGATGGTCAATGGGAGGGGAGGGGGCGGAGCAGTGCGGGATTTCCTCACGGAGAGAGACAGAGATGAAGGCGGTGATTATGGAGTCGAAGGAGGTGCAGTGGAATCGAAGCTCAACGATACCGAAGTGAATTGTCGATAGTAGAGCCGAAAATCGGTAGTCCGGGATTAGAGGTGGGCGGGAGGGACGAAGGGTACGAGGGTGGGTTGTTGGAGACCAGGCAAGAGGCTAGGGAGGACGGCCGAACTTCGGAGGCTCGAGGAGGGCGGAGGGGGCGGCGGAGGAAATCACGGAGAACTCGCGGCCACGGGCAGCGACCTCGGCTCTGCCTGGGCCCTCCCCAATTCTGACACGTCGTCCTCTGCCCCTGCCTCTGCCTCCACCACCGCGAGAGGCAGGCAGGGGCGTGTTAGCATCATCCTCAGAGGAAGAGCTGAGTTCGGAGAGCGGCGAAGGAGGATTTTCATGAGCAAGACCTCGACTCGTGCCCCTTCTGCAGCGCATGCGCTGCCTGAGGCGTGGCATGGCTAACGAAAGGTGGCGCGGGCGAGGACTGCCAAGGAGAAGGTGAGGAGCTTGAGAAATGGTGAGGAGACCACCAGGGTGATGCCGACCAGACGGAGGAGCAATATAACCAGAAATACGATTGCTAGAGGAGAAATTGTCCCGAGAATGCAAATTGAGACCAGAGGGAGACAAAGTACCTGCAATGAGCACTGCTGTAGCTCCAATTGAGGCCGAAGCACGGCAGAAGGGGCTGTTGGAGAAATGAACACCCGGGATGGTCTCCAGACAGGCGAGAATGCTGCAGCGGCGTCCTGTCTGCGTTTTGCAGCTGGAATTGGCACATCCGGGCGAACAAACAGCGTCTAGAGGGTTTAGAGGTCCGCCATGGCCCTCATCGTTCTGCACTCCCTCCATATTACAAACGTTCAACAATACCATCACCATATACCCGAGAGCGAAGGTGTAATAACTGCAGCTCTGTTCAGATCGAGGCGTATTAATAACGCCAGCAAGTGTAGTGCTATGGGCCATGTGGGCACGGCGTGTATGCAGCGTTGGGAGCTGCGCGAGAGCCCAAGGCTCATTAACTCTCTTCCGCAGCCGCATCCGCGAATAACAAAATTATTATTAAATTAAAATAAATTTAATAATAAATTAAACTAATTCTTATTTTTAAAAAATGATTAAATATAAATTATCCATTGAAAAATCATTATTTAAATCAAAACAAATCTATCTAAATTACCCTAATAATTAGAGTGATTAATAAATGATTTCTTATACAAACCAGTTTAGTATTTTCTTTTGAAGTTTAAAAAACTCCAAATTAAATTAAAATAATAATATTAATTAATTTTTAATTTATTTATTTTAATTATTTTGATCTATATAGTATTTGGATTTTAGAATTTACATAATATTTCAAAATTTTACTAAACCAATAAATAATTTATAATCAATTTAATTAATTGTTAAACCAATAAAATAATTTATAATCAATTTAATTAAAATAAATTATATATATATATATATATATATATATATATATAATATTAAATTTCTTTCATGATTAAACTTATAAAAATAAGAGAATTATTATATGCATAAATATTGAAATTCCTGGTGCATTCAAGCTTTCAAGCATGTGGTTAAATAAATAAAGTTCTGTTATTATTATTTGTATTGATCTTGATTCAATGTATTCCAAGTTGACATTATCCTCCAAATCCGTGCCAAGCTTTCGCGGAAGCCTTGCTTTGGAGACATTTGGAGGTACGTTGCCTTTGGTAAAAACCGCAATACAAAGTAAATATATAAT